>JAKOOJ010000010.1:44906558-46394891 GCA_022577455.1 Arizona elegans
TCCAGGCACCCAAGAAAACCACATGTCCGTTGTTTGTAACCTCTGACTTATCTTGGATGCCCTATCCTGCAATTCCTTGGCAACTTCTCTGACCACACCTGATTTATTCATATAGAAACAACAGTCTTCTCCCAGAAATACACACACACCTCCTCTCTCTGCGGTTAGGAGGTTTAAGGGACGTCGATTTTGTAGGACCACTGCTGCCAATGAATCTATCTGGTCTTGGACTTCTACCAGGGTTCCAGCAATTTGGTTCAGGCTTTCTTGGAGCTCCTCTGATAATTGCCGAAACTGTATTACTGAGTGTGTCATTCCACCTACACCTGTTCCAACTGCAGTTCCTATCCCCATGATTACTAATAGTGGGACTAGGGTTGGTACCCGTTTCTGAACATGTCCCATGAGAGGAACAGGGATTGTATGTTCTCCACTGACAACACCTATTTTAGAAAAAAGGTGTACTAGTGTGCATGTTCCGGTCCAATTTGTTGGCAAACATAAATATGCATCCTTCCCGCATAAGAAGAATACTCCTTTTTCCCCTACACACATGCCTATGTTCATGGAGAAAGCATGGGTCCGATGGTTCTTTTCATTAGTCCAGACCCCCAAAGTCCCTGCCACAAACATTCCAGCCAGCGGCTGTAATGGGACTTCTAGTGAAGGGTCCTTTTGCTTATCTCTGAGGATTGGACCTTCAAAAAGATACCGGGAGGTAGTATTCCCAGGGGGAAAGAAGACACATAAACCTGTGCTGGACCTAATGGAAAGCCAGATAGGGAAGCGAGGGGGCTGGAATAGACTGGGGCACCTTTCCTTGGATACATTCCAGGACTACTTCCATCCTCCCCATCTTGTGATGATGGCAGTTGGTGGTAGTGAGAAAGTGACCTTATGGTGAAATGAGTGGTGTGCAGAAGGAAAAAGATCTTTGGTTAGTTTTACATCCCTAAGGTTTATTCTAGGACCAAGGTACACTTCTGATGGACATTGTTCTTTTGTCAGGGATCCTACAGGCCTACCAGGTTTCTGATGTCTCTTTACACACAGAGAGGGTGACCCTATGACTTCCAGACCTGTGGCTATTGAGCCAGCAATAGGGAGGCAGCTTTTTCCCAGCCATTGGAATGCCTTATAAAAATCTCCTTGTAACAGAGATACTGGTGCTTTGTTTCTACTATCTTTTTCAAGGACTATTGTAGCCTTTGTCCTAGCCCAGAGCTGTGGCTTGACAGGAACGGCATGATAAGATGAAGGGCTGGCAGATAAACACAACCAGCATTTTTGACCTAGGGTAGGGTCATACTGATTAACAAGGTTTTGACCCAATTCCAGTATCCTTGATATGTAGTCTCCTCTTCTCAATTGTTGCAGGGGCCCATTCTCCTTTTCTATTCCTCCCTTTACCGGGATTGTCAAACTCTTAACCTCAGGTCTAGGGGCTGGTTTAGGACTAAAGTACCCACTCCACCTTCTGATGCCATGTTGTTGGCGGGAGTGGACTTGACCCAAAGTGTCCCTATTCAGTGTCCTGATGCTGCTAGGTCCCCTGGGATTCTTGACATCTTCAAATCCTTCCGCAGGGACAAGGGGGATTTCTTGGACACTGACGCAACATTGGGAACTACTGTTCAAGATAGTATCATTCACTAGACCTTTAGCTAATAGTACCCAAAGCCAATGTCAGCCTCGGCTTTGCCTGTTTCAGCTGCCATAAGAAACGGGGGGAGGGACCAGTTAAGGGGGCGAAGGGGGGGACGATTGCAGGAGGTGTCTTTCCAATGCAGGAGGTGTCTTTCCAGGAAACGAAACTGAATCTCCAAAGGGGCCGGCTGACCAACTGCCCTACATTCCTGATGAATGACGTTGCCAGACATGATGCCACCTGACCTTTGGGAGACGTTTGGATTGGATGATGGTCAATGGACACGGTGGGGGGGGCGGGTGGAGAAGCTTACTAGATGCTATTTCGCGCGTTTTGCTCACTTCCAGCTTTACCTGGGTTGCGATCATTTCATATTCAGTAAAAGTACTAATCTCTTTTAAAATATTGAGTTTGGGTTTTTCTTTCCTGGATATTGAAGGAAGCACACCTGACATTAAGCTGGAAGTCACATCCAGTCATCCCGGACAAAAACCGCGGGGACTGTAAATCCAAATTATGTCAGATCGAGATAGTGACGGAGAACAAATGGGGGCAGCGAGTTCAACTGCAGCCGCCCTCCAAGCGGAGAAAGAGAATGCGGAATGGTTGGAAAAACTCCGATTAGAGCTGGAGGAAGCCAGATGGTCGAAAGGAGTGGGGAGGCTACCGGACTGGGGGGAGAACACCCGGGGAGTGACTACTTCCAGACCCCATAAGAAAGAGGCAGTGTGGATGCAGGAGCAAAAGGAACGTCTCATGATGGAACAAGCCTTGCAGCTTATCCGTGATGTGGAAGAAAGCAGAAAAAACCGTGAGTCTTTTGGGATTCCTGTGGAGAAGGGGGGAGAAGGCCCCAGGGGGGACCCAGAAGAGACAGCCTGTGGGGGAGAGGAAGATTTTGAGGAAGAAACATCCCAGGCTTTGGCAGCTCAAGGGAGAGATGCAGCCGGCCAGAGAACCCCAGCCTTGCAGGCCCCCCCTCGCAGACGTAAAAAGCCAAAAATCCCCCCCCCCACCTGGGAAGTATGATGGAAATCCGAAAACTTTGGGATTTTTCCTGACCCAAGTGTGGAACCACATGCAGGATTGGGGGGAGGACTACGTATCAGATGCTGCCAGAGTGAGAAGTGTCACGAACGCCTTAGAGGGAGTTGCCGCTGAGTGGATGGTGGTTCTCCACAATAACAACTCCCTCTTGCTGAGAAATTACAACCAGTTCATGGGGGCCCTTAGGAGGCATTTTGAAGACCACTTAGCTGAACAAAAGGCGAGACTCAGGATGAAGAGCATCCAGCAGGGCTGGAGACCGGTGGCAGAGTATATCCAAGAGTTTCGTGAACTGGCACCCTATATGACAGGCTGGTCAGGAATGGCTCTTTTGGAGAGTTTCAAAGATGGGTTGAATGAAGAGATATATCGAGACTGTAGAAGTATGGGGGTCCCCGAAGATTTGCAGAGATGGTACATAGTAGCTGAGGATGTGGAGATCGAACTGAGACGGAGCCAACTCCGAGGAGGGCGTATGGGGGACCAGTCATCTTCCTTCCACCGTAAGGGGGCACCAAAGATGGCTGGGGGGAAGGCCGAATTCAAACCCAAGTCAAAGCCCTTCACCTGTTTCAAATGTGGGAAGGAAGGACACCAGGCTGCCGAATGCTTCTCCAAGCCACTGCCAAAAGCTGCCGGGGCCGGGCCGAAGAAAGGCGACAAAATACCCGCCAAGACCCACGGCACCGCCCTGAAAGGAGAAGTTGTTGAGTTCGCTCCCCGACATCAGGGTGAGTTGGGAACTCCGACCCACGATGACGACAGCGAGACGGACTCCGACTCCGACACCGACGATCGGGTGAGTCACACGGAAGAACCCTTGCTCATCCCCGTAGAAGTAAGGGTGCCATCCACAGGGGCCCATGCGCAAATGTTAGCCCTATTGGACTCGGGGTGCACTAGGTGCATAATTAGCCCCAAGGTGGTGAAGGAAATGGTTCTAAGACTAAAAACCTTAAAAAGACCCATTGCATTCTGTCAATTAGACGGGTCGATTGCAGGAGGGGGCCCAGCTAGTTTTATGACCGAACCCCTTGAATTGCAGTTGGGGAATCATGTAGAGAACCTCAGATTTATTGTGGCCCCTGGTATGGAGAGACCCCTCATTCTAGGACTGCCCTGGCTTCGAAAATGGAACCCACGGGTGAATTGGAAGACGGGGGTCCTGCGCATTCGCACGGAAGAAGCGAATCTGTGGAAGGAAGGCCCCCCCTTGAGGGACGACATAAAACCAGAAAGGGCGGCAGTAGCCATTGACTATATTGAGGGAGAAGAGAAGATTCCAAAGGAATATTGGGATCTCAAGGAAGTCTTTAGCGAAAAGGCAGCGGATGCTCTACCTCCCCACAGGGCCACCGACTGCACCATTGAAATACTCCCTGGGGTGAAGCTTCCCAAACCAAAAATTTACCCCATGACACCTCGAGAACTGGGGGAATTGCAAAATTTTATTGACAAGAACCTAGAATGGGGATTCATCGAACAAGCCAAACCCAAGGTGGCGGCGCCAGTAACGTTCCACGAAAAGAAAGATGGATCCTTTCGTTTGGTGGTCGATTATAGAAATATCAACGCGATTTGCGTAGAAAATGTCTACCCCCTCCCACTTATGAAGGACATGTTAGCCCATTTAGGGAAGGGGAAAATTTTCACCAAACTTGACTTAAGAGAGGCATACTACCGAGTGAGAATAAAAGAGGGGGATGAATGGAAAACAGCATTTAATTGCCCACTGGGATGCTTCCAGTTCAGAGTGCTCCCTTTTGGACTACAGGGAGCCCCTGCTGTATTCATGCAGTTGATCAATGAAGTATTGCATGAGCACCTGTATAAGGGGGTGTTGGTCTACTTGGATGACATTCTGATCTATTCTGACAACATGGCCAACCACGTAAAATTGGTGCGGACGGTCTTGAAGAAACTCAGAGCGGCTGAACTCTATGCCAAACTTTCTAAATGTGAATTCCACCAAGACAAAATCGACTATCTTGGATATCGTATATCGCATGAGGGAATAGAGATGGACCCTGAAAAGGTTCGGGCAGTGTTGGAATGGGCTGCACCATGCACCCGTAAACAGTTACAGAGCTTCTTGGGGTTTGCTAACTTTTATAGACAATTTATCCCCTTGTTCACGAAAATCGCACTACCAATTACAGACTTGCTAAAAACAAAAGGGGAAGTAAAGCCCAAACCCTCGAAACCACTAGAATGGACTATGGACTGTCAAGCCACTTTCGAAAAATTGAAACGGCTGTTTGCGGCTGAACCAGTGCTCAAACACCCAGACATGGAACAACCTTTTGTAGTACAAGCTGACGCCAGTGACGTAGCTGTAGGAGCAATACTCTTGCAAAAGAATGAAAATGGGGTATTACAACCCTGTGTCTACACGTCCCGTAAACTATCAGAAATGGAAAGGAGATGGGCCATATGGGAGAAGGAGGCTTTTGCAGTTAGATGGGCGCTGTTAACATGGAGACAATTTTTAGAAGGAGCAAAGCACCCTTTCGAAGTTTGGACTGATCACAAGAATTTAGAGGCGTTAAAAACACCACGCAAACTGTCTCCAAAACAGGCTCGTTGGGCCCAACATTTCAATCGTTTCAATTTCACCCTACGTTACCTTCCTGGTGGAAAGAACTTCATGGCGGACGCACTTTCCAGTTTGCCTCAGTACAACAGCATCAAGAAGGAGGTGGTTCAACCTATGATCCCCTCGACACAATTGGCAACACCTGTTACTACCAGAGCGCAGGAAAAAACCGAACCAGAACTCTCGGGGGATTTACTCGAAAAATTGCGAAAAGCGCTAGAAACTGACGAGTGGTTTAAGAACCACTCGAATGAATGCACACTTCATGACGGTCTAGTTTGAGTTGGATCGAAATTGTATGTTCCAACCACATTAAGAACAACCGTATTGAAAAATGCCCATGATGCCAAGGCCGCAGGACACTTTGCGTTTGTCAAGACTCTACATCTTGTCAAGAGGCAATTTTGGTTGCCTGCACTCAAAAAGGACATAGAGGCATATGTGGCTAGCTGTCCAGTATGTGCCTCGGCTAAAAGACCTCCAGGAAAACCCCCTGGATTACTGCAAGGTGTGGCCAGACTGAATGCCCCATGGAAGGAAATATCTATGGATTTTATTGTGGACTTACCAGAGAGTGAAGGCTGCACTGTCATTTGGGTAGTAACTGATTTGTTTTCCAAACAAGTACATTTCATCCCTTGCTCAAAGATCCCTTCAGCAAAAACCCTTGCAAAACTATTTATTCGGCAGATTTACCGACTACATGGATCTCCAAAAAGAATAATCTCTGACAGGGGTGTGCAATTTACTTCCAGTTTCTGGAAAGAGTTTTTGAAGTTGATGGGCTCCGCCCAGGGGTTGAGTTCCAGTCACCACCCTCAGACAAATGGGGCCTGTGAGAGAACCAATGGGGTTCTAGAACAATACCTGAGGTGTTACGTAAATTACCAGCAAGACAATTGGGTAGACTTGTTGCCATTTGCAGAAGTGGCATATAATAATTCCGTACACAGTAGCACCGGTTTCACTCCTTTTAAGGTCGCATCGGGCCAAGATTTCCTACCCATTCCCGAGCTACCACAAGATGATCCCCAGAATCCCTCTTTGATGGATTGGATTGAACAATTAAAGAGCACATGGGCAGTAACTCGGAAGGCATTAGATGAGGCACACTGGGCCCATAAGGCGCAAGCCGATAAGAAAAGGTCCCCAGCTCACATTTATAAAGTGGGTGATAAAGTCTATTTGTCTACTAAATGCTTACAGACTACCCAGAAGTCAAAAAAGCTGGGCCCTAAGTATGTGGGACCATTTCGTGTGATTAGACTGATTAATCCAGTAACAGTTGAGTTGGATTTACCAAAAACGTTGAGACGTATACATCCTGTATTTCATGTTAGTTTATTAAAACCTGAACACTCGTCTCCCCTAAGGGCTGACCAAAGCACCCCTCCAGTTCCCATTCTCATAGAGGGGGAGCAACATTTTGAAGTTAAGGAAATCTTGGACTCTAGGAAACACCATGGTAAAGTCCAATATCTGATAGCCTGGAAACATTTCCCTTTGTCTGAGGCTGAATGGGTAAATAACCATTACGCTCTCACAGAGAGGGCCTCCTCGGGGTGCCGTCGGTCAGGCAATGTCGGCTGGCGGCCCCAGGGGGCGAGCCTTCTCTGTGGGGGCACCCGCCCTGTGGAATGAGCTGCCTCCTGGAATACGATTGATCCCGGACCTCCGGACCTTCCGTAAAGCCCTGAAGACGTTTTTATTTCATCAAGCCGGCCTAGCCTAAATGGTTTTTAATTGGGGTTTTAAATTTTATGGATTTGGGGTTTTAAATTGGGTAGCCAGTGATTTAATTCTTTTAGTTATCTTAACTTTTGCATTTGTATGTTTTTTAATTTTGGCTGTTCACCGCCCTGAGTCCCTTCCGGGAGAAGGGCGGTATACAAATTAAATTAATAAATAAATAAAATAAAATAAAATAAATAAACAGGATGTCCGAGCTCCCAAGAAAGTACAGCAATTCTATACCAAATACCCAGATAAACCATAATTCTTGTATATATTCTGTTTCTCTCTCTCTTTTCCTTCCTCTTATCTAGGAATAATGTCTCTTCTGCAAGAGGGGCCGAATGTCAGCCTCAGCTTTGCCTGCTTCAGCTGCCATAAGAAACGGGGGGAGGGACCAGTTAAGGGGGCGAAGGGGGGGAAGATTGCAGGAGGTGTCTTTCCAATGCAGGAGGTGTCTTTCCAGGAAACGAAACTGAATCTCCAAAGGGGCCGGCTGACCAACTGCCCTACATTCCTGATGAATGACGTTGCCAGACGTAATGCCACCTGACCTTTGGGAGACCTTTGGATTGGATGATGGTCAATGGACACGGGGGGGGGGGGGGGAGAGAAGCTTACTAGATGCTATTTCACGTGTTTTGCTCACTTCCAGCTTTACCTGGGTTGCGATCATTTAATATTCAGTAAAAGTACTATTCTCTTCTAAATGATTGACAGCCATAAATAAATCATAATGACCTAATTCCTACACTCACAAGGCCTTAAGAGCACAAGACCCGTAGTTTACAAATTCACCACGTCAGGAAGAGGGTTAGGGGTATGCGTAACTTGGGAGAAGGCAATATCAATCGTAGTCCTAGGTTTCCCACAGAACCGGTCCTTATATATATGAAACAATACCAACAGAAGGGCTAAAATAGCTGTTGCCCAGAGTCCCCACACCCAATCTTCCTCAAGCATGAGTGTCTTTAAGAATTGCTCACTGGATTCTATCACAGTTAATGGGTTTTACATTACAAATTACAGTCATGGAATGTTGTCTTCCTCCGTTCCAAGCTTCGGCCGTGCGCGGGGAACCAGCTTCCGGGGTGGTTCAGCGAGGCTGACTATCACCACCGTGCATTGAGAGTCCGTTGCCGGTAGGACTCGGCAGGGTGTATTCTTCTTGAACTTCAGCACCAATGGCTTAACTGTTTTTGTCACCTGATATGTCACCGGATCACTCTGGTCCGCAGGCTTCAGTCTCGTCCAGTGGATCCAGGATCTTCCTTCTAAGGTCTTAACTGCAAGAGGTGAACACATCACAACAGTATATGGTCCTTTCCATCTAGGTTTTAAGGGCTCATTTTTCCAATGTTTTATCCATACTCTATCACCTGGTTTGTAATCGTGACCAGCAGTTGTAATAGGGGGAGGTCTACATTCTTGCATATAATGCCTCAGTTGGTTGACATGATTGTTATGCTGTTGTAACTGCAAAAGTAATTTCTTTGCCTCCACTCCCCACTTTTGAACTAAGTCTGGCCAGCCTTGAAAATGGTGCTTAAACAAGGCAGGGGGTCTACCATACAGAAGTTCAAAAGGAGACAGCTGGTATTTGGTTCGTGGGGCTGTTCTAGAAATGTACAAGGCCATAGGAAAAACTTGAAGCCATGGCAAGTGGGTTTCTAAGCACAGTTTGGTAATGATTGCTTTCAATGACCTGTTCGCTCTCTCAATTTTTTATCCAGATTGGGGGTGAAAAGAACAGTGATATCTCCATTTTAGGCCTGCAGCTTCAGCTAAGTGGCGATTTACACGTTGCACAAATTCTGGGCCATTGTCAGAACTGATGGTAGATGGACATCCAAATCTAGGGATTATTTCCTTTAAAAGAAAGCGTGCCACTTGTATAGCTAACTTATTTCGAGTGGGGAAGGCCTCAATCCATCCAAAGTAAGTGTCAATGAAAATGAGCAATGCTTTATAACCATTGCATTTAGGCATATCAGTAAAGTCCACAACTAAGTAATCCATGGGCAAGTAGGAGATAGGCTGCTGTCCTGACAGTAAACACGGTCCTTGCTTAGCATTCACTTGAGCACAAGTAGAACATTGGGAAGTTACTTTGGCAACCAGGCTCTGTAAATTAGGTATGTAGAATGCTGCCTGCAACTGTTGGGCCAAAGCAGTCTTGCCTATATGTGAGGTTTGGTGTGCCTCTGATACGAGAGGCCAGGCGAGTGAAACTGGCACCACTGGGCGATTATCAGGAAGGGTATACCATCCCTTCACAAGAGTGGCTTTCAAATCTCCTTCTGCCTTCTCCTTCTCCACAGGGGTATATGTGGGATGTGATCTTTCTTTCTTTCTTTTTTTTTATTGCAAAAGTTTTACAATTACATTTTCACCCCATTTTTTCCCCCAACCCACCCCATACTCCCCAACCTAACCCTCCCAAACCCCCCTAACCCTCCCCCCTGACTTCCACAGAATATAATCCCATCAAAATCCCCTTTTTATAAAACCTGAACCCCTCAAACCCCCATATAATTTTTCATCTTCACAAAATTCAAATATTTCTATTTTTATATAATACTTTCAATGAAAAGCTATGTGATACTTCCTAGTTTAATATTTGTTCTGCACATAATCTATCCATTTTTTCCATTCCCATTCATAAGTCTCTTGTGAGCGATCTTTTAGATATGCTGAAATCTTCGCCATCTCTGCAAAGCTAGCCATCTTCAAAGTCCATTCTTCAATAGTGGGCAAAGCTTCATTTTTCCAGTATTTACCTATGAATAATCTCGCTGCTGTTATCATATACAATATCAACTTAGTTTCATCCAATGTAAAACCCTTAACTATACCCAGTAAAAACAATTGTGGAGAAAATTGAATTTTTTTCTTCAAAACATTCTGCATAACCCACCATATTTTTATCCAAAAAGCCTTAACTTTCTTACAGGTCCACCAAACATGATAATATGTGGCATCTAAACAATCACATCTCCAACATTTTGGCTGAACATTAGGGTACATACACGACAATTTCTTGGGATCTAAATGCCATCTATAAAACATTTTATAAAAGTTTTCCCTCAAATTCTGCGATTGTGTAAATTTAACATTCTGAACCCATATTTTTTCCCATGTTTCCAACATCACTGGTTCTGCAAAATTTTGTGCCCACTTAATCATACAAACTTTAACCAATTCAGTTTCTGAATCCCTTTCTAACAAAACATTGTATAGCCTTTTAATATGCATTGGACCTTTCTCTTTTATATGTCTAACCAATTCTTCCTCATGCAACATAATACCAGTTTTTTGGTCCTCTTTCCATCTCAGTTGAAGTTGATTATACTGTAACCAAGTTAGATTAATCCCTTCTTCCAACAGCGTTTCTAATGTCTTCAGTCGCCATCTGCCCGCATCTGTAAAAAGAACTTCTTTATATAAAAAGATGTGATCTTTCAATGTAGGATTCTATTTCTTGTGCCATATAGAGATAATAATCATTCTTATCTAGGGGCTGGTGTGCTGCCAGTTTGGCCTCTCTATCAGCAAATCGATTGCCTTGTGCAACGAAGGTGTCCGTCTTCTGATGACCCGGACAATGGATGACAGCTAAGGATCTGGGAAATTGTGCGGCAAAAATCAACCTTTTAATTAAAGGGGCATGTTGGATTAATTTGCCTGTAGAGTCAGTGAAGCCCCTTTCCTTGTAAATAGCCGCATGTGCTTGAATAGTCAAAAAGGCATATTTACTGTCCATGTATACATTAATAGTCTTGTCTGTGGCTAATTCTAATGCTCGGATGAGTCCCCACAACTCATCTGCTTGGGCACTTGTACCTACTGGAAGAGGAGCACTTTCAATGACTGCATGTTGGCTAACTATAGCATATCCTGCATATCAAGCTCCATTTTCCACAAAGCTGGAGCCATCAGTAAACCAAGTAAGATGGGCATTTGGAAGAGGGGTTTCAGTCAAGTCTGGTCTACAGGAATACTGATGATCTAACACATGTAGGCAGTCATGCAACGGGAGGGATGTATCAGGTACAGGCATGAGGGTAGCTGGATTAATAGTGGCACATTGGTGAAGACTTATCTGGGAGTTTTCTAACAGCAGAGCCTGATATTTATGCAACCTCTGGTTACTTATCCACAAGTGTCCTTTGTTTTCTAGGACAGTTTGCAACGCATGGGATGTGTAGACTGCTACTTCTGAGGTAAAAGTCAGTTTGTTTGTGTCTCTCATAAGTTCTGCCACAGCGGCCAGAATTTTAAGACAGTGTGGCCAGCCTTGGGCAGGGCTGTCCAACTGTTTGGACAAGTAAGCCACCGGCCGTTGCCATGATCCTTGCTGTTGAGTCAATACCCCTAATGCCACATTTTATTTATTTATTTATTTATTTATTTATTTGTTTGTTTGTTTGTTTGTTTATTTATTTATTAATCAAATTTCTATACCGCCCTACTCTCGAAGGACTCAGGGCGGTGAACAGCCAAGATAAAATACAGATAATACAAATATTAAAAAATCCCTTAAAATTATTAAATATTCTGGCCGAAACACAGATTAAAACACCCAATTTATAAAATCACGAATTAAAAATTTAAAAGAGGAGAGTTAGGCCAGGCCAGCCTGCTGAAATAGAAAAGTTTTGAGAGCACGGCGAAACGTGCGCAGGTCCGGGATCCTCCGTATCTCTGGGGGGGAGCTCGTTCCAGATGGTAGATGCCCCCACAGAGAAGGCTCTCCCCCTGGGGGCCACCAGTCGACACTGTTTGGCCGACGGCACCCTGAGGAGCCCCTCTCTATGGGAGCGTACTGGTCGGTGAGAGGCTATTGGTAGCAGAAGGCGGTCTCGTAAATACCCCGGTCTGATGCCATGGAGCGCTCTAAAGGTGGTAACTAAAACCTTGAAGCGCACCCGGAAGACCACCGGGAGCCAGTGCAGCTCGCGCAGGAGGGGGGTCACATGGGAGCACCACGTCGCTCCCATAACCACCCGCGCGGGCCGCATTCTGGACCAGCTGGAGCCTCTGGGTGCTCCTCAAGGGGAGCCCCATGTAGAGAGCATTGCAGTAGTCCAAGCGGGAAGTAACGAGAGCATGAGTGACCGTATTTAACGAGTCCCGATCCAGAAAGGGACGCAACTGGTGAATCAGGCGGACCTGATAAAAAGTCCCCCTGGCCACGGCCGTCATGTGCTCTTCTAAAGACAGCCGTGAGTCCAGGAGGACACCCAAGTTGCGAACCCTCTCCGTGGGGGCCAATGACTCGCCCCCAATAGTCAGTGATGGCACCAACTGACTATATTGGGATGTCGGAAACCGCAGCCACTTGGTCTTGGATGGGTTGAGCCTGAGTCTGTTTCTCCCCATCCAGATCCGCACGGCCTCCAGGCACTGGGACATCACTTCAAGGGCATCATTGGGGTGGTCCGGGGTGGAGATGTACAGCTGAGTATCATCAGCATACTGATGGTACTTCACCCTGAAACCACGGATGATCTCACCCAGCGGCTTCACATAAATGTTGAACAGAAGGGGCGAGAGGACCGACCCTTGTGGCACCCCACATACAAGGGGCCTCGGGGTCGACCAATGCCCCCCTGTCAACACGGATTGCGACCGGTCAGAGAGAAAGGAGGAGAACCACCGTAGGACGGTGCCCCCCCACCCCTAACTCCTCTAGCTGGTGCAGCATGATACCATGGTCGATGGTATCAAAAGCCGCTGAGAGGTCTAATAGGACCAGGACAGAGGAACAACCCCTGTCCCGAGCCCTCCAGAGATCATCAACCAACGCGACCAATGCCGTTTCCATGCTGTACCCAGGCCTGAAGCCCGACTGGAACGGATCCAGATACGACGATTCATCCAGGTACTGGGGGAGCTGTCGCACTACCACACTCTCAACAACCTTTGCAACGAAGCGAACATTGGAGACTGGACGATAATTTGCCAACACTGCCGGGTCCAGGGAAGGCTTCTTGAGGAGAGGCCTCACCACCGCCTCTTTCAAGGCGGCAGGGAAGACACCCTCACTCAAAGAAGCATTTATAATCCCCTGGAGCCAGCCTCGTGTAACCTCCCGAGAGTTCAGCACCAACCAGGAGGGACACGGGTCCAGTAAACATGTGGCTGCACTCAGTCTGCCCAGTATCCTGTCCACGTCTTCGGGCGTCACAGAATCAAACTCTTCCCAGATAATACTCACAAGACCTGCCTCTGTCCTCCCCGCTGAATCTACCCAGTCAGAATCATGGTGTTCCCGAATCTGAGCGATTTTGTCATACAGATACTGTACAAAATCCTCGGCTCTACCCTCCAAGGGGTCCTCCCGCGCTTCCTGGTGGAGCAGGGAGCGGGTCACCCTAAACAGGGCGGCCGGGCGATTATCTGATGATGCAATAAGAGTGGCAAAATAGTTCTAGTTTGCCACTTTTATCGCCACCAGGTAGGTCTTAATATGAGACCTTACCAGTGTTCGGTCAGATTCAGAATGGCTGGCCCTCCAACCACTCTCCAGGCGTCTTGTCCGGCGCTTCATCTCCCTCAGCTCCTCGGTGAACCAAGGAGCCAGGCGAGATCGATGCTGGGTCAGAGGTCGCAAAGGCACCACCTGATCCAAAGCTCCAGCGGCCGCCCTATCCCAGGCGGCCACCAGCTCCTCAGTCGAGCCGTGTGCCAGAGCCTCAGGAAATGGCCCAAGCTCCGTCTGGAACCTATCAGGATCCATCAGGCGCCTGGGGTGGTACCACCTCAATGGTTCCGCCTCCCTGCAGCGGGGTGCGGCGGTTCAAAGGTCAAAGTGAAGGAGGGAGTGATCTGACCATGACAAGGGCTCGATCACTATATCCCCTATCTCAAGATCACTCAACCACTGACCAGAGACAAAAACCAGGTCTAGCGTGTTTCCCCCTGTGTGAGTAGGGCCATGAACTAACTGGGTCAGGTCCATGGCCGTCATGGAAGCCATGAACTCCCGAGCCACCTCAGACGCCTCACTGACAGATGGCAGGTTAAAATCCCCCATGACCATAAACCTGGGGGTGTCAACCACCACCGCAGCTATAACGTTGAGCAGCTCGGGCAGGGCTGCCGTCATGTGGCAGGGAGCCAGGTACGTAACCAGCACGCCCATCTGCGTGCATTTTGACGAACATCTACATAAAGGCGAAATGGTTTAGTAAGGTCTGGCAACCCTAACGCTGGAGAGGATGTAAGTGCTTCCTTTAAATGGCCTAATGAATTTGCTTGTTCCTTGCCCCATTCAAAAGGGTCTGTTTCTGCCCCCCTGGGGTTGTTGCGTACAAAGGTTTGGCAAGTAAGGCAAAATTGGGAATCCATAAATGGCAAAAGCCCATGACTCCCAAAATGCCTCGCAGCTCTTTTCGATTTTTCGGTGGGGGCAGTTGCAAGATTGCCTGTTTCCAAGGTAAGCCTAAATTTCTCTGACCTTGAGACAGAGTGTATCCCAAATATGTAACCTCTTTCTTTACTAATTGAGCCTTCTTCCTTGAAGCTCTGTATCCACAGTCTCTCAGTAATTCAAGGAGGGTTTGGCTATTTTTGAAACAGTTATCCTGAGTGGTTCCTGTTACTAATATATCATCTACATATTGAAGGAGACAGTCTCCTTCCTGAACTGGTTGAAAGTGCTGCAAGTCCAAGGTAAGGGCGTGACCAAAAAGGGTCAGAGAATTCTTAAAACCTTGGGGCAGTCTTGTCCATGTATATTGACAATGTCTACGCAATTTAGAGTCTTTCCACTCAAAGGCGAACAAGTCTTGGCTATCAGGGTGCAAGAGTATAGTGAAGAAAGCATCTTTCAGGTCTATGACTGAGAACTATGCGGCTGAATGAGAGATGTTCCCCAACAAAATATAGGGGTTCGGGACTATCGCATGGAGTGAGACCACCGCCTTATTCACAGGTCTCAGATCTTGTGCCGGCCTCCAACCCCCATCTGGTTTCCTTATGGGCAAAATTGCTGTATTCCATGGGGATTGAGTTTCTCTAAGTATCCCTGCGGCTAACTATTTATCAATTAAAACTTGAATGGCTTCTGCCGCTTCTTGAGGAACATAATACTGGGGCACTCGGATGGGCTTGTATCCCAATTTCAATTTGACTTCTACTGGGGAGGCAAATTTAGCTAGCCCAGGGGGATTGTCCTCTGCCCACAGGGTAGGAACATTAAATTCTTCCCATGTACTTTCCTGAATTGAGTCTTGCATTAACATTAATCGCCAAGTTTCCTCCACTGGATGTGACACTGTCAAGTACTGTCCATTATCATTGAAGGAAATGGTGGCTCTCATTTTAAAAAGTAGATCTCTTCCTAACAGCAGAACTGGGCATTCAGGCATATACAAGAATTGGTGTTCTACTAGGCCGTTCCCAACCTTGCATTTAACCGGTTTCAGGAGGCTGTGTGTGGCTGGTGTACCTGACACTCCTTGAACTCTGACTTTCTTATTTGACAAGGGGGCCACTTGTTTATTAATTACTGATTGACTGGCTCAGGTATCGATCATCATATGGACTTGATGTCCTCCCACCCATAAATCCATCATGGGCTCCGGGGGTGGGTCCATGGGGCCCTGGCCTCTTCAGTCGTCCCATTCCATCTCGGCTAGGCCGATTACTTCCTCATCCTGGTATGACTGGCTGGGTTGTCATCTGTCAGTGCCTCTTCTTCCTCTAAAAGCTTCTCTCGGGGTTCCTCTCAAACTTCTTCCCCTAAACATAGGTCGCCCACGCCCGCAGGATACTCCTCTTGATTCCGTCCTTCTACGGGGGCACTCTCTCTGCCAATGTCCTTCTTCTTTACAGATGGCACATTGGTTGGCTCCTAAGGTAACTCCTCCCAGAGCCAAAGCTAACATTTCAGTCCTCTTTCTCTCTCTAATAACTTGCCTTTTTTCCTCTTCTCTATCTCTATTCAGGTAGACTTTTCTGGCAACTTCTAGGAGTTCACTGGTATTTTTTCCTAGAGCTCCGTCCAATTTCTGTAATTTTCTCCTGATATCCATGGCACTTTGACTGATAAATCGTTCATTCAACAGGTATCTATTTGCCGGATTTTCTATGTCTATCCCAGTATGGATTTTATAGGATTCTACTAATCTAGTCAAAAAGGTCTCAGGACTCTCATCTTTTTCTTGGAGTATAGTGGCGGTTTTGGCATAATTAACAGGACCTTTTGCTGCCTCTCGTAAAATGTTTATGCATAAGAGGCGGTAGGCATCTAATAGAATCTGGTGTTGGTTATTATTGGGATCCCAATTGGGATCAACTTCTGCAGCTGTGGCTGCTTTTCGCACTGCATTTCCATTACCTGGATACATTCAGGTTAAGACCTTTTCCTTAGCGATTTTGAATTTTTGTCGGTCCTCCAGGGAGAGTAAGGTGTTTAATAATTGCTTGATGTCTCCCCATGTGGGTCTATGAGTTTGCATTATTGTACTGAATAGATCCACTATTTCATTGGGCTTCTTGCTAAATGGGCCATATTGTTGTTTCCAATTAAGTAGATCTGTAGTTGTGAAAGGCTGATATTGGAACAAGGGACGAATGATGGGCTGTCCCTGGGCATCAGTTCCATGACTTAAAAGTTCCCTCAAGGGGGCCAGAGTTTCTGCCTTCTTCAAACTCATCTGGCTTCGAGTTCGAGAACTAATGGGTTTAGATTCTTCTTCTGTTTCTTCTTCCCCCTCACTCTTAACTTCCTGTTTGACTTGCAGTTGGCGTCTCCGAGGTTGGATGGTTCTCGGCACCATATCCACTGGCAAGGGTGGATAGGGGTTTTGTTTTGGTGGCATGGGATGTGGTGCATATGGGGGAGGGCGACTAACTTCTTCCTCATCCTCTTGACTGAAAACTTTGGTTTTAACTATCTTTCTGTTGGTCCTACTTTTCTCTTTCATCCAACACACTCTCACACATTCCATCTGACATTTCTTAAGCCAAGGGGGAGCTGCCTTCTGAGTGATCTGCCACTGATCTATGTATGGATATTGATTCCAACGGCCATCCCGCATAATGATCTGATGCACCTTGGATATCACTATTGGATCCAACGATCTATCAGACTTCGATGCTATCTCAAAATAAATGAATTTCCAAACTGCCAATCTTTAAGGAAATCTTCTCTTTATTTGAGCACAGCAACCGGATCATGACTCAATGCGGACAAGACTAACCTTTTGCCCCCCAATCCCTCCCTTTCTGATCCCCAATTATCTGCTTCTCATTGGCTATCTTCCAAGTCACTCTACTGACTTCTTGTCTCGTTATTTCACAGGAATGTCCCCCCTCCCTTCATTTCCATGACGACCCAGCTTCAAAGGGATTTAGCAGGCAAACGTTCAGGGCTTATCTCTCTCCTCTCTATGCCAGTGGTGAGACGCTGACATCCGGCCCCTCTCCCTTCACTCTCTCCGTGAGGCCTGCACGAAATAAACAACAAGTTTAGTACCTCACCCCATCCGAGGGTGTACCCCACCCCCTCCCGGCTTGTCCGGGTGATCTGCATGGAATTTAGCTATGAGGCGGTCAGCTTGGATGTTTGTGTTCTTCACCCAGGAAGCTTCTGACAAGGGGTAACCCTTCCACTTAATTAAGTACTGGAAGTGCCCTCTGTGCCACCTCGAATCGAGAACTCGCTGTACTTCATAGTGGGTCTGGCCTCCAACAATCAAGGGCCCTGGGGGATCACGTGGCACCGGCCTTAAAGTTGACCCTACCACAGGCTTCAGGAGGCTACTGTGAAAAACGGGGTGTATCTTCCCTAATAACCGGGGCAACTGCAATTGTACTGTGACCGGGTTGATTATTTTCACTATTGGAAATGGTCCTATGAATTTTGGCCCCAGTTTTCTGGTCGGGAGTCTGAGTCTTAAATACTTGGTGGAGAGGTAGACCTTCTCCCCTACTTGGAACGGCCTCTGGGGGGCTCGGTGCTTATCTGCTTGTTTCTTATAAGACCGTGCTGCCTTGTCTAATGCCTTCTTGACATTCTCCCAGGTTTCTCTCAACATTGCCATCCATTCGGTTAAGGTAATTTAGGAAGGAGGCTCCCTTGGGTATTCTGACATGGGGACAAAATTGATGCCGCTCACTATCTTAAATGGGGTTAGTCCTGTACTACTGTGGACAGCATTGTTATATGCGACCTCCACAAACGATAAGAGGTCCGCCCAGTTCGATTGTTGGTAGTCCACGTAGCAACTCAGGTATTGCTCTATCATGGCATTCAACCTCTCCGCCCCCCCCCCATTGGTGCTCAGGTGAAACGCTGAGCTGAGGCCTTGGGATGATCCTATGGATCGAAGGAATTTCCTCCAGAACTTTGCTGTAAACTGGACACCTCGATCCGAGATGATTCTTCTGGGTACTCCGTGCAGGCGGTAGATGTGTTTTACGAACAGTTTGGCCAATTGGTGGGCTGAGGGTAGTCCGCTGCAGGGTATGAAAAGTGCCTGTTTGGAGAATAAGTCTATTACAGTCCAGATCACTGTGCTTCCGCTGCTTCTCGGCAGTTCGACTATGAAGTCCATAGCAATCTCCTCCCATGGCCTTGACGGTTCAGCTACTGGCTGCAGCAGCCCCGGGGGCCTTCCTGGTCGGGTTTTCATCGTGGCACAGATGGTACAGCTTTTTACATAGCTGTCTACGTCTTTTCTCATGTGGGGCCACCAAAACTGTCTCCGTGCTAAGTGCAGAGTCTTTAGGAAGCCAAAATGTCCCGCTGGTTTGACATCATGACTTCTCTTGAGGACCAAGGTGTGTAAGGCCTCTGGGACATAAAGTTTCGTCCCTCTCCATGCTAGGCCATCTCTCTTTGTCAAGAGATGTTGATTGTCTCGGAACCAGGGGTCCGCCAACGTTTCTGCCTTGAGCCTCATCGTTAGGTCACTGGCGGGTTGGCCCTGCTGGTCTCGATGCTGTCGTCTGGTGGTTACTTGGCCCACTCCTTGGGCAGGAGGGATGATGGGATTCACTATCTGCTCACGTTCACTGTTGTATTGAGGCATTCGGGAGAGGGCGTCGGCCAGAAAGTTCTTCCCCCCTGGGATGTGCTTCAGCTCAAAGTTGAAACGATTGAAGTATTGGGCCCATCGGACTTGCCTGGGCGATAACTTCCATGGGGTCTTGAGGGCCTCCGGGTTTTTGTGGTCAGTGCAAACCTCGAACAGTGTCTGGCCTCCTTCTAGCAGGTGTCACCAGGTTAACAGCGCCCATCTTACCGCGAACACTTCTTTTTCCCATGCCGCCCATCGTCTTTCTGTGTCGGTGAGTTTGCGGGATGTGTAGGCACAAGGTTGCAGGTCCCCCTGGCTGTTCTTTTGGAGTAGGACTGCCCCTACTGCCACATCGCTGGCATCTGCTTGGATGTCGAAGGGTTGTTCAGGGTCAGTATGCTTCAAGACCGGTTCTTTTGCAAATATTTGTTTTAGTGTCTCGATTGCCTGTTGGCAGGCCGGGTCCCACTGTAGAGGCTGTCTCAGGCGGGGTTTCATTGTCGGACTTCCTGTCTTTAGGAGGTCCGTCAGAGGTTTGGCAATTCTTGAAAAGGAGGGGATGAATTGCCTGTAGAAATTCGTGAACCCCAGGAAGCTTTGTAGTTGCCTGCGGGTGCGAGGGGGTCACCAGTCTAGGACTGATTGTACTTTAGCCAGGTCCATCTCTATCCCCTCGTTTGACACTCGGTAACCTAAATAGTCTAGAAACAATTGGTGGAACTTGCATTTTGACAGTTTGACATAGAGGTTCGCTTTCAGCAGTTTTTCCAGCACTTTGCGTACGAGGGGTATGTGTTCGTCTATGGTCTCCATGTAAATGAGAATGTCATCTAGGTAGACGAGGACCCCTTTGTACAAGTGGTCATGTAGAACTTTGTTTATCAATTGCATGAACACGGCTGGGGCTCCCTGTAGCCCAAATGGCATCACCTTGAATTGGTAACTTCCCAGGGGGCAGTTGAACGCTGTCTTCCACTCGTCACCTTCCCTGATGCGTACTCGGTAGTAGGCTTCGCCGAGGTCTAGTTTGGTGAAGATCTTCCCCTTGGCCAGGTGGGCTAGCATGTCTTTCATGAGGGGGAGGGGGTATAAGTTGTGTACGCAGACCGTATTGATCCCCAGAAGTCGACTACCAGACGCATAGAGCCGTCTTTCTTCTCTTTGAAAAGGACCGGTGCCGCGACCCGCGGTTTGACTGGCTCAACGAAACCCCTTCGTAGGTTCTTGTCTATGTAGTTTCGCATTTCTTGCATTTCACGGGGCCTCATGGCATACAATTTAGGTTTAGGTAGTTTCGCCCCAGGGATTATTTCGATGGCGCAGTCGGCATCGCGGTGGGGAGGTAGGACGTCACACTCGGTCTCACTAAATACCTCTGCTAGGTCTTGGTAGTCTTTTGGAATCTGCTCTGTTTCATGGGTGTTGTTGGATGTGGGCCCCAGCTGCTTCGCGGTGCCCTTTGGGAGGGGCCCTTGCGTCGGTGCCATCTTTTTTTGTTCAGGCGGGAGACGTTGGGGCTCGAGTGTGTGGGGTGTTTGTTCTGGTTGGAACAGCAGAGGTTGGGGCCCTTAGGCTATCCTCAATCTGCGGGTCCCCTCTTGCCACCAGATAATTGGACCCCACTTGTCTAGCCAGGAAAGTCCCAGTATGACTGGATCGGCCATCTTGGGGGCTATTATGAACCGTATCGTCTTCCAGTGATCCCCTAGTTCTAGCTTCACTGGTTCGGTCAGGTGTGTGGTGCAAGCTCCGCCTACTAGGGTCCCATCAACTTGCTCAAATCGAATTGGGTGGTTGAGCTTCTTAGCTCGGATCCCCAATTTTAGGACTGTGGGTAGATTAATCAGGCACCTAGTGCAGCCCAAATCTATCAGGGCTTGGAAAGTCTCTTGGGTACCTGTCTTTGGGGCTGTTAGGCGTATGGGGAAAAGGAAAGGGTGGATGGGACCACTCACCATTGAGTCGTCTTCACCCTCGTCCTCGCTGTCATACGAGTCGGGGGATTGGTCTCCATCATCCGGGACTCCCCTTGTCTCCGTCAGGTGGGCAAAGACCTCCGTGCCTGGGGGGAGATTTCGTGGCGCATCGGTGGCTCGCTTGTGGCCCCGTTCTCGTCGTGCCTTTGGCTGAGGGTTTGGCCTCGGGCCCGGGGTTCCACAGGCTGCTGCTAGATGGCCCATTCCTTCACATCTGTAGCATCTCATTGGGCTCCGCAGAACGAAAGGCCTTTGGGTAGGCCGTGGTGCCATGGTTCCTCGTCTGGTCTGTGGCCTCGGGTCCGATTGGTATCTCTCCCTGGCCTCTGGTTGCTTTAGCATGTCGTTGGCGCGCAGTCCCCTTTCAACTTGCATCGCCACACAGAACCATTCAGAGAGTCGGTTCGGGATGTCCTGATAAGCGGTCACTTGAGCGATCCGCTTATCTAGGCTCGTTCTGAAAAAATACACTAGCAGTCACTCAGGTAGGGGAGGCAAGGTGCCCACGACTCTTCGGAACTCACGAATGTGCTCCTTGATGGGCTTCCCTCTCTGCATTAGGATTCTGAGTTCGTCTTCCACATATGGGTCCTCCCCTACTTCCTCGAACCTCGCCCGCAGTAGTTGCAAGAAATCATCTGCGTCTTGCAGTTGGGGGGCTCTATTCTTTTTTTTTTTTTATTGCAAAAGTTTTACAATTACATTTTCACCCCTTTTTTCCCCCCTCATCCCACCCCAAACTTCCCAACCGCCCTAACCCACCCTAACCCTCCCCTCTCCCCCAGACTTCCACACAGTATACTCATATCAAGTAGAAGGAAAAACCCTCATTTGTATATAAAACTTGAACCCCTCCCTCCCCCTTAAAAATTTTCATCTTCATTACATTAACCTATTTCTTTCTTAATATAACATTTTCAAATAAATTTTCATCCTCATTACCTTAAAATATTTCTATCTTAATATAACATTTTGAGATAAATTTTTCATCCTCATTACCTTAAAATATTTCTATCTTAATATAACATTCTCAAATAAAAGCTATTTGATACTTCCTAGTTTGATATTTGTTCTGAACATAATCTATCCACCTCTTCCATTCCCATTCATAAGTCTCTTGTGAACAATCTTTTAGGTATGCTGAAACCTTCGCCATCTCTGCGAAACTGGCCATCTTCAAAGTCCATTCCTCAATCGTAGGCAGCGCTTCATTTTTCCAGTATTTACCTATCAACAATCTTGCTGCTGTTATCATATGCAATATCAGTTTTGTTTCACCCAATGTAAAACCCTTAGCTATACCCAATAAAAACAATTGTGGAGAAAATTGAATTTTTTTCTTCAAAACATTCTGCATGACCCACCAAATTTTTATCCAAAAGGCCTTAACTTTCTTACAGGTCCACCAAACGTGATAATATGTAGCATCTAGACGATCACATCTCCAACATTTAGGCTGCACATTAGGGTACATACACGACAATTTTTTGGGGTCTAAATGCCATCTGTAAAACATTTTATAAAAATTTTCCCTCAAATTCTGCGACTGTAAATTTAACATTCTGAACCGAAATTTTTTCCCATGTTTCCAACATCACTGGTTCCTCAAAATTTTGTGCCCACTTAATCATACAATCTTTAACTAGTTCAGTTTCTGAATCCCTTTCTAACAGAACATTATAAAGTCTTTTAATATGCATTGGACCTTTCTCTTTTATATGTCTGACCAATTCTTCCTCATACTCCATAATACCAGTTTTTTGGTCCTCTTTCCATCTCAATTGCAATTGATTATATTGTAACCAAGTTAGATTAATCCCTTCAGCCAACAATGTCTGTAAGGTCTTCAGTTGCCATCTGCCCGCATCTGTAAAAAGAACCTCTTTATATAAAACCCCCCCGAGTGACATTATATTTGTATTCCACAAAGTATGACCAAGATCCAGCCATAGCGGTATTTTATAATCCCAATTGATTCGGTGCTTCTTCCAAACTCTCAACAAAGAATCTCTAAGTATATGGCTTTTGAATACTTTATCCACTTTACTATCATAAAATAAGTAGGCGTGCCATCCAAGTTCCAAATCAAAACTTTCTGCATTTAATATTCCAGTCTTTTTTCCTCCAAACCAATCACTTGCTAAAGTCAAAGCTGCTGCATCATAATATAATTGTAGGTTTGGAAGTTTGAGACCTCCCCTTTCTGGAACGTCTTGCATAATTTTCAATTTTACTCTTGGTTTTTTCTCGTTCCAGACAAACTTGTTCACTCCAGTTTGCCATACTTTTAGTTGTTTATCATTTTTGAGCACCGGAATCATTTGAAACAAAAAAAGAAATCTTGGCAAAATATTCATCTTAACTGCTGCTATTCTTCCAAGTAAAGACAGCTGCAGTTTTTTCCAAGTCTCCATAACTTTTTGCACCTCTCGCCACAACACCTCATAATTATTTTGAAACAATTTCATATTTGATTCTGCAACCTGAACTCCTAGATATTTTACCTTTGGTACAATCTCAAAACCTGCCCTCCTTTCAAGCTCAAGTTTATGATCTTGTGTCATATTTTTGACTACCATCTTAGTTTTTTTCTGGTTCAATCTAAAACCTGAAACTTTACCATAGTCTTGTATAATGTCCTTCATCTGGATTATTGATTCCATTGGCTGTGTTAGGGTAACAACCAGATCATCTGCAAATGCCTTTATTCTGTAATCCTCTTGCCTTATCATTATACCTTTCAAGGTATTAGAGTCCCTTATTGTGTTTAACAAGATTTCTAGTGTTAAAATAAACAACAATGGGGACAACGGACATCCCTGTCTTGTTCCTTTTTCGATTTTAAACTCTGTTGTCAAACTTCCATTAATAATAATCTGTGCCTTTTGATCTTGATAAATTGCTGAGACCGCCTGTATAAATTGGTCCCCAAAGTCCATCCTTTTTAAAGTCTTGAGTAGAAAATTCCAGTCCACTTTATCAAAGGCCTTCTCTGCATCCAGAAAAACCAGCACTGCAGGGATCTGTTTATTCTTCTCAAGATATTCCAATAAATCTATTACTTGCCTTACATTGTCATTCATGTGCCTACCCTCAATAAATCCCGCTTGATCATCATGAATCACCTTTTGAATTACTGGCATCAATCTGTTGGCTAGTACTTTTGCATAAATTTTATAATCCGTATTCAAAAGAGATATTGGTCTGTAATTCTCTGGTTTTTTGGGACCTGCTTGTTCTTTTGGTATCAAAGAAATATAAGCTGTAGTCCATGATGGGGGTACTTTTCCCCCTTGTTGTATATTACAAAATAAGTCTCTAAGTTGTTCCACCATTTCTGCCTGCAAAGTTTTATAGTACACTGCAGTCAGACCATCCGTTCCAGGAGCTTTGGCTGTTTTTAATTGTTTTATTCCTGCTATTATCTCCTCCTCTGTTATAGGATAATTCATTCTTTCCTTTTGTTGCTCAGTAATTTTTGTAACTCTTTTGTTGTCTAAGTATTTTTCTATAAGTCCATTCTGCACCTCCTCTCTGGCATATAGTTTAGTGTAATATTCAAGAAAGGCTTCTTTTATTAATTTCTGTTGAAAAACTTCTTTCCCTCCGATATCAATACTATCAATAGTCCGTATGCTCTGTTTCTTCCTCAATGTGTAGGCCAACCACCTGCCCGGTTTATTGGCGTTGCAGAATGTGTTATGCTTCGCGTATTGTAGATTTGTTGCAACTTGTTCCGCTATAAGCATTTGGAATTGATCTTTCAAAAGTTTTATGACACCACGTATTCTTTCATCTGTTGGGTTTTTGATAAGTAACTGTTCTTTGTTCTTTATTTCTGCTTCCAATTCAAGTCTTTTCTTTTGTCGGGTCAATCTATGTTTAGAGTTCATATGAATAAGCACCCCTCTCATATAAGCTTTGCTTGCGTCCCACACAATTTCCATTGGGGTGCCTTTATTCAAATTCATTTCAAAAAACTCTTTCAAATACTTTTTAAGTTCTATTATATTTTTTTCATATCTGAACAAGTTTTCATTTAATCTCCAAGAGTGTCTCTCAGTCTTGCATGTCTCAATTTCTAACCACACTGGGCTATGATCAGTCAAAGTTCTTGGCAGAATCTTTGTTCTTTTTGTCCTAACAAGTAAGTCATCTGACAACAAAATGAAATCAATCCTAGAGAAGGATCTATGTCTATCAGAAAAGAAAGTATAATCCAGTTCTTTTGGGTTATGTATTCTCCAAATATCTTTTAATTCCAAGTCTTCTTTCATATCAAAAAAGGTCTGTGGTAATCTAATCCTTGACTTCGCCAAAGTCTTTTTATCTAATTTAGAATCAATTACTCCATTCCAATCTCCCATAATTAAAATAGATCTATAATCCCATTGTAGTATTTTAGTATGTAGCATTTTATAAAAATAGTCCTGTTGTTGATTGGGAGCATAAATTCCTATCAAAAGAATTTGACTATTAGCAGAAAGTAATTCAATTGCTACAAACCTGCCATCTTGATCAGCTTCTATAAGTTTGGCTGTTATTTTTTTATTTACATAAATAACCACACCATTCTTTTTTTGGTTAGTTGAAGATATAAAATGTGTTCCTAATTTGGAATTTTTCAAATAGTTTTGATCTTGAACTGTAATATGCGTTTCTTGTAGACAGATTATATCATTATTATGTTGTTTTAAATATGCAAATACTTTCTTCCTTTTCTGTGTTGCATTCAACCCATTCACATTCCAAGATAAACATTTAATCATCATTATTCTCTTTCTGGAGCAGAGAACAGAATAATCGGATTTCATCCGAAATCTTCTGTCCTGCATTCCCCACGGCCCCAGTCTTTTCATCTTGTCTTTCCTGCTGTAACTTTTCTTTAAGTTGCTTGGATTTTGCTCGGGTTATACGCTGGTCCTTGACTTCAGCCATCCAAGCCGGCTCCAAGATTGGAGAAGGTTCCAGCAAAGGCTCATCCAGGAAACCTCCTTCAGCGCCCTTCAACTCCTCTGATTCCTGCTTAGATTGTTGTTGCGGTTCTTGAAGTTGCTTCTTATCACTCTCCTTAATCTCCAAAACTGTAGATGTACGTGGGGATGGTGTTCTTTCTTTAAAGATATCAGTATAAAATTGCTCCGCCTTCTCCACAGTATTCAAACGGTGTTTCTCTCCCTTATATCTCAAAATTATGCCAGTTGGAGCGTCCCAACGAAATGGGATCTGATTATTCTGCAATTCTTTAACAAGAAAGCCAAAGTCTTTTCTGGATTTCAACATCTTAGGTGGAAACTCCTTGTATACTGTGATCTTCGATCCGCCCACTTGCACAGAAGTGAGAAAAGATTTTTGCAGGATATCATTTCTTATTGCTCTGTCTGTAAAATATATGACCACATCTCTAGGCAGTTGTCTTTGTCTGGCCACCCAAGAATTGACTCTGTAAATTTTGTCTATTTTACAGAAAACCATATCAGGATTAATTTTTAAGATCACAGCTAGGGCTTCAGCACAGACCTGTCTCAAATCTTGTCTCTCCTCTTCTCTAATCCCTCGAAGCCGTATAGCGAATTCCATTGCCCGGAATTGCATCATGACAATCTCATTCTCAACTCTCTGCATCTTATCATCAACATCCAAAAATTTGTGATCATTATTTTTCATCTTGGCATTAACTTCTGATTTAAATTCATCCACTTTTGACTCAACTTTCATAATAAATCCTGCCAGGCCAGACGCCACATCTGTTATTTTTTTGGTCACCTTCTTTTGGTTCTGTTGCATTTCCTGCATAATTTCCTGTTGAGACTTTTGGATTTTATCATCTATTTTATTTATTTTATCATCTATTTCCTGTTGAGCTTTTTGAAATTTGTCATCCAGGATTTTTGAAATAAATTCTTTTAAATCTCCCATATCAAAATCTTTTTTCTGAGCTTGTGACTGCGTGTCCTGTTTGCGTGTGGGGGATCCCCCCCCTGTTTTGCCTTCCTGCTTCTTTGAAGCCATCCTGCCACGTAGGCTAGCTTTTCTAAAGAGGGAGGTTCCGCTTCTTCTGCCACCTCCACAAAGCCTTCTAAAAAGGTCCCCCAGATTTAATCAGGGCAAAACTGTAATGAAGCAAAGTCAAGTAAAAGGGAGAGATTTTCCTCTTGTTCCTGTTACAGCCGGAGCAACTTTATAGCAACTTATTAACTTTGTAACAAAGCAAGATGACTTCACCAATCCACACTCGCTGATTCATTTACTCTAATGCTGAGCGCCATATTTTTTCCAGTCACTTTCACTCATTCAGAAGTTTTCCCTTCAATATAAAAGATCAGCAAAGTGCTAATACTTGCAGTTCAGAATTTCAGGGTTCAAGTAGATTTTGGCTGCTTGTCTGGGTTGTTTCCTTTCTCTTTTGAAGTTTCCTGCAGCCGGCTTGTTCTGCGAAAGCAGAGACGTCCCACGCCGCCCGGAGTCTCAGCAGGTTGGGAGGGAGCCGCGCCTGTTTCCTCCCCAGAAACAATTCCCTGGGGGGGTTGCAGGGGCTCGACCTGTACCCTGCTGCCTCTTCTTCAAGAATCCTAAGGATTTTGAAGCTTTCAAGCTGCTTCACGATCGAGAAGCGGCTCTACGAGCGGCTGGGCTGGCGGTGCTTAAAAAGGCACCGTCATCGCCGAAGACGAGGAAACCGGAAGTCCCGGGGGGGCTCTATTCTTGTAGAGGGCTGATGACCAAGTCTTTGCTTCTCCCTCCAGCCTTTCTGAAATGGCATTGACCAGGGCTCTGGGGAATGGGTAAAGGTGCCCATAGCACTCGATATAGACCTCAGCTGCGTCGAGGAACTGCACCACCTGGTCTGGATCCCCATCAAACTTCCCTATGAACCAGGGTGGCTCTGCCCTCGGTGGCCCCTCCTCCCATAGTGGGGCTCTGCGTGCCTGACTAGGGTATCATTGGGTTTCTTCCTCATCTCTCATTCGGGGGCAGGAGGGCGATGCCTTGCGTAGGGTGGTATGCTTGCTGGGCAGAGGAGGAAGCCATGGATGCACACTGGGACTTTCTCTCCTTCTGGTGTGGGAGGGGGGTGGGATGGGCCCCCGTCTATGGTGACTTAGTTCAACAGGGTCAGCTGGCCTCCTTCTATCTTTGGGCCTGCAGGATGGACCCTCTTCCAGTCTGACGGCACGTTCAAAATCTTGCTTTAACTCCTCCATGGGGCTTTCGAGTGGCAGGGTTGAAGTTTTTTTCTGTCTGGCCTGCTGCCAATCCCATAACCAATCCGCCCTTCCCAATTCACTCAGGGGCTTCCCCTTACCTTTAGCATCTGGAAAGGGGAATTCAGCTTCTGCAGATTTTGGCAAAGTCCACCAAGGTTCATCATTTTTTCTTCTCTTGGGCTGGAGCACGATCATCTGTCCTTGGTAATTCTGTGGCAGTGGGGGGGGGGAAGGGGGGGTTGCAGCTTTGCTGGGGGAGGTGATGGCCCCGTTGCATCCAAGCTGGCTGGAGTAGGGAGGGGTGGCTGGTTCACAGCCATTTGGAGTAGACTTTCAGTAGAGAGCTGGCTTGCTGCCATGGCTTCAGAACCTTGCCTCCAATCCGTCCAAACATTTGGTAGGGAGCTGGAGGGCTGGAGGTTTGCCAGTTTGGCTTGGAAAGTTGTGAGTCTTGTCCGTCTGTCAGACTTCGATGCTATCTCAAAATAAATGAATTTTCAAACTGCCAATCTTTAAGGAAATCTTCTCTTTATTTGAGCACAGCAACCGGATCATGACTCGATGCGGACAAGACTGACCTTTTGCCCCCCAATCCCTCCCTTTCCGATCCCCAATTATCTGCTTCTCATTGGCTATCTTCCAAGTCACTCTACTGACTTCTTGTCTCGTCATTTCACAGGAATGTCCCCCCTCCCTTCATTTCCACGACGACCCAGCTTCAAAGGGATTTAGCAGGCAAAAGTTCAGGGCTTATCTCTCTCCTCTCTATGCCAGCAGTGAGATGCTGACACGATCCTTCTTCTGGCCACCTTACACCAAAGGTAGGCCATACATTTATTCAAAACATCTTCAAGGTATTCGGATCACACAGGGGACCACCATAATCTTCACTAAAGGCACTCTTAAAATTGGCTAACATGCATTGTAACGGTGTCCTGGGGACACTATTACGACCACCCATCCTAACAACACTACCACTGACCCACGGTGCCTGAAGCTCAAAGGTCACCAGTGGAAACTGCAGCGGTTTAACTACCCACACAATCCTAACAGGAGACTTTAACTCCTCTCTGGAGACTTTAGGACACCGCCTTGTCTCCTAGGAGGGTGATCAAACCCCCTCTTCCACCGCAAAGTGAGTGGGCTACCCCTTTTACATATACTTGCCTGCAGGCTTCCTTCCTGGCCACTCGTGGGGATTTCTGGATCTGGTCTGACTTGAGGATCCTTTGACTGGTCTGCTTCGCCAGTGGGTTCACGGCACCTCCTCACCGAAAGATTCCGTAGACTTCAATGGAGTCTTGGTGGCCGGCCAGTGGATTTTCCTTGGGAAAGCGTCGGTCCTGCTGGGACAGCCGTCAGACACAGCAATAGTCTCTGTTCCTCAGTTCCTTTGTGCAAGTCGCCAGAAAATGTTATGGAATGAAAGACTGAAAAACATTCCTGGGTCATGTTGTGGCCCCGCCCTCTGAGCCTGTCCCATCGGAGGAAGAAAGCTCCGAGCATGAGGAAGAGGAGTCAGCCAGGCCTCCCTCTCCAGGCCCCTCCCCTCTGGCATTGTCTCAGGTGCCGGCCGAGGGAGAGGAGATCAGCAGGGAGACAGCTGGTTCGGATCAGAGTGATGAAGAAACATCATTCCTGGACGCACGCCTCCGAAGGCGTGATAAACGATTGCAGCAGCTTAGGAGGCGTGCTAGGGATTAGAACTGAGTCACTGGACCACACCCCAGAGACTATATAATAGAGGGTAGTGGTCAGGGATCCTTGTGACGAACAAAAGTAAACCTTGGATAGTCACTAAAGCCTCGTCCGGAACTGCTGGGAGAAATATTATTTCTGCTTGGACTTTTTGTACGTTAAGTACCTTATCTTTCTGTTTGTGAAAATAAAGGCATTTGGCAGATGGTGTGTCTATCGCTGCCAAGTGGGAGATAAGACCTGGGTGCGTTCCAAAGTGTTTCCTTAACCCTCGGCTGGCTGTGTTTGTGTGTGTGTGAGGACGGGGACAGATCAGGTCAGCCAGATACAGTTTATTGCGCAGGTCTCGGCTCGTCACCCAGCCAGCCCGGATTGCAACAAAAGAACCAGACGAAAGAGCCATCTGTCCCACGACCGTCATCCCCACATGGTATGCGTAGTTTGGGTCTAACTGCTGGTTGCTCTATGGTCTCCTGCGGTGCCTCGGCCTCTGCGAGCACCTCCTCCACGGTAGCCTCAAACGCCAGCTCCGACTCTAACCCTCCTGGCACCGTCCCTTCAGCCATGCTCCAAACCGTCAGTCAAAAAGTTAGAAAGAAGAGGGTAGCGCTGACTTTCTCTCGGCTCGTCACCCAGCCAGCCCGGATTGCAACAAAAGAACCAGACAAAAGAGCGATTTGCAATGCTTTTTACTTTTGGTCATTTCAGCAACACAGCCAGCAGAAAAGAACAAGCCGGATCATAAGTGTAAAGTCAGCGCTACATGCAGCGACTGTGTGGCGCTATTTATACATATTTCCCCACTCTAACCACCATCTGGCAGTTAAAGGCAAAACCCCTCCAAACAGCAGTTCGGCGGTGAAAAAGCCGGCGCTTCCCTGATGTCATAGGAGAGCGCCGCGCCCTCGGTCTCTGCTCCGCGCCGTCCTCTGTGCTGTGCTGCGACGCCCCGAGACTGTGTGACAAGCTGCCTCTCATGTGGACCTTTCGAACAGCTGGTAACCTCCTCCCCTCCAGTCCCGTGAGTGGCGAGACCCCACTGGTTGTAATAACCCAATCGGTTTTCCAGACAATGGTTTGGCTGCTGCACATATGGGACATCCTTTTACATATTGGTCGATGTCACCTCGCATCCGTGGCCACCAAAATTGCCGTCTGATTAAGTGAAGCGTTTTTAAAAACCCGAAATGTCCTGCTGGTTTGGAATCGTGACATTGACGAAGAACAGTCACCCGAAGACTTTCCGGAACGTATAACCGGTCTCCATTCCACCCTAAGCCATCCCGCATGGTTATCAAGGCCTGATTCTCTGCTAACCATGGATCTTGTTGGACGGCTGTTTTCAGCTCAGTTAGAAAAGATGTTTCTGATCGAATTGCTGCTGATAGAGTCTGAACAGAGCGACCTGGCGGTATAAGAGTCTCTACTACATCTTCTCGCCTGCTATTGTATTGTGGCATACGGGACAGAGCGTCTGCCAGGAAATTCCTTCCTGCCGGGACATATTTCAGTCGGAAGGAAAACCGATGGAAGTATAGCGCCCATCTTAGCTGTTTTGGGGATAACCGTCTTGGTGTTTGCAAGGCCTCTAGATTTTTATGATCCGTCCACACCTTGAACGGGACAGTTGCCCCTTCGAGGAAATGACGCCATGTCATCAGCGCCCATCAGACAGCGAATGCCTCTTTCTCCCAAATTGCCCACCTCCTCTCCGTGGGACTCAATTTGCGGGAGGTATAGGCACATGGTTGTACACAGCCCTGTTCATCCTTTTGCAGTAGCACCACCCCCACAGCGACATCGCTAGCGTCCACCTGAACAATGTACTCCCGTGCAGGGTCGGGATGCTTAAGAATCGGTTCCCTTGTAAACAAGTGTTTCAATTGGTCGAAAGCGACTTGACACTCCGTGGTCCAGTTCAACACTTGACCCGGCCTTGGTTTTGCCGTGGCTGGTTTAGTCCGTAAAAGGTCTGTTAATGGTAGAGCAATACTGGCGAAGGCGGGGATAAACTGACGATAAAAATTTGCAAACCCGAGGAAGCTTTGGAGTAGTTTTCTCATTTTAGGGCTTTGCCAATCCACTATCGCTTGTATTTTTCGTGGATCCATTTCTACACCGTCGCCTGATATCCTATATCCTAAGTAGTCGATTTTTGTTTTGTGAAACTCACACTTAGAGAGTTTTACGAACAATTTAGCAGCCAGTAGTTTTGTCAAGACCTCGCGTACCAAAGCGGTATGTTCTTCCATGTCGCAGGTATAGATTAGGATATCATCCAAGTACACCAAAACCCCTCTGTATAAATGGTCATGCAGCACCTCATTAATCAGCTGCATGAACACAGCCGGCGCGCCCTGGAGGCCGAACGGCATAATCCGGAACTGATAACTACCCAGAGGACAGTTGAAAGTGGTCTTCCATTCATCCCCCGGTTTAATGCGAACACAATAATAGGCTTCTCATAAATTGAGCTTTGTAAAGACGTGACCAGTTGATAATGTGGCTAGAAGATCTTTCATCAAAAGGAGAGGATACAAATGTTTTCCTCCCATCCATTCAAACCCCAGAAGTCAACGCAGAGACGCAACCCGCCGTCCTTCTTTTCCCGGAAGAGAACAGGGGCTGCCATACGGGACCTACTGGGGGTAATGAAACCTCTGGCCAAATTCTTATCTCTGTACCATCTCAACTCAGCTAATTCCGGTTGTGTCATGGCATACATTCGTGGTTTTGGCAATTTGGCTCCAGGTACTAGCTTGATCGAAACTCTCAGAGGCCCACATCCAACTCTATCGCTGCCTTGAACCAAACAGCTAACCGCGGAGCCAGACCCTGGTACACACAGGCCTGTCTCAGCTCCCGGTCCAACCCCATACGAAATTGCTGCGCCAACATTCGTTCTGGCCAGTCCACCAAACGACTGGCAAGCTTCCAGAAGCTTCGTACATAGTCCTTTGCAGGGCCACCCCTTTGTTTGAGTGCAACTAGATCACCTTCCGCCAATTGCACACTGGACTCGTCCTCGAAAGTGGAGCGAAGGGCCTCCAAAAACCGTCCTACGTCCACCAGTTCTCTAGCGTGGTTCCGATGCAAGCTGGCCACCCAATCAGCAGTGTCGCCAGTTAACACCACTGTAATGGCCACAACCATGGCCCATTGGGAGGGGTACCAACGCCCATATTGGTCTAGATAGCTTATCACCTGGCTTAAGAACAATGCCACTCGGTTTGGGCTTCCGTCAAACGTGGCTTGCAATGCAGGAGGACCCCAGGTGGACTGAGGACCCCACATCCCTGGTGCGGGGCCCCACACCGATACCGGATCCGGGATTCTGCTCACTCCAGCACTCCTCCGCTCACCTCCTATCCTCCTCTCCGGCTGAGGTCGATCCATAACTGGTCTCTGTGTCCTCTTTTCAACCCCGACCTCCGTCCTCTGTGGCTGCTGTTCTGGGGCCTGACCAACGCTCTCTCCCACAGGTGACCTCTGGTCCCAGGATCCCCCATGGTCATCCACTCGACCTGGTTCCTGTTCCCTCTGGAACTTAGGACTAGCAATACGAAAACGTGAACTCGAACTGGGCAACCCAGTCTGCTGCCAGGACATGCTTTGTGATGTGTCCAGCCCAGTGGCCCACGGCTGCCAGGCATGGGCATCACGGAAACTCCCCTCCCCAAAGCGGTCCAGAAGGGTATCCATAGTACTGGGTCCGGTTCCGGTAGCAGCAAAACCCCAGTCCCCCTCTTCCTCGTCTGTCCAACGGGGCTCCCTCCAGCCCCGGAAAGACGGACCCATGGGGGAAGGGGTCGGCATCTTGGGGCCTACGAGGGTAGAGCTAGGCCACCAGTCTCCACCAGTTGACTGTCCAAGGCGGCCAGGGTCCTGACCCTGCGTGCCATCCGTCCCACGACCGTCATCCCCACATGGTATGCGTAGTTTGAGTCTAACCGCTGGTTGCTCTATGGTCTCCTGCGGTGCCTCGGCCTCTGCAAGCACCTCCTCCACGGTAGCCTCAAACGCCAGCTCCGACTCTAACCCTCCTGGCACCGTCCCTTCAGCCATGCTCCAAACCGTCAGTCAAAAAGTTAGAAAGAAGAGGGTAGCGCTGACTTTCTCTCGGCTTGTCACCCAGCCAGCCCGGATTGCAACAAAAGAACCAGACAAAAGAGCGATTTGCAATGCTTTTTACTTTTGGTCATTTCAGCAACACAGCCAGCAGAAAAGAACAAGCCGGATCATAAGTGTAAAGTCAGCGCTACACGCAGCGACTGTGTGGCGCTATTTATACATATTTCCCCACTCTAACCACCATCAGGCAGTTAAAGGCAAAACCCCTCCAAACAGCAGTTCAGCGGTGAAAAAGCCGGCGCTTCCCTGATGTCATAGGAGAACGCCGCGCCCTCGGTCTCTGCTCCGCGCCATCCTCTGTGCTGTGCTGCGATGCCCCGAGACCGTGTGACAAGCCGCCTCTCATGTGGACCTTTTGAATAGCTGGTAACCTCCTCCCCTCCAGTCCCGTGAGTGGCGAGACCTGGCTGGGGCTCGACAGCAGGTTCAGAGCCAGATTTGTACCTGAAATTCTGAACCCTGGAAAGCTCTGATACAACTGCTTATATATGTTTCCTAGACAAAGGGTTTGGTGAGCACATGCATTTTTCCATATATGGTTAACATACACTTGTTATATGATCATTGACACTTCCTAATTACTAAACCATTATTTTCTAGTTTATAAGATTATCTTTAGCTAGACAACCTTCCTTAGTTCTGTAATTACTAATACGGGAGATTTATTGCTGTCCTTAGGTAATAAGTAACTCTTTGTAACATACATGTCCTTGTGTCTTTGACAGTGAGGCCCCTCAGATGTTTTCCATATGGCTGTCCTTCCGTGACAGCTAGGCCTCATCAGAAGATATATTACCAATAATGGGATTTAGCTGATTTTTAATATAATCTCCAAACAAGCACATTTCTCCCTTATAATAATGTGAATAAAGAGGGTCTTTTAGTGTTCATGTAACTGACCCTGTATGATTCCTACTTTATTCACATTAATACATTGGTACACAGGTAAACAAAAACTAGTGGCCACCTCCACCACTGAAGCAGAATTTGTTTGCATGTCTAAAGCTGCCAATAACCTAATCTGGTTCGATGATCTACTCAACGACATCTGGACAGAACCGTCATACCCCATAATCATTCACGAGGACAATAAAGCAGCCATCGAGATATCAAAGGCCGACGCCATGGGTCAGAGGTTGTGACACATAGACATAAAATGTAAACATGTTAGGCAACTCTCTGAAATCGGATTCATCAAGGCCATACATTGTGACACAGAAGAGCAAATGGCAGACATACTCACCAAACCATTGCCACACAAACAGCACGCATATCTCACGTCGAAAGTGTGTGTGTATATGTAAATCGCATGTGTATTTGTTTGTAGATATATATGTATTCAGATATTGTAAATATTCCAACAGTTAGACATTTAGAGGGGGTTTTGTCAGGTGAAATGTCTAACTTGTCTGTGTCCCCATTCCCCACTACCCTGCAAGGGTTAACCCAACCACACAACCCATCATCCTCATAGTCCCACCTTACCTTAAGGCCCCTCCCTCTGAGTATAAAAGACCAATCCCACGTGGACACCCAGCAGTTCCAGACACACATCTGCAAGGAAAGGTGAAAGGTCAGTTAAGGATGTGTTCATAGATGTACCTTTGAATAAAAGACTTTGCCAAGGCAGTCATATTGTGCAGAGTGTTATTTGGCTAGATCCATCTAACCTAACATCTCCTCGCACTGCTTCACAGCTCCGGTGGATGGGCTGGCAGTTCCCCAGACAGGGCTACCCAGAGGGTGACGAACCTGGAGCAAAAGTAGAAGAAAAAAGGCTGCGCCTTTTTTCTTCTAGGTGGGGGGTGTTCAAAGAATCCCACGTTGCGCAGATCCACAGAAAGGAGGGAGGTTCACCTGATTCCTGATTGATTCTCATTTCAAGCCCGAAATCTCTCCCAAACTCAAATTGCCTTACCATTGCCAGAGAAAATTGACCTTCCGAACAAGCAAATTTTCCCCACTTGATCCGTGAAGAAACAGTCAGGAGATGTTTGTGACAAGTAAACCTCTCCCCCACCCCCCCAGTTTGAGCAAAGCTGCCTCCACGAAGCATCGTGCGCTGTCAGCGAAGGGGCATTACTCGTGCTGGGACAACCAGAGGTGAGCCCAGCCCCACTGCCCATGGCGGCTCCTTCCGCAGGTGGATTTTTTTATTTTTTTGTTTTTGACGGACCGGATCTCCCCCCGCTTAAATCTACTGTATTTTCTTTGTGGAATTTAGCTACCACACATAAATATCAGTCCTGGCGGTGGCCGATGAGGCAGCCTGCCCCTGGAGAGGGAGGCAGGAAGGGCATGCAATGGAATAGAAATAGAGAATGAAATGGGAATAGGAATAGGATGGGATGGAATAACAATAGCAATAGGATAAAGTGGGAATGGGAATGGGAATTGGGATGGGATGGGATGGGATGGGATGGAATGGAAATGGAAAGGAAAGGAATGGAAATGGAAAGGAATGGAATGGAATGGAAATGGAAAGGAATGGAATGGAATGGAATGGAATGGAATGGAATGGAATGGAATGGAATGGAATGGAATGGAATGGAATGGAATGAAATGAGGTATCCCAGTGCACTGCCAGGATTGAAGGGGATCCTGCAGAAGATGCCCCAGGCGAGAGAGAGAGAGAGAGATGGAAAGAGAGAGGGGGGGGTCAGGCTTGTTGATTGTAAGCTGCTTGGGGCGGAGAAGAATTGCTGCAAAATTGAGTATTCTGAAGTGGACCACTAAACAACTTAAAAAATGATCTAGTAAAAAGAAAAGCCAACCAAAAGAGCAACATGCAAACAAAAGCAAATAAAACACTCCCAGGAGCAAAACAAATGAAAGTTTCATGTGTGTGTATTGTTTAATGGACTGCTAAATTGGCAAAATGGACTGCTAAATTGGCCATGCCCACCCAGTCACATGGACACCTAGCCATGCCCACCCAGTCACAAGGCCACCTAGCCACGCCCACCCAGCCTGTCCGGCTCCCCAACAGTCTGAGGGACTGTGAATTGGGCCCGTTTAAAAAGTTTGAGGACCTCTGCTCTAGACAAAACAGAAGAAATAGCAGCTGGAAATTTTGACCTTGGCTGTATAGAAGAATTGGATACTGTGTGAAAAATTGAGGAGCGACAGTGTTTTACATCTGGGTGGCTGTTTTACTTTCCTTCTCTGCTGGAAGATAGTTTCATATTTGGATTTGACTGTTGCTGCATTGGGTTAATAATTAACAATTGAGAAGAACATTCTAACTGTAAAGAATAAATTGAAGCAAGAAAGAAGAAAAGAGGAGAAATAAGAAAATTATATAGACATATTTTGACTAAGTGTATAGAGGTATAAGTGGGGGAGGTATCTTTTAAATTGTCTTAAAATGGAGTTGCAGTTGTATGAAGAGTTACTTTTGATGCTCAAAAGCATGCATGAATCTCTAATAGGCAAAAAAAGAAATGGAAAATCTATTTAAATATATAGAAAAAGAAAATGAAGAGAAGCTGGAAGAGGGAAATTTGAATGAGAAACAAGAAATTAATAATGGTGAAGAGAAAATATTAAAAAATAGAAATCAGATTGAGACCATTATAGAAATAGTTGGGAATGTAAAAAAAGAAGAGAGGAAAAGAGGAAAACTCCTCCTAAAAAAGAAACAGGCAAAAGGAAAGACAGGGAAAATCTGGAAGAGACAAGGGAAAGCTTTGGGGAGGGAGGTTCAAACAACACAACAAAAAAAGAGAAATGGAAGTCAGAAGATGAATTGTAATATATATATATAAATAAAAAAGTGAATTGAGAAGTTAGAGCGAGATAAAGGGTCATGCAAAAAAATATTAGAAAAGAGGATGCTAAAAAGATTTAGAGATGTTGGTTGATGGGGTTGATGAAGAATGATGGGGTAAAAATAGGCAAATATAAATGAGGTAGATTAATAAATGGGAAAGAGAAAGTAGACAATATAATAAATAGTATTTTTGTTAGTTTTTTAAATTAGAATGTAATTTTAATTGTTATAGTAGTGGTAAAAGAAGAATTTTAGGATACACTGTGATATTGGCTAGATGAAAGTATTGAAAATGAAATGATAAAGAAATATATAAGTTTTTAAAATCAGAATGGAATTTTAATTGTCATAGTAATGGTAAGAGAGAAGAACTTTAGGATACACTGTGATGACTTCTGGTTGGCTCCGCGAGCCTCGTTGACGCTCCTCTGTGGGCGCCCGATCCCCGGCACCGTAAAAGCCACCAGAACAGCCGAAAAACAGCTGTCTGGTGGTTTGAAAACCCTCTCCCCGGGCAAAGGGGAGAGAGAAGAGCCGACAGGTGGAGGTAGAGCCCCCCAAGTGCCCTAGGAGAATTCTTGGGGCGCGAAGGGTGAGAGCTCCCTAGAAGCCTGTCAGTCTGCTCCGGACCTGGGACGACTCCGCTATTTAGCGGAGCTAGAAGCCACGACCAATTCTGCTGTTAACAAGTGTGGGATTTTTAACATCTTCAATTGCTGCAGGCAGAACAAGCCAGGAGAAGTCAGACTGCAAGTATTTACACTTAACTCCAATGCTTATAGCCTCCTTCGGAAGTAACAATTTAGTAATTTGCAACAAAATGGCGATTGTCGTTTGAAAGGGCGTGGAACGTGAAAGTTACAAGAAAGTTTTGTTTCGCTGTAGCCTTTTGCCTGGAAAGAACTTTTGTGTTGAGAGAAGGAGGATTTTAAACGTTAATGTCGAGCCTAGCAACCTGCTCGACATAGCTAACGCATGCTGAAAGCATCGAGGGACATATACATACCTGGTGGTGGTGGCACTGGGTGAAGGCGGCCGTATGAGGGGTGTGGGGTGGTGGTATCGGGTGCGACGGGATTAGGGCCGTTCCGGAGGACACAGCAGCAGCACCTTCCAGAACACGCTGAAGACCAATTACGCCCTTAAAAGAGGGGCATAGTAATAAACAAGGGCGCGGTCTACGCCCCTAAAAGAGGGGCGTGGTAACAAACAAGGGTGCGGTCCTAATGAGTTAATGGAAAGATGGGCTATATAAACACCCCATTCTTGGTGTAACGTAGCGCCGATTTCAATCGTGTTTACGAATCACAGTGTGTAGCCGGATGCAGATACGAATAAACCAGCGTGCCAAAAGAGCTGAATAAGGCTGTAGCTGTGTTTTGATTGCGTCTCACACGGCATTCCTGAGAGGAAATCGGCGCTACCCTTTGCAAATCTACGGAATGGCAGAGGGAGTGGATACGACTGTTGCAACGCCACCCTCGGAGGAGGAGGGACTGCCTGCAGCTGAGGAAAGCCCGGCTGAAGCTCAGCCCTCGGTTTGTCCGAAAGAACGCTGTCAAAGCCAGGGAGTGGATGGTAAGGACGCTGTTGCAGCAAGGGGGGGGCACCCCGGCATTGCTAGGAGAGTGGTGGCAGAGCCCCGCCTTGGCTGCTCCGGCAGGGGCCCTGAAGGACCAGGTGTCACCCCCTTACAGCAAACGTTTCCACCGCTGGAGAGAACGGCGCTGAGCGGAAGATGATGACGGGGAGTGGAGCTATTCAACAGGTTTGGGCCACTCCACCATAGAAGTCCTTTGGGAGCGTTTTGGTGAAGCCACCTTCAGGGATGCACAATCGTGGCAACCGTGGATGACGGGGACGGAACCTAACCCTGGCTGGCCAACATCCTCCGCAGGGACAGAGACCCGGTTCTGCCTGGCTAGCCCCAAATTATGGGTGGGTCCCTTCCAAAGCAATCTCCGACCACCGGCCACACAATATGCTGCACCCCAATCGCTTGGATCATTGGCGGGCGTGGCTACAGGGACAGCATCTGGGTTGCTTCGCCCCCCTCCGGGGCAGGGGCCAAGTCAGGTCTCAGGACAGATAGCTTATCCTCCAGTACCGGCTGGACAGCCTGGGGTATGGGGACCCCAACCAGTCTGGGGACCACCCCCCTTGCAGACCACGTTTGATGGCAACCCAGACCGTGTAGCCCTGTTCCTGAGCCAGGTACTCAGTTATATTGATTTATATGGGCGCTTATATCCAACTCAGTGGTCCATGGTAGTGGCCATTACAATGACTTTAACAGGTGAAGCTGCGGATTGGGTAGCGGACTTGCATAACGGCCATGCTCGAGAGCTCACTGATGTTGGCTTATTCCTGGAAGGCCTCAGGGTACGATTTGAAGATGACACACGAACACAAGTAGCTGAGGGGGAGCTTGTGGCCCTGAAACAACGGGGCTGTTCAGCAAAGGAATACGTAAAAGAGTTTCGTCGGCTAGCAGGGAGAGTTAGGGGTTGGCCCGAATGCATGCTTGTTCATCAATTCCATCTTGGACTGGATCGTGACCTAAGACAAGCCTGTGTATATCGGGGCATGCCACCCCGTTTGTCTGAGTGGTGTAAAGCAGCTATTGACCTGGACATGGGACTAAGAGAGTTCCGGGTTAGGGGAGGTGTGAGTACGATCCCCATCTGACGCCAACCAGACCGGCTGGGTCCTGTCAGAGCAGCGGGGCGAGGGGAGCCGGATCCTCGAGTAGCTGAATCCACACGGCGGCTGTTACACTGTTTCCGGTATAATCAACCTGGCCATAGGGCTCTGGAATGCCCGCTACCACCGGCTCACCCACCTGGACCGAACGCCCTGACAGCTAGTGGAAAGTCCCGTGGGCGACCAACCCCGGAAAAGACCAGAGGTCTATCACAACCAGGACAGAGCCCCAATGGAACCACAACAAAGGAACCGGGTCCTGCTGTACATCCTGGGATAGTTCCTGTGGTGCTAGCCGATAGTGATGAGGAAGAGGACACCAATGACCCAATGGTAAGTGAGCCCATCCGTCCCTTCCTCATACCCATAACCCTGACACCATTACAGGGGCCAACACGAGTACAGCATGAAGCCCTTATTGATTCTGGGTGTACAAGGTGTTTGATAAGGTGAACTGTAGCCACCCGTTTGGGTATACGGTTACAGTCGTTAAAAACCCCAATAACATTCGAACAGATGGATGGATCTACCTTAGGGGGAGCCCCAGCAACCCAAGTGACAGAATTAGTAAAAATGGAGATAGGAGCTCACTGGGAAAACATACGGTTTGTGGTGTTGGACACAATGATCGAACCCGTGATTTTGGGATTGGCTTGGTTGGATAAATGGAAGCCCACGATCTGGTGGGAGGGGGGTTTCAGGAAACTCCGTCTGTCGATAGGACCAGATCCGGGTAGCTCACAGAAGGTTCCGAAAGAGCAAGGAGTTTTGTTGGGGCTGGATAGCGATATATGTCCCGTTGGAGTACCAGCAGTATATGCAGATCTAGCGGCAGTGTTTGATGAAGGGGAATGTGATACGTTACCACCACACCGTCCCACTGACTGCACTATTGAACTAATACCTGGGGTAAAGCTGCCAAAACCACGCATGTATGCCATGACCCCACATGAGGTGGAAGAATTACGTAAATACATTGACAAAAACCTAGCCCGTGGGTTTATACAACCTAGTCGGTCACGTATGGCCGCTCCGGTGTTGTTCCATGAGAAAAAGGATGGAGGGCTTCGTTTATGTGTGGATTATCAAGGTTTGAACGCAGTAAGTGTAGAACCATTATACCCGTTACCCTTAATGAAGGACCTGTTAGCTGCATTAGCGACCGGAAAGTATTTCACAAAATTGGACTTACGGGAGGCCTACTATAGGGTACGTGTAAAACAAGGAGACGAGTGGGAAACCACCTTTAACTGCCCATTGGGCAGTTATAAGTTTTGTGTTATGCCGTTTGGATTGCAGGGCGCTCCCGCAGTCTTTATGCAATTGATTAATGAGGTATTACACGATTATCTATACCAAGGGGTTCTAGTGTATCTAGATGATATCTTAATATACACCGAGTCTATGGAGGAACATATTAGTTTAGTCCGTCAGGTATTGGAACAGTTGTTAAAAGCCCGCCTGTATGTTAAGGTGTCCAAGTGCTAATTCCATCGCACAGAACTAGACTATCTCGGATATAGGATATCCAAGGACGGTATAGTGATGGATCCAACAAAAGTAAATACTGTGTTGGAATGGCTGGCCCCTACAACAAGGAAACAGTTACAAAGCTTCCTTGGGTTCGCTAACTTCTATCGTCGGTTCATCCCAACATTCGCACATATTGCTCTGCCGTTAACAAACCTGCTACGCACAAAAGGGGAGGGGCCTCCGCGACCTGGACGGTGCTTGGATTGGACGATGGAGTGCCAGACAGCTTTTGAAACCCTGAAACGTTGTTTTGCTGAGGCACCCGTACTACAACATCCTGATCAATCGAAACCATTCATAGTACAAGTGGATGCAAGTGACGTTGCGGTAGGGGCCGTGTTGTTACAAACCGATGTCCAAGTTCAGTTACACCCGTGTGCATACACCTCCAAAAAATTCAGTCCCACAGAAAGGGGTTGGGCTATCTGGGAAAAGGAGGCGTTTGCTGTTCGTTGGGCTCTTCTCACCTGGAGGCATCTTTTGGAAGGAGCACAGGTACCATTTGAGGTGTGGACGGATCACTGCAACCTTATAGCATTACAAACTCCCAGACGACTGTCTCCTAAACAAGTCCAGTGGGCACATTATTTTCAGCGTTTCCGGTTCACGCTAAAACACATGCCCGGTGGCAAGAACTTCTTGGCCGACGCTCTCTCTCGGATGCCTCAATTCCAGAGCAAACGGGATGAGATAGTACAAGCTATGGTGCCCAACGGTGGTAGGACTGCAGCAGCCGTAACCACAGAGACTACAATAGACTGGAAAGAGCAGGTGCAAAGGGAGTTAAACACTGATAGCTGGTTTAAGGAAAACAAACACCTGCTCACGCATAGGGATGGGTTTTTGTGGAAAGGGGACAAAATGTATGTACTGGAAGGGGTCCGGGGCCTGGTATTACACCGATGCCATGATAATAAATCGGCTGGGGATTACGGTTTCCTTAAAACCCTGCATTTAACGCGGCGTCAGTTTTGGTGGCCACATATGAGGAAAGATATAGAAACATACACACAAGACTGTTCCATATGCGCCAAGGCCAAATCCCGCCCTGGAAAACCTTTGGGAGTACTACAGACTGTAGCCACACCTACCCAACCGTGGGAGGAGATAGGGATGGACTTTATAGTCGATTTGCCAGACAGCAATGGGAACACAGTTATTTGGACTATTATCGATTTATTTTCTAAACAAGCTCATTTCATTCCGTGCCGAGGATTACCCTCAGCTCGTAAGCTATCTAAGCTATTTATACAACACATTTATAGGTTACACGGGGTACCCTGTCGTATTATTTCTGATAGAGGGGTGCAATTTACAGCCCGATTTTGGAGGAACTTCCTCTCGGCTATTGGATCAACGCAAGGCCTCAGTTCGGCATTCCACCCTAGTACCAATGAGGCTGCAGAGATAGCAAATGCAATGATAGAGCGATACCTTCGTTGCTATGTTTCATATGAACAGACCGATTGGTCTTCACTGCTACCGTTTGCGGAGGTTGCCTATAACAATGCAGTTCATAGCAGTACGGGTCTCACTCCTTTTCCAATGCCCCATGAGTGGGCCGATAAGATGAATACGGTATGGCCCCAGGTCAGAGAGGCATTAGATAAAGCAACTCTCGCATATAAAAGCCAGGCGAATAAGAAACGAGCACCGTTTCAACCATTCAAGGTAGGGGACATGGTATTTCTCTCTACCAAATACATCAAATTAAGGCTTCCTAGTAGGAAACTGGGACCGAAATATCTGGGCCCATTTCCGGTGATACGAATAATAAATCCTGTGACTGTAGCACTAAAGTTACCTCCATTATTGGGGAAGATCCACCCCGTATTTCATAGTAGTCTTCTCAAACCCGCCAAACATATCCAAGTATTCGACCGTCCTGGTCTGGTCACGGAGGGCCATTACGAGATTGATGAAGTCCTAGATTCTAGATGGACAAGGGGGGTCCTCTCTTACCTTGTTAAATGGAAGGGTTATCCAGTAGAAGAGGCTTCTTGGATACCGCATAGTAATGTAAAAGCAAACCGACTGATTCGACGGTTTCATAGAATGTATTCTCACAAACCACGGTTATCTACTAATACATGTAACTTATCTCTTACAGAAGGACACGTGGTGAAAGGGGAGCCGCCTGTCGAGCCTAGCAACCTGCTCGACATCGCTAACGCATGCTGAAAGCATCGAGGGACATATACATACTTGGTGGTGGTGGCACTGGGTGAAGGCGGCCATATGCGGGGTGTCGGGTGGTGGTATCGGGTGCGACGGGATTAGGGCCGTTCCGGAGGACACAGCGGCAGCACCTTCCAGAACACGCTGAAGACCAATTACGCCCCTAAAAGAGGGGTGTGGTAATAAACAAGGGCGCGGTCTATGCCCCTAAAAGAGGGGCGTGGTAACAAACAAGGGCGCAGTCCTAATGAGTTAATGGAAAGATGGGCTATATAAACGCCCCATTCTTGGTGTAACGTAGTGCCAATTTCAATCATGTTTACGAATCACAGTGTGTAGCCGGATGCGGATGCGAATAAACCAGCGTGCCAAAAGAGCTGAATAAGGCTGTAGCTGTGTTTTGATTGCATCTCGCATGGCATTCCTGAGAGTTAATTTATGATTGGGGAAATCTTTTGACTTTGAGGAACTTTTCTTTTTGACTTCTGATTAAAATATAACGACCAATTTAAACTGAAAATGGCCTCAAAACCTATAAAGACCGTTCCTATTAAAGGAACAGGGAGCGCTGGAAGGTCCCCAGCTCATACTTCTAGATTGCAAGCCTCTGCCCCCCCCCGCAACAGATCCACAGACTTTAACGTTTGAGATGATACAAGAAGCCCTACAAGCCACACAAAATAAAATTGCTACTGTGATTAATGAAAAAAATAATGAAACTAATGAAAAAATTAATGAAACTAATGAAAAAATACAGGCTGTTTCAGAGGAGATCTTAACTCGGAATCGGCAAATTAGAGAAGATATACTATTGGCATTTAAATGTTTGGAAGGTGATATTGAAATGATGGATGATAAAGTGGAAGAAATTAAGCAATCCACGGAAATTTTGGATAATAAAATAGGAGAGACCCAAAACAGACTTGAAAGGGCTGAAGTTGATGTAACAATGTTACAATATTGAGATATGGAATTTGCTTTAAGATTCAGAGGAGTGAAGGAGAATAAACAAGAGAATTTGAAAGATGATGTCAGAGGCATTGGCACAGTTGCTGGGGGAGATGAAAACTGAGCTGGGCTGGCAGATTGACAAGGCACATTGTGTCAACTCTTGGGTGGCCAGACAGAAACACTTACCAAGAGACATTGTAATATATTTTACTACAAGGAGAGTACGCAATGAAATTTTACAGACTACTTTTAAAAACAAGCTTCAGGTTGAAGGCCAGGAGGTGATGACAATGAAAGAAATCCCCCCCCCCCAAGATGTTGAGAGCCAGAAGGGAGTATGCTTTTCTGGTGGATGAGCTGAGAAAACGGCAACTACAGTATAGATGGGAGGTGCCAGCCGGCCTAGTGGTGACTTATTCGGGAGCGAGATATCGGCTTAACACAATATGGAAAGCAAGAGATTTTTACATCAATGTATTAAAGGCTGGGACACCTAAATCACCAGAAGGACAGACCAGAGCAGCAACAGCTAAGTGTAAGGAAGAATTAAGACAGCAACAACTTCAGATGGCAACTCAAGAAACTACCAAAACAGAAGCTGTGGGAGGAGCAAGACCTAAAGGTCAAATGAGGCAAGATCATCAGAAATTGCTCCAGACGCTTCAGAGGCCCAGAGATGGGAACTAGATTTTTGACTTGGAATGTAAATGGTATGAATTCTCCACAGAAGAGAAGGAAAATATTTCACTATCTTAAACAATTCAAGAATGAAGTAATTTGTTTACAAGAGACTCATATTAGGATACAAGATCAAAAATATTTGACAAATACAAGATTAGGTACACATTATGTAGCAGCAGCACCAGAGAAGAAAAACAGTATAGTTATATATTTGAAAAGAGACTTAATTGCAAAATTAGTTGAAGCGGATGATCAAGGAAGATTTTTAGCGATTGAACTTTTAATAAAAGGAGAAAAAACACTTGTAATTGGAGTATATGCCCCGAACCAACAACAAGAAAAATTTTATAACTTACTACACTCAAAGTTGACACAATGGAGATATAAAACTTGTATCCTATTGGGGGATTGGAATGGTGTTTTGGACGTAAAAAAAGATAAGAAGGGACCTAAACAAAATGTTTTAACAAGAGCAAAATAAGTAATTTGACAATATTATTAATTTTGATATCAATGCAAAAAATGTTAATTGTAAAGAGAAAAACAAGGCTGAAATCATGAAAGTGACTATTTATGCAAAAAAGAAGGAATAGAACATGTTTGCAACAAACCACAGCAGATGGAAAAGTGAAAATAAGTAATATAAGAATATTATTAATTTTGATAACAATGTAAATTAAGATGAATATTTTATTGTTCATGATTGGGCAGGGAATTAGAGAGATATTTCTGGAAATGAAGGAAGAATGTAAACAACTGGAGTGATTGTAATAGAGAAGAAGCATAAGGCGTAAAGTGATGTTATTTAAAAATAAAATTGAATAGGATAAAAAATGATGGAAAGAAAATAATATGGCAGAAGTTGCAATAAGTAGAGATGGAGAAAAAATGATAAATTTGTGATAAAGGATGTATAAAAGGATCTCAGGCATAGCCATATATTCGATCCCAGAGGTCACTTTGAAAGGTGTAAAACCGGTGCTGCTGTGTACCGCATTATTGTATGCTACTTCAGCAAATGGTAATAAATTAGCCCAATCATTTTGTTGATAATTTATATAACATCTTATATATTGTTCTATCATTGCATTAGCTCATTAAGCTATGCCTTTGGTACTTGGATGAAAACCAGAAATGAGTCCTTGTGACGATCCTATTGACCTAATGAACTCTCTCCAAAATTTTGCTGTGAACTGCACCCCTCTGTCCGAAATGATCCTTTTGGGGACTCCATGCAGCCTATAAATATGTTGCACAAATAACTTGGCTAACTTCTTAGCTGAGGGAAGCTTTGGGCAAGCTACAAAATGTGCTTGTTTTGATAATAAATCAACTACTGTCCATATTACCGTACCGTATTCCCAGCAGTTTCTGGTAATTCCACTATGAAATCTATGGCTATTTCTTCCCAGGGTCTTTTAGGGTTGGCCACTGGTTGTAACAAACCTGGAGTTTTCCCAGGCAACCTCTTCATGGAAGCACAAACTGAACAACTAGTTTGAGTTTGAGTTTATTTAGATTTATATACCACCCTACTCCCGAAGGTACTAACTAGCCACATATTCTTTTATATCTTTTTTTCATTTTTGGCCAGCAAAGCTGTCTTTTCACAAGATGAAGGGTTTTTACAAACCCAAAATGGCTGGCTGATTTTGCATCATGTGTTCAGCTTAACATTAAGGTCCTTTGGCTATCTGGGATGTACACTTTGGTCCCTTTCCATGCCATACCGTGTTTTACCATAAATTCATTTTTATGGTTCTGAAACCAATTATCTTGTTCCAAAGCCTCCTTAAACTTCTGCCACATGGGAATCTAATGCTAACCTGGGTGGCTTTCCCCTGTGTGGAACCCCTCGAGCTGGTGCAGCAAGCTGACTGGAAGGGATTATAGAGTTTACCACTTCTTCCTTGGTACTTATACATCATATAAGCATACCAACCACTCTGCAGCTTCCCCTTCCAGATTCACGGAAATAACATTTACACACGCTTGTTCATTGGGGTATCTGTCTCCATATCTTTCTAAATAATTCCACACCTGGGTCAGAAAGTAAGACAACTTCTCTGGTCGGCCGTCAAACATGACCTTAAAAGGAGGAGGCTGGAACGACTTCCGGTGGCACCGCAGGCACCAAAGACGCTCCTTTTGCGAGCGCCAGCCCCGCGATCTCATAAAGCCGCTAGAACAACGCAAATCAGCTGTCTAGTGGCTTGGAATCTTTCTCCCTGGAAAAAGGGGAGGAAGAGAGCAGACGGGCGTAGGTAGAGCTCCCCAAGGAGCCCCAGAAACAATTCTGGGGCTCAAAGGGCGAGAGCTCCCTGGAAGCCTGACAGAGCTCCGGATCTGGGACGTTTCTGCTTTAAGCAGAAGAAGATACCGCGTCCACCCCTGCAAACAACGCTTGGAATAAGCATCATTCGGAAGCAGGCTGAGCAAACTCAGGAGAGATCAGATTTGCAAGTACTGAACTTTAACTCCAAATGTGTATTACTTCCTTCTGACTCATTAAGGGGAGAAAGTGAAACCAAGATGGCGATTGAGCTTTAATGGGGCGTGAAAGAGAAAGTTAAAAAGGAAAGTTTTGTTTAGCGCTGGTAGCCCCTGTTCAAAATTAGAGATTTTTGCTTCAAAAAAAAAAAAAAAGATTAAAGGCTAAAAAGACTACACCAGTGATTTTTTTAAAAAAGGATTGATATTATTTAAAGACTGGGAATTTTTGGATTTGGTGGATTTGTTGTTCTGGCTGCTAAATAAATTCAAATTGGAAACTAAAAATGGCTTCAAAACAAGTAAAGACTATTGTCACCAAAAGTGCTGGGACCTCGCCAGCTCAAACATCCAAATTGCAATCTCTCTCAGTTCCAACGGAACCACCAATATTAACACTTGAAATGTTGCAGGAAGCCCTTAAAACACAAGCCTCTGTTACAGAAAAAAAAATTGCTTTAATGTTTGAGGATAAAATTCGAGATGTTGCTGAGGAGATAGTACAAATTAAAGAGATTATTCAAAAACGAAATCAAGAAATTAGAGAAGATATTATCATGGCAGTACTGGCAGGCCATATTGAAGCAATAGATGAAAAAGTGGAAGAAATTGAGCAGTCTAATGAGAACCTGGAAAATAAAATGGGGGAGGTCCAGAATAAGATGGAAAGAGCAGAGGCCGATGTGATAATGATACAATATAGAGATATGGAATTTGCTTTGAGAATAAGAGGCCTCAAAGAAAATAAGCAAGAGAATTTGAGAGAGATCTTTTCAGAAGCATTTGCACAGATAATGGGAGACCAAAAAGCAAATCTTGAATGGCAAATTGACAAAATTTACCGTGTCAATTCATGGGTTGCCAGACAGAAACATCTACCAAGAGACATTGTAGTCTATTTTACAACAAGGAGAATACGCAATGAAATCTTACAAGTCACTTTTAAAAATAAACTTCAAGTGCAGGGGCAGGAGGTTTTAATACTGAAAGAAATCCCCCCCAAAATGTTGAGAGCCAGAAGGGATTATGCCTTTCTGGTGGAAGAACTGAGAAACCGTCAGATACAGTACAGATGGGAGGTTCCAGCTGGACTAGTGGTAAACTATTCAGGAGAAAGATATCGTCTTAACTCAGTGTGGAAGGCAAGAGATTTTTACACCAATGTACTAAAGGCTGGATGCCCATAGTCCCCAGAAGCTAGAAGGAAGACGGAAGCAGAGGGGGCAAGAAAGGGGGAGAAGGAAGAATCACTGGCACAGGCCCAAAGGGGAGCTTTGATTACTCAAGAAGATTTAATACAACTTTCAACTACTGCTCAAGCTTTGGAGATATTTGAAAAAATAGAAGAACCTAAGGATCAAAGACAGACCCGAGCGGCAGCCAAGCGTCAAGAAGAATTAAGAGTGCAGCAACTCCAGATGATTCAAGAAACTACAAAAACAGAAGCAGTGGGAGGAGAAAGGCCAAAAAGTAAAATGCATGGAGACTTCCAGCAGATGCTCCAAAAGCTTCAGGGGCCCAAGAATGGCAACTAGACTTTTGACCTGGAATGTTAATGGCCTAAATTCACCACAAAAGAGGAGAAAAATATTTCATTATTTGAAACAGTTTAAAAATGATGTAATCTGTCTATAAGAGACTCACATTAAAACGACAGATCAAAAATATTTAATAAATGCAAGGTTAGGTATACATTTTGTTGCATCTGTGTCGAGATCCTCTCGACACTCAGCGCTAGGGCGGTAGCCGCGGATCCTGGCGCCGTGACTGTGGAGTTGGTTCCCGGCGCTTCCCAGACCTGGATCGGCGGAAGGGGCGTTGGGCGGGGTCATTTGCACAGGTGGTGGTAGGTGATTAGCATAAGTGATAGGCGGTCGGTCACGATGTGGTCGGAGCCAGGGTTTGTTTTGTTTTGCTGACTCATGCAGGGGCTGGGCTACACTAAGCCGGAAGGGCGGGTGGGCTGTTGTAATTATTGGGCGCGTTATTTAAAGCATTGGGAGGCGCCCGCTCCCAACGCCGACTTTGTATGCCTTTGCATTGATTGTTTTCTTTAACGCTGACGGTGCTGATGACCGTTGGAATAAACCGCTTACAACTATCAAGCCTTTGCAGCGTTTTTCCTTCCAGACGTCTCCAGACACGCAGCAGAAAGTTAGACAGAAAGTCGGCGTTTTGCATCCTTTACGCTGGTCTATCCCGTCGGGGCTGAGCCTGGGATGGCGGAAGGCACGACGGTCGGCTCGCTGGCGATAGAGGAGGAAACGGCGGATGACACCGTGGTGGAGGCTGTTCCAGGTGTTCAGGTAGCTGAGAAGGGGGAGCTGCCAGTGGTCCGCCCTAAGGAGAAACTGGTGCGGGGAGAGGCAGCCTCTGTAGAAGACAAGGCTCCCGGTCCTAGTACAGTGAAACCTGATATGGGGGAATGGTGGCAGAGTTCTGCACTCATCGGTTTGAAGCCCCTCTCTCCCCAGTCGGGGGAAACGTCCTTCCAGGGGTGGAGGGAGCGCAGATGGCTGGACGACGAGGAGTGTGATTGGAGCCATTCCACGGGACTAGGAGCTTCCACCCTGGATGTCTTACGTGAAAAGTTTGGAGAGGGGAGCTTCAGAGATGCCCCCTCCTGGCAACCATGGGCGCCAAGTCAAGAATCGTGGCAGAGTCATGGGGAGACCCGCAGCAGCTCCGGAACCCGTTTCCAGTTGGCAAGTCCGAAACTGCGCATTGAAAGGGGGGGTAGAGACCCGGCAAAAGAGACCCCCTCCCCTCTGGTCCCACACCCCCGGTAGGGGGGTCCTTACGAGGGGTGGATCAAGACCAATACGCTTTGCGACGGTCTGGGTCTCAACAGGGCCAAGGGGGGCCCCGTGGTCCTACCCCTCAGCAAAGAGAGGTTTTTCAGGATGCCCAGCCGGGGGCCCCAGCCCCGTTTTGGCTGCCGGGGGTGGGCACCCCTCAACCACAGTACTGGGGCCCACCCCCCATACAGGCCACATTTGATGGTAGTGCAGATAGGGTTTCCTTATTTTTGAGCCAAATACTAAGTTATATGGATCTTTATGGCCGTCTCTATCCGTCCCAATGGGCTATGGTGGTTGCTATCACCGCTGTCTTGACAGGTGAGGCAGCAGATTGGGTCGCTGATCTGCATAGCGACCATGCAAAAGAACTGGCTAGTGTGGGACTTTTCCTAGAGGCATGACGCTGCCGGTTTGAAGACCAGTCCAGGACACAGTTGCTTGAAAGCGACTTGGTAGCCATTAAGCAGGGGGGTCGACCGGCAAGACAGTATGTAAAAGAATTCCGCACTGTGGCTGGTCGGCTCCGTACATGGCCTGAACGTCTCCTAGTGCACCAATTCCATCTAGGATTGGACAGAGAATTGCGGCAAGCATGTGTTTATCGAGGACTGCCACCTAAGCTGTCGGAATGGTTCAGTGCAGCGGTCGATTTAGATGTCGGCCTACGAGAATTTCGTACTCAGGGAGTGAGTAGCCTTCCTTTTCCCCCTCGTCGGCCCATAGGACGACCAGTGAGCCCAAAAGGAGTGGACACCTCCACACCTCGTTCTCTAGTCCCTGTGGGGAGGGGGACGATTCGTTGTTTCAGGTGTAACCAGTTGGGCCATTGTGTAGCCGACTGTCCCATACCTCCTGTTCCGCTCACCACTACACGAGGTCCACCACAGTCAACTGGGAGAGGCCGTGAACAGGCACGTTCGTCGTCAGAGAGGTCCAGAGTGGTTACCCCCATGGCGTTACGAGGTACTCGAGGGACGAATGGAGGGTCAGACGGGCCCCTCCACCGGGACAGTGTCTCGCTGGTTCCGGACAGCAGTGATGAGGAGGCGCCAGTTGATCCTATGGTGAGTGATCCTATACATCCGTTTGTCATTCCGATTACTCTGAGAAACCTTCTGACTACAAGGGCAGTCCAACGAGATGCCCTGATAGATTCGGGGTGTACCCGGTGTCTCATCCGGAAAAGCGTAGCCATAGAGTTGGGGTTGCAATCAGCCAAATTACAAAATCCCATTCGTTTTGAGCAGATGGATGGCTCTCTCCTGGGTGGCACGGCTGCAACTCGGGTTACCGAGTTAGTACGCATGGAAATGGGGGAACATTGGGAGAACATTCATTTTGTTATTGTGGACACAATAGTGGAACCTATTATTTTAGGTCTAGCGTGGTTAGATAAATGGAGGCCCAACATATGGTGGGAAGGCGGTTACCGACACCTGAGATTAAGTGTCGGACCAGAGCCAGAACCAGAGGCCAGAGTCGGGCAGGCGGGGTTGCAGAGAGATATTTCAGCTGACTCATCACAATTAGGATATCCTGCTATATATAGAGACTTAGCAGAAGTGTTTAACGAAGAGGAGTGTGAGGTACTACCCCCTCACAGAGCGACTGATTGCGCTATAGAACTAAAACCGGGTGTTCGGTTGCCAAAGCCAAGAATGTATGCTATGACAAAACTAGAGTTGGAAGAACTCAGACGATATATTGATAAAAACTTAGCCAGGGGCTTCATCCAACCCAGTCGGTCACATATGGCCGCCCCCGTTTTATTTCGCGAAAAGAAGGACGGCGGTTTACGTTTGTGTGTGGACTTTCGGGGGTTGAATGCGGTATGTGTCGAACACCTGTACCCTCTTCCATTAATGAAAGATCTACTGGCTACCTTATCAACCGGACGAGTGTTCACAAAGTTAGACTTACGAGAGGCGTACTACAGAGTACGTATAAAGCCAGGCGATGAGTGGAAGACCACGTTCAACTGCCCTTTAGGTAGCTATAAATTTAAAGTAATGCCGTTTGGTCTGCAAGGTGCTCCCGCTGTTTTCATGCAAGTGATAAACGAGGTATTGCATGAGCACTTATATCGAGGTGTCCTGGTATATCTGGACGATATTCTAATCTATACCAGAATGATGGAAGAACATACAGCCTTGGTGAGACAGGTCTTGAGTAAATTGTTACAGGCAAAACTGTTCGTCAAACTATCGAAGTGCGAGTTCCACTGCACACAGTTGGACTATTTGGGGTATCGTATCTCAGAGAACGGGTTGGGGATGGATCCCAAGAAAGTGGAAACAGTACTAGAATGGCAGGCGCCTACAACACGGAAACAGCTGCAAAGCTTCCTTGGCTTTGCAAATTTTTATAGACAGTTCATCCCCGCATTTGCGCAGATAGCTCTCCCTTTGACCGATTTACTTCGTACAAAAGAATTAGGTCTGAAAGCGAGACCAGGACAAATAGTAGTGTGGACTCCTGCCTGTCAAAAAGCTTTTGACAGTTTAAAGACCCTATTTTCCCAGGCACCGATATTACGACATCCTGATTCGACCTTACCATTTATTGTACAAGCCGACGCTAGTGATGTTGCAGTGGGGGCTGTGTTGTTGCAAAGGACTAGTGACGGGGTGTTGCACCCATGCGCTTATACGTCCCGCAAACTGACAACTACAGAACGACGGTGGGCTATTTGGGAAAAGGAGGCATTTGCTGTGTGGTGGGTGCTGCTTACCTGGAGGCATTTGTTAGAGGGCAGTGGTACCAAATTCGAGGTATGGACGGATCATAAAAATCTAGAAGCACTCCAAAGCCCCAGACGCCTGTCACCAAAACAGGTACGTTGGGCACAGTATTTCCAAAGGTTCGATTTTGAGTTAAAACACGTGCCAGGAGGGAAAAACTTCTTGGCAGACGCTCTGTCGCGACTTCCTCAATTTGAAAGTAAAAGAGAAGAGGTCGTACAAGCCATGATCCCTGATCATCAACAGTGGGCTCGAACGGCGCATAACAAGTCCTCACCTTCATGGGAAGACGATTTACGTCGAGAAGTGCTTACGGATGCCTGGTTGAAAGAACATGGAGATAAAGTGACCCACCGAAACGGATTTGCTTGGATAGGAACCAAGCTGTATATCCCTGAGTCGTTAAGACAGTCAGTATTACAGAGGTGTCACGATGCAAAAACAGCAGGGCACTTCGGGTTCCTGAAAACATTACACCTAGTAAGACGCCAATTCTGGTGGCCGCGTATAAGGAAAGAAGTTGAACATTATTTAAAAAGGGTGTAAAGTGTGTGCAAGGACTAAACCTCGACCGGGAAAGCCTCTCGGCCTTTTACAGACAGTAGCAGAACCAAATAGTCCCTGGGAAGAGATAGGTATGGATTTTATTGTAGACCTCCCGGAGAGTAGTGGCAACACGGTGATATGGACTGTAGTCGATCTTTTCTCCAAGCAGGCTCATTTTATCCCGTGTCATGGTTTGCCGTCAGCTAGGAAGTTGGCGAAACTTTTTCTATGGCATATATACCGGCTGCATGGTGCACCCCGGCGTATTATTTCCGACAGGGGCGTACAGTTTACCTCAATGTTCTGGCGCAATTTCATAAAGATGTTAGGCTCGTCACAAGGTCTAAGTTCTGGGTTCCATCCCAGTACTAATGGAGCAGCAGAAAGAACAAACGCCATGGTGGAAAGGTACTTACGCTGTTACGTATCGTACCAACAATCAGATTGGTCTGAATTACTCCCTTTTGCGGAAATGGCATATAATAATACCGTTCATGGGAGTACGGGGGTTACGCCATTCCAAGTTGTTTCGGGTAAGGATTTTCCTGCGATCCCCGAATTGGCTCTCCAGGACCAGAATAGTGTGTTACCAGATAGTTGGGCTGCTCGTATTAAAGGTCTATGGCCCCGAATAAAAGAGGCGTTGGACAAAGCAACTGACACTTATAAATACCAAGCCAATAAGAAAAGAGCAGACCACAAACCATTTGTAGTTGGGGATTTAGTCTATTTGTCTACGAAATATCTAAAACTACGAACCCCCAGTCGTAAACTGGGGCCCAAATACCTAGGGCCCTTTCCTGTTATAAAGGTGATTAATCCCGTTACAGTGGAATTAAGACTACCTCCGCTATTGGGGAAAGTCCATCCTGTGTTCCATAGTAGCCTCCTAAAACCAATAGCTGTCATTCGGGAACAAACAATAGGACCAGGCCCAGTGGAAGGGGATCACTATGAGGTCGAAAATATATTAGACTCAAAACTTAGCAGGGGAGTACTAAAGTATTTAATCAAATGGAAGGGGTATCCATTCGAAGAATCCTCATGGGTTACGGCTACGAATTTGAGGGCTAGTCGACTACTTGATCGGTTTCATAAAAAGTATCCACATAAACCCGGGCCCCGGGGTGCTGATATAAAACCCTAATAGGAGGTTAACATTCATGTGTTGTGTATTCCAGGAGGACACCTGGTAGGGGGAGCCGCCTGTCGAGATCCTCTCGACACTCAGCGCTAGGGCGGTAGCCGCGGATCCTGGCGCCGTGACTGTGGAGTTGGTTCCCGGCGCTTCCCAGACCTGGATCGGCGGAAGGGGCGTTGGGCGGGGTCATTTGCACAGGTGGTGGTAGATGATTAGCATAAGTGATAGGCGGTCGGTCACGATGCGGTCGGAGCCAGGGTTTGTTTTGTTTTGCTGACTCATGCAGGGGCTGGGCTACGCTAAGCCGGAAGGGCGGGTGGGCTGTTGTAATTATTGGGCGCGTTATTTAAAGCGTTGGGAGGCGCCCGCTCCCAACGCCGACTTTGTATGCCTTTGCATTGATTGTTTTCTTTAACGCTGACGGTGCTGACGACCGTTGGAATAAACCGCTTACAACTATCAAGCCTTTGCAGCGTTTTTCCTTCCCGACGTCTCCAGACACGCAGCAGAAAGTTAGACAATCTGCCCCCGAGAAGAAGAATGGTATAGTTATATACCTAAAAAAAGACTTAATTGCCAAATTAATTGAAGCAGATGATCAAGGAAGATTTATAGCAATTGAACTTCTAATAAAAGGAGAAAAAATACTTTTAATTGGAGTTTATGCACCGAACCAACAACAGGAAAAATTTTATAAGCTTTTACATTCCAAGTTACTACAATGGGATTATAAATCATGTATCTTACTGGGTGATTGGAATGGAGTTTTGGACACTAAAAAAGATAAGAAGGGGCTCTTGTAGAATATTTCAACGCGTGCCAGATTGCCAAAATCGTTTTTTGAAATGATGGATGATATGGAGTTGAGAGATATCTGGCGAGAGAGGAACCCCGAAGAAAAAGACTTTACCTTTTTTTCTGATAGACATCAATCTTTCTCTAGGATTGATTTTATATTAATTATAAATAATCTTTTTTCTAGGGTGAAGAAGACGAAGATCTGCCCAAGAGTTTCAACGGATCATAGTCCAGTTTGGATGGAATTAGAGTATGGAATGGGATCTAAGAGGTCTTGGAGGTTAAATGAAAATCTGTTTAGATATGAGGAAAATGTAAAAGAATGTAAAAAATTTATGAAAGAATTTTTCATTATAAATATGCATAAGGGTACATCTATGGAAATGGTTTGGGATGCAAGTAAAGCATATATGAGAGGTATTTTGATATATTTGAATAATAAACATACACGTAAACAGGAAAAAAAAGGAAGGACTTAGAAGAGGAAATTAAAAAAAAAGAACAAGCTTTGATATTGAACCCAGCAGACAAGAAAATGAAAGAGGCAATTAACTTACTGCGAGGGCAATTTAATATGTTAATGGCAGATCAGGTCGCAACTAATTTGCAATATGCTAAACATAATACTTTTTGCAATGCTAATAAACCAGGGAGATGGTTAGCATATTTGTTAAGGAAAAAACAAAAGTCAAGGACCATAGAGAAAATAGAATATAAAGGTAAAGAGGTTTATCAGCAAAGTATGATTAAAAAAGCATTTTTAGAATTTTATACGAGGTTGTATGCTAGTGATAAAATTCAAAGTATAGTTATAGATAGATACTTACAGAAAGAGAATATTCCTACAATTACAAAAGAGCAAAGGGAGGGTTTAAATCAACCAATAACTTCCGAGGAGATTATGTTTGCAATTAAGCAGTTGAAAGTGGGTAAAGCTCCTGGGACGGATGGTTTGACAGCTGCTTATTATAAACACTTGCAGTTAGAAATGGTGGGACCACTCAAAGAATTATTTACGAACATACAATCTGGAGGAGATGTACCCCCATCCTGGAGGACAGTTTATATCTCTCTGATTCCAAAGGAGGAGCAAGACCACACCCAGCCAAAAAAATATAGGCCTATTTCACTTTTAAATACAGATTACAAGATTTTTGCTAAAATGCTAGCAGATAGGTTAATGACAGTAATGCAACAAATGATTCATAATGATCAAACTGGTTTTATAAATGGTAGACAAATGAAGAGTAATGTAAGGCAAGTTGTTGACCTATTGGAGTATTTGGGGAAGAACAACCAAGTCCCTGCGGTGCTGATATTTCTTGATGCAGAGAAAGCATTTTATCGATTGAATTGGCAATTCTTATTGAAAATAATAGAAAAGATGCAGTTTGGAGAATATTTTACACAATGTATTAAGGCAATATATCAGAAACAAACAGCGCAAATAAGAATTAATGGTAGTTTAACAGATACTTTTAATATAGAAAAGGGAACAAGACAAGGATGTCCTTTGTCTCCATTATTGTTTATCTTGACCTTGGAATTTTTGTTAAGTAAGATACGTGGGTTGGACAAAATAAATGGAATTAAAATTAGGCAGTATGACTACAGAGTACGAGCATTCGCAGACGACTTGGTTGCTACTTTAACCCAACCATTACAGTCGGTTGTAGGTTTAATGGACATAATTAATCAATATGGACAAGTATCTGGATTTAAAATAAATGCAGGGAAAACAAAGATAATAACTAAAAATATGACTATAAATCAAAAAGATGAAATAGAAAGATTAACAGGATTTGAAATTGTAAAAAAAGTTAAGTATTTAGGGGTCTATATTATGACATCAAATGCAAAATTATTTAAGCATAATTATGATCCGTTGTGGCAAAAAATACAGAGAGAGATGGAAAACTGGAAAAAATTACAATTATCCTTGTTAGGAAGAATAACAGCTGTAAAAATGAATGTTTTGCCTAAGTTTTTGTTTCTTTTTCAAATGATACCAATACTTAAAAAAGATGAGAATTTGAAGATATGGCAGAAGGGTATTAATAATTTTGTCTGGGCAGGGAAGAGACCGAGAATAAAACAAAAAATAATGCAGGATATACGTGAAAGAGGAGGTCTCAAAATGCCCAATTTAAGACTATATTATGAGGCAGCTGCCCTATCAGCAATGAGTGACTGGATGAACTCAACAGAAGAAAGAATATTGAATATTGAGGGATATGATTTGGTTTATGGGTAGCATGCTTATTTATTATATGATAAGAAAGTGGATAAGACTTTTAAAAGTCACATATTAAGGAATGCTTTATTGCGTGTCTGGAAAAAGTATAAGTATAAATTAAACGAGAAGTTACCAATGTGGGCAATACCCAGACACGCAATAGAGAATATAAGTGTAGAGCAAAAACAAGATGTGATTACATATAAAGAGCTTCTTAACAAGGAAAGAGGTATACTACAATTAAAATCTTTGAATCAACTAAGAGAAGAAAGGATAATTCAAACATGGTTTCAATATGTACAGTTGCAAGCTAGATGGAGAGAAGATCAGAAAATTGGTATTTTGCAAAATGAGGAGAATCTGGTAAAAGAGATTAGAGATCAAAGTCAAATGCATATAAAAAGGTTGTATAATGCATTGGTAGAAATAGATTCAGAAACGGAGTTAGTTAAGGACTGTATGATAAAGTGGGCACAAAATATTGAAGAACCAATAATGATGGAAACGTGGGAAAAAATATGGGTTAGAAATGTGAAGTTTACGCAAGCCCAAAATTTAAGAGAGATTTTTTATAAAATGTTTTATAGATGGCATCTAGATCCGAAAAAGCTAGCCTGTATGTATCCAAGTGTGCAACCTAAGTGTTGGAGATGTGAATGTGATAATGCTACGTATTATCATATATGGTGGACATGTAAAAAAATTAAGGCATTTTGGATAAAAATATGGTGGATTATTCAAAATATTCTCAAAAAGAAGATAAAATTTACTCCACAGTTCTTTTTGTTAGGTATAATTACAGATTGTACTGTTATAGAGACTAAGTTGATTTTAAATTTAATAACAGCAGCCAGACTCTTGGTGGCGTAGTATTGGAAGAAGGAAGACTTGCCTACTATTGAAGAATGGACACTAAAAGTAGTGAATTTAGCAGAGATGGCCAAAATTTCAATGTATTTGAAGGACCATACAAATGAAAGATATATATCGGAATGGAGAAGATGGATTGACTATATTCAAAACAAATATTGGACTAAAAAGTTTCAAATAGCTTATGAATGAAACCAATATTTTCTTTTTGAACTATGTTTTGTTAGTTGAAAGGGGAGTTAAAGAGCAAGAGGGAGTTTGGAGACTACAGAAAGTTAGCTTTTTTTAGCTTATGTTTGTTATGCTATACCCTGTTTTTGCTCTGGGAAGTCTGGGGGGTGGGGGGGGAGGGGGGTTGGACTGAGAGGGGGGATGGGGGGGTGGAGGAGGGAAGGGAGGGAAGAGGGATGGGAAAAATTGTTGTAATACTTGTTAAAACTTTTTAATAAAAAAAAGGAGGAGGCTGGGGATCATCCCTTACCAGTACATAGCCGGGGGGTAGGTAAGCTCCCAGCAGTGCTGCCTGGGCCCCTCTCCAATCAGTTGCCTGACGACCAGGTGGGGTTCTAAAACCTGTCGGGGCAGCATTTGCTGGAATACGGCCCCACTGCAACCCCGACTGCGCAGCTTCTGACGTCCCAGACCAGAGTGAAGCTGCTGTCTGTCAGGAGGATGGAGATGGGGTGATAAGGTTGTGAGCAGAACCCACCACCAACCACTTTGGGGGCCCAGCTCGTCAAACCTCCAATCTCCTGAACTCCTCTCTCAATTGCTCCACAGAAGGGCTGTGAATTGTCACAGGGAGTCTCCAATCCACTGGCTCTCCCCATTCTGCAGCCCTCTTGGATGCCTTCGTGGGCCAAGCCTCAGATAAAGTCAGAGGAAACTCAGCTTCTGCTGCCTTCCTGAGACCACTCACCCACATAGTTCTAGGAACCGGGTACAGAGCCTCCGTCTCTTTTCCACCTCCAGCAGTTCATGGTGGCTCTAACGACACAGCTGTCTGCTTTGGGTGAGTCCCAGTTGACAAAGCTGTCTTTCCCATCTAGATTAGTCACCAACCGCACGAGGAGAGCTTCTCCCTGCAATATCCCTCCATCTGTCTTCTTTTCCACAGCAGTTCTCACAATATTCAGCACTCCGTGGAGGGAAACCCAGGTAGGCTACAAAGTAGAGAGTTAGTTTAATGTCAACATCCAGCTTGAGTATCCAAATTTGTGAGAGGATCTCACGAAGATCGATGGTTCGTTGAGGGCACTTCCAAGAAAAGGCAGCACGCAAGGATGCAATCAAGTTAAATCTTTATTTAGGAATAAAGTAGGTAAAATGAGTTCCCTGGCATGGAGGCATCCATGCCTGGATTGAGCCCATGGATCAGTCCCATAGGAAGCTAGAACAAGAGCCAAAGAGCAGCCCCTGTGCAGGGGTTCTTATAGGGGCCCTTGGCCCCTCCCTTACCAAGGTGTGTGAGGAGGCCGGAGGGCCATTAACTCTCCCCAATGGGGCTGCAGGGGCCGGAGCCCCTTGACCCACCAGTGGGATCAAAGGTGCCTCTTTGCTCCCATCTGGTGGCCTTTTAAGAAACTGCCATGGCTGGCACAAAACACCTAACAATTCCCCTTCTTGCCAGCCAATGACAGGTACCAGAGAATATATATGAGAGGGCGAGCAGGTGTCATAGACATGTACACATTTACAGGACCAAACACAAACGCTTACACAGAAGGTTGTGTCGGTCAATGGGTACAGGTTTTGTGAACAGGTCAGCTAACTGGTCGGTTGTATTACAATGTTTGATATGTACAAACCCCATTTTGGCAAGCTGCCTGACATTCTTGTAGTGGATGTCTATGTGGCGGGACCTAGAGCCCACCGCATATGGCCCCGAGATTCCAATTGTGGCTGTGTTATCTTCTTGAATTTGGATGGGCAGAGTAGGAGGTGCCCAGATGCTCGTTACCAGAGCATTGAACCAAATCAAGTCATTTGCTGTGTCCAATAGGCTGGCATATTCTGCCTCGGCCGTGGAGCAAGAAACAAATTTTTGCTGCCTAACATGCCAATGGATAGGACAGCCATTTAGCAGTATGAGGAAACCAGAGGTGCTCCATCTACTCTTGGTGTCACCAGCCCAGTCTGTGTCTGAGTAAGCAGAGAGCTGGGCTGGCTTCCCCTTCTCTGGCTCCAGCATAAGGAGGGCATCGGCCGTGCCCCTGAGGTACCTAAGTACCCTCTTGACAGCATTCCAGTGGAATTCCTTTGGGTTTTCCACATGCCTGGACAATAGATTCATAGCTAAAGCTATGTCAGGCCTGCTCCAATTGCTAATGTATAGCAAGGAGCCAATCACAGATATATATAATTTATTATCTGTGAACTCAGGGCTGTCCTTGTGATCGTGGCCATAGTAGTCACGTTGTATGGGGCTACGCGTTGGGTTAGACTTCACCATTTTGCATTTGGCCAACAACTCCTCAATCTTTTCTCTCTGGGATAATGCAAATCCCTTTTTAGTGGCCAACATATGCACACCCAGGTACCTGTCAACCCGCCCCAACAACTTCAGGGTAAACTTTTCCCCCAGGGCCTTGGCAAATTCATCACACCTTTCCTTGCCAGGCCCTACATATAGGAGGTTGTCCACGTAAACCAAAACCTGTTCTGTATCACCTTTGGTGTCATGTGTAAAAACGCACTCATCTGCATGAGATGCCCTGAAGCCAATTCGCTCTAGACCATTTTTGAGGCAGTCGTACCAGAGTTTCCCCGACTGCTTGAGGCCATATAATCCCTTTTGGAGCAACCATGTGTTTCCCCCCTCCTGCTGGTAACCAGGAGGGGCCCTCACATAGATCTGCCGGTCCAAGTTGGCGTGGAGGTAGGCCGTCTGGATGTCAAATTGGTAGACTTCCTTTCCCAGAGCAGCTGCAGTTACAAGTGTGGCCTTGACACTTTCTGCCCAGACGGTCGGAGAATAAGTCTCTATATAGTCCTCCATGTAGCGTTGGGCGAACCCCTGTGCTACCAAGCGGGCCTTGTACAGGTAGCGGCCATTGGGAAGTGGTTTGGCCTTGAAAACCCACTTTGTGCCAATGACCTTCTTCTCTTTTGGTGGTTGCCTGGGGGTGAAGACCTTGAGCTTTCTCAGGCTCTCAATCTCCTGTTCCATCGCGAGCTGCCACTTCTGTTCTTCGATGGGCAGCTCCTGGATGTCAGAGAAAGTCTTTGGGGTGACCATGACGCTGTTGATGGACGTGACGTGCCCAATGTCGATTCTCTTTGGTAGGACCCCCTTGTTGGACCTTTTTGACCTTCTGACCTCCTGCCACTCACCACCCTTTTCTTCTGCGGGTTCCTCGCCGACTGGCTGTTCACGACCGGGATGTGGAGGCCCTCGGTCCCAGGCTTTGGGCATCATGGGCCACTGAAGCATCGCTGGAGGCAAAGAGTCATGTGAAGATGGCGTGTCTTCCCCCTCAGGACTGGATGGCTCATACTCCCCATCTGGACCAGGTAGGCTGACCTCTTTGTCCTGTTCCTCGCTCTCGTCGGTGGCAGGGTCTGTGGTTGTCTCAGGCAGTGTCGTGGTCGGTGCGGCTTTGCTGGGCCGGTTGATGTATGGGCCCAGATCATTTGAGTGGATCTGGGTCCAATTGGAGTCCTCTTCGAAGGAGGCAGATTGGGAAGTCACAGTCCTGCCCACGTCTCCCAGAAACCGGTAGGCCTTGGAGCCAGGGGCATAGCCCAAGAACCTCAGTCTCTGGGAGACAGATCTCCCCTTCTTCCGTAGCTGCTTGGGGATGTGCACCCAAGCGTAGGAGCCAAATACAAGCAAGTGTCCCAAACTTGGCTTCCTACCATGGACCAGAAAATACAGAGTTTGATCCACAATACTGCTCCAGGTGCGGTTCAAGGTGTAATTGGCATAATGTACTGCCTCCGCCCAGTATGATTCCGCAACCCCAGCAACTGCAATCAGACTACGCACCATAGTCTGCAAGACACTGTTTCATTTTTCTACCACACCGTTCTGCGCAGGAGTAAAAGGCACTGTACGAGAATAGTGTATGCCCTTATGCTTTACCAAGTCCTGGAACTTTTGGGACATGAACTCGGCCCCACGGTCGCTCTGCAGCTGTGTGATCTTTGTTTTGTACTGAGTTTCCATGTAGTTGTACAGTGATTTTATGGCATCAAAGGCTTCAGACTTTTCTTTGAGGGTATACACATGGCTGTAATTCGAGAAGTCATCGACGACAGTGAGGAAGTACTGCCTTTTCCCTAGGGACGGTGTAAATGGCCCAACCAAATCAACATGTATTAATTGATATGGGTATTGGGTTTTATGTAGTGACACGTTAGGTATTGGGGCGGCCTTCCTCTTTGCCCTCTTGCAGATGGCACAGTCCAGAAACACCTCACAATTCTGGAGGTGAATCCCCTCAGCAAATTCCCCCATCTTTTTGACCACTGGGAAGCTGGCGTGGCCTAACCTCCGATGTAAGAGGTGGGCACATTTGGTATGAAGTGGCTTCCCCACTGACACCCCCTTGGCTCTGGTTGCCTTGGGAGGTGCTGGCACCTTAGGCCCTTTTTTGGGCTTATCTGCCTTAGGTGCCTGCTGAGGCTCGGGTTTCTTGTCCGCATTGGCCTTGGAAGGCCATGGGGCTGGCTGTGGAGCCTTTCTCTCTCTCTGCGCGCAGGCCCCTTCTGAGGTGGCACCCTGTGAGCTGTCTCCTGTGGCTGGGTACTCGGGGGAGAAATATGGTAAACCATTTATAATGGTAACATTCCCAATGACCTTTTTGTCTCGAGTGACATAACCTCCCCCTTTGCGAAACAATACCTCCACCCTGCCATCATCACATAACTTGGTTATACTCAACAGGTTATTGGCGATAGAGGGAGCATGCAACACACCTTCAACATTGCCCAGCCCTGGTACAGAGACAGTGCCCTCCCCAGCAACCAAAGCATTGTTACCATTAGCAACTTTGATGGAGGAGTTAATTCTCCTTAACCTCTTAAAGCCTTGCTTCATGTTAGCAATGTGAGATGAAGCCCCAGAGTCCAGTAACCAGAGGCCAGTAGGGCCATCAGCCCTTGTGGCGGGGGTGAGGTAAGTAGTACACACGAAATTGCCCTTAGCACCACCTTTGCCCCCACCAGGCCCCCTTCTCTGCCCCCTGCCCCTTCGTTGATTGGAACCATGCTTAGGACCTTGCTGGTAATGGGGGCAGTCCTTCTTCAGATGCTTCTCAGAGCCACAGATGAAACATTTGGGTAGAGTGTTAACCTGCTCTGAACTCTGGTGCCTCCTATTGATGAGCTGAGTTGTGGCCCTGGTGTATTCTCCTGCATCTTTACACCTCCTGTCTTCCTCATTGAGCCTCCCTGTGAGGTAGGACAGAGTCATGGCTTCCTTCCTGGTTCCCTCTAGTGAGACAATAAAGTTGCCCCAACTTTTGTCCAGGGATGCCAGAATAACAGCAATCATGTTGGCCTCAGTCACGGGGTAGTCCCTGAGCACCAGGTCTGCCCTGAGTGCCTTCAACTTTCCCAGGTGCTCAGCCATGCTAGCCCCAAATTTCAGCTTGGTGTTATAGAACTCTGATGTGAGCCTTGTGGTGGAGTCCAAGCTATCACTATTAAATAGGCTATATAACAACCCCCAGATCTCACCAGCTGTGAGCCCATCTGGAATGCTGGGGTACAATTTAGCATCCAGTGAGCTCAGTAGAGTGGTATAGGCTTTCCTGTGGTACCACTCTTCTTGAGGTTTAGGTTTAGGTTTAGGTTTATTTGATTTGTATACCGCCCTACAACCAGCCTCGTGTCACCTCCCGAGAAGCCAGCACTAACCAGGAGGGACACGGGTCCAATAAACAAGTGGTCGCGTTCAGTCTACCCAGAATCCTGTCCACGTCCTCAGGGGTCACAGGATCAAACTCATCCAAGATAACATTCTCAAGACCTGCCCCAGTCCCTCCCCCTGAGACTACCCAGTCAGAGTCCAGATCTTCCCGAATCTGAGTGATTTTGTCATACAGATATTGAACAAAATCCTCGGCTCTACCCTCCAAGGGGTCCTCCCGCGCTTCCTGGTGGAGCAGGGAGCGGCTCACCCTAAACAAGGCGGCCGGGCGATTATCTGATGACACAATAAGAGCAGCAAAATAGCTACATTTCGCTGCTTTTATCGCCACTAGGTAATTCCTAATATGAGATCTTACCAGTGTCCGGTCAGATTCAGAAAGACTGGCCCTCCAACTACTCTCTAGGCATCTTTTCCGGCGCTTCAACTCCCTCAGCTCCTCAGTGAACCAAGGAGCTAAATGAGATCGGCGCCGGGTCAGAGGCCGCAAAGGCACGACCCGATCCAGAGCTCCAGCGGCCGCCCTCTCCCAGGCGGCCACAAGGTCTCCAGTCGAGGCGTGTGCCAGAGCCTCAGGGAATGGCCCAAGCTCCATCTGGAACCTCTCAGGTTCCATCAGGTGCCTGGGGCGGAACCATCTTACCGGCTCCGCCTCCCTGCGGCGGGGTGTAGCGGTTCGAAGGTCGAGACGAAGGAGAGAGTGATCAGACCATGACAAGGGCTCGGTGACTATATCCCCTATGTCGAGATCACTCAACCACTGTCCAGAGACAAAAACCAGATCCAGCGTGTTTCCCCCTGTGTGGGTAGGGCCATGAATTAACTGGGTCATGTCCATGGCTGTCATGGAAGCCATGAACTCCCGAGCCACCTCAGATGCCTCACCAACGGACGGTAAGTTGAAATCCCCCATGACCATAAGCCTAGGGGTCTCAACCGCCACCGTGGCGATGACGCTGAGTAGCTCGGGCAGGGCTGCTGCCACATGGCAGGGAGCCAGGTACGTGATCAGCAAACCCATCTGAACCCCGTGACCCCATTTCACAAGGAGGGATTCACAGCCGGCCGTCTGAGGAACAGTGGCCTCCCTCGGTCTCAGACCTTCGTTAATAATAACCGCTACCCCCCCCGCCCCTACCCTGCAACCTCGGCTGATGGAATGCACGGAAACCTGGTGGGCACATTTCAGCGAGAGGGACCCCCCCCTCTTGGCCCAACCAGGTTTCCGTAATACCTGCCAGGTCCGCTCCCCCCTCCTGAACAAGATCACAAATGAGGGGGGCTTTATTTACTACAGACCTGGCATTGCATAACATCAGATGGAGGCCAGGGCCTTGAGGATCTGCGCCACCTGGAGAACGAGTGGAGCTTTGGGGGCCGGAGCACGCCACCGCTCGAAGACAGCGGGCGCGCGCTCCCCTAACACGATATGGCCCCCTGCTCCCGCCATATGCTACCCCTCCCACCCACAGTACTGATGGTAAAAACCTTATCTGGATGAACTTTATCCTCCCTCTTGACCCCGGGCCCCCCACCCCCCGTGCTGTGCTCCACAGCCATATCTGGCCCTCCCCTTAGTGAGTTATCCCCCATACCCACGGCCTTACTTCTGATCTAACCCTACCCCCCCCCCCGGAACCCCTTAAGACATTCGTTAAAACTTTATATAAAAAACCCCTCAACCCCCTCTTCGCGACATGCCACCTCTCTGGGTTCTAAAGCCCTTCATCGAGGTAGGCCTTCGATAACGTGGAAGGCCAGGCTTGCGAGAGGGGGGAGTCTCGCAAGGCAAAGAGCTCAGCCGGTGAATACATTCCTACAAGTCCGCCTGGGGAAATGGAATCAGGCTAAGGATTCAATGATGATACATTTAAAAGTCCAGGAGAGACAGTTCACCATTTTGGCGCGGATCAGAACCGGGGCTCCACTGTCCTCTCACAGCAGTGGAGAGGAGTCTCAAGCCGATGCCCTGAAAAACAATGACCAAGCCACCCTCTCACGGCGGCTGGTATCGACAGGTCTAATTCAGAGGCCCCCAAACGAAAGGTGGGGGGTCTAAAACCATTTCTAGGGTCCCTTCTTTTAAGAGACATACCTGTATCTCTTTATTCCATATGTTGAAGTTCTCACCCCCCAGATGCAGTTTCTCAAAATTATTTGGGAGAACAGACATAGCTGGGTTAGAAAATGCAGATCCCACTTGCTGTCCGAGGTACCTCTGTGAAAATCCCATTGAAGTAAATGGGAGAGGGATCCCTCTGCTGGCGAGTGTTGGTATTTTTCTTTGATTATTTTTCTCCTTTTCAGATGGCGCAAACTGGGCATGCTCAGAACTCATTCCAGCCCAGGAGCCAACGGGGGCGGACCTCTCTCTCGGTGCTTCAGGGCCAGGCCTGAGCCCAGGCCTGTGGAGCTCTGAAGATTCTTCTGGAAGCCCCCCCAGTACTGGAACACTTACCAGGGGGTGAAGGCTGCAGGATGGGGCTGGAAAAGCCCGAAAATGCCGAGGATCGCCTGGAGGGGCCCACCGCTGGTCCTGAAGACTCTGGAGGAGGCAGCCATCTTGGGAAGTGGGAGGCTCGGCTGGAGGCCCCCTGAAGTCATCGAGGTGAGTCCTCCGTTGCCTCGGTGGGGGTGTTGGGAAGGCTGGAGCCCCCAGGGGTTTTTCTGGGACTCGCTGGAGGCTTGGGTCCTGGCTGGGGGGCTCCGGACTGGACACCCCCCCTCGTTGGTCTCCTGGGGGTAGTGAGGGGGGCTTGCTACCCCCGACATCAAGGCTGTGTTGGTCGTGGCTTCCAGGGCCGTGACCAGGGCTTGGATTGCGGCCCTGATGCCCGCTGCAGCAGGTGCTGCTGGGCAGACTTCGAGGCTTGCTGGTGGGGGGGGGGCGAGCAGTTTGCATGCTGCTTTGGCTGGCTGCCATTGGTTGCTGGGCCTCGTGGCCTAGCTGAGGCCCACCAAGCCTCGGTGGAGTAGGTAGCCTGGGGGCCGCCATGTTGCTTCCGGTTGGCCCTGGAAGCTGCAGGTCGCGATTTGGCAGCAATTTTCCCACAAAAATCTCTGGGTCCCCGGGGTCCCCCAGGGTGGCTGGCGCCATGTTAGGGAGCCTCCTGGGTGCTGGGGAAGGGCTTACCCGGTGTCCAGAGGCCCCCTGCGCTGGTGTCCCACATTCTATTCTTCTATTCTATTCTATTAGAATTTGTATACCGCCCTTCTCCCTGAGGACTCAGGGCGGTGAACAGCCAAGTAAAAACATCAAGTACAAATATTAAAATACAGTTAAAAATATACATATATAAATTTGGCCCCATTAATTAAAAACAATAAACAAAACACTTAAAAACACTTAAAAAAAATTTAAGGCTGGGCTCCTGGCATCCCTCGGGTTGCTAGGAGCGTTTGTAGCAGCTCTCTGCATTCCTCGCCAGTGAGCTGGTCTACGCTGGGGGTGGCCTGGTCCCTGGCCTCCTCCCCGGTGTCCTGGCAGTCCTGGGTGGACTGCTGGCCTTCCATGCTTTCCTCTGTGGCTTGCAATTGCAGGGAAGCATGCAAAGGGGTCCCTGGTGCCCCGCTGGGATCTCTGGGGGCATAGAGATCATCTGTACCCTCCTCTGGATCGAAGCTAGCATCTGGGACTGGATGCAGGGCTGCCATTCTTTTTTTTTTTATTGCAAAAGTTTTACAATTACATTTTCACCCCTTTCCCCCCCCCCAACCCACCCCAAACTTCCCAACCTCCCTAACCCACCCTAACCCTCCCCTCCCCCCGGACTTCCGCACAGTATACTCATATCAGGTAAAAAAAACCCTCCTTTATATAAAACTTATATAAAACTTGAACCCCTCCCTCCCCCTTATAAATTTTCATCTTCATTACATTAAAATATTTCTATCTTAATATAACATTTTCAAATAAAAGCTATTTGATACTTCCTAGTTTGATATTTATTCTGAACATAATCTATCCACTTTTTCCATTCCCATTCATAAGTCTCTTGTGAACAATCTTTTAAATATGCTGAAATCTTCGCCATCTCTGCAAAACTGGCCATCTTCAAAGTCCATTCCTCGATCGTGGGCAAAGCTTCATTTTTCCAGTATTTACCTATCAACAATCTTGCTGCTGTTATCATATACAATATCAATTTTGTTTCACCCAATGTAAAACCCTTAACTATACCCAATAAAAACAATTGTGGAGAAAATTGAATTTTTTTCTTCAAAACATTCTGCATGACCCACCAAATTTTTATCCAAAAAGCCTTAACTTTCCTACAGGTCCACCAAACATGATAATATGTAGCATCTGAACAATCACATCTCCAACATTTTGGCTGAACATTAGGGTACATACACGACAATTTTTGGGGGGTCTAAATGCCATCTATAAAACATTTTATAAAAATTTTCCCTCAGATTCTGCGACTGTGTAAATTTAACATTCTGAACCCAAATTTTTCCCATGTTTCCAACATCACTGGTTCCTCAAAATTTTGTGCCCACTTAACCATACAATCTTTAACCAGTTCAGTTTCCGAGTCCCTTTCTAACAAAACATTATAAAGCCTTTTAATATGCATTGGACCTTTCTCTTTAATATGTCTAACCAATTCTTCCTCATGCAACATAATACCAATTTTTTGGTCCTCTTTCCATCTCAATTGTAGTTGATTATATTGTAACCAAATTAAATTAATCCCTTCCTCCAACAGTGTCTGTAGTGTCTTCAACTGCCATCTGCCCACATCTGTAAAAAGAACCTCTTTGTATAAAAACCCCCCGAGTGACATTATATTTGTATTCCACATAATATGACCAAGATCCAGCCATAGCGGTATTTTATAATCCCATTTGTATCGGTGCTTCTTCCAAACTCTCATCAAAGAGTCTCTAAGTATATGGCTTTTAAATACTTTATCCACTTTGTTGTCATAAAACAAGTAAGCATGCCATCCAAATTCAAGTTCAAAACTTTCTATATTCATTATTCCAGTCTTTTTCCTTCCAAACCAATCACTTGCTAGAGTCAAAGCTGCTGCTTCATAATATAGCTGTAGGTTTGGAAGTTTAAGGCCTCCCCTTTCTGGAACATCTTGCATAATTTTCAATTTCACTCTCGGTTTTTTCTCGTTCCAGACAAACTTATTCACTCCAGTTTGCCACACTTTTAGTTGTTTATCACTTTTAAGCACCGGGATCATTTGAAACAAAAAAAGAAATCTTGGCAAAATGTTCATCTTGCCATTCTTGATTGAAGACTTCTGGTCACAATCGGGCATCTCCTGCCATCTATCTCTTGAGGGTTCTTGCTGGAACCTCCAGGCATCTTGCTTCTACTGGCTTGGAAGCGTTGCCTCTAACCATCCTCGGCTATCACTTTGTAAGGGATCTCATGAAGATCGAGGGTTCGTTGAGGGCGCTTCCAAGAAAAGGCAGCACACAAGGATGCAATTAAATTAAGTCTTTATTTAGATATAAAGTAGGTAAAATGAGTTCCCTGGCATGGAGGTATCCATGCCTGGATTGAGCCCATGGTTCAGTCCTGTAGGAAGTTAGAACAAGAGCAGGGAAGAGCAGCCCCTGTGCAGGGGCTCTTATAGGGGCCCCTGGCCCCTCCTTTACCAACGTGTGTGAGGGGGCCGGAGGGCCATTAACTCTCCCCAATGGGCAGGGCCGGATTTAGATGAAAAGAGGCCCTAGGCTATTCCACTTATGAGGCCCTTTCACCTATAGTGAAAGTGTAATTTTAATTTTGTTAACAATTTGAATGTAGGCCCCTCTTGATCTTGAGGCCCTAGGCTGAAGCCTAGTTAGCCTATAGGAAAATCCGGCCCTGCCAATGGGGCTGCAGGGGCCGGAGCCCCTTGACCCACCAGTGAGATCAAAGGTGCCTCTTTGCTCCCATCTGGTGGCCTTTTTAAGAAACTGCCATGGCTGGCACAAAACACCTAACAGTTTTCCTCCTCAGTGCTAGACATAACAACAATAAGGCTCACGAGAACCAAGGTCAGCTCAGTGTGCCCTAGCAACCGCAGGAGGGAGTGATGAGAAGTTCATCACCTGCTTGGTTGGTTAACATGACCTGTGACACAAGGGGCGTGGACAATATCTATTCTTTAATTGTACCAAAGTGCGGGAATTATTCAGAGTTGGTTTCACATTTGAACGTGCCGATATGTACCCAGTGAAATGGACCTTTGAGAAAAGCCACAGACTCAGAGTGCTGAATTAATTGGGCCCATTACTCAGAACCATGACATTAAACCAACTCTCCTAAAGCTTCAAGCCTCCAAGATTCCTGAGCCCTGGCCCTTCCCCCGGCTGCCTCGGGAAGGAGGGAAAACTTCAGGAGGAAATGGCTGAGATGAGGAGGGGAGAAACGGCTGGCTAGCCCGCGACTACCTCGGTGGCGACACAAGCAGATGCCCGAGGGGGGTGAGGCCGCCTCGCTGGTGATTACACAGCCGAAGGCACAGTTGGAGAAGCCTGAACTGTGAGGGGTGTGGGAAGGGGAGATGGCTGCATGGAGTCCCTACCTGACCAGTGATGAGCTCTGGTGGAGGAGAAAGCCAAAGGCAGTGGAAGCTGAATTCCCCCTGATTTCACCCAGGTACACAGGGGCCAGCCTAACAAAGGGGAAAGAGAGGAGAGCAGCTGATTGGGATGAGCTGAGGGAGTGGAGACACTTGACAGCGCTTTGAAGCCCTTCGGTGGAGCAGCTGAGGGAGCGATTCAACCACACAGGCATCCAAGAGGTGAAACCGCTGCTATGGCTGGGAGCAGCAGAGGAAGTGGCCACCCAGGTGGCCCAGCCACTCCTAGGTCAGTGGAGCTTGAGCCCGCCTGTCAGGTTCCACCTCACCAGCCTTAAGCTTCGGCTGGCAGCTGGAGGGAGCCCGGATCGAAGCTTTCCAGCACGGCAGGGGGCAGTGGTAGCAAGCAGAAACCCCAGGCAGAGCACCCAGCTGTTGCCAGCTGCAGCAACGAGGGTGAGTCCTGGCCCAGGGCTGGCCCTGCAACGACCACCACGAGCAGCTAGCCCCACTGGGTGGCTGCAGCAGCCCCTCCCCAGCGGCCCCAGGTGGCACCAAGCCCATTTTCCTCCCCTGAGGCCCGGGTGGTATCCAGGGTACTGACCACTGCCACCTTACCCAATGGAGCCTCCCCCTCTGAAGATGATGGGTTTTTTTTGAATCAAGTTTCATTGATTCCCCCCCCCCCATTCACCCGCATATTTTATGAACGGAGTATTGGCCATATCATATCTTATACAACTTATCATATCCAAAAACATTTTACTTAGTTACAATTTCTGCCAAAATCTTCTTTTTCCATGTTTTTTGATCATATCTTAATATTTCTATGCTTATAACAACAACATCTTCATTCGCCCTCAAGTTCTAATTTCTCTATTTTTACTTGTATTTATTCTCTTTTGTTTTTTAATAATTCATTCTTTATCCTAATGCATTTACACATGTTCAGGGTTGCCTTTCTTCCATTTCCCTGATCTTCTGGAATGGTTTACCCACCGGGCTCCGCACGGCCCCCGATCTCCGCTCCTTCCGTAGGGACCTGAAGATGTGGCTCTTTAAACAAATCGCCTGATCTGCTGGGAGTTTTTTAGTTTTTAGTTTTTCTAAGGGTTTTAATTGGAGTATTTTAATTAACTAAAATTAATTTATTATTTTATTGTGCGATGCTTTTTATTTTTGTGAGCCGCCCCGAGTCCTTCGGGAGAAGGGCGGCATATAAATTTAATTAAATAATAAATTTGATTAAATAAATTTCATCTTTTTTATTGTACAGCAATCTTTCTTATTCTCTTCCGTCTCCCTCCCTTCTTTTATCCTTCCTACTTTCTTCTTTCCTCCTCTCCTACTCCTTCTCTACTTCCCCTTCCTTTCTCCCCCTCCGCCTCTCTTTCTCCCTATCTAACCTTCTCTCCTACTCTTATTTCCCCTCCCTTCCTTCCTCCCCTCTTCTCTTTCTTCCATTCCTCTCTCTCCTTCTCCCTTCCTTCCAAACCTCTACTCCTTCTTTTGTCTCTCTCTATTGCTGTATCCATTTTCAATTTACTATTTTCCACTATGGTGTCCAGGCAACCCCGACTTTTTCTCCATTTATTAAATATATTTCTCAAAATTCCTCTCATCTTTTGAATTACCGCATTTTCCGGCGTATAAGACGACTTTTTAACACATGAAAATCTTCTCAAAAGTCGGGGGTCATCTTATACGCCGGGTGTCATTCTCCTGTAACCAGGCAGACCAGCCCGAAAGGCTCTGACGAGCCTTAAATGGCTCTGGCAATCCAAACTCTGACGATCCCAGCTTTGCCTGCTAATCAGGCAATTCAGCTGGGATCGCCAGAGCCATGGAGAAGAGAAAAACTTTTCCCCCTCCAGCTTGCTTACCTTAGCTCAGTGGTTGGGGGTCAAACAACCCTTTTACAGGGGTTTTGCAGGTGGTGCAATACAGAAAAACAAGTGCAGCCCTCGCCGGAATGAATGGTGCTGTTGTGGCGGTGGGGGAGGGGGCGGCAGAAGCGGGAAGAAGCGGCGTTTGTGATGGCTGGAAGCTGTGGGAGTGAAGCACTACTTTCATTTGTACGGCAACAGCATTCCACCTTGGTATATTTGTGTCAGGAGTGGCGCAAGGCAGCCCTCCTCTCCTGCTGCCTGGGACTCAGAGTGGTAAATGGTGTCTGATCCGGAGAGCAGCTGGATTTTGCTCTCTAATCCGGATGCCAAATCGGCCCCCTGCAAACTCTCGTCTCTCAAGGAGCGCTCCCTGAAGCGGGGCTGGAAACTTTGGTTGGACTGCTTGAGAGAGGAGAGCTTGCAGGGGGGTGATCTGGTGTCTGCAATGGAGAGTGGCATCCGGCTTTTTCTCTCCGCTGTAAGAGCGCTGTAAGAGTGGCAGCCCTCATCTCCTAACGCTTGGGACTGCAAAATCCAGCTGCTCCCCGGACCAGTCACCATTTACCGCTCCGAGTCCCAAGCATTAGGAGATGAGGGCTGCCGAGTTTTTACCAGTTCGGAGAACCAGCTAATCCCACCTCTGGCTGGCCCTGCCTCACCCCTCCCAGGAATCCCCCCACATGCCCTGTTTTGGCTTCCAGGGTGGTGTAGGAAAATAGTTGTGATTTTTGCATGATCATTACTGTGGGGTGAGTTTGAAATGGGGATTTTGCATTATGATTGCTCATAAGTAAGTAGGAACCAGTAAAAGAGGAATGGAAAAATCCCTATCTGTAGATCAGCGTTTTTCAGTCTTGGCAAGTTTAAGATGGGCGAACTTAATGCTGCCTGGGGAATTCTGGGAATTCAAGTCCATGCACCTTAAGGTTGCCAAAGTTGAGAAGCATGGGTCTACACTAGAGCTTAGGATTTTCCATTCCTGTTTTATTTAGAGTTTGGTGCAATTAAATAAATTAGTTGTGGTTTCGTTAACAAATAGTGATTAAAGCTATAAGAACCATTACTGGGCTTTTTGTGAGAAACTGAAATTAAAAGTTGATCTGGGCTTTGATGATTAAATAAGGGATTATGGAAATAATGTAAACAAATGTTAATCTTAGAGTAAGAGTTTGATATATTTTTTACTTATATCTGTACCAAAGAAAGTTGGAAGTCATTCTTTTTCAGTTTTCCTTCTTTTCCTCTTTTTTCTTACACTTTCACTTTTTCTTTCCTGCACCTTTTCTTTTTTCAAATCTGTTTTTTATTTATCCCTTAGCTTTGTATTTTTTGATGTATGAAGGATCAAATACTCAACCATTATAATTCTACATTCCTTATTTATAGAAATCATATCAAAATTTAGAATGAAATCCACTGGCAGCCATCTCATATAAGGCACGCTCTGAGTCCCTCTAACCAAAAACTGTTTATCGATAGAAGAGAATATTTGTAGCTCAGGGTTGAACTGTGGGTTCCTTGGTGCTCTCTAAGCTTGATGGTTTTCTTGCAGATGTTTCATTACCAAACTAGGTAACATCATCAGTACTAGAAGGGAGTGGAGTTTGCTCTTATTTTCATATACTAGTGGCTTACCCTGTCAGTGTTGATCAGTTGCTTCACAAAAAGTGTTTTGATGGTGCCGGGTCTCTACAGCCTCAGGCAGAGAAGGGCTATTCTGCACCCCTCCCTCAAATGTTCTTTAAAATACAGAGTTTCCCAGCACCCCAACAGAAACCTCCAACATGCAAATTGTGATTACTCATCCTAAAATGAATCCTCTTTACCTGGAACTTCTAAATTTGCTGTTTGCTGGGGAGGTGTGTAGCTAAAAGTCAGTCTACATTTAGTGTATATCTGACTTTGGGGATATTTCTTCATAACCAAACAAAAGTGTATCTTCTCTGCAGTTCACACCTCTTGCTTGCTGGATCTGGATGTCACAAAGCAGAGGCCACATTTTGTAATTAACCCATGCACCCCGTTTTGGCTGGCAGAGTGCTGCAGGAGGCTGAGTGCTGTCACGCCCCTGGCCACACCCACCCCGGCCACACCCACCCAGCCGGTCATTAGGGCAGAGAACCGGTTGTTAAATTATTTGAAGCCCACCACTGCCTCAAAGAACATGTTTATTGGATAATGACTAGAAATATGTTGAAAAAGCAAAAAGAATTGAAGGAGGTTTCAAAAATGCAGGTTACAAACAAAGTAAAATATTTGGGGATATATTTAACACCAAGGTGCAGTGCACTCAAAGAAAATAACTATAATAAGCTTAAACAACAGATAGGGCAAGACTTGGCGAAATGGGGTAATTTGCAGTTATCTTTGATTGGTAGGATCTCAACTATTAAGATGAATATTCTGCCTAGAATTTTGTACCTATTTCAGACAAATTCCAATCAAGTTGGGTAAGGAATTTTTTGTAGATTTAAACAAAATGATACTGAAATATATTTGGCAAGGAAAAAAGGCGAGAATAAAATTAAAACTGTTACAAGATGGTAAAAGCCAGGGGTGGTTTTGGTTTGCCTAATTTTGAATTGTATTATCAAGCAGCAAGTTTAATGTGGACTAAAGAATGGATAACTTTGAGAAATTCTAGATTATTGAATTTGGAGGGACACGATTTGTTGATGGGGTGGCATGCCTTTTTATGGTACAAAGGCACAAAAATACAAGGGTATTTTAGAAGACATCAGATACGTGAAGCTTTATGGTTGAATTGGGAGAAGGTCAAAAAATACCATTATTTGAAGATTCCAACCTGGATATCTACAACTGAAGCTTTTTCATATCCAGTAATACTCAAAAGGGAACAAATTATTAGGTATAGTGAATTGTTGGATGAAAAGGGTGAATTTAAATTAAAGCAGGAATTAGAAGACCAGGGATATAAGATGGATTGGTTTTCATATATGCAAATATTTTCTAGATATAGAGAAGATCACAAACAAGAAGGTTTTTATAATGTCTTGACTAATTTAGATAAGATTTTAATGGGCTCTGATGATCATATAATTAAAAAGTTGTATGGATATTTGTTAGAAGTAAAACTGGAAGAAAAACAAGTTAAAGAATCAATGATAGTGTGCGGGAAAAATTTTGGTTACGGTATTGATTTAGAGAAATGGTAAAAATTGTGGTCACATAATTATAAAATGACAATGTCTACAACTTATAAGGAGAATTTGTATAAGATGTTTTACAGGTGGCATTTACCCCCTACGAGGATAGCCAGAATGTTCCAGAATAAATCGGAGAAGTGTTGGAAGTGTCATCAGACTCCAGGATCCTATTACCACATTTGGTGGACATGCGGAGATGCAAAGAGATATTGGACTAAGATACACACATGGTTGGAAAAAATGACTAAGAGACATATTGATTTTAAATCAGAGATATTTTTATTAGGGATCTTACCAGAGACATATAATAAAGAATTGCAATATTTAATTGTGAACCTTTTAACAGCAGCTAGAATTGTATTTGCAAAAAATTGGAAAGGAGAAAGGACACCTACTGATGAAGAAATTATTAAGAAAATGATGGACTGTGCTGAAATGAGTAAATCGACATTTGAAATAAGAGAGCAGGAAGATAAACAATAATATTTATTTATTTATTTATTTATTTGATTTTTATACCGCCCTTCTCCAGCAGGACTCAGGGCGGTGAACAGCCAAGGTAAAACATAACATACAAAATTTAAAAACAGTTTAAAAGATATTAAAAGATTTCGGCCCACAATTTAAAACAGTCCAATTAAAATCAATTACAAATTAAAACCGAAAGGATGGGCTCAAGCCAGCCTGGCTAGATGAAATAAGTGAGTTTTAAGGGCCCGACGAAAAGTCCGGAGGTCTGGTATCGTGCGTATCTCTGGGGGTAGGTCGTTCCAGAGGGCAGGTGCTGCCACAGAGAAGGTTCTCCCCCTGGGGGTCGCCAGCCGACATTGTCTGGCTGACGGCACCCTGAGGAGGCCCTCTCTGTGCGAGCGTACTGGCCGGTGGGAGGCTATTGGTGGCAGAAGGCGGTCTCGTAGATACCCCGGCCCTAAGCCATGGAGCGCTTTAAAGGTGGTCACCAACACCTTGAAGCGCACCCGGAAGACCACCGGGAGCCAGTGCAGCTCACGCAGGAGAGGTGTCACATGGGAGTGCCTCGTCGCTCCCATAATCCCCCGCGTGGCCGCATTCTGGACCAGTTGGAGCCTTTGGGTGCACCCCAAGGGGAGCCCCATGTAGAGAGCATTGCAGTAGTCCAGGCGGGAAGTGACGAGTGCCTGAGTGACTGTGCGTAGGGAGTCCCCATCCAGAAAGAGACACAACTGGTGTATCAGGCGAACCTGATAAAAAGCCCCTCTGGCCACGGCCGTCATATGCTCTTCTAAAGACAGCTGTGCATCCAGGAGGACGCCCAAGTTGCGAGCCCTCTCCGTGGGGGCCAATGACTCGCCCCCAATAACCAGCGATGGCGCCACCTGGCTATATTGGGACGCTGGAAACCACAGCCACTCGGTCTTGGAAGGGTTGAGTCGGAGCCTGTTTCTCCCCATCCAGGCCTGCACAGCCTCCAGGCACCGGGACATCACTTCAAGGGCATCGTTGGGGTGGCCTGGGGTGGAGATGTACAGCTGAGTGTCATCAGCGTACTGATGGAACTCCACCCCAAAGCCGTGGATGATCTCACCCAGCGGCTTTACATAAATGTTGAACAGAAGGGGCGAGAGGACCGACCCTTGCGGCACCCCACAAACAAGGTGCCTCGGGGTCGACCGCTGCCCCCCTGCCAACACAGATTGCGACCGGTCAGAGAGATAGGAGGAGAACCACCGCAAAACGGTGCCCCCCACCCCCCACCCCTCCAACCGGCACAACATGATACCATGGTCGATGGTATCAAAAGCCGCTGAGAGATCTAACAGGACCAGGATAGAGGAGCAACCCCTATCCCGAGCCCTCCAGAGATCATCCACCAATGCGACCAATGCCGTTTCTGTGCTGTGCCCAGGCCTGAAGCCGGACTGGAGCGGATCTAGATAGACAGCTTCATCCAGGTACTGGGGAAGCTGCCACGCCACCACACTCTCAACAACCTTCACAATAAAACGAAGGTTGGAGACTGGACGATAATTAGCCAAAACAGCCGGATCCAGAGACGGCTTCTTGAGGAGGGGCCTCACCACTGCTTCTTTCAAGGCGGCCGACAGGAAACCCTCACTCAAAGAAGCGTTAATAATCCTCTGGAGCCAGCCTCGTGTAGCCTCCCGGGAAGCCAGCACCAACCAGGCGGGACACGGGTCCAATAAACATGTGGTCGCATTCAGCCATCCCAGAATCCTGTCCACGTCCTCGGGAGCCACAGGATCAAACTCCTCCCAGATGACTATATCCCCTGTATCAAGGCCACTCGACCACTGACCAGAGATAAAAACTAAGTCCAGAGTGTGCCCGCCCGTGTGAGTAGGGCCATGAATTAACTGAGTCAGGTCCATGGCCGTCATGGAAGCCATGAACTCCCAGGCCACCTCAGACATTTCACCGATGGATGGCAGGTTGAAATCGCCCATAACCAAAAGTCTGGGGGTATCGACCGCCACCCCGGCTATGACATTGAGAAGCTCAGGCAGGGCCGTTGCCACATGATCAACAGGCCCATCTGCACTCCACGACCCCACTTCACAAGAAGGGACTCACATCCGGCTATCTGTGGAACAGTGGTCTCCCTCAGATCAAGACCTTCCTTTATAATAACCGCCACCCCACCCCCCACCCCTGCCCTGAGCTCTCGGCTGATGGAATGCGCGGAAGCCTGGTGGGCACATATCCACGAGGGGAACTCCCCTCTCCTGGCCCAACCAGGTCTCCGTAATACCTGCCAGGTCCGCTCCCCCCTCCTGAATAAGATCGCAAATGAGGGGGGCTTTATTTACCACGGACCTGGCATTGCACAACAGCAGCTGAAGGCTCAGGCTCTGAGAGTCTGTGCAACCTGGGGAACGAGAAGGTCTATGGGGACCGGGGCGTGCCACCGCTCGAAGATAGCGAGTGCGCGCCCCCACCACATGATATGGTCCCCTGATCCCACCATATCTGCCCCTCCCACTCAGCGTATTGATAGAAAAGCCCTCAGCAGAGTGAACTCCAATGCCCCCCTTACCCCCGGAATCCGTACCCCCGTGACCCAACTGGCAGCTGGGCCAGGCCCCTCCCCCCGTGGGTTATCCCCCAAACCCACACAATCCCATTTGATATGGGATTTATTTTATCAATGGATGGACAATAAAAAATGGAGATAAACATGAAATATGTGGATGCTGAGATAAATTAAGTGAATTTCTTTTTTACACATATGAAAATAACCTCAAAATAGTGATATTTTGAAGAGAGGAGGGAGCACAAAAGGATACAAACCAATTGATATACTGTCTGTAACTGTATGGAATGATGATGTTTTTATGTTTTATTCTTGTTTAAAAATAAAAAATTATTGAGGAAAAAAAAGAACATGTTTATTGGATACATCATATCGGCACAGCTAGTGAAAACCACCTCTGAAGTTTCCCACACTAATAGCATAATTAAAGAGTAACTGTTTCCCTCCCCAATTGTCCCAAGTCACATTGTCCAATTAAAACAGTCGGCAGACTCCTCGGTCACTCCTCTCCTCCTTCAACTGCCACCTGTTGAGATGACCTTGGTTCTCATGGGAAGGCTCCTTGTTGTGTCTGCAGACGGTCTATCTATTCCCCCCCCCTCCCCCTTAGAGTGTGTGGCAACTATGAAGCAACTATGAAGCAGCAAAAGATGGCTTCAGCCAGGTTCAATTCAGAGTTGACAGCGGTGTAAAAATGTTTGTTGTTTTAGCTATGCTTCTATGAAAATTATAGAAACATGTCATTGTTTATATTGAAGATACTGTATCTTCTAGCAGCTCTATTTGACTCATGTGCTTTTATCTACTAGTGTTTTTTTCTATAGGAGGAAGTCCATGAATATGTACATTTGATGGGTGGCTGTATATACAGAGATCTTAATGTATTAGTAACCCATCTTATATCTGGAGAAGTTGCAAGCAAGAAATACTTAGTTGCTGCTAATTTTTTAAAAAACCCATTTTGCTCCCCACTTGGGTAAAAACACTGTGGGATAAATCACAGCACAGGTACGATAATTGTGTATGCACAATTTGGACAACTGTACCTTATCTGTACATTTTTGAGCTGCAATGTTTCTTAACAAAGAACTAATATTCTTGTTGCAAAGTGTGAAGCTCATGACTTAATGAAAAATGTCACTACAAAGAAAGAAAACCTGTTGATGGGAAAAGTATAAAAATGTAAGAATGATATCCTTAACATCTAAATTTATACAACAATTTTTTTGTTGTTTTCAGTTACTTACACAGAACTCCTATAGCCCTGGATTGAAAATTCAAATTTTGAATAGACTCATTAGAATATGGGTCTTAAGTCAAACCAAGGATACATGATCAAGGGCACCAGAGACTTGAGTGCCAGCACAGCCATCCTGCTTCGAGGAGCGATGTGGGAACCGCAATGGGAGTTATCGCAGCTGCCACGCTGCTGGCACTCCAAGGGATGGGGACTCCCACCACCGTCGCATAGCCAATCCCTAGCTGGCCTGCTGGAGCAGTTAAGCCAACTCAGAGTAAGTGGGACGCCCCAGCATGCCAGCACCGGGTTGCCAGAGTGGACCTTGGCACAACCGACGTTCACCTTCCTGAGCCAGGGGCCAGCAGCACAATGGGCCGAAGTGGCAACGACTTTTCATTCGGCCCCAAGACGCTCAACCCCCGGCCTGTCACTTTGGGTAAGCCCAGCCATGGATCCCCGCCGCTTGGGACCGCACCCCTTCACAGCCAGCCAGGCCGGCCATGGAGTTCCCGTCTAGCTGCAAGGGGCTTGGAGCCTGCCGGCCCCACAGCTGCTGCCCAGTATGAGGTTCCCACCTGCGAGCCAAATCCCTCCCGGGTGGGCTTACCACCCAGGCCAGGGGTGGGTACAGTGTCAATGGAGGCCTGCCTCGATGCTGCCATATATGCAGTTTCCGCAGCAAGCGGTCCAGCCACAACCCCAAGCCGTGAACTCACAGCAGGTGCCAGTGAACCCGCAGCAAGTCCCGGCCCAGCAGCCTGTGCCTGCCTCAGCAACCCCCCCTTCTGGGCGACCTTCAATGGGACCCCAAGGAAGCTGGCATACTTCCTGAACCGAGTCTGGGCCTACATCGATCAGTATGGGAACCAATACCCCTCTGATCATGAATTGATCTCAGCCATCACCAAAGGCATGAACGAGAGAGAAGCATCGGAGTGGATAGCTGAGCTTCATGATGAGGGGGCCCCGGAGTTAGAGGACATGGGCGATTACATCCAGCTGATGTAGATGTACTTCGTCAAGCACATCTACCGACTGCACGGAACGCCACACCCCATAATCTCAGACAGAGGGATCCAATTCACTGCCAAGTTCTGGAGAGAGTTCCTGAGGTCCATCGGGTCCACACAGGGGCTCAGTTTGGCTTTTCATCTGAGCACGAACGGGGCCGCTGAACGTACGAACACCATGGTGGAACAGTATATCAGATGCTATGTGGATTACCAGCAAGAAAATTGGGCGGACTTGTTGCTGTTCGCAGAAGTGGCATACAACAATGCCATGCATTCTAGCACTGGACTAACTCCTTTCCAAATTACCAGCGGCATGGAATTTGTCCCCATGCGAGAACTGCCGAGAGAACCCCCCTCCTCCATGTCATTGACAGAATGGATGGATTCATTGAGAAAGGGGTGGGAGAATACAAAAAAGGCGCTCTCCGAAGTAGCGGCTGAATATAAAAAACAAGCAGATAAGCACCGCTCGCTTCAACCCCCCTTTTGGGTGGGGGACAAAGTTTTCTCTCCACCAAATACATAAAATTGAGACTGCCTAGCAGGAAATTGGGACCAAAGTTCTAAGGCCCTTTTCCTATAGTAAAAATAATTAACCCTGTGACACTGCAATTAAGCCTCCCTCGCATATTAGGGAAAATACACCCTGTATTTCATTGTAGTTTGCTGAAATGATCTGTTGGATCCAACATAAGACCCCAGACCCAACTGCCTCCTCCCCCCATTGTGGTGGAAGGAGAGACCCATTACGAGGTAAAGAGGATATTAGACTCCAGAATGTATAGAGGTCAATTGTAATACCTAATGCAATGGAAAGGGTACCCTTTGTCAGACGCCACCTGGGTAAAAAGCTGGAATGTCAAAGCAGATAGACTGATTAAACAATTCCATGATAAATACCCGGACAAGCCAAAGGGTCCCCCTGGGGGTGGGGGCGAGGGGTGGTTAAATGTGGATAACTCCCCCAAATGTTATTTTCTTTACAGGACACAAGTCTCTTCTGGGGGGGGGGGTGCCTTTCATGCCTGGAAGCCATATTACCTGTGTGCCTTGAGGATCCAGGCCTGCCACAAACATACCATGGGAAGTTGGGAGGGGGAATTGCATGAGTGAAGTAGAGATAGCCATAAAAAACTTCTCTAAGAGAAGTTCAAGGCCATGATGTCCGGCAGCTGTGCAAAGAAGAAATTGGAAGATGTCTTCTGTTCGGGAAAGAACTGATTGGAGCTGTGTGTCAAGCCTCGGTTGGGTCTCGCCATCACTGGGGAGGACGACGAGGAGGGGGCAAGCTGCTGGACTCTCCGGGGGTGTGTCATCTGCTGTTTGAGAAGTCTTTACCACTCGCGCACAAAACGAAGCAAACTCTTTCATCAGAGATAGGGGGGCATGGAGTTTGCAGATGACGCTGCCTTGTGATGTAACAGAGGCGCGCTCGTCCTACAGGCCAGCTAGGGGAAGGAGGGATGATGTTGACTGTTTGATTGCCAATTGATTTATTGTGCTCCTCCTACAGGCCAGCTAGGGGAAGGAGGGGTGATGTTAACTGTTTGATTGCCGATTGATTTATTGTGCTCCTCCTACAGGCCAGCTAGGGGAAGGAGGGGTGATATTAACTGTTTAATTGCCACTTGATTTATTACTGCGTATATAAAAGGTGCTACACTGCTATTGCGTGTAGCGCTAACTTTAAACCTTGTTTCCGGCTTGTGCCTTTCTCCTGCCTGTGTTTGCTGTGCTGAACCTAATTAAAGGATTGCAACTGCTTTATTCCGTTCTGGTGGTGGCTTGTTTCCAGTGCAGTTGGGTGGACTGGCCGAGAGAAAGTTAGCGCTACCCCACCCACCAATTTCAACTGCCTACGTTCCCTAGCTGCGGTCCGGCGAGAAAGGCTGTCAGTGATGGCAGAAGGGATGGCGCTAGGTGATTCGGAGTTGGAGGTCCCTCTAGAGGCTGACGTGGAGGAGGTGGTTGTGGAAGAGGAGAAGCTACAAACAGCAACCCCTCACCAACCGGTGGTCAGACCCAAGCTGCACCAGCCACATGAGGAGGACTGTGTGGAGACGGCTGGTGCGCAGAGTCAAGGGCTAGACCCTTCGGGACAGGTTTCCGGTGGGGGCTGGTGGCCTAGTTCTACTCATACCGGGCCCCAATGGCCATCTATCCCCCCATTGGGTCCGTCATTTAGAGGTTGGCGGGAGAGACGTTGGACAGATGACGAAGAGGCAGACTGGGGCTATGATACTACAGGGCCTGAACCTAGTGCTATGGATGCCATAAGAGATCGGTTTGGAGAAGGGAGTTTCTGGGACGCCCCGTCTTGGCAACCCTGGGCCACTGGGGTGGAGCCGTTACAAGGCAAGTCTTGGCAGGATGAGGGCCTTTCCAGGTCAGAGGTTCAGTTTCGCATTGCTAGCCCCAAATTCCAAAGGGAACAGGAAACAGGAAAAGGAAAGGGCCAAATCGAAGACCGGGACTACCACCTGCCTAAGAGGGAGGATAGCACCAGGGGTTCCGAACAACCATCGACCAAAAGAGAGGTAGGAGCTGGAAGGAGGGCACAACGTCCTGTGGGGGAACGGAGGCCCGTTGGAGACCTGAGGAGAGATGGGGAGAACAGACCGCCTGTACCACCCCCAGCATGGATCCCGGTTCCTGGGATGTGGGCACCACCTCCAATCTGGGGCCCTCCTGCACTGCAAGCCACCTTTGACGGGAGCCCAGACCGTGTGGTGTTGTTCTTAAGCTAGGTGGTTAGTCATCTAGACCAGTATGGTCGCTGGTATCCATCACAATGGGCCATGGTGGTAGCCATTACGGCTGTGTTAACCAGCGATGCAGCAGATTGGGTGGCGGGATTACATCGCAACCATGCTAGAGAACTGGTGGACGTGGGTAGGTTCTTGGAAGCTCTCCGGTCTGCTTTGGAGGATGACTCCAGTGTACAAATCGCGGAAGGAGATCTTGTAGCCCTCAAACAGCGGGGTGTTACTACAAAATACTATGTACGTGATTTCCGGAAAATTGCTAGTCGCTTAAGGGACTGGCCTGAACGGATGCTAGTCCAGCAATTTCGGATGGGGTTGGATCGTGAGTTACGTCAAGCCTGTGCGTACCGAGGCCTGGCTCCGCGCCTGGCTGTTTGGTTTAAAGCCGCTGTTGAACTGGACATTACCCTCCAGGAGTTTAGGCCTCGGTTGGAAGTTAATGTGGGACAGAGATGGGTTCCCACGGAGAGGGCCTCAGAAAAGCCGCCAACCACACGGGTTCAAGTACCTCTGCCCAGCAGCGTCCCACCTGAAAGGTCTCAGCGACCGGCGTTTTGTTGTTTTCGCTGCAATCAGATAGGACACAGAGCGGCTGAATGCCCTGTACCTCCGTTACGAGTACAGGCCCAAAAGCCGGCTACGGGGGGTAGCGACCAGAGGCCGACCACGGCAGCCACAAGAACGTACCCAAGCACTTCAAGGACCAAAGTCCGTTGTAGACCATCAGGCTCGTGATATTACACCAACCACTGTGGCGGGGAAATTCCCGGTGGTGTCAGGCGACAGTGATGACGACGAGCCGGAGGACCCTATGGTGAGCAAAACTGTGTTCCCTTTTGTCATACCTGTGGTGTTGAGGAATCCCCGAAGCACAACGGGTTTTCAGTATGGTGCTTTAATAGACACTGGATGTACCCATTGTCTGGTGCGGAGAAGTGTGGTGGATGCTCTGGGCCTACAGATAAAAAAGCTAAAAGTTCCTGTGAAGTTCGAACAGATGGATGGGTTGTTACTGGGGGTGGGGGGTGAGGCGCCTGCTAACCACGTAACTGAACAACTGTTGTTGGCGATAGGTGAACATCAAGAGTCCATCCAGTTTATTGTGGTTGAAAAAATGATAGAGCCAGTTATTCTGGGTCTCACATGGTTAGATAAATGGCAACCTCACATCTGGTGGGAGGGGGGTTATCGTAAGCTTAGAATCCCTTTGGGACCTGCTGTCCCATCCCCTGCTTCTTCAGTGGGACAGTCGAGTGAGGGACAGGACAATAGCTGTGCCTCCACAGAGGTGTTGCTTACACCGAACTTTCCTATTGTTTACCAAGACCTTTCAGCCGTATTTAGTGAAGAGGAATGTGAAGTACTACCCCCCATCGGACTACGGATTGCGCTATCGAGTTGGTGCCTGGGGCTAAGTTACCGAAACCTCGAATGTATTCCATGACCCAACAAGAATTATCCAAGTTACGACAATATATCGACAAAAATTTAGCTAGAGGTTTCATCGTCCCTAGTAGATCTAGGATGGCTGCCCCAGTCTTCTTCAGGGAGAAGAAGGACGGTGGGGTTCGGTTATGTGTTGACTTCCGAGATTTGAATGGAGTATGTATAGAACATCTATACCCCCTTCCGCTTATGAAGGATTTGTTAGCTGCACTATTTACAAAACTCGATTTATGGGAAGCGTACTACCGAGTACGTATCAAACAGGGCGATGAATGGAAGACCACTTTCAACTGCCCTCTTGGTAGCTACCAATATAGAGTTATGCCGTTTGGACTTCAAGGCGCTCCAGCGGTGTTCATGCAGCTTATCAACGAAGTTTTGCATGAACATTTGTATAAAGGAGTTCTTGTTTATTTAGACGACATTCTAATATATACGCACACCTTGGAAGAACACGTTGTGTTAGTCCGTCAGGTTTTAGAGAAGTTGTTAGCTGCTAAACTGTTTATAAAACTTTTGAAACGTGAGTTCCATAAATCAAAAATAGATTACCTCAGGTACAGGATCTCAAGCGATGGGATAGAAATGGATCCACGTAAAGTCCAAGCTATAGTTGAGTGGCAAGCGCCGAAAACCAGGAAACAACTCCAAAGTTTCCTTGGTTTCGCGAATTTCTATCACCAATTCGTCCCCGCATTTGCCGCTATAGCACTACCGTTAACAGACCTGTTATGCACTAAATCCCCTGTGATAAAACCAAGACCAAACCAGTTATTGCAATGGACAGCTCAATGTCAAAGTGCGTTTGAACAGTTGAAATATCTTTTCACCAGAGAACCGGTACTTAAACACCCTGATCTGTCTTGTGAATTCATCGTTCAAGCCGATGCTAGTGACGTTGCTGTGGGAGCTGTGTTGCTGCAAAAAGATGAACAGGATAGGATACGCCCTTGTGCTTATACCTCACACAAATTAAACACCACAGAGCGAGGGTGGGCGATCTGGGAAAAGGAGGCCTTTGCTGTCCGTTGGGCTCTACTTACGTGGCGTCACATCCTGGAAGGGGCTACTATCCCGTTTGAGGTATGGACAGACCATAAAAATTTAGAGGCATTACAAACGCCTAGACATCTGTCCCCAAAGCAACTATGCTGGGCACAATATTTTTGAAGATTCAATTTCAGACTCAAATATGTGCCAGCAGGAAAGAACTTCCTCGCCGATGCACTTTCTCGTATGCCACAATATAACAGTAAGCGCGAGGAAGTAGTGGAATCTCTTATACCACCTATTGAGAGTGGGCATGTGGTTGCAGCGGTGTTACGGAAAGAAGCGTCCTTCTTAATGAATCTTCGGATAGCTATCAGCCAGGATACGTGGGTAAATCAAAACCAAACGTCAGTAATCCTACGAGATGGATTAGGGTGGAATGGGGATCGTTTATACATTCCAGAACCGCTTCGAGCTACAGTTTTAAGACGGTGCCATGATGCCAAACCAGCAGGTCACTATGGTTTCCTTAAAACACTTCACCTGATTAGATGTCACTTTTGGTGGCCATGAATGGACATGTGGGAGATGTGGGCAAGGTCTTGAACTTTCTTGTGGGTGAGGAAAACCTGGAAGCTTTCAGATTCGGGTTTGATTTCATGGGGGGGGGCGGGGGGTTACTTGGAACCCTGCCATCTTTATGTTTAATGTTAGATTTATTTCACAGTGACAATATCCTTCACATTGGTTATGGGCCCAGAGCCAACCAGAACTAACTAGGATTGTTAAAAGCTAAACTGAGAGTTAATGTGAATAGAACAAACTGTGTTTGTGATAAACAATCCAAGTGAAGATGGCACTAGAACAAGCAGCAAATTTTTCCATGATAACCCAGCTGGATGGAACAAACTATGTATCCTGGTCTGCAAAATGTACTCTACTTCTGCGTAGAGAAGGACTGTGGGACATAGTTAATAATCCACCGGATGTAACAGCATGGAATCCTGCTGATGAGGAAGATGCGAAGAAATTAGCCAAGTTTAACAGAGACAATGAACGAGCTCTTTGCATTATTGGACTAACACTGGGTGACCAGCAGCTTGTCCATATTCGTGGCGAAGAGTCTGCTGCTAGGTGTTGGACCAAGTTGAAGAGACTATATGTTTGTGACTCTGTGGGTGCTCATATTTACCTCACACGAAGATTATTTAAACAAAATCTTCTTAAAGGTAGAGATATGATGGCTCATTTGGAATCCATGACCAGAATTTTCCAGGAGCTGCATGAAAAGGAACTTGTTTTCTCAGAACTACAACAAGTTTATATAATTCTTTCTTCCTTGGACAATAGTTATGACGACTATGTTTCTTCGTTAGAGGTTTTGTCCAGAGAGGAACTGACATTGGCTGGCATAACCGGTAGGTTATTGGAAGAATCCAAAAGAAGACAAGAAAGGGATCAGTTGAGAGTGCAACAACCAAAAGAAGAAAAAATGTATTCAACTGCCTATTTTGTAAAACGTTGTTTTGCTTGTGGGGCTAAAGGGCATATAGCTAAGTATTGTAAGAAAAAGAAAATGTCTGTTAGGGACAATACTAGACCCAAGAAGGGTTGTAATTTAACTATATCCAGTTCAACTACTGATGTTAACCAGGATTGTTGGGTTGTTGACAGTGGTGCTTCTCAATCAATTTCTAGAAATAGAAAATTTTTTGTTAAAATGGAGAAGAGTAACCAACATGTTAAACTAGCAAATGGCTGGAAGGTTAAGGTAGCTGGAGAGGGTGTTGCTCGTTGGTCATTTAGTAATGAATCATTGCCTATGTTATATATTCCTGGGTTAAAATTCAATTTATTATCTGTTAAATCATTACTGCAATTTGGGTTTACAGTAACATTTAAAAATGATAAGTGTTTTATTGAGAAAAATGGCAAAATTGTTACTGCAAGTTTAGAAAATGATTTATTCGTTTTAAGGGATAACCCAGTATTGATGGCTAAGTCTAAGTCTGTTTATAAGAATGTTAAACCACATGATGAATGTATTCATCTGTTACACCGGAGACTTGGGCATTTAAATTTCGGGATGTTAAAGAAAACAGTTCAGTTATCTGAAGGGATAAAACTACAAGCCTGTAGTAAATATCTAAATTGCAATGCCTGTAGTCAGCAAAAAAGTAGGGTTACACCAGCAAATCGTGTTAATGGTTTTAAAACCAAAAATCCATTAGAGGTAGTGTTTATAGACCTAAGTGTACCCATGAAACCTAGCATAGGAGGTGCCTGCTATATTCTGAGCATAGTAGACCATTATTCTAGATACGGATTCTGTTATCTAATGAAAACAAAATGTGAAACATTCCAGCATATTTACAACTGGCTACGTTTTGTGGAAAGGAAACAGAAATTTAAGGTTAAATGCTTAGTGACTGATAATGGTACAGAATTTACCAACCAAAGATTGGAAAAGTTTTTGCAGGATGCAGGGATCCAGCATAAACGGTCTGCTCCGTACAGACCACAGCATAATTCGTATATTGAGAGGCGTGGTCAAACATTACAAGCCATGATTAGAACTATGTTGGCAGATTCTGGTTTGCCTGAAAATTTATGGGGTGAGGCTGTTATGTGTGCTAACCATGTGTTAAACAACGTGGTTCATTCCTCTACAGGAGAAATACCATTCACCTTATGGCATGGGAGAAAACCAAATCTTAGTTACTTACACACATTTGGAACCCCAGCTTGGGTACATATTCCATCTAGTTTAAGGAGAAAGGATCAACAAAGAGCCAGAAAAATGTTTTTCGTTGGCTATGAATCAAATCATAGGTCTTTTAGATTTTGGGCACAGGGAACTACTAGTGTTTACTGTAGTGCAAGTGCTAAATTTCTAGAGCACAGTAACCCATAAAGCTCGCCTTGTACCTCAAGGTTTTTCTCAGACCGAAAAGGATTTCAATGAGGTTTTTGCTCCTAGTTTACGTGTGAGTACTTTAAGAACAATGCTAGTGTGGGCGGCTAAGTATAAATATAGTATTAACCATATAGATGTAGAGACAGCATACTTGCATGCTCCATTGAGACACACCATCTATATGAAGAAGCCTTTAGGAGTTGAAACACAAAACCACACTGATTGTTGGAAGTTAAATAAAAGCCTTTATGGTTTGAGACAATCAGGGTTTGAGTGGAACCAATGTATAGTAAAAGAGCTAAATAAGATCGGTTTTCATGAAGGTATAGCGGATAAGTGTCTCTTTAAAAGAGAAAATAATGGTGTAGTATCATTTTTGTTATTGTTTACAGATGATATAGCCATAATAACTAAAATTGACAATGAAGCCATAGATATTGTTAAACAGTTAGAAACCAAATTTAAAATCAGAAATTTAGGAAATATTAGGCATTATTTGGGTTTAGATATCAATCAAACAGCTAGAGGTTATAAAATATCTCAATCTAGCAAAATAAGCCAAATGTTGAAACGTTATGGCATGGAGCTATGTAAGCCAGCTAAAACGCCTATGGCACAGGATTTTCAACAAGGAGAAATCCAAAGTCCTAAATTTAGTAAGGAGATCTACCAGTCTCTTATAGGTAGTCTATCTTATATAAGCAATTGGTCGATGCATTGAGTGGGAGGGGCAGATATGGCAGGAGCAGGGGGCCGTATCATGTGGTGGGGGCGCGCACTCGCTATCTTCGAGCGGTGGCGCGCCCCGGTCCCCATAGCCCTTCTCGCATCCCAGGCTGTTCAGTCTCTCAGGGCCCAAGCCTTCGGCTGCTGTTGTGCAATGCCAGGTCTGTGGTAAATAAAGCCCCCCTCATTTGTGATCTTATTCAAGAGGGGGGAGTGGACCTGGCAGGTATTACAGAGACCTGGTTGGGCCAAGAGGGGGGAGTCCCCCTCGTAGATATGTGCCCATCAGGCTTCCGTGCATTCCATCAGCCGAGAGCCCAGGGCAGGGGCGGGGGTGTGGCGGTTATTATAAAGGAAGGTCTTGATCCGAGGGAGACCACTGTTCCACAGATAGCCGGATGTGAGTCCCTTTTTGTGAAGTGGGGCCGTGGAGTACAGATGGGCTTGTTGATCGCGTACCTGGCTCCCTGCCACGTGGCAACGGCCCTGCCCAAGCTGCTCAACGTCATAGCCGAGGTGGCGGTTGGTACCCCCAGACTTTTAGTCATGGGGGATTTCAACCTGCCATCTATCGGTGAAACGTCTGAGGTGGCTTGAGAGTTCATGGCTTCCATGACGGCCATGGACCTTACTCAGTTAATTCATGACCCTACTCACATAGGTGGACACACTCTGGACTTGATTTTTGTCTCTGGTCAGTGGTTGAGTGGCCTTGATATAGGGGATATAGTCATCGAACCCTTGTCATGGTCTGACCACTCGCTCCTTCAACTGGACTTTCTAACCGCTGCACCTCGCTGCAGGGAGGCGGGACTGACCAGGTGGTTCCGCCCCAGGCGCCTGATGGATCCTGATAGGTTCCAGACGGAGCTTGGGCCATTTCCTGAGACTCTGGCTCATGACTCGGCTGAAGACCTGGTGGCCGCCTGGGATAGTGCGGCCGCCGGGGCTTTGGACCGTGTCGTGCCTTTGCAGCCTCTGACCCGGCACCGAACTCACCTAGCTCCTTGGTTCTCTGAGGAGCTGAGGGAGATGAAGCGCCGGAAAAGACACCTGGAGTGTAGTTGGATGACCAGCCGCTCCGAATCCGACCGAACACTGGTGAGGTCTCATATTAAGACCTACCTAGTGGCGATAAAAGCGGTGAAATCTAGCTATTTTGCTGCTCTTATCGTGTCATCAGATAATCGCCCAGCCGCCCTGTTTAGGGTGACCCACTCCCTCCTCCATCTGGAAGCGCGGGATGATCCCTTGCAGGGTCGAGCTGAGGACTTTGTGCAGTATCTGTATGACAAGATCGCTCAGATTCGGGAAGGCCTGACCTCTGACTGGGTAAGTCCGGACGGGATGACTGAGGCAGGTCTTGAGAGTGAATCACTGGCCCCCACGGAGAGGGCTCACAACTTAGGCGTCCTCCTGGACGCACGGCTGTCTTTAGAAGAGCATATGATGGCTGTGGCCAGGGGGGCTTTTTATCAGGTTCGCCTGATACGCCAGTTGCGTCCCTTTCTGGATCGGGACTCCCTACGCACAGTCACTCAAGCACTCATCACTTCCCGCCTGGACTACTGCAATACTCTCTACATGGGGCTCCCCTTGGGGTGCACCCGGAGGCTGCAGTTGGTCCAGAACGCAGCCGCGCGAGGGATTATGGGAGCGATGGGGCGCTCACATATAACACCTCTCCTGCGCGAGCTGCACTGGCTTCCTGTGGTCTTCCGGGTGCGCTTCAAGGTGTTGGTGACCACCTTTAAAGCGCTCCATGGCTTAGGGCTGGGGTATTTGCGAGACCGCCTTCTGCCGCCGATAGCCTCCCGACCGGTTCGCTCTCACAGAGAGGGCCTCCTCAGGGTGCCGTCGGCCAGGCAGTGCCGGCTGGCGACCCCCAGGGGGAGAGCCTTCTCTGTGGCAGCGCCTGCCCTCTGGAATGACCTGCTCCCTGAGATACGCACAATATCAGACCTCCGGACTTTTCGTCGGGCCCTGAAGACACACTTGTTCCATCTAGCTGGGCTGGCTTGATCCCATCCTCTTAGTTTTTAATCGAATTTTGGTTTTAATTGGGTTGTTTTAAATTCGGGCCAAAATTATTTAATTGTTTTTTAAAATGTTTTTAAATTTTGTATGTTATGTTTTATCCTGGCTGTACACCGCCCTGAGTCCCGCAGGAGAAGGGTGGTATAGGAATATAATAAAATAAATAAATAAATAAATAAATAATATTTCATTTGGAGTAAACCAATTAGTGAGATATAATGCAGAGCCAACTGATAGGCATTGGCAGGCCGCAAAGCGTATATTAAGATATCTGAAAATGACGATGCATTATGCATTGTATCTAGAACCTAACAATGATTTAGTATTGAGCGCATATGCTGATGCCAGTTTTGCTACTGATGTGACCACTAGAAAGTCCACATCGGGTATAGCTATCATGTTAGACAATTGTTTGATTGGCTGGAAATCAATTCGTCAAAAACATATTAGTCTTTCGACTATGGAGGCGGAATTCTCATGTTTGTCACTAGTTTTTACCGATTTAATCTATTACAAACAACTAATGATGGATATTGGTTTAAATATGGATTATCCAATTGTAATACAGTCAGGTCCAGAAATATTGGGACATCGACACAATTCTAACATCTTTGGCTCTATACACCACCACAATGGAGTTGGAATGAAACAAACACAATGTGCGTTAACTACAGACTGTCAGCTTTAATTTGAGGGTATGTACATCCAACTCAGGTGAACGGTGTAGGATTTACAGCAGTTTGTATATGTGCCTCCCACTTGTTAAGGGACCAAAAGTAATGGGACAGAATAATAATCATAAATCAAACTTTCCCTTCTTAATACTTGGTTGCAAATCCTTTGCAGTCAATCACAGCCTGAAGTCTGGAACGCATAGACATCACCAGACGCTGGGTTTCATCCCTGGTGATGCTCTGCCAGGCCTCTACTGCAACTGTCTTCAGTTCCTGCTTGTTCTTGGGGCATTTTCCCTTCAGTTTTGTCTTCAGCAAGTGAAATGCATGCTCAATGGGATTCAGGTCAGGTGATTAACTTGGCCATTGCATAACATTCCACTTCTGTCCCTTCAAAAACTCTTTGGTTGCTTTTGCAGTATGCTTTGGGTCATTGTCCATCTGCACTGTGAAGTGCCGTCCAATGAGTTCTGCAGCATTTGGCTGAATGTGAGCAGATAATATTGCCCGAAACACTTCAGAATTCATCCTGCTGCTTTTGTCAGCAGTCACATCATCAATAAATACAAGAGAACCAGTTCCATTGGCAGCCATACATGCCCACGCCATGACACTACCACCACCATGCTTCACTGATGAGGTGGTATGCTTAGGATCATGAGCAATTCCTTTCCTTCTCCATACTCTTCTCTTCCCTTCACTCTGGTACAAGTTGATCTTGGTCTCATCTGTCCATAGGATCTTGTTCCAGAACTGTGAAGGCTTTGTTAGATGTTGTTTGGCAAACTCTAATCTGGCTTTCCTGTTTTTGAGGCTCACCAATGGTTTACATCTTGTGGTGAACCCTCTGTATTCACTCTGGTGAAGTCTTCTCTTGATTGTTGACTTTGACACACTTACACCTACCTCCTGGAGAGTGTTCTTGATCTGGCCAACTGTTGTGAAGGGTGTTTTCTTCACCAGGGAAAGAATTCTTCAGTCATCCACCACACTTGTTTTCCGTGGTCTCCCAGGTCTTTTGGTGTTGCGGTGCATTCCTTCTTTTTGAGAATGTTTCAAACAGTTGTTTTGGCCACGCCGAATGTTCTTGCTAGCTCTCTGATGGGTTTATTTTGTTTCTTCAGCCTAATGATGGCTTGCTTCACTGATAGTGACAGCTCTTTGGATCTCATCTTGAGAGTTGACAGCAACAGATTTCAAATGCAAATAGCACGCTTGAAATGAACTCTGGGCCTTTTATCTGCACATTGTAATTGGGGTAATGAGGGAATATCACACACCTGGCCATGGAACAGCTGAGAAGCCAATTGTTCCATTACTTTTGGTCCCTTAACAAGTGGGAGGCACATATACAAACTGCTGTAAATCCTACACCGTTCACCTGAGTTGGATGTACATACCCTCATATTAAAGCTGACAGTCTGCAGTTAACGCACATTGTGTTTGTTTCATTCCAACTCCATTGTGGTGGTGTATAGAGCCAAAGCTGCTAGAATTGTGTCGATGTCCCAATATTTCTGGACCTGACTGTACATGAGGACAACCAAGCTGCTATAAAAATGGCAACAAATTTAGCAGTTAAAACTAGAACTAAGTATACTGACATTAGGTATCTGAATGTTCGTCAGTGTATCCAAAGCAACATGGTTAAGTTGGAATATTGTATGTCAGAAGACAAAATTGCTGATAATTTTACCAAAGCGCAAGATGCTATAAAACATAGAACGTGTTGTGAAAGCTATGGATTAAGAATCTAAACTGTATATATTGACCTGTCCAAAGGGGAGCATGTTAGGATATGGTTTGAGCCTAACAGTTGTCCAGGCAATATAAGTGTACTGTAACTTTAATCTGTAAATGTATTATGTGACTTTAATGCTGAGTCATGCTGTAATTAGATAATGACTGGTTGTGAGAGTATTTAAGCAAGGTACTGTAATGTATTCAGTTTGATGATGAAGCTGCTATGATAAGCTACCATTGAGAGGAGTTGCTATCTGCTAATCATCGTTTGATGGAATCTGCTACCATCGTGGTTTGTGAACCAGAGTGAGTTTGTTATTCTAACCAACTACTGTTTGTTGGGTAAGAAGATTCTGTAACTACTGGACTGATTTAACTGGCAAAGACTTGGAATTTGTTTAAAGACTATGAGACTGTTTTTTCCACTATAAAGTAAGCTTTTGATAAACCAGTTTGCATAACTCTTATTCATTGCTCTCAGCAACGTTTCCTTGTGCATTTACTCTGCTGGTTGGTAACACAACACAAATATCCTTCACACAGTTTATTTTATAGTAAAAGTTATGTGCTTGGGGATTTCCAATTTAAAAGATTGTGTTTCAACAGAACTTTTTCTTTGTTGCTGGTCTCCTAATAAATATATTTAATGAAGCACTGTCCTACCGTGTTTCCCTGAAAATAAGCCCTAGCTTGATTTTTACATGTGTTCCCAATATAAGCTGACTTTGTATAAATATACAAAAGGATGAAGGCTATTGCTGAGCACATTGTAAGCCGCCCTGAGTCTTCGGAGAAGGGCGGCATATAAATCAAATTAAAAAAAAAAACCCTACCCCCAAAATAAGCCCTAGTTAAGGCCCACTCTGTTGCACCTGGTTGCACGAGGTGAGGCGAGGCACACGGGTAAAAATCAAACTAGGGTGGGGATGGGGTGTGTGTGGAGCTGTCCCATGTGCCCTGCACCTGCTTACCTTAGGATAGTTGCAGCCAGGCCTCCCACACCCCGGCACCTGCCTCGCCTTGCCAGCCTACTACTTTTGTGGCTGCTTGCCACCGCTTGTGCGCGTCAACCCCTGGCCTCCGTTTCGCCATCAGAGGCCTTCAGGAAAGGCCTCTGCAGCTGAGGAATGAGCTCCGGATTGACACATGGCGCCCCCCAGCCTCTGTTTTACCATCACAGGTAAAAAAGCAGTGGGAGCAGAAGCAACTTCTGACTTCCTGCCAGCTTCCTCATTGAGTTTCCTTGTGGGAAGCTGGAAGGAAGCATCAGAAACCCTTCCTTCCTTCCTTCCTTCCTTCCTTCCTTCCTTCCTTCCCTCCCTCCCTCCCTCCCTCCCTCCTGTCAAGTGCCCAGGCAATCAGGAGATTCAGGCAATTCAAATAAGAATAAAGTTGTATTGCAAGCTTAAGCTCTCTACAAGAATCTGGCCAACTGACCATTAAGGGAAATGTGTGGGAGATAAGGGAGGCATTCAAGGTGGGCTGGACTTAGAACTCTTGCGAGCGCGTAAGGACTCATGCCTTATGACATGTTTGACCGCTCCTCAGGCTCAGCCTGGTCATCTCCTGCATCACCCATCCCTCCATCTTGACCCCCTCCTCTTCCATGGGTTCTTCTATGCTGCTTTCCTCTTCCAGCATTGTGTCTTCAAAGTCTGAGTTCTCATGGGAACTTGGCAAGGGAGGAAGGGAGGCTGTCTCAAAGTAATCCTCCTCCCACTCCTCTGCCGGAGCTGGTGAACCAGGTGGTGGTTGCTGTAACAGACAAACATTGTTAGAGGTTCCCTCCCCTCTCCTCCCCTTTTGAAGGCCAGATATGGAAGGCCAGTCATAGGTGAGTCTCTCTCCTCCCGCTGGAGAAATGCAGAGAGTCTGGTTAACTTCTTCCTTGACAGGGTCCTCAGACAAAACTGGGTGTGGTGCTGGTAGCTTGGTTGGCCTTTGCTTGTCAGGGAAGTCCTGGTGGAACTGACAAACCAAATTGTGGGCATGAACATACCATGTGTTCTCCCAAGAACCATCAGAAACTGGATAGCCCTTCCAATGAATCAAGTACTGGATGCCTTTGCCTCTTTTCCTAGAGTCTAAAATTTGTTCCACCTCATATTCTGGTTCTCCCTCTACTATGACTGGAGGTGGAGGGTGTGGCTGGGATCATATTGTGCTTGGGGGGGGCATCTTTGGCAACTAATGCTTGGTGAAAGGCTGGGTGCACCTTCATTGAAGGGGGCAATTGTAGGTGGAAGGCCACAGGGTTGATTTGTCAGAGAACTTTGAATGGGACAACAAATTTAGCATCTAGCTCCTTAGGAGGTCTTGAAGTGGCTTAAGAATGTAGTAGAGAGCCAAACATTGTCTCCTACTGCTATGGGTGGACCCTCCTGCAGATGTGCATCTGCTGCCTTTTTTTTTATTATTGAAAAATTTTGAAATTTTTTTTACATACATATCCCCCCTCCCTCCTCCCTCTCCAACCCTTCCCCACCACCCCTCCCAACTCCCCCCTCCCTTGCCCTTTCCCTCCCCCCTCCCCCCTCCCTACTTCCCAGAACAAAATACAGGGTATATTATTCAAGAATCATAATCCAACATAATCTTATTTATTTATTTATTTATTTAATTTGTATACCGCCCTTCTCCCGGAAGGGACTCAGGGCGGTGAACAGCCAAAATTAAAAAACATACAAATGCAAAAGTTAAGAGAATTAAGAGAATTAAATCACTATAGTTAATCTAGTTAATCTAATTAACTATAGCATTTTACCACTCTCTAGTACTTTAATTCCCCATTCATCGTACTAAATTTAATTACATAATAACATTTTTATATTTATTCATAACCTATCTGCAATTTTTTAATCTGATATTTGCTTTGAATATAATCTATCCATCTTCTCCACTCCCTCACATATTTTTCATTTGAATGGTCCTTCAAATACGCCGAAATTTTCGCCATCTCTGCTAAGTTTGTTACTTTTAATGTCCATTCTTGAATAGTAGGTATGTCTTGTTTCTTCCAATATTGTGCCACCATTAGTCTTGCTGCGGTTATTAAGTTCAAAATCAAATTAGTCTCTATAACCATACAGTCTGCAACTATACCCAACAAGAACTGTGGTGTAAATTTTATCCTCTTTTTAAAAATATTTTGTAAAATCCACCAAATTTTTATCCAAAATGCTTTAACCTTTTTACATGTCCACCATCTCCAACATTTAGGTTGTACATTCGGGTACATACAACATAATTTTTTAGGGTCTAAATGCCATCTATAAAACATTTTGTAAAAATTTTCTCTTAAATTTTGCGCTTGTGTAAATTTCACATTTCTTACCCATATATTCTCCCACGTTTCCATCATTATTGGTTGTTCAAAATTTTGCGCCCATTTTATCATACAGTCTTTAACTAATTATGTTTCTGAGTCTATTTCTATCAATATATTATACAACCTTTTTACATGCATTTGACTTTGGTCCATAATTTGTTTTATCAAATTTTCATCACCTTGTATGATACCAATTTTCTGATCTTTTCTCCATCTGGCTTGTAGTTGCACATACTGAAACCAAGTTTGAATTATCTTTTCCTCTTTCAACACATTCAGAGGCTTTAATTTTAGTATACCTTCCTCTATATTGAGAATTTCTCTATATGTAGTTACATCCTGCCTACTTTCTATACTTATATTCTCTATCGCGTGCCTGGGTGCTGTCCATATAGGTATTTTATCATTTAACTTATATTGATATTTCTTCCAGACACGCAATAAGGCATTCCTCAACATATGACTCTTAAATGATCTATCCACCTTTTTATCATACACTAAGTAGGCATGCCATCCATATACCAAATCATATCCTTCAATATTCAAAATTCTTCCATTTGTTAAATTAATCCAGTCACTAATTGCTGATAAGACAACTGCTGCATAATATAGTTTTAAATTAGGCATTTTCAGACCCCCTCTTTCTCGTGTGTCCTGCAGTATTTTTAATTTTACCCTTGGTTTCTTTGCTGCCCATACAAACTTGTTAATACCTTTCTGCCATTCTTCCAAATTGGCATCCTTTTTAAGTATTGGTGTCAGACTTCGATGCTATCTCAAAATAAATGAATTTCCAAACTGCCAATCTTTAAGGAAATCTTTTCTTTAATTGAGCACAGCCACCGGATCATGACTCGATGCGGACAAGACTGACCTTTTGCCCCCCAATCCCTCCCTTTCCGATCCCCAAATCTCTGCTTCTCATTGGCTATCTTCCAAGTCATTCTTCAGACTTCTTGTCTCGTCATTTCCCAGGAATGTCTCCCCCCCTTCATTTCCATGACAACCCGACTTCAAAGGGATTTAGCAGGCAAAAGTTCAGAGCTTATCTCTCTCTCTCCTCTGCTCTCTATGCCAGCGTCGAAGCGCTGACATCTGGTATCATTTGAAATAGAAATAAAAACTTAGGTAAAACATTCATTTTTACTACTGCTATTCTACCTAGCAAAGATAGTTGTAATTTTTTCCAGTTATTCAATTCTGCTTGTATTTTGTGCCATAACAACTCATAGTTATACTTATATAATTTCCCATTAGAAGTTGCAATATAAACACCTAGATACTTAACCTTCTTAACTATTTCACATCCTGTTACTCTTTGCAATTCTTCTTTCTGCTTTATTGTCATATTTTTGGCTATCATCTTTGTTTTTCCAAAATTTATTTTAAACCCAGATACTTGACCATATTGTGCAATTATCTCCATCAAACCCCTAGTTGATTTCATTGGCTGCGTTAAAGTTACAACCAAATCATCTGCAAATGCATGTGCTCTATATTCATAATTTCTAATCTTAATTCCCTCCATCTCATCTGAATTCCGTATTTTATTCAACAGCAACTCCAAAGTTAATATAAATAGTAATGGTGATAGGGGACAACCCTGTCTTGTACCTTTTTCAATTTTAAAAGTTTCTGTTAAGCTACCATTAACTATTATTTGAGCTGTCTGTTGCTGATATATTGCCTTTATAGATTGTATAAAATAATTTCCAAATTGCATCCTTTGCACTACCTTTAATAAAAACTGCCAATTCACTCGATCAAAAGCTTTTTCTGCATCCAAAAATATAAGCACCACAGGGATTTGGTTGTTGCTTTCCAAATATTCCAATATATTAACAATTTGTCTTACATTATTTTTCATTTGTCTACCTTGTATGAATCCAGATTGATCACCATGGATCATTTGCTGCATTACTGACATTAACCTGTTTGCCACTATCTTGGCAAAAATCTTATAATCTGTGTTTAATAATGATATAGGTCTATAATTCTTTGGATGTGTCAAATCTTGATCTTCTTTCGGAATTAAAGAAATAAAGGCTGTTCTCCATGACGGTGGTACCCCTCCTCCCAATTGTATTCTATTAAATAATTCCCTAAGAGGTGTAACCATTTCCAATTGTAGATACTTATAATACACAGCCGTTAATCCATCTGTACCAGGAGCTTTACCAACTTTTAACTGTTTAATTGCCAGGAGAATCTCCTCCTCAATTATTGGTTAATTCAACCTTTCTCTTTGTTCTTCTGTGACTTTAGGAATATTCTGTTTATCCAAGTATCTATCTATATCTACACCTTGTATCGTATCTTCAGTATACAATCCTGTATAAAATTCTAAAAAGCCTTTTTAATCATATTCTGTTGATAAACCTCTTTACCTTTATAATTTATTTTCTCTATGGTACGAGATTTCTGTTTTTTCCTCAACATATATGCCAACCATCTACCTGGTTTATTTGCATTACAAAATGTATTATGTTTAGCATATTGTAAATTAGTTGCCACCTGGTCTGACATCAACATATTAAACTGCCCTCGCAATAATGTAATAGCTTCTTTAATTTTCTTATCCTCTGGATTATATATTAACACCTGCTCTTTTTTCTTTATCTCTTCTTCTAATTCCAACCTCTTTTCCCTCTGTCTGCGTCTATATGCATTATTCATATTTATCAAAACCCCTCTCATATATGCTTTGCTAGCATCCCATCCCATATCCATAGATGTTCCCTTATGCATATTTAAAACAAAAAATTCCTTCATTAATTTTTTGCACTCTATTACATTTTTCTCATATCTAAACAGATTTTCATTTAAACGCCAAGATCTCCTAGACTTTTCTCCATATTCCAATTCCATCCAAACCGGACTATGATCCGTTAATGTTCTAGGACAAATCTTTGTCTTCTTCACCCTGGTAAAGAAATCATTTGTAATTAGTATGAAATCAATTCTTGAAAAAGATTGATGTCTATCTGAAAAGAATGTAAAATCTTGTTCTTTATGATTCTGTTCACGCCAGATATCTCTCAACTCCATATCCTCCATCATGTCAAAAAAAGATTTGGGCAGTCTCGCTCTCATTTTAGAAGTTTGCAAAAGTTTCTTCTTATCCAGTTTGGGATCCATTACTCCATTCCAATCACCCAACAAAATGCATGAATTATAATCCCATTGTAGTAATTTTGTATGTATCAACTTGTAAAACTTTTCTTGTTGTTGATTAGGTGCGTATACCCCCATTAAAAGTGTTTTCTTTCCTTCTATTAACAGCTCAATTGCCAAGTATCTTCCTTGTTGATCTGCCTCAATTAATTTAGCCGATAAGTCTTTTCTCAAATATATCACTATCCCATTCTTCTTCTCAGGGGCAGACGCCACAAAATATATTACCAATTTTGCATTTATCAAATATTTCTGATCATTTGTCCTAATATGTGTTTCTTGTAAGCAAATTATATCATTTTTAAATTGTTTCAAATAATGAAACATTTTCTTTCTTTTCTGCGGTGAGTTTAGGCCATTAACATTCCAGGTTAAAAACCTAGACGCCATTTTCAGACTCTCGAAGCTTAGCAAGAACTGATTGGAAATCCTCTTGGAATTTCTTCTTCGGCCTCGCTCCTCACACAGCTTCACTGCTTGTATTTGTACTTTCTTGTATTAATGCCTGAGCTTGCTGCATCTTCAATTCTTGCTCCTTACATTTGGTTACTGCTCTAGTTTGTCTTTGTTCTTTGCCATCTTCTGCTTTTTCAATTATATCCCATGCTTGGACTGCACTTGAAAGTTGCAGTAACTCATCTTGCATACTCGTGGCTCCACCTTGAGCTTGTATCTGCAAACCTTCTTTCTTCCCCTCTGTTACTTGTCTTCCCTTTTTAACTCCTGTAGATGGTGGGTGTCCAGCCTTTAGTATGTTAGCATAAAAATCTCTTGCTTTCCAGATTGTATTAAGACGATATCGTTCTCCTGCGTAGTTCACCACTAATCCAGCTGGTACTTCCCATCTGTATTGTATCTGGCGATTTCTAAGCTCATCTGCCAGGAAGGCATAGTCTTTCTTGGATTTCAACATTTTAGGAGGAATTTCTTTGAATACTGCCACCTCTTGTCCTGCCACTTGTAACTTGTTTTTATATAAGGCTTGTAAAATCTCATTTCTAATCCTTTTGGTAACAAGGTAGATTACAATATCTCTTGGTAATTGTCTTTGTCTAGCTATCCACGAATTAACGCGGTAGATCTTGTCAATTTGCCATTCATATTCCCCTCTGGTATCTCCTGTGAACTGTGCCAAGGCTTCCACAAAAATCTCTTTCAAGTTTTCTTGAGGATTTTCTTTCAAGCCTCTCACTCTCACAGCAAATTCCATTGTCCTGTATTGTGTCATCATTAATTCTGTTTCTGTTTTTTCAATCTTAGTTTGTGTTTCTTCTACTTTACAATCCAGATTCTCATTAGCCTGTTTAACTTCTTCAACTTTGTCTTCTAAATAATTAACATGTGTTACCAGTCCCTGAAATGCATCAACAATATCCTCCCTAATTTGTTTATTTCTTGTTTTAATTATGTCCTTAATTTCTGTCATTTCATCTGAGACCTCTTTAAATGCAAATGTGATTTCTTCTTTAATGTCTTCTTTAATTTTCTTCTGCATTTCTTTTAGGGCTTCCTGGAGCATTTCAGGTATTAATATTTGCATTTGTGATTGTGTTTGAGCCTGTATGTCTGCTGGGGCCAATAAAGATTGCAACCTAGTAGTCTGAGCGGGAGAGCTTCCCGCACTCCCAGCAGATTTAGTCATCCCAGATTTTATTTGCTTTGAGGCCATTTTAAGTTTTCAGAGTCTCAAAACCAACTTAGTAAGCCAGAAGTTCAAAAAACAACAGATGCTTTAATTTCTAGTCTTTAATCTTTAAGTAAGTTTTATTCTTAAATCCCAAAGTCTTAGGTCTGTTAATAAATCCAGGAAATATAAGCGGGGCTGAGGCTGACAGCTTTAACAAGTTAACAAGTTAACAAGTGCTTTCTTCTTTAACTTTCACTTTCCTCTCTCAGTATTAACAAGCCAGCACCATCTTTTTCCTCTTCAACTTCCCCCGCTGTTAATGACTCGAAAAGAAGCAATGTTCTAATGGAATTAAAGTAAATACTTGCAATTATGTGGTCTCCTGTCTTTGTTCTGCCTGCTCCAGAAATCAGTTCGTTACAATTTGTTTGCAGGAATGGTCGCTGCGTTTTTTTCTGCCTTAAGGCAGATGCGCCTCGGCTTCGGAACTTCTCCCAGGCTTCTGGGGAGCTCTCACCCTTTGAGCCCCAGAAGTGTTTCTAGGGCTCTTGGGGAGCTCTACCCTGCGCCTGGCTGCTCTCTTCCCCCTCTTCTCCCAGGGGGAAGGTTCTTCACCGCTAGACAGCTGATTTTTCGCTGTTCTAGCGGCTAACGAAGTCGCGGGGCTAGTGCTCCTCAAAGGAGCATCCACAATGCAAGCGGAACCACCGGAAGTCCTCATCTGCTGCCTTCTTGTAAGCCTATTTTGCTTGGTCAAATTGCTGTTTCAACAGGTCTTAGGCTGCAAGTTGCTCTTGTAAGAAGTCAAACACCCCTGGAACCATGGAATCCAGTGCAGGATGGTCTGGCAACACTTTAGGGTGTGTGCCATACATGGCTTGAAATGGTGTCATTGAAGTCGATGAGTGCAGCAAATTGTTGTAAGAAAATTCTGCGGGTGGCAGTAACGATGGCCAGTTGTCTTGACTGTAGGTGCAGTAGCACCTCAGATACTGTTGGAGGAGCTGGTTAGTCTTCTCAACCTACCCATTCGTGGATGGGCTGTGGAGAGGTTGATCTTGACATTTAGTAACTGAAAAAGTGCTTTCCAAAATCTAGTTTGGAATTGTGCCTCTCTGTCTGACACAAGCGCTGAGACCATAACATGGTAGCGAAAGACATGGTTTAGACAAAGTTGGGCTGTGTCTTGGACATTGGGCAATCCCATACAGGGTATGAAATGGGCCATCTTGGTGAAAAGATCAATCACCACTAATATGGTAGTGAAGACTTGGACAGAGGGTAAATCAGTAATGAAATCCAGAAAGACCGTATGCCAAGGGGGGGTGGGAGCGTAGGTAGCAGTTGCAAAAGGCCTGCAGGCTTCTGATGGAGTGGTTTGGCCCTCCTGCACATGTGGCAAGAAGCCACATATTCCCTGATGTCTGCAGCCATCCTAGGCCACCAAAAATCTCTTAAGGTTCTGTGCAGGAATTTGAACATGCCTCCATGCCTTGCCATTTGATTATCATGGCAAAGGTGCAGTAGCTCTTCCCTGTCAGGGTGGCAATTAATCCCATTCTGCTTTTGGGTAATTGCACCTTGATTAGAGAATGGATCAAGGCTTTTCCCTTGGAGTATACTTAAGAAAATAAACCCGAGATATATTCTAATAAACACATTTTATTATAAAGAAGTAAAAACATCTTACTAGCTAATTAATTACATCTTGGCAGCGTTCTTGCCGTACCTCTTGGCAGGCGAACAAAGAAAGTTAGAAGAAAGTGAAAGAATGTGGAAGAAAGAATGTGGACATGCACGGTAGCTTCAGAGATAAGGAGCTCTGCATCTACCGTAAGTCTTAGAATGGGAGCCCAGCTGTCAAATATAAAAATGCAGTGACATTCCCTGCATTGGGGCAGGGGGAACGGGACATGACTACTATTCTGCCTCTGTGTTTCAGGGCAACTCCCTCCATTGTGAATGTGGTTACAGTACCTGCTGGTACTCCTTGAGTATCTCCTTGAGGTCATCTATCCTGGGCCATGAGAAGTGATCTAATTGTTGCTGTTCCTTTATCTTGGTGATTAAGTCCTGGTACAGTTGGGCAGCTTTCAACCTCTCAGTGGCTGGTGGTGATTTGTGAAGCTGGAAATTGGAAGGTTGCAGGATTGTAGTTGGTTCTGGAATATACTGAACCAGAGAATATTCAGGTTTGTGGGCGAGTGCATCTGGCATTAAGTTCTCGAAGCCTTAATGTAAAAATCAAAACGTGAGAATTGGCTCCATCTGACTTGTCTGGTCAGCTTGGTTTGTTGCAGGATGTGTAAATTCTTGTGCTCAGTGTTGACCTCTATAGAAAAGCATGCACCTTCTAGGAAGTATTTCCAGTGCTGGAATGCTGATTTAACAGCAGGGAGTTCCTTATTAAAGATGTCATAATTGTGTTCTGGAGCCATCAGGGCTCTGGAAAAGAAGGTGCATGGTAGAAGGCTGTTGTCTCCCCTTCTCTCTTGTAAGAGAACAGATCCAATGGCTACATCTGAAGCGTCTATTTGGACAATAAATTTCTTTGATGTGTCCAGGGACTGAAGCAGGATCTGGCAAGCAAAAAGTTGCTTTAACTCTTCAAGGGTGTTGGATGCTTATCCTACGGTTGGGTAGGTAATATATAGAAAACTATGTTCTGTAACTTTAACTGCTACAATATGACTAATTGGCTGTGCTAAGCAGACATAAAAGAAGGCAGGAAGTTCATTCACTTCTGCTCCTGCTATTAGAAGGTTGAACTGCTGAAAGGAACTGTGTCTGTGTTACTGAAGAGAACTGGAATTGTAAGCAAACTATGTTTTTGTGTTGAACCGTGATTATTTGAAGAAGTGTTATCTTTGTTTTGAGAAGCCAAGTTTGTTTGTTTTACTACAAGTAAAGACTGCTTATTTTTCTTTAAACGTTCAGAGTCTGTGAGTATCTGTGTGTTTTGCTAAGCAACGTATCTATTCGCTGTCTGGTCCATTGCACCACTTTGCAGAGGGCAGTTTTACCCTCAACACTGGTTATGGGCCCAGTACCAGAGTGTGTGTACCAGTTACAGCAATAAAAGAGTTGCGACACACATTATTGCTCCAGACGTTCTGATACGTATTTAATATCCTGGTGAGGATGGCACAAGGTCAAGCTCCCAACTTATCGCTGGTTACCCAGCTGGATGGCACCAACTACAAATCCTGGTCCACCAAGTGCAGTTTCCTGTTGCGCAAAGAAGGGCTATGGGATGTAGTGCAGAATCCACCAGATGTGACCTCCTGGAATGCTGACGATGCCGAGGATGCCAGGAAGATAGCCGAGTTCCAGAGGAAGAATGAGAGTGCATTGTGTATTATTGGTTTGTCTCTAGACGATACCCAGCTTGTTCACATCGTGGGTGAACAGTCTGCTGCAAGATGCTGGGGCAATTTGAAATGTCTTTATGTTCGTGACACTGTGGGGGCGCAAATTAACATTACACGCAGGTTGTTTGCACATGACTCCTTAAGGGTGGTGACATGTTAACACACCTGAATTGTATAAAAAGCATTTTTAGAGAGCTACATCAGAAGGAGGTGGTTTTTTCCGAGCAGCAACAGGTTTATATACTGTTATCATCGCTAGATGAGAGCTACGACGACGTAGTAACATCATTTGAAGTTCTCACACAGCAGGAACTAACTTTGGCCAATGTAACCTCACGACTACTAGAAGAGGCCAGAAGGAGAGAATAAAGAAAACAACTAAGGGAAGAACCTGAGTCGATTAATGTAAATGTAAAGGTAAATAACCATGTATATGCTGTAAAACATTGTTTTAATTGTGGCAAGAAGGGTCATATAGTCAGGTTTTGCAGAAGGCTGAAACAAAAAACCATGGTTAAAAATAAAAAACAATGTAATGTAGCTATGTCTGATAAGAAACCGGTTAACCACGATTCGTGGGTCGATAGCGGGGCGTCGCTATGCATTGTCAGAACACAAAACTATTTGGTGAAAATGTTGCCTAGTAATAATAAGGTTTCTTTAGCAAATGGGTGGAAGCTAAAGGCATGTGGTGAGGGAATGGCAATATGTCCATATGTAAAAGAAAAAATGCATATGTTATATGTTCCAAATCTAAACTTTAATTTGATTTCGGTTAGAGTATTGGTTAAGCTAGGATATACAGTAATGTTTAGAACCAATGATTGTTTAATTGAAAAAGGTAAAACCAAGATTATTGGAAAACTGAAAGATGGTTTATATGTATTATCTAGTAACCATGTTACAAATGTTGTATACTCAAATGTCAAACCACATGATGAATGTGTTCACTTGCTTCACAGACGTATGGGGCATATCAGTTTTAAGATGTTGCAGAAAACTGTAAAATTAGTTGATGGGTTTATTTATTTATTTATTTTATTAATTTAATTTGTATACCGCCCTTCTCCCAGAAGGGACTCAGGGCGGTGAACAGCCAAAATTAAAAAACATACAAATACAAAAGTTAAGATAATTAAAAAAATTAAATAATTGGCTACCCAATTTAAAACCCCAAATCCATAAAATTTAAAATCCCAGTTAAAAACCATTTAGGCTAGGCCGGCTTGATGAAATAAAAACGTCTTCAGGGCTTTACGGAAGGTCCGGAGGTCCGGGATCAATCGTATTCCGGGAGGCAGCTCATTCCACAGGGTGGGTGCCCCCACAGAGAAGGCTCGCCCCCTGGGGGCCGCCAGCCGACATTGCCTGACCGACGGCACCCCGAGGAGGCCCTCTCTGTGAGAGCGTATTGGCCGGTGGGAGATTATCGGTAGCAGCAGGCGGTCTCGCAAATACCCTGGCCCTAAGCCATGGAGCGCTTTAAAGATGAGAACCAACACCTTAAAGCGCACCCGGAAGACCACCGGGAGCCAATGCAGCTCGCGCAGGAGAGGTGTTACGTGGGAGCGCCACGTCGCTCCCATAATCACCCGCGCGGCCGCATTCTGCACCAGCTGGAGCCTCCGGGTGCTCCTCAGGGGGAGCCCCATGTAGAGAGCGTTACAGTAGTCCAGGCGTGACGTAACCAAGGCATGAGTGACTGTGCACAAGGAGTCCCGATCCAGAAAGGGGCGCAACTGGCGTATCAGGCGAACCTGATAAAAAGCCCCCCTGGCCACGGCCGTCATATGCTCTTCTAAAGACAGCCGTGTGTCCAGGAGGACGCCCAAGTTGCGAGCCCCCTCTGTGGGGGTCAGTGACTCGCCCCCAATAGCCAGCGATGGCACCAGCTGGCTATACCGGGACGCCGGCATCCACAGCCACTCGGTCTTGGAAGGGTTGAGCCGAAGCCTGTTCCTCCCCATCCAGACCCGCACGGCCTCCAGACACTGGGACATCACTTCGAGGGCATCATTGAAGCTGAAACCATGTAACCAGTATTTAAATTGCAATATTTGTAATCAGCAGAAAAGTAGAACAATCCTTGCTAATAGGTTTGACGGTTTAAAACAAAGAGACCACTGGAAGTGGTATTTGCTGATTTAATAGGGCCAATGAAGGCTAGTTTAGGGGGTGCTTGCTATGTTCTCAGTATAGTTGACCATTATTCCAGGTATGGATTTTGCTACCTATTGAAGACTAAGGTAGATACTTTTCGGTATTTTGTTCAATGGATTAAGTTTGTGGAGAGAAAAACAAATCAAAAAATAGTTACCATTGTAACTGACAATGGTACTGAGTTTGTAAACACAAGGTTTAAATCAATGTTAGATAATGCTGTTATAAAGCACAAATGTTCAGCTCCATATAGACCACAACGTAACTCATATGTTGAAAGGAGAGGACAAACCCTACAAGCAATGATGAGATCAATGTTAGCTGATGCAGGTTTACCGGCTATTTTATGGGGAGAAGCCATTATGTGTGCAAATACACTCTTAAACAACACCATAAATACAACCACTAACAAAATTCCATATACCGTATGGCATGGAAGGAAGCCGGATTTGAGCTACATACACACATTTGGATCACCTTCATGGGTACATATTCCAGTGCAGTTAAGGCGTAAGGGCCAGAGTAGAGCACAACAATTAATATTTGGAGACTTCCGCTGGCTCCGCTGACGACGAGGACGGTCTCCACAGACCGCCAGCCACACGATCTGTTAAAACCGCCCTGACAGCGTTAAACTGCTGTCCGGCAGTTTGAAAAAACTCTCCTTCGGGCAAAGAAGGAGAGGAGAGTCGGAGGGGGTGGGTAGAGCTCCCCGAAAGTCACTGGATTAATTCCAGGGACGCGGAGGGTGAGAGCTCCCCAGTTCACCCCTCCCATTGCTCCGGATCGCTGGTGCCTCTGTTTAACAGAGCAAGACGTCTGCGTCCAATTCTGCCGACAAACAGTGAGTTCTAATGATTTCTAACAAGGCAGACAGAGCTGAAGCAAGAGTGCAAGCTTTTTAAAAGAAACAGAACTTAACTCCGTGAATACATTGTTGCAAACGGAGCTCTCTTGAGCTGGAGGCTGGAGAGGAAGCCTTTGTTATGGGCGGAAGGGAAAGTGAAAGTTAAAAGGAAACTGCTTGTTAAGAGCCCTCTGCCTGAAGAGAAAACTGTTGGGGACTGAGTATAGCTTGAAGAGAGGATTGTTTATTTTGAAAAAACTTTGAAACATACTTTGTAAGACTGTTTACAAGATTTTGTGGCTGCAAAAGGGAAAAACTCTTTTTAAAATAAAATGGCTGCTAAACAACTAAAGCCACCAACTTCAAAAGGGGGAGGAGGTTCCCCTGTAGTGACTCAAAAACAACAACTTCCTGCTGATACACAGTCACAAGACCTTAAAGAATTTATAATGGGTGCCCTGAACAATCAGACAGAAATGATGAAACAATTTTCAGAGGAGTTAAAGAAAATTAAAAGTGTGGTGGAGGAAAAACATGATAAAATAAGAGATGACATTGTTTATGCAGTTTCAGGACTGGCTACTCATATGTTAAAGATTGAGGAGAGAGTACGGGAAATTGATGATGCTAACTTGGAGCTTGCAACTAAAGTAGGAGAGGTTATGATACAAACAGAGAAAGTGGATGATGAAATGGTTCTGTTACAATACAGATCAATGGAATTTGCCCTGAGGCTGAGAGGTTTGAAAGAAAAGACTGGTGAAAATTTAAAAGATGTTTGTTCCAATGCTTTAGCAGAGCTGATTTCAGAAAGGCCAGAAGACGTGGTAATTCAAATGGATAAAATTTATAGGGTTAATTCCTGGCTGGCAAAACAAAAGCAGCTACCAAGAGATGTGGTGATTTATTTCACAACAAGGAGAATTAGAAATGACATTCTGCAAGCTTCTTATAGAAACAAGATTAAAGTGGATGGACAAGAGCTGGTGGTCCTGAAAGAGCTTCCTCCTAAAATGTTAAGAGATAGAAAGCAGTTTGGTTTTTTGGTGAATGAACTAAGAAACCAGCAGCTCCAGTACAGATGGGATGTCCCCTTTGGGATAATAGTGACATATGCTGGGCAAAGATATTGCTTAAACACAGTTGGAAAGGCAAAAGATTTTTATGTCAATGTTTTAAAGGCTGGAAGGCCACCCTCACCAGGGGGTGCTAGAAAGCAATTGGAAATGACACAACAAGAGAAAGATGGAGGGCAACCACAAACTTACGCTCAAGCTCTAGCTGGAGGAGCTAATTTGGAAGAAGATTTACTGCTGAGTGGGGGTCCACCACCAACCCTTGAGTCATTAACGATGATACAACTGCCAAAAGATCAACGACTGACAAGAGCTACTTACAAACAACATCTGGCACGACAGCCTCAAGATTCAACCCAACAAGCTCAAAAAACACAAGCAGTGGGAGGAGCTAGGCCGAAGTATAATATGGCGGAGGAGGTTCAGCTGATGCTCTCAAAGCTTGGAGCGCCAAGAGATGGCAAATAAATTCTTATCTTGGAATGTCAATGGTTTAAATTCTCCACAAAAAAGAAAGAAAATATTTCACTACTTGAAGCAATTTCAGAATGATGTTATTTGTTTGCAAGAAACGCATATTAAATCTTCAGATCAAAAGTATTTGATAAATTCGAAATTAGGTACACATTTTGTGGCATCAGCACCAGAGAAGAAAAATGGCCTAGTTATATACATTAAAAGAGGTTTAGTGGCTAATTTAATTGAGGCTGATACTCAAGGTAGATATATTGCAATTGAATTAACAACACAGAATGGGAAGCTGCTTGTAATTGGAGTATACGCACCTAATCAACAACAAGATAAATTTTATAAACTTTTACATACTAAAATATTACAATGGGATTATAGATCTTTACTTCTAATGGGTGATTGGAATGGGGTAATAAATACCCAGAAAGATAAAAAAAGTCTATCTAAGATATCCATGCGTGCTAAGTTGCCTAAATCTTTTTTTGATATTCTGGAGGATATGGAGCTCAGAGATATTTGGAGAGAAAGGAATGTATCAGAAAGTGACTTTACTTTTTTTTCAGATAGGCATCAATCTTTCTCTAGGATTGATTTTATATTAACTACAAATGATCTTTTTTCTAGGGTGAAGAACACGAAGATATGTCCAAGATCTTTAACTGATCATAGCCCGGTTTGGGTGGAATTAGAGCAGGAAAGAGGGGAAAGGAGGTCTTGGAGGTTAAATGAGAATTTATTTAGATATGAAGATAACTTGTGTGAGCTTAAAAAACAAATGAAAGAATTTTTTGTTAACAATATGAATAAAGAAACCTCGATGGAGATGGTATGGGATGCGAGTAAGGCATATATGAGAGGAACATTAATTTTTTTGAACAATAAATATAGACTAAAACAACAAAACAGACGGAAAGAGATAGAGGAGGAAATTAAAAAGAAAGAACAATCGCTTATTTAATTTAATTTAATTTAATTTCCAATTTATATACCGCCCTTCTCCCTGAGGACTCAGGGCGGTGTACAGCCAAGATAAAAAAACATAGAATACAAATATTAAAACATTTAAAAATATATATATAGATTTGGGCCGAAAGTTAAGAATAACAAACTAATTAAAAAATTTAAAATTTAAAAATTTCTTCTAAGCCAACCCGGCTTGCTGGAAAAGATGGGTTTTCAGGGAACGACGGAAGGCATTGAGGTCATGGATTCTCCTTATCTCCAGGGGCAACTGATTCCAGAGAGTGGGAGCCCCCACAGAGAAGGCCCTCCCCCTGGGGGCCACCAGCCTACATTGTTTGGCTGATGGCACCCTGAGGAGGCCCTCTCTGTGGGAGCGCACGGGTCGATGGGAGGTCGTTGGTAGCAGCAGGCGGTCTCGGAGATAGCTAGGCCCTATGCCATGGAGCGCTTTAAAGGTGATAACCAACACCTTGAAGCGCACCCGGTTATAACTAACCCGGGAGATAAAAAGGCAAAAGATATGATCAATATTTTAAGAGAGCAACTTAATATGTTATTGGCTGGGCAAGTAGCAACTAGCATACAATATGCCAGACATAATACATTTTGTAATGCTAATAAACCTGGGAGATGGTTGGCTTACACGATGAGGAAAAAACAAAAATCACGTGTTATAGATAAGATAGAATTTAGAGGTAAAGAAATTTATCAACAGAATTTAATAAAAAAGGCTTTTTTGGAGTTTTATACAAAGTTATATGCTAAAGATGTGATTCAAGATGATGATATTGATAGATATTTAAAGATGGAGATTCCTGAATTAACACGGGAACAGAGAGAGAGATTGAATCAGCCAATAACGTCCGAGGAAATCGTTGGGGCAATTAAACAATTAAAAATAGGTAAGGCTCCAGGAACAGATGGACTAACAGCTGTCTATTATAAACATTTACAATCTGAAATGTTAGAACCACACAAAATTTTATTTAATAAAATACAAGTAGGAGGAGGAGTACCACCTTCCTGGAAAACAGCTTTTGTCTCACTAATTCCAAAGGAGGACCAAAACTCCATTAAACCTGAGAACTTCAGGCCAATTTCACTTCTGAATACTGATTATAAGATTTTTGCTAAGATATTGGCTAATAGATTAATGCCAGTTATGCAACAAATAATTCATAATGATCAATCAGGGTTTATAAAAGGGAGACAAATGAGATATAATGTTAGACAAATCGTAAACTTACTGGAATACTTGGAAAAAAATAATCAAGTCCCTGCAGCGTTTATATTTTTGGATGCAGAGAAGGCATTTGATCGTTTGAACTGGCAATTTTTGTTTAAAATAATAGAGAAAATGCATTTTGGGGAATATTTTACACAATCAATTAGAGCGATATATCAGCAGCAAACAGCACAAATTATAGTTAATGGAGGTTTAACAGAGGCTTTTAAAATTGAGAAAGGAACAAGGCAGGGGTGTCCTCTGTCCCCACTATTATTTATTCTGACTTTGGAGGTACTATTGAACAAGATACGGGACTCAGAAAAATTGAAGGGTATTGTAATTAGACAACAAGATTATAGATTAAGAGCATTTGCAGATGATTTGGTTATTACCTTATCCCAACCTATAGAGTCGGTTCCATATATATTGGATATAATTGATCAATACGGGAAAGTATCAGGATTTAAAGTTAATCCACATAAGACAAAGATGATAGTTAAAAATATGACTATACTGGAAAGAGATAAACTGGCAAGATTAACAGATTTTGAAATAGCTAAAAAGGTTAAATATCTAGGGGTATACATAGCAGCTTCAAATACAAAATTATACAAAAACAATTATGAGGTTCTTTGGCAGAAGGTACAGAAGGATATGGAAAATTGGAAAAAATTACAGTTGTCTTTATTGGGAAGAATTGCAGCAATTAAAATGAATGTTTTACCTAGATTTTTATTTTTGTTCCAAATGATACCTGTGCTTAAGAAAGATGAGAATCTGAGAGAATGGCAGAAAGGTGTTAATACTTTTATTTGGGCTGGGAAAAAACCCAGAATAAAAATGAAAATTATGCAAGATACACGTGAAAGAGGGGGTCTCAAAATGCCTAATTTAAGATTATATTATGAAGCAGCGGTTTTATCACAAATTAGTGATTGGTTTAATTTAACTGAGGGGAGAATTTTGAATTTAGAAGGTTATGACTTGTTATATGGATGGCATGCCTATTTGTTATATGACAAAAAAGTGAACAAAGTATTTAAGGCTCATATATTAAGAAATGCTTTGTTGAGGGTTTGGAAAAAATATCAATATAAGTTAAATTATAAGATACCTGTATGGGCAAATCCTAGACATGCAATAGAAAATATAAGTATAGAACAAAAACAGGAGGTGATTAACTATAAAGAGCTTCTTATTATGGAAAGGGGGGTAATGTATTTGAAATCTTTAGATACACTGAGAGAAGAAGGTATAATTTACACATGGTTTCAGTACGGTCAACTTCAAGCTAGATGGAAGGAAAATCAAAAAACTGGCTTTGTGCAAAATGAGGAGAATTTGGTAAAACAAATTAGAGATCAAAAACAAATGCATATTAAAAGGTTGTATAATGCTTTATTGGAAATAGATTCTGAGACGGAATTGGTTAAAGATTGTATGATTAAATGGGCACAAAATTTTCAAGAGCCAGTAATGATGGAGACTTGGGAAAAGATTTGGATTAGAAATGTGAAATTTACACAAGCACAAAATTTAAGAGAAAATTTTTATAAAATGTTCTATAGATGGCACTTAGATCCCAAAAAATTATCATGTATGTATCCTAATGTGCAAGCTAAATGTTGGAGATGTGACTGTGATGATGCAACTTATTATCATATATGGTGGACTTGTAGAAAAATCAAAGCATTTTGGATAAAGATTTGGTGGGTGATGCAGAATATTTTTAAAAAGAGACTGAAATTTACTCCACAGTTGTTCTTAATGGGTATAACTACGGACTGTACAGTTGCAGAGACTAAATTGATTTTGAACTTGATAACAGCAGCAAGATTGTTGGTAGCACAACACTGGAAGAAGGACTTTTTGCCTACTATTGATGATTGGATATTGAAAGTAACTAATTTAGCTGAAATGGCTAAAATTTCAGCATATCTGAAGGATCACACACAAGAAAGGTATATACAGGACTGGAGAAGATGGATTGATTATATACAAAATAAGTATCAGACCAAAAAATATCAAATAGCTTATGAATGATTTCTTTTATTTGTATAAGAGCTATATAAGTGATATTAGAAGTATTATGTTTAAGAAATAAGATTTTATATATGGGGGGTTAAGAATTTTTTTTTAGGGGGTGTTAGTTTGATGATTGGTTATGTAATTTAGTTTATTGTTAAAGGTCAATAGAAATACCTTGTGTTCTGCTCTGGGAAGTCGGGGAGGGGGAGGGGGGTTGGGAGGGAGGGTTGTGGGGAAATTGTGTTTGTTTTAAAACTTTTTCAATAAAAAAAAAACAATTAATATTTGTTGGTTATAATTCAAACCACAGGTCCTACAGATTTTGGGTAAAAGGAACAGCAGCGGTAGTTAACAGTGCAAATGCCAGGTTTATGGAACATGTAGGGTGGAATAAATTAGGTACTGAAAATGAGGTTATCATTGAAACTCAGACTGAAGCTACCAATGAAATGCCAGAGATCCAGAGCGAAGAGGTAGAGAAAGACGTAGTACAGGAAGAGGTAAAGGTGGAGAGGCAATCTGTAAGTCCTGAACTCCCAAGAAGGTTGAGTAGAGTAACAAGACCACCTGATAGGTATCAGGCAACTACAGTCTATCAAGTAAATAAAGTCCCTACTACATTTAATGAGTTGACCACGTTTCCACCTGAAGACCAGAAAGTGTGGAGAGGTGCAATGACTAAAGAACTACAATCTTTGCAGAATTTGAAAGTGTATGAGTCTGTAACAATTCCAAAAGGGAAAACTATACTCGGTAGTAAGTAGGTATATAAATTAAAGACTGGGATAGATGGGATACCAATATATAAAGCTAGGCTGGTAGCTCAAGGATTTAATCAGTCTCCTAATGATTATGATGAAGTATTCGCTCCAAGTTTAAAAGCCATTACATTAAGAGCAGCGTTGGTATGGGCAGCTAGAAATACATATATAGTTAACCATTTAGATGTAGAGACCACATATCTGCATGCACCATTACAGCATGAAATTTATTTAAAGAAACCCTCAGGATTTGAAGAAAATGGGAAGGCTGACTGTTGGTTATTAAAGAAAAGTCTGTATGGGTTAAAACAGTCAGGTTATGAATGGAACCAGTGCATTGTAAAAACATTGAAGAATATCGGATTTAAAGCAAGATTAGCAGATCCATGTTTATTTAAAATGGAAAGGGATGGTATAGTATCATTATTACTTCTTTTTACGGACGATATAGCTCTGATTACAAAGAATGAGCAAGAGGCCAACAGGATTGTTGATGAATTAAAAGCTCATGTCAGGATTAAAAATCTAGGGGAGATACAACAATACCTAGGTGTAAGGATCAAAAAAACTAGGGGAGGATTTAAATTATCCCAAACTGATAAAATTAATAATCTATTAAAACAGTTCAGAATGGAATTGTGTAAACCATCAAAGACACCTATGGTTCAAGATTATTGCAACACTGATGTGAAAAGTCCGTTGTTTGATAAAGGGATATACCAATCGTTGATTGGCAGTTTATCATACATTAGCAATTGGTCTAGACCCGATATTTCTTATAGCATGAACCAATTAGCTAGATTCAACACGGAACCTGCAGAAAGACACTGGCAAGGAGCAAAACGTATTCTTAGATATCTGAAATATACCATGCATCATGCATTATATCTACAACCATCAGAAGAATTGCATGTAACCGCTTATGCAGATGCTAGTTTCGCAACAGATGTGAATACAAGAAAATCAACCTCAGGAATCGCTGTATTTCTGGGAAAATCCTTGATATGGTGGCGTTCAATAAAACAGCAGCATTTAAGTATGTCTACAATGGAAGCAGAGTTTTCTTGTTTATCTTTGTTATGTACGGATTTGATCAGTATTAAGCAGCTGATGCTAGATTTAGGAATAGATATACAAGATCCTATAATAGTATACGAAGATAATCAGGCAGCGATAAAAATGGCGACAAATATAGCTGTAAAGACTAGAACAAAACATACAGATCTTCGGTATCTCAATGTAAGAGAATGTATAATGAACAAAATGATAGAACTTGTATATTGTGCATCAGAAGACAATGTGGCTGATCATTTCACAAAAGCACAGGGAAGTAGGAAACATATAGATACACGTGAACAGTATGGTTTAAGATTGTAGATATATTAGTCTACCCAAAGGGGAGAATGTTGGATGCTTATTCTACGGTTGGGTAGGTAATATATAGAAAACTATGTTCTGTAACTTTAACTGCTACAATATGACTAATTGGCTGTGCTAAGCAGACATAAAAGAAGGCAGGAAGTTCATTCACTTCTGCTCCTGCTATTAGAAGGTTGAACTGCTGAAAGGAACTGTGTCTGTGTTACTGAAGAGAACTAGAATTGTAAGCAAACTATGTTTTTGTGTTGAACCATGATTATTTGAAGAAGTGTTATCTTTGGTTTGAGAAGCCAAGTTTGTTTGTTTTACTACAAGTAAAGACTGTTTATTTTTCTTTAAACGTTCAGAGTCTGGGAGTATCTGTGTGTTTTTGCTAAGCAACGTATCTATTCGCTGTCTGGTCCGTTGCACCACTTTGCAGAGGGCAGTTTTACCCTCAACAAAGGGCTGATTGGTGTGTAGAAATCCACGCAAATTTAACTCCCTTCTTAGTCAGTTGGGTCAATTGTTTGGCTTTATGAGGAAATCCTGGTATAAATTTCCTGTAGAAGTTAGCAAAGCCCAGGAAGTGTTGGACATCTTTGGCTGTGCGAGGGGCTTGCCAGTCAAGTAGAGCTTGGACCTTCTGGGGGTCCATCTGGATGCTTCTTGTGGAAATACGGTTGTCTAAGAAGGGTACCATGTTTCCCTGAAAATAAGATGTCCAGATAATAAGCCCAATCGGGCTTTTCAGCGCATGCAATAATATAAGCCACCCCCGCAAAATAAGCCCCCCCACCAACTACTTACATGCATGCGCAGCCGGTCCCGCCATTTCGTCTGGTTGCTTGCTGCACAACCAAAATGAGTTGAAGAGGCGAGTCTAGAGGGGGGGAAGGGGGGGGACATGCCCTCCCCTCCCTGTTCTTCATGCTGGCCGAGCGGCCCAACACGTCCCACCCCACCCCAATGGCAACAGCAGCCTGGCTGCTTCCCTTCCCAGCTGTCTTTTTATTGAGAGGGGTGGCAGGTGGGGCGGGGGAGAAGCAAGACATGTGGAGCGAGACATGGCTCCCCTTGCTGTCTGGGGATGGCAGGTGGGGCGGGTGAGAAGCGGGATGCAGGTCTTACCTTTCAAGCTCCGTTGCTTTCCTCACCGTTGTGTCCAAGGAAACATGCTGTAAAAGAAAACCTTGTGAGTTCAATCAAACTTCTCGAACTCGGGCGGTTTGGCCGAATAGGTCGTAAAAAAATGCTTTAAAAAAGGTTCCAACAATCACAGCTGTGCCGCATGATTGTCAGAACCTTTTTTTACTTTTTTAAAGCATTTTTTATTACTGGTTCAGGCAAATAGGTAGTAAAAAAATGCTTTAAAAAAGGTTCAGACGATCACAGGTGTGCTGGGTGATTGTTGGAACCTTTTTTTACTTTTTTAAAGCATTTTTTTACTACCGGTTCTGGCGAATAGGTAGTAAAAAATGCTTTAAAAAAGAAAAAAAAAGGTTCTGATGATCGTGTGGCACAGCTGTGATCGTTGGAACCTTTTTTTTACTTTTTTAAAGCATTTTTTACTACCTATTCGCCCGAACCAGTAGTAAAAAATGCTTTAAAAAAGTAAAAAAAAAAAAAAGTTGGCCACGCCCACCCAGTCACATGACCCCCACCAAGCCACGCCCACAGAACCGCTAGCAACAAATTTTATATTTCACCACTGGGACAGAATCAAATTTTATTAACGTACCTGAGCGTGGAGGCAATTGAGTTCCGTTCAGTTCTTAGGTGGCCCTCCCTGTGAGCTTGTGGAGGGAGGGCATTTCTCGTTTCCCTGGGTTGGGGCTTGTTGTCCAAGCAGTGAGTAGTGGAAACATTGCTGGGCTGTCTGTTGTTTCTATTGTGATGTTTAGTAGAGCAATTCTTGACCATGTGGCCAGGCCCTCTGCAATAGAAACACAGGGCTAGTTGTCTGCGCCTTTGCCATTCTTCCGCTCCTGGGACTTGTCTGGCTGCTCCAATTTGCATTGGCTTTTCAACATCCAAATCCAAGGGAGCAGGGAGGCTAGGGGGAGTGATGGGGGAGTCAGCTTTGGGAACAGCTAGTTGGGCCGGCTAAAAAATGCTTTAAATTCTGTGAGTCGAGACTCAGCTGTTATAGTGGCTAGGTAGAGGACTTGTAGACCCTTGGGAACCCCTTGTTGTATCAGTTGTGTCATTACAAACTTGTTGAGCCTCATCTTGAATAGTGCTCTTAAGGCTTGCTCATTCCAATCCAGATCTGCTGCAATGAGCTTGAATTCTTCAACGTATGCTCTCACAGAGTTGTTGCCTTGGTGGAGTTGGAAGATGCATTGTTTGGCAGTTTGTATCCTAACAGGGTTCCCAAAATGCTCTCTAAATCTAGTGAGGAAGTTTGGGTAACTATGCAGGACGGAGTCATCGGTTTTCATGAGTGGAAGGGTCCATTTGGCAGTGGAGTCAGTTAAAAGCATGAAGATGAAGAAGACTCTTGATCTATCTGTTGGAAACTCCTCCAGTCTGGTGCTGATAAATACATTGCACTGTGCTAGGAATGTTCTCATTTTATCAGACTCACCAGTGAATCTCAGCGGTAGGCAGCTGGGTGACTTTGGAATGAGCGTGGCAAGAACTGGTAGTTGTGCCTCGGCTGGAGCATGTTGTTGTGGTTGCAGAGGAATGCCTTGTTGAGTCATGATATGCATTTGCTGCATCAGCTGTTGAAAATTGGCTGCAAGATTCCTGATCAATGGTGTCTTGGTGTCTACTGATCGAGTGGTAGTCTGGCTCATCTCCTATTGCTGCAGTTCTGGGATCTGAGGTCATGGATAGAATATTCTGGAGTCTGAGAAAAATTTTGGTGAAGGCAGTTGGCCACATTAATGTCAAGCGCCTGGGAAATTAGGAGATTCAGGCAGTTCAAATGAGTATGAAGATTTATTGCAAGCTTAAGATCTCTAAAAGAATCTGACCAACTGAGCATTAAGGGAAATGCACAGGAGATGAGTGGCATTCAAGGTGGGCTGGACATTATTTCCAAAATTAAAAACATTTGGGTGTGTTAAAGCTTCCGTTATTGATAACCATGTTGGTATTTTCACATAAAATTTATCTCTAACCTTCTCCCATACCAGTAACAATGCATTTCTTATATAATGTTTATGAAAGTATGTATGTATCTTACTTCTACCAGACCATAAAAAAGCATGCCATCCCAGTTGTAAATCATGCCCTTCCAGTGTTGGCAACCTTGTATTTCTTAGTTCAATCCATTCCTTCAACCATGTTGCAGGCCTGGCCCTCTATGTTATCGAGGGCCCACCTTAATGACGGATCTTGGGACCCCGAGAGGTGGCATCTCGCAAAAAGGGGATTGAGGGGTTTTTTAAAGACATTTTTAAACAGACTTTTAAGGGGTTCTGAGGGGTGGGGAGGTTATGTGGGTTTGGGGGAAAAAAACCCACGGGGGTTGGAGACTAGTCCAGCTGCTATTAATGGTCCCATAGGGGGTACGGACTCTGGGGGAAAGGGGACTGTTAGAATGCCCTCTAGTGAGGGCTTCTCCATTAATATGCTGAGTGGGAGGGGCAGGTATGGTGGGAGCAGGGGGCCGTATCATGTGGTGGGGACACGCGCTCACTATCTCCGAGCGATTGCGTGCCCCGGCCCCCTTAGCTCTTCCCGTTCCCCAGGCTGCTTAGAGTCTCAGGGCCCGAGTCTCCAGCTGATGTTGTGTAATGCCAGGTCCGTAGTAAATAAAGCCCCCCTCATTTGTGATCTTATTCAGGAGGGGGGAGCGGACCTGGCGGGTATTACGGAGACCTGGTTGGGCCATGAGGGGGGAGTTCCCCTCGTGGAGATGTGCCCATCAGGCTTCCGTGCATTTCATCAGCCGAGAGTTCAGGGCAGGGGCGGGGGGGGTGGCGGTCATTCTAAGAGAAGGTCTTGATCCAAGGGAGACCACTGTACCTCAGATAGCCGGATGTGAGTCCCTTTTTGTGAAGTGGGGTCGTGGGGTGCAGATGGGTCTGTTGATCACGTACCTGGCTCCCTGCCACGTGGCAACGACCCTGCCCGAACTCCTCAATGTTATAGCCGAGGTGGTGGCTGATACCCCCAGACTTGTGGTTATGGGGGATTTCAACCTGCCATCCATCGGTGAAACATCTGAGGTAGCTCGGGAGTTCATGGCTTCCATGACGGCCATGGACCTGACCCAAGTAATTCACGGCCCTACTCATATGGGGAGACACACTCTGGACTTAGTTTTTATCTCTGGTCAGTGGTTGAGTGGCCTTGATATAGGGGATGTAGATATTGAACCCTTGTCATGGTCTGACCACTCGCTCCTTCGACTTGACTTTCTGACCGCCGCACCCCGTCGCAGGGAGGCGGAGCCGACCAGGTGGTTCCGCCCCAGGCGCCTGATGGACCCTGACAGGTTCCAGATGGAGCTTGGGCCATTTCCTGAGACTCTAGTCATGACTCGGCTGATGACCTGGTGGTTGCCTGGGATAGGGCGGCTGCCGGGGCTTTGGACCGGGTCGTGCCTTTGCGGCCTCTGACCCGGCACCGAACTCACCTAGCTCCTTGGTTCTCCGAGGAGCTGAGCGAGATGAAGCGCCGGAAAAGACGCCTAGAGAGCGGTTGGAGGGCCAGTCGTTCCGAATCTGACTTGACACTGGTAAGGTCTCATATTAAGACCAACCTAGTGGCGATAAAAGCGGCAAAATCTAGTTATTTTGCCGCTCTTATCACGTCATCAGATAACCGCCCAGCCGCCCTGTTTAGGGTGACCCGCTCCCTTCTCCATCTGGGAGCATGGGAGGACCCCTTGCAGGGCCGAGCTGAGGATTTTGTATTTATTAGCCCTCCACCCAAGAAATCCCTGAGATATTCTGAACACATATTTCAGTTGGTACATATGGATCTGGTGGGTCCCCTGAAAGCTTCTTTTAGTGGGAATCGTTACTTTCTGACAATTGTGGATGACCATAGTAGGTTTTGTTTTGTTTACCCTATTAAATCCAAAGATCAGACATTGTCTAAGTTTAAGGAATTCTGCCGCCTAGTGGCGATAAAAGCGGCGAAATCTAGCTATTTTGCCGCTCTTATCGCGTCATCAGATAATCGCCCAGCCGCCCTGTTTAGGGTGACCCGCTCCCTTCTCCATCTCGGAGTGCGGGAGGACCCCTTGCAGGGCCGAGCTGAGGATTTTGTACAGTATCTGTATGATAAAATAACTCAGATTCGGGAAGACTTGGCCGCTGACTGGGTTAGTTCAGACGAGATGACTGAGGCAGGCCTTGAGAGTGTTATCTGGGAGGAGTTCGATCCTGTGGCTCCTGAGGACGTGGACAGGATCTTGGGACGGCTGAACGCGACCACATGTTTATTGGACCCATGTCCCTCCTGGTTGGTGCTGGCTTCCCGGGAGGTTACACGAGGCTGGCTCCAGGGAATTATCAACGCTTCTTTGAGTGAGGGTGTCCTGCCGACCGCCTTGAAAGAGGCAGTGGTGAGGCCCCTCCTCAAGAAGCCATCCCTGGATCCGGCTGTTTTGGCTAACTATCGTCCAGTCTCCAATCTTCGTTTTATTGCGAAGGTTGTTGAGAGTGTGATGGCGCGACAACTTCCCCAGTACCTGGATGAAGCTGTCTATTTGGATCCGCGCCAGTCCAGCTTCAGACCTGGGTACAGCACGGAAACGGCATTGGTCGCGTTGGTGGATGATTTCTGGAGGGCCCGGGATAGGGGTTATTCCTCTATCCTGGTCCTATTAGACCTCTCAGCGGCTTTTGATACCATCGACCATGGTATCATGTTGCGCCAGCTGGAGGGACTGGGAGTGGGGGGCACCATTTTGCGGTGGTTCTCCTATCTCTCCGACTAGTCGCAATCCATGTTGACAGGGGGGCAGCAGTCGACCCCAAGGCACCTTGTTTGTGGGGCGCCGCTAGGGTCGGTCCTTCGTTTTATTGCGAAGGTTGTTGAGAGTGTGGTGGTGCGACAACTTCCCCAGTACCTGGATGAAGCTGTCTATTTGGATCCGCGCCAGTCCAGCTTCAGACCTGGGTACAGCACGGAAACGGCATTGGTCGCTTTGGTCGATGATCTCTGGAGGGCTCGGGACGGGGGTTGCTCCTCTGTCCTGGTCCTATTAGACCTCTCAGCGGCTTTTGATACCATTGACCATGGTATCATGCTGTGCCGGTTGGAGGGGTGGGGGTGGGGGGTACCGTGTTGTGGTGGTTCTCCTTTGTCACCGACCGGTCGCAGTTTGTGTTGGCAGGGGGGCAGAGGTTGACCTCGAGGTGCCTTGTTTGTGGGGTGCCGCTAGGGTCGGTCCTCTCGCCCCTCCTGTTCAACATTTATGTGAAGCCGCTGGGTGAGATCATCCGTGGTTTTGGGGTGGAGTTCCATCAGTACGCTGATGATACTCAGCTGTACATTTCCACCCCAGACCATCCCAACGATGCCTTGGAAGTGATGTCCCAGTGCCTGGAGGCCGTGCGGGTCTGGATGGGGAGAAACAGGCTTCGACTCAACCCTTCCAAGACCGAGTGGCTGTGGCTGCCGGCGTCCCGGTATAGCCAGCTGACGCCATCGCTGGTTATTGGGGGCGAATCATTGGCCCCCATGGAGAGGGCCCGCAACTTGGGTGTCCTCCTGGATGCACGGCTGTCTTTAGAAGAGCATATGACAGCCGTGGCCAGGGGGGCTTTTTATCAGGTTCGCCTGATATGCCAGTTGCGCCCCTTTCTGGATCGGGACTCCTTACACACGGTCACTCAAGCACTCGTCAGCTCTCATCTGGACTATTGTAACGTTCTCTACATGGGGCTCCCCTTGGGGTACACCCGGAGGCTCCAACTGGTGCAGAATGCGGCCGCGCGGGGGATTATGGGAGCGACGGGGCGCTCCCATGTGACTCCTCTCCTGCGCGAGCTGCATTGGCTTCCGATGGACTTCCGGGTGCGCTTCAAGGTGTTGGTGACCACCTTTAAAGCGCTCCATGGCTTAGGGCCGGGGTACTTACGGGACCGCCTTCTGCCACCAATAGCCTCCCACTGGCCTGTTCGCTCCCACAGAGAGGGCCTCCTCAGGGTGCCGTCGGCCAGACAATGTCGGCTGGCGACCCCCAGGAGGAGAGCCTTCTCTGTGGTGGCACCTACCCTTTGGAACAATCTACCCCCAGAGATACGAGTGATCTCCGACCTCCGGACTTTTCGTCGGGCCCTAAAAACTTACTTTTTTCAGTTAGCCAGTCTGTCTTGATTTTGTAGTTGGTTTTAAAATTTTGATACGGATTTTATATTGACAAGTTTTAAATTACGGGCCAAATTCATGTAATTATTTTAAATCTATTTTTAACTGTAATGTTATGTATAAATGTTTTTATTTTGGCTGTTCACCGCCCTGAGTCCGAAAGGAGAAGGGCGGTATAGAAGTTCGATTAATAAATAAATAAATAAATAAATAAATAGTGGAGAACCAGCATAAGGTCAATATTCAAAAGATTTTGATCGACAGAGAAACTGAATTTAACTCAGCACAGTTCTCTGACTGGTTAAAATGGAAAAGCATAGTACATTTACAAACTTCCCCTTATTCACCATTTCAGAATGGAATTTCAGAAAAACGGAATGGTATGCTGCAGACAATGGTAAGATGTGCACTTGAGGATGCTGATTTAAGATTTTCATATTGGGCGGAAGCTGTTTCGTATGCAAATTATACGCTCAACCAGGTATGGTCCAGTGTGGTACAAAAGACCCCATATGAGATGGTGTATGGCCATAAGCCAAAATTGGCATATCTTCATGTTTTTGGAGTAATGGCTGATGTCCACGTCCCAAAAGAACTTAGAAAGAAGGGGGATAAAGTCTCAACCAAACTGAGGTTTATGGGCTATGAGAGTGGTTCTAAGGCCTTTAGGTTCATGGACTCAAAAGACAGATTTGTAATATCCAGGTCAGCCACATTTTATGAAGGCACTCATTGGAGCAGGATCCATGCAAATGAGATCCTGGCTCAAGATCCCACTTGTAGTAGAAATAAAAATGCAGAAAAAGTGTCTGAAGGCCTATCTACTGATAGTGACACCTCTGGTTTTGGAGATGAAGAGGACAGTACACCTCCCAAACCCTTGAAGGGAATCTTAAAGTGGAAAATGCAGACAGCATGGAAAGAAGGGCATCCCACTTTAAAGGTAAAGGATGGTGATGGTGAGGAGGACAACTTATCAGATAGTACTGGAGTGGATGAGGAACCAGTCCAAAGGCCAGTTCGATCCACTAGGGGGAAGAAGCCAAAAAGGTATGAAGATTTTGCTACTTCTGTTGACCAGGTTTCGGTCACACCCCAAAGGTATGAAGTTGTGTTAATGCTATCTGATAAAGAACAACAAAATTGGCGTGCGGCAATGGATACCGAATTGCAGAGTTTGAAAAAACTAGAGGTATTCGCACCAACGGAGTTACCAGTGAACAAAAAGGTAATTGGCACAAGATGGGTCTTTAAGAAAAAGCCCACTGAGGATGGAAAATTTATTTATAAGGCGAGGTTGGTTGCACAGGGCTTCTCACAGAGTTTCCCTGATGACTATGTTGACACCTTCTCGCCTACAGTGCGGCCTGAAAGTGTGAAGACTGCACTTACTATAGCTGCCATACAAGGGGAGAATGTATATCAATTTGACGTACAAACAGCATACTTACATGCCAAGCTAGATAAGAAAATATATGTTAAGGCTCCTCAAAGTATAGATCACCAGGGAAATAATATTTGGCTTTTAAACAAAAGCCTATATGGTCTTAAACAATCTGGCAGAAGGTGGTACGAATGCCTTACCAGTAGTTTAAAACAAATGGGTTTTACAACTTTGTCAGCCGACGAATGTGTGTTCATTAAAAATCACCAGGGTATTAAAGAGAAAGTCCTGGTTTACGTGGATGATATTTTGTATGTCTGCAAGTCTGAGGACAGATGTAAGTTGTTCTCCAAGGAGTTAAGCAAGAATTTTGCCCTAAAGCCTCTGGGTCGGATCGATAAATTTCTAGGAGTCCAATTCGTAAAAACGGAGAAGAGATATGAACTCTCCCAACAGGACAAGATTATAGAATTGGTAGAAAGGTGCAATATGACAGAGGCCAAACCTTGTGACACACCCATGCAGACAGATTTCCTCAAGAATATGTATGCTGAAAGTGAACCTTTTGAGCAGAGGACCCTTTATAAATCAGTGATAGGATCATTGCTGTATATTGCAAGCTGGACTAGGCCAGATATTAGTCTGACCATAAACGTTCTGTCCAGGCATTCTGAGAATCCCACCCAATACCACTGGAGCGGAATCAAAAGAGTTTTAAGGTATTTAAAGAACACGGTTAAACACTCACTTTTGTTGGAGCCAGATATATCAGATAAACCAAGTTATGCTGTAATGCAGATGCTGATTGGGCAGGGGACATTAAGTCCAGAAAGAGTACCTCAGGTTATGTTATATTCCTGAATGGGAGTCCCATTCATTGGTACTCAGGTAAACAAAAGTTAATCACACCTTCTACTGCCGAAGCAGAATATGTGTGTTTATCAAAAGTATCTAATGATCTGGTGTCGTTTGATGATCTCCTAATAAACTTGTGGGAAGAACTAGTGTATCCTATTGACATTTACGAGGACAACACTGCTGCTATTAATATCTCGCAAGCTGATGCAGTGGGACAGAGGTCACGTCACATTGACATCAAGTACAAACATGTCAGAAAAATGACCAGGATAGGTTTCGTTAGGACAGTTTTCTGTGAGACAAAGGAACAAATAGCAGACTTGCTCACGAAGCCATTACCTAGGGACCAACACCAACACCTCTTGGATAAGATATCTATGACCATGTAAGATTGTACCTCTTACTACTGTAATGTATATGCTCATGACTTGTATGTACATGTATTTCTGTAATCAATCATTGCAGAGAAGGGGATTGTGAGAGGTAAAACCTCTCAGCATGTTTGCTGCAATTAATTGATTGATTGGTTTGAACATTTTGAATGAGCCAATCAGAGCACAGCTTCCTAGCTCTGAGTTTCCCGCACTGTCCAACGGTCAGTTGGTTAGTATATAAGTAGCAGCAGAATCACAGCCAGCTGGAGAGAGATCCTCGGAGAGCCTCTGATCCTCCCAGACCCTCGCAGAGATGCCGAGCAGAGCTGCCTCCAGAGCTGAAGTCACTACAAAGAGCTAAGTCACTGCCTTGCTCCTGAGAAGGCTGACAAAGAACGCTGAACGTCTCCCACGCTTGGGAAGAAGATAAGAGCTAAATGGACTTTGCTGAGAGGAGAATCTTTTGGGCTGTTGATGCCTTCTTGTAGGTTTTGTTTTTTATATGTTTTTATTAAAGTAGTTTCTCAAGACTTCTCAGTCAACTTCCATGCTAGTGCATTTGTGTGCGTATCGGGCCACGGTCTATTCGAACCCCCAAAACCTCTTTCCCTCCACACAAGGCAACCCCCCCCCCAAGGGCTCCAGGCGCTGAAATGGGCCCGTCTCAAGGCAAGGCCGGTATCTACTGAAACGTGGCAGCAGAGCTGCAGGCCTCCAGAGATGCCACATTTGAAACGGCTAACAGGGACCCGGCACCACAAGATCGTGTCACAGGACCAAAGCAGCAGGTGGAGGAGGTGGCAGCTGCCACTGGGCAGGTGATCTGCAGGGCGAGGCGGGGGGACAGAAGAACCCCTCCAGCAGCTGATGCGCAGCTGCAGCGGAGGCCTTTTGCCATCACTCCCCCCTGGCTCTGAAACAGCGGAGGGGGGCCAGGTAAGGGGACTGATCCTCACCTGCCCATCCTCTGTAGTATGGCAGTCCGGCTTGGGAGCGGAGTGAAAGGGAAGAGGCAGGTGGGCAGCTGGGTCATTGAACGGGCAGGGGGAGGTTGCTGAGCGGGGAGTGGCCTGGCTGCAGGGGCCCTGAGGTGCGTGGGTGCCTCACCTCGTGGTGGTGCCGCACACCCTTTTGCCCTGAGCAACCAGATGGTGGGACGGAGTGGGTGGGGCTTAACTGTTCTGTCCCCGTCTCACATACGCACACAAACAGCCAGGAGTTAAAATAAACTTGTAGACAATAATTTCCTTCGATAACAGAATTGGCAGCAACCCAGTAGCTGCTTGCCAAAAACTTTACTCACAAAGGGAGGTGTTCCTCCTCTGTCAGATAAACCAAAATAAATTCACAAAGCCAAAGAATTGTCAAGTCCAGTCCATAATAAATCCAAGGAAGGCAGATAACAAAGTTCCAGAGACACAGTATGACTTGCTGTTTAGTTTTGTCCATCACAAAGCCTGAATGGCCACCACACCCTCTTTTATCCCCTGTGGGGTGCGGTCCAGTGACTCAGCTTAATCTCTGGCACACCTCCTTCTCTGCTGCATGCGCTTGTCTTTTTGACGCTGGCGGGGATCCAGCCAAGACTTATCTCCGTCACTGTCTAACTGCGACTGCTCAGAGATGCCTGGCTCCTGGCCTATCTCTTCTCCTTCGGAAGTCACCTGAGGCATTGCCAGAGAGGAGGGTCCTGGAGAGGGAGGCCTTGCCAACTCCTCTCCTTCACTTTCGGAGTCTTCTCCTTCCGATAAGACGGGCTCAGGGGTCGGAGTCACAACATTAACTATGGCTTATTTTTTTGGGGGGTAAGCCTTAGGTGCAGGCGTGAAAATCGGGGTAGGTCTTATTTTTGGGGAAACGGTATTCCTGACCTACACCCCCTTGATCCTTCCCCACCTGGCACCAGTGACTTATCCCACTGCTGGTCTTTGACTTGCAACTTCCTGCTGGCTTCCACACTTTCTCCCTGCAAACTTCCCACAAGAAAAAATAGGGAAGCTGTCAGAAATTTGAGGGAAAAAGGGAGGAAATGAGAGAATAACGGGGGCGGGGGAGAGAGAGAGAAGGAAGAAAAGGGAGGGAGGGATGGAGATGTAGGAGAAAACCAGGCTGAGCTCGAGAGAGGGATCAAACGTCATAAATCCTGAGTCCCTGTGCGCCCGCAAGAGATCTAAGTCCAGCCCACCTTTTTTTTTTTTGAGTAATTTTTTTTATTTTTTAAGACAAACATTTAATACATCAATTCTCCCTTCCCTGTGACATCTTGGTGTTATCTTCCAGGCTTCTTCTCCATCTTCCATAAGTTTCTTCTATCTTCATCTTCGTCCAAACCATTCTAACATTTCATTGCTAAAGCCATGTTGTAATCATCATTTATACATAGTTATAATATCGGTCATTTATATCTCTTTTCCAACCAACTATAAAAGTGATTCCATGTCTTAAAATATTCTGATTCTTCCTTATCCTTAATCATCAAAGTTAATCTATTCATTTCTGCACAATCTAAAATTTTTTTTTATTACTTCTTCTTCCAAAGGTATTTTCTCTGTTTTCCAATTTTGAGCATACACAATTCTTGCAGCTGTTATTACATGTATGATCAAATATACATTTTCCTTACTATTTTTTTCTGGAAAGATACCCAGTAGGAACAACTCTGGTTTAAATTCAATGCGTTGCTGTACCATTTCTTCCAACCAGATTTTAATTTTGTGCCAGTAACTTTTTGCTTCAGGACAGGTCCACCACATATGATAATAAGATCCTGGTGTTTGATGACATTTCCAGCAGGTAGTTGATTTATCTTTAAACATTTTTTCTAACTTCTCCAGTGGCATATGCCATCTATAAAACATTTTATATTGATTTTTGTTAGGAAATGATTTTACCTAACTTGTTGGGTTGGCAATATATAAACCATCATTATAGCTTTAAGACTGCTGTATTGAATCATACTGTGTCCTGATTGGTTAGCTCTGTAGCCAATGTCCTTAAGAGCGAACTAGAAACATGGTGTTTTTTAAAAAAATTGATTTATATGCCGCCTTTCTCCGGAGACTCAGGGCGGCTTACAATGCGTTAAGCAATAGCCTTCATACTTTTGTATATTTATACAAAGTCAGTTTATTGCCCCCACAACTGGGTCCTCATTTTACCTACCTTAGAAAGGATGGAAGGCTGAGTCAACCTTTCTCTTTCTCTGTTTCTCTTTGCTTCTTTTGCTGATATCTTTGCTGTTAGCTGTGTTTGTTACTGTTTGCAAATATAGAACTGTTAATGTGTATGATTACAACGACTGGTAAGAAGACTTTGTTATTGGATTATCCCTGGACTATTGTTTGATATCTACTGCTTTATACGTGTATGACCTGGACTGTTTATTGGACTGTGCCTTATTACTATTTCCTGAAAGTAAACACAACTCGGTGTATCTGTGTGTTGGCTGTGTTATTTCCTAACTACTCTCAATCGCTTTCATGTGCACACCCTTGCTACTCAAGGGTTGCTCTGCGAATTCCTTAACAATTTTCCTTATATGCAGTGGACATTGTTAATTTATAGTTCCTTTCCCATAGTTGTTGCCATTTTTCAAACTCAATTGGATAACCAACATTTCTGCCCCAGGCTATCATTGTTTCTTTTACTTGCTCCTCCTCCAATTCAATGTACAGCAAGAAATTATTAAAAAAAATTATTAAATTTTCCTCTGTTCCCATGAGTATCTTATCCAGTTCAGTCTTTTCCATATCAAAACCATATAATGTAGCATCTTTTTCATAACTTCATCTTATCTGCATATACATATACCAATCTATCTCAATTCCCTGTTCTTCCAATTCTCGTTTCTCTTTCAATTCCTCCTTATCCGTTAGTAACTCATTATATCTAACAATATTTCCAAAATCCTTTTTTACAATTTAATTTAATTTAATTTAATTTAATTTAATTTCCAATTTATATACCGCACTTCTCCCTGAGGACTCAGGGCGGTGCACAGCCAAAATAAGAACATAGAATACAAATATTAAAAAACAGTTAAAAATATATATAAATTTGGCCCAGAATTTAAGAAATCACAAACCGATTAAAAGAATTTAAAAAATTTCTTCTTAAGCCAGCCCGGCTTGCTGGAAAAGATGGGTTTTAAGGGCACGGCGGAAGGCACCAAGGTCTTGGATTCTCCTTATCTCTGGGGGCAGCTGGTTCCATAGGGTAGGTGCCCCCACAGAGAAGGCCCTCCCCCTGGGGGTCACCAGCCTACATTGTTTGGCTGATGGCACCCCGAGGAGGTCCTCTCTGTGAGAACGCACGGGTCGATGGGAGGTTGTCGGTAGCAGCAGGCGGTCTCGAAGATAACTAGGTCCTATGCCATGGAGCGCTTTAAAGGTGGTAACCAACACCTTGAAGCGCACTCGGAAGACCACTGGGAGCCAGTGCAGCTCGCGCAGGAGCGGTGTTATGTGGGAGCACCATGCAGCTCCTGTAATTACCCGCGCGGCCGCATTCTGGACCAGTTGGAGCCTCCGAGTGCTCTTCAAGGGGAGCCCCATGTAGAGAGCGTTGCAGTAGTCAAGGCGAGAGGTGACGAGGGCGTTAGTGACGGTGCACAGGGAATCACGATCAAGAAAGGGCCGCAACTGACGAATCAGGCGAACCTGACAAAAGGTCCCCTTGGTTACAGCCGTCAGATGTTCCTCCAAGGACAGCTGCATATCCAGGAGGACTCCCAGATTGCGAGCCCTTTCTGTGGGGGCCAAAGACTCGCCCCCAATAGTCAGCGATGGAGTCAACTGACTATATCGGGATGCCGGGAGCCACAGCCACTCAGTCTTGGAAGGGTTGAGCTTGAGCCTGTTCCTCCCCATCCAGATCCGCACAGCCTCCAGGCACTGGGACATCACTTCAAGGGCAACGTTGGGGTGGCCTGGGGTGGAGATGTACAGCTGGGTGTCATCAGCGTACTGGTGGTATCTCACCCCGAAGCCACGGATGATCTCGCCCAGCGGCTTCACATAAATGTTGAACAGAAGGGGCGAGAGGACCGATCCCTGCGGCACTCCACAGATGAGAGGCCTCGAGGTCGACCTCTGCCCCCCTGCCAACACAAACTGCGACCGGTCGGAGAGAAAGGAGGAGAAGCACCGCAACACGGTGCCTCCCACCCCCAACTCTTCCAGCCAGTGCAGCATGATACCATGGTCGATGGTATCAAAAGCCACTGAGAGATCTAACAGGACCAGAACAGAGGAGCAGCCCCTGTCCCGAGCCCTCCAGAGATCATCAACCAACGCGACCAATGCCGTTTCCGTGCTGTGCCCAGACCTGAAACCCAACTGGAATGGATCTAGATAAGATGTTTCCTCCAGGAATTGTGGGAACTGTCGCGCGACCACACTCTCAACAACCTTCGCCATGAAGCGAAGGTTGGAGACAGGACGGTAGTTGGCCAATATAGCCGGATCCAGGGAAGGCTTCTTGAGGAGAGGCCTCACCACCGCCTCTTTCAAGGCAGCGGGGAAGTGGCCCTCACTCAGCGAAGCGTTGATAACACCCTGGAACCAGCCTCGTGTAACCTCCCGGGAAGCCAGTACCAACCAGGAGGGACACGGGTCCAGTAAACATGTGGCTGCACTAAGTCTCCCCAAAATCCTGTCCACATCATCGGGAGTCACAGCATCAAACTCCTCCCAGATAACATTCTCAAGACTATTCCTCGTCACCCTGCCCTGATCTACCCAGTCAGAGTCCAAATCCCCCCGGATCTGAGAGATTTTGTCATACAGGTATTGTCCAAAATCCTCCGCCCTGCCTTCCAAGGGAGCCTCCCGCACTCCCAGATGGAGCAGGGAGCGGGTCACCCTAAACAGGGTGGCCGGACGATTCCCTGATGATGCAATAGAGGCAGAAAAATAATTAAACTTTGCTGTCTTTATTGCCACTAGGTAGGCCTTAATATGCGACCTTACCAGTGTTCGATCAGATTCAGCGAGACTGGCCCTCCAACCGCTCTCCAGCCGTCTTTTCCGGCGCTTCATTTCCCTCAGCTCCTCAGTGAACCAAGGAGCCGCTCGGGATCGGCACCGGGCCAGAGGCCGCAAAGGCACGACTCGGTCCAAGGCCCCACCAGCCGCCCGATCCCAGGCGGCTACCAGGTCATCGGCCGAGTCATGTGCTAGAACCTCAGGAAATGGCCCAAGCTCCATCTGGAACCTCTCAGGATCCATCAGGCGCCTGGGGCGGATCCATCTAATTGGAGAGTTCAGCTTTAGAGATGTTTCATCGTGGCAGCCTTGGGCTCCTGGAGAGGAGCAAGTGCCCCCCTGGTGAGGCTCCGGTTCAGACCACCGGTTCTGGCTAGCTAGCCCCAAGCTGCGATTGGGCTCTCGGTCCGAGAGGGCCACTAGACAACCTGATGACTCCCCCATGGATGCTCATTCATCTGAAGGGAAGGGGCCTCACCGGATGGACCGTGGAAGGAGGGGCGCAGATGAACAGAGAGTCCGGGATACCAGTACCACCCGCTAAACCGAACCACACCCACAAGGGCTCCGAGCAGATAGAGTACCCAGACAGGGCCATCCCCCCAGGCCAGCATATGTGGGAGCCCCGGGGGGTTGGCCTCACCAAGGGATGTGGGGACCTCCACCCCTCCAAGCTACATTCGACGGAAGCGCTGACCGGCTGGCCATATTCCTAAATCAGGTGCTTAGTTACGTCGACTTATATGACCATCTCTATCCGTCACAATGGGCTATAGTTGTAGCCATCACCACAGGGCTGCAAGGGGAGGCAGCTGATTGGGCGGCTGACCTCCATAGCGACCACGCCCGTGAGTTAATTGATGTCGGCTTGTTCTTGGAGGGTCTCCGAACACGTTTTGAGGATGAGTCACGGGTCCAGCAAGCCGAGGGAGAACTAGTGTCGTTACAACAGAAGGGCCGTCCTGCTAAGGAGTATGTGCGAGAGTTCAGATCCCTGGCGGGGAGACTGCGGGGCTGGCCTGAATGAATGTTAGTACATCAATTCCACCTCGGGCTGGACCGGGAGTTGAGGCAGGCGTGTGTATATCGTGGCCTTCCGCCCCGCCTCGTGGAGTGGTTTAAAGCCACCATCGACCTGGACATTGGCCTCAAAGAGTTCAGGGTTCGGGGTTTGGCAGGCCCTTCCTATGCCGGCCGAACCCCAGAGTAACCACCACCTCCAAGGGAGCCCAGACCCTCCTGGGAGGCGGGGAGATCCAAAGCAGCACCGGGCCCTACAGACGGTACTCGTCGGGCCCCGTTCCGATGTTTCCGATGTGATCAATTAGGCCACCGAGTATCTGACTGCCCGTCCCCCCCCAAGCGACCACTGGACGCACTCCCGTGTCTACCGCACGAATGCGCCCAACAGCCAATCGATCCCGGGCAGTGTCTCAAGCATTACGAGCGAGCACTCCAACCAAGGATAGTGGGACGGGCCCAGACGGTCCTGAGGGGATGCCGATAGTAGTTGGAGACAGCGATGAGGAGGAAGACCAAGATCCCATGGTGAGTGAGCCAATTCGCCCTTTCATCATACCTGTCACCCTCTGGAACCCACGTACACGCAGTGAGGTGAAACAAGGGGCATTAATTGACTCGGGCTGCACCCGTTGCCTAATGAGAGCATGACTAGCGATCCGGTTGGGTCTCCGAGTGTTCAAACTACCGGAGCCCATACGTTTTGAGCAGATGGATGGCTCTATACTGGGGGAAAACCAGCTGTGTGGGTGACTGAGCAGGTTAAATTGGGGGTAGGAGAACATTGGGAACTCCTTAGATTCGTCGTGGTGGAGACGATAATAGAATCCATTATTTTAGGGTTAGCTTGGTTAGACAAATGGCAGCCCACCATATGGTGGGAGGGGGGCTACAGGAAACTCCGGTTAGAACTAGGTCCTGAACCCATCTCGAAGAGGGGGGAAGGTGCAGTAAGGACGTCGGGCTGCTACCCCAGAACCCAATGCCGCTGGTGTCAGGAGTCCCGGATGTATACAGAGATCTATCAGCGGTGTTTAGTGAAAACGATTGTAACACCTTACCCCCTCATAGGCCTACCGATTGCGCAATAGAACTAATACCTGGGGCTAAATTACCCAAGCCTCGAATGTATTCTATGACCCCAAGAGAGATAGCAGAACTGCGCAAATATATAGACCAAAATTTGGCCCGAGGCTTCATTACACCTAGCCGAGCACATATGGCCGCTCCCGTGTTGTTCCGGGAGAAGAAAGATGGCGGTCTGCACTTATGCGTGGACTTCCGGGGTCTGAATGCGGTAACCGTTGAACCGTTATACCCGTTGCCCTTGATAAAAGATTTAATGGCCACACTGTCCACTGGCCGAATCTTTAGTATATTAGATTTGCGAGAGGCGTACTACCGGGTACGAGTGAAAGCTGGAGATGAGTGGAAAACCACATTTAATTGCCCACTCAGAAGTTACAAATTCCAAGTGATGCCGTTCGGACTGCAAGGAGCTCCAGCGGTATTTATGCAGTTAATTAACGAGGTATTACATGACCACCTGTATCGCGGAGTATTGGTATATCTGGATGATATTTTAATCTATACCAATACGATGGAAGAACACGTGCCTCTAGTCCGCCAAGTCCTACAAAAACTTCTAGCAGCCAAACTTTTCGTTAAAGTTTCTAAGTGTGAGTTTCACCGCACCAAACTAGATTTGGGGTATCGAATATCTAGGAGAGGGCTAGGCATGGATCCCAACAAAGTAAAAACGGTGTTGGACTGGCAATCCCGTCACGCGGAAGCAATTACAAAGTTTCCTAGGGTTCGCCAACTTTTATAGGCAATTTATACCAGACTTTGCGAGAATAGCCTTACCCCTCACCGACCTTCTCACCACAAAAGGACAGGTTACAAAAGTAAAACCGAGTCAGCATGTGTTATGGACAGAAAAATGTCAGAAGGCATTTGAAACATTGAAAATGTTGTTTGCCCAAGAACACATATTGCAGCACCCTAACCAAGAGGAGCCGTTTATTGTACAGGTAGATGCCAGTGACGTAGCAGTTGGCGCGGTCCTCTTGCAACCCAACAAAACTGGCCAGCTACTCCCATGCGCGTATACCTCAAAAAAGTTTACTTCCACCGAGAGAAGGTGGGCTATATGGGAAAAGGAGGCATTTGCTGTCAAATGGGCCCTCATGGCCTGGCGATACCTTCTGGAGGGTACCAAAAAGAGGTTCGAGGTGTGGACGGACCATAAGAATTTAATAGCATTACAAACACCCAGGAAGTTGTCACCCAAACAGGTTCGGTGGGCCCAGTACTTTCAACGATTCGATTTTAGCTTAAAACACGTCACAGCAGGTAGGAACTTCTTAGTGGATGCCCTCTCCCGTATGCCACAGTTCCATAGCAAGAAGGATGAGGTGATTCAGGCCATGATACCAGAGAGGGCACCAGAGGGACGGACGCTAGGGTCCGTCGAAGCGCCTTCCAAATGGAAGGAAGCTCTGCGGAATGCTCTGCAAACAGACGGGTGGGTGAAAGCCAATCAACATCTGATTAAACAACAGGATGGCCTGGCCTGGAAGGGTGAAAAATTGTATGTGCCCCAGACCCTGCGAGAGACAGTGTTGCAGCGGTGCCATGATGCAAAATTCGCCGGACATTTTGGGTTTCTTAAAACCCTTCATCTAGTTCGGCGACAATTCTGGTGGCCAAAAATGCGATCCGATGTAGAGGCGTATGTTAACGGATGTCCAGTGTGCACTAAAACAAAACCACGGCCAGGGAAACCCTTCGGGTTATTACAGACCGTGGCCACACCTGGAAGACCATGGGAAGATATAGCCATGGACTTTGTGGTCGGTTTACCCGAAAGTAATGGTAATACGGTCATCTGGACCATCATTGACCTATTCTCAAAACAAGCCCATTTTATCCCCTGCCGGGGACTACCGTCGGCATGCAAACTGACTAAACTCTTCATACAACATGTTTACCGGATACATGGGGCCCCCAGCCGAATTATCTCTGATAGGGGGTGCAGTTCACCGCCTGGTTCTGGAGGAATTTTATTCGGGCTATCGGCTCCTCCCAGGGTTTAAGTTCCGCCTTCCATCCAAGTACAAATGGGGCAGTGGAGAGGGCCAACGCGATGGTGGAATGTTATCTCCAAAGCTATGTATCCTATCAACAGACCGAATGGTCCCAGTTACTCCCTTTCGCCGAGGTGGCGTATAACAATGCCATACACCGGAGCACTGGGTTTACGCCATTTAAAATAGTCTCTGGCCAAGACTTTGTGGCCATCCCTGAAACAATGCCGCCCACCTACACAGGAACCCCCAAAGAGTGGGTTGAAAAGATACGGTCTTTATGGCCACCTATTAGGAAAGCCCTAGACAAAGCCGCAGATGAATATAAGCGCCAGGTGGACAAAAAATGAACAGAATTAGACCCCTTCAAGGTAGGGGATATGGTGTATCTGTCAACCAAGTATATTAAATTAAGGGTACCCAACAAAAAACTGGGTCCAAAGTACCTAGGCCCCTTCCCGATAATTAGAGTCATTAATCCAGTCACATTTGTTCTCAAACTTCTGCCCGTGTTAGGGAAGATTCATCCAGCATTCCATGAGTCTCCTCAAACCCGCTACTTTGGTTAGGTGGTCACCCGAGCCCCCTGGCCCAGTAGAAAACGATCAATACAAAATAATGACATTCTAGACGCTCGGAGACATAGAGGGAAAATGCAGTATCTAGTGAAATGGCGGGGGTATCCAGACGAAGAGGCATCATGGGTATTAGAGAAGGATATGAACGCTCCCCGGCTCATCCGTCGGTTCCACCGAAAATACCCGCTAAAACCAAAATCTGAAACTAACATAACTACCTTATGTCTTACAGAGGACCCCCTGGTGAAGGGGAGCCGCCTGTCGAGCCCAAGCCTCCGCTCGACAATAATGGGATGGGGAGGAGGAGAAAGAGAATGGGCACACGTACCTGATACTGCAAGACTGCACCCAGCAAACCAAGCAAACAAGGACGCAGGACTGCATCCAGATGCTGAACACAGAAACTCACAAGTGGTGGTGGTGGCACCGGGGTTTTGCGGCCAGGGCGGCGGGCTAGGGAACGGCGGAGGAGGGGCGGTGACCGGGGCGCTCCCAGGAATGAGGCACCCGGAAGAGAGGCGTGCGTGATTGCCTGTCATAGCTGAATGCTCTCCGACCAGTAAATTGGGGAGGGGTGGAGCAAATGTATAAAGGGCGCTACGTAGCCGCTGTTCGTAGCGCCAACTTTAAACTACTATAGCGCTCAGCGTTGTTCCGGAGCTCCTGCTAAGTATTAAACCAACTTCACTGAAGACTCTGCATGTGTCCCGTTCTGTTTTCTTGCTACCTGTGAGTCGCCCGGGAGAAGGAGCTGAGATCTGATTCAGATGTCTCAACTACAGTAACAAGGTTGCTAGCAAAACCAAATTTGTCCTTCTTATCATCCTTCTTCGGCCATCTACCCCTTCTCTGACTAGAAGGGTTACCTTGTGGCTTCCCATGTGGGGTAGGTGATCTTTTTCTATACCGACCACCAGAGGGCGCCCTTTGGCGTGCTCTAACATTACGTGGGCAATCCCTTTTATAATGACCCTTAGACCCACAGTTAAAACATTCTCCAACTGTAAAAATCTTATTGGGGCTATTTGACCTTCTCATTTGCCTATCCTTCCCATGGAAGGTTGCCCTATCTTTTCTCAAGTTGTCTTCGGCAATTAACTTACCAGACAGAACTTCCAGGGACATATTTTCAGGACTAATATTGTCCAATCGGGACACAAAATTATCCCAACTAGGATCCAGGGAGTTGATTATAATACTAATCAAACTTTGTTCATCTACAAGCTGCCCCCTTAGGGTTAACTCCTCCCTCACCTTATTAAGTTCACAAAGATGTGCATTCATATCAATACCTGGTTTCAATTTTGCAGAATGAAATTCCCTGGAAATTCTGCTTGTTGCATTTGAATTCTTGCAACAAAACAGTTTAAACATTTTTTGCCAAACTTCACATATAGTTAAACCATGTGGAATACTGGGATACAAAGCAGGGTCAATGGCTGATAGCAAAACACAAAATGCTTTGTGATGCAAAAGATCAATTTCCATGGTCCAGGGTTTGTGGGGGGGATCAAGCAATAACGATAACACATCCTCCCTCATTAGAATAACCTGTACATTCTTAGACTACTCCTCTAAATTCTTTCCACTAATATGTAAGGTTTTAAAACCGGATGGCAAAATATTTGCATTTGAAGGTGTAGGATTAGAAAAATGCTGCCTCCCATGATGTCACAAATTTTTAAACTGGCAATAGGTCATAGGAATCACAGCAGTTGGCCTAAAAACTGCTGATTGGTCACTCGATGGTGGCCCCCCTTCAATGGAGGGGGTCAAATTCTCAGGCTGTGTGTACTCATCCGTGCCTGTGGTGCAGAATGCAAAGACCTCCTCGGCTGCCGCCCCCCCCGCAGAAAAACTTGAGCGTTCTCCTGGAACATCAACTTCAGTTGGCATAGTCCCAGAAGTGGCTCCAAAAACTGGGGGGACCCCAGAAATGCCCACCCCGTTTGCAACAGATGAAGAACGGGTCATAGATGTCGAGGGAGTATTAACACGAGTTGCAGTTTCACATTGAGCAAGGAGCAACTTAAAATCAGTTCCAAAATGTGCAGTTAATGTCTCAATGGCACTCGTAACTTCAGATTCAGGAGGTGAATTCCTTACATTCAAGGCTGTGCCCGCCGTCACAGTATTGGTCATCTGGGTAGTAACCCGCTCAGGCAGCATTGGCGGCATTTGAGATGCAACCGGAGCTAACAATGCTGCAGTTGGAGGGGGGTAAAACTTTCAGCTGGCTGATCTAAAACAATTTGGGCAGTAGATGGCACCATTACATTTGGCAGGAAATTTAAAGCAGGCAATCCTTTGTTTCCTGTCTTAGGTCTACAGCCAGCGAGGGGAGTTACAGGAGAAGTTTGGAAATCTCTTACCGGCCTGGTGTTTTCAGTCCTTTCTCGAGCTGCTGCTTCTGTAGTTGTAGCTTGCATTAAAGAGCTGAAATCAGCAGCTGGATTCTGAGATGTCATAGGAAGACCAAAGGTTTGAAGTATTATGGACCTCAGTTCATCTTCTCCCATCGATCTTGTGCTCGTTGTCTTAGGGGATGCCTGTCCACCTACTGCTCCTCCAAGCGGGGGAAAATCACCTTCTGCAACATGCATCTCGAGAGCTGGGGCGTTTGTTTCAAAACTCACAGCCTCTTCGCTCTCCTGCCCGGCCGTTGCTTGAAATCCTCCAGCTGAAGTCATCCTGGCTTGTTCTTCCATCAATTGGCCTTGGAGTTGCTTACTCTTGGTAAAGGCCCGGGTCTTGACTTTTTCCTGACGCGTTGGTTTAACAGTAGGCATGCTAATGCATTGTGCTACGGATCAGGTCCATCGAAACCATCCCCTCTGCTACCAATTGTGGAGGGAAAGAGGTTTGGGGGGTTCGAATAGACCGTGGCCCGATACGCACACAAATGCACTAGCATGGAAGTTGACTGAGAAGTCTTGAGAAACTACTTTAATAAAAACATATAAAAAACAAAACCTACAAGAAGGCATCAACAGCCCAAAAGATTCTCCTCTCAGCAAAGTCCATTTAGCTCTTATCTTCTTCCCAAGCGTGGGAGACGTTCAGCGTTCTTTGTCAGCCTTCTCAGGAGCACGGCAGTGACTTAGCTCTTTGTAGTGACTTCAGCTCTGGAGGCAGCTCTGCTCGGCATCTCTGCGAGGGTCTGGGAGGATCAGAGGCTCTCCGAGGATCTCTCTCCAGCTGGCTGTGATTCTGCTGCTACTTATATACTAACCAACTGACCGTTGGACAGTGTGGGAAACTCAGAGCTAGGAAGCTGTGCTCTGATTGGCTCATTCAAAATGTTCAAACCAATCAATCAATTAATTGCAGCAAACATGCTGAGAGGTTTTGCCACCTGCTTTCTAGCTCCATTGTGTTTCTCCGCCACTGCAGAGGTGGAGAGCTTGGAGCACCACTGCCCATTTCCCCTTGCTTCCCCAAAGCATTCCTTCTCTAACCTGCTTTCCAGCTCCATTGTGTTTCTCCGCCACCACGTGCAGAGCAAGGAAAAGAATTTTGTGGGACTAAAAAAAAGTTCAATCACATCTTCCAACTTCTTGAGAGCAAGCTGGCTAAACTACAGTTGATATTTGACTAGGAACATGGTAAAGGAGTCCCTGCGGATTTTACTCCACTAGTCATTGCTGATTATGGGGGACATGCTCATCCCCATTTCAAGGGTCATTGAGCCAGCACTGTCTGAAGGCATTTCCGTGGTCATATGGCCAGCATGATGTCTTGGAGCACTGTTACCGTCCCAACAAAGTGGTACCTATTTATCTACTCTCATTTGCAAGCTTTAGAACTGCTAGGTTGGCAGGAGATAGGATGAGGACCAGAATTCACCTCTGTGTGCAACACTCAGGTCTCGAACCTGGGCTATCAGCTTTCCAGCTGACAAGCCCAGTGTTTTAACCACTGAGCCATCATGCCGCCCTCTCTAGGAACACGGAGACCGCTTTTATTTAAAAAGCATCAATCACTGTTATGCAGCTAAAATGTTACAGCCAAATTAAAAAATATGTACATGGTCTTCTGGAGGTAGTTCAGTTTTTCTGTGCATTCATAGAATAGACAACTAACCAAAATACAAATTCAGAATGACTTCTAGTAGGCTAGCTATGACTCCAGAGGTACTTTGTAACAAATACACTGAACTTCAGAGATGGACTGCTAAAAACTGGAAGTGTTTTCTTCAAGCTATCATTTTTATTTTAATCAGTTCACAACCAGATGTCTGGACTAAAAGGATACTCATGTGCATTCAGATCACCTCAGCTTGTTTCTTTATAATCGGCTCTTTTGCCCATGGATCACAAGTGCTAAAGCAATTGTGTAACAGATGTGTATATTAGCATACATGACAGTTGTTAGGATACATAAGATGCAGAAACTTCAGAGTGCATGAAAGGTCATAAACCACATATGTGTGTGTGACCTCTCAAAAAAAAAAATAGGACAATTAATATCAAGGAACAATTCAGCAATATAAAATATGCAGTTTATTCACTGGAGCTCCATTTTTCTTTTCAAAAAGACTTCATTGACTTTAATTCAGTGGTATAATATTTCAATCAAAGTATGTTCACTAATAACAAGTATCTGAGATTCCAGAATATAGGGCATATACAGTATTCATTAGACTCCAGAGGTCATGTACTTTTCTATATTTATTGTTACAATGTTAAAATTGCTATGCCAACTATGCCCAACAGGGGTGGGTTCTACTTACCTTTACTACCAGTTTGCAGTGGGGCTGCGCGCTCTTCTGCGCATGCACAGAAGCATTTTGATGACTTCGGGGTCGGTGGGTGGAGCCTCCCGCTGGTTTTACTACCGGTTCTATAGAACTGGTGCGAACCAGGGGCAACCCACCACTGATGCCCAAGCACTCAAGTGAATACAAAGGACAGCTTCAGCTACCCTATCATACAACATATTAAAACTTGATTCGTGTGTAACAATTTTAATAAAATGTCAAAGCTGGAATTTAAAATTGTAACTTTCACATAATCTTAGTTCTTCATCTTTAATATCCTGCAAAGGCTTTGATGGCAAATAGACAACTTTCAGGAAAGATACACAACTCAGTGGTGTCGGCTGTAAATTTACTTCTAGTGATCTGAGGATCTAGAGGGGCCTGGTTCTGCATCTGTATAAAACACAACTACTTAGAATATATCTCACAATTCTTAATAGGAATAAAACATTCTAAGCAATTTGTTCATTTAAAGCAATCATTTCGTATCCTAACCAGTCTTTAATTGCAAAGTCATATTTTTATAAAGTACATATAGAAAACCAAGCTCAAAAGAATAAAAAGTACCCCCCAACGTACATATCTAGCGTACCTCACAAGCAATACTTTTGCAATGTCTAAATCCTGGCTTAAGGCTCCAGAAAACAGCCAGATATTTGGAAATCCATATTAACAGTGGCCACACAACATTCAGATTGGAAGAAAAAAAAATATTTTTAACCCAGGAAGCAAGAACCTCTTTCGGAGCCAGTTTGAATTCTATTCAGTCAGTGTCAATGTCATACAGCACAATATAGCACAAACTAGTATTCAAACACCATTACACTAATAGTTGTCCAAATAAATTATATAGCTGGCCAGGAGACTAATTTTTCAGTGAAGTTGCCATGAATCTTTGGGCAGCAGGAAGAAAACATGCCATACGTGTAACAACTTATTCCCAAAATATATCCAAATTTTAAACAATACAAAAGCACAACAATGGACATTTTTCATTATACATATACTGTAAGTACTTCCATTCTGCAAATATAATGGTGTGTGTGAGCAGTATCTGATACTTCCCAACAGATTGCTGAGGTTAAATATTCAGCATGAACTTCTCAAAAATAAGCCTCAGCTATTATAGAAGCAAACATTTATTGACTACTGATCCAAAAAAAATCTAGCTGTTTTGAGATCCAGTAAAGAAAAAGAAAAGTATATATAGTTGCATATTCCATGCAGCTATTTGACTATATTGCAATTTCTCAAGCCTGGGGAGCTATTTCTCAAATAGTTTACACAGATGAACCCAGTTAATATACAGACTAGTGTCCATAAATTTTCTATCTGGATGTGTATTTTCTGGTAACTAAATTAAAAGAAGTAAACGCAACACTATGGTGCATATTTTTTTAAAAAAAATTATGTGCACTAGAGGTTCCTAGTAGATTATGGCTACATATGAAAACATATAATAATTGGGGCACAGGACAAACTGCTCATTTAAGGTCATTTAAATTTGTCTTTTATATTATCAACTCAGATGGCTGAGTTCTCCAGGATTTCTTATAGGAAGCCAGTAGAGCTGGTTTTGACTTTCAGATGGCCACCAGAGTTGTAACCTTTTCCAGAAGTTGTGATCCACATGGTATCCACAATGAGTGCAGCAAGTCTGAGGTAGTCAACTGTTACGAAGGCTCAGTATCTGAACATAAAAAAATTTGAAACAACAAATGGCTGCAGAGCAATCAAACCACTGGGAATTCTTATTCAACCATTTACATTAATTCCCCTCATAATCCAAAGAGGAAAGCCAGGTATACCAAATTAAGTATACTTCCAACATGCAGAAAAGCAATCACTTATGTCAAAGTAGTCTGCACTTGTTGCAGTAGATCCAGCAGAAACAAGATGGCATGTTCACAATTGGTGTGGTTTAGTTATCTTAAGAGTGGAAGAGTATCAGATAACCCGGGTGTCGGCAACCTGCGGCTCCAGAGCCTCTTGCGGCTCTTTGGGCCCTCTGCTGTGGCTCCCTGTCCCATCACTGGCTGTCCGCTCCTCTTGCCTTCCCCTCCCTGTCACTCCTCGCCTGGCCTGAGAAAGTAAGGGCGATGGTGGGGGATGGAGAAGCAGCCGGGGCTGATTCTCCGGCGCCTCACTCTTGCTGGAGCTTCTTCTGGCCCTTGTTGGTGCTGGGTGTGCCTCGGTCACTTGGGGAGACACGCAACCTGCTCTCCACCCTGAGAAACTGGCCTGACCCGGCCGCAACCGATGCTGGCCTCACTAACACAAGGGCTGGTGGGGTGGGAATGGGATCCAGGAGGTTGGGATGACGGAAAGGGGGACGGGCCCGCAGTGCCCAGCCACGGCTTTAAGAAGCTCAGGGTAGCAGGAAAAGGGGGCAGGCCCCACCGAACCTCGCACGCCCACCCCGAGGGTCAGGGAAGCTGAGGCTGGGCCAAGCTGGTGAGCTCTCCTTGGGGCTCTTTGCTACTCCTTTTCTTTCTTTTTGGAAATCTGGGCTGGCTGAGGAACGAGCGCGAACCGCAGTGGAGGCTTCCCTTCAGGCGACCCTCCTCCTCCTTCTCCTCTCGCAACCCCCTGGCTGGCTGTGGCAGGGCCAGGAGTGTGCACACGAGCGGGGAGACCCTCCTCAAGCAAGTGGCGGCCCGCCATGCACGCACCTTTGCTGCGCTTTGGCCAAGCCCGCCCACTCGCTTGAGGAGGGTCTCCCTGCTCGTGTGCACACTCCTGGCCCCACCACAGTCAGCCAGAAGGTCGCAAGAGGAGGAAGGTTGCCTGAAGGGAAGCCTCCACTGTGGTTCACGCTCGTTCCTCAGCCAGCCTGGATTTCCAAAAAGAAGAAAGAAAAGGAGTAGCGAAGAGCTCCAAGGAGAGCTCGCTGGGCTTTCCGAGAGTGTGAGAAGAGACGCAGACACACAGAGATAGATACAGACACACACACAGACATAGAGAGAGAGAGACAGACAGACACACACACACACAGATACAGAGAGATACAGAGAGGGGGGAGAGAGGGGGAGAGAGGGGAAGATAGAGAGGGAGAGGGGGAGAGAGATACATAGATGCAGAGAGGAGGGAGAGGGGGAGAGAGAGACACAGAGAGATGGGAAGAGAGACATAGAGAGGGGGAGAGAGAGACATAGAGTTACAGAGAGGGGGAGAGAGAGGGGAAGAGATACACAGAGATACAGAGAGGGAGGAGAGAGAGGGAGAGATACAGAGAGGGGGAGAGAGAGGGGAAGAGGGGGTGATAGAGATACAGAGAGAGAGCTACAGAGGGGGGAGAGGGGGGAGAGAGATACAAAGAGGGATACAGGGAGAGGGGGAGAGAGGGAGAGGGGGAGAGATACAGAGAGAGGGGAAGAGAGAGGGGAAGAGGGGGAGAGAGAGTGGAAGATAGATACAGAGAGAGAGGGAGAGAGAAAGACAGAGATACAGAGAGAGGTGAAGAGAGGGAGGGGGAGAGATACAGAGAGAGGGGGAAGAGAGGAGGAGATAGAGAGGGGGAGTGAGACAGAGAGATACAGAGAGAGAGATACAGGGAGAGTGGGAGAGAGAGAGACATAGATACGGGGGGGGGGGGGGGGTGGGAGAGAGAGAGAGAAAAGGGTTTTGTGGTTCCTGGTTCTCTGGCCTAATGACCGGCTGGGTAGGCGTGGGTAGGGGGTCATGTGACTGGGAGTGAGTGACATCGAGTTGGCCATGCCCACCCACGTTTTGTGGCTCCCAGTGGTTTTTTTTTTTCTGTGGGAAACGGGTCCAAATGGCTCTTTGAGTGTTTAAGGTTGCAGACCCCTGAGATAACCATTCCTTAATTGTAGTAAGTATGCAGTTTTACTGATCCCCAAGCACAGCATATTGGTTGTCTAGCTGAAGTTTAGTTACCTTGGATTTTGAAACCTCATCCCTACCTCTATTTTTGTTTTACCACTTCAAAGTTCTCCATTTCTTTATCCCTAAGGGAAAATAAATGTAATCACTGTCTTACACTTGCTTCCCCCCCGCCCCCAACCTGCCATGCCGGGTCACTTACCTCGTGAAGCCCTTCTGCAGTTCTGTTCGGCCCTCAGCGGGCCTCCCCTGGCCCATTGCAGGCCGAAATGGAGCTTCAGGGGGGGATCCAGCCCTCCGACGCTCCGTTCGGCCCTCCACAGGCCTCCTCTGTCCCGTTGCAGGCTGAAATGGAGCTTCCGAGGGCTGGATTCGCCCCTCAGAAGCTCCATTTCAGCCTGCAATGTGCCAGGCGAGGCCTCTGGAGGCCCGAATGGAGCATTGGAGGGGCAGATCCGCCCCTCAGAAGCTCCATTTTGGCCGGCAAAGTTCAGGGCGAATGTTGCAGAGCCTCTGCGGTTGTTCGTAAGGGCGAACAACTGCCGTGGTGCTGCAAGATTCATAGTTTCGGGACTTGTTCGCAAACGCTAGGGGGTGCTTATCGCGTAACTTCGAACATATGCTAAGGGAACACTCGTAACCCGGGGATTACCTGTACTGCAGGCATGGCTAAGGGCTTGCACACACAATCAATGACATTTCTCTGAATAAACCTCAGTGCCATTTCATAAACTGGTTTTGAAGTGATAAATTGGGTTCTGTTATTTGAGAATATAGATTCAAAACTCTTGAGAACATTAGTGGGGCAGTTCACTGGATTGTGGCCATAAAAATGTATTCCTACACCCCAAGAAGACTAATACTTGCAGCAGCATGTCAATAATTATCAATATGTTAATGTCCTACTGAATGTAAGACCCAGCAACTATTCCAAGGCATAGGCTAAATGCAAAGAACTGCACCACAATTTCTGCATGCTTGTTTTCTGAACTGAACTCAAGTTGCATGGAAGCATCTACTGACTTGGGATGCTTATTTATAAGCAATCTGTTATAAGAAGACTGACATTCAAATAAAAACACATCCATTATGTGGGGACTGTCTATAAGTCATTCTTATCACCTGATTTACAATTATAATCCCATCAAGTAACCGATTGTGAAAAAAATCTGGCAAATGCCATCTTTGTCTATATACTTCATTGTACAGATACAGATAGACTATTTAGTTGAAATTTACTGCCTAAGTTGAAAATTGACAAACCTCTTAAAATTAAAATTGAAACTTTTTACTCAATATCAGTTAAAATATTGAAATTCTGCTATGTAGTGTGAGACTGGGCCTCACATTTCATAAGCCACCATACCTAAAAGTGGTGAAGGCACATTAACAAAAGCCAGGAAAAGCTCCCTCAGGGAAAGGAACCAAGTCCTTAAGGAAACAAAAGGGCAAAAGTTGGGCCTGAGTACATGGCAAGCCCCTCCCCTCCAAAAAAAAGCAAGGACTTTCAGGGATAAAAGGGGTCCTGAAGCCTGCCCACTCTTTGGGTCATTTTTGGATCCCAGACTTGGCGGCTTCCGTCCTTCTGGCTAGTGCCTGGCAGCCTAGTAGTGGACGCTAAGTGTGGATGAGAGAGTGTGTAAGAGCAAAAATATATCAGTAAAAGTTTGCTGTTATTTAAAATTCACTGGGTCTCTGTGTATTTTAAAGAACCGTTTGTGCCTCAGTGTTCAGTTGATTTGGGATTGAGTGTGGCAGTTTTCCAGGCCTGTGAGTGTGTGACCATAAACTGAACCTGACAGCCCACTTGTGTAACATTTTATGTGTCAGAAGTGGGATACACAGATTAGACCCTTTTAATTTATTGAGATCAGTTATATCTTTGTGGAAATTTGGGGATGCACAGCAAAAGGGTGCTTTGTCACCACCTGCCTCCCAGGTGACAGCTCCACTGGAGAATCCTGAGGAGGGGGAAATGGGTTTGGTATATTGTGAAGTGATGGAGAAACTTATTTAGAAATTGGAATTGCCTACTGGTGATTTGCAAGAGAAAATGAAGTCAGTGCATTCAGGGAGAGATATTAAGGTAGAATTTGGGAAGCTGTACAAATTAAGAGGAAAGAAACAGAAAGATGTACCTGGAGTGTTGGCAGTAATATTGGGGGGGTTGGGCTGACCCAAATGGATCAGTTCCTTAGGCAGTTGCAATTGGAGAACTCCTCTTTAAAAGGGGACTTGGAGCAATTCAAAAATAACACCATGTTTTGCAGGCTGTTTACCAGCTGAAAAGAGCCAAATGGTAGAACTAAGAGAGACCTTGGCTCAATTGAAGGATAGTTTATGAAGGGAACAGGAATGGCAACAAAAGCATGCTGTGCAAGAATTAAAAATTGAAGCTTTAAAGGACCTTGTGCAGACCTCCACTAGGAATAAGCACCCAGCTTGTGGAGAATGTAGTAAGGTCGGGGAGCTGCACAGACAAATAAGGCAGCAATCTTACCAAATTGCCTGCTTAACAGGCTCAGATCCTGATGAAATATCCCAGATTTTTTCTCTGATGGGAAGGAGCCCTTTGAGGAATTAAGTAATAAGGTTCCTCAGGCTTCAATAGCAGTAGGGGAAACCCGAGCAAAAAGAAGGTGCAGAAATGCCCAAAACCAGCAATGGGAAGAGTGGGAACAAGTAGTTACTCATAGTCCTTTATCAGGAGGTGAGCTGAAACAGATTGTTACAGATCTGAGGGCCTTGAGCCCTGATCCCCTCAAATGGACCTGGAGGCTACATCAACTGAGCCTTCCAGTACAATTTATCTGACCAAGAGATTGAGCAGGTCATATTAACCTATCCTGAAGTCAAATGGCACACCTACCAGAGAAATCCTAATTCCTCCAATCCAGTGTGTTATGGGGCTCCAAAACATGGTACAGAACTTAAAGCCATTGGGGATCGGCAAGGGAAAGAGGACCCGTTAGAATTCTGCCATCACTATTGATGGTACCAGTTCATAGCTGGAATAGAACCCCCTAATAATAGGGATGAGGGGAGAACTATGAGCGACATTATGCAGCACCCATGGAGCAATCAGTCTTTAAAAGGAGTGCTGGGTGTGCTGCAGCATCCTGAGTGTTCCTGGATTGGGTGGGTAGATGCAGCTTACCCATTAGACTTAGCCACTTTGGAAACAGATTTGTGAGAAGCAAGGAAAGCTGTTGGAAATGTTGGAGAGGAAAGTAAGTAAAGAATGTGGGGGAGGTGCAAGTGATGAAAGAAAGATGGGAAAGAAGAGGAGAAGACAATAGCAATAGGACTGTGTGGAGCAACCAAGGGCAGAGAGTGATGAATGGAGATGAGTGTATGCAAATGTGGCAAAAGCTGAGAGATTTGGGGAAAAACATGGAGAGATGGGATGGGGGTTCTACTAGGAGCTTGAAGGAGAGGGTGGAACAGTTAGAAAAAAATTGTCAAGGAACGCATGGATCAGAGAAAGAAAATGGAGAGAAGATGAAGGAAAAAGAACAGCCTTTCTTCCTGATCAGGCAGGAACTAAAACAATTAACAAGCTTTAAAGAAAGTTTTCAGTCCTAGCTGTAAAGGGGAAAGAGGAAACCGAGCTCTCAGATCTTGAGGAAAATGCAATCTCAGACACACCCTTAGTCAATTTCTAGGGCTGCCCCCTGCTGTGGTTGATAAATACATGGGTCTAGCCCAGCAGTATCGGGGAAAACATCTGAAAGACCCTGAAGACATGAGGAATTACCTTTCTGTTTCAACCCAAAATGATCCTAAGCTAAGCAAGATACTGGAGCTGAAACATCTTTTATTAAACACTTTCCTTTGGCTAAACAAATTTCCATTGCAGCCCTATCTGTCTCACAGGCCTCACTGGGAAGCTTTGGTTCCAGGGGCTAACCAAGCCCATTGTGGCCAGTGTGGGACACATGTTAATGCACAGATAAGAGATGACCAGTTCCCTTGTAACCCCCTACAAACAATATCCTAAACCAAAGGCTGCTGGAACAGGGATCACAGAGGGTATTTTCAACTTAGAAAAGGAAGGTATTCTAAATAAACCAGTAAACTCCTTTATTAGCCCCTTCTGGTCACATTTGTTTGTTTGGAGTACCCTCAAGCCTAGAAGAGATGTTACTGCTTTAAAGGATTTCACTTATGACTTGTGGGAGGGAATGTTCTTTCACTTTGGATCATCTATCTAAGAAAAGTGATGTGCATCCTAGCTAAAAGTGTCAACCTCACATCGTCCCTCATTGCAGCTCTGACAGAAGAAATGACAGCTATCAGGACTGCAGTCATCCAAAATCGTGTGGCTATTGATTATCTACTATTAAGGACAGATCAAGATTGTGAATCCTGAGACTTCCGGTTAGCGCTGGGCGATTCAGTCGGGGAAATGGCAGGGCTCTTACAAGCCCCGCGAAAACCTCGACTGGCGAACCGCTGCCGACAGGTCTGCGGACCTACCCTGTCCTGAAGGGACAGGGGAAGAGAGAGGGACCCCTTGGACGGCTGAGAGGAATGGGCAAGTTCCTCGGGGCCAGAGGAAGCCCTCTGAGCCAGCGGCGGGGGAGCGGCAGTCATGGCGACTGCCTCGAAGCCCGGGCCAACCGGAGAAAGCACTGTGCTGGAGGAAGAAGGAAAAGTGAGAGCGAGGCGTTCGGAAGCCGGGTAAGCAAGACCAAACCCAGGTGAGAACAGCGTTTAAACTGTGGATATTGATAAGTGTGCCCCAGCCTTAATTAGCGGCTGTGTATTGGGGCAAGAAGATCTGCAAAATACCTTTTAAAAGGGAAAGACCCACCAAAGGATTATGGATTTTATTGCTAATTTGGAATGATTGCCTTTTTGGAAAGTTATAAATTTTGAAAACTGTTCTTTTTTCTTTTTTTTAAACGGGAATGGATTATTCTTGGAAGAGAGAAAAAGGAAAGAGGTGATAAACAGGACTTTTTTAAAACAAAGGGAAAAGACAAACGGATAGCCTTGCAATACACAAAATGGAGACTGTGAAGAAGTGAAAGTGTAATTGCGGATTGCTAGCAGCTTGGAAGAGAAACTAAGTGTCTTGTTATTTTAACTGGATTACTTTGGCAACAAATAAGGAGCTTTGACTCTGGGGATACTCAATCTGTCTATTGGAAGCCTTATTGATGGAAAGAAAAAAGAAATAAAATGGAATAACTATAACTGAATTAATAGGCGCAGCAAGAAAAGGAAAAAAAGGTGTGGCACTAAAAGAAGAGATGATGATATTATATATGGAATGATATAAAAGAACTAAATTTTATAGAATTTTTAACATTGATAATATTGAAATTGAAAAAGAACAATTTTGGGCAGATTGGAAAAAGATTTATAGTAGGTTGCAAGATAAGAAAAACAACATAGTTTGATTAAAATGGAAATGTAATGTTTAATGCATATTTGAAGTCTGAATATTGATATGAGGTATTATACTTTTTTTTTGTTTCCCTTTGCTACCTTTTTGATTTTCTTTCTTTTTTCTTTCTACTTTCCCTCTTTTCTCCTTCTTTGTTTTCGTTTTCCTTTCCTTCTCTTTTTCACCTTTTATTTCCATTCCTTTTAAATTGGACTATATAAACATATGTATTTGGTTATGAAATAAGACTATAAATGAATGAATGAGAATATGATTTTTCTAAATGTTCTAAACGCTTAAATGAATTTTTGAGATTTAAAATAAATATGAAGTAGATGATCTTAAAAAATACAAGAAGATATTTGTTAAAATCTATGCTGAGTCAAATTGTGGTATCTGAAAAAGCAATTTATGTAATATGTGAATTAGTTAAAATGAGATAGCTAAAACAACAGATGCAGGCGTGGAGGAAAATATGGTGGTAACGCCAGCCAAATAAGAGAAGGAGACTCGGAAGAGAATATGCTGGAAATCAGCCAAAACAAAACATGCTGGAAATCAGCCAAATAATAGTGGGAGGTATGGAGGTTACTATGCTGGAAATCAGCCAAAATAAAGCATGCTGGAAATCAGCCAAACAAAAGCTGGAGGTATGGAGGAGGATATGCTGTTAATCAGCCAAACAATAATATGCTGGAAATCAGCCAATAATAGGGGGAGATAGGGAGGAGGATATGGATTTTGAGATAAATTTGAGAATATGAAATATGCAAAACTAAAGGCAAATTGATAAAGCTTTAAGGTTTAAAGATCTGATGAAGGGGTCAAGAGATTAAGAAATATGGACTGAAGTTTGATTTATTAATTTAAATAAAAAATAGAGCTGTATCTAAGTTGAAATTACGATGTGTGGTTAGAAATTGTAAGGTAAATAATTAGACTAAGAGATTAGAATATTTCTTTTTTCTTTTTTTAATGTTTTAATATTGATGTTAAAAGGTGTAATGAAGAGAGCTTGGAAAAGAACCAGAGATAATTGAACTTATAAATGAGCATAATAATGAATTAAATGTGTACCTGGAAATTAAATTGGTGGTGATATAATAGAATGGTTCTGATCAAGATATTAGAGTTTATGACTAATTTTTTTTTTTGTTTTGACTTTGAATTTTAAAAGATATAATAGGAAATTGTGAATAGAGCTTTTTCAAAATGTAAGCGATTGTACCTATTCATGAACAGATCGAGACTTCGCTCTTGAAAGTGATGTATTTTATGTGTTATGTTGGAAAAAATAAAAAATATTTTGCAAAAAAAAAAAAAAAGATTGTGAATTCTTTCAAAGTCTTTATTGTTTTAACCCAGGCATCCTCAAACTACAGCTCACGGGATGGATATGGCCCACCGAAGCCATTTATCTGGCCCGCGTGGGACCACGAGGTTGCCCCACCCACATCGCCCCACCCACCCGCCGACTCCCACCCTTCGGCACAGTGCAGGACTTTACACTGTGAGAGCCCCGTGGGCTAGAACTGGAAGGTACGGCCAATGTTTTTGGCTGGCAGAGTGCTTCTGGGGGGCAGGGGAGGCCAAAAATGGGGCGGGTGGAGGCCCCAGGAGGCATCCCTGCACCCTGTTTTTGGCCGGCAGAGTCCTTCTGAGGGGTAGGGAAGACCAAAAATGGGCTGCGCCTTTTGCCAGCTGAGGAAAGAACTTGAAGATTTGCCAGGGACTTCAGTCCACCATTGATCCACTGGGGGGGAGAAACCGAAGGGCCCCAATGGGAGAGGCTGCGCCTGCCATGTAATTACGCATCGCTTCCAAGAGTCGCACTTAGTGCCACGCACTTTCCATTCATCCTGGGTGAAGCAGAGCAGAAGCAGAGAGGAGTGGGAGGCTCGAGAGCTATCCCATGCCGGCCGGACTAGCCCAGAAGCAGCAGATCCCCCGGTCATGGGCTGCATGCGGGGTCCGAGGCGGGCGGGAGGGCGAGCAGGCGGCTCTCAATGGAGAGCGCCACCCTGGCACTAAGCACAACTCTTGGAAGCGATGCTTAATTATGCAGCAGGTGCAACCTCTCCCGTTGGGACCCTTTGGCTCTCCCCCCCCCCCGGCAGAGCAACGGTGGCAAATCTTTGAGCTCTTTCCTTGGCCGGCGAAAGGCACAGCCCTTCACTTGCGAGGAGAGCTTGGCGGCCTGTGGAGAAGTGGAGCTGGTGAGACGCAAGCGAGCTAGGGAGCAGGTGCTGCAACAGCTGCCCTGCCTTCTCTCCCCCCCCCCCCCCGCCGCTTGCCTGCCTGTCCTTCTCCCACTTGGCGCTCAGCAGCTCCAGGGCAGTGGCCGGTGAGGCTGCCTGCCCCTGAAGGATGGCTGTCTCTGCCCCTGGAGAGGGAGGCAGGAAGGGCATCCAAGTGGCGGCAGCAACCGGGGGGGGGGGAGGAAGTAGGCGGCAGGGCGGCTGTTGCAGCACCCGCTCCCTAGCTCGCTCGTGTCTCGGCGGCCACTGAGCCCCTGCCTTGGGGCTTCCTCGCCAGATCTGTTCTGAGCGATGCCTGCCTGGTCTGATCCTGCCTGCCAGACATACAGAGCCTTTGCTTGAGCCTGTTGCACGCGTATGGCACGTGTGGAGGAAGCTCCGGGACAGCCAGCGAGGTTCCAAAATCGGATTGAGACCGCCGCGATGTGAATAGAATGGAATGGAAATAGGAGAGAATGGAATGGGAATGGGAATGGGAATGGGAATAGGATGGGATGGGATGGGATAGCAATAGCAATAGGATGGAGTGGGAATGGGAATAGGATGCAATGGAATGGAAATGGAAAGGAATGGAATGGAATGCAACGAGATATCCCAGGGCACTGCCAGGATTGAAGGGGATCCTGCAGAAGATGCCCCAGGAGAGAGAGAGAGAGAGAGAGAGAGAGAGAGAGAGAGAGAGAGAGAGAGAGACAGAGACAGAGAGAGAGAGACAGAGAGAGAGAGATGTGGAAAGAGATATGGAAAGAGAGAGAGACTGAGATAGATAGATAGATAGATAGATAGATAGAGACTTGTTGATTGTAAGCTCCTTGGAGCTGAGAAGAATTGCTGCAAAACTGAGTATCCTGAAGCAAAACAAATGAAAGTTTAATTTGTGTGTATTGTTTAATGGACTGCTAAATTGGCAAAATGGACTGCTAAATTGGCCACACCCACCCAGTCACATGACCACCTAGCCACGCCCACCCAGCTGGCCCGCCCCCGCCAACAGTCTGAGGGACCGTGAATTGGCCCCATTTAAAAACGTTTGAGGACCCCTGTTTTAACCTAACGAACAATGAGAATTACATGGAAGCAAGACTAGCCAAGCTCAAAACTGTAGCATCTCACATCTCCCAAGATCCAGAGGGATAGAACTGGTCTTGGCTTACATCTTGGTTACCTGATTTGGGATCCTGGGGAAGGAAAAATGTTCAAATTTTTCTGTTTGTATTATTTTCCTTTGTATTAATCTCCTCAATCTTTCAATGTGTGTGTGTGGGGGGGGGGGAGAAGAGAGAAAGAGAGAGAGAATAGATATACTTTATACTCAGTAAAAGTTTGCTGTTATTTTAAATTCACTGGGTCTCTGTGTATTTTAAAGAACTGTTTGTGCCTCAGTGTTCAGTTGAAAGTGAGTGTGGCAATTTTCCAGGCCTGTGAGTGAGTGACCATATGCTGACCCTGAGGTAACACTTGTGTAACAGTACCAAGTCTCATACAGCGTAATTTGATATTAGGAATGGGCACAGATCAAGTTATACAACAATCTCACATCCCACCCCTCTGAACAGCATTTTGTAAATCAAGAAACTGGGTTTTTAAAAATTCCAATCTGAACTTCTGCAGATAAAATCCATATGCTCCCTTGTACTTAAAACACACTTGCTTCCTCTAGTGCACAGGTGTCAAACTCACATCACGTCGTCACATGACGTATGACTTTTTTCCCCTTTGCTAAACCCAGGTGGGTGTGGCCAGCGTGTGACGTATCCGGCCCACGGGCTTGACACCCCTGCTCTAGTGCAAACACTACATACTTATTTATGATCTGTGGATAAGATTATGAAACTCCGGATAAGATTACAAAACTGGAAGAGATTGTTAGGTTGGGGGAAGAATGACTTTAAGGCAATATTCTACAATCTTATTGCCATACTTACTTTCTAGTATCTACTTGCTTGGCAGTGGACTGCAATGATGGAAATTGTGTATCACTATAGATCTCTGGTGGTCGTTGTGGCACTTTTCGTATCCTGCCTTCTCTTGCACCAGGTGGCCTATATACTCCACTGGATTGCACCAGCTCTGGATTTTCTGTAAAGAAGTTTAAAAAACCAAAACAACCAGATGTAATTAAATAAACATTAAGTGCAGTTTTTCAATTTAATATTCAATCTACACTCAATACCCTGCCTGTATAAGTAAAGATTCCTCTGTATCAGGAAATCTATTACTTAAGCAAGTATCAAAAACAAAATAATATTCCCAAACGCAGTATTCATTTCTAACAAGAAATATTAGCTGTACTTCAAACTTATTCAACAGATTTTCATTTAGCTAAAAATGAGGCAACTTGGCTGATTCAGTAAACATTCGTTAAATAAAAGGCACATACAGCAAAACTCACCACTAATTTCAGCAACAGGAATTTGTGTAGGAGCAGACCTATTCCAAGGACCAGATGATTTCTCCACACTTCCACCTGGTTCCTCACTATTATCCTTTGGTTCTTCACTTTTTTCACTTTCTTCTTCATCTTTTTCACTGACAGAAAAAAGGCGTTGTAGCATTTTTCACTTATACAAACAAGTTCATGTTACAATGTGCAAATTGTGTAACATATAGTACTGAGCATATAATAGCAATAGCAATAGCACTTAGACTTATATACCTCTTCACAGTGCTTTACAGCCCTCTCTAAGCAGTTTACAGAGTCAACATATTGCCCCCAACAATTTGGGTCCTCATTTTACCGACCTCGGAAGGATGGAAGGCTGCGTCAACCTTGAGTTGGTGAGAATTGAACTGCCAAACTGCTGGCAGCCGGCAGTCAGCAGAGGTAGCCTGCAGTACTGCATTCTAACCACTGTGTCACCACAGCACCATAATAGTACTGAAAGTATGTCACTATTTAAAACAAAAGGGATCATTTCCAATCTCATGTGTTATAAAGACTGATAATAACAATTAGAACATAAGCATGTCACTAAACTATAGGATAACTAACAAAGAGGCTGCAAAATTTTAAAGTATGAAAAAACGTCATTTTTTAATAATCACCAACTAAGAATACTGTATAGTACAGTGATGGCTAACCTTTTCCGGACCGAGTGCCCAAAGCGCGTGCGCCCGAACCCCCAAAATGCAATGCGCGTGCAGCCCCGTGCATGTGCCCCGCCCCCACGCATGCGTGTGGCCCCCTGCATGCGCTCTGCCCCCGCGCATGCACACATGGGCCCCCGCACGGGCCCCGCCCCCCTGCGAGTGCGCAGCTCCCGCACACACCGCGCCCCCGCGCATGAGCAGCAGAGACCTGACGACCAGCTGGCTGGCGGGAGGCACGCGTGCATGCATGGCAGAGCTGAACTGGGGAGACAGCTCGCATGCCCAGAGAGAGGGTGCTGCATGCCACGTGTCATCATGGGTATAGTATTTTCTTCACCATACCAAGTACACAAATATTAAAGTATTTAAGAATAGCAAGCATGCACATTGATGATGGTGATTGTTTTGAAGCAATACAAGCCATCATGTGGCAAGTTTAGAGATATGACCTGATTCTTTCTTCACCTAGAACTTGCTAGTAATTGAATCAATTATAGTCAGAACTACATTTTTCAATATATATATACATATATATTTTTAAGACAATAATACCTAATTTGCATGGACTGAACTCTGAGGCCACTGTAGTCAATTATTTCTTCCTGCTCAAATTCTTTCCAGTCATCCTCTTCCTGTAAGATGAAGATTGCATAGGCTCATTATTAGTTCTTAATGAAAGGCAATCAGCATTGGAAACAATGGAATGACTGTCACAGGAAAAAAAATCCTCCTAGGATTTAAATACTCCTAATGCTGCATCAGAAGCTGAACAGTGCCTACTTTATAACTATATACTCCATTTCTAACACTCAACATTCCACATATATTCCTTAAGATAAATGACTAAATTATTCTCTTGATAGTAGTTAAATGTCTAAACCCAATAATCTAATCAGAAAGAAAAAATGACCATGTTGCAATTCCACATTTTTTCATTCAAAACAGATGAAATTTAGAGATCTTATTATCATTTAACATGGTAATAATTTTAGCATTATACAAACTGGTTCTAATTGGTTCCAAATTTAAAATAAAAAAGATTTAATTAAATAAAATTAGCACTTAAAACTGAATACTTCCAAGATAGTAAAACATCTCTATAGTATGCAACATAACATATTGTGTGGGATTTCTGGCATTTAATTCTCTTGTCCCCACACTCCCTGGAGTTACAGAAATTAACTTTGATCTAATTTATAGTTTTGCTTCACATGGGAGCAATGAAATCAAACCCCCTCAATCTCTTAGAGCAAGCTTTCAGAGTGATGAAAAGGGGGAGAATTGACTTAACTTTAGTTTACACCCAAGCTGTGACCCGTCTTTGAAGTTATTACAAAACCATTATATAGCTAGTCAATCCACTGAGCAGAAAACAAAGCATCTGTAAGTTAGGAACTATTCTGCTGCATTAAAATGACACATACATTTGGTCAACAGCCAATGTATTATGTTAATTTATTATTAACTGCTGTAGGCCACATCCATCCAACTGCTTTGCCAAGCTCCTTTCCCCTCCCAGAGTCAGCAGGAAATCAGGCTACCCTAAATCTTGCTGTTCTACACTACCCTTATTGTATATCCAGAATGGGTTATTGCTGTATAACAAGAACCATACTAAGGGCTGCGAGTGGTGGTTCACCTATTTGAAATCAAGCTCTGCCCAACATCATCCACCACATGAAAGTCTCAGTCTCTCTTCTGTCCCCTACTCTGTAGGATTAGTTCCGTCAATGGTAAATGACATGAGAAGCAAAACCATACATATACGTATATATATATACAAATAAAAAAATTGTTGTTTTGCTTCTCATCATACGATTCACTGAACTTTTTATTTTTCCTTATAAGCAGGCCAGCACAACTTGTAGAGAGGAAAGGGCTACAAAGGAATAGCTGGTGCACCAATTAAGGGTTGAGGAGACTTGTCTGGCACTGCACGCCAGGGAATGTGTCTGTCATTCGGGAGATGGTTGCATAGGTGTTCCATCTATACAGGTAGTCCTCGACTTATGACAGTAATGGAGCCTGCCCATTCATGTCAGAAGTCGAGGACGTTAAACGAAGCACCTAATTAATGACCTCCCTGTCCCTGCTTTCCCCAATGCATTTGTTAAATGAATGCACAGGTTGTTAGGTAGAACATGGGGTGACTCAGGGAAGGAGAAACCGAGGGAGGCCTAGTGCAGGCACAGGCACTCCCAGGAGGCCTCTCCCACCCTCTATGATATCCCATGCTCTGCCTCCTGCCCTTTGGTTTCCCCAAAGCCCTATGGGCCTCCTCCATACCCCACCCTGTCACCATTAGCTTACTTACCTTTTGATGAGCTCAGGAAATCAGGATAGAGAAGGCCGTTCCCTTGCTGGGCCACGTGGCACAATCAAAAAGAAATACTGTCACTTTTGCTTCCGTTGCAATCCTTTCCTCTCCAGTCACCATAAACCACTATGATTTTTTCTTAGCTCCACCAGCACTAGTCTTACACTGGCAGCGCTAAGAAATCGTGATTTATGCTGGCTAGAGAGGAAAGGTTTGCAAGGAATCAAAATTTGGCATGATTTCTTCTTAAATCCACCAGCGCTAGCTTTACGCTAGTCTTACACTGGTAGAGCAAAGAAGAAATACCATCTCTTTCGCTTCCATGGCAATCCTTTTCCTCCCCAGCCAGGGTAAATCACTACCAATTTATGTGGAGGAAAGGCTTCCAAGGAACCAAAATAGATGTGATTTCTTCTTAGCGCAGCCAGCGTAAGACTAGCATAAAACTAGTGCTGGCAGAACTGAGAAGAAATCATAGTGGTTTATACTGGCTGGAGAGGAAAGGTTTACAATGGAAGCAAAAGTGACAGGATTTCTTCGATTGTGCCACATGCCCCAGCAATGACCGCAGGGGCACTGCAAAGTTTGTAACTTTAAAACTAATTCATATTTAGCTTTTGGGTTGTGCATTGTAACTTCAAACATTCATTAAATGGCCTGTCATACCTCAAGGATTACCTATATTTCTGCAAATGTAACATTCTGGCTAGGCATTCAAACAGCAAAGCACAGAACAGGAAGTCGGATCAACCAATCAGCATGCAGGATATGCACCTTCACACAACACGCAGTTGGGATTTGGGAGGTGTGCACAATGGCCCTTCTACAGCCATCTGCAACCTATGCTTATCCATCAACCCCTTCGCAGCATAGTTATGCGGTGATGCCTATGTGTAGTTGTGGGCAACTCTAAATCAAGCTTTACTCAGTGGCTAGCAGCAGCAATGAACTGGCAGTGTTTGTGAGGCCTGTAGGTCAGTGGTGAAATCTAAATTTTTCCCCTACTGGTTCTGTGGGCGTGGCTTGGTGGGGGTCATGTGACTGGGTGGGCATGGCTATGTAGTTATGTGACTGGGGGGTCAAAAGACAGAAAGTCACTTTAACAAAGTCCTGCTGGAGCAGGGGGTTGGACTAGATGACCACCAGGTCCCTTCCAGCCCTGGATTGCTGTGCTCTTTCAAGGTATCCTCTGAAGCTGCGTCTAGTGCCAGGTTTGTGGTCCTTCCTTCCTCTCCTTTTTCCCTCCCTCCCTCCCTTTCTTTTTCTTTCTCTTTCTTTCTCCCCTCCCTCTTTCTCCCTTCCCTCCCTTTCTTTCTCCCATCCCTCCCTCCCTCCCTCTTTCTTTTTCTTTCTTTGTTTCTTTCTCAGTAACCCCCACCCCCTGTTTTTGGCCTAGCAGGCCTCAGGGAAGCCTGCTGGGAGCAAAAATGGACCCCACCACCACCCGATTTTGGCCTAGCAGGCCTCAGGGAAGTCTCCTGGGAACAAAAATGGACCCCCAATAGGTAGTAAAAAAATGCTTTAAAAAGTAACAAGTTCCGAGGATTGCGTGGCACAGCTGATTGTCAGAACCTTTTTTTAGCATTTTTTTAACTACCTATTGCCAGAACAGGTAGTAAAAAAATGCTTTAAAAAAGTAAAAAAAAAAAGTTCAGACGATCAGCTGTGCTGCGCAATCGTTGGAACCTTTTTTTTTTTTTTTTTTACTTTTTAAAGCATTTTTTTACTACCGGTTCAGGTGAACCAGTAGCATTTTCACTACCAGTTCAGGAGAACCACCCCGAACTGGTAGCATTTCACCTCTGCTGTAGGTGCTCCATAGTATATCCTTTGGGGCAGAGAAGGCTGATCCCTCCTTATGGCAGCAACATTTGGCAAGAGTGAATTGGCTGAGTTTTCAAAAAATTGGCAGACTGCATAAGACCACTTCTCCATAGCTTATACCCACAGTTTGACTGTTTAACCACTAGGTGGCATCAAAGACCAACAATCCATCTATATAGTCCATCTATAGCTTAATGCAAGTAATAGAAAGTGTAATTGAAGGGTTTGTCTTTTGTACTTCTGTAGTCTATATAGTGGAGAATTCTCTTCCTAATGGCTGCTGCTCCCAAGGTAACCTGACTCCTCATTTCTCATAAACTACCCTAAGAACATTTTTTATGTTCTTGCAGTAGTTTACAACTCCCATAGAAAAAAACCTTTGTCAAACTGCAGTCTTCAACAACACTTGGCTGTACCTGGGTTGCACAGAACTGGACCACCAATAAAAACCAACCAATAAAAAAAAAAAGTGGCAGCACAAGCCAGGTTCTGATCTCCCTTGCAGCCAAACCAGCACTGCAGAATAGTTGCAAAATCCGCTTCAGCATCCCTTCACATTGCTGGCATCCTGTCATAAAAGAGGGGAGGAGGGAACAAGGCAAGGGAACGCAGGGAGGGGTTGACAGGAACCAGAGATGTCAATTGGAGAGATCCAAGGACACAACTGTGAGAACGGAATGCAAACATCCACCAGAGTCGCCAAAACCAGAACTGTTACCAAAACAATTAATTTGAATGCTATTGGACACTGACCAGATGACCAAAGTGGGGGAAGACCTGGGAGAAGGGAAATACACAGAATTTATGTGGGAATATTCAGATCTGGCTTTGCTTACACTGTAATCACTTGACCTTAGTAAAAGGCATACCTTTTCTCTGCAAATAGAATCAAGGGTCTTTCTTTCCCAAGTGTTCACGCTGGGACAGGGCTGACTTGCCTCAACTGCAGGTTGACAAAAAGATGCCGGTGCTAATGCTAATACTAATATTCCTTGGGAAGAGTTAATGGGGGGCTCTTCACACAGGAACAAAGATATTGTGTGGATATGGCCCTAGGAAGTAAAATTTAGATGAGTACAAACAAAACTTCAGTGATGTTTGAGCTTTTATTCTTTTCTCTTCTATACAGAGAAGAGAGAAAACAAACTATCGTTCCAGGTTGTCGTAGAAAAATCCAATCAAAGAAACAAAAGACAGCAACACAAACCAACAATTCTTACTTTGGGATTCAGAGGTTTATTTCACTAATAATTTGGAACATAAACAACTATCATAACACAACTTATATCAATAACCCATTGCAATGAGGTCCACTGACATAGCTTGGTCCAGTAAAGACAGCTATGGGCCAGTGGCCCCATCTCATCCCAAGACATACTTTTTATACTTTTCTGCATGCATTTCACAACTCACTTCCTTGTTCTTTCTTACTGACAGTCTCCACATAAAACTGTGTACATCTCAAACATCTATCCATCGGCTACTTTCAGTTATTTATTTATCTATTTATTTATTTATTTTTTATTGGTTCGATTTATATGCCGCCCTTCTCCGGAGACTCAGGGCGGCTTACAATGCATTAAGCAATAGCCTTCGTACTTTTGTATATACCTGCTTAGTAGGGCTTTTGCCCCCCCCCCCCCAGCGGTGTTCTTTTTATACAAAGTCAGCTTATTGCCCCCACAATCCGGGTCCTCATTTTACCTACCTTGGAAGAATGGAAGGCTGAGTCAACCTTGAGCCTGGTGAGATTTGAACTTGCAGTAATTTTTATTTATTTGAATTTATATACCGCCCTTCTCCCGAAGGACTCAGGGCGGTGTACAGCCAGAATAAGAACACACAAATAGAAAATTTAATAACAATTTAAAATATATATTAAACAATATGGCCCGTAACTAATTAAAAACCCATTTTTAAACCTCAAGAATTAAAAATTAAAGATTAAAAGTTAAAAAGAATTAGAATTAGGCCAACCCGGCTTGTTGGAACAAGAGTCTTGAGGGCACGGCGGAAGGTGCGTAGGTCCGGGATCCTCCGAATCTCCGGGGGCAATTCGTTCCAGAGGGCAGGTGCCCCCACAGAGAAGGCTCTCCCCCTGGGGGTCGCCAGTCGACATTGCCTGACCGACGGCACCCAGAGGAGACCCTCTCTGTGGGAGCGTACTGGCCGGTGGGAGGTTATTGGTAGCAGAAGGCGGTCTCGTAGGTATCCAGGTCCTAAGCCATGGAGCGCTCTAAAGATGTTAACCAACACCTTGAATCACACCCGGAAGACCACCGGAAGCCAGTGCAGCTCACGCAGGATAAGTGTTACATGGGAGCGCCACGTCGCCCCCACAATCACCTGTGCGGCCGCATTCTGGACCAGTTGGAGCCTCTGGGTGCTCTTCAAGGGGAGCCCCATGTAGAGCATTACAGTAGTCCAGGCGGGAAGTGACGAAGGCGTGAGTGACCATGCGCAAGGAGTCCCGATCCAGAAAGGGACACAACTGGCGAATCAGGCGAACCTGATAAAAGGCCCCCCTGGCCACAGCTGTCAGATGTTCTTCCAAGGACAGCCGTGCATCCAGGAGGACACCCAAGTTGCGGACCCTCTCCGTGGGGGCCAAAGACTCACCCCCAATAGTCAGCGATGGCGTCAGCTGACTATATTGGGACACCGGGAGCCACAGCCACTTGGTCTTGGATGGGTTGAGTCTGAGCCTGTTCCTCCCCATCCAGATCCACATGGCCTCCAGGCACCGGGACATCACGTCAAGGGCATCATTGGGGTGGTCCGGGGTGGAGATGTACAGCTGAGTGTCGTCAGCGTACTGATGGAACCTCACCCCAAAACCACAGATGATCTCACCCAGCGGCTTCACATAAATGTTGAACAGAAGGAGCGAGAGGACCGACCCTAGCGGCACCCCACAAACAAGGCACCTCGAGGTCAACCTCTGCCCCCCTGCCAACACAAACTGTGACCGGTCGGTGACAAAGGAGAACCACCACAACACGGTACCCCCCACCCCCACCCCTCCAACCGGCACAGCATGATACCATGGTCAATGGTATCAAAAGCCGCTGAGAGGTCTAATAGGACCAGGACAGAGGAGCAACCCCCGTCCCGAGCCCTCCAGAGATCATTGACCAAAGCGACCAATGCCGTTTCCGTGCTGTACCCGGGCCTGAAGCCCGACTGGAACGGATCTAGATAGACAGCTTCATCCAGGTGCTGGGAGAGCTGTCGCACCACCACACTCTCAACAACCTTCGCCACAAAGCGAAGGTTGGAGACTGGACGATAATTAGCTAAAACAGCCAGGTCCAGGGAAGGTTTCTTGAGGAGGGGCCTCACCACCACCTCTTCGGTCAGTGTTCGGTCAGATTCGGAAAGCCTGGTCCTCCAACCGCTCTCCAGGCGTCTTTTTTTGGCACTTCATCTCCCTCAGTTGCAATTGCAGGCAGCTGGCAGCTAAGTGCTACTTAACAGCACTTTAGTCTGCTGCGCCACCAAGGCTCCTATTTCTCGTGGTTTCATCCTTCTATGTCCAAATATATTTCAAAACTATGTACTTTGCAAAATCACATTTCACACCAATGGCTCAGCAGAATTACAAATAGTTCTGATACACTTTGAAATCTGTCTAAAACTTTGGTTCATGTAGCTTTTTAGGGCCTTCTTTTTCCACTTAGGCCTTATTGATTCTAATAGATCAATAAGCTATATTTTCGTTTCCCACAAGGTAAAGCATTAATTCTAGAAATAGTCAATTTTTAACAAAGAATTTTACAAAAGATCCAAACAATGCTTTTTTAACTGTAACACTATTTTATTGTAAAAATATGGGGTCGGTGGGGGAACACTTACATGATTTCCTACCACAAGAACTGTCATTTCTGACCTCTCCATAATTCCCTGGTACATAACACTTTCTGAAACATATACTGTATTTCTAACCAAGATTAGAAATTTTCTTTTTATAAAAAGTTTTTTTTTAAGACAAACAAACATATAATACATGAGTCCTTCCATGTGTCATCTCGGTGTTTCTTCGGTGACTTCTTTTTGTTACTCCTCCTCTTATTTCTTCCTTAATAAATCCTATTTCTCTATTTCAATATTTTCCCCAAAATACATATATTTAATGTAACTTTCTCCTGTTTGCTTATCAAATTCTTTATCTATATCTCTTTTCTATCCAATCATAAAATTTCCCCCATATCTTAAAATATTCCATATCCTCTTTCTCTTTAATCATTAAAGTTAATCTAGTCATCTCTGCGCAGTCCAAAATTTTTCTAATTACTTCCCCTTCTAAAGGGATTTTCTCTACTTTCCATCTTTGTGCAAATACTATTCCTGCTGCAGTTATTATATGTATCATCAAATATACATTTTCTTTACTAATTTTCTCTGGTAGGATACCCAGTAGGAACAACTCAGGTTTTAAATCAATATGTTGTTGAGTCATTTCTTCTATCCATATCTTAATTCTACTCCAATAATCTTTAGCTTTTGGACAAGTCCACCATATGATAAGAAGATCCTGGTATTTGGTGGCATTTCCAACATTTAGCTGATTTATCTTTAAACATTTTTGCCAATTTTTCAGGAGGCATATGCCATCTGTAAAACATTTTATATTCTCTTTATATGCAGTTGACATTGTTAGTTTAAAGTTCCTTTCCCATAACTGTTGCCATCTATCAAGCTCAATTGAGTGTCCACAATTTTTAGCCTATGCAATCATTGTTTCTTTTACTTGCTCTTCTTCTAATTCAATACTAAGCAAAGTTATAACTTTTTTTAATTTAAATTTTTAATTTTTTAAAAAATTATTTTGTCCTCTGTTCCCATGAGTATCCTATCCAGATCTGTCATTTCTAAATAGAAACCATATGATTTTGCATCTTTTTCATATCTTGCTTTTATTTGCATATACATATACCAGTCCATCACAATCCCTTGTTCTATCAATTCTTGTTTCCTTTTCAATTCCCCCTTGATAAACAAGAATTTTATAAGAAATTACACAGGAAAATTATAGAATTGGATTATGAAAATGTATGTATAATGGCTGACTTTAATGCTGTAATGGATGTTGAGTTGGATTATAAAACAACAAAGACAAATAAGAAACCCAGAAAAACTCTCCCAAAATCTTTTTTTACAATGATTGAAGAATTAAGTATTCAAGATATTTGGAGACAAAGACACTTGAAAGAAAAACAATTTACTTTTTATTCAAATAGACATTTGTCGTGGTCAAGGATAGACATGATATGAACATCAACAGACCTTATAAACAATATACAGGAAGTAAATATTGAAACAAAAATTTGGGGTGACCACAATCCAATAACAGTAGCTTGGAAAGGACAGAAGAAAAAGACAAGATGGACACTGAATCAAATAATAATCTATATAAATAAAAATGTAATTGTTCGTTTGTTCAAAATCGTAAATATCCAAAAGTTCTCCACCAATTGCTTTGAAATTTTGACACAACGTTGCATTCGAATACGCACGTGTTTTTATATACCTTTATTATATAGATGTCACACCTGTGACAGGTAAAAACATGAAAAACATTGAAAAACATTGAAAAACGGTGCCATCTGCTGGACGTAAAAACAACACATACTATACTAAATATTTTATGCTTCCATTTCAATGTTTCCAATTTACGATCCATTTATGATTTCCAAGTTTCCAATTTTACTATTCCATTTCAATGTTTCCGATTGCATTGTTAAATTGAATTTTCATAGATTTTGATTTTTCTTTTTGATTTAATTATTTCATACGACATTGCGTTGGAATTGAGCTGTGCCGTATCCCTCTGTAGCTCAGGTCACACCTACTTTGCATCCGTCCCACCAGTCTTTTCACTCGGTCGATTGGATTCAGACCTGAGTTGCCTTTCTCTACATTTCTTTTTGGACTTTAATGTCGCAGCACCACAATGGCAGGCACTCAGCGACACCGCAGTCAAACCCACAAGCAAAATGGCGGGGAATGTCAACCGCCGCGAAGCGTCCTCCCAACTAACGGAGTATGCCATACCTTTGGCAGGGACCCTGATGCCGCCTGTGGTGCGCAGAGCTGCGAAGGTGAAGGCGGTTATACCGGCAAGCCGGGAAACCAGCTCTTACACCCACGGCAAAGTATCCTCGGAGGCATCCGAAGACAAACCTCCGGAGCCCCAGGAATGCAAACTCACCGACGGCAGCCCGGGCGGAGGCCTCCGCCACTCCCATGACGCACAGCTCTCCCAATACAAGCACCAAATAGGTAAGCGACGTTAAAGTCCAAAAAGAAACATAGAGACAGGCAACTCAGGTCTGAATCCAATCAACCGAGTGAAAAGACTGGTGGGACAGAGGCAAAGTAGGCGTGACCTGAGCTACAGAGGGACATTATTGGCACTCGGTCAAAAAATATTGTATACCCACAAGACCGGGCCACAGCAACGCATGGCCGGGTACAGCTAGCATTAAATGAAAAAGAATTCCAAAAGGAATTAGGTTTTTTTAAAAAATAAAAAAAAGGAGGATACATCGCTTCAGAATGTATGGGACACAATGAAAGCATATATCAGGGGTTTGGCAATAACATACCTGGGGGAAAAAAAAAGAAAAAGAAAAGACAATTAAAGAAGAAATTGGAAGAGGAGTGTAAGAAATTAGAGAAAGAGTTACAAAAAGATATACAAAATAACAAAATTAAGAAACAAATGAATAAAAAAGCATGAAATAAATTTGAATGAGCAAGAATTTTTGGCAAATAAATTAAGAGCATCCAAACAGATTTTTTTTGAAAATGCAAATAAACCGGGAAGATGGCTAGCATATAAAATAAAAAAAGAGAAAGAGAAGCAACAAAATATCTACAAGATGAAAGAGGGAAAATACATTATAGAAATGAAGAAAAAAAGAAAATAAGTCAAAATTATTATGAAAAGCTTTATTATCAAGAAAAGATATCTGAAGAGAAGATAACAAATTTTTTAGAAAAATCAGATCTACCTAAAATACCTGAAAAATATAAGGGGATGTTAGAAGAAAAAATAACAATGATGGAGCTAACAGAAGCGATTAAAAAACAAAAAAATGGGAAAGCACCAGGTCCGGATGGACTTCCAGCGGAACTATATAAGACATTTCAAGAGGCGTTAAGCAATGTAATGCTGGAACTATTTAATGAACTTTTACTGAAAGATAAAATGCCAGATTCGTGGATAGAGGCTTATGTCACACTCATACCTAAAGAAGATTCAGATCTGCAATTAATAAAAAATTATAGGCCAATTTCACTATTAAATATGGATTACAAGATTTTTGCTTCAATAATGGCAAACAGATTGAAGAAACAATTACATGAATTTATTCATATGGACCAAAATGGGTTTTTACCTAAAGGGCAAATTAGAGACAATATGAGGATAATTTTGAACACTTTGGAGTATTATGAGATACATTCAGAAAAACAAATGGCGATGATATTCCTACATTCACAGAAAGCTTTTGACAATGTGAACTGGCAGTTTATGATAAAGCAATTACAGATAATGGACTTTGGGGAAAGATTTATGAACATTATAAAAACAATATATAATAAACAATTAGCCAAGATAATGGAGAGATGACAGAAAAAGTTAATATAACAAAAGGAACAAGACAAGGATGCCCATCATCCCCATTGCTATTTGTATTGACTTTAGAAGTGCTAAATAGAAATATAAGGAATGAAGAAATAAAAGGGATGAAAATCAAAAAAGAGGAATACAAACTACAAGCCTTTGCAGATGATTTAGTATTTATTCTTGAGGAACCTCAAAAGACAGGACTGTAATTATTAGAATAAATAGAGGAATATGGCAAGGTGGCAGGTCTAAGAATAAACAAAGAAAAAACAAAAATATTGGTGAAAAACACTACAGAAAAACAAAAAAGAGAATTAAAGGAGAAATTAGACATACAAATTGTGAAAAACATGAGATATCTAGGAATACAACTAACTTCAAGATGTGCAACGATAAAAGAGGATAATTATTACAACATAAGACGACAAATTGAGAAAGATCTGGAAAAATGGAAAACTTTGCAACTATCACTTATGGGAAAGATTGCAATAATCAAGATGAATATACTACCAAGACTATTGTTTTTATTCCAAACAATTCCAATAAGAATTGAAAAGACCTATTTTCAACACCTTAATAAAATAATGAGGAAGTTCATATGGCAGGGGGAAAAGGCGAGAATTAATATAAAGTTGTTACAAGATGTAAGAATAAGGGGAGGATTTGGACTGCCGAACTGGGAATTATACTACCAGGCAGCAACACTGACTTGGATGAAAGAATGGATAGAATTAAGAAATACAAGATTATTAACTTTGGAAGGACATGATTTACATTTGGGATGGCATGCTTTTTTATGGTATGGTAGAAGTAAGATACATACGTATTTTCATAGACATTATGGAAGAAATGCATTGTTATTAGTATGGGAGATGATTAGAGATAAATATGTGAAATTCCAACATGGCTATCAATAATGGAAGCACTAATACACCCAAATATAGTTAATTTTAAAAATATTTTTAGATATAAAGATTTACTTGCAGAAAAAGGAAGATTAGAAATTTTTATTGTATTTAGTAAAAATGGAACTGGAATCCTACACTCTTTCAGGAGGAAATGTATAAATAGAAAGGTTGATAATTGTAGAATTTATGTCGTAAAAGGCTCAAATAAGAATTCTAACTTTTAGACTACTGGGATGAAATATACTACAATTTTAATATTTTAGGTGATCACTGCATAGAAACAATTCATGCTGCTTTCATTCTTTCACTAATATACCTGTTCCTCATGGCATTTAAAGTTGCATGCCACTAAAAATAATTTAGCTATATGCTCTTACGTACAGACTGATAACGTCAGCAGCTTATGAACCACACTATATACATGTATTGCACAAATCCATGATATATTTGGATAGCTATAACAGGTTTACAAAGAACTTAGAATAACAGAGTTGGAAGGGACCTTGGAGGTCTTCTAGTCCAACCCCATGCCCAGGCAGGAAACCCTACACCACTTCAGACAAATGGTTATCCAACATCTTCTTAAAAATTTCCAGTGTTGGGGCATTCACAACTTCTGCAGGCAAGCTGTTCCACTTATTGTTCTGTCAGGAAATTTCTCCTTAGTTCTAAATTGCTTCTCTCCTTGATTAGTTTCCACACGTTGCTTCTTGTTCTACCCTCAGGTGCTTTGAAGAATAGTTTGACTCCCTCTTCTTTGTGGCAACCCTTGAGATATTGGAACACTGCTATCATGTCTCCCCTAGTCCTTCTCTTCATTAAACTAGACATACCCAGTTCCTGCAACCGTTCCTCATATGTTTTAGCCTCCAGTCCCCTAATCCTCTTTGTTGCTCTTCTCTGCACTCTTTCTAGAGTCTCAAATCTTTTTTACATCATGGCAACCAAAACTGAATGCAATATTCCAAGTGTGGCCTTACCAAGGCATTATAAAGTGGCATTAACACTTCACGTGATCTTGATTCTATCCTTCTGTGTATGCAGCCCAGAACTGTGTTGACTTTTTTGGCAGCTGCTGCACACTGCTGGCTCATATCTAAATGGTTGTCCACTAGGACTCCAAGATCCCTCTCAGTTACTACTATTGAGCAAGGTACCGCATATACGGTACCTGTGCTTTTTTTTTTTTTTGAAATTTATTATTTTAAAACAAAAACAAAACATAAAACCATCATCATTTCAAACAATTACAGACAGTGTGTCGATCTGTTAACATTCTATTATGCTTGATCCCATCTTCAAAATACCAATTTGTGACAAAGCTTATTTGACTTCAAAAAGTTCACATATTTTATCTTTACATCAACCTCGTATTTCATACAGTATTTCATCTCCATGTTTTATTATCTATCCACTGATAAAACAAATCCCATATCAAATAATATTGTTTATCTTCCTGTTCTCTAATTTCAAATGTCAATTTACTCATTTCAGCACATCCCATAATTTTCTTAATAATCTCATCATCAGTAGGTAATTTCCTTTCCAATTTTTAGCAAATACAATTCTAGCCGCTGTTAAAACATTCACAATTAATTATTGCAATTCTCTATGATATGTTTCTGGTAAAATCCCTAATAAAAATATCTCTGGTTTAAAGTCAATGTGTTTATCATTTTTTCCAACCACGTGTGTATCTTGGTCCAATATCTCTTAGCTTCTACACATGTCCACCACTTATTTATTTATTTATTTATTTATTTATTTATTTTATTGAATTTGTATACCGCCCTACTCCCGAAGGACTCAGGGCGGTGAACAGCCATGGAATAAAACATATAAATACAAAATTTAAAATAGATTAAAACGAATTAAATAATTTGGCTGAACAAATTTAAAACCCCAATAATTTAAAACCAGATTTAAAATTTCCATTTAAAAAGGGGAAAGACTTAGGTCAGGCCGGCTTGGTGAAATAGGAAGGTCTTAAGCGCGCGACGGAAGGTACGAAGATCCGGGATCCTCCGTATCTCCGGGGGGAGCTCGTTCCAGATAGTAGGTGCCCCCACAGAAAAGGCTCTCCCCCTGGGGGCCGCCAGTCGACATTGTTTGGCCGACGGCACCCGGAGAAGCCCCTCTGTATGGGAGCATACTGGTCGGTGGGAGGCTATTGGTGGTAGCAGGCGGTCCCGTAAATAACCAGGTCCTAAGCCATGGAGCGCTCTAAAGGTGATAACCAAAATCTTGAAGCGCACCCGGAAGACCACCGGGAGCCAGTGCAGCTCGCGCAGGAGAGGTGTTACATGGGAGCGCCATGTCGCTCCCGTCACCACCCGTGCGGCCGCACTCTGCGCCAGTTGGAGCCTCCGAGTGCACCTCAAGGGGAGCCCCATGTAGAGAGCGTTACAATAGTCCAGACGGGAGGTGACGAGGGCATGAGTGACCGTGCGTAACAAGTCCTGATCCAGAAAGGGACGCAACTGGCGGATCAGGCGAACCTGATGAAAAATCCTCCCGGTCACGGCCGTCAAGTGCTCTTCTAAAGACAGCCGTGAGTCCAGGAGGACACCCAAGTTGCGAGCCCTTTCTGTGGGGGCCAATGATTCGCCCCCAATAGTCAGCGATGGCACCAACTGACTATATCGGAACGTCGGAAACCACAGCCACTCGGTCTTGGATGGGTTGAGCCTGAGCCTGTTCCTCCCCATCCAGATCCGTACGGCCTCCAGGCACCGGGACATCACTTCAAGGGCATCGTTGGGGTGGTCTGGGGTGGAGATGTACAGCTGGGTGTCGTCAGCGTACTGATGGTACTCCACCCCGAAACCATGGATGATCTCACCCAGCGGCTTTACATAAATGTTGAACAAAAGGGGCGAGGGGACCGATCCTTGTGGCACCCCACATATAAGGGGCCTCGGGGTCGACCTCTGCCCCCCCGTCAACACAGACTGTGACCGGTCGGAGAGAAAGGAGGAGAACCACCGTAATACGGTGCCTCCCACCCCCAACTCTTCCAACCGGTGCAGCATGATACCATGGTCGATGGTATCAAAAGCCGCTGAGAGATCTAACAGGACCAGGACAGAGGAGCACCCGTCCCGAGCCCTCCAGAGATCATCCACCAACGCGACCAATGCCGTTTCCGTGCTGTACCCAGGCCTGAAGCCCGACTGGAACGGATCTAGATACGTCGTTTCATCCAGGTACTGGGAGAGCTGTCGTGCAACCACACTCTCAACAACCTTCGCCACAAAGCGAAGGTTGGAGACTAGACGATAGTTAGCCAATACTGCCGGGTCCAGGGAAGGCTTCTTGAGGAGAGGTCTCACCACCGTCTCTTTCAAGGCGGCGGGAAAGACACCCTCACCCAATGAAGCATTTATAATCCCCTGGAGCCAGCCTCGTGTCACCTCCCGGGAAGCCAGCACTAACCAGGAGGGGCACGGGTCCAACAAACATGTGGTCGCATTCAGTCTACCCAGAATCCTGTACACATCCTCAGGGGTCACAGGATCAAACTCATCCCAGATAACATTCTCAGGACCTGCCTCCATCATCCCCGCTGGATCTACCCAGTCGGAGTCCAGATCTTCCCGAATCTGAGTGATTTTGTCATGCAGATACTGAACAAAATCCTCGGCTCTTCCCTCCAAGGGGTCCTCCCACGCTTCCTGGTGGAGCAGGGAGAGGCTCACCCTAAACAGGGCGGCCGGGCGATTATCTGATGACGCAATAAGAGCAGAAAAATGAGTACATTTTGCTGCTTTTATCGCCACTAGGTAATTCTTAATATGAGATCTTACCAGTGTCCGGTCAAATTCAGCACAACTGGCCCTCCAACTACTCTCTAGGCATCTTTTCCGGCGCTTCATCTCCCTTAGCTCCTCAGTGAACCAAGGAGCCAGGTGAGATCGGCACCGGGTCAGAGGCTGCAAAGGCACGACTCGATCCAGAGCTCCAGCAGCTGCCCTATCCCAGGCGGCCACTAGGTCTCCAGTCGAGGCGTGAGCCAGAACCTCAGGGATTGGCCCAAGCTCCATCTGGAACCTGTCAGGTTCCATCAGGCGCCTGGGGCGGTACCATCTTGTTGGTTCCGCCTCCCTGCGGCGGGGTGCAGCGGTTCGAAGGTCAAGGCGAAGGAGAGAGTGATCCGACCATGACAAGGGCTCGATGACTATATCCCCTATCTCGAGATCACTCAGCCGCTGTCCAGAGACAAAAACCAAGTCCAGCGTGTTCCCCCCCGCGTGTGTAGGGCCATGAATTAACTGGTTAGGTCCATAGCCGTCATGGAAGCCATGAACTCCCGAGCCACCTCAGATGCCTCACCCACGGACGGCAGGTTGAAATCCCCCATGACCATAAGTCTGGTAGTATGATCCTGGAGTCTGATGACACTTCCAACATTTCTCCGATTTATTCTTGAACATTCTGGCTATCCTCGTCGGGGGTAAATGCCACCTGTAAAACATCTTATACAAATTCTCCTTATATGCTGTAGACATTGTCATTTTATAATTTTGCGACCACAATTTTTGCCATTTCTCTAAGTCGATACCATGACCAAAATTTTTCCCCCATGCTATCATTGATTCTTTAACTTGTTCTTCCTCCAATTTTACCTCTAGCAAATATCCATACAATTTTTTAATTACATAATCATCAGAACCCATCAAAATCATATCTAAGTTAGTCAAAGCATTGTATAAACCTTCTTGTTTAAGATCTTCTTCATATCTAGAACGTATTTGCAAATATGAAAACCAATCCATCTTATATCCCTGGTCTTCTAATTCTTGCTTCAATTTAAGTTCACCCTTTTCATCCATTAATTCACTATATCTAACAATTTGTTCCCTTTTAAATATTACTGAGTATGAAAATGCTTCAATTGTAGATACCCAGACTGGAATCTTCAAGTAATGTTTTTTAATTTTCTCCCAATTCAGTAGCAAAGCTTCCTGTATCTGATGCCTTCTAAAATACCCCTGAATTTTTGTTCCTTTATACCATAAAAAAGCATGCCACCCCATCAACAGATCATGTCCTTCTAAATTCAATAATCTAATATTTCTCAAAGTTATCCATTCTTTAATCCACATCAAACTTGTTGCTTGATAGTAAAGTTCCCAATTAGGTAAACCAAAGCCTCCCCTCATTCTAACATCTTGTAACAACTTTAATTTTATCCTCGCCTTCTTTCCCTGCCAAATATATTTCAACGCCATTTTATTCAAATCTTCAAAAAATTCTTTCCCCAATCTAATTGGAATTGTTTGGAATAAATACAAAATTCTAGGCAGAATATTCATCTTAATAGTTGATATCCTACCAATCAAAGAAAGTTGCAAATTCCCCCATTTCGCCAAATCTGTCCCTATCTGTTGTTTAAGCTTATTGTAATTATTTTCTTTAAGTGTACTACATCTTGCTATCAAATATATCCCCAAATATTGTACCTTGTTTGTGACCTGCATTTTTGATATCTCCATCAATTTTTCTTTTTGTTTTATCAACATATTTTTAGTCAAAATCTTCATTTTATCTTTATTGATTTTCAATCCAGCTACATTCCCAAAAATTCTCCAATATCCTCTATCAGTTTATTTATTGATGTTAATGGTTCTTCAATAATAAAGACCAGGTCATCAGCAAATGCTTGCAATTTCTATTCTTCTTTCCGCACTTTCATACCTTTTATATCTTTTTCTTCTCTGATATTTCTATTTAAATCTTCTAATGTCAATATAAACAACAGTGGGGACAGTGGACATCCTTGTCTAGTACCTTTTTCTATCTCGATAGAATCAGTCAATTCTCCATTTATCATTACTTTTGCCATTTGCTTGTGATATATAGCTTCTATTGCCTGAATAAATTTTCTACCAAAGCCCGTCTGTTCCATTTGAAGCATCATGAATCGCCAGTTTACATTGTCAAAGGCTTTTTGAGCATCTAAAAATATCAAAGCCATCTGTTTTTCAGGATGGGCTTCATAATATTCTAAAGTGTCCAGAATTATTCTAATATTGTCTCTAATCTGTCTTTTTGGAAGAAATCCATTTTGATCTGCATGTATAAAATTATTTAAATATCTCTTAAGTCTTTCCGCTAATATTGAAGCGAAAATTTTATAGTCTGAATTTAGCAGGGATATAGGCCTATAGTTTTTAATTTGTTGTGGGTCTGTATCTTCTTTGTGGATCAATGTGATGTATGCCTCAGACCATGACTTGGGTATTTTCTTCTTCATCATCACTTCATTCATGACTTCCAATAACAGGAGACTTAGATTCTTGTAATGTCCTATAATATTCAGAAGGTAAGCCATCAGGCCCTGGTGCCTTTCCTTTATTTCTTGATTGCTTCCCTTAACTCCATCATCGTTATATTTCCCTCTAACATCTCCTCAATATCTTTGGGGATCCGAGGTAAATTTGCTCTTTGTAAGTAACTTGCCACATTTTCCTCCTCTATCTTCTCTCTCTTATAAAGTTGTGTATAATATTCCTGTATTATTTTTCCCATCTCTTTATTTCCAAGTTTGCTTTGCACTTGATCATCAATTAATTGTGTTATTTTCCTTGATTTTCTTTCTTTTTTCAATTTATATGCTAACCATCTTCCTGGTTTATTTGCATTTTCAAAATAGTTTTGTTTAGTACTTCTAATTTTTTGAGTTAATTCTTCTTTCTCCAGTAAGTCCATTTTATGCTTTATTGTATCCATTTTCACTTTTACATCTTTTTTATGTGGACATTTCTGGAGTTCCTTTTCAAATCTCTTAGTCATCTGCCAAAATTTTGTGTGTTTGCCTTTTCTTCAAGTTTCTCTTCCTTGTATAGTCCATTATTAAGCCTCTAGCATAGGCCTTCATTGTGTCTCAAAGATTTTGTGTCGATGTGTCTTCTTTTTTATTCTCCTTAAAGAAGAAAGCCAGCTCTCTCTCCATTTTCTGTACAAAGTCTTTCTCTTTTAATATTATATTGTTTAAAGTCTAGATTTTCTTTTCCGTACTTTCCAAGTGACTGTCACAGGATTGTGGTCTGCCCATATGTTTGTTTCTATTTCTATTTGTTCTATATTCAAAGTTAATTCCATTGTTGTCCATATCATATCTAACTTAGACCAAGATTAATGTCTGTCAGAATAAAAAGTGTATTGTCTATTTTCCCCATTTCTATCTCTCCAAGCATCTTTTAAATTTATTTCCTCTGTCATCTTGAAGAAAGATTTTGGTAATATCTTTCTACTATGTCTTACTATTTTGTGTGTTTTATAGTCCAAGTTTTCATCCACTATTCCATTGAAATCACCCATCATACATATGTTATCATATTCCAGTTCAATTATTTTCATATGTAGTTTTCTATAAAAGTCACTTTGGTTGTTGTTTGGAGCATATATTGCTACTAATAGAATTTTCATATTATTATCTTTTATCTCCACCATCAGAATTCTACCTTCTACATCTGCATATATTTGCTCAGCTTGTATTGTATTTTTTTTTTTAAATTTGATTTATATGCCGCCCTTCTCCGGAGACTCAGGGCGGCTTACAATGCATTAAGCAATAGCCTTCATACTTTTTTATATTTATACAAAGTCAGCTTATTGCCCCCATAATCTGGGTCCTCATTTTACCTATCTTAGAAAGGATGGAAGGCTGAGTCAACCTTGAGCCTGGTGAGATTTGAACTTGCAGTAATTGCAGGCAGTAGATGTAAGTGGATGTTAATTAGTCTGCTGAGCCACCAGAGCTCCTTATATATTTCTAATATATAAAACCACTCCTCTTTTTTTACATTGTGGCAATGATAAAAATGTTTTCCCTACTTTTGGTTGTATCAGTAATTGTTCATATTGCTTTTTAATATGTACTTCTTGTAGACAGATTATATCAAACTTTAGTTTCTCTAATTTGTGAAAAACCTTTCTTCTTTTGAGAGCTGAGTTAAGTCCATTTATATTTATTGAAATTAATTTTCTTTCTTCCATATTCATACTTTATTGTATGTTATATACTGTAGGTTTTGTTGCTCTAGTTCAGCGGTTCTCAACCTGGGGGTCACGACCCCTTTGGGGGTCGAATGGCCATTTCGCAGGGGTCGCCAAAGACCTCTCTTGCCCCTTCCCCCCCCCATGCCTCTGCTCACCCTCACCCTCTGCGCGTCTGTTGGAGGGCTGTGCCACGCTATTGAAAAGAGCGGATCCCAGCGTGCAATGCGGTGCCCCATGCTATTGAAGAGAGCGGATCCCAGCGTGCAACGCGGTGCCCGACGCTATTAAAGAGAGCAGATCCCAGCGTGCAACGCGGTGCCCGACGCTGTTGAAGAGAGTGGAGAGAGGCGCATGTGCATTCGTGTGGGTAGAAAAGAGTTCAGGGGCTCACTGCTGCTGCTGCCGCCGCCGTCACTGATATCTGCCGCTGCATTAAAAGTTTGGGTGAGTGATTTCAGGGATTCCCTGCTGCCACCGTGCCCCCATTGCCTGAAATGGCAGGAAAATCTTTTGCTGGCTGAGCTCAGGGATTCCCTGCTGCCACCGTGCCCCCATTGCCTGAAACGGCAGGAAAATCTTTTGCTGGGTGAGCTCAGGGATTCCCTGCTGCCACCGCACCCCCATTGCCTGAAACGGCAGGAAAATCTTTTGCTGGCTGAGATCAGGGATTCCCTGCTGCCACCGCACCCCCATTGCCTGAAGCGGCAAAAGCCGCACAGGAGAAGTTTCGGGGAGTGCCCCCTGAAGCTCCCGTTTCAACCCCTGCCTCTGCCTGCCATAGTCTGAAGCTCCTGTTTTGGGTGCAGGAGAGAAAGCAGGACAGGAAGGGAGAGAGAGAGAAAAGAAAGAATGAAAGAAAAAGAGACAGAAAGAGAAAGAGGGAGAGGAAGGGAGAGACAAGAAAGAGAGGAAAAGAAAGAAAGTGGGGAGAAAGCAGGACAGGAAGGGAGAGAGAGAGAAAAGAAAGAATGAAAGAAAAAGAGACAGAAAGAGGGAGAGGGAGAGGAAGGGAGAGACAAGAAAGAGAGGAAAAGAAAGAAAGTGGGGAGAAAGCAGGACAGGAAGGGAGAGAGAGAGAAAAGAAAGAATGAAAGAAAAAGAGACAGAAAGAGAAAGAGGGAGAGGAAGGGAGAGACAAGAAAGAGAGGAAAAGAAAGGAAGTGGGGAGAAAGCAGGACAGGAAGAGAGAGAGAGAGAAAAGAAAGAATGAAAGAAAAAGAGACAGAAAGAGAAAGAGGGAGAGGAAGGGAGAGGAAGTCTTTGATTTATGACCAGAATTGAGCCCAAAATTTTGGTTGCTAAGCAAGAGCATTGTTAAGTGAGTTTCACATTGTACTCAATCCATGATCTCTCCTGGTTCTAACAGTCATGTGCAAGTTAGGGAAGAATCATGCCATGTATCATCTTTTGCATTATCAAAGCTATTGTTAAATATTATTTTCATTAGGAAACCAACCCATGACAATGGAACCAAAAGCTAAGAAAAGAAAATATACTGAGGATTTTTTACAGTATGGGTTTACCTCAATAATTACAGCAGGAATTGAGAAACCCCAATGTATTATTTGCTGTGAGGTTCTATCAGCCGAATCCATGAAGCCAAACAAATTAAAACGCCATTTTGATAGCAAGCATCCGAGCTTTGCTGGCAAGGATACCAACTATTTTAGAAGCAAAGCTGATGGACTCAAGAAAGCTAGACTTGACACTTGTGGCAAGTACTACAAACAAAACGAAGCAGCCATTGAAGCTTCATATTTGGTGGCACACAGAATCGCCAAAGCTATGAAACCTCACACCATTGCTGAGGATTTACTGTTGCCAGCAGCCAAAGACATTGTTCGAGTTATGATTGGAGATGAATTTGTTAAGAAATTAAGTCCAATTTCCTTATCTAACAACACTGTCCGCAGAAGAATAGGTGACATGTCTGCTGATATTTTTGAGCAGGTAATCCAGGAAATTAAATCTGCTCCACTTCCAATATTTAGTATCCAGCTTGATGAATCTACAGACGTTGCAAACTGTTCACAATTATTGGTTTACGTGAGGTATATTAATGATGGCAAGTTTAAAGATGAGTTTCTTTTTTGCAAACCTCTTAAAACGACAACAACTGCACGTGATGTATTTGACACAGTTGGTTCATTTCTGAAAGAGCATAAGATCTCTTGGGAAAATGTTTGTGGTGTTTGTACAGATGGTGCTCCAGCTATGCTAGGATGTCGATCTGGGTTTCAACGTTTGGTACTGAATGAGTCACCAAAAGTCATCAGAACGCACTGTATGATTCATCAGCAAATATTAGCAACGAAGACGCTGCCACAAGAGTTACAAGAAGTAATGAAAAGTGTCATAAGTGCTGTCAATTTTGTAAAGGCGAGCTCTTAAACAGCCGGCTGTTTTCGCAACTGTGCAACGAGTTGGATGCGCCGAACAACGCTCTGCTATTTCACACTGAAGTGAGATGGTTGTCAAGAGGAAAAGTTTTAAAACGTGTTTTTGAGCTTCGTGATGAACTCAAAATGTTTTTTAATCAGAAAGCAAGACCACAGTTTGAAGCACTTTTCAGCGATAAAAGTGAACTGCAGAAAATAGCTTACTTGGTTGATATCTTTGCCATCTTGAATGAGTTAAATTTATCACTGCAAGGACCAGATGCAACATGCCTTGATTTGTCTGAAAAGATCCGAGCGTTCCAAATGAAACTTCAGCTTTGGCAAAACAAATTGGATGAAAATAAAATTTACATGCTGCCTACCTTATCTGCTTTCTTTGAGGAACATGACATTGAACCAGACAAAAAGATTACGATAATTTCTGTGAAAGAACACTTGCACATGCTTGAAGACGAAGTTTCATCGTACGACACCCCATTTGCACTTGCCAGAAGCCCATTCACAGTCAAAGTTGAAGATGTTCCTGAGACAGCACAAGAGGAGTTCATTGAACTTATTAACAGCAGTGCAGCGAGAACTGATTTCACTACAATGCCAGTTACAAAATTCTGGATCAAGTGTTTGCAGTCATATCCTGTTCTGTCTGAGACTGTGTTGTGCCTTCTTCTTCCATTTCCAACAACATATCTTTGTGAAATAAGGTTTTCCAGCTTGTTGGTTATCAAGTCTAAATACAGAAGTAGACTTCTTGTGGAAGATGATCTTCGTTGTGCTCTTGCAAAGACTTCCCCAAGAATTTCTGATTTGGTGAGAAAGAAGCAATCTCAACCTTCGCACTGACGTTGGCTTTTTATGCATACTGTTACAAAATGTACCAATGTAGTTTACTGTTGTTGTATTAAAACTGTTATCCATACTACACCATGCTTCAAAACAAAATTTCATTTATTTGTAATTAGAAATAAATATTTCACAATATATAATTACATATTCATTTTGTGATTAATCACTATGCTTTAATTATGTTCAATTTGTAACAATAAAAATACATGGTCCTTGCACTTTTGACCAGTCCTCGAACTTACGACTGTCCTCACATTTTACGTTTTTGCCCTATCTTATCACCATGGTGAAGAGAAGCAGTTGTGAAATGAGTGACATGGTTGTTAAGAATGCTGCACCAGCATAAATGTGAGGATGGTCATAAGTGTGAGGACCAGTCAAAAGTGCGAGGATCTGTCAGAAATGACTTTTTTCAGCCCTCTGAGTAGTCCCTATACACATAGCCATGGCCGCCTGGTCACATGACCAGCTAGCCACGCCTACCCAGTCACATGACCTCCAAGCCATGCCCACGAAATAAGCCACGCCCACCCCTGGTTGGGGGTCACCACAACATGAGGAACTGTATTAATGGGTCACGGCATTAGGAAGGTTGAGAACCACTGCTCTAGTTGATCTTACTTCACGTTGTTCCTGATATTCCACAATCCCTCCTACTGCACCTTCAGCTGCTTCAATCATTGCCAACTCCTCTTCTCGAAATTCTACTGGCACAACTGTTGTTTGAGTCTCCATTTCCGTTTCCATCCCCTTCTCTTTGAGAAATTCTTCATAGAATGCCTTCGCTTTGTCAATTGTATCCAATCTATATCTTTGAATTTGCCACGTTAAGACTAACCCTTCTGGTACCAACCATCTGTAATTTACACCTTTTTGAAGTAATATTTTGGTCAGAAAGTGGTATTCTCTTCTCATCTCTCTCACTTTTCTTGGCATTTGTTTCAAAACCACAACTTCTTTCTCCTTATATTTCAAAGTTTTTTCTCTGACAATCTGAAGTATTTGTGCTTTAATCGACTTCTTAGTGAATCTTATATGTACTTCTCATGGTAATTTGTTACGCATTGCATATCTAGTATACACTCGATATATCTCATCCACACCATCCATCATCTTCTCCTTAGTAATTTCTAACGCTTCAGCCAGTATTTCTATCATAATTTCTGCCAGGTTCTCTCCCTTTTCTTCTTCCACATTTTGAAATCTAAGATAAAATTCTGATTTGTCCATCTCCCATCCAATTAGTCCACTCCTATCTCGTTCAACTTCTCCCAATCTATTATCAATATCTTTGATTTTTTTCCTCTTTTTGCTCATCTTTTTTCTCAAGCTTTTGCAGTCTCTTTTCATATTTCAACATCATTTGTTGACTGCTTGCCACTTTTTCATCTGTCTTAAGTAGTCGTTGTTCCATCCTTTGTACTGTTTGGAGAATCATCTGTATCAACATATCTTTCTCTTTTTCCTTTCCTTTCTCTCTCTCCTGCTGAAGCATCACCTGGATTGATCGCTGTCCTCCAGATGGTGACGAAGAAGGCGTGGTAGAAGAAGATCCCACTGTCGCTACTTTTCTACTCATTCTGTCCAATAGTCAGCAAAGACCAAAGCCAAACAAAAAAAGTAACAAAAAAAGTAAAAAAGAAGAAAAAGGAAGAAAAAGAAAAAATAAATCAATTCTTCAGGTTCTTCAAAACCCTAATCCACAAGAGGGAAGTAATAAAAAATCAAAAATCAAAGACCAATCTTCAGGCTCTTGAGCGCCTTAATCCAATTCAGATTGTAAAAATAGCGAAAAAGGAAAATCCATTAGACACATTTATGCAAGGAAAGCATACAGAGAGATTTGACTTAACCAAAACAGGAAAATATAATAAATGTCAAAAGAAGTTCCAATTTCTTCTGCAATGTTTCTGGACTCCTACTTCTAGTAAATCCACAAAGAACACCTGGGTAAACAATGCAGATAGTTCCAACTTCCTCAGATGTTCTCACAACAATCTTATCAACCAGGAGATTCAGAGTCCTTGAGTTATAATAACAATGTTATTCTCAACTTGTTACTTGTATAAAAACAAGTAACAAAGTTTCTTTTCCAGCAGATTGCAGTATTACACTCTCTCCTGTCTTTCCTGCAATTTATAGTTCAAAGCTTCTTTGTCAGTAAAATAGTAAATATAAAATTTAAACAATCTTCAAAAAGAGAAAAGAAAAAACTTCAATCTCGAAAGAAAAATTATTTTAAAAAGAAAAGGCACAAAGGTTTGCCAATATTAGACTCTTAGCTTATCCATCTCTTTCAGTCCAGTCCCGGTCAATAGTAAAACAAAACTTTTAAGATCTGTCAAATTAAATATTTTGGGTAAAAAAACAACTCCTCCCAATTAGATTCGCCGCTTAATTTCTTGTAACCTCCAATTCTCATATCATTTACATCAGGGTGTTCTTTATATTGCTTTAAATTAAAGCTCTCTCACCGCATCGGCTCACTCTCCTTCTATTTCTCTTCCGGAGCTGTCCCAACTTCAGCAGCCATGATGGCTGCCACCCCGCTGCGAGAAAAAGGGCTTCTCCTGGATCAACCAGGGACTTTGCGGTGTCCCTGGGATCATCAGGATGTGCCCTCCACTATCACAGTCAAAACAAGACTGTGAGGTCCAAAATGGACCATCCAGCAGTGGGGCTTTCGGCGGCGATCCTGGAGGACCAAAATCCTCCGACTCTTCCGTCACAATGTCAAGCTCCTCCCCCCAGTACCTGTGCATTTTGTTTTTCTTCCCTAAATGTAGAACCTTGCTAAGAGTGTTAGACTATAAACCTCACTAATGACAATGATTGAGTTCACACAAGGTAAGTTGAAAGCAAATGAACCAAGGATTAACTTGATATATGAACTCAAATGCAATGAAGTCCAAGTTTGTTTAAAGTGAAAAACAAATACATCAGTGTCATTTGGGGGAATCCTGAAGAAATTGCCTAGCCCCAAACTTAAAGCTCCTGATAAAAAAGCAACCTAATCCCCCCCTCCAAAGAATAAATTAAACAATTGGGGAGAATTAACTAAAGGGGAAAAAGGTAAAAATTCATGCACTGCTTGGAAAAACCTCTATGACATTTTTGTCCCTCTTTCATAATATTAGCCCATAGGGTTATCCGCTGACATGAGACATTCCACAGACTCAAATTACTTCCACTGTGATGTATACAGTTAAACTATGGATTTCATTTGTGTTTGTACTGCTGTACTTCCCCAAAAATAAGACCTTCCCCAAAAATAAGCCCTACCCTGATTTTCACGCATGTGCCTAATAAGTCCTACCCCAAAAATAATTCCTAGTTAAGACCAGCCCACTTCATCCCACCACTTGGTTGTTTGGCACACCAGTGCTGCCGCAAGGTCAGGTGAGGCAGGTGGTGGAAGGGGTGGCGCTGACCCACACGCCCGGCACCTGTGCACCTCAGGACCCCAGCAGCCAGGCCACCTACGACCCAATACTTGCCTCGTGGTGGCAGCACTTAATAGTCCTGTCCAGCAGGAGCCCACGTGGCCACCGGGCCACTTCTGCTTGCTCGGCTGCAACCAAGCAGGAGGCACACAGAGAGGTTGGGTCAGATCGCTCTGTCTCTCCCACTTCCTTCATGCAGTTATGGCTGGTCCCCACTTTCTCACCGGCCTGCATCAGTCCTAGTCTCCATTCTGGAAATGGTAGCCCCCTTTTCTGCCACTTCTCCAATCGATGTTGTGTTCCTTTGTATGGAAGGATGCTAAGCTCCGAGAAAACTAGGCCACCTGGAGCTGGGTGAGGAAGGGCAGGCTCCCCTTCCCTGATGGTTCTGCAAAGCCCTTGAGGTTTTGCGTGGAGGAGCAGATCACTTCTCACAGGGTTGGCCTCGGAATGGCAAACAGAAGAACTTTGCTCTTTTTCTCCAGGGCCTTTGAAATCCCCACCCCCTCACTTTTCTGCCTTAAAATCCAGAGCACACATGTTTTCCTGATCAGCTGAGGACATGGTAGGAGGAACACAACACCAGTTGGAGAAGCAGCAGCAAAGGGGGCTGTCATTTCCAGAATGGAGACACCGGGCAATGCAGGCTGGTGAGAAAGCGGGGACCAGCAATTGCTGCATGGTGGAAGTAAGGGAGGGAGGGAGGGCGATCCGAACCGTGTGTGTGTAAGAGAGAGGGGGGGAGCACATCGCCACCAGCCATGATATAACTCTCTGAGGTTGGATCAGATCTCTCTCGCACTGCAGTGGTGGTGGCGATGCTTCAGTGCCTGGCCGGCCAGGATGGCCTCCTTGTCACTCAGCCACTTTCCCTCTTTTTTCTTCCCACTCCTACTCCTCCTTCCCTTGCTCCGCTTTTGGTCTCTCCATTGCAGCGCAACACCCGGGATCCACTTTGACAGTGGTGGGGATTGGGGGATGGTGTCGAGTGTCAGCCATTCCCTCGACACATGATCCCGGGGACTGTGACAAGCCAGAAGAACAAAGACACGGTGAAGGGGGGTGTTGTAGTGTTTAGCAGGGCATGGTGATATCAGGTGGTGGACGGTATAGGGAATCTGGGGACAGGGTCAATAAAATGATGTCAAAGGGAACAAACGCCCTTCAATACGAGGGACAGCGAGATCCGGAAGTAACTAAAGGATTAAATAGCGCGGTCACTTTAAATGCACAATTGAGCAAGGGAGGGGCGCTTGGGGGCGTTCTATAAAGCCAGATAAGTGGAGGGGTCGCGCGTCTCCGACTTTGTTTTTCATCAGAAAACTTCAGCGCTTACTGTATGACCACCGTGTAAGCTACGATTAAACCGGATAGCTTCACCTTTGAGTGTGTGCGTGTGGTGTTTGTTCGGCGGAGCACAGGTGGTTCCAGAGGAGGCTGACAGATGGTCAATCCCCATTTGTGGCGTGGCTGCTGACCACAGTGGCGGGGAAGGCGGAAGGCAATCATGCCCACCAAACCAGCCTGGGATTGGGTGGGAAGGGAAACCGAGTGGCACTGAAAACAGCTGAAAGTGTTGCGTTCAAGCCCTGGAAGATTGTTTGAAAGGGACAGCATTGCCTGCAAGTCTTGTTACTGGGAGAGGCTGTGTGTTCCTTCTAAGCACGCGCTTCCCACAGTCTTCCAGGGCTTGATTACACAAAGGCAATTTGCTCTGGAAGGGAAGTGGGGAAGAAGTTTCTGGCGGTCCCGCTCAGCAGTCAAAACTTCAATGCCACACTTTCAGCTGTTTTCGGCGTCGCTCGGTTTCCCACCCCACCCCTGCCTGCTCAATGCTATGCCGTGCAATGTAAGCCATGCAAAGCAACTGGAGGCCTCGGAGGTCCACGCCAAGCAGGAGCATCCCAGCAGAGAGCAGCACATACACGAGGGCAAAGAGCCCCCATGAGGCCAGCAGCAGTAGGTACGGGATGTGGGTTGGTCGGCGGAGGCTGTAGAGGCCTCCAGCCTTGCAACCCTGCACAGGGAAGGCGAAGGTTTGCTCTGGAGCTGTGGCAGAGCATTGCACTGGGAGGCCTCTACCCTGGGGATCCTGTGCACCCCCCCATCCAGGATCGTCCCCGGAGCCAAGATGGTCAGGGCGGGTTGCTTTGCATGGCTTGCATTGCACAGCATACTGGTAGCATTGAGTTGCATGTCTTGCTCGCCTTTCCAGCTCAGGAGTGCAGGCCAAGGGCTCGGTGGCCATGGAAGATGGGGTCTTGGGGTGCAAAGGATGAAGGGGCAATCTCTTCTCTCCTCTGTCCCACTGCAGGGCCACCACGGAGCTCCTGCCTGCCAAAACCGCACAGGGCAGGGGAGGGGTGCATCCCGAAGGTGACGGCAGGCGAGGTGGCATGGCTCCACCGGCGAAGGGGCCCTGGCAGGTCAGCAATGGGGGAGGCTCCGGAGCTCTGTTATCGGCTACAGAGGCCTTCAGGAAAGCCTTGCTGGCTGCAGAAGAGATGGGCCGTGGTGTGCGACGCCTGGCTGCAACTATCCGAAGCCAAAGAAGTTCCTGAAGGCCTCTGACAGCGAAAAGGAGGCGGGGGGGCAATGCGCGCAAGTGAGGTGAGTCAGTGGACATCCCCCCTTCCCCCAAAAAATAAGACCTGGTGCCTTTTTTTGGTGGCAACAAAAAATTATAAGACAGGATCTTATTTTCAGGGAAACCTGGTAACTTGGGTGCTTTCAAAAAGACTGGACTCTCTCATGGTATGGAGACAGCTTCTCAGGAGGTGTATCTCTCGTGGCCATCAAAAGCCTTGCTTCCTTCATAATTTATTCACCTGGGGATGTCTCAAAAATTAATATATTGTTTTAAGGTTACAGCACCATAAAGCTTGAAAACTAGTGCCATACAGAAACAGAATGCTGGACTAAATTTTTTCTAACCCAATGGGGTAGTTCATACATAAAAACTAAATATGAAAACATTACTTTTTGAGCTACTTAATGCATACAATGCAGCGAGTGCACTGTGATACACTTACATTCTTCAGTAGCTGCTTTTGGAGGGAGCCAATAAAAATCATACCTGTGTACCACTGTGTACCACCACTCTCATACTGCCTCAACAGCAAAATACTGTTGCCCAAAGCAGAAACTGAGAAAATCGTTTCCCGTGCTCCCAAAGCTCTGGCAAGGCAAGCCTATGCAGTAAGACGCAGGGTTCAAACGGAGGAGTGAGTGCCTGGTGGGAAATTTGAGAGAAACTTGGACAAGGAAGACGTCGTTTCCCGTTTTGGCACCAAAAGTCGCCCCACACAACAGCCCATTTCCTAACAGCATGGATTCCCATGGACCCTACCCTCGGCCTTATAAGTGAATAAAGATAAACAGGTTTCCAACGCTTGGAAGCCCAAGATGGGCTGGCTGGACTGTAGCGACGCCGTCTACCGACAGGAAGCAGTCAAGGGAAAGTTTCCTCCTCTGCCACCAGTTCCGGCCCAACTCGAGCCAATAACTCACCCAGTTCTTCCTCGTCGCTCGTCGGTCTCCTTACCTTTTTTGCTGCCTTAGCAGTGTCGGTGGCCGGGTGGGAATTAGAGGCGTCTCTATGAGCCCCTTCTGTTTGCCGGGTTCCCCTAGTGACACACGCGGTGGAAGAAGCCGCGGCAGTGGCACTTCCCCGGCTGTTTCTCCGTTTCTTTTTGTCTCGCTTCGCGAAAAAGTCATCTAAGCTCCTCTCCTCGGTTTCAGCCATGACGGTGGCGGCGGTAGCTCCTCCTCGCACTCCGGTTCAGACCGGTTAGGACTGATGGACTGACCAGGCGCGTCTCCCTCGCAAGGGCAGTTTAGAAGGGCGGGGAGAGGTAGCTTCCCCTTAAGTGAAAATTTGGCGGCACCCAACAGCCTCGCGTGCGCCTTACGTTCGTCTGATCCCCGCCGCTCCCGTTCTAGCGGGACACAGAAAGTTCAAGCTTAAACTGTTGCTGCCCGCACGCCTTCCCTCCTGCTCCTGCCTCGGTGTAGTCCGTGTAGTTCGAAGAAGAGCTTCAGCTCCCAACGTTGGTGGCCACCACTTGTCACAGCCGAAGGCGAAGGTTGGGAAGAAGATGCGCCGTCAAGAAGCAGAGATTTTCTAACGTGGTTCTCAAAGCGACGCCTTTTTGGGCATCGGAGTGGAAAGGAGGGAGAGCGCATGCACTTGTCTTTCCGCCGACCAACCCGCTGAAAGAAGTCTTGGAGCCAATCAGAAGGCGCGGAAGGGAATGGATGTTCGCGTAGTAAAGTGAGTACCGGCAGCAGTGAACGTCAGGAATGGAATGCGCTGGTGTGCATGCGTGGGGGAAGGAGGGGGCCGGCGGCAGAATTTTGAGAAGTGATTTGTTACCGTGAAGTGGTCGGGTTGGTGAGGACATGCGGAAAAAAGTCTACGCAATTTGACTTTGCTTCTAGCGGCTTCTCCAAAGTGTGGACAGGAAGGGTCATGGAAGTTCGGGGTATGATATTGGAGGAATCTCCAATTATCTTCTTGACTCAAGTTTGGAGCTGTCTGTAGTCAAAGAGGAAGAGTCCTTCTAGTTGCTATTCCTCGTGTTTTTTCTCATTTCTGTATCCCACAGGAAAAGTTCCCTTTAGAATTACGAGCAAAATAGATGAAAAGGTTTTACTCCAAATTATTTATTTATTTATTTATTTTTATTTATTTATTAATTAAATTTATATACCGCCCTACTCCAGAGGGACTCAGGGCGGTGAACAGCCAAAAGATAAAATACACATAGTACAAACGTTAAAAAACCATTTAAAATACATTAGCAGTTTTAAGGTCATTACAGTGCACAGCAATGAAGCTAGAACATTGAGATCCTATCATGATTAGTTTAGTTGTTCCATGTATTGCCATGTTTAATGCAATTATTTATTTATTTTTATTTTTGTCGGGTACGTATTAGATAATATAAGTATAAGCATGAATTGAATACATAAAATGAATACAAATAAAGGGAACATTAGGACAGGGACAGTAGGCACACTGGTGCTCTTATGCACACCCCTAACAGACCTCTTAGGATTGGGGTGAGGTTAAAGTAGGATGTCAGAGGAAAGGCCTCTGAGCATTTTCTCTGCGGGAGCCCCGACCCTCTGAAATGGATTGCCCACGGAGCTCAGGACAGCCCCCGACCTTCTTCCGTCGCGAGCTGAAGACGTGGCTCTTCCGTCAACTTAACTGATCCATTTGGGGGTACACTCTTATAATTTTAAATTGTTTTAATAGGGTTGCTGATTTTAATTTTTATTTCATTGTGATTTGTATTGGAAATTGTCATTTTGTAAGCCGCCTTGAGTCCCTAGGGAGAAAGGCAGCATATAAATCGCAATAATAAATAAATAAATAAATAAATAAATAAATAAATAAATAAATAAATAAATTTTGCTGCAACTAATTGATTGTTTAGTTTGCATGGTTTGAATGAACCAATCAGAGCACAGCTTCCTGGCTCTGAGTTTCCTGTGCTTTCCAACGGCCAGTTGGCCAGTATATAAGTAGCAGCAGGATTACAGCCACTACAGAGCTGAAGAGAGCAGAGCTGCTGATCCTCAGAGAGTCTCTCACGCAGACTCTCTGAGAGCAGCTGTGACTGAGACAGCTGAGAACAGCTGAGAGCCTCCAGAGTTGAAGTCACTGCAAAGAGCTGAGTCACTGCCTTGCTCCTGAGAAGACTGACAAACAACACAGAGAACCTCCCACGTTTTGGGAAGAAGACTAGAACAAATGGACTTTGCTAAAAGGAGAATTTTTTAGGCTGTTGATGCCTTTTTGTAGGTTTGTTTTTATGTGTTTTATTATTATTAAACTAGTTACCTTTTTAAGACTCCTCTGTCAACTTGCATGCTTCAGTGCGTTTGTGTGCATATCGGGCCACAGTTCATTCGAACCCAGAACCCCTCCTTCACAATTGGTAGCAGAGGATGGTTCAATGGACCTGATTCGTAGCACAATGCACTAGCATGCCCACCATCAAACCAATGCGACAGGATAAAGTCAAGACCCAGGCCTTTACCAAGAGTAAGCAACTCCAAGGCCGTTTGATGGAAGAACAAGCCAGGATTGCCTCAGCTGGAGGACTTCAAGCAACAGTCGGGCAGGAGAGTGAAGAGGCTGTGAGTTTTAAAGCAGATGCCCCAGCTCTTAAGATGCACGCTGCAGAAGGTGAATTTTCCCCGCTTCCAGGAGCAGAAGGTGGACGGGCATCCCCTAAGGCATTGAATGTGAGACCCATGGGAGAAGATGAGATGAGGTCAATAATACTTCGAACCCTTGGTCTCCCCACAACATGTGAGAATCCAGTCGCTGCCCTTAGCGTTTTGATGCATGCAGCAACTGCACCGGTAATGGCACAGGACAGGATTGAAACTCGGGAAAATGCCAGGCTGGTAAGGGATTTTAAAACTTCCCCCGTAGCCCCCCTTGCTGGCTGTAGACCTAAATCAGGAAATAAGGGACTGCCTGTTTTGAATTCCCTACCAAATGTTATGGCGCCACCTACTGCTCAAACTGTTTTAAATCAGCCAGCTAGAAGTTTGAATGTAAGAAACTCACCTCCCGAAACTGAGGTTGCTAGCGCAATTGAAACATTAACTACGTTGTTTGGAAGTGACTTTCAGTTGTTCCTGGCTCAACGTGCAGCAGCAGCCAGTATTAGTACATCCTTGACACCTCCAACCCGCCCCTCATCTGTTGTAAATGGGACGGGCTTTCCCACGGTGCCCCCAGTTTCTGGAGCTACCTCTGGGACTATACCAACCGAGGTTGAGGTTCCAGGAGCACGCTCAAGGTTTTCTGTGGAAGGACAGCCGAGGAGGTCTTTGCATCTTGCATCACAGGCAGGGATGAACTCTGAGCCCATGCAACCTGAAAATTCGACCCCCCCATCGAAGGAAGGTTGTTATTGAATGACCAATCAGTTTTTAAGCCGACTGCTGTGATCCCCATGCCCTATTGTCAGTTTAAACATTTGCAGCATCATGGGGGGCAGCAATTTTCCAATTTTACGCCTATAAATGCAAATATTTTGCCATCTGGTTTTGAAACCTTACACATTAGTGGAAAGAATTTAGAGGGATGGTCTAAAAATGTCCAGGTAATTTTAATGAGGGAAAATGTGTTATCGCTATTGTTGGAGCCTCCCTCAAAACCCTGGACTATGGAAACTGATCTTTTGCATCACTGTAGGAAGTTAGCACCCACCCCTTTCCTGGAAGAGTGAAATATTTTAGGAAAAATGAAAAAGGCAGAATATTATATTTCCCTGGATGAGAAATATGAGAAACATATTTTACAGACAAAGCAGCTCCCACCTTCCTGCCCCCCACCCTTTGTCAATGGGCCATTAAGGCCTGGGCCAGTCTATTCTACATAACAAAGATCTGCCTCCTTCAGGCAGAGCCATAGTAGGAATTGCCAAAGATCCATCAAAGATAGGATTAGCTCTCTACACAATATCAGCAGAAACTCACCACATGTGATCTGGGAAGCACATGTGACCATCGGCTAGCTAAGACCCCCCACCCCCTGGGAGTCTGACAACCAATCAGAGTACTCTTTCTGGGCCCCAGGAAGTTCAAAGCCAGAGAGAGCATAAAACCTGAAAAACTTGCTGTATCTGCCTTTTTCTGTTCAGGAACTCAAGCCATGTGATCCTGTCCACCATTAAACCATCTTTCCAAGCAGTCTCCATGTTTCCAGTGTCTGTTTCCCCACTTGGAGCAGAACCCAGAAGGATGTTTCTTCCAACATCACAAAGTGTTTTGTGTTTTGCTATCAGCCATTGACCCTGCTTTGTATCCCAGTATTCCACATGGTTTAACTATATGTGAGGTTTGGCAAAAATTGTTTAAATTGTTTTGTTGCAAGAATTCAAATGCAACAAGCAGAATTTCCAGGGAATTTCACTCTGCGAAATTGAAACCAGGTATTGATATGAACGAACACCTTTGTGAACTTCATAGAATGAGGGAGGAGTTAACTTTAAGGGGACAGCATGTAGATGAACAGAGTTTGATTAGTATTATAATTAAGTCCTTGGATCCTAGTTGGGATAATTTTGTGTCCCGACTAGATAACATTAGTCCTGAAAACATGTCCCTGGATCTTCTGTCTGGTAAATTAATTGCTGAAGACAATTTGAGGAAAGATAGGGCAACTTTCCATGGGAAGGATAGGCATATGAGAAGGTCAAAAAGCCCCGAAAAGGTTTATATTGTTGGAGAATGTTTTAATTGTGGGTCTAAGGGTCATTACAAAAGGGATTGCCCACGTAATGCTAGAGCACACCAAAGGGCGCCCTCTGGTGGTCGGTATAGGAAAAGATCACCCACCCCACAATGGAAGCCACAAGGTAATACTTCTAGTCAGAGAAGGGGTAAATGGCCGAGGAAGGATGATAAGAAGGACAAATTTGGCTTTGCTAGCAACCTTGTTACTGTGATTGAGACATCTGAATCAGATCTCTCAAGGAAACAACGGGCTAAACTGTGGTTGTTGGATAGTGGGGCCAGCAAACATATTGTGAATAACCAAGGTTTGTTTACTGAATTGAGGGGATATAAATCCATGGTTAAGGTTGCAAATGGTAAAAGGGTAAGAGTTACTAGCATCGGTAAGGTCTTTATTCCTGGGCTTGGGGAAGTTGATGATGTTTCATATGTACCTGACATTGATCATAATTTACTCAGCACTGTAAAGATAAATGAGAACTCTAAGATAGATATATTGTTCACAGAGGGAACTGCTGTGGTTACCAATGATAAGCATGTGGTTGGGGAAGTGCTGAAAATCAGCGGTTTGCCCTATTATTCTCCTATTTCAAAGGCTGAGGAATCTGATGTTACAAATCAGGTTACCACTTTTGATAGTGATGATGATGAATCCCAATTTGATTCAGATGATGATGTTGAAGGTACACAAGAGAAGGGGAATTTTAAAGGTAATTGTAAAAATGTTTTAAACAGTAAGAAGTCTGTCAGTTTTAACTTAAAACAGGGAAGGAGTGAGCCTGAGAATGCTAATGCAATCTCCATTGGCAAGCCATTACATGATGAATGTGCTCATCTTATGCATCGTAGATTGGGTCATGTAAGCTTCCCAGTAGTACAAAAGGTATCTGAATGTTCAAATGGAACTAGGGTTAAAGATTGTAATATTTTTCTGGACTTTTCTATTTGCAGGATCGCGAAGTCGAAAACAAGTCCTGCACCCAAGAAATCCCTGAGATATTCTGAACACATATTTCAGTTGGTACATATGGATCTGGTGGGTCCCCTGAAAGCTTCTTTTAGTGGGAATCGTTACTTTCTGACAATTGTGGATGACCATAGTAGGTTTGGATTTGTTTACCCTATCCCTATCAAATCCAAGGATCAGGCATTGTCTAAGTTTAAGGAATTTTGTTGCCTAGTGGAGAACCAGCATAAGGTTAATATCCAAAAGATTTTGACCGACAGAGGAACTGAATTTAACTCAGCACAGTTCTCTGACTGGTTAAAACGGAAAGGCATAATACATTTACAAACTTCACCTTACTCCGCATTTCAGAACGGAATTTCAGAAAGACAGAATGGCGTACTGCAGACAATGGTAAGATGCGCACTTGAGGATGCTGATTTAAGCTTTTCATATTGGGCGGAAGCTGTTTCGTATGCAAATTATATGCTCAACCGGGTATGGTCCAGTGTGGTACAAAAGACCCCATATGAGATAGTGTATGGTCATAAGCCTAAATTGGCGCATCTTCACGTATCTTACCCCCCTCAGAGAGGGCTCGCAACTTGGGCGTCCTCCTGGACTCACGGCTGTCCTTGGAGGATCATATGACAACCGTGGCCAGGGGGGCTTTTTATCAGGTTCGCCTGATCTCCCAGTTGCGTCCCTTTCTGGATCGGGATGCCCTCTGCACAGTCACTCACGCCCTCGTCACTTCCCGGCTGGACTATTGTAATGCTCTCTACATGGGGCTCCCCTTGAGGAGCACCCGGAGGCTCCAGCTGGTCCAGAATGCAGCTGCGCGAGTAATAATGGGGGCAACTCGTCGCTCCCATGTAACACCCATCTTGCGCGAGCTGCACTGGCTCCCAGTGGTCTTCCGGGTGCGCTTCAAGGTGTTGGTTACCACCTTTAAAGCGCTCCATGGCTTAGGACCTGGTTACCTACAGGACCGCATTCTGCCACCGATTGCCTCCCACCGACCAATACGCTCCCACAGAGAGGGCCTCCTCAGGGTGCTGTCAGCCAAACAGTAGGCTGGCGACCCCCAGGGGGAGAGCCTTCTCTGTGGGGGCCCCGGCCCTATGGAATGAACTGCCCCCGGACATACGAAGGATCCCCGACCTCCGTGCCTTCCGTCGTGCTCTGAAGACCCTATTATTCCAGCAAGCTGGTCTGACAGGATAAAGGTTTTTAAATTGGGTTTTGATAGGGGTTTTAAAATGATTTTAGTTGGATGTTTTAAATTTGGCCGAATGATTGAATTATTTTAATAAGCTTTTAATTTTTGTTGTACATTGTTTTTACCATGGCTGTTCACCGCCCTGAGTCCCTCGGGAGAAGGGCGGTATATAAATATAATAAACTAACTAACTAACTAACTTGTAGTAATGGCTGACGTCCACATCCCAAAAGAGCTTAGAAAGAAGGGGGATAAAGTCTCAACCAAACTGAGGTTTATGGGTTATGAGACTGGTTCTAAGGCCTTTAGGTTCGTGGACCCAAATGGTAGAATTGTAATATCTAGGTCAGCCACCTATTACTTGTCTTTTCCTTTGCATTACTATGTATCTTATCCTGAATAGATAATTTAATACCAAATGTTATATCCTTGCATTGCTGATTTAAGCTCTGCAATGGGTAAGACTCAATTGTAACTAAGTAAAATAGAGTCTTAAGGGGGGGAATAAAGTAGGACGTAAAGTGAAATTGAATATAAGAGTGAAATAATACGGGGTCAGCCTGGATGATCTCTGAAGGGCCCCTTTGACTAGTTATTATAAAAGACAGTTGCTGGGTTCAAAAAGTCAAACTGCAGAGTTAACTCACTTTCTACAGTTGCAGAGTTCAAGAAGTCAAACCGCAGAGGTACCATGTTAAAATGCAGAACTAAACCACATGGATCAGCGTGAAGGGAAGGGGATGAGCCTAGCACGTAGGAGGTTTATTTCACATACTTTCTGTTTTTCTACTATTGAAGGGTATAAAAATGTGTGTTAATAACAGAACGAGGTTCAGATGTTAGAATTTATATTAAGCTGTCTGAACCTTTTGGCCAAAAATAAAGTTTCTCTTGATTTCGAAATTCATCTCTTTATTTTTCTGCAACAAGGTCAACAGTAGACAGTCTTAAAGTTTTGGGGGTTTGGGGATGAAACCACAGAGTCAGGTAGTGCATTCTAGGCATTGACCACTCTGTTGCTGAAGTCACATTTTCTGCAATTGAGTTTGGAGCGGTTCGCTTTATTTTATTTATTTATTATTAGATTTATATACCGCCCTACTCCTGAGGGACTCAGGGCGGTGAACAGCCAAGAGATAAAACACACAGAATTACAAAATTTAAAAACAGTATAAAAACCTAATTAAATAAATTTGGCCCAGAACAGATTAAAACACCCCTAAAATTTTAGACAAATTTAAAATTTACAATTAAAAAGGGAGGTTAGGCCAGGCCAGCCTGTTGGAATAAAAAGGTCTTGAGGGCGCGGCGGAAGGTGCGTAAATCCGGGATCCTCCGTATCTCCAGGGGGAGCTCATTTGTTTGTATCTATTGTGTGCTTGTGTATTGTTGTGGTTGAAGCTGAAGTAGTCATTGACAGGTAGGACATTGTAGCAGATAATTTTATGAGACACTCTTAGGTCATACCGAAGGCGGCGTAGTTCTAAGTTTTCTAAGCCTAGCATTTCAAGTCTGGTGGCATAAGGTATTTTGTTGCGAGCAGAGGAGTGGAGGACTCTTCTTGTGAAATATTTCTGGACACGCTCAATTGTATTAATGTCCGATATGCAGTGCAGGTTCCAGACAGATGAGCTGTATTCAAGAATTGGTCTAGCACCGTGATGGCGAACCTATGGCACGTGTGCCAGAGGTGGCACGCAGAGCCCTCTAGGTGAGCATGCACGCCGTCACCAGATGATCTTCTGGTTTCCAGCGCGCCAGCCAGCTGGTCTTCGTGGGCACCAGAGCACCAGAAAATGGCCTGAAAACGGCCCGAAAAATGGGCAAAATGACCAAAAAACAGACATGCACGTGCCGGCCAGCTGGTCTTCGTGTTTCCGGGGCTCCGGCGCACACACATGCATACACGTGCATGCGCGTTTCGGTTTGGGCACTCGGTGCCAAAAAGGTTCGCCATCACTGGTCTAGCAAAAGTTTTCTATGCTCTGGTTAGTAGTGTAATATTACCGGCGAAGAAGCTACGCAAGATTAGGTTTACAACTCTTAATACCTTTTTGGCGATGTTATTACAGTGGGCTTACTATTGCATTACTTAATTACTTAACAGTTACTATGTTAAATGCAATTAAGTTGCTTTAAATGGTTTTTTTTAGGATTGTTCAATTCAAAACCTTGTTTAGGATTCCCCAAGGTTTTTTTTCTTTTACAATTTGTTCCTTTAAAACCTTTATTAGCTATGTCAAAAGAATATTTGGGGTCCCAATCCAAGCCAGGGTTGCACAAGAACAAATCAATAAAATCCAGACAATGCTGTTTGAAAGAAAATTTCAGGAGGTTAAAAACCAGTCTCCAAGGTAGCTACAAATGAGGGTACAGCAGTTAGAAATATACAGTGGACATAAATAGACTACACCCCCCCCTCCCATTGAAATGCATGGCATGGGTCCAGGTTACCTGAGAAATCATGCCAGTTTTTTCCACTTGATTCCTGTCTTCACTGCGGTCCATGGTATAGCCCAGGGGCCTGCAACCTTAAACACTGAAATTTGGACCCGTTTCTCACAGAAGCTACAAAATCTGGGTGGGTGTGGCCAACTCAACATCACTCCCACCCAGTCACATGACCCCCCCAAACCACTCCTGCCCAGGTTTTGTGGCTCCAGGTGTTTTCTGTGGGAAATGGGTCTCGGTCTCTCTCTCCCCTCCTCCCTCCCTCTCGTTTTTCCTTTCCCTCTCGCTCCCTTGCTCCCTCCCTCTTTCTTTTCTTTCTTTCCTTTCTTTCTCTCCCCTTCTCTCTCTTTCCCTATCTACTGTAAGTAAAAGAACTGAAACTAAGAACTGAGCATCTAGAACAGCACAAAAACAGAATAATATTGCCTGCTTTGAAGCTTGTTCCAAAGAAACAGCTAGCACAAGTATTACTAGATGCCAATAGTGCAATATCAAATATAAGCACCAGCTCACTGCAAGAAACAAATCAACTAATGTACAGCACAGCTGCAGTTATAACTGTATACCTGTCATGAGAAATCAAAGAAGAAAGCGAAACAGTGAATCACCAAAATGGAACATCAGGTTGGAAAATAAGATCAGCAAGCTGAGATCAGATGCAAGCAAGCTAGAACAGATGAAAGAAAAGAAGCTGAGGAACAAGACCAAAGAATCCTTGAAATATCACCTAGAAAAGAGGAAGATCAAGGAAGCACTGGAGGAGACCGGCAGTTGGTGTCACGGCGAGACGCGCGGGGTTTTGGACGCTCCAGAACCCCCGCCGAAAACTCTGCCACTGGACGGTCCGAACCAGACCACACAGTCTCGATTTGACTGTGGTAGTGGAGGGCACATCCTGAGGATCCCAGGGACATCGCTAAGTCCCTGGTTGAGTCAGGAAAGCCCTCTTTCCAGCAGCGGAGCAGCAGTCATTAGGCTGCGGAGGCTGTGACAACTTCAGGAAGGAAGATTGGAATGACAGTGATCAGAGCGGTGAGAAACTTTCACTTTTCTTTAAACATTACTAAGAACACTCTTATCGATGTATGAGATTGTGACGGAGAGTAAATGAAGAGGAGCGGCGAACCTATTTTGGACTAATTCTATTTTTCCCAAGTATACATTTTAAAAGACTTGAAATTGCTTAATTGTTTTACTTCTTTTTTGGAAAACCGGACTGGACTGAAAGTAGGAAAAACAGTTTTGGGACGTTTTTGAAACTTTTGGAATTTGTTGATATTGGATTATTTGATTTGCTGAGTTGGTACATCTGCACTGGTACCTTTCCTTTTATTTTTGGACTTCTGGACTATTTAAAAGAAAGATTTTCTTTTCTCTCTCTTTTTTTTTTTCCTTTAAAAGAATAGGAGAGCTAGGGGAGTGTGCAGTGCTGCCACCCACTGGAAGAGAAACGTTGTTGCTATGTTTATTTAAGTAGCAGAAGAAAAGAAACATTGTAGCCAAAACAAATATAGAGAACCTTTTTGGAATGAGAAGACTGAAGAGCTACTGAATGTTGTTTACACAGGTGCTATTCTATCTAAATTGATAAAGCCTGGGAACATACTGGAAGGCTTTGGATTTTTTTTTCTTTGAGTAACTATTTTAATTTCAGTGAGATGTGTGGCCTGGAAAGAGGCAAAAGGAAAAACTACTCCCTGTAGGCTCTCTGGACATAAAGGGTTTGAAGGACTATTTAATTTCTTCGTTGCTCTCTTTTTTCCTTTTTTATCTTTTTTCCCCCCTTTTTTTAATACTCTCATCTTTGTTGTTTTTTTTCCTGCTTCTTTTTTTATTTTGGAATTGGGACTTCTATATAAATATTGGATTAAGGCATTCAAGAGCCCGAAGAATTATTGTTATTTTTTAATTTTTATTTTGGCTTTGTACTTGGAGGAGGATTTTAAATTTTTGTCTCTTCCTATTTTTCTTTTGTGTGTGTGTGTTTTTTCCCTTTGGATTAGGGTTTTGGAAGAACCTGAAGAATTTGAGAATTTTTTTTTTTCTTTAAGGAAAATAAGAAAGAAACATTGATACAAAATCGTTGGAATACAATGAAAGCCTTTGCCAGAGGATTAATTATTGATTATACATGGAAAAGAAATGTGAAGAAAAGACAAACCCTTAAAATACTGAGAGATGATCATAAAAGACTTGAAAAAGAACTCCAGAAAGATCCATATAAGAAAGATGTAAAAAATTAAAATGGATACTATAAAGCACAAAATGGATCTACTGGAGAAGGAAGAATTAGCTCAAAAAATAAGAACTGCTAAACAGAATTACTTTGAAAATGCAAATAAACCAGGCAGATAGTTAGCATATAAATTGAAAAAAGAAAGAGAATTAAGAAAAATAATCCACCAGGGAGGCATACAGATTTCCCAGTCTTTTATTCTCCAGTATCGCTTTCTGGTTTCCTTTTACATGAACCTCCTGCAAGCATATCATATCATAATTTTCTTTTGCCAACCAGTTAAACACTCTCTTTCTTTTACATGGATTATTTAAACCATTAATATTAGCTGAAAATAATGACTGGGCAGACCATAGCCTGTTGAAAATATTATGGAGAGGAGCCCGCAGAATAAAGAGATGGAAGATGGATGTAGGAGTATTAAAAGACAAAGACCTACTACAAAAGCTAAAGGAGGAGATGGTTTTTTTCTTTAGGATCAATAGGAAGGAAGATACAAATCCCCAGATTATCTGGGATATGGCGAAGGCGGTGATCGGGGAGTAGTATCATCCCATATAATTGGAAAGGGGAAGACCCAGAGACGGAAACAGAGTAAATTGATGTGTGAATTAGAGAAAGTGGAAGCGAGGTTGCAGGCAGACCCAGGGGATTTAAAACTAGTTGAGGAGAAGAAAATAACCCGTCACCAGTTAAATTTATTAGATCAGGAAGAATTGGCTACTAAAATTAGATGGGCAAAACAAAGGCGCTTTGAACATGCAAATAAAGCGGGAAAATGGCTTACCTATAGACTGAAGAAGCAACAGGAGAGAAATAGGATAGTTTGTCTGAGGGACCAAATGGGAAGATGTGTCTCGGATAAGGAAGGGAAAGGAAAAATAATACAAGAATATTTTGCTGCCTTGTATACAGCTGGAGATGAACAGGACCAGGAGATTAGAGAGTACTTGGCTAGAGCAGATTCCCAGAAGGTCCCACTCCCAATGAAAGAAATACTGAATGCAGAGATTACCTTGAAGGAAGTAGAGTTAGTATTAAGGGAACAAAAAGGGGGAAAGACCCCAGGTACGGATGGTCTTCCAGTAGAAATTTATAAGGCCCTCCTTGAGACTTTGGGGGAAATTTTGACTGAAGTATTTAATGAGGTTCTGGTTTTTGGTCAAATGCCACCCTCCTGGTCCAAAGCGTATATAACATTAATTCCAAAGGAAGGCACTGATCCGCTTCTGATTAAAAATTACAGGCCAATCTCCCTGCTTAATTCCGATTACAAATTATTCTCCGCAATTTTAGCGAAGAGACTAAATATTTTTTTGAATGAGTACATCCACGGATACCAGAATGGCTTCCTACCTCACAGACAATTGAAAGATAATGTGAGAAGTATATTGAATATATTAGAATATTATGAATGTAATTCTGATAAACAGGTGGCCCTGGTCTCCATGGATGCACAAAAAGCTTTTGACAGAGTGAGCTGGAATTTTCTCTTTGCACAGTTGAGTGAAATGGAATTCGGGGAAAGATTTATCAGGGCGAGCCGGACAATATACGCAAAACAGACAGCGAAAATACTTATTAATGGGGAGGAGTCTGAAAAGATTTATATAAGTAAAGGTACTAGACAGGGATGTCCATTATCTCCACTTTTATTTATCTTAACCCTAGAGTCATTATTGAATGAGGTCAGAAGGAACCAAGGAATTAGAGGGCTAAGGATCAGAGGGGAAGAGTTTAAGCTCCAAGCCTTTGCGGACAATTTGATATTTGTCTTGGAAGAACCTTTGGAATCGGGACCAATCTTGCTCCAGGAGTTGGGGGCTTACGGGAAAGTAGCGGGATTCAAATTAAATAAAGATAAAACCAAGATCCTAATTAAGAATATGACGAAGAATCAAAAAGTGCAGTTAGAGGAAGAACTAGGGATTCAGATAGTTAAAAAAACTGAAATATTTAGGCATTTGGCTTTCATCCAAATGCTCGACCACTAAAGAGGATAACTACCGGAAACTACTTGGTCAAACTAAAGAAATGCTGGAAGGATGGAAAGGATTACAGTTATTATTATTATTATTTATTTATTTATTTATTTATTTATTTATTTGATTTTTATACCGCCCTACTCCCGAAGGACTCAGGGCGGTGCACAGCCAAACAATAAAATACATACATACAAAATTTAAAAAGTAGAATTAAAATCAAATTAAATAGTTTTGGCCCAGACAAATTAAAACCCCAATCAATTTAAAACCAATTTTAAAATTTGAATATATAAAATACTAAAAGATATTAAAAACTAAAAATCTTTTATAAAAGAGGGAGAAAATTAGGCCAGGCCCGCCTGGTGAAATAATAAGGTCTTTAGAGCGCGGCAGAAGGTGCGCAGATCCGGGATCCTCCGTATCTCCAGGGGGAGCTTGTTCCAGATAGTAGGTGCCCCCACAGAGAAGGCTCTCCCCCTGGGGGCTGCCAGTCGGCATTGTTTGGCCGACGGCACCCGGATGAGCCCCTCTCTATGGGAGCGTACCGGCCGGAGGGAGGCTATTGGTGGTAGTAGGTGGTCCCGCAAGTACCCAGGTCCTGAGCCATGGAGCGCTTTAAAGGTGGTAACCAAAACCTTGAAGCACACCCGGAAGACCACCGGGAGCCAGTGCAGCTCGCGCAGGAGGGGTGTTACATGGGAACGCCATGTTGCTCCCATTACCACCCGCGCGGCCGCACTCTGCGCCAGTTGGAGCCTCCGGGTGCTCCACAAGGGGAGCCCCATGTAGAGAGCGTTAAAATAGTCCAAGCGGGAGGTGACGAGGGCATGAGTGACCATGCGTAAGGAGTCCCGATCCAGAAAGGGACGCAACTGGTGGATCAGGCGAACCTGATGAAAAATCCTCCCAGTCACGGCCATCAAGTGCTCTTCTAAAGACAGCTGTGAATCCAGGAGGATGTCCAAGTTGCGCGCCCTCTCCGTGGGGGCCAATGATTCGCACCAACTGACTATATCGGGACGTCGAAAACCACAGCCACTTGGTCTTGGATGGGTTGAGCCTGAGCCTATTCCTCCCCATCCAGATCCACACAGCCTCCAGGCACCGGGACATCACTTCAAGGGCATCGTTGGGGTGGTCTGGGGTGGAGATGTACAGCTGGGTGTCGTCAGCGTACTGGTGGTACTTCACCTCGAAACCACGGATGATCTCGCCCAGTGGCTTCACATAAATGTTGAACAGGAGGGGCGAGAGGACCGACCCTTGAGGCATGCCGCATATGAGGGGCCTCGGGGTTGACCTCTGCCCCCCTGTCAACACAGACTGTGACCGGTCAGAGAGAAAGGAGGAGAACCACTGCAACACAGTGCCTCCCACCCCTAACTCTTCCAACCGGTGCAGCATGATACCATGGTCGATGGTATCAAAAGCTGTTGAGAGATCTAACAGGACCAGGACAGAGGAGCACCCCCTGTCCCGAGCCCTCCAGAGATCATCTACCAACGTGACCAATGCCGTTTCCATGCTGTACCCGGGCCTGAAGCCCGGCTGGAACGGATCTAGATACGTCGTTTCATCCAGGTGCTGGGGGAGCTGTTGCGCAACCACACTCTCAACAACCTTCGCCACAAAGCAAAGGTTGGAGACCGGACGATAGTTTACCAACGTTGCCGGGTCCAGGGAAGGCTTCTTGAGGAGAGGCCTCACCACCGCCTCTTTCAAGGCAGCAGGAAAGTCACCCTCACCCAACGAAGCATTTATAATCCCCTGGAGCCAGCCTCGTGTCACTTCCCAGGAAGCCAGTACTAACCAGGAAGGACACGGGTCCAATAAACAAGTGGTCGCGTTCAGTCTGCCCAGAATCCTGTCCACGTCCTCGGGTCACAGGATCAAACTCATCCCAGATAACATTCTCAAGACCTGCCCCAGTCTCTCCCCGAGACTACCCAGTCGGAGTCCAAATCTTCCCGAATCTGTGTGATTTTGTCATACAGATACTGGACAAAATCCTCGGCTCTACCCTCCAAGGGGTCCTCCCGTGCTTCCTGGTGGAGCAGGGAGCGGGTCACCCTAAAGAGGGCGGCCGGGCGGTTATCTACATTATTAGGTAGAATTGCAGTAGTTAAGACGTATATCTTGCCTAAATGGATTTTTCTTTTTCAGGCAGCCCCAATTTTATTAGATACAATTTTTTTCAATCTTTAGATCAATGTATACGTAGATTTGTATGGCAGAACAAAAAACCAAGGATTAAATTGAAAATGCTTCAAGAATCCCCTTCCAGGGGAGGATTTGGCTTACCTAAATGGAAGCTTTACCATCAAGCAGCTGTCTTAAATTGGATCAGAGACTGGATTGTGTTGAGGAGGAGGAGAATCCTTATTTTGGAAGGCCACAATTTGCAACAGGGGTGGCATTATTATCTGAGTCAGGAAAGGCCCAAAAAACGTAAGTATTTTATGGACCACTTTATCCAAAAGGTTTTGATGACTATTTGGGATCGAATAAGAAATAAGTATTACCTGATGACTCCGATTTGGCTTTCCCCTCTAGAGGCGATGATACACCCGACCCTTTATAACAGAAATAAACCATTAACTTACCAAGTTCTGTTGGATCCTTTAGGCAAAGTAAAATCTCGAAATACGCTGGTGGAATTAGGCTATGAGTTAGATTGGTGGACATAAAATCAGATCCAATCCAGGACAGCTCAGGACAAAAACAAGGGAGGAATTTATAATTCCCTACAAGAACTTGATAAGATCTTGTTGGGGAAGGATGAGAAGGTATTATCCAAACTGTATCAATTCCTCTTAATGGATTGGATTGGAGAGGAGGTTATCAATGACTCAATGATTCCCTGGGGGAGAAATTTGGGATATTCAATTGAACTTGAAAAATGGGAAGAAATTTGGGGAAAAACCTTAAAACTAACTATGTCGGTTTCCTATAAGGAAAATATATACAAAATGCTGTATAGATGGCACCTGCCTCCGGCTAGATTATCGAAGATGTTCCTGGGAACCTCTCTGGTTTGTTGGAAATGCAACGCCGCTATGGGAACTTATTTTCATAGCTGGTGGACCTGTCCCCGAGCAAAAGAATATTGGGCTAGAATTCAAAAATGGATTTTAGAAATCATAGGATGTAGGATAGAATTGAACCCGGAAACGTTTTTACTAGGTATGAAACCAGAGAATTTAAACAAATCTAATTGGTATCTCGCTCTCCACATCATCATTGTAGCCAGGATCTCGTTTGCGCAAGAATGGAAATCCAAAAATATTCCATCGGAGGCTACGTTAACCTCAAAGATCATGGACTGTGCAGAAACAGACAAGCTTACCGGACTTTTGCAAGATAGACGAGAATCGGGGTTATATAGGAGTTGGGACAGGTGGTATGCTTGGCTGCAAAAAAAAGAAATCTTAAGAAGAATGTAAAATTCTTCTGGATAATCTTTTCTTTTTTTGATGATTTGGTTTAATGAAGGTTTGTACTATCTCTAGGCGAAAATTGATGCTTTAAAACGCTATAGGTATTATATTACTCTCTGCAATTCTATCCATATTGCTATATTTTTTTCTGTAATTTTTAATAATTTTCAATAAAAAAAAATTAAAACATATGCAGGTTACGAATAAGGTAAAATATCTGGGAATACAATTGACAGCAAGGTGTAGTTCTCTCAAGGAAAATAATTACAATAAGGTTAAACGACAGATAGGACAAGATTTGGAAAATGGGGGAATTTGCAACTATCTTTAATTGGGAGAATTGCAACTATTAAGATAAAGTTGGACAAGGAATTTTTTATAGATTTGAATAAAATGATATTGAAATACATCTGGCAGGGGAAAAAGGCAAGAATAAAAATGAAGTTGTTACAAGATGCTAAAATGAGGGGTGGTTTTGGTTTACCTAACTGAACTTTATTATCAAGCAGCTAGTTTAATGTGGACTAAAGAATGGATATTATTAAAAAATACTAGATTGTTAAATTTGGAGGGACATGATTTGTTGTTGGGATGGCATGCTTTTCTGTGGTATAAAGGAACTAAAATACAGGGCTTTTTTTAGAAGACATAAAATACATGAAGCCTTATGGTTGAATTGGGAGAAGACAAAAAAAAATCACTACTTGAAGATACCAGTCTGGGTATCTACAATTGAAGCATTTTTGTATCCAGTGGCGTTTAAAGGGAAACAAATTATAAAATATAAGGAATTATTGGATGAAAAGGGTGAACTTAAATCAAAGCAAGATATAGACGATCAAGGGTATAAAATGGATTGGTTTTCATATATGCAAATACTCTCTAGATATCGAGAAGATCTTAAGAAGGTTTTTATAATGTATTGACTAATTTAGACAAGATTTTGATGGGCTCTGATGATCATGTAATTAAAAAGCTATATGGTTATTTACTAGAGGTTAAATTGGAAGAAAAACAAGTTAAAGAATCAATTATAGCATGGGGGAAGAATTTTGGCTATGGTATTGATTTAGAGAAATGGCAAAAATTGTGGTCACATAATTATAAAATGACAATGTCTACAGCATATAAGGAGAATTTGTATAAGATGTTTTATAGGTGGCATCTATCCCCGTCGAGAATAGCCAGAATGTTCCAGAATAAATCGGAGAAATGTTGGAAATGTCATCAGACTCCAGGATCATATTACCACATGTGGTGGACATGCGCAGAAGCAAGGAGATATTGGACTAAGATACACACGTGGTTGGAAAAAATGATAGAGACATATTGACTTTAAACCAGAGATATTTTTATTAGGGATTATACCGGAGACATATAATAAAGAACTGCAATATTTAATTGTGAATCTCTTGACAGCAGCTAGAATTGTATTTAATAAAAACTGGAAAGGAGAAAAGTTACCTAATGATGAAGAAATTATTAAGAAAATGATGGACTGTGCTGAAATGAGTAAATTGACATTTGAAATAAGAGAGCAGGAAGATAGACAATACTATTTGATATGGGATTTATTTTACCAATGGATAGAGAATAAGAATTGGAAATAATTATGATATAAATGGAAGTTGAAATTTTTGGAAATAAGCTAGCATGTTTAGTGATAAATTGAAGAGAGGAGGAGCACAAAAATGCCACCGACTGATACACTGTCTATAATTGTATGGAATGATAATGTTTTTATGTTTTGTTTTGTTTGTGTTTTTGAAAAATAAAAAAAATTAAAAAAAGGAAGCACTGGAAATAATAAAGCAGAAAATAATAGCTATAGCCAAGAAGATCAGAAGATATGAGGGTTGAATTGCACACTATAGGCAGATCTCCAACTTCAGTCAAACCAGATATGTTTCTACCAATCCATCAGTGGTGAGACTGCAATGAACCAGTCAACACCTGGCAAAGAAGAAATAGTGTAGTTCTGAGCACAGCTGTGGGACAACCCAAAGAAGTACAAGAATGTAGCCTGGCTAAAGGAGGTGGATAAGAATTAAAAAGAAATGGAACTGAAAGACCTTCTAATAACAGCAGAAATGGTGGAGAAAATTGCAAGGAAGATCAAGAATTGGTCAGCATCAGATGAAGATGAACTGCATGGTTTTTGGTTGAAACATCTGATTGGTCTGCACCCACTGATTGCCAAGCAGTTTAATGGTTTAACTGCAAGGAGAGGAAATTGAAAATTGGTTGACCTCTGGCAAACCTACCTAATAATGAAAGATCCAGCAAAAGGGGCCACACCAGGCAACTACAAGCCAATTACCTGCTTACCAACAACTTACAAATTGCTAACTGGTGTGGTAGCTGATGCAGTCCAACAGCATCTATTTGAAAACACATTTTTTCTACCAGAAAGAAAACTGCCGAAACAGCAAAGAAACAAAAGATCAGCTTCTAATTGACAAAATGATTCTGAGAAACTGCAAGTGAAAGAGGACCAACCTGAATGCACCATGAATTGACTACAAAAAGGTATTCAACTCTCTGCCACATGACTGGATAATCAAGTGCCTAGAAATAACGAATCCGTAGAAACATCAGGTTTGTGCAAAGATCAATGGCACAATGGAAGACACAGTTGCAGGTCAATGGTGAGAAACTGGGAGAGGTTAATATCAAGAGAGGACTCTTTCAAGGAGACTCACTATCACCACTGTTTGTCATTGCACTGATTCCTCTATCAACATAACTGAATAACTCAGGCCATGGCTATCAAACATCATAAACATCTCTTAGACTATCCCACCTCCTTTACATGGATGATCTGAAGCTGTATGGGAAAACTCCATCTGAAATATAATTGCTGCTCAACATTGTCTGTATATACCAGGGGTCCTCAAACTTTTTAAACGGGGCCAATTCATGGTCCCTCAAACTGTTGGGCTGGATCGGCTGGGAGGGCGTGGCTAGGTGTTCATGTGACTAGGTGGGCGTGGCTAGGCCATGTGACTGGGTGGGCCAATTTAACAGTCCATTGAACAATGCACACAAATTAAACTTTAATTTGTTTTGCTCCTGGGGGTGTTTCATTTGCTTTTGTTTGCATGTTGCTCTTTTGCTTGCCTTTTCTTTTTACTATATCATTTTTTCAGTTGTTTAGGAGTCTAGTGGTCCACTTCAGGAAACTCAGTTTTGCTGCAATACTTCTCAGCCCCAAGGAGCTTGAGAAATCTCTCTCTGTCTCTCTCTATCTCTTTGTCCCTCTCTCTTTCCTTCTCTCTCTCCCTCTCTTTTTCTTTTTTTCTCTCTCTCCCTCTGTCTGTCTCTTTCTTTGTTCCTCTCCCTCTCTCTCCCTTTCTCTCTCTGTCTGTCTCTCCCTCTGTCTCTCCCTTTCTCTCCTTCTCTCTCTCTCTTTCTTTCCCTCTCCTCTCCCTCTCTCTCCCCCCTCTTTCTCTTTCATTCTTTCTCTCCCTCTCTCTTTCTGTCTCTTTCTTTGTCTCTCTCCCTCTCTCCTTCTCTCTCCCCCCTCTTTCTCTCTCTTTCATTCTCTTTCTCTCTCTCTGTCTCTCTTGGACTCTCTCCCTTTCTCTCCCTCTCTCCCTCTCTTTCTCTCTCTTTCTTTGTCTGTCTCCTTCTCTCTCCCTCTCTCTTTCTGTCTTTCTGTCTCTCTGTCTCTTTCTTTGTCTCTCTCTCCTTATCTCTCTCCCCCTCTTTCTCTCTTTCATTCTTTCTCTCTCTCTCTCTCCCTCTCTTTCTTTCTCTTTCCCTCTCTCTTTCCTTCTCTCCCTCCCTCCCTCTTCTCTTTCTGTCTCTCTCTCCCTCTCTTTTCTCTCTCTCTCTATCTTGTGGAGGCGGTGAAGGTGAAAAATGGGCCGTTTTTGCCTGTTTTTTTGCCTCTTCTAAACCACCACCCCCCCCGCCACAAGCATTCTGCAGGCTAAAACCAGGTAAAAATGGCTTGTTTTTTGGCTAAAAACGGGCCATTTTTGACTGTTTTTTTGCCTCTTCTAACACCCCCCCACACCTCCACAAGCATTCTGCAGGCTAAAACCAGGCAAAAATGGCTCGTTTTTTGGCCAAAAACGGGCCATTTTTGCCTGGGTTTTTTGCCTCTTCTAACCCCCCCCCCCACCTGCACAAGCATTCTGCAGCCTAAAACCAGGCAAAAATGGCTCATTTTTTGGCCAAAAATGGGCCATTTTTGCCTGGTTTTTTGCCTCTTCTAACCCCCCCCCCCACCTCCACAAGCATTCTGCAGGCTAAAATTGTTAAGCTTACCTTTTGGTTCCAGCCTGCAGCTCTCCCGAAGGCAAGTCCTGAGCTCTGCTGAAGGGTGGGTGGGGTGATGTGGGTGGGGCAACCTCGTGGTGCTCTGTGGGCCAGATTAATTGGTTCAGCGGGCCGCATGTGGCCCACGGGCCATAGTTTGAGGACCCATGGTATATACAGTCAAGATATTGCAGTAGAATTTGGACTAGAGAAATGTGACATGCTTACCATGAATTGGGGTAAAATAGCAAAAACTGAAGGAAATAAGATGCCCTATGGAAATAACATCAAGAGTCTGGATGAAGATGATCACTACAAATACCTGGGTATCCTTCAAGCTGACAACATCAAGCGCACTGAAGTCAAGAAAAAGGTTAGAATACATCAAGAGCACAGGTGTCCAACTTGCTGTGTCATGTTGCTGTCATGTGACGTTTCACGATGTTTTTCCCATTCGTGGAGCTGGGGTGGGCGTGGCCTGCGTGTGAAGCATCCGGCCTGTGACACCCCTGATCAAGAGAGTGAAGAAGATCTTAAAGTCCAAACTCAGCTGTGGTAATACTTTCAAGACAATTAACATCTGAGCAATTCCAGTCATTAGATACACAGCTGGAATAGTGGACTGGCCTCAAGCAGAAATAGAGCCCTGGATAGGAAGACCAGAAAAATAATGACAATCATGCCCTTCATCCTCACAGTGATGTTTACAGACTCTACTTACCAAGGAAAATAGGTGGGTATGGAATGTTGCAAGTACACCAGATGTGTCATGTCCCTGTTGGAGCCTGAATCTGCGAAGGAAGGTTCTCTCGGGAACAAACACTGAATTTCATGGAGTTTTGTGTGCCATTGCCAACGTTTGGAGTTTCCTGGACTTCTTGCTTTTAGACAAACCAAACTGGCCTACAAAAAGGACCAGATGAATAATATGAAAGAGACGTGGCAAGGGAAAGTATTACATGGCCAGTATGTAAAAAAAATAGTAGACAAAGTAGATAACAAGACCTGGCAATAGCTAAGAGCAGGAAAGTTGAAGAAAGACACAGAGGGACTAATTCTGGCTGCACAAGACCAAGCATTAAGAACAAATGTATTCAAAACCAGAATAGAGAAGACAGCAACAGACAGCAAGTGCTGCCTCTACAAAGAAGCTGAGGAAACAGTGGACCACCTGGTTTGTTGCTGCAAGCAGTTTGCCCAGACTGACTACAAACAATGGCATGACAAAGTAGCATTGAAAGATCTGCAAGAAATACCATTTGCCTGAAACCAAGAATTGGTGGGACCACAAAATAGACAAAGTAATAGAAAATGAATAAGTAAGCTGGCTTCTGGTGAAGATAGCCAGATCTCTGGGGCTCCCTGAAGGGGTTTTCTCTGGACTGTCATTTTTTCAATTTACCAACAAAAGGAACCAATATTCTTTTAAGTTATCTGACTCTCCTGGGTTAGGGAGAGTCCTAGAATCACCCCACAAGATCCTCCATACAGCAGGAGGGCGTGGCCAGCATCTTGGTTGATATCCCCGCTGTCCGAGGGTCCTCTGTGACCTAAGCCGACCTGTAGGGACAACCAACAAGAGGAGCACGTACCGGTCAACTCAGGGAGATTGCAAACTCCCTGGAAAGACCGGAAGAAGCTCCTCAAATCGGACACCGAGGGAAAGTGACCTAGAAATCACTAAAAAGCTGGGGCGGCCACAACAAAAGAGAAAGTAAAGAACCAGCCTGTGACATTGAGGTGAGGTTGATTTAATTTTATTGTTTAGAAAGTTTCTCTTTAATCTACCTGGAAGATCTATAGGGTGGAGAAGATTGGCTAAGAGTGAGGATTGGGCGCGGGTGTGTACTCGCACCCACATCCGGAAATTTGGGTGGCAAGGAATGCGCAACTGGAAGCCTATTAAACTTTTACTAAATTTTTATTGAAAAAGAAAAGAAGATTTGGGGACTGTAAAAACAATTGGACATTAAGGTTTTGAACGAACTGAATGGAATATACATTTTTTGAATGGATTGTTACAATGCTGATTGCTTAAACCAGGGGTCCTCAAACTTTTCAAACGGGGCCAATTCACAGTCCCTCAGACACACTCTCTCTCTCTCTCCCTCCCTCGCTCGCTCTCTCCTTTCTGTGGATCTGCACAACGTGGGATTCTTTGAACACCCCCCACCCTGCCCCCATTTAACTAACTCCACATCTCCGATCTGGATAACTCTGGAATGAAGGATGAGTTTATGAGTGAAAGTACATTTTATCTAATGGAGGGGAGGGGAGGGGGATGTGCGTGTCCCAACTTCTTCCATCCTCCTTGGAATCCGCCCTCCAGGACCTCCTGAAGCCTCAGCCTAACATCTGCCCCCGATCATTAGAACAAAGGCCAACAAGTCCTGCTCTTTATCAGCGGGGGTGGGGGGGGTGGGGGGACTATGCAAAAGAACGTTCGCCTTAATACGGGGGGCGGGGGTGTATTTGAATTTGCATCCACAGGTAGCGCTACCCTGATGGCTCCTATAGTCATGAGAGATTTGAGGGGGCAGCAGGACGGAACAGCCGGGAAAAAAAAAGAGTGAAGAAATTCAGCTGTTACAAGTGGATTATGGTGCATTTGAACATTCTGATGGAATGTTTCTTGTTACATCCCCCCCCCTCCCAGTTTGGCTTCAGCCCTAATTCTTTCATAGCCCTGAGAATTTTGAGAGTTGGAGTCCATCAGACATAGATGGACTCCAACTAGGGATCAGGGAGCGCAAAAACCCCGGAAGCCCCAGAAGATAACAGTGTCTGCGCGCTGACATTTTCTTTGCGCAGCGCAGCCTTTTTTCTTCTACTTTTGCTCCAGGTTCATCACTCTCTGGGCAGCCCTATCTGGGGAACTGCCAGCCCATCCACCAGAGCTGTGAAGCTGTTGTAGAAATGAGGAGCTGAAGCACATTCCTGGGTCAAACAGATCCGTTTATTTGCGCAAGGGTTCAGTGCTATGTTTGATTATGGCAACCTGAACAAGGACTGGTCATTATTCTATTACTTAAATATGTTTTCAAGACAAAGAGTTCCATGAGCCTTTTCCGGCTTCCATATATGGTTACATTAAAAATACATTTCACTTACATTACACTTTACTAATTATCAAACCATTACCTACTACTTAATACAATTATTTTGGCTACACATTTTCACTACTCCATGATTAAACCATTACAACTTTAACTAACCCATCACTTTATGTTTTACAACTGTTCTTTAAGTGCTGTAATGTTTAAATGCAGAAATTATGACTATACTTTTAAACAATAAATAACCTTTTGCATCCCCTGTATCTGTCCAGATGTTCACATTTGATTCTGTTAAGAAGATGTATAGAATCAGTGGGTTTGACACAGGGCCATAGGTCAAGTAATTATGGGGACATCCATGAACTAATTACTTAGTTCCATTCACCAAACTCCACTCTTAACTTTTCTGCTGGATGACAGTTGAGCCTCATCAGAAGATATATTTTACTAATAAGGCAGTCCAGCTGCCTTTAGCCAGCACGTATCCTTAAGTGAATAGATGAGTTCATTCAAAGGTTGCTTAGAGTTCATAGGATTTGATCTGACTTTATATACCTGACTTGGAATGATTATTTCTTTTATTCACCTTTATCTTCTCTTATTTACCTTATTTCCACCTCAAAGCAGTGCGAGGAGAGAAGCGGAAATGGGGGTTGGGGTGTTCAAAGAATCCCACGTTACGTAGATCCACAGAAAGGAGGGAGGTTCACCTGATTCCTGATTGATTCTCATTCCAAGCCCCAAATCTCTCCCAAACTCAAATTGCCTTACCGTTGCCAGAGAAAATTGACCTTCCGAGCAAGCAAAGATCCCCCTTTGATCCGTGAAGAAACAGTCAGGAGACGGTTGTGACAGCTGAAACCCAGCCCCCCCCTCCCGCTTGAGCAAAGCTGCCTCCACAAAGCATCACGTGGTGTAATTACGCAGCAGGTGCAGTCTGTCCTGTTGGGACCCTTCGGTTCCTCCCCCCAGTGGAGCGACGGTGGACCGAAGTCCCTGGCAAATCTTTTTTGCCAGCCGAGGGAAGAGTTCTTTCCTTTACTGGCAAAAGGCGCGGCCCGTTTTTGGCTTCCCCTGCACCCCCCAGAAGCACTCTGACAGCCAAAAACAGGGCACATGGACACTTTCCGGGGCCTCCGCCCCTTTTTTGGCCTCCCCCATCCCCCAGAAGCACTCTGCCGGCCCTCGCAAACCTAAACCCTTTCTGTGGCCGAAGGGTGGGGGCCAGCAGGTGGGTGTGGTGATGTGGGCGGGGCAGCCTCATGTTCCCACACGGGCCGGATTAATGGCTTTGGCGGGCCAAATCTGTCCTGTGGGCCGTAGTTTGAGGATGCCTGGACTAGGGCGATGAAACTAAAAACTAGTAACAAGTAAACATGGAAGAAGAAATAAAAGCAATATCCTTAAATGTAAATGGACTGAATGCGGAGATAAAAAGAAATAGAATATTGACTAAATTAAACAGCTTGAAGATGGACATTATATGTCTACAAGACGTTCATATTAGAAAACAACATTTAAAATTATTACAATACCCAAAACTAGGAGTTCTATTTACATCACTGATACAACAAAGTAAAAGAGGTGTGGTATTGTATATTAAAGAAAAAATAGAACCTAAATCAATTTTTGAAGACGAGGAAGGCAGGATCTTGATGGTGGAAATAAAAATGTACTCTAAACAAATACTTTTGATAGCATTATATGCAGCAAATGAGAAACAGGAAGAATTCTATCGGCGATAACACAGGAACATTATAGAACTGGATTATGAAAATGTATGTATAATAGGTGATTTCAATGCTGTAACAGATGCAGACTTGGATTACAAAACTGTGAAGATAAAAAATCTAGAAGAACGCTGCCAAAATCCTTCTTTACAATGATAGAAGAACTAAGTATTCAAGATATTTGGTGACAAAAACACTTGAAACAGAGTCTATATACTTTTTATTCAAATAGACACTTATCGTGGTCAAGGATAGATATGATATGGATGTCAACTGGACTTATAGAAGTGGTGCAAGAAGTAAATATTGGCTCAAATATCTGGGCAGACCATAGCCCAATGACAATAATATGGAAAGGGCAAAAGAAAAAGACAAGATGGACTTTGAACGCAACAATATTAAATGAAAAAGAATTCCAGAAATTTGTGGAAAAAGAATTGGAAATTTTCTTCAAAAAAACAAAAAACAAAAAGGAGGACACATCACTTCAAAATGTATGGGATACAATGAAAGCATATAGCAGAGGTCTGGCAATAACATACTTGGGAAAAAAGAACAAAAAGAAATGGCAGAAACAAGTAAGATTGGAAGAAGAGTATAAAAACCTGGAAAAAGAGTTCCAGAAAGATGTTCAAAATAAAAAAATTAAGAAATTGGTGGAATTGAAGAAGCATGAAATAACTTTAAATGAACAAGAATCATTAGCAAACCAATTGAGAGCATCGAAGCAGAATTTCTTTGAAAATGCAAACAAACCAGGAAGATGGCTAGCATATAAATTAAGAAAAGAGAAGGAGAAAAAAACTATAAAATATTTACAAGATGGAGAAGGGAAATTACAATATAGAACTAAAAAAAAGTAATTCAAGAATATTATGAAAAACTTTACTCTCAAGAGAAGATCTCCGAGGAGGAGATACAAAGTTACCTGGAAAAATCAGATTTAATTAAAATATCAGAACATTATAAAGGAATGCTAGAAGAAAGAATAACAATGATGGAACTAATAGAAGCAATAAAAAGACAAAAAGAGTGGAAAGCACCAGGACCGGATGGTTTACCAGCTGAGTTGTATAAAACACTACAAGAAGTGATTAGTAATGCAGTGTTGGACTTATTTAATGACTTATTATTGAAGGCCAAAATGCCAGATTCATGGAAAGAGGCATATGTGACACTCATACCTAAAGAAGATACAGATCTACAATTAAATATAAACTATAGACCGATCTCGTTATTAAATGTAGACTATAAGATTTTTGCTTCAATAATGGCAAATAGGTTGAAAAAAATGCTAAATGAATATATTCATACTGATCAAAATGGATTCTTACCAAGAAGACAAATCAGAGACAATATGAGGATGATTTAGATATACAAGTGGTGAAAAAAGTGAAATATCTGGGAGTATAATTAACCTCAAGATGTGCAACAATAAAAGAAGAAAACTACTACAAATTAAAACAACAAATTGAAAAAGACTTGGAAAAAGAATCTTCAACTATCACTTATGGGACGGATTGCATTGATAAAGATGAACATATTACCAAGATTGCTATTTCTATTCCAAATGGTGCCAATAAAAATTGAAAAGACTTACTTTCAATATCTCAATAAGATAATGAGGAAATTTATATGGGAAAGGAAAAAAGCAAGAATAAGTATAAAAATGCTGCAAGACACGAGATTACGAGGGAAATTTGGTTTACCAAATTGGGAACTATACTATCAAGCAGCAACATTGACATGGTTGAAGGAATGGATTGAACTAAGAAATACAAGGTTGTTAACATTGGAAGGGCATGATTTACAACTAAGATGGCATGCTTTTTTGCGGTATGGTAGAAATAAGATACACACATATTTTCATAGACATTATGTAAGAAATGCATTGTTATTGGTACGGGAGAAAGTAAGAGACAAGTACTATGTGAAAATACCAATATGGTTATCAATAACGGAAGCTTTAATACACCCAAATGTTTTCAACTTAGGAAATATTGTTAGATATAAGGATTTATTAACGGATAAGGGGGAATTGAAAGAGAAACGAGAACTGGAAGAACAGGGGATTGAGACAGATTGGTGTATGTATATGCAGATATGAACAAGATATGAAAAAGATGCTAAATTATATGGTTTTTATTTGGAAAAGACTGAGTTGGATAGGATACTCATAGGAACAGAGAAAAATTTAATTTAAAAAAATTATAATTTCTTGCTGTACATTGAATTGGAGGAGGAGCAAGTAAAAGAAACAATGATAGCAAAACAATGATTTTGGATATTCAATTGATCTTGAAAAATGGCAACAACTATGGGAAAGGAACTGTAAATTAATGATGTCTACTGCATATAAGGAAAATCAATATAAAATGTTTTATAGCTGGCATATGCCACCGGAGAAGTTAGCAAAAATGTTTAAAGAGAAATCAGCTAAATGTTGGAAATGTCACCAAATACCAGGATCTTATTACCATATGTGGTGGACATGCCCTGAAGCAAAAAATTATTGGAATAAAATTAAAACTCGGTTGGAAGAAATGATACAGCAACATATTGAACTTAAACCAGAGGTGTTCCTATTGGGTATCCTTCCTGAAAAAATTAGTAAGGAAAATATTTACCTGATTATACATGTAATAACAGCTGCTAGAATTATTTATGCTCAAAATTGGAAAACAGAGAAAATACCTTTGGAAGAAGTAATAAATTTTTAGATTGTGCAGAAATGAATAGATTAACTTTGATGATTAAGGATAGGGAAGAGTCAGAATATTATAAGATATGGATTATTTTTATTGTTGGTTGGAAAAGAGATATAAATGATTAATTTTATAATTATGTATAAAAACTCGACTAGAATATTGTTTTAGCAATGAATTGTTAGAATGGTTCGGATGAAGATCAAGATAGAAGAAACTTATGGAAGAAGAAGAATTTTGGAAGATAGCACCGAGATGTCACAGGGAAGGGAGGATTGATGTATTAAATGTTTGTTTGTCTTAAAAAATTTTTTTTTAAAAAAAAAGATCCTCCATGCAGCAGTGGTCTGCAGGTAGCTTCAGGAGCTGTGCTTTGGAGCAGCTGGTGAGCCATCAGCTGTGGGGTGGGGTTGCAATCACTTGAAAAAGCAGCTGTCAGGTCCACCATCAATAGCAAGGCAGCTTGGTGCCTTGCCATTAGAGCAGGAGGGGTTTATTGAGGGGAGGATGGGGTTTATTGAGGGCTATTGCTATAACTTCAAATGTGGCAAATAGGGAGTGGGGAGTGACAATGGAAGAAGACCAGATCACCAAACTGGCTTGTACAGTGTTTCCCCAAAAATACAACCTACCCCGAAAATAAGTCCTAGCCTGATTTTTTGGGCTGTGCCTAATATACGGCTTACCCCAAAAATAAGCCCTAGCGAAGCGGGTGGACGTGGCCAGCACAGGAGGCAACTCTTCCCTTCCCCGGTCACTTCATGGCTGCTCGGCCCCTTAACCATGGCCCACTCGGCATTTTGTGCACTCAGCCGGCCCGGCTACTCTCCAAATCCCTACTGAGCAAACATGCGGGGTGGGCGACGCGGGGATCAGCACTGGGCCATGAGTCCCAGATCGAGCAGCCTGTCGACCTGGGACTGGGGGGAGTACGACCTTCCTGCCTTTTGTGAACTTTTGGCTGCATGTAAGGAAAGCAGAAGCAGCAGAGACCCTGGATTGTTTCTTTCCCACAAACTCCACCAGAAATGGGTCTTTGCGAGGTTTGTCATACCAGCACAGCCTCTTGGAGCAGGACCCTGCAAGGCTTATTGTGCCGCTGTGCACGTGAGCAGTGGAACCACCGCAAGGTTCAATGTACCAGCGCAGCCACTCACAGCAGGATGCCAGCTGCACTGGTGTGATGAAGCTCGTGACGGTGCTTCCTTCACGTGTGCAACGGCACAACAAGCCTTGCAGGGTCCTGCTCCAAGAGGCTGTGCTGGTATGACAAACTTCACAGCAATGCCGCCTGTTAAGGATATTGTTGTGTTAACAACCAGCAGAGCGTAGAGCACATGGAAATGGTGCTGAGAGCAACAATGAATAAAATACATATAAACTGGTTTATCAAAGTTTTTACATTGTAGTGAAAAACAATCTCATAGTCTTTAATCAATCCAAGTCTTAGCCAGTCATAATCAGTCCAGAGATACAAAATTCTTCTTACCAGTTTGTAGTAAAAGGATCAAACAGGAACACTATAAATAGTTCTTAAAAACAGAATAAATAAACCATGATCACATTAGACCATGTAAGAGATCAAGTAGAAATTACAAAACAGCAGTAGGTAATAAATAGTAGCAAGTTCACGCTGATAACAGGTCACGATGGTGGCATGTCCACAATGACTACATGCAAGCTCTCCTTAAATACAGTTACAACAGAGCTTATCCAAACAGGATACAATGACTCAGCAGTACTTCTTAAAGTCATAGAATACATATTCATCATGTTAGCTTATATATTGCCTGGACAACCTGTTAGGCATGCATCATATCCTAACACCGCCGCTCCCGCGTGCAACGGCACAACAAGCCTTGCAGTGTCCTTCTCCAAGAGGCTGCATCAGAGCGACATGTTAGATCGGCGCAGGAAAGGAAGACGTGACCAGCTCGTTACATTAGTAACTTTTATTGAGTACAAGAAACAGTAGCAAGACTGGCTGTGCGCTGCCGGGGCTCTCCTTATATTCGCTCCGGCAGACGCACCGCCCCCTGACAGGGATTCAAATCTTCCCGCCCGGTGGCTGGCAGCCAATCCGGGCGGATGTCCTTATAAGGACATAACACTCCTCCCCCCTAGTCCAAAGAAAAAAAACAGCTCAGAGTTCGTCAATAAACGTGACGTAGTCCCGCAGATACGTAGGACGCCTAGGCACCCTACTTGACCTGCGCAGTCTCATTTCTTCCGCGTCCCCGCCCTGGACGGACGGGGTTCCTGTGGCTCCTGGCTCCTTCCCCGGAACCGGGCTCGGTTCGGCTGGCGAGTGTGCGGGGTCACCCTCAGCGCCTCCGGCCGGACCGCAGACCTTGGATGGCTGGTTCTGGTGGTCTTCCTCCTGGCCTGTGGATCTTTCGCCTCGGCGGTGCTGTTCGGTCTCGACCCGGGAAGAGCGTCTGAGTCTCGGTAAGACCCCGGCTGTCACTTGCTCTTCCTGGGTCTCCCGGTGGCTGCGGTTCTGCTGCGGCCCGGTTCGCTGTGGTCCGGAGGGTGGTTCGGGCCGGTGCCCTTCGGTCCGGTCTGCTCGCTGTGGGTGGTGTTGGTTCGGGTAGCGGTGTCCGACCTTGCAGGGGTGGCGCAGGTCTCCTTTGCCGGGCTGGCGCTGGCCTTCCCCGTCGGGTTGGTGGTGGTCGACCTGGTCGGGGTGTCGTTGTGGGGCTTCCTCCTCGGGCTGGTGGAGGTCTCCCCTGCCGGGGTGGCGCAGGCCTCCCTGGCCGGGTTGTTGTCGGCTTTCCCTTTCCCCTAGTCCCTGGTCTACCGCCAGTTGGTGGTTGGGGTCATCTGGGTTGGGTTGTTGTTGCCGGGTTGTTTCTTGCGTTGGGCGGGGGTCCCCCTCGCCGGGGAGTCGTGTGCCACCCTCGCCCATGTGCTGTGGTGTGCCCATCTGCGACGGTCCCCGGTCTACTCGCCTTGCGTTGAGGTCTCCCTGGTAGGGCTGCCGTGGGTTGCCTTCACTGGTAGGGTGCGGTGCTCCCCTTCTGGGCAGGTCCCGGTCTACCTGCGGGCTGGGTCGGGGGTCCCTGGCCCTGCTGTGCCGGGTGCCCACCTGGTCGGGTTGGTGTTGCCATCCCCCCTGTGGTTGGCCCCGGTCTACCTCGCTGCACTGCCGACGTGACAGTGCCTGGTAGTGTGCTGGGCCGACCTCGTCGGGATGGCGTTGCTCTGCCTCGCAGGGGTGTGGTAGGCCTACCTCGTCTGGGTGTTGTAGGCCTACCTCGCCGGGGTGTTGCAGGCCTACCTCGTCTGGGTGTTGTAGGCCTACCTCGTCGGGCTGGTTTTCGGGTGCTCCCCCCCACCTTTTCCGGAGTTGGTCGATGTGACGTCTCACGACCTGTCCATCTTCCAACTCGACGGTGTAGGATTTGGGGCTGGTTGTGCTGGCGATCTTCCCCTTCAGCCACTTAGGAGAGCCGTTGAAATTCAGCGCGAAAACTGAATTTCCTTTGCTGAAGGCGCGAAGCGGCCGGCTGGCGGTTGTGGTCACTTCCGGGCTGTATTGGGGGTGCAGCCGGTCCAAGGGTGACCTCAACCTTCTGCCCATCAGGAGTTCGGCCGGGCTCTTGTGGGTGGTGGCATGCGGCGTGATGTGCTGGGTGAGGAGGAAGTTGTCGATGCGTTCTTGCCAGTCTCCCGGGCCCATCTTGGTGAGGGCTTCTTTTGTGAGCCGGACCATCCGTTCCGCTTGTCCGTTTCCGGCCGGCCTGTACGGAGCGGAGAGGGCATGGCGGATGCCCAGTCCTGCCAGGAAGGACTCCATGGCCAGGGATGTGAGCTGGGGGCCGTTGTCCGAGACCAGCACGTCCGGTAGTCCGTGTGTGGCAAACAGGCGGCGCAGGGCTCGGATCGTCGCTTCTGTTGTGGTAGATGCCATGGGTACCACCTCGAGCCACTTGGAGAAGGCATCTACCATGATGAGGAGGTGTCGCCCCTGCATCGGGCCCGCGAAGTCGATGTGGACCCTCGACCAGGGGTTGCTGTCTCCCAGTTCGTGACTTCAGCTTGCGGTGGCGCGGGGCGGACTTCTTGGCACGGGTCACATCTGGAGACCCATTGTTCAATGTCTCTGTCCAGTGAGGGCCACCAGACGTAACTCCGTGCCAGGGCCTTCATGCGTACGATGCCCGGGTGCCCGTTGTGCAGTGTCTCAAGCGTCCGCCGTTGCAGAGTGCTTGGGATCAGCACCCTGTCTCCCCATAGCAGACAGCCCTTTATGGTGGACAGCTCCTTCTGTTTCCTGGTGAACGGGCTGAACCTCTCTTCCGTCTGTTCCGATGGCTACCCCCTGAGGATCCAGGACCTTACTTGGCGGAGGGTGGCGCCTCTCTGTGTGTGTGCGGCCACATCTGCGGAGGAGACTGGACAGCTGGCGTCGTCATCTATGTGGAATAGATGGAGCGTGGGGGCTGGGTCTTCCACCGGGTTCTTCGATGGGCATCTACTTAGTGCGTCGGCGTTTCCTATGGCTGTGCCTGGCTGGTGCACGAGCCTATAGGAGTAGCCAGCTAGGAAGATGGCCCATCTCGTCATCCGTGGGGACATGAAGGTCGGGGTGGGTTGGTCGCCTGCGAGGAGTCCCAGGAGTGGCTTGTGGTCGGTGACTATGGTGAAACGTCTTCCGTACAGGTATTCGTGGAAGCGCTTCACTCCTGCCACGATTGCCAGGGCTTCTTTGTCCAGCTGACTGTAGTTCCGCTCTGCGCCGGACATGGTTTTGGAGAAGTAGGCGATGGGGGCTTCCGTGCCGTTGGGCAGCTCGTGGCTGAGGACTGCCCCCACCCCGTATGGCGACGCGTCGCAGGTCAGCTTGATGGGAAGCGTCTCGCTGTACTGGATGAGGACGCTTTTGGACGTCAGTAGTCCTTTGATGGCCCGGAACGCTGCTTCCTCTTCCTGGCCCCACTTCCAGGACGCCGATTTCCCCAGCAGGCGGTGGAGTGGCTCAGCAACTGTAGCTTTCTGTTTTAAGAAGATGGCGTAAAAGTTGAGCAACCCAAGGAAAGCCTGAAGCTCCGTTTTGTTTTTTGGGCTCGGCGCTTCATGGATTGCTTCCACTTTTGATTTGGTGGGGTGGATGCCTGTGCTATCAATGAGATAGCCCAGGAACTCGACTTCCTGTACTCCTATGATGCACTTGTCCCGCCTGACTCTCAAACCCTTGGCCTTGAACCGCTGCAGGACAAGCCTGAGCCTTTCAAGGAGTTGGGCTCTTGAGTCCCCGGAGATGAGCACATCGTCGAAGTAAGGCACCACCCCTGGAACGCCTTGGAGCAGGCATTCCATCATGGATTGGAAGATGCCGGGGGCAGCGCTGACTCCAAATTGGAGGCGGTTGCATTTGAATGCCCCCCTGTGCATGACAATTGTTTGTGCCTCCGCCGTTTTTTCATCCACTGGCAATTGCTGGTAAGCCTGGGCCAGGTCCAGTTTAGCGAATATTGAGCCCGATCCCAGGGAATGCAGCAGGTGTTGCACTACTGGGACTGGGTATGCGCTCTGTGCCAACGCCTTGTTGATGGTACAACGGTAGTCGGCGCAGATGCGCACAGACCCATCATGCTTCAGTGGGGTCACAATGGGGGTCTCCCATGAGGCATGATCGATCGGTTCCAGGACGCCCTGGGCGATCAGCTTATCCAGCTGTTCGTCTACTTTAGGCCGCAGGGCAAATGGGACTCGGCGGGGCTTGAGCCTAATTGGGGTGACTCCCTTGTCCAGATTGAAAGAGATTGGCCTCCCCACAAATTTCCCCAGCTTACCATCGAAGACTTCCTTGAACTCTTCGATGAGGTTGTCGAGTTCGTCCCTGCCAATTTGGTTGATGCCTTCGATTGAAAGCCCCAGCGGCTTGAACCACTCCACTCCTAGCAGGTTCGGTCGGCTGTCCTTTACGACGGTGATGGGGAGCTTGCCTTCGAACTGCTTGTAGGTGACTCGGATGTCGGCTCTTCCTAACACTCCGATGGGGTTTCCCCCAAAGTCGACGAGCTTGGAGTGTAGTGGCTTCAGCTCTCGCTTGGTGATGCTGGGTTGCAGGCGCTTCAACTGCTGCCAGTCCATGATGGAGTAGACCGAGCCCGAGTCTACCTCCATTTTGCAGGGTGCTCCCTCCACGTGGACGGTCACGTGGAACTTGGTGGCATTGTCTGAGGTCGTGTGTGCGATGGTCGTCTGGTGAACCGCTCCGTTCCGGGGGAATTCGTCGTCTCTGCGTCTGGAAGGGCCAGAGGACCGTTTGGATGATCTCTGGTAATCCTTCCGATTCTCGCGGGGACGGTGGCTGGAGGGCTCTGGGGCTGGTTCCTCAGCTCTGCAAGCTTCGGCGATGTGACCCCTTCTGTTGCAGCGTCGGCAGGTCGCATCTCTCCACTTGCAGGTTGCTCTGGCATGGTCCCCTCTGCAGCTGGCGCAGCGCTCCCCCTTGTAGTTCCGTTGGGCGGTTTCCCACCTTGGGGGTCTGGATACCTTGTGGACGGTGGATTCTCCCTCTGATTCGGATCCAGCTGTGGAATCCTCTGTTGACGATTGCGCTGTGGAGCGGATCTTGTGGATTCCCTTTGCTCTGCTTACTGCGGCGGCTGCTTTCTCCGAGATTTCGGATGCGGTGGCTTCCTCCACCACATCCTTGAGCACGAGTTTCTTTCTGCTCAGGAATTTCTTTTGGAGGCCCCTGTCCCTCATGCCGAAAACCACGCGGTCAGCGATGGCATTGTCCACGTGGTCAAACTCACAGCTGGCTGAGATCTGGCGTAGGGCGGCCACGAATTCTTTGATGGTCTCACCTTCCTTCTGATCCCTCTGATGGAAGGTGAAACGGTTCGCCACTGGTGTTCCCGTTGGGGCATAGTGGTCTTCCAGGATCTGCAGCAGGTCTGCCCATGGCACTTCCTCGATGTCTCGTGGTGCTACGAGATCGATTGCCATGTCGAGGACTTCGGAGCCGCAGTTGGCCAGGAAGATGCCCTTCTTTCGGTCATCGTCAGCGTCCCTGATGTTGTTGCCTCTCAGGTATTGCCGAAATTTGACCACGTAGGATTTCCACTTGTCCTTCCCTGGGCGGAAAGGAGCAAGGGCTGGCAAAGTGACTTCAGCGGATGCCATGCCTTTGGAAATGCCTACTGTGGTTCCAGGTGCCGGAGTCTTGGTCTTGTTGGCTTGGTGCCACAAGGTTCGTCTCTTCTCTCTAGTCCTTCGTCGCCAGTGTTAGATCGGCGCAGGAATGGAAGACGTGACCAGCTCGTTACATAAGTAACTTTATTAAACAGCAACAGTAGCAAGCCTGCCGTGCGCTGCCGGAGCTCTCCTTATATTCGCTCCGGCAGACGCACCGCCCCCTGACAGGGATTCAAACTTTCCCGCCCGGTGGCTGGCAGCCAATCCGGGCGGATGTCCTTATAAGGACATAACAGTTATCATATACAATATCAACTTTGTTTCACCCAGTGTAAAACCCTTAACTATACCCAATAAAAACAATTGTGGAGAAAACTGAATTTTTTTCTTCAAAACATTCTGCATAACCCACCAAATTTTTATCCAAAAAGCCTTCACTTTCTTACAAGTCCACCACACATGATAATATGTGGCATCTAAGCAATCACATCTCCAACATTTTGGTTGAACATTAGGGTACATACACGACAATTTCTTAGGATCTAAATGCCAGCTATAAAACATTTTATAAAAATTTTCCCTCAAATTCTGCGACTGTGTAAATTTAACATTCTGTTGTGGCCCCGCCCTCTGAGCCTGTCCCATCGGAGGAAGAAAGCTCCGAGCATGAGGAAGAGGAGTCAGCCAGGCCTCCCTCTCCAGGCCCCTCCCCTCTGGCATTGTCTCAGGTGCCGGCCGAGGGAGAGGAGATCAGCAGGGAGACAGCTGGTTCGTCTCAGAGTGACGATGAAACATCATTCCTGGACGCACGCCTCCGAAGGCGTGATAAATGATTGCAGCAGCTTAGGAGGCGTGCTAGGGATTAGAACTGAGTCACTGGACCACACCCCAGAGACTATATAATAGAGGGTAGTGGTCAGGGATCCTTGTGACGAACAAAAGTAAACCTTGGATAGTCACTAAAGCCTCATCCGGAACTGCTGGGAGAAATATTATTTCTGCTTGGACTTTTTTGTACGTTAGTATCTTATCTTTCTGTTTGTGAAAATAAAGGCATTTGGCAGACGGTGTGTCTATCGCTGCCAAGTGGGAGATAAGACCTGGGTGCGTTCCAAAGTGTTTCCTTAACCCTCGGCTGGCTGTGTTTGTGTGTGTGTGGGGACGGGGACAGATCACATTCTGAACCCATATTTTTTCCCATGTTTCCAACATCACTGGTTCTGCAAAATTTTGTGCCCACTTAATCATGCAGTCTTTAACCAATTCAGTTTCTGAATCCCTTTCTAACAAAACATTATAAAGCCTTTTAATATGCATTGGACCTTTCTCTTTTATATGTCTAACCAATTCTTCCTCATGCATCATTATACCAATTTTTCGGTCCTCTTTCCATCTCAGTTGAAGTTGATTATACTGTAACCAAGTTAAATTAATCCCTTCTTCCAACAGCGTTTCTAATGTCTTCAGTTGCCATCTGCCCGCATCTGTAAAAAGAACTTCTTTATATAAAAACCCCCTGAGTGACATTATATCTGTATTCCACATGATATGACCAAGATCCAGCCATAGCGGTATTTTATAATCCCATTTGAGTCGGTGCTTCTTCCAAACTCTCATCAAGGAGTCTCTAAATATATGGCTTTTAAATACTTTATCCACTTTGTTCTCATAAAATAAGTAAGCATGCCAACCAAATTCAAGATCAAAGCTTTCTATATTCAATATTCCAGTCTTTTTCCTTCCAAACCAATCACTTGCTTGGGTCAAAGCTGCTGCTTCATAATATAATTGTAGGTTTGGAAGTTTAAGACCTCCCCTTTCTGGAACATCTTGCATAATTTTCAGTTTCACTCTCGTTTTTTTCTCGTTCCAGACAAACTTATTCAATCCACTTTGCCATTCTTTCAATTGTTTATCACTTTTAAGCACCGGAATCATTTGAAACAAAAAAAGAAATCTTGGCAAAATGTTCATCTTAACTGCTGCTATTCTTCCAAGTAAAGACAGCTGCAGTTTTTTCCAAGTCTCCATATCTTTCTGTACGTCTCGCCACAACACCTCATAATTATTTTGAAACAATTTCATATTTGATTCTGCAACCTGAACTCCTAGATATTTAACCTTTGGTACTATCTCAAAACCTGCCCTGCTTTCAAGTTCGGGTTTTCGATCTTGTGTCATATTTTTAACTATCATCTTAGTTTTTTTCTGGTTCAGTCTAAATCCTGATACTGTACCATAGTCTTTTATAATGTCTTTCATCTGAATTATTGATTCCATCGGCTGTGTTAGGGTAACAACCAGATCATCTGCAAATGCCCTTATTCTGTAATCCTCTTGCCTTATCACTATTCCTTTCAAGGTACTCGAGTCCCGTATTGTATTCAACAAGACTTCTAGTGTTAAAATAAATAACAATGGGGATAACGGACAACCTTGTCTTGTTCCTTTTTCCATATTGAAATCTGTTGTCAAACTTCCATTAATAATAATCTGTGCCTTTTGTTCTTGATAAATTGCTGAAACCGCCTGTATAAATTGATCCCCAAAGTCCATCTTTTTTAAAGTCTTTAATAGAAAATTCCAATCCACTCTATCAAAGGCCTTCTCCACATCCAAGAAAACCAGCACTGCAGGGATCTGTTTATTCTTCTCAAGATATTCTAATAAATCTATAACTTGCCTTACATTGTCCTTCATATATCTGCCTTCTATAAATCCCGCTTGGTCACAATGAATCACCTCTTGGATAACTGGCATCAACCTGTTGGCTAATACTTTTGCAAATATTTTATAGTCATTATTCAGAAGAGATATTGGTCTAAAATTCTCAGGTTTTTTAGGACCAATTTGCTCTTTCGGTATCAAAGAAATATAAGCTGTTTTCCATGATGGGGGTATTTTACCCCCTTGTTGTATGTTACAAAATAAGTCTTTAAGATGTTCAACCATTTCTGCTTGCAAAGTTTTATAGTACACCGCAGTTAAACCATCCGTCCCAGGAGCTTTAGCTGTTTTCAATTGTTTAATTGTGGCAATAATCTCCTCAGCTGTTATAGGATAATTCATTCTCTCCTTTTGTTGATTGGTAATTTTTGTAACTCTTTTGTTTTCTAAATATTTTTCTATAAGTCCATTCTGCGTGTCATCTTTAGTATATAATTTAGTGTAATAATCTACAAAAACTTCTTTAATTAATTTTTGTTGAGAAATTTACTTCCCTCCAATATCAATACTATCAATAGTCAGTATACTCTGCTTCTTCCTTAGTGTGTAAGCCAACCATCTGCCCGGTTTGTTAGCGTTACAAAATGTATTATGTTTCGCATATTGTAAATTTGTTGCTGTTTGTTCCGCCATAAGCATTTGAAATTGATCTTTCAGAAGTTTTATAGCACCACATATTCTTTCATCTGTTGGGTTTTTTATAAGTAACTGTTCTTTATTCTTTATTTCTACTTTGATTTCAGATCTTTTCTTTTGTCTGTTCAATTTGTGTTTAGAGTTCATATGAATGAGTACCCCTCTCATATACGCTTTACTCGCATCCCACACAATTTCAATAGGGGTACCCTTATTCAAATTGATTTCAAAAAATTCTTTCATCTGCTTTTTGAGTTCTGATATATTTTTTTCATATCTAAACAAATTTTCATTTAATCTCCATGATCTTCTCTCGCTCTTTTCCAGCTCAGTTTCTATCCATACCGGGCTATGGTCAGTTAAAGTCCTTGGAAAAATCTTTGTTCTTTTTGTTTTTACAAGTAAATCGGTTGATAATAAAATAAAATCAATCCTAGAGAAGGATCTATGTCTATCTGAGAAGAAAGTAAAGTCCAATTCCTTTGGATTATGTATTCTCCAATATCTTTTAATTCCAAATCTTCTTTCATATAAAAGAAAGTCTGTGGCAATTTAATCCTTGACTTCACCAAACTCTTTTTATCAATTTTTGAATCAATTACTCCATTCCAATCTCCCATGATTAAAATAGATCTATAGTCCCATTGCAATATTTTAGAATGCAAAGTTTTGTAAAAATTATCCTGTTGTTGATTAGGAGCATAAATTCCAATCACTAAGATTGGGCCACTTGCTGTGTGCAGTTCAATTGCTATAAACCTACCACCTTCATCTGCTTCTATAATTTTAGCTGACAATCTTTTATTTATATAAATAACCACACCATTCTTTTTTTCCAGACTTGAAGCTATAAAATGTATTCCTAATCTTGAATTTATCAGATATTTTTTTTTATTGAAAAAGTTTTCAAATACAAGTTTTTCCCCCTTTTCCCCCCCCTCTTCCCTAACCCCCCCTCACCACCCATCCCCCCCTGTGACTTCTTCACAACAATAGGCTATTTCATAACTAATTACATACATAATATCTTTCCTTTCCCTTACTCCCTCCTCAGAATACTGACCCTTAGCATATTATTCTTATAACTCCCATTTTTACGATAATCTGCCCTTTTTCTCCTCCCCTAAACTTATAGTGTATTATTACAATTTAACATTTAATCTTTTATATATATTAATATAACATTTTAAAGCAGCCTTCTCCCTACATCCAGATTTAACGTTTATTCAGTTCTATCCAATTCCTCCACTCCCCTAAATATATGACTTAAGGATCCTTTTTCTTAGACTAATCAATCAGTAAACTAACCTATTTCAACCCTTCAATTCCTACAAAATCATGCAATACAATTCTAAATATAACCCACTGCCCACTTTACTAAAATATACACATATCTATATATGCATTCCATTTTATATAAAAAAAGACAATAACTTTAAATTTATAATCCATATAATATCTTCTTTGATGTCTTTCCACTGGATCGTTAAATCCATCACACATAATAGGGTAAAATAACATGCTGGTGCAACAGTTTGTTCAAAATCTTCAATCATCTTCTGCCCCCATCAGTAGTAGATATCCTCGTATATATATAAAAGTAAAAACAACCACCCGAGTGACATTATAATTATATCCATATAGTTATAGTTGTGGTATTCATCAGGATTGTTGATTCCCATCATCCTAATGGGTAACAACCAGATCTTCTGCATGCCCCAGCGTGACTCTCTTGCCTTGTAACTCAAAATAATCATAATATATTCACCAGTAAAAGAAATCCAGAGTAGATAATTCAAATCCAACAAGGTAAGGCTCTTTTCACATCCCAAAATCACGGCATTACAGAGATCTGCCACAATCCTCAGGATAGTATTAAACAATTGTTCGCCTCCACTATCTTTTCAGATGTTCATTCATTTTTTAAAGTCCCTGGCTTCACTGTTGCTTGGTTTAGAAATTGCTGTTTCTATGAGATTTATTTCTTTTCTTTTTCTTTTGCGGGTTGAATTTCCATCCTCGTTTCGTGCCTACCAATTGTGTATCGGCTGATCGATTTTCATTCTGCTTTGTGAGTTGATCTTGTTGGGTTAGTTTTATCATCTCATCTTTCTTCTCCATCACTTGTATATCAACTGGTTGATTTGCGCACTTGTCTGTGACTTGATGGTTCATCACATTGGAGTCGGATGACACTGCTCTCTTATTTATAGACAGTCCAGCTGGGGTATCCAGAGAGTCCAAAGACAACTTATCCACCACAGCCTCTGTAATTTGATATTTTCTTTTTGTTTCCAACTCCTTTTGCTTATCCTGTATTATGCCTAAAGATGTTAAATTCATTTTTAAAACTTTTTGATAAAATTCTTCCGCTTTTTCAACAGTGTTCAGTTGATATCTTACTCCTTGGTGTCTCAATATTAAACCAACTGGGGCATTCCACCTAAATAGGATATTTCTTTTTTTTAACTCAGTCACTAGAAAGCCAAATTTCTTCCTCTCCATTAACATCTTAGTCGGGAGCTCCTTAAAAATCCAAATCTTTCTTCCATGAAATTGCAAAGTAGAATTAAAAGAGTTCTGCACAATATTATTCCTAATTTCTTTATCTGTAAAATAGATCACCACATCTCTAGGCAATTGCCTTTGCTTTGCCAACCAGGAGTTTATTCTGTAAATTCTATCAATCCTGCAATACACTTCATCAGGTTGAACCTTTAAAATCCCAGCCAGAATTTCAGAAGATATTTTCCTTAAGTCATCTCTATTATTTTCCTGCAAACCTCTCAGTCTAATTGCATATTCTGTAAAATTATATTGAATCATTAAAACTTCTCTTTCAATCCTCTGTTGCACATTTTCTTCATTACCAGTCTTTTGGTCAACCTCCATTTTAGGTTTGTCTTCTGAGCTATTATCCTGAATGTTTACCAAATCCTTTTTAATTTTTTGAATCTTGTCATCCAAATTCTCCTCAGTTTCCTTCATTTTAGACTCTAATAATTTAGTCTTTGCATCCACCCGAATCAGAAAGTCTGATAAACCATTAGCTGTTTTTAAAATCTTTCGATTCAAAAAGTCAAACTTTGATTTCACCAGTTCACCAATTTCTTTAATTTCCTGCTTAAATTTTTCGAGTTGCTGGTTCACAATCTCATCCCTTCTTACAATCTCTTCAAGAAGAAATTCTATTATATTAAAATCAGGTTTCTGACACTGGAGAGTTAAAACTTGTTGGTGTAATTTATTAATGGGGGAGATTCCCCCCCCCCCCCCCGTTTGTCTAGCTGTGTGAGTCCCGGTGCCATTTCCCACACAGACAAGATTTAGTGGAAAAGAGAGGAAAAAAAAGCTTGTTTCCAACCAAGATCAATATCAGATCCCCAAGAAAAAAAAAAGGAAAAAAAAGCAAGAGTGAGAGTGAGGTTTTGCCTCAATTACGGCCAGAAGTATTCATTCCGCTACTTTGTAATAGAAAACGGAAGGACTTTCCCTTTCAGCCTCTCTTCAAGCCGCAGCAGTCGCAGCAGAAATCGCCATTTTAAAAATCTTTTTTCCTTTCACTTCTTAAACAACTTCAATAACTTTTCCAATAAAAAGAATACTTGCGCTTCAGGATCAGAGGTCCAACTGACGTCTTCTTGAGTTAATTTAACAAATTTACAGGCTTGCTTTTGCCCCTTAGCTCTGCATGTAGCAGAGATCTCCCAGAGCCCGGAGCATCGGCTGGGGATACGGGGAGTCTCTTCCGCTCCGTCCCAAAAGTAAAAAAAAAACTTTTGGGATTAGGCAGAGGACTCAACCCACCCCAGCCTGCTCTATCTCCCATGATTAAAATAGATCTATAGTCCCATTGCAATATTTTAGAATGCAAAGTTTTGTAAAAATTATCCTGTTGTTGATTAGGAGCATAAATTCCAATCACTAAGATTGGGCCACTTGCTGTGTGCAGTTCAATTGCTATAAACCTACCACCTTCATCTGCTTCTATAATTTTAGCTGACAATCTTTTATTTATATAAATAACCACACCATTCTTTTTTTCCAGACTTGAAGCTATAAAATGTATTCCTAATCTTGAATTTATCAGATATTTTTGATCTTGTGTTCTAACATGAGTTTCTTGTAAACAGATTATATCATTATTAAATTGTCTCAGGTATGTAAATAATTTCTTCCTTTTCTGTGGTGAGTTCAGTCCATTCACATTCCAAGATAAAATCTTAATCGTCATGTACACTTTTTTGAAGCGACGAGCAAAATTGCCGAAGATCTTCCAATTCGGTAGTCTTCGGCTTCGCTCCCCCCATGGCTTCACATTCTTGTATATTGCTCTTGGCTCCTTTCTTATATTGTTGTGGCTTGGACCTTTCCTGTTGTTGTTTTTCTTTGAGTTGCTTAGAAATTGCTTGAGTTACACGCTGATCTCTAGCTTCAGCCATCCGGGCTAGGTCCAAAGCTACATCTCTTGTAGTCTTAGGTGGGTCAATCACAATTTTCGTAGGAGGTTTCTAGCAGGGGCTCCTCCAGTAAACCTCCTATAGCTCCCTGCATTTCCATTACCTCTGGCTCCACCTGCTTAAACTGCTCTTCCATCTCTTTCTGAAATTGCTTGTCTTTGTCACTCTCCTTTATCTCCAACACAGTAGATGTACGTGGGGATGGTGAACTCTTTTTAAAGACATTAGAGTAAAATTCTTCTGCCTTCTCAACAGTGTTTAATCGATATCTTTCTCCATTGTACCTCAGAATTATTCCAGTTGGAGCATCCCACCGAAATGGAATTTGTTGTTTTTTTAATTCATTCACTAGAAATCCAAAATCTTTTCTATCTTTTAACATCTTGGGTGGTAGTTCTTTATAAACTCCAATCTGCGTTCCCTCCACTTGCACAGCAGAGAGAAAAGACTTTTGCAGAATATCATTTCTCATTCTTCTGTCTGTAAAGTATATTACCACATCTCTAGGCAGTTCTCTTTGTCTGGCCACCCACGAATTCACTCTGTAAATTTTATCCATTTTTCAAAAAATCTCTTCAGGACTAATCTTTAAAAGCACAGCAAGAGCATCAGAGCAAATCTGTCTCAAATCTTGTCTATCATTCTCTCTTATGCCTCTCAACCTTATGGCAAATTCCATTGACCTGAACTGCATCATTGTAATTTCATTTTCAAATCTCTGCATTTTATTGTCAGCATCAGAAATTTTATAATCAGTCTCCTTCATTTTAACATCCATTTCCAATTTAAATTCTTCCACTTTAGCATCCATTTTAATAATTGCCTCTGATAATCCAGTCACCACTGTCATTAATTTGTTAGTCACCTTGTCATACTTTTCTTGCACCACCTCTTTAATTTCTTTAATCTCCTGCTTAATTTCCTGTTGTGATTCTTTAAATTTTTCATCCAAAACCTGGGTAATAAAATCCTTTAAGCATTCAAAATCAAACTCTTTTTTCTGGCTCTGCTGGCTAGGAGGCTGCTGTTCCGGCTTATGTGTGGGGGATCCCCCCCCGCCGCCTTTCCTTCTTGTTTGGTCTGCTTAGAAGCCATCCTGCCACGTAGGCTAGCTTTTCCAAAAAAGGAGATCCTTTTTCCCTTTCCTCCACCACAAAATCCTCTAAAAAATTCCCCCAGGTTTAATCAAAATAAGGGTGAAGTTAAAGCAAGATCAAACTTATTTTAAAAAAAGTTTTTTTCTCTCTTCCTCCACTTGTTGCAGATGCTGCAACTTTGTAACTAGTTGAAATCCACTCTCACTCTCAGCTCGTTAATGCTGAAGCCGGGTGCCATTTTCAAAGGACTTTCACTCACTCACTCTTCCGTTTTTAAAATGAATCACAGGGCTAGTAATACTTGCAGTTTTGAGGTTCAAGTTGTTCTTCCACCCTGGTAATTTAAATCGCTTTATTTTCAGTAAAAAGAGGTTGCTCTTGACGCCTTGTTCTGCGCTAGGCAGACTCGTCCCACACTGTTCGGAGTCTCGGCAAGCTGAAAGGGAGCCGCGCCTGTTTCCTCCCCAGAAGCAAACGGTAGCTATCTGGGGGCTCACAGGGGCTCAACCTGCTTCTCACCCACTCTCTTCCAAGGAACTTCTGAGCCGCTTCTCTTGTTCGAAGCGGCTCTAACAGGCAGCGGGGCTGGCGGTCCAAAAACAGGACCATCTTTCGGCGTCGAGAGGCAAACCGGAAGTCCAAACAAATTTTTGAAGGTGAAGAAGGAAGGATACTAATAGTTGAAATAACTATGATTTTTTTAAAAAAATGTTAGTGGAAATATATGCTCCAAACGATAATCAAGAAGAATATTATGGGAAATTACATAAAAAAATAATAGAATATGAATACGAAGAGATATGTATATTAGGGGATCTTAATGCAATAATAGACAATGAGTTGGACTATAAACCTACAAAACTTAATAAGAAGATAAGAAAAAAATTGCCAAAAACTTTTTTCACAATGATAGATGAATTAAGCCTACAAGATGCTTGGAGACAAAGTCATCCAAAAGAAAAGCAGCATACATTCTATTCAAATAGGCATTTGTCGTGGTCAAGAATAGATATGATGGGGATGTCAACAGAATTAATAGCTAAAATACAAGAGATTGATATTGGAATAAATGTATGGGTAGACCACAACCCAATAATAATGACATGGAAAGGGGAAAAAAGGAAAATGAGATGGACATTAAATCAAAAATTACTAAATGAAAAAAAAATTCAACAATATATGGAAAAAGAACTGACTTTCTTCTTTAAAGAGAACAAGAAAGAAGATACATCTTTACAAAATGTGTGGGATACTAGTAAAGCATATATTAGAGGATTGACAATGACATATTTAGGAAAACAAAATAAACAGAACAGGCAAATGTAAAAGAATTTAGAGGAAGAATATAAGAGATTAGAAATAGAATTGCAAAAAACTCCGCACAACAAAAAGATTAAAAATTTGATGAATCTGAAAAAACATAAGATGAATTTAATGGAAAATGAAGAATTGGCGAATAAAATAAAATAAAAGCTACAAAGCAATTGTTTTTTGAAAATGCAAATAAACCAGGATGATGGTTAGCATATAAAATGAAAAAAGAAAAAGAAAAAGAAATTAATAAGTCAATTAATAGATCAAGATGGAAAGATATGTTATAAAAGTGAGGAAAAGAAAAGAATAATTGAGAAATACTACAATGGATTGTATCAACAAGAAACAGTAGCAGAAGACGAGATAGAACAATATTTGAAAAAAACAGAACTGCCTAGAATTCCGGAAAAGTTCAAAAAACTATTAGAAGAAAGAATATCTATGATGGAATTAATGGAGGGAATTAAAAGACAGAAAAATAGGAAGACACCAGGTCCGGATGGATTACCAGCAGAGGTATATAAAACCCTACAAGATGTATTAAGCAATGTGATGCTGCAAGTATTTAATGAACTACTACTTAAAGCTAAAATTCTGGACTCATGGATGGAGGCATATATATATCTTTAATACCAAAAGAAGAGGCAGATCTGCAATATATAAATAATTATAGACCGATATCTCTACTAAATGCGGATTATAAGATTTTTGCATCAATCATGGCAGAAGAATAAAGAAATTATTAAACAAGCTTATACATTTGGACCAAAATGGCTTTTTACCAAAAAGAAAAATTAGAGACAATATGCGAATTATATTAAATACACTAGAATATTATGAATTACATTCAGAGAAGCAAATAGCGCTGTTGTTTTTAGATGCGCAAAAGGCGTTTGATAATGTGAATTGGCAATTTATGATAAAACAGTTGAAAATGATGGTGTCAGGGTTCCAAGAAACCCCCACAACAAAATAAAGCTCTGAGGCCTGAGGTTCCTCAAAGTTCCAATTTATTAGAGATGTCATGTTGGCACATCTGGGGAAACCCGAATCTGAAAGCTTCCAGGTTTTCCCCACCCAGCTAAGAGTTCACAGCCCTGCCCCACACCCACAAATTCATCACATTGTCCAATCAACTCTTCACACTCCACCGGATACAATCTTCAGACAGTCTCCATCAGACGCAGGCAAAAGTCCGTGAATATGGAATTATTTATTATTTATTTATTTATTTTATTCAATTTGTATACCGCCCTTCTCCTAGTGGACTCAGGGCGGTGCACAGCCAGAACTAAAACACATACCAATACAAAATTTAAAATTATAAAAAGAATTACATAACTGGCCCAAATTTAAAACAATTCAATTAAAACCCAATGACAATTTAAAAACTAAAAAACTAAAAAAGATTAAAAAGGGGGGAGGGGGTTCACGCCAGCCCTGCTTGATGGAAAAGAAAAGTTTTCAGGGATACGGCGAAAGACCCGGAGATCCGATATCCTTCGTATCTCAGGGGGCAAATCATTCCAGAGGGCAGGAGCTGCCACAGAGAAGGCCCTCCCCCTGGGGGTCGCCAGTTGACATTGCCTGGCTGACGGCACCCTGAGGAGTCCCTCTCTGTGGGAGCGTACTGAATAGAATAGAATGAATAGTAGTGACTTGCGCCACACTCTGCATGTCCGGGATGATGGCATGGATGACGTCTTCCCTCTGGCTGTCATATTGGGGTTTCCTTGAGAGGGCGTCTGCAAGCAGGTTCTTCCCCCCAGGATGTATTTCAGCTTGAAATCAAACCGCTTGAAGTACTGCGCCCAGCAGACCTGTTTGGGGGAGAGCCATCGTGGGGTCTTTAAGGCTTCGAGGTTTTTATGGTCTGACCATACCTCAAAGGGGATCTTGGCTCCCTCTAGGAAGTGCCGCCATGATAGAAGAGCCCAACGAACAGCAAAGGCTTCCTTCTCCCATATTGCCCATCTTCGCTCGGTGTCCATGAGTGTTTTGGACACATACGCGCAAGGAAGCAGCTGCCCTTGGGGGTCTTCCTGGAGGAGCACTGCTGCCACTGCAATGTCGCTAGCGTCAGCCTGGACAATGAACTGCCTATCTGGGTCTGGGTGTTGAAGGATCGGCTTCTCTGCAAACAGCTGTTTCAATTTTTCAAACACTTTTTGACAGCTTAGCATCCAGGCTAACGGCTGCGTCGGCCGCAGCTTTACAGGGGAGGGTCCTGTCTTTAGCAGTTCAGTAAGCAGCAGGGCCACTTCTACGAAGGCTGGGATGAATTGCCGGTAGAAATTAGCAAACCCCAGGAAACTTTGCAGCTGTTTCCTGGTGTGAGGGGGCTACCAGTCAAGTATGGCTCACACTTTCCCAGGATCCATCTCTATGCCTTCATTCGACACTCGGTAGCCCAGGTAGTCCAGAGAAGTTTTGTGAAACTCACATTTGGACAGCTTCGCATAAAGTTTTGCAGCTAACAGTTTCTTTAGTACTTGTCAGACTAGTTTCGACATGTTCTTCTAATGTCTCACTGAATATGAGAATGTTGTCCAAGTAGACTAGAACCCCTTTGTATAAATGTTCATGCAGCACTTTGTTAATCAATTGCATGAATACAGCAGGGGCTCCTTGGAGACCAAAGGGCATGACTTTGAATTGGAAGCTACCTAATGGGCAGTTGAAAGCAGTCTTCCACTCATCCCCTTTGTTGGATGCTTATCCTACGCTTGGGTAGATAATATATAGAAAACTATGTTCTGTAACTTTAAACTGCTACAAAGATGACTAATTGGCTGTGCTAAGCAGACATAAAAGAAGGCAGGAAGTTCATTCACTTCTGCTCCTGCTATTAGAAGGTGGAACTGCTGAAAGGAACTGTGTCTGTGTTACTGAAGAGAACTGGAATTGTAAGCAAACTATGTTTTTGTGTTGAACCGTGATTATTTGAAGAAGTATTATCTTTGTTTTGAGAAGCCAAGTTTGTTCGTTTTACTACAAGTAAAGACTGTTTATTTTTCTTTAAACATTCAGAGTCTGTGAGTCTCTGTGTGTTTTGCTAAGCAACGTATCTATTCGCTGTCTGGTCCGTTGCACCACTTTGCAGAGGGCAGTTTTACCCTCAACACCCTTCCTTTATGTGCACCCTGAAGTAGGCTTTTCTCAAGTCAAGTTTAGTAAACACTTTGCCTTTTGAAAGGTAGTTCAGTAGGTCTTTCATGAGGGGAAGGGGGTAGGTGTTTTCCACGCATATTGCACAAAAATCCACACAGAGCCTCATCCCCCCATCTGTCGAGTGTCAGCCATTCCCTCGACACATGATCCCGGGGACTGTGACAAGCCAGAAGAACAGAGACACGGTGAAGGGGGGTGTTGTAGCGTTTAACAGGGCACGGTGATATCAGGTGGTGGACGGTATAGGGAATCTGGGGACAGGGTCAATAAAACGATGTCAAAGGAAACAAACGCCCTTCAATACGAGGGACAGCGAGATCCGGAAGTAACTGGCAATCCACAACGAACCTGAAGGAGTAAATAGCGCGGTCACTTTAAATGCACAATTGAGCAAGGGTGGGGCGCTTGGGGGCGTTCTATAAAGCCAGATAAGTGGAGGAATCGGGCGTCTCCGACTTTGTTTGTCATCAGAAAACTTCAGCACTTACTGTATGACCACCGTGTAAGCTACGATTAAACCGGATAGCTTCACCTTTGAGTGTGTGCGTGTGGTGTTTGTTCGGCAGAGCACAGGTGGTTCCAGAAGAGGCTGACAGAAAGTCGGAGACGCTTTATTCTTCTGTCTGAGGACTGCAAGCAGCTGTGATGGCAGAGGGCGTGACGGATGATGCCACGGTGTTGGATTTGGGGACGGAGCTGGAGGCAGAGGAGTGGGAGAACATGGAGACGGAGGAGCGTTGCAAACAGCCAGTGGTACGCCCCAAACAGAGAGTGGTGTCGCCGCCGCCGCCAGAAGACAAGCAGGAAAGACAGGATTCATTGGGGACTGAAGCTGCTCGAAAACCATCTGGGAATTGGTGGCAAAGTACCGCTATACTGGGGAAGTTGGGGCTTCAGACGTCAGCTACCCCCCCCCTCTAGCCCCTCAATTCCAAGGGTGGCGGGAAAGGCGATGGACGGAGGAGGAGGAAGAGGGGGACTGGAGTTATTCTTCCAGCCCCGGTGTAACCACCATGGATATGTTGAGGGAGAGGTTTGGGGAAGCTAGCTTCCGGGATGCCCCCTCTTGGCAGCCCTGGGCGCCCGGGGCAGACCAGTCAAATATGTGGCAGAGTGGGGTGGGATCATCAACGGGCGGAATGTCCGAATCCAGGGTGTGTTTGGCCAGACCAAAGCTGCGAGTAGACCGTAGTCGATACAGGGGCGGAAGGGATGAAGACCCTGCTCCCCGGGGGGGGGGGTTCCTCGTCAAGCGAGGGGATACATGGTACACGACGACAGCCACATAGTCAGGGGCATCATGAGGACCAGGAGGGTGAGCCTGCTGCTAGACGGTCCCGCTCATGGGAAGTAAGAGCCCCTCGGGGTGGAGAGCGGTCCAGGTGTGAACGGGATCCAGCGCCTGCATGGATCCCAGGGCCTTGGGTACAGCAAATACCATGGGGCCTCCCTCCCTTACAAGCCATGTTCGATGGGAATCCAGACCATGTAGCCCTCTTTCTAAGCCAGGTGATCAGCTACATGGATGCTTACGGGCACTATTATTCCTCTCAGTGGGCCAGAGTAGTAGCGTTTACGACGGTTTTGACGGGTGAGGCAGCTGACTGGGTGGCCAGTTTACACACCATGCACGCTCGAGAACTGGCAGATTTGGGACTGTTCCTGGAAGCGTTACGGAGTGGATTTGAGGACGATGCCAGCACCCAGGCCATTGTCGAAAGCGATCTAGTTTCACTAAAACAAAATGGACGAGCGGCTAAAGACTATGTAAAGGAATTTTGTACCTTGGCTAATCGGTTGAGGGGCTGGCCCGAACGTTTATTAGTTCACCATTTCCATAAGGGGCTGGATAGAGACCTACGTCAGGCCTGCGTTTATAGGGGCCTTGGTCCTTACATAACAGCCTGGTATAAAGTGGCTGACAAATTGGATGTAGGCCTGAAGGAGTTCCGGATGCGAAGCGACACCGTGACCCCACCATGGAAGGTGTTGGAGAAGCCGCCAACAGGGCGGGGAGGCATTCAAACATATATGCCTATAGGAGTAAGAGGTGGTATTGCCTCACGAAGACCATTCCGATGTTACCGGTGTGACCAGGAGGACCACAGAGTGCTTGATTGCCCACTCCTGCCTCTCCGGACCCCAGACATCCAGGCATCAGGTTCCGGTAGGCGGGCGGGTTTCCGTTCCAGACTATCGGAGCACTCTCGTATCACGGCTCAAACAAGAAGTGGCGAGGCCAATGGTCGTGATGGCAATGGTGGCTCTCCTGACATCATCCGAACGCCGACGGAGAAGGGGAACGTTGAGGAGGAAACGGAACACACAGATCCTATGGTATGTGATCCTGTCCGACCTTTCGTTATCCAGGTGACACTAAAACACCCTGGGTCGGGTAGACTGGAACAGCAAGGGGCCTTAGTAGATACCGGTTGCACCCGTTGCCTTTTACGAAGGGCGATAGCAGACAGTCTTGGACTCCGTGTAGTGAGATTGCAGAAACCTATTTACTTTGAGCAAATGGATGGTTCAACGCTAGGAGGACAACCGGCTACCCATGTTACAGAACCTGTGACACTTGAGATCGGGAATCATCGGGAAGTAGTACGATTTGTGGTTGTAGAAAAAATGATTGAACCCATCATTCTAGGCCTATCATGGTTAGATAAGTGGAAACCTACCATTTGGTGGGAAGGGGGTTTGCACAAATTACGCTTGGCAGTAGGCCCTGATCCACCTGAAGACAGTAGAGATGTAGGAGCGACTGGAAGGGAGATGTCCTGTCTAGAAAAAGTCCCACACGTATACAGAGATCTATGGCGTGTGTTTAGCGAGAAGGAATGTGAGGCCCTTCCACCCCACCGTCCTACAGACTGTGCGATAGAGTTGAAACCAGGTGTTAGTCTACCTAAACCCCGCATGTATTCCATGACTCCCCTTGAATTAGAGGAATTGCGGCGTTATATAGACCAGAACCTAGCCAGGGGTTTTATCTCACCCAGTCGTGCGCATATGGCAGCGCCAGTTCTGTTTAAGGAGAAGAAAGATGGAGGGCTAAGATTGTGTGTTGATTTTCGGGAATTAAACGCTGTCTGTATGGAACCCCTTTATCCCTTACCCCTTATGACGGATTTGCTTTCCACTCTCACGACAGGGAAGATCTTTACTAAGTTGGACCTCCGAGAAGCGTATTACAGGGTCCGGGTAAAAGCGGGTGATGAATGGAAGACCACATTTAACTGCCCTTTGGGCAGCTATAAGTTCCGGGTCATGCCATTTGGTCTACAGGGGCCCCCTGCAGTTTTTATGCAGTTTATCAATAGTATACTCTATGACCATCTGTATCGCGGAGTTCTCGTATATCTAGACGATATTCTGATATACTCCAATACCCTAGAAGAACACGTTCGTCTGGTACGGCAAATATTACTGAAGTTGTTGAAGGCTCAGTTGTATGTAAAGCTATCGAAATGCGAATTTCACAAGACAGAGATAGATTACTTGGGGTTTAGGATTTCAGAAAAAGGGATTGAAATGGACCCAAATAAGGTTAAGACAGTGTTGGAATGGCAGGCTCCAAAGACCCGAAAACAGTTACAAAGTTTTCTGGGCTTTGCAAATTTTTATAGGAGATTTATCCCCTCATTTGCTAAGGTGGCTTTACCGTTGACTGATCTCTTAAAGACGAGAAAAATTGCAGTCGGGAAAGGCAACCCACAACAAAAAATCAATTGGACGATATCATGTCAACGTGCATTTGACACGTTGAAAACTCTCTTCGCTAATGAACCCATACTAAGACATCCTAACAAATCGAAACCCTTTGTAATCCAGGCGGATGCAAGTGATGTGGCGGTAGGGGGTGTTCTCCTACAAAGAAATGAACATGGGGTTCTTTAACCATGCGCCTACATCTCCCGAAAACTAACCGATACAGAACGAAATTGGACGGTTTGGGAAAAAGAGGCGTATGCCATAAAATGGGCCTTGCAAACGTGGAGGCATTTGTTAGAAGGGACTAAGGTAGATTCTGAGGTATGGACGGATCACAAAAATCTAGAGGCACTTCAATCGCCTCGTAAACTGTCCCCGAAACAGGCACGTTGGGCGCAATATTTCCGCAGATTTACCATCAAGCTGAAAGCGATACCAGGGGGAAAGAACTATTTAGCTGATGCCCTATCACGCATGCCGCAATTTGAGAGCCAAAAAGAGGAGATAACACAAGCCTTAATACCTTATAAACAGACAGGAAAGCAAGGAAGGGACGTATTCCCGCTCCCCACAACCTGGGTAGTGGAGTTGAGGAAAAAATTAGCAACAGACAGTTGGTTGAAGACCAATCCCCAGATAGTGACACAGAAAAGAGGACTAATGTGAAAAGGAGATAAATTATATATCCCTGAAGGATTGAGAGATAAGGTGTTACGACAATGCCACGATGTAAAAACAGCAGGGCATTTCTGTTTCGTGAAAACGTTGCATCTAGTGAGGAGACAGTTCTGGTGGCCACGTATGCGAAAACAGGTAGAGACATATGTACAAGGCTGTCCCGTCTGTATAAGAGCTAAACCTTTGTCAGGGAAACCGTCTGGTTTATTACAGTCCGTGGCCGAACCACAGAGGCCTTGGGAAGATATAGCCATGGATTTCATAGTCGAATTGCCTCCCAGCAAAGGACACAATGTAATATGGACTATTATTGACCTGTTTTCCAAACAGGCACATTTTGTCCCCTGTAAAGGACTACCGTCCACATGGCGTCTAGCAAAACTATTTGTCCAACACGTATATCGACTTCATGGCACACCCAAACGTATAATCTCAGACAGAGGTCCCCAATTTACCGCCCAGTTCTGGAGACATTTCCTAGGACAATTAGGAACAGAACAGGGACTGAGCTCTGCGTTCCACCCAAATACCAACAGAGCCACTGAAAGAGCCAATGCCATGGTAGAAAGGTATCTACATTCTTATGTGTCATACCAACAAACAGACTGGTACGAACTCTTGCCTTTCGCAGAATCAGCATATAATAACACCGTGCACAGCAGTACAGGTTATACACCCTTCCTAGTAGTTTCTGGAAAAGAGTTCCTGGCCATCCCCAATCTAGATGTACAAATGACTAGTTCCCATAGTCTAAAAGAATGAACAGAGAAGGTTAAACAGAGTTGGCCACACATCAAAAATGCATTAGAAAAAGCTTCTGAAGCGTACAAAACCCAAGTAAACAAACAGAGACGAGATAACCTACCCTTCAAAATAGGAGAAAAAGTGTATTTGTCCACAAAATATATCAATCTGCGTATGCCCAGTAAAAAATTACGTCCAAAGTATATAGGTCCCTTTCCCATCACCAAAATAATAAATCCCGTAACGGTATCCTTACAACTACCCCCCTTACTGAAAAGAATACACCCAGTATTCCACAGTAGTCTCCTAAAACCAGCAGCCAAAATAAGAGAGACAGGAACACGTCCAGGGCCCATGGCAGGAAGCTCATACGAAATTAAAAAGATCCTCGATTCTAAGATATATCATGGGAAGCTTAGGTATTTAGTACATTGGAAGGGATACCCTATATCAGAAGCAACATGGGTGAAAACGAAGGATATAGATGCTCCACGATTACTAAAACAATTCCATGAAACATATCCAAACAAACCAGGTGGACAGTTTCCCACTTAATGAGAATAACCGAATGTTTTATGTCCCTACAGGAAGAGACCTGGTTGGGGGGGGGGGCGCATGTCGAGTGTCAGCCATTCCCTCGACACATGATCCCGGGGACTGTGACAAGCCAGAAGAACAGAGACACGGTGAAGGGGGGTGTTGTAGCGTTTAGCAGGGCACGGTGATATCAGGTGGTGGACAGTATAGGGAATCTGGGGACAGGGTCAATAAAACGATGTCAAAGGAAACAAACGCCCTTCAATACGAGGGACAGCGAGATCCAGAAGTAACTGGGAATCCACAATGAACCTGAAGGAGTAAATAGCGCGGTCACTTTAAATGCACAATTGAGCAAGGGCGGGGCGTTTGGCGGCGTTCTATAAAGCCAGATAAGCGGAGGAATCGGGCGTCTCCGACTTTGTTTTTCATCAGAAAACTTCAGCACTTACTGTATGACCACCGTGTAAGCTACAATTAAACCGGATAGCTTCACCTTTGAGTGTGTGCATGTGGTGTTTGTTCGGCGGAGCACAGGTGGTTCCAGAGGAGGCTGACAACATCTTTCTTTTCCTTAAACAGCACCGGGGCGGCTACTCTGGATTTTGCAGGTTGGATGAACCCTCGGGCTAGGTTAGTATTGATGTACTTCCTCAGCTCAGCCATCTCTTTTGGGGTCATTGAGTACATCTTTGGTTTAGGGAGTTTGGCCCCGGGCTCAAGCTTGATCACACAGTCAGTGTGGCGATGAGGGGGACGGATGTTGCATTCCTCCTCACTGAATGCTTCAGCCAGGTCCCTGTATTCCTAGGGGACCTGGGGAGTCCCAGGCAGGACTTCGATGGCCGTCGTGGCCGCCTCTCGTTGGTGGGGCCCCTGAGGGCTCGTCTCAGTGGGTTCGGCTTCAGGGGGGATGGGCGGCAAAGGCCCCACCCCTATCATGACTTTTCGGTAGCCGTCCTCCCATTTGATTGTAGGGGCCCATTTGTCTAGCCAGGCGAGTCCCAGGATGATTGACTCTGCCATTTTTGGGGCTACTATGAATCGAATGAGTTCTGTGTGGATCCCTAATTCCAATCTGACAAGCTCAGTGACCTGTGTAGCAGGGGTGCCACCTATTAAGGTCCCGTCTACTTGCTGAAAGCGTATGGGGCGGCTTAAGAGGTGTGTCTTTATGCCTAGCTGCTCAACAATGGGGGAGCTAATTAAGCAACGGGTGCAGCCGGTGTCTATTATTGCTGCTGCCTCTCCATGCACCCCTGTCTCTGGCACTGTCAGCTTGACTTTGACCACAAAGGGGTGGATGGTTCCACTTACCATCGGGTCGTCTTCACTGCTGCTACTGCTGGCCGGCCCAGGCGACAAGTCTTTGATCAAGGTCTCTTTGTTCTCTCCAGGGGGAGGGGAAGTCTCGACTGCCTGCCGGGCAATTCTGCTGGCATCTGGGGGCTTTCGTGGGTCCCTTCTGCCTCGGGCTGACGTGGCGGGGCGTGGTTGTGGAACTGGCGCAGGTGCCAGACACTCCGCAGCTCGATGACCCACTTGTCTGCAACGGTAGCATTTGATTACCCCTGTAGATTGAGCAGGAGGGGTTTCAGTGGGGTTTGTCAGAGGATGTCCAGCCAAAGTTCTCCCTGGGGGCCTCTCACCTGAGGGGTTGTGGCATGGGTGAACTTCTCTATCAAGAGCTATTGACATGGTATACCAGCCTTGCAGTTGCTCTGGCATACCCCAGATTCCACATGCGGTTCTGACTTGGGGAATATTGTTAGATATAAGGACATCTTGACAGATCGGGGAGAACTGAAACAAAAACAAGAACTAGGGAGTCAAGGGATTGAGATAGATTGGTGTACAAGACTGCAAATACAATCAAGATACGAAGGAGATCGTAGACAATATGGCTTTAACTTGGAGAAATCAGAACTGGATGAAATATTGACAGGAACAGATGAAAAAATGATTAAGTAATTATATAATTATCTATTGCGGATTAGACTAGAAGATGAAGGAGTAAAAGAAACAATGATAGCATGGGCAAAGAATTTTGGATACACTATAGAACTGGAGAAATGGCAACAACTTTGGGAAAGAAACTATAAATTAACAATGGCAACAGCTTATAAAGAAAATTTGTATAAGATGTTTTATAGATGGCATATGCCACCAGAAAGATTAGCTAAGATGTTTAAAGATAAATCAGCTAAGTGTTGGAAATGTCACCAGTTCCCGGGATCATACTATCATACGTGGTGGTTGTGTAAAGAAGCAAAACATTATTGGGTGAAAATACAAGCATGGTTAGAGGGAATGTTGCAGCAACATATAGAGTTAAAACCAGAGATATTCTTATTGGGAATTTTACCAGAGAATTATATTAAAGAAGATACATATTTGATTATTCATATAATAACAGCGGCTAGAATTGTATTTGCGCAAAACTGGAAAGCAAATAAAATCCCGTTGGAAGGAGAAATTATAAAGAAAATTTTAGAATTTAGAAAAGTGCGGCACTCCTGCTTTTCACCCCACGGTAACCACAGCCCTGTGAGGTAGGCCGGGTGGAAGGAAGGAAGGAGAAGGTCTGGCCCGAAGCACAGAGTGAATAGCAGCCTGTTCCTATGCCCCTAGACGCAAGTACGCAAGAACAAAGAAGACCAAAGATCATGCAGTTTGGCACTGTAACTCAGGAGAAAATCCTTGAACAAGCATGAGGATCTGAGTTTTGGATATATGCTTATGGATGACTCCAGAGGTAACTTTGGACACCGGTTTATCAAGACGCTAAGAACAGGTCATCGTCGGCTCCTGCTGCTTTGCTGACAGCCTTTCAATGCCTGCTATCCACTTGCTGCCTGATTTGGCCTTCCACCACCGTCCCAGCTTCTTTACAGGAAGAACTTAACAAGCGGGAAGGGACGGCAAGCGAGAAAAGAGACCTCTGTTCTCCAGGCCGCCATTCTCTTCCTTGAGAGGTTGATTAATCGGAGTTTCTAGTCACGGACGTCCCCCCCTTTTTTCCCCCAGTCACTGTTCTGCCCTTCCCTTGTAAGGGATGGAAACATGAGACCTCCGTGGAGTGCCACCGGGAGAGACATCGTGAGAGGGTGGTGATTTTCCCAGGGGTTATTCCCGGAGGTTTTTTGGATCATCCACCACTGTGGTCGCCTACCACCCATTGGCTGTTGTCGTGAGAGGACGACGGCCTCGTTTCCACCGTGGGAAGGTGGGGTGAATTATGGGGGACATGCTGTCTGTTGTCATGAGAGGACGACGGCCTTCGTTACAGCCGTGAGAGGGCGGTGCAAATTATGGTGGACACGAGGCCTGACTTCCGGCGGTCCATGTTGAGGCCTTCTGTTGTGGATAAAGCCGAGCTGACTGAGGGGAGGCTAAGGACAGATTGTATACGATTGCATTCGGTAGCAGAATTGTGGATTTTGAAGGACCATCCTCTTGCACGGACATGTCCACCCTCCTCGCAGGATGGGGGGTTGGACCGTCTGATTGGTATGGGGTGGGGGAAATAGGGGTGGGAAAAGATAGGACTCCGAAGGGAACAGGGTTATTCTATTGTTACGGTGATTGGGAGGGGCAGGTATGGTGGGAGTAGAAGGTCTGGCCGCACCCGAGGGGCACGTATCTGCTACCTTCAGATGGTTGCCGGTCCCGACCCTCATTACCCTTCTCGCAGTCCGGGTGATAGGGGTTCACAGGGTTCGGGATTTAGGCTGGTTTTGTTCAATGCCCGGTCTGTGGTAAATAAGGCCCCGCTCATTTACGATCTTATTCATGAGGAGAATGAGGACCTAGCCTGCATCACGGAGACCTGTTTGGGCCAAGAAGGGGGCACCTCACTCTCCGAACTGTGCCCACCAGGCTTCCGGGTGCTTCACCAGCCTAGGGCCCAGGGCAGGGGCGGTGGAGTGGCGGTTGTGGTTAAAGAGAGCCTCAGTCCTCGAGTGGTCACTGCTCCTCAAATAGGCAGGTGTGAGTCCCTCTGCTTGAGGTTGGGTTCAGGGGTTCAGATGGGTCTGTTGCTTACATACCTGCCTCCCAGCTGTGTAGCTTCAGCCCTGCCTGAGCTGCTTGAAGTAGTAGCCGGGTTGGCGGTTGAATTCCCGAGGCTTATGATTCTGGGGGATTTCAACTTGCCTTCTCTCTGCGGATCATCGGAGTTGGCTCAGGAGTTCTTGGCCTCTATGGCAACCTTGGACCTGACCCAGGTAATTCAGGACCCAACTCATAACAGGGGACACACGCTTGACCTGGTTTTTGTCTCTGGGCAGTGGCTTAATGATCTGCATATGGGGGATATAGCCACCTATCCCTTATCATGGTCGGATCATTTTCTCCTTTGACTGGACTTTCTGACCACTACTTCCCTCCGCAGGGAGGCGGGACCGGTTACATGGTTCCACCCCAGGCGCCTGATGGATCCTGAAAGGTTCCAGACGGAACTCGGGACTTTTCCTGTTTCCCTTGCACATGGCTCGGCCAAGGCCCTGGTAGAGGCCTGGGATAAGGTGTCTGCTGGGGCCTTGGACTGAACCGTGCCTTTACGGCCTTTGACCCGGAGCAGATCCCGGGTTGCTCCTTGGTTTACTGAGGAGCTCTGGGAGATGAAGCGCTGGAAAAGATGCTTAGAGTGCTGTTGGAGGACTAGCAAGTCCGAATCTGATCGAACACAGTTAAGAACTCATATTCAGTCCTACCTAGTGGCGATAAAAGTGGCAAAATGCTCACACTTTTCTGCTCTTATTGCATCCGCAGACAATCGCCTGGCTGCCCTGTTTAGGGTGACTCGCTCCCTTCTTAATGTGGGAGTGAGGGATGATCCTTTGCAGGGTAAGGCGGAGGAATTTGCTCAATATCTACAAGATAAAATCGCTCAGATTCGGGGGGGGGCTGGACTCTGACTGGGCAGGGTCCGTTGAGTTGACGGGGGCTGGTCCTGAGCATGTTATCTGGGATGAGTTTGAGCCTGTGACTCCTGATGATGTGGACCAGATTATGGGTAGATTGAGCACCGCCACGTGTCTGCTGGACCCGTGTCCCTCCTGGTTGGTCTCGACCTCCCGAGAGGTTACAGGAGGCTGGCTCCAGGAAGTAATTAATACTTTGCTGAAAGAGGGAACCTTCCCCTCTGCCTTGAAGGAGGCGGTGATGAGACCCCTCCTCAAGAAGCCTGCCTTGGATCCGGCTCTCTTTAAGAACTATTGCCCAGTTTCTAACCTTCGCCTTATGGCAAAGGCAGTTGAAAGCGTGGTGGTGCGTCAGCTCCCACAATTCCTGGATGAAGCGGATTACCTGGACCCTTTTCAATCTGGCTTCAGGCCCAGTCACAGCACGGAAACGGCATTGGTCGCGTTGATAGATGATCTCTGGCGTGCCCGGGATAGGGGCTACTCCTCTGTCCTGGTCTTACTTGACCTCTCAGCAGCTTTTGATACCATCGACAATGGTATCTTACTGCAACGGCTAAGGGGGTTAGGAGTGGGAGGCACTGTTTTTCAGTGGTTCTCCTCCTACCTCTCGGGTCGTATGCAGTTTGTGCTGGCAGGGGGGCAGAGGTTGACCACTAGGCCCCTACCTTGTGGGGTGCCGCAGGGGTCAGTTCTCTCACCTCTCCTGTTCAACATATACATGAAGCCACTGGGTGAGATCATCCAGGGATTCAGGGTGCAGTATCATCAATATGCTGATGATACCCAACTTTTCATCTCCACCCCGCATCACCCCAACGATGCCCTTGATGTGTTGTCCCGGTGCTTGGAGGCCATACGGGTCTGGATGGGGATGAACAGACTGAGACTCAACCCCGACAAGACCAAGTGGCTGTGGCTACTGGCACCCCGTTTTGTCCATTATGTTCTATCGCTATCCCTGGGGGAGGAGGTGTTGACCCCCTCAGAAAAGGTACACAATTTGGGAGTCCTCCTAGACCCACGGCTTAGCTTGGAAGATCATTTGACTGCCGTAGCCAGGGGGACCTTTGTCCAGGTGCACCTGGTTTGCCAATTACGCCCCGTTTTGGACCGAGATGCCTTACTCACAGTTGCTCATGCCCTCATCATCTCTCATTTGGACTACTGCAATGCACTTTAAATGGGGCTGCCCTTGAGGAGCACTCAGAGACTTCAACTGGTGCAGAATGCGGTTGCGCGGGTTGTCATGGGGGTACCTCGGTACTCCCATGTCACACCACTCCTTTGTGGTCTGCATTGGCTTCTGGTTGTCTTCTGAGTGCAATTCAAGGTGCTAGTGATCACCTTTAAAGCCCTACGTGGCCTAGGACCAGAGTACTTGCGAGACCACCTCCTGCCACCGGTAGCTTCCCATTGCCCGGTTCGCTCCCACAGAGTTGGCCTCCTCAGGATACCTTCGGCTAGACAATGTTGACGGGTGACCCCTAGGGAGAAAGCCTTCTCTGTGGGAGCCCCTACCCTCTGGAATACGTTACCCCTGGAGCTCTGGATAATCCCTGGCCTCCGAACCTTCTGCCGGGCCTTGAAGACCTGGCTCTTCCAACGGGCAGGCCTGGGTTGACTCTAAACTGATTTTTTAGCTTTTTAAATTCTTAAATCTTGAATTTGAATTTGTATTCCCATGTTTAACCTATTTATTGGATATTCTGATTTAATTTAAGCACTGTGAGCTGCACTGGCTCCCAGTGGTCTTCCGGGTGCGCTTCAAGGTGTTGGTTACCACCTTTAAAGCGCTCCATGGCATAGGACCTAGTTATCTTCGTGAAATATAGTGGGTTCCAATGAAGCCAGGCGACACCAAGTAACTTCAACTCTCTTTTATTCCATATTAAAAGCAAGTAAAAAAGACTAGAACAAGCTTGCATAGCCAGGAACAGACCGGCTATATATATTGTTAGGGCTTCTGCTCCGGGGCTGGCCACTGGGTGGAGTATGTAGCCAACAAAGCTGATTAGACCTAAAACCCCGGCCAGCCATTGGTCCTAAGCCCCAGCCACCTATTGGTAGAATCTAGAACCTACCGGCTGGGGCCGTTGCAACCCGGAAGCGCAGCCAAGCCGATCCTGAGACACAACACTCCTCCCCTCTAAGTGCGAATTGCCCCACAGACATAGTCTTTGAGGTGTATGGGCAACCGCCGTTCTCAGCACGACCTGCGTGGCAAGGTCTTTTCTGGGGAGGTGGTCCCCTCCCCAGTTGCAGCTGGAATATTGGCCACCGGGGGTTCCACGATCACATCCGCCGGCCCCATCTCCTGCTGAGATCGACTGGCCTCCAAATTGGCAGAGGTTTCCAACCTTGCCGGTTCTCGCTCCAGCCCTACCGGGCTGGGTGGGGCAAGTTCCTGCTGTGGCTCTGGGGGGTACGGGTACTCCAACACTTCCGTCTCCTCCTCTAGAGGGATTACCCTCCGCCTCAACTGATCAATATGACGTCCCCAGATGGCCCCCCGCTCCGTGGAAACCTCATATGAGGTGGGCCCCTTGACCCGTACCATGTGGCCAGGCATCCAAGCTGGGCCAATGCCATGGTTCTCAACATATACTGGGTCCCCGGGGAAAAAACCCCTAGGTGCTACCCTTTCCTCCGTATTGGGCCTTAGGAGGGGTGCCCTGTCAGGATGGAGCCTATCTAATAAGGTGGTGAGCCTTCGCCCCATAAGCAGCTCGGCAGGCTATAACCCGTTGCTGTGCAGGGGGTGGTATGCTGTGCGATTAAAAATTGGGCTAAATGATGTTGTAAGTCCCCATCCCCCAATCGCTTGAGCCCCTCCTTGGCCGTACGCACCATACGTTCTGCTTGACCATTCATGGCAGGATGGAACGGCACCGACCGTATGTGTCGGATGCCGTACCTCCGAGTAAACTCTAAGAACTCCTTTGACGTGAAAGCTGTACCATTGTCTGACACAAGCATATCAGGCAGCCCAAAAGTGGCAAACAGCTTTCTCAAAGCTCTAACCGTAATGGCCGTAGACGTAGTGGAGACAGGGACGACTTCCATCCACTTCGAGTGGGAATCCACCACTATGAGGAACGTTTGTCCCCGTACTGGCCCAGCAAAATCTACGTGGAGGCGGGACCATGGTTTCCGGGTATCCTCCCATGTCTGCCCTGGGGCCCGGGGAGGGGCTGGACGTGACTCCTGACAGGGCGCACAACCCCGAACCCACATCTCAATTTCCTTGTCGATCTTGGGCCACCACACATAACTTCGGGCAAGGGCTTTCATTCGCACCACCCCAGGATGTGCTTCATGCAGCACTTCCATGACCCGTTTGCGTAGCGGGGGTGAAACCACCACCCTGCATCCCCACAACAGACACCCCTTATGCACTGATAACTCCCCTTGCTTCTCAACATATGCCGTAAACTCTGGGCCCGGCTTGGCCTCCGACCACCCCCTCCCCACCCAGTCCAGGACCCGGGAGATGACTCGGTCCCTAGATGAATACTTTGCAATGTCCTTGGCATGGAGGGGCGAGTCTGGGAGGTCCTCCAGGTGCATTATGGCATGAGCCGGGGCGGGGTCAGGCCCACTCTCTGGTAATGGAAGGCGACTCAGCGCATCCGCATGCCCCATGGCTTTACCCCTCCGATACACCAGAGAGTACTGATAACCTGCCAGAAATATTGACCACCTAAGGACCTGTGGCGTCTGGCGGTCAGGTGCAAATAGTCCCAGCAGCGGCTTATGATCGGTCAAGATGGTAAAGGGCCTGCCGTAAAGGAAATCATGAAACTTTTTGACCCCCTTTACAATAGCCAGACCCTCCTTATCTATTTGGGCATAGTTGCGTTCAGCTGCCGAGAGGGTCTGTGAAAAATAAGCCACCGGGACCTCCTTCCCGTTAGGCAACACATGGCCCAAAACGGCCCCTACCCCATAAGGAGACGCATCACACGCTAGAACCACTGGAAGCGACTCATCAAAATGGGCCAGCACGTCGTTAGAAATCAATAAGTTCTTAGCCGCCCGGAACGCTGCTTCCTGCCGCGGGCCCCAAGTCCACTTGGCATGTTTGTCCAGGAGTCTATGAAGGGGTTCCGCGACTGCTGCCTTGTGAGGTAGAAAAGCATGATAGAAATTTAAAAGGCCGAGGAATGCTTGCAATTCCGCCTTACTCGTAGGGGCAGGCGCATCGCAGATTGCCCGTACCTTCTCTGGTGCCGGGTGGATGCCACTGGCATCTACAGTGAACCCCAAAAAGTCCACTCGCTTTACCCCCAAAAGGCATTTCTCCCGTTTAACTTTAAGTCCTGCCGCCTGAAACCTTTGCAACACAGCTCGTAGTCGGACAACGAATTCTGACGACGTCGGGGCGGAGATTAACACGTCGTCGAAAAAGGGCGTTACTCCCGGCAGACCTTTCAAAAGTGAGTCCATTAGGTTCTGAAAGATCCCGGGTGCGACGCTAACCCCGAATTGTAGTCTCTTCACCCTAAAAGCACCTCTGTGCGTAACAATCGTCTGTGCATCGGCCGTAGCCTCGTCCACCTGCAGCTGTTGATATGCCTGGGCCGAATCAAGCTTGCCAAAGACTTTAGCCCCCGCTAACGTGGCCAGGACGTGTTGTACGACCGGAACTGGATAGGCGTGGTCGGGCAATGCCTTATTGAGGGTGCATTTATAATCCCCACAGAGGCGGACCGCCCCATCCGGCCTTACTGGGGTCACGATTGGGGTTTCCCAAGACCCGTGACGAACCGCTTCCAAGACCCCTTGGGCGACTAACCGGTCCAGCTCTGCGTCGATCTTAGGCTTTAAAGCGAAAGGGACCTAGCGTGCCTTAAGTTTGATGGGCCTAACAGCCGGGTCCAACTGAAGGGAGATTGGGGGGCCCTTATATAATCCCAACGAGCCGTCAGATACGGTCGGAAACTCCGCACAGACCTTTACCAAGTCTGGGTCCGCGGTTCTAATCATGTTCACCCCAGTTACCTCAATGCCTAAAGGGCCCATCCAATTCCTGCCCAATAAGCTTGTGTACGGCCCTTCCGTTATAAACAGGTTGAGGTTCTGTCGGACCCCCTTAAATCCAACCTCGAACGTTCCAACCCCCTTCAACGCTATGGGGTTTTTTTTGCAAGTCTCTTAGCTTGAATGGGGGGGCTTCGAGTGAGGATGACTTTCCGGGGCAAATACTCCGGAGTGTTTTAGCCGAAATAATGGACACGGGGGATCCCGTGTCCAGGAACATAGGACACGATGTGCCCTCAATATTAACTACTACCCTGATGGAACTCGGGGCTTCTGAGCTAAGGCTGTATACCTGCAAGAGGTCATACTGAGGCCAGGCAGCCGCCAGCTCTAAATCGCTGTATGCGTATGGCGGTGCAGCGTGGTCTCGTGCCGGGCTGCAATGCCGTGCAACGCTGAAAAGGTCGCTTCCTTCAACATCCCACCTTCATCGCCAGTGAAATGTAGTGGGTTCCAATGAAGCCAGGCAACACCAAGTAACTTCAACTCTCTTTTATTCCATATTAAAAGCAAGTAAAAAAGACTAGAACAAGCTTGCATAGCCAGGAACAGACCGGCTATATATATTGTTAGGGCTTCCGCTCCGGGGCTGGCCACTGGGTGGAGTATGTGGCCAACAAAGCTGATTAGACCTAAAACCCCGGCCAGCCATTGGTCCTAAGCCCCAGCCACCTATTGGTAGAATCTAGAACCTACCGGCTGGGGCCGTTGCAACCCAGAAGTGCAGCCAAGCCGATCCCGAGACACAACACTTCGAGACCGCCTGCTGCTACCGACAACCTCCCATCGAGCCGTGCGCTCCCATAGAGATGGCCTCCTCGGGGTACCATCAACCAAACAATGTAGGCTGGTGACCCCCAGGGGGAGGGCCTTCTCTGTGGGGGCACCTACCCTATGGAACCAGCTGCCCACTGAGATAAGGAGAATCCAAGACCTTGGTGCCTTCCGCCGTGCCCTTAAAACTTTCTTTTTTCATCAAGCCAGGCTGGCTTAACATATTTTTAAATTTTTAATTTTTAATTGGTTTGTCATTTTAAACTGGGGCCAAATTAATATATATTCTTTTAATTGTTCTTAATGTTTGTATTGTATGTTTTTATCTGGCTGTACACCGCCCTGAGTCCCTTAGGAAAAGGTGCGGTATATAAATTTGAAGTAAAATAAAATAAAATAAAATAAATTTGTCTTTTAACTTTTGTATTTCTGTTTCTTATTGTTGTGAGCCGCCCTGAGTCCTTCGGGAGAAGGGCGGCATACACATCCAATAAATAAATAAATAAATAAATAAATAAATAAATAAATAAAATGTGCAGAAATGAATAGATTAACATTGAGAATAAAAGATAAAGAGGAGTCGATGTATTTCAGGACATGGAATAAATTTTACGATTGGTTAGAAAGGAAATATGAATAAGGGTATAGAGATAAAACAGATAGGGAAAAGATGGAAGAAAATAATCAGAAAAATAGAAATCCAGACGATGCCTAGTAAAAGGAGAAAGGGGAGGGGTGTAAAAGGGAAAAAGTGAGATTATTATAAAAATGTACACAAATGATGAAATAGAAATAAATATTAATAGAATAAATTGAAATGAGAATAGAGATAAATAGAAAATCGGGGCTGCTCGTATACCATTCTAGATTGAACTGAAGGGAAAAAACAAGAGAGGGGAAGGAATAGAGAGGAAGGGAGAAGAGAGGAGAGGAGAGGAGAGGGAGGGGAAGGGAAAAGGAGAGGAAGAAAAGGGAGGGGAAAGAGGAAGGAAGAGAAGGGGAGGAGAAGAAGAAAGGTTGTGGTAAGGGTAAATAGTAAAATAGCAGCCCCGAAAAAGTAAAAATGAAAAATGAAAGTTAAAAGATAAGATGAATGAAAAATGATGGATAAATGATTGTACATGTAAATGTGTTTATGAGAAATAAAAATAAAAACTATTTTGAAAAAAAAAATGCTAGGAAACTTTGTAGTTGTCTGTGGGTGTGAGAGGGCTGCCAGCCTAGGATGACTTGTACTTTGGCTGGGTCCATCTCTATGCCCTCATTTGACACTCGGTAGCCCAGGTAGTCTAGCCGTTCATAGTGAAATTCACATTTTGACAGCTGTACGTACAGGTTTGCTGCCAGACGTTTTTCCAGTACCTGGTGGACCAGGGGTATGTGGTCCTCCATGGTCTCTGTGTAAATGAAGATGTCGTTCAGGTAGACAAGGACCCCCTTGTAGAGGTGCTCATGCAGCACCTTGTTTATTAACTGCATAAACACCACTGGAGCCCCCTGCAGTCCAAATGGCATTACCTTGAATTGGAAGCTCCCTAGGGGGCAGTTTAATGCTGTTTTCCATTCATCTCCCTCCCTAATGTGGACTCGGTAGTATGCTTCTCTGAGGTCTAATTTGGTAAAGACTTTTCCCTTGGCTAGGTGAGATAGCATGTCTTTCATGAGAAGGAGGGGGTATAGGTGTCAGCTTTGGAAGCCATATTAGGCCGGAAGCTTCCATGCTGCCGCCTTCTCATGTGTGGGAAAGTAGGAGGGGGGATTTAGTAGAGGGGTTGTCTGTAGACATAATAACATTCTTCCTGTCAGTCAAGGTCAGGGAGATCCTGCATCTGGAGAAGGAGTGGTCAGAGTGAGGTCTTGAGACGGGACGGCGGTTGATTGGAGCATGTGATCGACTGAGGAGTGAGGGGATGGTTTTGGGGGTTTTGATTTACTGTGGGAAAACCCGGACCTCTCAGATTCGGGTTTTCCCAGATGTGCCAGTTTATTTATTTATTTATTTATTTTGTCAGATTTATATGCCGCCCTTCTCCCGCAGGACTTGGGGCGGCTCACAACAATAAAACAACCCGACAATAAATAAGAGTTAAATAATATTAAAACCAATTTAAAATCCCCAATCCCCAAGTTAAAATCCACAACAGATCAGGGAAGGTGGTGAAAAGGCCATGTCTTTAGGTTGGCGCGGAAGGTGCGGAGGTCAGGGGCCGTCTGGAGCTCGGTGGGCAACCCATTCCAGAGGGTCGGTGCGACCACAGAGAACGCCCTCATCCTGGGGACCGCCAGCCAACACTGTCTAGTCGAGGGGACCCGGAGGAGGGCAGCCCTATGTGAGCACACTGGGCAGTGGGAGGCCGGTAGGAGGTGATCCTGCAGATACCTGCAGTTTACCTATTCTAGTAAATAGAACTTTGAAAAATGCTTGCTTCAGAGTCTTTACTTGGGAGCTAGGGTTTTTTCTGGAACGCTGACATTAACCCAAATCTCCCTTAAAGCATAACGGCGCCCCAAAAGGGGGCTGTCGGGGGTGCTGAGCCCCAGCATCTACCTAAACCTTGGGTGGTGCGAAGACTCAGTGAAAATGGAGGAGAAAGGAGAGGTCGTAGAGAGGGCTGTGGGGATGGATACTCAAGGATTTGCCGACACCCTGCTTTCTCCTTCTGAAGAAATGGTGCAAGCCATTGAGGCTACAGAGGAAGCCCAAAGGCCAGGCGCTCGGCCCAAGGAGTCGGATTCCTGGAAAAGTTGCCAGTCTGACCCAACTCCAGAAAGGGGACCAGAGGAGAGACCGCCTGGATATAGGGCTGCTCCCAGCCCAATGAAGTCGCCCCATGAGCCAAAGTGGAGAAGAGGGACAGCTATGTGATCCGGAGACTCCCGAGACTGGGACCTGTTGCCCCCAATGTGAAGCCAATCATTAACTGGGCTCCCAGAGCGTTTCGAACGGATGGAAGTGGGAAGTTACATACCCCCTCCCAAGCTCCTCAAGTGAGATGGAGATTAGTGCAACCTACATTCACCTTCCCCGATCCAGGACCTGGCGGAGGAATTAGCAGGCCGCAGACACCTCTGTACCAGGCCAGAGCCAAAATGAGCGGATGAGCGCAGCATGGCCATGCTGCAGCTGGGAGACATCAAACGCAACCAGCATGGGGAATGCAAAAACCCCCCTTTTGGGGCCCCTCACCAGCCTGCCTTTGTGCTACCTCCTGCTGAAAGTATACCCCCAGGCTGGGGATTTTTTCCCAGCCAGGGGTGGGTCCAGTGCCAGTGGTATCCAGCGCTGTCTGCTGCAAGTTTCCAAGGATCCCCATGGCCCCAATATGGCCCAACGATCCACAGGGGGATCACAGGCACTACAGGGGGGGCTAATCCAGCAGCTGGCTGGAGTCCCCCCCTCTCTGCAGCCCACCAAGCAGCTCAGCAGCCAGCCCCCCTCTCCCAGCAGCCGGCTGGAGTCCAGCAACCAGCAGCAGCTCCTCCACAGGTTCCAGCTCAGCCACCCATTACCAGGCCCCATCAACCTGTGAGGCAAATGCCACCCCATTTCAGAGCAACCTTTGATGGCCAAGCTGCACAATGAGGGCACTGAGGAACTAAATGATGCCGATGGGTTTGTTGCGCTGCTCTGGGCCAGATTTGAAGACCCAGATCGAATAAATGAAAATGAAGCCACACTCAAGGTGATGAAGCAAGGTAATCAACCCATAAAAGACTTTGTATGGGACTTTAGACGGGTCACAGGGAACCTGGGGCATTGGCCAGACCACATACTCCTACACTATTTTAAAGAGGCCATTGACCAAGAAGTCAGAACAGCCTGTGGGGTCCGGGGGGTGCCTGAGCAACTGCACGACTGGTATACCATGTCCATAGCTCTAGACAGAGTAATCCACCCCCACCGCAAAGCCCCAGCAGAGAAGCCTCCTCGGAGAGCTTTAGCTAGACGGCCCCTTTCAAAGCCTGCTGAAGTCACCCCCCCCCCCTCAACTGGCAGGGGTGATTAAATGCTATCGGTGTGGACAACTGGGACATTGAGCTTCTGAGTGCCTGGCCCCTTGCCCCAGTTCCACAGCAGTGTCCTGCCACAGCTGCACGAGGCAGAAGGGCTCCAAGAAAGACCCCAGACACCAGTCGATTCGCCAGACAAGCTGTAGAGGTTCCCCTCCCCACTGAAGAGAGCGAGGAACCTCTGGCCCAGGAAGCCCCTCCCAGTGAGGCTAGCAGAGATGAGGACCTGATGGTGAGTTCACCCATCCCCCACTTTTCAATTAAAGTGAAACTGGTTGTGCCAGAGACAGGGAAAGAGAACTGCCAGCAATAATAGATACCGTATGCACCAGATATTTAATTGGACTTCCAATTGTTGAACAATTGGGGATCAAAACAACAGCCTTAAGGTGCCCAATTAAATTTCACCAGGTGGATGGGATGTTAATTGGAGGGGTCCCCACCACCCATATTACAGAACTGGTTAGATTAGAAATTGGAAGACATCATGAACTTATACGATTTATAGTAACCCCAAATATGTCAGAATCTGTCATACTGGGCCTGTCATGGCTGGACAAATGGGCCCCCACCATTAAATGGGAAGATGGATACCGGAAAATCATAATGAGTGTTGGCCCACTGCCCCCTGTCCCTCCTCCCAAGGAACAGCCTACCCATAAGGGCCAGCTGCCAGAAACAGCAGCCGCTGGTTCAGACAGGCCTCTGGGTGAACCCCAGATTCCTAAGGTATATACAGACTTAGCCAAAGTGTTCAGCGAGGAGGAATGTAACATCCTCCCCCCTCATCGTCCCACGGATTGTGCCATCGAATTAGAACCAATTAGAGCCAAGTTGCCAAAACCCAGGATGTACTCCATGACGCCTGCTGAAATGACCAAGTTGAGGAAGTACATCGACACCAACCTAGCCAGAGGGTTCATCAAGCCTGCAAATGTTCTGTCCCCGTCTCACACGCACACCAGCAGTAGACCAAGAGTTAAAATAAACCAGCAGACAAGAATTTCCTTTGATAACAGAATTGGCAGCAACCCAGTGGCTGCTTGCCAACAGTCTTTACTTACAAAGGGAGGTTTATCTCCTCCAACCGAAAACATCAAAGTCCACAAAAGCCAAAGAATAGTCAAGTCCAGTCCAAAAAATCAGTCCAAGCAGAGCATACAACAAAGTTCCAGAAATGCAGAATGACTTGCTAGTTTTCAGTTTTGTCCATCACAAAGCCTGAATGGCCACCACACCCCCTTTTATCCCCTGTGGGGTGTGGTCCAGTGACTCAGCTTAATCTCTGGCACGTCTCCTTCTCTGCTGCATGCGCTTGTCTTTCTGACGCTGTCGGGGATCCAGCCAAGATTTATCTCCGTCGCTGTCTAACTGCAGCTGCTCGGAAGTGCCTGGCTCCTGGCCTATCTCTTCTACTTTGGAAGACACCTGAGGCATTGCCAGAGAGGAGGGTCCTGGAGAGGGAGGCCTTGCCAACTCCTCTCCTTCATTTTCGGAGTCTTCTCCCTCTGATAAGATGGGCTCGGGGGTCGGAGTCACAACAGCGAAATCCAGGGTGGCCACCCCCGTATTGTTTAAAGAAAAGAAAGTTGGGGGGGCTGAGATTGTGTGTCAACTGTAGGGGGTAAACTCCATTTGCATACAAAATACCTACCCCTTACCACTGATGAAAGACTTGCTGAACCACTTGTCAAAAGGCAAGATTTTCACCAAGTTAGATCTAAGGGAAGCCTACTACCGGGTTCGCATAAAGGAGGGAGACAAATGGAAGACTGTTTTTAACTGCCCCCTGGGCAGCTTCCAATTCCGGGTCATGCCTTTTGGACTTCAAGGGCCTCCCACAGTCTTCATGCAACTGATCAATGAAGTGCTACATGAATACATGTATAAGGGGGTCCTGGTTTACCTGAATGACATTCTTATATTCAGCGAAAATATGGAAGAGCATGTCAAACTAGTCAGGCAACTGCTGAAAAAACTCTTAGCTGCAAAACTCTATGCAAAGCTGTCGAAATGCAAATTCCACAAGGAATCTTTAGACTACCTAGGATACCGAGTGTCTAACCAAGGGATCGAAATGGACCCGGAAAAAGTGAAGGCGGTGTTAGATTGGCAGCCCCCATGCACCCGGAAACAACTTCAAAGCTTCCTGGGTTTTGCAAATTTTTATAGGCAATTCATCCCTTCCTTTGCAGAGGTCGTGCTCCCATTAACTGAGATTCTAAAAACAGGTCCATCTCCTACCAAGCCAAAACCCAGCCAACCGCTCGCTTGACGTGGTGGTAGCGGCTGTCCTACTGCAAAGGAACGCTCAAAACGAACTAATGCCTTGTGCTTACGTGTCAAAAAAGTTAACAGACACTGAGCACAGATGGGCGATATGGGAGAAGGAGGCTTTTGCGGTGCGATGGGCTCTCTTATCCTGGAGACACTTCCTAGAGGGGGTAAAGGAGCCTTTCAAAGTGTGGACTGACCACAAAAACCTTGAGGCGTTGAAGACCCCTTGGAAGCTTTCCCCCAAACAAGTTCGCTGGGCTCAGTATTTTAAACACTTTAATTTCAACCTAAAATACATTCCGGGGGGTGGGGAACCTATTGGCTGATGCTTTGTCCAGAAAGCCCCAGTTTGACAGCTGGCGAGAAGAAGTAGTACATGCCATGATCTCTGAAACCCAACCAGCAGCCCAAGCACGCACTAGAGCACAAGCGCGGCACAGTTCTGACTTCCCTGAAGACAAGTTGACAGCAGAGCTAAAAGCGGCGCTCTCAAACGATGCATGGTTTGAGGAAAATCAGATGGACTTAACCCTAAGGGAGGGATTGGCTTGGAAGAGGAGTAAGCAGGGGTGAAATGCTACTGGTTCGGACCGGTTCAGCTGAACCGGTAGCAATGATTGCCATTGGTTCCCGGAACCGGTAGCAATGATCCCTGGCCACCCCGCCCATGCCCACCTAATCGCCCGGTCGCCCGCTTGCCGCTTCTTTCCAGCTCGCTCGATTTTCCCGCCACTTGATTTTCCCACCACTCGCTTTTCCCACCACTTGGCACTTCCAGCCCACCCACCCCACCCCCGGCCTATATAAGTTCCCCTTTCCATGCTGCCCAGCTTCTTTGCCCAGAGGTTTGCCAGCGCCTGCCCGCTCGGACATCTCGCCTCGCTCGGACCTCACCTCACCTCGCTTGGACGCCTCGCCAATGGTCACTCACTCAAAAAGGTAAGCATTGCCAGTTGCAGCCTAGTGTGCCACCCCCCCCATCCCAGGGCTCGTGTAGTTTGCGCAACCGCCAGGGATTGTTTGTGGGCCTCGTGCTGCCCCCCAGGTCCCCGGGCTCACCTGCTTGGCCTGACTAAGCCGCCTAGCTATCCACCCACCTTCCCCCCAGCCTCCAGCTTGCTTACCTTCTCTCTTCGGACCGAATCCTGAGCCGCTGGTCACAACGCCTGCCTTGCGTTGCCTGCTGCAATCCCTGCAATCAATTTCATCAGCCAGGAACTGAATCTGCCTGCCTGCAATCAATCTCATTGGCGAGCAACTGAATCTGCCTACCTGCCTGCCTTGTGCCTTCAATTGGGTAAGTAACTGGGTTTTTTTTGGGGGGGGGGGCTTTAAAAAAAAATAGTTAATTTGGGTTTTTTTAGGAATTTTTTTTTTAGACATAGCCATTTAAAATTTAGGAAGTTTTAAATTTAGCTGCTTTTAACTAAATATGTCAAGAAAAGAAAAGAATAAAATAAAATAAAATATTTGTGCAGCTTGCTAAGATTCTGTGTGTTTCTGTAGTGTTTCACTCTAACTACACAAACACACAAAATCTCACACACCTGTATGTGACATTTTGTGTGTGTAAAGTGTGAAAGTTGGTTTTTGAGCTTTTTGTGGCTCTGTGAGGTTCCTACTTGTTGCAGGGACCATTTTGGGTGAAGTGCAGCTGCCTTTGCATTGTGTGTGAGTTGTGTTGTGTTGTGTTGTGTGTGTGTAAAGTGTGAAAGTTGGTTTTTGAGCTTTTTGTGTGCTTTTACATTGTGTGTCCTCAGCTAACAAAGCTTATTTTTTCCCTTTTGCAGTAGCCGCCGCCTTTAATTGGAAGGATGAAAAGGCAACAGACCTTGATGGGTTTCTTGGCCAAGAAACCAAAACTTGCACAACAACCATCAGAAGTGGATCCAAAACCATCCCAAGCACCACAAGCAGCACCACTTCTGTTATGTATTGATACTTTTAAGCGGGAGTTTCAAACCTGCCTGCGTTTCTGATTGGCTGACAGTCCCTCCTGGATTGTATATAAGGAGGGCTGCAGCCTCTGAGTTTTTGCTGAAGTCTCACTGTATATTAAAGAGCTGTTGTCACTTGCTTGCTTGTGCCTCTCATTATTCCCGAACCACTTCATTGGCGACGAGGATGGGATTGAGGCTACAAGAAGCCAACCAGTGAGACCACGAGCTTCAGCTAGGTGACGAGGCGAACCACAGGAGGCATACCAAACATGTCTGCCTACGTCCCGCCCAAGCCTTTTGATCCGACCCGTGAAAAATGGGTCTCGTACCTAACGAGGTTTGAATGCTCGCTTGAAGCCAGCGACATGCAGGGCCTCTCTGCTAATCGAAAGAGAGCCCTCTTCCTAAGCCACTGCGGACCGGACGTGTTCGAGATGGCCGAGTCACTGTGTGAGCCAACGCCAGTTCAAACCGTCTCCTGGGACACCCTGATGGCAACTCTCCGGGCTCACTACGCTCCCGTCCCCTCCAAGTTTATGCAACGATACCAACTCAGACAGCGCGTTCAACGTGAGGGAGAACCGGTCAGCGCGTACATGGCTAGCCTGAGAAAAGCCGCAACCCATTGCGACTATAGAGACTTGGACGATGCGTTGCTTGAGCAACTTATCTGTGGTGTTCGGGACATTAGGCTGCAACGGCGCCTGCTCGCCAAGCCTGATTTGACGCTTGCTGGAGCCCTAGACGAAGCCAGGGCTCACGAAGCCTCCACAAAAGCTGCTGAAACGCTGCAGCATCCGCTGACCAGCAAAGACAGCCCCAAGTCTGCCCCGGTGCACAGAGAAGACGCCGGATCCAGCTCGGAGTCCGAGTCGGATGAGGACGTCTTCCGAACGGAGCACCAGAGAAAAGACACTGGCAGCCCCCGGCGAAGCTGTCCCAGCTGTGGCGGGCACCATGATAGACTGTCCTGCAAATACAGAGAGGCTACTTGCAGGCGCTGCGAGAAAAAAGGGCACTTGGCACGAGTCTGTAGAGCCATTCTGCCCAGAAAACACCAACCACGTGAGCGCCGCAGCCAACCGGAATCAGCGCGCCAGAAGCAGCCAACGAGAGAAGGCGGCGCGAAAAAACGGCGCGAATTTGAACCGCGAGATGGCCACAGCATACATATCGACCAGGCCAGCACGGCGATCGAGGACAAAGTCAGCACGGTGGTCAAGATCAACGGAAAGCCGTGCTCGATGGAGATCGACACCGGATCAGCTCTCTCCATAATGTCGTGGGCGACCCTAAAGACCCTCCTGCCGTCGTTCCGGAAGGACCAGCTCTCCAAGCAGAGACTGCGCATCCTAGACTACCAGGGGAACCGAGTCCCCCTCGAAGGCGTGGGCACGTTCCGAGTCACCTACGGAGACTACGAAAGAGACCTGCCGCTGACCATCGTCACAAAGCAGCTCCCTAGCCTTCTGGGCATGGGGTGGTTCCGAGCCCTTGGCATGGGTTTCACCGGCGTCCACCTGATGTCCAAATCAACTCTGAAAGACAGTCTCCTGTCCGAGTTCCAGGACGTCTTCGGGGACACGTTGGGCAAGTATGTGGGGACCCCTATTTCACTAAACTTAGACCCCAACGTAGCCCAAGTAAGACTTAAGGCCAGACGAGTACCGTTCGCATTGAAACCCAAGATCGATGCGGAACTGGACAAATTGATTAAGCAAGGGGTGTTGGTTCCCGTTGACCATGCCAAGTGGGAGACCCCTATAGTGACCCCAGTAAAGTCCGATGGCTCAATAAGAATTTGCGCCGACTACAAGTGCACGATCAACAAGGCTTTGCAGCCGAGCGCCTATCCGGTGCCGATCGTGCACCATCTACTACACTCCCTGGGGCCCGGAAAAATTTTCGCCAAATTAGACCTGGCCCAAGCCTACCAGCAGTTACCCGTTGACGACGCCACGGCAGAGGCACAAACAATTGTAACTCATAGGGGTGCATTTAAATGCACCAGGCTCCAGTTTGGGGTGAGCGTCGCACCCGGCTTATTTCAAAGCACCATGGAGCGTCTCTTGCAAGGACTCCCAGGAGTGGTGCCCTATTTCGATGACGTTCTAGTCAGTGCCCAGGACGAACGTCAGCTAGGGGACAGAGTAAGGAACGTCCTGACCAGGTTCAGAGAAGCGGGACTGAAACTAAAAAAAAACAAGTGTATGATTGCTGTCCCCTCCGTTGAATTTCTGGGGTACAGGGTGGATGGCTCAGGCATCCACCCTACCGAAAGCAAGGTGAGAGCTATTAAGAGCACACCTGCCCCCAAATCCAAAGCGGAGCTCCAAGCCTTCCTTGGACTGCTCAATTTTTACTCCATGTTTCTGAAGGACAAAGCCACGGTTGCAGATCCCCTACACAAGCTTCTAGGGAAGAATGTACCATGGGTCTGGGGGAAACCACAGGCAGCCGCTTTTGAGGCAGTGAAGAGACTCCTGTCTGAGGACAGCTTCCTGATTCAGTACAATACGGAGCTGCCGCTTGTCTTAGTTTGTGACGCCTCCCCCGTAGGAGTTGGTGCCGTCCTAGGCCATAGACTGCCGAACGGCCTAGAGGCGCCCATTGCATTTTACTCTCGCACCCTGTCCAGCGCAGAGCGGAACTATAGTCAGTTGGACAGAGAGGCTCTGGCTGCGATTGCGGGGGTTAAAAAGTTCCACGAATACCTCTATGGCCGAAAGTTCGAACTTGTGACTGATCATAGACCCTTGCTAGGACTTTTGGCGGGCGATAGGCCAACCCCCGCTGCCCTTTCCCCTCGTTTGACCAGGTGGGCCATTTTTCTGTCGGCCTACTCGTATCAGCTCGTCCATCGACCTGGCCGAACCATGGGTCATGCGGATGCCCTTAGCCGCTGCCCCCTTCCCGACCTGCTTGACAACCCAACGCCGGAAGCCTCCGTTCTCTTGTTGGACACTTTGACTTTGGGCCCTATCTCCTCTTGCGAGGTGGCGAAAGCCTCGGCTAGAGACCCAATCATCCGAACTGTTATGGGTTGGGTACTGAAGGGGTGGCCGGTCAAGGTGGACAGAGGGGAGTACCAAGGTTATGCCAACAAACGAAACGAACTGTTTATGCAAGGGGGTTGCTTGCTATGGGGTGACAGGGTGGTAATTCCAACGAAGCTACGGAATAGAGTTTTAGAGTTACTGCACGAAGGGCACCCGGGCATTGTTAGGATGAAAAGTTTAGCCCGCAGTTATGTCTGGTGGCCCAACATGGACCAAGTCATTTCCGAGTGGGTGGGGAAGTGCAGACCCTGCCAGGAGTCTCGTCCCGATCCCCCAGTAGCGCCCATCCGAGAGTGGGAGAAACCAAAAGGCCCATGGGGGAGGATCCACATTGATTTTGCCAGCCCTTTCCACGGGCAAACGTTTTTAATAGTTGTGGATGCCTACTCAAAGTGGCTCGAAATCATCTTAATGCCATCAACAACGGCCGAGGCAGTGATCAGGGTCCTAAGGAAGTTGTTTGCCACCCACGGCCTGCCGGAAACCCTGGTATCTGATAACGGCCCTCAATTTACGGCAACTCTTTTCGAAGGCTACTTGACCGGACTGGGCATCCGCCATGCCCTATCAGCTCCGTTTCACCCGGCTTCGAACGGATTGGCTGAACGCTTTGTTAGGACAGCCAAAGAAGCACTGTCCAGATTAGACAACGGGGACTGGCAGGCCAGGATAGACCAATTCCTAGCAGTTCAGCATGCCACACCATGCACAGCAACAGGGAGAAGCCCAGCAGAGCTCCTCATGGGGAGAAAGCTCCGGTGCGTGTTAGACAGGCTTCACCCTAACTACTCGCACGAAAACTTCAAGGGAGAAACCTGTGGCTTAAGACAGTTTCAGGTTGGGTCCCCGGTTTTCGCTCGCAATTATGCCAGCGGACCTCTATGGGTTGCAGGAACCATAGTGGGTATAACAGGCCCAAAATCGTATACAGTAGACGTAGGGGTGGACAGACTCTGGAAGCGCCACATAGACCAACTTAGAAAAAGGGTGGTCGGCGAGGCGAACATCAATTTAGACATCTCCGAACCTAACTATAACAACTTTCCCAAAACAGCTAACTCAAGCCCGGGTTCGCGAGAATACTTAGCTGACACGCCCTGGTTCCAGCGCTGCCCCAGCGAGTCACCACTCCCAGCCGGGGATAACCATGCCCCGGACAAAATCCAGGAGGTTCCATTGGCGGAGCCGGGAGAGACGGAGAGTCCCTCCGGCCAGCTCGACGCCCCACCAGACACTGAACTGCGCAGGTCAACTAGGGCGAGAACTCGTCCTAGGCACCTGCGAGATTTTGTGTGTACATATGTTAATTTCTGAATACTAGTGCTTTCTGGGAAGGGAGGGGTGTTATGTATTGATACTTTTAAGCGGGAGTTTCAAACCTGCCTGCGTTTCTGATTGGCTGACAGTCCCTCCTGGATTGTATATAAGGAGGGCTGCAGCCTCTGAGTTTTTGCTGAAGTCTCACTGTATATTAAAGAGCTGTTGTCACTTGCTTGCTTGTGCCTCTCATTATTCCCGAACCACTTCAGGGAGTCTTAGAACAGCAAAAAGTATATTGTATTGAATGGTTTTATTTGCCTCATTACCATAAAAAAATGTTTTACCCTTGTTGAAACTCAATAGTAAGCAGAAACTTAGGCAGAGTTTCAGCCTCAACTTTTATCAATGGGCTATTAAGAAGCTGAAGCCACCTTATTTTCCATAACAAAGGAAGGACAAAATTAAAGGGGCCAGCAACATTCTAAGCAGATTTGGGACACAGGAAAGAAAAGCAAACACCCAAGAAGGAAAAGAAATCAAGTCAAAGTAACTAGAATTTTTAACACATGAGGAAAGGAGAAAAACACAGAAATAGCAAGTTGAATAATTATAGGGAATGAACAACTACAAAGGGCTAGGAAAAACAGAGAGTAGACTATAAAACAATTATTTATTAAGAATTTCAAAAGACTTTAAAGGGTCACATAGAAAATCAAAAGACGTTTTAGGATATAAAAAAGGGTTACTCTTACAGTTTAAACAGGCTAGCCTCGAAACACTGTGTTTGCATTTATTTCTTGCTTGTCTTCCTATAAACAAGAAACTGATTCTAATCTCAAGCAGCTGACCTCCAATCATTTTGAAGCAATTTCCCAGCCGGGAGTTTTAAATTCAAGAAGGGAAAGCTCTGCCTCCTAGCAATCTTTAAAGGGAAAGGCTTCTTTTTCCTTTCAGCAATTCTTAAGGGGAAAGGCTTCTTTTTCCTTCTAACACTTTTATTTAAACTACTGCTGAAATTATAACCTTGGGGCGTACTTGAGCCTGTTGAAAAAATGGAACTGACTTAATAAATATCTTTCTTTCTATCTTGAAATCTGACTTTCAATTTTATTTTCAGAATAATTTATTTCTTCAGTGTGCTTTAATTGACTATGTAGGATGTATTTTATATCATCTGTCTACAGATTCTAGGTTTATTTGCTTAATGATTTATCTATTGTTTTCCTTTTCCACTATCGCAAGCTCTTTGCTTTTCTGATGGGGGAGGAATGAGAGGAGTGATTGCTTACAAAAGATTCTCATGAGGACATCTGGAAAGTTTCCTCTCAAAGTTTAGAATTGTCTGTTGTTATTTTAGCTTTCCACATTTTTTCTCAACAGTTTTTTTTAATTTGATCTCTGATTCTCAGTATGTGTGTCAACTGATTTTTAATCTCCCTGGTGTATATGTTACACCATCTTTGAATAAGGATCTTCTGTCTCTTTTTTTGACATTACAGCAAGTTTTGCAAATTAGAAAGAATCAAATTTATATTGCACATATTAGGAGTCATCAGTCTTTCCCAGGTATGTTATCAGAAGGAAATGCTGTTGCAGACAACGAAGCAGCATGTTTTATCTGTTACTCCATGGGAAAGTTATTCTATGTTTCATCAAAATGCCAAGGCTTTTGCAAAACAATTTCACATTCCTTTCGATCATGCTAGAGCAATCATACACCAATGTCCTCAATTTTCTCAAATTACCTCATCTCTTTCCATTGGGGTGAATCCAAGAGGGTTTAAAGTAAACAACTTTGGCTACTTTTTCTTATTTTATTTGGGCTACTTCTCAGAACGGAGAAGCTACTAAATATGTTGTTAATCATTGTTTTTGAACATTTGCTGTCATGGGCCTACCTTCTACATTAAAAACAGACAATGGCCTTGCATATTGTAGTCGCTCCTTTGATGAATTTTGTGGCACATGGCAAATTAAACATCTTTTTGGCATATTTTAACTATACAGGATAAGCCATAGTGGAGCACGAAAATTTTACATTAAAGTCTGCTTTGGGTAAAACAAAAACAAACAGGGGGAAATCCTATAGGTCTCCCTGGTAAACAGGAATGGTTAAATAAAGTTATGTTTACTCTGAATCATCTTAATATCACAAATTTATCAACTCCAGTAGATGATCATTTTGGAAGTAGAATAAGTCATCCCCAGCCACAGGTAATGCATAGGTTATTGCCTAATCCTGAATGGCATGGACCTGTTCTCTTATTGACATGGGGAAGGGGATATGCTGCTGTGCTTATGCCTACAGGTCCAGGTGTGGATCTCTGCTAGGTGTGTGAAACCATGGAAGGATGGTGTGGCACCAAGGACTGAAGAACCCGATCCCAAACTTCTCACTCAGCCTGCAGAACTCTCAGCAGGATCGGGATCAAGCACCTCGCCAGGCTCATCAAGTGACCTGGGGACAGATTAAAGCTTTTTCTGCTCAATCTACAAAATTGCTACAGGAAAAGGACATGCCACAAACACCAGAGAACTTTTTAGTAGCAGCTTTTGCTTGTTTAAATGCAAATTCTGTAACTATTATAATGTGTATTATTTTTATGTGTATTTTCCCTCCTTGCATGGCTACAATGACTTTGCAACAAGGAATTCCAGAACAAGGTCTTTGGGATCAAAATTCCTATATATGGGATATGCAAAATGTCTCTTGATTAGTAAACAGGACAGATTGTTGGATCTGCATGCACGTTCCCACACATGCCAGAGGAGGACTTTTAATACATGCTATTTCTTTTCATGAAACCAGATGGAATCAACATTCTTGGATCCCTGGAATACTACGAAATGAAAATGTTAATTATCCTATTTAGTTATGTTTTAGATATTATTTTAGCAGCCAAGGGTGGGGTATGTGTTTTGATTCATTCACATTGTTGTATGTATATTACTGATTATAAAGCAAATATTTCAGCTACAATTGAGCACATGGAAAACATGATTGCAGATAATCCAATTGGCTTCACTATTCTACAATCCCCATGGGAATGTTTATGGTCTTGGCTCTCAGATTTTGGATGGGTGCGACAAATAGTATATTTACATTCAACTGTAAAATTATATAATAAATCCTAATTTAGCAATTTCATCTATTCAGCTCATAATCTATCCATTTCCTCCTCCCCCATGCATATATCTCTTAATTCAAATCTTTTATGTATATTAATATAGCATAACATCCCTTTTCCTAAACTAAACAATCAATAAGCTAACCTATCTCCACCCTTCTAACAATATTATTATATCCCCCTTATACTATACATTTCAAAGCAACATTCAGCTGTAAAATTATATAATAAATCCTAATTTAGCAATTTCAACTCATAATCTATCCATTTCCTCCTCCCCCATACATACAGTATAACTCTTAATTCAAATCTTTTACGTATATTGATATAACATAACATCCCTTTTCCTAAACTAAACAATCAATAAACTAACGTATCTCCACCCACTTTCCTACAGGTCTACATACATAATATTTTCAATATCTTTATTCTTCTGCCCACACCACTAAAAAAAAGTATTTACATATATATATAAAATCCTCAAATGACTTTAAATTTGTAATCCATATGATATCTTCTGTAATGTCTCTCAACTGGATTGTTAATTCCATTACCCATGTTAGGGTAACATCACATCCAAATTCCAACAGTGTGTTCGGTATCTTCAATTAGCATCTGCCCCCATCAATAGTAAGTATTTTCATATAGCAAAAAACCACCCGAGTGACTTTATATTTGTATTCCATATAGTATCTTTTGTAATGTCTTTCTTCTAGATGATTCATTCCAACCACCATGTTAGGGTAACAACCAGATCCTCTGCATGCCCCAATCCCATAATTCTCTTGCCTTGTAGCTCAACATAAACGTAATCCATTTGTCAGAGAGTCCAAAATAGAAAGTTCCAATCCACTCAATTTAAGGCCATCTTCCACATCCCAAAAGTACAGCACTGCAGAGATCTGTCACCCTCCTCAGGATAATATAAACCAATACTTTGCCTCAACTATATTTTCATATATTCAATTGTCTCTTAAGTAACTGGCATTACACTGTTGTTTGGTCTAAAATTTTTTATTTTTGTAGAACCTGCTTCTTCTTTTCTTAACTTTTTGTGGCTTAGATCTCCATCCTGGTTTCCTTTCTATAAGTTGTATATCAACTGCTTGATTTCCATGCTGGTCTGTAGCTTGATAAATCATCACATTAGAATCCAAAGCCGCCTCTCTTATATTTATAGGTAATCCAACCATAACCTCTGAAGGAGAATCCGGAAGCGGCTCATCCACAAAAGCCTCTGTAGCTTGTTGTTTTTCCGTTACCTCCACCACCATCTGCTTAGCCTGAATTTCAATCTCTTGTTGATTTTGCTTTTCTTCATTCCCCTCGTGTGTTATACATGGAGATGTTGAACCCATTTTAAAAACCTTATAGTAAAATTCTTCCACTTTTTCAACAGTATTTAGTTGATATCTTTCTCCTTGATATCTCAATATTATTCCAACTGGAACATCCCACCTAAATGGGATGTTTTGTTTCTTTAGCTCAGTCACAAAAAATCCAAAATCCTTTCTATCTTTTAACATCTTGGGCGGTATCTCTTTAGATATCCAAATCTTCCTTCCATACTTTTCAAGAGTGGAGTTAAAAGACTTTTGCACAATATCATTTCTTATTTCTTTATCAGTAAAGTAAATCACCACATCTCTAGGCAGCTGCCTTTGCTTTGCCACCCAAGAGTTAACTCTATAGGCCTTATCAATCTTGCAGGATACCTCTTCAGGATTAACCTTTAAAATCCCAGCCAGAACTTCAGCAGACACCTTCCTCAAATCTTCTCTTTTATTTTCCTGTAATCCCCTCATTCTGACCGCAAATTCCATGGACCTGTATTGCATCATTGTGACTTCTTTTTCAATCCTTTGTTTTATATTGTTTGCATTGTAAGTCTCGTGATCAGCTTCCTTTTTAGACTTTACTTCTGAGCTATTATCTTGAATATTTATCAAATCATTTTCAATTCTTTGTATTTTATTGTCCAAATTATAAATCTTTTGGTCAACTTCCTCCATTTTAGACTCTAGTTCTAAATTAGTATCTTTATCCATCTTTATAACTATTTCTGAGAAAGTTTGCATAGCTGTGACAAACTGTTGTTTCAAATTGACATATTTTTGCTGTACCAACTCTTTAATTTCCTGCCTAAATTTTTCAAGATTCTGGTTCACAATCTCATCATATCTTGCCATCTCCTCCAGAACAAATTCGTTTAAGTTAAAACCATTCTTCTGAGTCTGCAAGTTCAAAACTTGTTCATGTGATTTATAAATGGGGGAACCCCCCCCCCCACTGCTTGTTTGTCTGGCTTTGTTAGTTTTAACGCCATCCTGCCACACAGAAAGACTCTTTTTAAAGAGAAAAGACTTCTCTCCAAACAATGTCAATATCAAATCTCCAAGAAGAAAGAAACATAGATTAGAAATTCTTCTTTTCAATTCTAGCCAGCACTATTATTTCTGCTACTTTGTAGCTTGTAAAACTATTCAGGCGGAAGGACTTTCGCTTTCGGCTTTCTTCTTCTCAAGCCTCAGCCAGTCGCGTCTTTCTTCATCGAAACAACATGCTGAGATGGACAGGCTAACGTATATCTTAAAAGACAAGAAAGATTCACTATATAATAGAAGTTGGGACAGATGCTTTGTCTGGCTCAAAAGAAGGTTAAATTTAGGAGAAGGGTGATAAGATCGTCTAATTAGATTAACTAGATATTTACTAGGCTTTATAACTCTTTATAATTTTGATAAAAACAGGCCAATTGTTTTGCAGTTAGTAAAAAGAACTTGATTGCATTGAAATGTTTGGCTAGGATGATATTAGTTAATATTAATTGGAGAGTGAGCTTAACTCTCCGTTAGTCATGTTTGTTGTTTCGTTTTAGTCCTGTGTTTATGGGTTTCTATATTTCGCTTCATATATTGCTTTTCAATCATTATTGTGTGTTAATTTTATTGTAGTAAAAAAAAAGTCCACAACTGTGTAACATTCAAAATCTCTTTCTTGTGCCACACTTGGTTTAACAGCTCTCCTTTCCAGAGTCGCTATTATCTTCTTCTTTCCAGTTTTAATCACATGGCTGCCTTTTCAGCACCGGAAAAAAGAGCTTCTTCTGGATCAACCAGGGACTTAGCGGTGTCCCTGGGATCAGCAGAATGTGCCCTCCTCTATCACTGTCTCAGCAGGACAGTGAGATCCAAATTGGACCGTCCAGCGGTGGAGATATCAGCGGTAGTTTCGGAGCCCCGAAACTTCCCATCGTCTCGTCGCGACGCCAGCCCCGCCTCTCACCGGTGGCGCCCTTAAGGAATCTAGATACGATGGGATGCTTTGACAGGGACTCTGACTTCCCAATTGATAAAACCGACGACAAATCCACTACCTGGCGTTTGATGGTGCTAGGAGTCAGACCCCTGTCCAACCCGTCCTGTAAGAAATCCAGGACCTGGGCTACTGACGCCTTGGATGGCCCAACCTGCGACCTGGAACACCAGGTACCGAAGGCCTTCCAGGTTGCATTGTAAATTCTGGTGGTGGACTGCCTTCTGGATGCCTGAATAGTGTGGATTACTCTAGGGGAGAAGTGACTTTGGCTCAGTGCCTGCCACTCAACTGCCAGGTGGTCAGGTGGAGCCACTGAGGCTCCAGGTGGAGCAAAGCTCCCTGACTGAGTGAGATCTTGTCATGTGGAATCCTCCAGGGTCGCTCCATGGATAAAGTCACTAGGTCCACGAACCAGGGCCTCCTGGGCCAATGAGGCGCTATCATGATCACCTCCGCTTCTTCCTCCAATATCTTCCAGATTACAGCCGGGATTAGAGGAAGAGGAGGAAAGGCGTACAGAAGGCCTGGTGGCCACAGGATGCGAAGGGCATCTATTCCTTCTGCACCCTGGACCTGGTACCTGCAGAAAAACCGTGGTAACTGGGTGTTCCCTGGAGATGCGAAAAGATCCAGGACCAGGGTCCCGTATCTGTGTGTCAGCTGTTGAAACAGTGAGGGATGCAGGTGCCACTCCGCATTGTCCACTGTCACCCCACTGAGACTGGCCTCCTGCAGATTCAGGGTTCCTGATATGTGTTCCGCTCACAATGAGAGGAGGTGCCGCTCCACCCAGTGACCCAGGTGACCTGCCTCCTCCATGAGGGATCTGGAATGCATCCCCCCTTGTCTGTTTACGTGTGCTTTGGCCGTCATGTCAATTAAGACAAGAACGTGATGGCCTGTGATGGAGTCCTTGAAGCTTCTGAGATCCAGATGTATCGCCCAGAGCTCTAGCCAATTGATCTGGTGGGATCTGTCGTCCTGAGACCACTTGCCCTGGGCTATCAAGGCTTGGCTGTGGGCTCCCCAACCAGAAAGGCTGGCATCCGTAGTAATGGTAATACGGGATGGCTCTTTGAACAGACAACCCTTGTGGAGAGCTGGTGAGGCTCACCAATGGAATGAGTGTCGCACCGTCAATGGGAGTCTTACCCTGTCCTGTGAGTGGCTCCTGCTGGATCTTTGATGGGGCAGGAGAAACCATTGCAGCTTCCTGGCATGTAGTCGTGCCCACGGTACAATGGAGAGGCACGACATCATTTTCCCGAGCAGCTGCAACAGGAGTGCTAAGGGAACCTCCCTCATTGCCATGATACGTCTGATGAGTAGCTGAAGGCTGGTTTGTCTCTCCAGAGAGACGAAGACTTGGCAGGTCACTGTATTTATTATGGCCCCCAAATGGAGCAAATTGGTAGTTGGAACAAAATAGCTTTTCTTGTCGTTTATGGAGAAGCCATGTTCCTACAGCGCCTGGATCATGGCCCGAAGTTCCTCCTCTGCCTGGATGACTGATGAGGACTGGACCAAAATGTCATCCAGATAGCACTGGACTCTTATCGGGACCAATCTCAGGTGGGCTGCCAGAGCTGCCAAAATTTTGGTGAAGGCTCTTGGAGCTGATGAGAGGTCAAATGGCATGGCTCTGTATTGGTAATGATTGTCCAAATAGGCAAAACGAAGGAACTGTCTGTGCACATCCCTGATTGGTACATGAAGGTATGCTTCTGTTAAGTCTACTGAGGTAAGGAGGTCGCCCTCGCGTGTTCTGTCCAAGATTGATTTGAGTGACTGCATTTTGAACTTTTTGAACTCCAGACAACAGTTGAGGCGTTTTAAATCCAGAATCACACTCCACTGCCCCGAGCTCTTTTGTATCACAAATAGAATCAAATAGAACCCCTGTCGGGACTTCCGGTGGCTACGCAGACGACGAGGACGGTTTCCATAGACCGCCAGCCACCCGATCTGTAAAAACCACCCTGACAGCGCTAAACTGCTGTCCGGCGGTTTGAAAAAACTCTCCTTCGGGCAAAGAAGGAGAGGAGAGTCGGAGGGGGTGGGTAGAGCTCTCCAAAAGTCACTGGATTAATTCCAGGGACTCGGAGGGTGAGAGCTCCCCAGTTCACCCCTCCCATTGCTCCGGATCGCTGGTGCCTCTGTTAATCAGAGCAAGACGTCTGCGTCCAATTCTGCCGGCAAACAGTGAGTTCTAATGATTTCTAACAAGGCAGACAGAGCGGAAGCAAGAGTGCAAGCTTTTTAAAAGAAACAGAACTTTACTCCGTGAATACATTGTTGCAAACAGAGCTCTCTTGAGCTGGAGGCTGGAGAGGAAGCCCTTGTTATGGGTGGAAGGGAAAGTGAAAGTTAAAGGGAAATTGCTTGTTAAGAGCCCTCTGCCTGAAGAGAAAACTGCTGGGGATTGAGTATAGCTTGAAGAGAGGACTGTTTATTTTGAAAAAACTCTGAAATATACTTTGTAAGACTGTTTATAAGACTTTGTGGCTGCAAAAGGAAAAAAAAACTCTTTTTAAAATAAAATGGCTGCTAAACAACTAAAGCCACCAACTTCTAAAGGGGGAGGAGGTTCCCCTGTAGTGACTCAAAAACAACAACTTCCGGCTGATACACAGTCACAAGACCTTAAAGAATTTATAATGGGTGCCCTGAACAATCAGGCAGAAATGATGAAAGAATTTTCAGAGGAGTTAAAGAAAATTAAAGGTGTGGTGGAGGAAAAACATGATGAAATAAGAGATGACATTGTTTATGCAGTTTCAGGACTGGCTAATCATATGTTAAAGATTGAGGAGAGAATACAGGAAATTGATGATGCTAACTTGGAGCTTGCAACTAAATTAGGAGAGGTTATGATACAAACAGAGAAAGTGGATGACAAAATGGTTATGTTACAATACAGATCAATGGAATTTGCCCTGAGGCTGAGAGGTTTGAAAGAAAAGAGTGGTGAAAATTTAAAAGATATTTGTTCCAATGCTTTAGCAGAGCTGATTTCAGAAAGGCCAGAAGACGTGGTAATTCAAATGGATAAAATTTATAGGGTTAATTCCTGGCTGGCAAAACAAAAGCAGTTACCAAGAGATGTGGTGATTTATTTCACAACAAGGAGAATTAGAAAGGACATTCTGCAAGCTTCTTATAGAAACAAGATTAAAGTGGATGGACAAGAGCTGGTGGTCCTGAAAGAGCTTCCTCCTAAAATGTTAAGAGACAGAAAGCAGTTTGGTTTTTTGGTGAATGAACTAAGAAACCAGCAGCTCCAGTACAGATGGGATGTCCCATTTGGGATAATAGTGACATACGCTGGGCAAAGACATCACTTAAACACAGTTGGAAAAGCAAAAGATTTTTACGTTAATGTTTTAAAGGCTGGAAGGCCACCCTCACCAGGGGGTGCTAGAAAGCAATTGGAAATGATACAACAAGAGAAAGATGGAGGGCAACCACAAACTTATGCTCAAGCATTAGCTGGAGGAGCTAATTTGGAAGAAGATTTACTGTTGAGTGGGGGTCCACCACCAACCCTTGAGCCATTAAAGATGATAGAGCTGCCAAAAGATCAACGATTGACAAGAGCTACTTACAAACAACATCTGGCACGACAGCCTCAAGATTCAACCCAACAAGTCCAAAAAACACAAGCAGTGGGAGGAGCTAGGCCGAAGTCTAAAATGGTGGAGGAGGTTCAGCTGATGCTCTCAAAGCTTGGAGGGCCCAGAGATGGCAAATAAATTCTTATCTTGGAATGTCAACGGTTTAAATTCTCCACAAAAAAGAAAGAAAATATTTCACTACTTGAAGCAATTTCAGAATGATGTCATTTGTTTGCAAGAAACGCATATTAAATCCTCAGATCAAAAGTACTTGATAAATTCGAAATTAGGTACACATTTTGTGGCATCAGCACCAGAGAAGAAAAATGGCCTAGTTATATATGTTAAAAGAGGCTTATTGGCCAATTTAATTGAGGCTGACACTCAAGGTAGATATATTGCAATCGAATTAACAACACAGAATGGGAAGCTGCTTGTAATTGGAGTATATGCACCTAATCAACAACAAGACAAATTTTATAAACTTTTACATACTAAAATACTACAATGGGATTATAGATCTTTACTTTTAATGGGTGATTGGAACGGGGTAATAAATACCCAGAAAGATAAAAAAAGTCTTTCCAAGATACCCATGCGTGCTAAGTTGCCTAAATCTTTTTTTGATATTTTGGAGGATATGGAGCTTAGAGACATTTGGAGAGAAAGGAACGTATTGGAAAGTGATTTTACTTTTTTTTCAGATAGGCATAAATCTTTTTCTAGGATTGATTTTATATTAACCACAAATGATCTTTTTTCTAGGGTGAAGAATACGAAGATATGTCCAAGAACTTTAACTGATCATAGCCCGGTTTGGGTGGAACTAGAGCAGGAAAGAGGGGAAAGGAGGTCTTGGAGGTTAAATGAGGATTTATTTAGATATGAAGATAACTTGAGTGAACTTAAAAAACAAATGAAAGAATTTTTTGTTAACAATATGAATAAAGGAACCTCGATGGAGATGGTATGGGATGCGAGTAAGGCATATATGAGAGGAACATTAATTTTCTTGAATAATAAATATAGACTAAAACAACAAAACAGACGGAAAGAGATAGAGGAGGAAATTAAAAATAAAGAACAATTGCTTATAATTAACCCGGGAGATAAAAAGGCAAAAGATATGATTAATATCTTAAGAGAGCAATTTAATATGTTAATGGCTGGGCAAGTAGCAACCAGCATACAATATGCCAGACATAATACATTTTGTAATGCTAATAAACCTGGGAGATGGTTGGCTTACACGATGAGAAAAAAACAAAAATCACGTGTTATAGACAAGATAGAATTTAGAGGTAAGGAGATTTATCAACCGAATTTAATAAAAAAGGCTTTTTTGGAGTTCTATACAAAGTTATATGCTAAAGATGTAATTCAAGATGTTGATATTGATAGATATTTAAAGATGGAGATTCCTGAATTAACGCTGGAACAGAGAGAGAGATTGAATCAGCCAATAACTTCCGAGGAAATTGTTGGGGCAATTAAACAATTAAAAATAGGTAAGGCTCCGGGAACAGATGGACTAACAGCTGTTTATTATAAACATTTACAATCTGAAATGTTAGAACCACTCAAAATCTTATTTAATAAAATACAAGTAGGAGGAGGAGTACCACCTTCCTGGAAAACAGCCTTTGTCTCACTAATTCCAAAGGAGGACCAAAATTCCATCAAACCTGAGAATTTTAGGCCAATTTCACTTCTGAATACTGATTATAAGATTTTTGCTAAGATACTAGCTAATAGATTAATGCCAGTTATGCAACAAATAATTCATAATGACCAATCAGGGTTTATAAAAGGGAGACAAATGAGATATAATGTTAGACAAATTGTAAACTTATTGGAATATTTGGAAAAAAATAATCAAGTCCCTGCAGCGTTTATATTTTTGGATCCAGAGAAGGCATTTGATCGCTTGAACTGGCAATTTTTGTTTAAAATAATAGAGAAAATGCACTTTGGGGAATATTTTACACAATCAATTAGAGCGATATACCAGCAGCAAACAGCACAAATTATAGTCAATGGAGGTTTAACAGAGGTTTTTAGAATTGAGAAAGGAACAAGGCAGGGGTGTCCTCTGTCCCCATTATTGTTTATTTTGACTTTGGAAGTACTACTGAATAAGATACGTGACTCAGAAAAATTGAAGGGTATTGTAATTAGACAACAAGATTATAGATTAAGAGCATTTGCAGATGACTTGGTTGTTACCTTATCCCAACCTATAGAGTCGGCTCCATATATATTGGATATAATTGATCAATACGGGAAAGTATCAGGATTTAAAGTTAATTCACATAAGACAAAGATGATAGTTAAAAATATGACTATACTTGAAAGAGATAAACTAGCAAGATTAACAGATTTTGAAATAGTTAAAAAGGTTAAATATCTAGGAGTATACATAGCAGCTTCAAATACAAAATTATACAAAAATAACTATGAGGTTCTTTGGCAGAAGGTACAGAAGGATATGGAGAATTGGAAAAAATTACAGTTGTCTTTATTGGGAAGAATTGCAGCAATTAAAATGAATGTGTTACCTAGATTTTAATTTTTGTTCCAAATGATACCTGTGCTTAAGAAAGATGAAAATCTGAGAGAATGGCAGAAAGGTGTTAATACTTTCATTTGGGCTGGGAAAAAACCCAGAATAAAAATGAAAATTATACAAGATACACGTGAAAGAGGGGGTCTCAAAATGCCTAATTTAAGACTATATTATGAAGCAGCGGTCTTATCACAAATTAGTGACTGGTTTAATTTAACTGAGGGGAGAATTTTGAATCTAGAAGGTTATGACTTGTTATATGGATGGCATGCCTATTTGTTATATGACAAAAAAGTGAACAAAGTATTTAAGGCTCATATACTTAGAAATGCTTTGTTGAGGGTTTGGAAAAAAATATCAATATAAGTTAAATTATAAGATACCTGTATGGGCAAATCCTAGACATGCAATAGAAAATATAAGTGTAGAACAAAAACAGGAGGTGATTACTTATAAAGAGCTTCTTATTATGGAAAGGGGGGTAATGTATTTGAAATCTTTAGATACATTGAGAGAAGAAGGTATAATTTATACATGGTTTCAGTACGGTCAACTTCAAGCTAGATGGAAGGAAGATCAAAAAACTGGCTTTGTGCAAAATGAGGAGAATTTGGTAAAACAAATTAGAGATCAAAAACAAATGCATATTAAAAGGTTGTATAATGCTTTATTGGAAATAGACTCTGAGACGGAACTGGTTAAAGACTGTATGATTAAATGGGCACAAAACTTTCAAGAGCCAGTAATGATGGAGACTTGGGAAAAGATTTGGATTAGAAATGTGAAATTTACACAAGCACAAAATTTAAGAGAAAACTTTTATAAAATGTTTTATAGATGGCACTTAGATCCCAAAAAATTATCATGTATGTATCCTAATGTGCAAGCTAAATGTTGGAGATGTGACTGTGATGATGCAACTTATTATCATATATGGTGGACTTGTAGAAAAATCAAAGCATTTTGGATAAAGATTTGGTGGGTGATGCAGAATATTCTTAAAAAGAGACTGAAATTTACTCCACAGTTGTTCTTATTGGGTATAACTACGGACTGTACAGTTGCAGAGACTAAACTGATTTTGAACTTGATAACAGCAGCAAGATTGTTGGTAGCACAACACTGGAAGAAGGACTTTTTGCCTACTATTGATGACTGGATATTGAAAGTAACTAATTTAGCTGAAATGGCTAAAATTTCAGCATATTTGAAGGATCACACACAAGAAAGGTATATACAGGACTGGAGAAGATGGATTGATTATATACAAAATAAGTATCAGACCAAAAAATATCAAATAGCTTATGAATGATTTCTTTTATCTGTATAAGCGCTATATAAGTGATATTAGAAGTTTTATGTCCAAGAAGCAGGATTTTATATATGGGGGGGTTAGGAATTTTTGTTTTAGGGGGTGTTAGTTTAATGATTGGTTAAGCAATTTAGTTTATTGTTAAAAGTGAATAGAAATACCTTGTGTTCTGCTCTGGGAAGTCGGGAAATTGTGTTTGTTTTAAAACATTTTCAATAAAAAAAAAAGAGAACCCCTGTCCCCATTGTTCCAGGGGAACTGGTTCGATAGCCTGGATATCCAGGAAGTGCTGGATGGCAGCTGCCATCAGGCTTTGTTTGTCCAGGTCCCTGGACTTGGGGCACTGGGTAAAGAATTGGGGGGGGGGGAGAGAAACTCCAGAACCAAGCCTGATCTCACCGTGGTGAGGACCCATTTGTCTGAAGTTGTGGCCTCCCACTGATGGGTGTGGGGGCTAAGCCTTCCACCTATGGGTGGCGTGGCCCTGCAGTCACTTTGAACGGCGGTAAGGACAACCTCCTGCCCCTCGAAAGGGCCGCTTGCCCTGAGACTGTTGGCGACACCTGAAGTCTGGTCTGTCAGGGTGTCTATCCTGGTGGGTAGGGAACTGCCTTTGGAATTGCTGATAGTCGAGACCCGGATCTGGGGCTCGAAAGGACTGTCGCCTATAATAAGGGGAGGTCCTTTGATCTCCCCATCTGTAAAGGGACGGCATGGCTTTGCCTTTGCCCCTGGTTTCCACCAGGATAGATTCCAAAACCTCTCCAAATAATTTGCTGCCTGTAAAGGGAGACGAAGCTAATTTCCATTTGTTTTTATTATCGGTCTGCCAATGCTTAAGCCAAAACAGGCGACGGATAGTAATGGTGGATGCTATGGACCTTGAAGCAAACTTGGCCGCATTCAATGTGGCATCCGCTGAAAACTCAGCAGCAGCAATCAGTTTATTAATATCTTGGTGCACCCTAAGATCTTCTGGTGGAATGTGTTCCTGCATTTGGCGAAGCCATAGCAGGGAGGCCCGGTTGAAAAATGAAGCCGAAGTGGCTGCCTTTACAGCCCAGGCAGCCACCTGATGGGTCTTATGTAACAATAATTAAACCTTCTTGTCATCAGTTCTCAAGCTATCTAATGCATCAGTTGGAAGAAGAGACACCGATGCCAGTGCTGCCACTGGCTTGTCCACTGAAGGAACCTGTAAAATGTCAGACAGATCTGGAGCCACATTATAAAGCTTCTGCTTTGCTCTGGAAGGGGGGATCCCTGCCCCTGGGTTGTTCCATTGACGTTTAACTATGTCTAAAAATAATTTGGGTGAGGGAACCACCTCAGCCTCAACTTCTGGCTCGGTAAAAAGGTCATGGCCAGATCCCCCTGGGCTGGGAGCAGGATCCTGAGCAGCCTCAGATTCCGAATTTGTAATGGACTTTGCCTTGCAAAGCAAGGTTTTGATAATATCTGGTTTGAAAAGGCCTGTAAAGGGAGAGGGTTCTGCCTCCATCCCTTCATCCTCAGAAAATGCCATCAGGTCCTCCTCCTCAGCCGAGGAGTCACCACTTCTGATAGAGTGGGCCACAGATGGAAAACTCTGAGGCTCCATCCAAGCCTCTTTAAGTACCGGTTGCAATACTGAAGGCTGATGGAAGGGAACCCCTTGAAAAGGTTGGTTCCTTTGCTGTAAGCCGATAGCTATCCCCTGGGTAATAGACTGAGAGATCAGTTGTTGCAGATGATCAGGCACAGCTTCCTCCTGTAGCCATAGGAGTAAATGCCTGGAGGCCGTGCGGGTCTGGATGGGGAGGAACAGGCTCCGACTCAACCCCTCCAAGACTGAGTGGCTGTGGCTGCCAGCGTCCCGATATAGTCAGCTGGTGCCATCGCTGACTATTGGGGGTGAGACATTGGCTCCCACGGAGAGGGCACGTAACTTGGGTGTCCTCCTGGACGCACGGCTGTCTTTAGAAGAGCATATGACGGCCGTGGCCAGGGGGGCTTTCTATCAGGTTCGCCTGATACGCCAGTTGCGCCCCTTTCTGGATCGGGACTCCTTATGCACAGTCACTCATGCCCTCGTTACTTCCCTCCTGGACTACTGCAACGCTGTCTACATGGGGCTCCCCTTGAGGAGCACTCGGAGGCTCCAACTGGTGCAGAATGCGGCCGCGCGGGTACTTATGGGGGCGACATGGCGCTCCCACGTGACACCTCTCCTGCGCGAGCTGCATTGGCTTCCAGTGGTCTTCCGAGTGCGTTTCAAGGTGTTGGTTCTCATCTTCAAAGCTCTCCATGGCTTAGAACCCGGTTACTTACGAGACCACCTTCTGCCTCCGATAACCTCCCACCGGCCAACACGCTCCCACAGAGAGGGCCTCCTCAGGGTGCCGTCTGTCAGGCAATGTCGGCTGGCAATCCCCCGGGGAAGAGCCTTCTCTGTGGGGGCACCCGCCCTCTGGAATGAGCTACCCCCAGGGATACGACTGATCCTGGACCTCCGTACCTTCCGCCGGGCCCTGAAGACTTTTTTATTTCAGCAAACTGGGCTGGGTTAAAAATCTTTTAATTGGGGAATTTTATGGGTAAGGGGTTTTAAATTGGAGAAGCCAAAGATAATTTAATTTCGTTTTAATGTATTTTAATATTTGTATTGTGTGTTTTTAATTTTGGCTGTTCACCGCCCCGAGTCCTTCAGGAGAGGGGGCGGTATAAAAATTTAATAAATAAATAAATAAATAAATAAATAAATAAATAAATAAATGAAGCTGCAGGCCCAGAATTGGAAGGTAGGTGTGGTTCTGCAAGGCTTGCAGCTTGCACACAGAGGTTTGCAAATGCAAAGGCTTCAGCCCTATCTAAAACCTCTCCTAAGGTTGGAGAGGACGACTCCCTGGCGCCATCTGGTGACCAGGCATTGGAAGAGGCAGTCTGCAAAGCCGACAGATCATTAAGCAGATCCTCTGATCTTAGGTGTTTTGTGCCAGCCATGGCAGTTTCTTAAAAGGCCATCAGATGGGAGCAAAGAGGCACCTTTGATCCCACTGGTGGGTCAAGGGGCTCCGTCCCCTGCAGCCCCATTGGGGAGAGTTAATGGCCCTCCGCCCCCCTCACACATTGGTAAGGGAGGGGCCAGGGGCCCCTATAAGAATGCCTGCACAGGGGCTGCTCTTTGTGCTCTTGTTCTACCTTCCTACGGGAATGATCCATGGGCTCAATCCAGGCATGGATGCCTCCATGCCAGGGAACTCATTTTACCTACTTTATTTCTAAATAAAGATTTAAGTTGATTGCATCCTTGCGTGCTGCCTTTTCTTGGAAGCGCCCTCAATGAACCATCAATCTTCGTGAGATCCCTCACAAAGTGGTAGCAGAGGATGGTTAGAGGCAACGCTTCCAAGCCAGCAGAAGCAAGATGCCTGGAGGTTCCAGCAAGAACCCTCAAGAGATGTAGCCCAGGGGGAGAGGGTGGGAGCATTGATCCCGGTAGTGATGGGGAATGGTGGCAGATGGATGAACCGAGGGCTGTATCGATATCTGGGAGCTCGCCCCCGCTATCTTCGAGCGGTGACGTGCTCCAACCCTCTTGGTTCCATCCGACCTACTGGGGGTTTGAGAGAGGGAGGCACTGGGCTCAGGTTGGTCTATTTTAATGCCAGGTCTGTGGTTAACAAAGTTCCCCTCATTCGGGATTTGATTGAGGAGGAAAACACAGACCTGGCTTGTATCACGGAAACCTGGTTGGGCTTGGAGGGAGGTGTCCCTTTGATATAACTTTGCCCACCAGGTTTCCGGGTGCTGCACCAACCTAGGGCCCAGGGTAGGGGAGGAGGGGTAGCGGTTGTTATTAGGGAGACCCTTAGTCAGCGAGAGGTCACTGCTCCTAGGATAGACGGGTGTGAGACCCTCCTCATGAAGTGGGGCCCGAAGGGTCAGTTGAGCTTGTTGATTGCGTACCTGTCTCCCAGCTGCGTATCAACAGCCCTGCCCGGGCTGCTCGACGCCCTATCGGGGCTGGTGGTGGAGTTTCCCAGATTTATTGTGCTGGGGGACCTCAATCTGCCATCCCTGGGTGGGGCGTCGGGGGTGGCTCGGGAGTTCATGGCTTCCATGGTGGCCATGGACCTGACTCAAATTGTTCAGGGCCCGACACACGAGGGGGACCACACGCCTGATCTTGTTTTTGTCTCGGAGCAGTGGCGGGTGGAGTTCGGTGGGGGACTGACTGCTATTGATCCCCTGTCATGGACCAACCACCATCTTCTCTGGTTGGGCTTCCAGTACGCCGCCCCTCCTTGCTGGGAAGCGGAACCGACCATCTGGTTCTGCCCCAGGCGCCTGATGGAACCGGAGAGGTTCCAGATGGAGCTTGGGATGATACCTCTATCTCTCTCCCACGCCCCGGTCACGACCCTGGTGGATGCCTGGGATGAGGCCGCTGCCGGGGCTCTAGACTGGGTCGTGCCTTTGCGGCCTCTAACTCGTTGCAGATCCCGGTTGGCCCCGTGGTTTACCGAGGAGCTCCGGGGGATGAAACGATGTAGGAGAGGCCTAGAGAGCAGTTGGAGGGCCAGTCGTTCCGAATCTGACCGGTCACAATTGAGATCATTTACATGGGCCTATTTGGTGGAATTGGCAACGGCGAAACATCGCTATTTCTCCGATGTCATCGCGTCCGCAGAGAATCGCCTGGCCGCCCTGTTTCGGGTGTCCCGCTCCCTCTTGAATCAGAGGGCGGGGGAAGACCTGATGCGAGGGCGAGCTGAGGAGTTTGGCCAGTATCTGCAGGACAAGATTGCTCAGATTTGGGACAGCTTGGACTCTGACTGGACAGGGTCAGACGGTGAGGAAGCGGTGGGTCTTGTGCTTTGGGAAGAGTTCGATCCTGTTACCCCAGAGGAGGTGGACAGGATCATGGGGAAGTTGAGTGCGGCCACATGTGTACTGGACCCGTGCCCCTCCTGGCTGGTTTATTCAGCTCAGGAGGTGACACGTGGCTGGATCCAGGCGGTGATAGCTGCTTCTTTAGAGGAGGGAAGCTTTCCTGCCACCTTGAAGGAGGCGGTGGTGAGGCCCCTCCTCAAGAAGCCTGCCCTGGATCCAGCTGTTTTGAGCAACTTTTGTCCGGTCTCCAACCTTCGCTTTCTTGTGAAGGTTGTCGAGACTGTGGTGGCACGTCAGCTCCCGGTGGCCCTGGATGAAGTGGAGTACCTCAATCCGTACCAATCAGGTTTCAGGCCTGGATACAGCATGGAGACGGCATGGGCCCGCTGGTGGATGATCTCTGGAGGGCTCAGGACAGAGGTCATTCCTCTGTTCTGGTCCTATTAGATCTTTCGGCAGCTTTCGATACCATTGACCATGGTATCCTGCTGCGGCGCCTTGAGGGGTTGGGAGTGGGAGGCACTGTTTTACGGTGGTTCTCCTCTTACCTCTCGGGTCAGACGCAAGCTGTGTTGGCAGGAGGGCAGAGATCAACCATGAGGCCCCTCAAGTGTGGGGTGCCTCAGGGGTCAGTTCTCTCACCCCTTCTGTTCAACATTTATATGAAACCGCTGGGGGAGATCATCCATGGTTTCGGGGTGGGGTATCATCAGTACGCTGATGATACCCAGCTTTTTATATCCACCCCGAACCAGCCCAGTGATGCCCTCGATGTGATGTCCCGGTGCCTGGAAGTGGTACGGATCTGGATGGGGAGGAACAGGCTTCGGCTCAACCCTGCCAAGACTGAGTGGCTGTGGATACCGGCATCTCGGTTCGAAGGTGAGATTCCATCGCTGACTATAGGGGGTGAAATTTTGCCCTCTGTAGACAGGGCGCGCAACTTGGGTGTTGTTGTGGCCCCGCCCTCTGAGCCTGTCCCATCGGAGGAAGAAAGCTCCGAGCATGAGGAAGAGGAGTCAGCCAGGCCTCCCTCTCCAGGCCCCTCCCCTCTGGCACTGTCTCAGGTGCCGGCCGAGGGAGAGGAGATTAGCAGGGAGACAGGTGGCTCGGATGAGAGCGACGGAGAAACATGATTCCTGGACGCACGCCTCCGAAGGCATGATAAACGATTGCAGCAGCTCAGGAGGCGTGCTAGGGATTAGAACTGAGTCACTGGACCACACCCCAGAGACTATATAATAGAAGGTGGTGGCCAGTGATCCTTGTGATGAACAAAGTAAACCTTGGATAGTCACTAAAGCCTCGTCCGGAACTGCTGAGAGAAATATTTATTGTTGTTGGACGTTTGGACGCTGAGTATGTTATCTGTCTGTTTTCTGTGGAAATAAACACACTTGGCAGACGGTGTGTAAATCGCTGCCAAAGTTGGAGATAAGGACCTGGGTGTGTGCCAAAGTGTTTCCTTAACCCTCGGCTGGCTGTGTGTGTGTGTGTGTGTACAGGGACAGATCAGGTGTCCTCCTGGATTCACGGTTGAGTTTAGAAGATCATATAACAACCGTGACCAGGGGGGCATATGCCCAGATTTGTCTGGTCCGCCAGTTGCGCCCCTATTTGGACCAAGATGCCCTACGCACAGTTACTCATGCACTAGTTACCTCCCGCGTTGACTACTGTAATGCTCTCTACATGGGGCTGCCCTTGAATACCACTCGGAGGCTTCAACTGGTACAGAATGCGGCCGCGCGGGTTGTGATGGGAGAGTCCCGATACTCCCATGTTACACCCCTCCTGTGCGACTTGCATTGGTTGCTGGTTGCCCTCCGGGTGAGATTCAAAGTGCTGGTGATGACCTATAAAGCCCTACATGGCTTAGGCCCAGGATATTTGACGGACCATCTGCTGCCAGTAACAGCTGCCCATCACCCGGTGCGTTCTCACAGGGAGGGCCTGCTGCGGGTGCCGTCAGCTAGACAGTCTCGGCTGGTGACCCCTAGGGGTAGAGCTTTCTCTGTGGGCATGCCCACCCTTTGGAATCAACTCCCCCTCGGGCTACAGTTGGCTCCTGACCTTCACACCTTCCGCCGCGAATTAAAAACATGGTTGTTCACATTGCCCAGCCTGGACTGAGAGGGTTTTTAGATTTTGGGGGTTTTAATATAAATTATATACGTGCATTATGTATTTTATAATTTTAACTGGTTGTTTTATTGTTGTGAGCCGCCGTGAGTCCTCGCAGATAGGGTGGCATATAAATTTTATTAATAAAATAAATAAGGCCCAGCAACCGATGGCAGCCAGCCAAAGCAGCGTGCAAACTGCTCACCGCCACCCCCCCCCCCAGGCAAGCCTCAAAGTCTGCCCAGGCGCACCTGCTGCAGCGGGCATCAGGGCTGCAATCCAAGCCCTGGTCACGGCCCTGGAAGCCACGACCAACAGAACCTTGATGTCGAGGGTAGCCAGCCCCCCTCACTACCCCCAGGAGACCAATGAGGGGGGTGCATCCAGTCCGGAGCCCCCCAGCCAGGACCCAGGCCTCCAGAGAGCCCCAGAAGAACCCCTGGGGGCTCCAGCCTTCCCAACACCCCCACCGAGGCAACGGAGGACTCACCTCGATGTCTTCAGGGGGCCTCCAGCTGAGCCTCCCACTTCCCAAGATGGATGCCTCCTCCGGAGTCTTCAGGACCAGCGGTGGGCCCCTCCAGGTGATCCTCAGCATTTTGGGGCTTTTCCAGCCCCATCCAGCAGCCTTCGCCCCCTGGTAAGTGTTCCAGTACCGGGAGGGCTTCCAGAAGAATCTTCAGAGCTCCACAGGCCTGGGCTCAGGCCTGGCCCTGAAGCACAGAGAGAGAGGTCCGCCCCCGTTGGCTCCTGGGCTGGAATGAGCTCTGAGCATGCTCAGCTGTTCGGACACGCCCAGTTCGCTCCAGCTGAAAAGGAGAAAAATAATCAGAGAAAAATACCTACACCCACCAGCAGAGGCATCCCTCTCCCATTCACTTCCATGGAAGCCAAGCAGAGGTATAATGGACAGCAAAATACAACTGTATTTTCTACTCCTATTTACTCGTCTGCCTCAGTACTCCCGAATAATTTTGAGAAATTACATCGGGGGGGTGAGAATTTCAACATATGGAATAAAGAGATACAGGTATGTCTCTTAAAAGAAGGGACCCTAGAAATGGTTTTAGACCCCCCCCCCACCTTTCCCTTGGGGGCCTCAAGAAGAGTGGAACCACAGGAAAGCCTATATCACTCTACTGAGCTCACTGGATGCTAAATTGTACCCCAGCATTCCAGATAGGCTCACAGCTGGTGAGATTTGGGGGTTGTTGTATAGCCTATTCAATAGTGATAGCTTCGGCTCCACCACAAGACTCACAACGGAGTTTTATAACACCAAGCTGAAATTTGGGGCTAGCATGGCTGAGCACCTGGGAAAGTTGAAGGCACTCAGGGCAGAGCTGGTGCTCAGGGACTACCTTGTGACTGAGGCCAACATGACTGCTGTTATTCTGGCATCCCTGGACAAAAGTTGAGGCAATTTTATTGTCTCACTAGAGGGAACCAGAAAGGAAGCCATGACTCTGTCCTACCTCACAGGGAGGCTCAATGAGGAAGACAGGAGGCGTAAAGATGCTGGAGAATACACCAGGGCCACAACTCAGCTCATCAATAGGAGGCACCAGAGTTCAGAGCAGGTTAACGCTCTACCCAAGTGTTTCATCTGTGGCTTTGAAGAGCATCTGAAGAAGGACTGCCCCCATTACCAGCAAGGACCTAAGTGTGGTTCCAATCAAGGAAGGGGCAGGGGGCAGAGAAGGGGGCCTGACAGGGGCAAAGGTGGTGGTAAGGGCAATTTCGTGTGTACTACTTACCTCACCCCCGCCACAAGGGCTGATGGCCCTACTGGCCTCTGGTTACCTCTGGGGCTTCATCTCACATTGCTAACATGAAGCAAGGCTTTAAGAGGTTAAGGAGAATTAACTCCTCTGTCAAGGTTGCTAATGGTAACAATGCTTTGGTTGTTGGGGAGGGCACTGTCTCTGTACCAGGGCTGGGCAATGTTGAAGGTGTGTTGCATGCTCCCTCTATCGCCAATAACCTGTTGAGTATAACCAAGTTATGTGATGATGGCAGGGTGGAGGTATTGTTTCGTAAAGGGGGAGGTCATGTCACTCGAGACAAAAAGGTCATTGGGAATGTTACCATTATAAATGGTTTACCATATTTCTCCCCCGAGTACCCAGCTACAGGAGACAGCTCACAGGGTGCCACCTCAGAAGGGGCCTGTGCACAGAGAGAAAGAAAGGCTCCACAGCCAGCCCCACAGCCTTCCAAGGCGTGGTTGAAAAACAAAATGGTGTCCTGCAGACTATGGTGTGTAGTCTGATTGCAGATGCTGGGGTTGCAGAATCATACTGGGCGGAAGCGGTACACTACATCAATTACACCCTGAACCGCACCTGGAGCAGCTTTGTGAACCAGACCCCATACTTTCTGGTCCACGGTAGGAAGCCAAGTTTGGGACACTTGCGTGTATTTGACTCCTACACTTGGGTGCACATCCCCACGCAGCTGCGGAAGAAGGGGAGATCCATCTCCCAGAGACTGAGGTTCTTGGGCTATGCCCCTGGCTCCAAAGCTTACTGGTTCCTGGGAGAAGGGGGCAGGACTGTGACTTCCCAATCTGCCTCCTTCGAAGAGGACTCCAATTGGACCCAGATCCACTCAAATGATCTGGTCCCATACATCAACCGGCCCAGCAAAGCCGCACCGACCACGACACCACCTGAGACAACCACAAACCCTGCCACCGATGAGAGCGAGGAACAGGATGAAGAGGTCAGCCTACCTGGTCCAGATGGGGAGGATGAGCCGTCCAGTCCTGAAGGGGAAGACACGCCATCTTCACCTGACTCTTCACCTCCAGCGATGCTTCAGAGGCCCATGATGCCCAACGCCTGGGACCGAGGGCCTCCACATCCCGGTCGTGAACAGCCAGTCGGCGAGGAACCTGCAGAAGAAAAGGGCGGTGAGTGGCAGGAGGTCAGAAGGTCAAAGCGGTCCAACAAGGGGGCCCACCAAAGAGAAGCAACATTGGGCACGTCGCGTCCATCAACAGCATCGTGGTCACCCCAAAGACTTTCTCTGACATCCAGGAGCTGCCCATCGAAGAACAGGAGAAGTGGCAGCTCGCGATGGAACAGGAGATGGAGAGCCTGAGAGAGCTCAAGGTCTTCACCCCCGGGCAACCACCAAAAGAGAAGAAGGTCATTGGCACAAGGTGGGTTTTCAAGGCCAAACCACTTGCCAATGGCCGCTACCTGTACAAGGCCCACTTGGTAGCACAGGGGTTCACCCAACACTACATGGAGGACTATATAGAGACCTATTCTCCAACCGTCCGGGCAGAAAGCATCAAAGCCGCCCTCGTAACCGCAGCTGCTCTGGGAAAGGAAGTCTACCAATTCGACATCCAGACGGCCTACCTCCACGCCAACTTGGACCAGCAGATCTACATGAGGGCCCCTCCTGGTTACCAGCAGGAGGGGGGAAACACATGGTTGCTCCAAAAGGGGTTATATGGCCTCAAGCAGTCGGGGAAACTGGTACGACTGCCTCAAAAAGGGTTTAGAGGGAATTGGCTTCAGGGCATCTCATGCAGATGAGTGCGTTTTCACACGTGACACCAAAGGTGATACAGAACTGGTTTTGGTTTACGTGGACGACCTCCTATATGTAGGGCCTGGCAAGGAAAGCTGTGACGAATTTGCCAAGGCCCTGGGGGAAAAGTTTACCCTAAAGTCCTTGGGGCAGGTTGACAGGTACCTGGGTGTGCATATCTTGGCCACTAAAAAGGGATTTGCATTATCCCAGAAAGAAAAGATTGAGGAGTTGTTGACCAAATGCAAAATGGCAGAGTCTAACCCAACGCGTAGCCCCATGCAAAGTGACTACTATGGCCATAATCACAAGGACAGCCTTGAGTTCACAGATAATAAATTATATAGATCTGTGATTGGCTCCTTGCTATACATTAGCAATTGGAGCAGGCCTGACATAGCTTTAGCTATAAATCTATTGTCCAGGCACATGGAAAACCCAAAGGAATTCCACTGGAATGCTGTCAAGAGGATACTTAGGTACCTCAGGGGCACGGCCGATGCCCTCCTTATGCTGGAGCCAGAGAAGGGGAAGCCAACCCAGCTCTCCGCTTACTCGGACACAGACTGGGCTGGTGACACCAAGAGTAGACAGAGCACCTCTGGTTTCCTCATACTGCTAAATGGCTGTCCTATCCATTGGCATGTTAGGCAGCAAAAATTTGTTTCTTGCTCCACGGCCGAGGCAGAATATGCCAGCCTATCAGACACTGCAAACAACTTGATTTGGTAATGCTCTGGTAACGAGCATCTGGGCACCTCCTACTCTGCCCATCCAAATTCAAGAAGATAACATGGCCGCAATTGGAATCTCGGGGGCATGCACGGTGGGCTCTAGGTCCCGCCACATAGACATCCGCTACAAGAATGTCAGGCAGCTTGCCAGAATGGGGTTTGTACATATCAAACATTGTAACACAACCGACCAGTTAGCTGACCTGTTCACAAAACCTGTACCCATTGACCGACACAACCTTCTGTGCAAGCGTTTGTGTTTGGTCTTGTAAACATGTACAATGTATCTGCATATCTATGACACCTGCTCGCCCCCTCACTCATACTCACTGGTACCTATCATTGGCTGGCAAGAAGGGGAATTGTTAGGTGTTTTGTGCCAGCCATGGCAGTTTCTTAAAAGGCCACCAGATGGGAACAAAGAGGCACCTTTGATCCCACTGGTGGGTCAAGGGGCTTCGGCCCCTGCAGCCCCATTGGGGAGAGTTAATGGCCCTCCGGCCCCCTCACACATTGGTAAGGGAGGGGCCAGGGGCCCCTATAAGAACGCCTGCACAGGGGCTGCTCTTTGTGCTCTTGTTCTACCTTCCTACGGGAATGATCCATGGGCTCAATCCAGGCATGGATGCCTCCATGCCAGGGAACTCATTTTACCTACTTTATTTCTAAATAAAGATTTAAGTTGATTGCATCCTTGCGTGCTGCCTTTTCTTGGAAGTGCCCTCAATGAACCATCGATCTTCATGAGATCCCTCACATCTGAGTCATGTCCCTGAGGATGGGAAAGTTCCACACCTGCAGGGGGGTTGCTTTGCTCCTGGCTTTGTTTAGCCTTCTGGAGCCTGGCCAGTTCTCTTTCCAAAGCCCTCTGATGCTGCTCCGCGTCTTTTGGGGCTGATTTGGAGGCCGTCTTGCCACTTGAAATGATGGCCTGACTCCTTGTTTTTTTTTTTTTTTTGAAAAATTTTTTTTAATTATTTTTCACATAAAACATAAAACAACATCTTTTTAGAGCAAAGGTTTGTCCGGTGTAAAATAAGTATAAATTCCAAATTTCATCAATTAACATCTTAAAGAAAAACAAAAAGAAAAAACAAACAAATCTAAACCCAATTTTTGTCATTCAATCTAACATCTTATTCTAACATTTAACATTCTATTATGTAGTCACCCTAAATCTTAAACTTCAAATCTAAACAGCTCTTTATAATATTCATTTATAATTTTAACAATCAGTATTTCGTATATTCTCCTTACTTCAAAGACCCAAATCAAGTCAGTTTCTTTTAAATCACATCTAATAATCAACATATAATATTTTATTCCTCTCTTAAAAAACATTTCAAAATCAGTAACTATTTTTCAAAGATATCTCCTTCACTCCTCCTAATTTTATTTTAGCTAGATTGCAGCTTAATTAACTGGTTTCCAGGGATGTTCCTCCACTCCTAACCTTATTTGTTGGCTGGATCACAGTTTGGTTTTAACTGCTTTCCAACATTTTCTCCTTCTCTCCTCCTAGGTTTATTTTTATCTGGATAACGGCTTTTCAGCTGTTTTCCAGTGGTGCTTTCCTCCACTCCTTACCTTATATTTAACTGGTTCACAGTTTGGCTCTAACTGCTCTCCAGCATTTATCTCCTCCGCTCCTCCTAAATTTATTTTGGGCTGGTTCACAGCCTAATCATCTATTCTCCAGGGATGCTTTCCGCCACTCCTAACCTTATATGTAACTAATTCACAATTTAACTTTAATCATCTGATCAATAACAATTTACCATAATTGTAAAATCTATAAGCAAATCTTATTAATATTCAAAAAAATCATTCCCATTCTCTTATTTACTTTAAAGAGAAAAAAAACCCAACAACATTGTAATCCACTTTAAAACCAATTTTCTATAACCATTAAAGCTCTTATTAATACTTAAAAGGTTCCTTCATAGTCTTCAAATTTCTTGTAGTTTTTCTATAATAACATTTCTCGCTTTGAAGATAATTAAAATCTATAATAATAATAATAATAATAATAATAATAATAATAATAATAATAATAATAATAATTTTATTTCTATACCGCCCTTCTCCCGAAGGACTCAGGGTGGTGTACAGCCAATTTAAAAACACAAGACACAACAATGATTAAAAATTAAAATAATTAAATAGATTTGGCCGATTTAAAACCCCAAAAATTTAAAATACCCCAATTTAAAATTATTATGTTGATAGCTCTGCCTGGCGAAACAACAGGGTCTTCAGTGCACAGCAAAACACCTGGAGGTCGGAGATCTTACGCATTTCCGGGGCAGTTCATTCCACAGGGCTGGGGCTCCCACAGAGAAGGCCCTCCCCCTGGGTGTCACCAGTCGACATAACTTGGCTGATGGCACCCTGAGGAGACCCTCTCTGTGGGAACGGACTGGTCGGTGGGAGGCTATTGGTGGCAGAAGACGGTCTCGAAGGTACCCGGGTCCTATGCCATGGAGCGCTTTAAAGGTGGTAACCAACATCTTGAATCGCACCCGGAAAACCACTGGGAGCCAGTGCAGCTCGCGCAGGAGGGATGTCACGCAGGCACAACGTGTTGCGCCCATAACCACCCACGCGGCCGCATTCTGGACCAGTTGGAGCCTCCGAGTGCTCTTCAAAGGGAGCCCCATGTAGACAGCATTACAATAGTCCAGCCGGGAGGTGACAAGGGCATGAATGACTGTGCGCAAGGCGTCCCGGTCCAGAAAGGGCTGCAACTGGCAGATCAGGGAAACCTGATAAAAAGCCCCTCTGGCCACGGCCATCATATGCTCTTCTAAAGACAGCCATGCATCCAGGAGGACACCCAGATTGCGAGCCCTCTCTGTGGGGGGCAAAGATTCACCCCCAATAGTCAGCGATGGCACCTGCTGACTATATCGGGATGCCAGCAGCCACAGCCACTCGGTCTTGGACGGGTTGAGTCTGAGCCTGTTCCTCCCCATCCAGACCCGCACGGCCTCCAGGCAGCAAGACATCACATCAAGGGCATCGTTGGGATGGTCTGGGTTGGAGATGTACAGCTGAGTATCATCAGCGTACAGATGACACTTCACCCCAAAACCACGGATGATCTCACCCAGCGGCTTCACATAAATGTTGAACAGAAGAGGCGAGAGGACCGACCCTTGTGGCACTCCCCATGCGAGACGCCTCGAGGTCGACCTCTGCCCCCCTGCCAACACGAACTGTGAGCGGTCGGAGAGGAAGGAGGAGAACCATCACAGAACGGTGCCCCCTATTCCTAACCCTCTCAACCGCTGCTGCATGATACCATGGTCGATGGTATTAAAAGCCGCTGAGAGATCTAATAGGACTAGGACAGAGGAGCAACACCTGTCCCGAGCCCTCCAGAGATCATCCACCAACGCGACCAATGCTGTTTCTGTGCTGTGCCCCTACCTGAAGCCCGACTGGTACGGGTCTAGATAGATAAACAATTCTTGTTAATAAAGGCTTCATTAACATTTTCTTATTTTCTGTAAAAAAACAATATTTTAGACCCTTTAAAAAAGCAAATTTCTGTAATCATTAAATCTGTCAATAATTCTTGTTAATAATCAAAAATTCATTCATACTCTTCATGTTTCTTATAGTTTTTCTAAAATCAGATTTTTGCCACCTTAAAAATCACTTCTCTTAATAACAGTAATGAAAAGTAAAAAAGGAAAGAGAAAGGGAGAAGGGAATAATAAAAAATAAAAAAATAAAAAAATAAAAGATAAAGGTATGGCGAAAAGGATAAAAAAAAAAGAATTCCACAAAGGAACAGAAAAAAGGAAGAGAGGAATAAAATGAAAGAATAATAAAATAAATTTAAAAAAAGAAAGAGAAAAAGTAAAAAAGAGAGTAAAAGAAGGAAGAGGAAATCTCCTCCTTATATTATTTAAACATCAATTACATAAAAAAACATTTACATCCATTTTAATCAGACTGTAATATTTTCTATCTTGCTACCCAGATTTTTTCCCCCTTCTTTTCAATTCCAATATCAGCAAAGTTATAAAGACTAAAGAGTTTAGTTCTTTTTTGTTCCCTATGTGATATTGTCATGTCCTCTTCCGTTTCTACGCCCTTTCCTTTTGTTGCCTCACCTTTAATCAACAGTTTTAATTGACCAGTTAATTCCTTCTTTCCAACTATCCATAGGTAGTCTAAAAATGAAATAAGTACATCTAAAATCAAACTTTTTTAGTTTTCCTTCAAAATAATCCAATTGAGAAAGCAAGAGTCAACGTTTCTCCTTTAAGTAGCAAGCAGTCCACAATTTTCACTTTCACTTCTTCTTAACAGGCAACCATTTTAGCTTCCTCTGCCATGTCTACTTAGATAGTTTAAATTGTTCCGTCTTGTTTCTTATTTCTTCTTTCTTTTCTTAATACTACCAATAAACAAGTTAAAAATGCCCCAAGTTAGAGCTCCTTAATTGTTTTCATAATAAACCAATTTAGGTAACAAGATACATTGTGTCTGAGTTAATTCAAAAGCAATCCACAGGTTTAAACTTTCACTTCTCCATGGCATGACTCCATTTTAGCTGTAATTCTCCACTGAGCTTTCCCGGTTGCTTCAAAAAATTTCTGCTTACCACCTCTTCCCTCTTTAACTCTCCAAAAGTAATCCATTTCAATGACAAAGAGTTTCAAAGTTTACAATTTCCAACTAACAGCCATTCCACGGCATTCAATAATAAAGGTAGTTCATAGATGGGTCTCTTCCTCCAGCAAATAACTTTTTAAATCTTCTTGCCCCCACAGTCCGTAGCCACTGTTTAAGGCTAGTGGCTCTCTTTTTGAAATCCATTTTTAAGTGCTGTTCCCACCTGGGTTAAATCACTTACCCGGCTTCCAAACAGTTTGCTCTGTTTCTCTGTTTCTTCCTCCTGCACATCACTTTTCCCAGTTGCCACAGCCTCGAGGCAGCCGCCATGGCTGCCGCTGAGCCGCCGCCGATGCAGAGGGTAATCCTCCGGCCCCGAGGAACCTGCCTGTTCCTCTCGGCCGACCGAGGGGTCCCTCTCTTTCTCCCTGTCCCTTCAGGACAGGGTAGGACTGTAGACCTGCCAGCGGCGGCATAACAGACAGGGTTTTCGCGGGGCTCCTAAGAGCCCCGCTATTCCACCATCTGGGTCGCCGTGACACCAACCAGAAGTCGCCTGACTCCTTGTTGTAGCCCCCTTCACTGCAGCCCTCTGGCTGGAGGCGCTTTGCCTCTGACCCGGGGAGGCTGCAGGGCAAGCTCAGTCTCCAGGCAGAAGAAGAACAGAGCAACACCCATCCTGAATTCTCTCGATCCAGCTCCAGGGAGAATGCAAGGCTCGTATTTTAGCTAGATGATTCTCTGGTTTGATGGCTAGTGGGAGGAAGGAAAGAAACCTCATGTTAAATGCAGAAATTAGCATGACTTTATAATAAGTGACACAGAGAGCATGAACAAGAAAAAACAGCAGATTTATTAAAAATATATATATAAAGCTATATATATATATTTCAAGCTTTTGCAAAAGCGGTTCTCCCATGAAAGAGAGGACGTCTGACCATTTCGATTACACGGTTTAAATACAGTTTTCAGGATACAGAAGTCCGATACAAACGGATACAAATGGTCCACCAGGGAATTGGTTTCAGGTCTTATATAACATATTTGGCACATGTTCCGCCCTGGAAATTCCACTCCAACAATACCCTACACAGATGTTTCCATGCTAAATGGTATCGTCATTTGTGGACTTTCCCTTCTGGAATGGGCAGGCCCCAAACAGGCCCATTTCGGAATTTTACCAGAACATCCATTTCCTCAAAAATATGCATCACATATCCTGCAAAATAAGCACTGCAAAATAAGCATCACAGGAACAACACAGTTTCCTTTCTCATGTCCTCACTACCAAGTTATATAATCAGGTTATATCAGGTAAAACATGGCATTTAAAATGGCGTTACTCAGGTTATGCTTTTTACAGGAATAATTCATTTTTCTCTCAATCCCCCCTTTTCCTTTTTATCAGTTTTATTATTCCTGTAAATTGCAGATGTCTTGCAACATTATAGAAACCTCCTGTTAGCAAATCCCAAATTCCTTTAAAAGCAGTGTTTTCAGTTATATGTGTTACATATGTAGTATGTAGTGATATTTTGCACTTTTTGCAGTTTAGACTCGAGAAATTGTAATTTATCGGATATATCAACACATACTTGGGATTCATCATAACCATGTCTCATTCTTAATAACATAGCCATATGATTTTGTAATAGAACTTCTCTGATTTCTCCCATTTCATCAGCCTGTTGTGGCTCCATTACCTGAGCCTCTGTCATCGGCAGAAGAGGACTCCGAGAGTGAAGGAGAGGAGTTGGCAAGGCCTCCCTCTCCAGGACCCTCCTCTCTGGCAATGCCTTCGGTGTCCGCCGAAGGTCAAGAGATAGGCCTGGGGCCAAGCACGTCCACGCAGCCACAGGTGGACAGTAATGAGGGAGATGAGTCTTGGCTGGATCCTCAGCAGCGTCGCAGAGATAAGCGCGCGCAACAGAAGAAGAGGCGTGCCAGAGATTAAGCTGAGTCACTGGACCACACCCCACAGGGTATAAAAGGGGGTGAGGTGGCCATTCAGACTCTGTGACGGACAAAACTAACTACTATCAAGTCACATTGCATCTTTGGAAACAACATTATCTGCCTTGGATTTAATTACAGACTGGACTTGACAATTCTTGAACTGTGTGTATTTTGTTTATGAGTAAAGTCTTGGCAAGCAGCTACTGGGTTGCTGCCAATCCTCTTATCGAAAGAATTTGGTTGTCTGCCAGTTTATTTAACCCCCGGCTGTCTGTTTGTGTGCGTGTGTGAGACGGGGACAGAACACAGCCAGTGCAGCAATATCAAATGATGTTTCATTTATACTCTTTGACAGGCTAGATGTCCAAGTTGCAACTGGTTATATTGTATAGACATCCATGGGAACATTCCCAAAAGCCTTGCTTATACTTTCTTAAATATCACTACTGCATCATTACATCCAGCATCAAATGCCCCATGTAATGTAGCTCTCTTACCCCTATAGACTCCTCTATATGCTCCAGTCCCCATATGGTCATATGATACTATTGGTGTCATATGCCATTTAATAGGTTCTTACAGGGGCATAAATAATTAGATGTAGTTCTTTCTCAGGACTAGGTGCTTCCACATGTTCATGTCCATGCACATGTGACTCATCAATTGTGTCCAACGTACCATGATGTGTAGCTACTTTTGTAGAAACCTTATTAGGAACATGGTTACTATGATAACGACTCTCCAGGAACGGGAATTCCCACAAAACATGTTTTCAATATATCAGAGACAATAGTCTCTTCTCTTATACAAAAGGATGAACTGTTTAGGGCTACCTTCATTAAATCCAGAAATAAATTGCCATCCTTCTTCTTCGACTCTCCAATACTTCTAGTATATCTTATTGGTGCCTTAAAATAGCCAACAGTGCATCACCCCTGTTGGCTAATTGGGTCAATGCAATATTACCACATAAAAACATCAGTTTGGAGGGAGCTTCAATTCCAGATATGGGAAATGTAACCCCTCTTTCGTAATCCTAAACTTCTATAAGAAGGGGTATAATTACCATATCACTCAGTGCATTGATTGTATAAGAACTCCATTTTATTTGAAAGATCCATATACTAGGAAACTATTTCATATGTATGGTTGCACCTGGGGTATTTCCCCAACAGTACACCATCATCAAGAGATGATCTAATACAAATCCCAGCTTCATCTGTAGTTTCTATCAGGGTTAGTGGTGTCTGTATCAGGGAATATTGGTGCTCAAGTTCGGTATGGAAACATAGCTGCTGGCATGTTATGGGATAACTAGGCAACACAGCCAAAGTCCCCATTCCTATCTGCACCTGTAGTATAAGATCCCACAAAGTAATTACCATCACCTCCGCAAACCCCATCTTCCTAGTGGACTAGGCCCCCTGTTTAGAGTCTCAGGTTGACCGTGCGAGATGCAATCAAAACACAGCAGCACCCCTTTCAGCTCTTTTTGGCATGCTGGTTTATTCGCGTCCATGGACAGCTACACGCTGTGACTCGTAAAGACGAATGAAATCGGCGCTACAGTGTAGTAGAAATGGGCGTTTATATAGCCCTCCCTTCTCATTAACCCTTTTAAACCGCGCCCCAGTTTATCACCACACCCTTGTTAGTGCGGAAGCGTCTCAGCTGGTTCTCGAAGGTGCTGGTTGCAGCGTCATTTGGAGACGTCCTAATCCCGTCGCACCCGATACCACCTCCCCTCGCCCCGCAGATGGCCGTTTGCATCCAGTGCCACCACCACCAAGTATGTATATGTCCCTCGATGCTTTCAACACGCGTTAGCGGTGTCGAGCAGGTTGCTAGGCTCGACAGGCAGCTCCCCTTTCACCAAGTGTCCTTCTGTAAGAGACAAATTACACATATTATTAGATTGTTGTGGTTTGTGAGGATATAGTTTATGAAACTGTCGAACTATACGACTCACGTTCATATTGCTCTGCAGTATCCAGGAAGCTTCCTCTATTGGATAGCCCTTCCATTTAACCAGGTAATGGAGGACCCCCAAGGTTTCCATCTAGAGTCTAGGATGTCATCGACCTCGTAATGGCCCTCTGTAATTGGACCAGGACGTTCAAATGTTTGGGTGTGGGTGGCGGGTTTGAGAAGACTACTATGAAATACGGGGTGGACCTTCCCCATTAACGGAGGTAACTTTAGAACCACAGTCACAGGATTTATTGTCCTCACCACTGGGAATGGGCCTAAATATTTTGGTCCCAGTTTCCTACTAGGAAGTCGTAGTTTGATGTACTTGGTGGAGAGATATACCATGTCCCCCACCTTAAAAGGTTGGAATGGTGCATGTTTTTTTATCCGCCTGGGTTTTGTATGCGATAACAGATTTATCCAATGCCTCCCTGACCTGGGGCCATACTGTCCTTATTCTGTCGGACCACTCTTGGGGCATTGTGGTAGCTGTTGATGAATGACTCAATTCAGGTATTGCTACGAAGTCCCGTCCCATCACCACCCGGAAAGGGGTAAGACCCCTACTGCTATGAACCGTGTTATTATAGGCGACCTCTGCAAAGGGCAAGAGTGATGACCACTCGGTCTGTTGATATGAAACATAGCAACGGAGGTATTGCTCTATCATTGCGTTTGCTCTTTCTGCAGCCCCGTTGGTACTGGGGTAAAATGCCGAACTAAGTCCTTGTGTTGACCCAATAGCTGAGAGGAAGTTTTTCCAAAAGCGAGCAGTAAACTGCACCCCTCCATCAGATATAATATGGTGGGGCACCCCATGTAGCCGGTATATGTGCTGTACAAACAATTTAGATAACCTACGAGCTGACGACAAACCCTGGCAAGGAATGAAGTGAGCTTGTTTAGAGAACAAATCAATAACAGTCCAGATAACTGTGTTCCCATTGCTGTCTGGTAGGTCAACTATAAAATCCACCCCTATTTCCTCCCACGGTTGGGTAGGGGTGGCTACAGTCTATAACAACCCTAATGGTTTTCCAGGGCGGGACTTGGCTTTGGCGCAGACAGAACAGTTTTGTGTATATGTTTCTATATCTTTCCTCATATGAGGCCACCAAAACTGCCGCCTTGTTAGGTGTAGTGTTTTGAGGAAACCATAATGGCCAGCCACTTTATTGTCATGGCATCAGTGTAACACTAAGCCCCAAACCCCTTCAGGCACATATATCTTGTCCCCTTTCCATGAGACCCCATCTCTGTGCGTGAGCAGATGTTTGTTTTCTCCAAACCACTTATCAGTATTTAACTCTCTTTGCATCAACTCTTTCCGCTTTGTCGAGGACCCCGTTGTTACGGCTGCTACAGTTCCCCTATCCTTGCCTGGTATCATAGCTTGCACTACCTCGTCCCTTTTGCTTTGGAACTGGGGCATCCGAGACAGAGCATCGGCCAGGAAATTCTTGCCTCCGGGCACGTATTTTAATGTGAACCGGAATCGCTGGAAGTGATGAGCCCAACGGACCCGTTTGGGGGACAGCCTTCTGGGTGTTTGCAACGCTATAAGGTTGCGGTGATCCGTCCACACCTCAAACGGCACCTGCGCTCCCTCCAATAGATGTCTCCAGGTGAGGAGAGCCCAACGGACAGCAAACGCCTCCTTTTCCCAGATAGCCCAGCCCCTCTCCATGGAACTGAACTTTTTCGAGGTGTATGCACAAGGGTGTAACTGACCTTGGACATCAGTCTGCAATAACATGGCACCTCCCGCAACGTCGCTGGCATCTACTTGTACTATGAACTGTTTCGCCTGGTCAGGATGCTGCAAAATGGGTGCCTCTGTGAACTGACGCTTCAGGGTTTCGAACGCCATTTGGCACTCCAGTGTCCAAGCCAAATGATGGCCCGGTCGCTGAGGCCCCTCCCCCTTTGTCCGTAGTAAGTTTGTTAAGGGCAAAGCGATTTGCGCGAATGTTGGGATGAACTGACGATAAAAGTTGGCGAAGCCAAGGAAGCTTTGTAATTGCTTTCTAGTCGTCGGGGCTACCCAGTCTAATACTGTTTTTACTTTTGCAGGATCCATAGCTATGCCATCCTTAGATATTCTATACCCCGAGGGGGCGTGTCCATGGCTGTGGCTTAGAAGACATTGTCTTTGTCTCTCTGCGGCATATGGAAAATTGAAAGCGGATGAAAATAAAATAAACAGCATTTTTGAAGTCCGATAACAACTAGGTGCGTTATTGAAGAGTTCCTGTCTTGGATGGACTAAGATTGATGTGGTTAGTCACCCTGAACTGCTTTTAATTGAGGTTTTCTTTTAAAGTGCTTTCCCTTTGAGGGATAAAAGTGAGCAGAGGGGGTGATGAAACGGCGAGACGATGATTTAAAGAGGTCTGAAAAACAATAAATTAGAATTTAATTGTGAGCTGGATCCGCAAAAGATGTCGACAGGGTGAAGGGCAGCAAACTAAGTTTTATGGCTATGTTTGAATAAGATAAAAATAAGATATATGAGAGCTGCCTGAATGTTGGAGTCAACATAAATGTGGAGAACAGGAACCTTTTTTTTGGAACAGCCGAATATTTAAATGGTTTGTTTGTGGGATCGTCTGAAAATTTGAAAATTATCCTTTTTTTTTTTGAAGACGCTGTGAAAATTGTGGACTAAAAGTTAAAAGTCTTAAAGTAATCTAAAGCATGTTTGCTGTTTGAAGTTCGTAGAAGGGCAAAATGGCGCTGAGGAGTGTAACTGAGTGTAACTGATCTTGATTAACGTGACTACAGGAATTTCACTGTTTGTATTTTACACTGCCTCTGGCGCAAGAAGCAATTGTAAACAAGCCTTCAATAACTTGGACTTTCAACTTTTTTAAAATTTGGGACTCTTTAATGCTTTATTTGTCGTCTCTGGCTTCTTAAAGTGAAGTAAAATATGCCCAAGTCCTTCTGAAAAGACCCTTCTGAGTATCTGTGGTACAGAATTGAGGATTAAAGATTTTCCTCTACAATAATTTAACATCTTAAATACAAGTTGATGACCCATTGATTTTGAACTGTGAATAAAGTTATAGAAATATTTGGTCAAAAAGTACAGGAGTTATTAAGATGGATCCATCTAAAGATGAATCGGTGCGACCTAAGGTCAAACAGATTTCTCAAGTTAGTATTGACTCAGTTCAAATTGTGTTGGCATTAAACAAATTAAGTGATAAAATTGAAATAATGGATACAGAATTTCAAAAAATACATTTAAAAATGGATGAAGAAAAGAAGGAAAAATCCAACCAGCTGGAACAAATTGTTCAAAAAATTAATGTTAATTTTGCTAAATACACAGCAGAAGTAACAGTGATAAAAGATAATGTAGACCAACTACAAGTGCAAACAAAAAAAATTGATAAGCAAATAACTGAAATCTTTTTTAAAAATGAAAAACAGGATAGAAGAATATGTATTTTGGAAGAAGAAGTTAGGAAGTCCAACATTGTTATAAGAGGCATAGTGGAAGAAAAAGTGGACAATGTTAAACAACGTGTTTTGAAATGGCTTAATGAACTTGGATTGGATAAAAATTTTACAACTACAGATTTGATAAGTGTCTATCGAATTGGATTTAGAAGACAACGTGAAATAATAAGAAATGTTTTGGTGAGATTTGCAAGCGTTAATGATAAATTACAAGTAATGGCAAAAATTAGAGAAAATGGTGATGCTGTGCTGAAGATTGAGGGAAAACAGGTCCAAGTCTTTCAAGATATCTCAAGAGAGGAAAGAACGTGGAGATATTATCTGAAGCCAATTACTAAAATATTAAGAGATAGAGGTATTAAGTATAATTGGAGACCACCACAGCGAATGAAATTTTTCTATAAAAATAGAATGCATATATTCACAATAGAAACGGATGTGGTCCAATACTTTCATGAGCTTGGCTTTTTGGAAAAAGAGGAAGAACAAAGTGAATTAAGATCACAATTACTCAAAATGGGTGGAATTGAAATATATACATCAACACCAGAGGAAGAAGGAGGGGCGGTCAGAGGTTTAGGTCCAAAACCAAAGAGGAAAAGAAAACCAACGAAAGATATTTCTCCATCTTTGGCGGAGGTACAGAAGAAAAGTCGAGATCTTACTGGTGAAGGAGTGGAAAGGATGATTACATTGGACTCTGAACATAAAAGGGAAGATGAGCCCGAGTGCAGGGATGAAGAACCTGAGTCCTTCGGGAGAAGGGCGGTATAGAAATAAAATTATTATTATTATTATTATTATTATTATTATTATTATTATTATTATTATTAATTGAAACCAGAATTATGCCAATGAAGAGACGACCCAGCTGATGGACGGGGTCCCCTCTCCCCCACTCTTGGAAACGAGGTATGTCTTAATGAAGATGGTGGGGGATGAAGATTTTATGTGGTTGTGTGTCATGTTAGTTTTTGCTTTATGTTGTTTGTATGTTTCATATTATTATTATTTTTATTATTATTTTTTTTATGTTATGTGTTGTCTATATATATTTGTTTGGGTTTTGGGTCACGGAAAGGAAAAAGAGGGAATAGTTAGAATTAAAAATATTAATGGGGATAATTAAGGTAATGACTTGGAATGTTAAAGGTACTGGGAATCAGATTAAGAGAAGACGTTTAGAATTTAAGATTAAAAGAGATTCTCCTGACATACTTTTTATGCAAGAAACTCATCAGAAATCTGAAGATATAAACAGGATGTATTTAAAAGGGATGCAGGTTTATGAAAAAGCTTTTGGGTCCTCAAAATCTAGAGGTGTTGCAACATTAATATCAAATAGAGTCCAATTTGAAAAAAACAAAGTAATAGCAGATATTGATGGACGATATTTGATAATAACAGGATGTATTAACGAGGAAAAAATAACATTAGTTAATTTATACGCACCAAATGTGAATCAAAAATATTTTTTGAATAAGATTACCGATTTGTTGCAAACTGAAAGGGTAGGGAAAGTAATTATTGCTGGTGATTTTAATTTAATTAGAAACCAGATAGATAGTACCAATCCTACCCGATATGGTGGAATAAGAAAAATGGGGATACTTGATAATTGGATGTTGCAAAATGGTGTAGTAGATGTTTGGAGGGAGATTAAAGGTAACGAAAGAATGTATACTTTTCACTCAAAGGTATTTAACTCATATTCAAGAATTGACTATATTTTTGTATCCAAGAATCTGATGGATAACGTGGACAATATGGATGTTGGAATATTTAAAGACTCTGACCACGCAGAATTGTTATTAGAATTAGATATGTTTTTGGAGAAAAAAGAAAATTGTTGGAGATATGATGAAAAATTATATAAAAACGAGGAAGATAAGAATCATATTCTTAAGAAATGGGAAGAAAATTGGGATTGGAATGATAATGGGGAAGTTAATTATGGAACAGTTTGGGACACAATGAAAGCAATTTTTAGAGGAGAAAGTATTAAATTATCAAGTAGGAAGTATAAGAATTATAAAGTAAAAATAGAGGAAAAGAAGAAATTGATAAAAGAACTGGAAAATAGATTTCTAGAGACTAAGGATAGGAAATTATGGGAGGAACTTAAAAAATTGAAAAATAAACAAATAGCGGAAGATACAGAAATAGTTAAAAAAAATTAAGCTATTTAAAAAGAGAATTTTTTGAATATGGTAATAAAAATTCAAAATTATTAGCAAGAATGGCGAAAGATAAAAAAGAAAAAAGAGAAATAGGTGTCCTAATAGATGAAAAAGGTAAGAGATGTTATAAAAAATTAGAGAAATGTGAAATTGTTAAAAAGTTTTTTCAAGAATTATATCTTAAAAAAGAAATTGATAATTGTAAATTAAAAAATTTCTTAGAAAAATATGGTCAGAAGAAAATTGATTATAAATATAAAGAAAAAATGGAAAAGGATATTACCTCTGAGGAAATTAAAGATGTGATTCAGAAGCTAAAACTTGGAAAATCTCCAGGTGAGGATGGGTTACCAGCAGAATTTTATAAAAAGTTTAAAGAAATTTTGATTCCAAAATTACAGAAATTGTATAATAAGATATTACATGGAGATGATATTCCCATGTCCTGGAATAGAACAATTATATCCTTAATCCCGAAACCAGGTAAAGATCCAGAAAAAATTGAATCCTATCGGCCCATTTCCTTGATTAACCAAGATGCTAAGATATTTACTGCAATTGTAGCAAATAGATTGAATAATTTTATAGATAAATATATAAACCATAATCAAGTAGGTTTTGTTAAAGGGCGTTATATGTGTGATTTAGTTAGAAGAGTATTAAATGTTATTGATATTGCTGAGAATAATGGTGATAAGATAGGTATTCTTGCCTTGAATATTTTTAAAGCTTTTGATTCTATACAATGGGATACTATAAAAGAAATGATTTCTGCATTAGGATTTGGTAATAAATTTATTCATATTATTTCCAAATTGTACCAGAGGGGTACGGCAAGAGTGAAGGTAAATGGTATATTTACACAAGATATAAATTTGGAAGCAGGGACAAGACAGGGTTGTCCTCTGTCTCCGACCCTATTTTTATTAGCAATGGAAATTTTAACAACTTTGATTGAAGAGGATTCAGAATTAATAGGTTATAAAGGCGTCAAAGTTAATTTATATGCAGATGACACTCTTGTCATTTTAAATAATATTACAAATGATATAAAAAGAGTTCAGATACATTTGGAAGAATTTGAAGATATGACTGGTTTGAAAGTAAATTGGGCAAAATCAGAATTATTAATGGAAATTGATAGGGAAAATAAATTAGAAAAATTACAAAATCAATTTGGAATTAGGATAAAGGATAATTTAAGATATTTAGGTATTATATTTTCACTTAAAATTAAAAATTTAAAGAAACTAAATTATGACATAGTAACAAAAGAAACTGAAGAGAAAATTGGGAAATATAAAAAACTCAAGTTATCTTGGTTTGGTAGAGTAGCTTTATGTAAAATGATGTTACTTCCTAAATTTAACTTTTTATTCGAGATGCTTCCAATTTTTTTAACCGAGAAGGACATTGAAGTATATCAAAAAATATTAGATAAATTTTGTAATGGGGATAAAAAACCAAGACTGATTAAGAAAATGTGGTATCAGAACCAAAAACAAGGTGGTTTAGGAATTCCAAAATTATTAAACTATTATAGAGCATTTAATATAAAAACAGTAGTAAAAATTTTAAAAGGAGATGTTAAACTTTGGGGTAATTTGGAAATGAAGGAAATAAAGAAGTTTGGTTACAAATGGTTTTTGGAAAATTTTAAAGGTAAGGTTAAAATTTGCAATTATTGGTTAAATAGTTTGACTAAAAATTGGGACAGAGTAGCAAAAAAATTAATACCAGACACATTGTATTTAGGTAAACTGAAAGAGAATTGCCCAATGAAATTAAATAGTAACAGAGAGAGGATTATAATAGAAGAGAAAGTGGAAACAATTAGTGAATGGTTGAAATTTATAGAAAATGAAATGAGGAAAGAGGAAATTTATGGAAAATTAAACATTAATTGGTTTGAAAGAATTCAAATGAATAAATGGAATAGGAAATGCAAAGAAAGGAACGATGAGAGTAGAAAGGAAACGGAATTTGAAAATTTGACATCTCGAATAATAAAAGATGAATTTGGGCCAAAGGGATTAGTTAGTAAAATTTATAAAATTATTAACTCTGATAATAATTTACAAAGGGTAATGAAAGAGAATTGGGTAAAAGAACTGGGTATTGAAATTTCTGATCAAAATTGGAATATGAATTGGGTTAGCAGAATAATGAGGACATTATCAATAAGGATTAAAGAACATAATTATAAAGTTATTTGGAAGTGGCATTTGACCCCAATAAGACTTTTTCAAATGGATAATAAAGTGGACAAAATGTGTTGGAGATGTAAAGTGGAACTCAGGACATATGCTCATATGTGGTGTAAATGTAATGGGGTTGAACTTTTTTGGTCTAGGATAGAAAATGAAATATTTGAAATAATTAAGAAGAGGGTCAAATTGAAATTGGAAACCATATTATTATTAATATTGAATGAAACAACATTAACAACTGGAGAAAGAGAATTGGTGAGGATTTTGGTTATAATGGGGAGAATTATAATTGCTAGATATTGGAAATTAAATGTTGACTTAAAATTAGAAGAATGGTACAATGAAACATGGAAATTTGCATTAAATGATAAATTGACTTGTGATATTAAAATTAGAAGTGGTATATATAAAGAAAATGTTTTTTGGAACACTTGGCAACCATTTGTGGACTTTGCACTTGGGAGATTGGATGAATCGGCACCAGTACCTTATCAAAGAGATTTCTGGAAGAATTGAAGACTTCAAGTTCCTAAAACTTCCCTTCCGTTTGTATAGCACGCTGGGGATTTTTTTTTTTCTTTCCTTACTATTGATTTTTGTATTGATTTTTTTTCTTTCTTGTTATTCTTTAACAATAAAAATATAATAATAATAATAAAAAAAGATATTCTATATCCCAAATAGTCTAGTTCTGTGCGATGGAATTCGCACTTGGATACCTTAACGTACAGTTGAGCTTGTAATAACCGTTCCAACACCTGGCGTACCAACACGATATGTTCCTCCATAGACTTGGTGTATATCAAAATATCGTCTAAATACACCAATACCCCTTGGTATAAATAATCGTGTAACACTTCATTGATTAGTTGCATAAAGACCGCGGGAGCGCCTTGTAACCCGAAGGCATAACACAAAACTTATAACTGCCCAACGGGCAGTTAAACGTGGTCTTCCACTCATCGCCTTGTTTCACTCGTACCCTATAGTAGGCCTCCCACAAGTCCAATTTCGTAAAATATTTGCCGGTCGCCAAAGCAGCGAGTAGATCTTTCATTAACGGCAACGGATACACCAGTTCCACACTCACTGCATTTAAACCCCGGTAGTCTACACATAAACGAAGGCCCCCATCCTTCTTCTCCCTGAACAGAACCGGAGCAGCCATACGTGACCGACTGGGTTGTATGAATCCCCGAGCTAGGTTTTTATCGATGTATTTCCGTAACTCTTCCACCTCCCGTGGAGTCATGGCGTACATGCGTGGCTTTGGGAGCTTCACCCCGGGTATTAGCTCGATAGCACAATCAGTGGGTCGATGTGGGGGTAGCGAGTCACACTCTTTCTCGTCAAACACTGCTGCCAAGTCCCCATAAACAGCAGGTACACCAATGGGACATGTATTGCTATCTATCCCCAAAGCCACCCCTTGCTCTTTTGGGATCTTCTGGATATCTGGGTCTGGACCTAGCGGCAAACGGAGTTTCCTGAAGTCCCCCTCCCACCAGATCGTGGGTTTCCATTTGTCTAGCCAGGCCAGACCCAGGATCACAGGCTCGATCATCGTATCCACCACCACAAATCGTATATACTCCCAATGGGCCCCTATTTCCATCTTTACCAACTCTGTGACCTGGGTTACCGGGGCCCCCCCTAACGTGGACCCATCCATTTGTTCGAACGTTATCGGGGGTTTCAGTGATCGTAACCGGATACCCAAACGGGTGGCTACAGTACGTCTCATCAAGCATCGTGCACATCCAGAATCAATAAGGGCCTCGTGTTGTACCCGTCCCGCCTCCTTTAACGGGATTAGTGTGATGGGTATGAGGAAGGGACAAATGGGCTCACTTACCATCGGGTCGCTGGTATCCTCATCCTCATCGCTATCAGCCACTACCACGGGGACTACACCAGGGAGTATAGCAGGACCCGGTCCCCCTGTGGTGGTTCCAGTTGGACTCTGTCCTTGCTGCGACAAGGCTCTAGTTTTCTCCGGAGATGGTCACCCATGAGGCTTCCCACTGGTTGTCGGAACATTTGGCCCAGGTGGTTGAACCGGTGGCCACGGGCACTCCAGAGCCCTATGACCGGGCTGGTTGCATCGGAAACAGTGTAATGGTCGGCGTGTGGAGTCAGCCACACGGGGATCGAGCTCCCCTCTCCCTACTGCTCTGACGGGAGCCGGTCGGTCTGGCTGGCGTCGGATGGGGATCGCGCTCACAGCACCCTTCACCCGAAACTCTCTCAATTCCACGTCCAGGTCGATGGCCACTTTACACCACTCGGACAGGTGGGGTGGCATGCCCCGATATACGCAGGCTTGTCTTAGTTCACGATCCAAGCCAAGATGGAATTGATGAACAAGCATGCGTTCGAGCCAACCCCTCACCCTCCCTGCGAGCCGACGGAACTCCTTTACGTATTCCTTTGCTGGACGTCCCCGTTGTTTCAGGGCTACGAGCTCCCCCTCGGCCACCTGGGTTCATGTATCATCCTCAAACCGCACCCTGAGTCCTTCCAGGAACAGACCAACATCAGTGAGCTCTCGAGCATGATCATTGTGAAGGTCCGTTACCCAGTCAGCAGCTTCCCCTGTTAAGGTTGTTGTTATGGCGACTACCATGGACCACTGGGTTGGATATAGGCGCCCATATAGGTCGAGGTAGCTAAGTACCTGGCTCAGGAACAGGGCCACACGGTCTGGGTTGCCATCAAACGTGATCTGCAGGGGGGGCGGTCCCCAGACCGGTTGGGGCTCCCACACCCCAGCCTGCCCAACCGGCACAGCTGGATAAGCCATCGGTCCAGCGGTCGGAGCCATACGTGGGCCTGAAGGGCCCCGCACTGAGCCAGACGCTGTCCCTGTAGCCACGCCTCCCAATGGCCCAAATGGCTGAGTTGTAGCAGACTGGGTAGCCGGGGGTCGGGTATCGCTTTGGGAGGGACCCAACCGCAGCTTGGGGCTAGCCAATCGAAACCTAGTCTCTGTCCCTGCGGAAGACGCTGGCCAGCCTGGGCTGGGCTCTGCCCCCGCCATCCATGGTTGCCAGCACTGCGCATCCCAGAAGCTAGTTTCCCCAAAACGCTCTCGAAGGACTTCTATAGTTGAGTGGCCCAAACCTGTTGAATAACTCCATTCCCCGTCGTCATCATCCACCCAACGACACTCTCTCCAGCGGTGGAAACGTTCGCTGTAAGGGAGCGATGCTTGGCCCTTCGGGGCTCCTATCGGGGCTGCCAAGGCAGGACTCTGCCACCACTCCTCCAACTCTGTCGGGGAGGGGGGCCTCCTCTTTGCCGTGACAGCATTCTTCCCCTCCTCTCCCTGGCTGCGACTTCGGCAGTGCTCTTTCGGACGAACCGCAGGTGGATCCTCAGCTGGGCTTTCTCCCGATGCCGGCGAGTCCTCCTCCTCTGAGGGCGGTGTTGCAGCGGTGGTTGGGTCCACCCCCTCCGCCATCCCGCTGAAGCAAGTATTAAGAGCAGCGCTGATTTCCTCTCAGGTTGACCATGCAAGACGCAATCAAAACACAGCAGCACCCCTTTCAGCTTTTTTTGGCACGCTGGTTTATTCGCGTCCATGGATGGCTACACGCTGTGACTCGTAAAGACGAATGAAATCGGCGCTACAGTGTAGTAGAAATGGGCGTTTATATAGCCCTCCCTTCTCATTAACCCTTTTAAACCGTGCCCCCGTTTATCACCACACCCTTGTTAGCGCGGAAGCGTCTCAGCTGGTTCTCGAAGGTGCTGGTTGCAGCGTCATTTGGAGACGTCCTAATCCCGTCGCACCCGATACCACCTCCCCTCGCCCAGCAGACAGCCACCTGCACCCAGTGCCACCACCACCAAGTATGTATATGTCCCTCGATGCTTTCAACACGCGTTAGCGGTGTTGAGCAGGTTGCTAGGCTCGACATAGAGTATGTTTTAGATGTGTAAAAGCATAAAAGCTTACCATTAGACTTCAAGTCTTTCAGCCGATCATAGGGAACTTACATCCACCGGATATCACAGCATTAATTTACACTATTCAATTATCTCCTTTCTTAATACAATCAATAACACAATAAAAACGTTTATTATCACTCCCAACCAAATGCAAATTTCTTCTTCCATCCGTTGGTCATCAATCGTCTTTGGTTTGTTGTCGAAAAGTCAATTTAAGAGGATTAGTAGGTGCTGTAGCAACTGTCCATCCATAAGGCGAAGCCACCTGCCCCTTTACTCTGGAATGATGTACCCAGCCTCGTTCTTTGGTTCTCACTGCTGATTCAGTAGTTAACAACACCTGGAATGGTCCTTCCCACACCGGCTGCAATTTCCTCTCCTTAATAGCTTTTATCAGGACCCAGTCTCCGCTTTTGTAATCATGCACTTGGAAATCAAGAGGTGGAGTTTGTGTCCATAGTCCTTTAGACCTTAAACGAGAAAAACACTGGGACAGTCCCTGTATATTTTTCTAAGTAAGACATCTTCAAGGTTTATTCTGAGAGTCTCATACTCTCAGTATAGGATAAACCAAATATCATATCATATACTGAAACATCTTTTCTTTAGATGGAAAAGAGATAAAGGCAAACATTTCATCCAAAGAACCTGGAGCCCCAACATTAACCTTTTCACTGAATGCTTTTATTGCCAATATGTTTATTGCCAATCAATCCCCAATTGCTCCATTACCCTTATCATTTGGACAGTGAAATGTGTACCCCATCACTTTCATTAATATCAACCAATCCATATTTGGGTATTATTTGCTCCAATATGATTTTAACATTCATCTGAGCATTTACCTTTGCACAAGGAAAGGCTTCAAGCCACTCAGTAAGATAATTCACTATTACTAGCACATATTTCAATGTTCACACTGCTGGCATTTCAATGTAATTTACTTGGATTCATTGAAAAGGCCAAATGGTCAAATCTCTACACGTTTGCACATACACAATGTATTTATGCATTCGTACACAATGTAAATAGCATCTCCATTCGTATGGCTATCATTTACATGCCTCTACAAATATATTTTCGTTTAACAAACTCAATAAGAACCTTGGTTCCCCAATGAGTTCCCTCATGCACACACTCAATCACATTCCGTATAACTGCTTTATTAAGCACTTGCACCCCCTCCTTAATCATCCATTTTCCTTCCACTTTACGCACCCCATCATCCATCATTTGTTTGTCTTCATCATCCATAAATACAGATCAAATCCAATGCGGGGATCAAATCATTAATGCCCCTCCTACTAACGTTGCTTCATGTACTTCTATGTCCACCATCCTATTTCCCACAACTAACTTCAAAGTCCCTTTTTATGTGCTAAAGATCGTTAAAAGCCCACAAGCAAATAAAGCAAAGACTTCACATATTTGTGTCAACCAATAAGAACCAATAAGAAGATAACCGTCCAGCTTCCAATACTTCAGCAGTGTCTACATTCACTACTGCATATCCACTCATCCTCTTCCATTCTCCACCCGGGAAGACCCATCACCGAGAAGACCCATCAATACATAACCACACAATTATGTTCCACATCGTCCCATTTCTTTCTCTCTCCCCTGACAGGAATTCACCTAATTTAAATTCCTATTGGCCAAGAGAACCAAATTCTCTTGAGACAATAAAATAATCCCATATTTCAAAAGCCTAGCATTGGTGCACCACCTTTGGGTTTTCTGCATCAGGTTTGTACTTTCCTGATGTGGACTACTCACCACCAATGCCCCACCAAAGGTTAATTGTCTACTCTCCTCCACTGACGGTGCAATTGCAGCTTCAGCTTGTATACACAAGGGCTAACCTTGCACCTCCAGAGGAGGCAGCCATCTTGGGAGGCGGGAGGCTTGGCTGGAGGCCCCCTGAAGTCATCCAGGTGAGTCCTCCGTTGCCTCGGTGGGGGTGTTGGGAAGGCTGGAGCCCCCAGGGGTTCTTCTGGGGCTCTCTGGAGGCCTGGGTCCTGGCTGGGGGGCTCCGGACTCGACGCCCCCCCTCGCTGGTCCCTTGGGGGTGTTGAGGGAGGCTGGCTGCCCCCGAGGTTGAGACCGCAGTCATTGTGGCCTCCAGGGCTGCAACCAGGACTTGGATTGCAGCCCTGATGCCAACTGCAGCAGGAGCGGCTGGGCAGACTTCGAGGCTTGCCTGTGTGGGGGGGCGAGCAGTTTTCATGCTGCTTTGGCTGGCTGCCATCGGTTGCTGGGCCTTGTGGCCTAGCTGAGGCCTACCAAGCCTCACTGGAGTAGGTGGCCTGGGGGCCGCCATGTTGCTTCCGGTTGGCCCTGGAAGCTGCAGGTTGCAATTTGGCGGGAACTTTCCCACCAAAAGCTCCGGGTCCCCGGGGTCCCCCAGGGTGGCTGGTGCCATGTTGGGGAGCCTCCTGGGTGCTGGGGAAGGACTTACCCGGTGTCCAGAGGCCCCCTGCGCTGGTGTCCCACGTGGCTGGGTTCCTGGTGTCCCTCGGGTTGCTAGGAGCGTTCGTAGCAGCTCTCTGCATTCCTCACCAGTGAGCTGGTCCACGCTGGGGGTGGCCTGGTCCCTGGCCGCATCCCCAGTGTCCTGGCAGTCCTGGGTGGACTGCTGGCCTTCCACGCCTTCCTCTGTGGCTTGCAGCTGCAAGAAAACGTGCGAAGGGGTCCCTTGCATTCCGCTGGGTTCTCTGGGGGCATAGAGATCATCTGTACCCTCCTCTGGATCGAAGCTCACATCAGGGACTGGATGCAGGGCTGCCAACCTTGCTTGGAGACTCCTGGTCCTAACCGGGGAAGTCCTACCATCCATCTCTTGGGAGTTCTTGCTGGAATCTCCTGGCATCTTGCTTCTGCTGGCTTGGAAGCGTTGCCTCAAACCATCCTCTGCTACCACTTTGTGAGGGATCTCATGAAGAACGATGATTCGTTGAGGGCTCTTCCAAGAAAAGGTCAGCACGCAAGGATGCAATCAAATTCTGCTCCAAGTGGGGAAAAAGACACTGGAAACATGGAGACTGCTTGGAAAGATGGTTTAATGGTGGACAGGATCACATGGCTTGAGTTCCTGAACAGAAAAGGGCGAGATACAGCGAGTCCCCGGGTTTTATGCTTTCTCTGGCTTTGAACTTCCTGGGGCCCCGAAAGAGTATCCTGATTGGTTGTCAGACTCCCAGGGGGTGGGGGTTTTAGCTAGCCTTGCTGGCTGATGTAATCTTCCCAGGTGCCATGTGGTGAGTTTCTGTCCTAGATGGGTCCTATTGTGTTGCAGATGGTCCTTTGACAAAGGATTGAGTTTCTGCCTCTGGCCCATTAACAAAGGTGTGGGGGGGCGGGGGAGGCAGGAAGCTGCTTTGTCTTTAAAACATGTTTCTCCATTTCTCATCCAGGGAAATATAATATTCTGCCTTTTTAATATTTCCTAAAATATTTCATTCTTCCAGGAAAGGGGTGTTAGGTGTTTTGTGCCAGCCATGGCAGTCTCTTCAAAGGCCACCAGATGGGAGCAAAGAGGCATCTTTGATCCCACTGGTGGGTCAAGGGGCTCCAGCCCCTGCAGCCCCATTGGGGAGAGTTAATGGCCCTCCAGCCCCCTCACACACATGGGTAAGGGAGGGGCCAGGGGCCCCTATAAGAACCCCTGCACAGGGGCTGCTCCCTGCTTTTCCCTGCTTTCTCTGCTCTTGTTCTACTCTCCTATGGGACTGACCCATGGGCTCAATACAGGCATGGACGCCTCCATGCCTGGGAACTTATTTTACTCTACTTTTACTTCTAAATAAAGACTTAATTTGATTGCATCCTTGTGTGCTGACCTTTTCTTGGAAGCGCCCTCAATGAACCATAGTTCTTCGTGAGATCCCTCACAAAGGGTGGGTGCTAACTTCCTACACTGTAATCTGTCAAAGGTTTAGAAGGCCTTGTCATTTAGCAAAGTTATGCATGTCCCATGTATACCCATCCACATAAAATTTAAAACCTTCCTCCCTCTGCCTGTCCCATTTTCCCATCCCATTGCACCCAAATGCCTATGTCTGTGTTGGAGGATTTTTGATTTGACCATGCACTTCTACCTTATGTTGATGTAACTTGTTCTCCTTTCTCTCTCTTCCCCTCTCTCTTTTTCTCTTCCTCTCTCTACATTTATTCTACTGTCTGAATACTGCCCTGAAACAAGGAGGTAGGTGAGAGGAGGGGGTCTTTTGCTTTGCAGCTGAGACCTGGTTTGCCTGATGCATTTTGGACTGGTAGTGGGTCTGTGGTTGGGCTTTAGGGCACGGAGGGGTGGGAAATGTTGTAATATCAGTTGTGACGGGGTTCAGTGGATCCAAAATGAATGTGGAGGAGATGTAAGGAACTAGCATTCTCTTCACCCCTAGAATGGTATATATACCATTGATGCAGGGGCAAGCATCCATTTTCTGTTGAGAATTCTATCATTCCCTCAGTGATCATCTGTTTGGGACCATTTGCTAATTGGAGGGTGGGGCTGCAGCAAAAGCAGTGGGTGGTGGCGCCCATTCTTTCTTTTTGACATCCCCTTCACCCTTCCCTTTCTGACACTTTCCCTTCTCTCTCAATCTGTTTCCCCCCCCCCCCCAATTGCAGCAAGCCACCAGGTAATAGACACAGTTGTTGACAGAGGTCTGAATTGATCGTGCTTATAGCTTTAGGGCAGGACTGCATACAGTGAGGCTGTGGTGCCACTGGAAGGGAAGGACAAAACAAAATTAATGGATTGAGAGTCTGAGCAAGTTTTGTGCTTGGGGAAAATTTCATTTCCCCAAGGCTTTGCATTCACTCCCATACAGTAGTGTATTGCTCCCGGTTTGCACTGGTTCGTGCGAACCGTTGGTGAAAATTTGGCCAAGGTCGCAGAACCGGTAATGGTGGCCAGCTGGCCACACCCCTGAACCGGTTCCCCCGATCCCACGATTTCAGCTTGGATCATCAGAGCCATTTAAAAGAAAAAAAACTTTAAAAGAAAAAAAAATTTTTTTCTTATAAATGGCTCTCACGATCCCAGCTCAGTTGACTGATCGGCAGACGGCTTTTTAAAAACCCTCTGCCAATCAGGCAACTCAGCTTGGATCGGCAGAGCCATTTAAAAGAAAAAAGTTTAAAAGAAAAAAATTTTTTTTTCTTATAAATGGCTCTCACTATCCCAGCTCAGTTGACTGATCGGCAGACGGCTTTTTAAAAACCCTCTGCCAATCAGGCAACTCAGCTTGGATCGTCAGAGCCTTTTGAAAGCATTTTTTTACAACCTCTTCACCTAAGAGGTTGTAGAAAAAATGGTTTTAAAAGTAAAAAAAAAATTGGCCATGCCCACCCAGTCACATTACCCCACCACCAACACCAAGCCATGCCCACAGAACCAAGCCATGCCCACAGAATCTAAAAAAAATTTAGATTTCACCACTGAGGGTGGGAGAGAGAAAGTGAAAGAAAGAAAGAGAGGGAGAGAAAAAGAGAGAAAGAAAATGAGAGAAAGAGAAAAAAGAAAGAAGAAGGGAGAGACAAGAAAGAAAAAGAAAGATACAAAGAAAGAGAAAGGAAAGGAGAGACAGAAAGAAAGAGAGAGAGAGAGAGAAAGAGAGAAAGAAAGAAGGAAGGAGGAAGGGAGAGGGAAAAAAGAATGAAAGAAAAAGAGACAGAAAAAACAAAGAAAGAGAAAGGAAGGAAGGGAGGGAGGGAGAGACAAAGAAAGAGAGAGAGAGAGAAAGAGAGAAAGAAAGAAGGAAAGAGGAAGGGAGAGAAGGAAAAAAGAAAGAATAAAAAAAGAGACAAAAAACAAAGAAAGAGAAAGGAAGGAAGGAAGGAAGGAAGGAAGGAAGGAAGGGAGAGACAAGAAAGAGAGAAAGAAGGAAGGAAGAGGAAGGGAGGGAGAGAGAGAGAGAGAGAGAAAGAAAGAAAGAAAGAAAGAAAGAAAGAAAGAAAGAAAGAAAGAAGAGGAAGGAACACAAACCCTGGCACTAGACATGGCTTCAGAAGACGCTTTGAAACAGGACAGCAATCTAGGGCTGGAAGGGACCTTAGAGGCCATCTAGTCCATCCCCCTGTGCCAGCAGGAAACCTTACTGGATTATTTTGGTGCCTCTAACAGAGAGGAAAATTGTCAGAAAGGAGAAGGAGTTTACTAGGACAAGGCTGCCATGCAGAAAAAGGCAGAGATAGTCCTTGATTTATGACCAGAATTGAGCCCAAAATTTTGGTTGCTAAGCAAGAGTGTTGTTAAGTGAGTTTCACCACATTTTACTCAATCCATGATCTCTCCTGGCTAGGGAAGTAAATCTGAAGGTGTGTGTAATGTTCTAAATGTACAGAAGTTATAGTTAAATGTGTGGCAGAAAGTGGACTCTGAGTGTGTTTTTCCAAATGTAGTAAGTGAGGTTGAATATGTATAGTTTTAGAAGAGGGGTGTGTGTGTGTATGTGTACACACACATACAGTATATATAGTAAATAATGTATCTTTTTGTGTGCCTATACACTATACTATGTAATATGTATGTACACATATGGCATATGTACATAGGATTAAATAGTATATTTTGGATGTTCAGTAGTAGTAAATAAATAGACAAGGAAATTGTATCTCATTGAGGCCTTTAAGGTGAGGAGAGGCCAGGCACCCTAACCATAACCCTTGACATGAATGATGTCAAGCTGGCCATGCCTACCCAGTCACATGACCACCCAGCTACGCCCACACAGTCACATGACCACCAAGCCATGCCCAGACATGTGACCATCAAGCCACGCCCAGTCACATGACCACCAAGCCACGCCCACACATTCACATGACCACCAAGCCACGCCCACCAAATAAGCCACGCCCACAGAACCGGTAGTAAAAAAATTTAGAACCCAGCCCTGCACCCATACCTTCGGTCTTATTACCACCATATTCAAACAGTGCAATTGTAGTTTTTTCTGAGAGGCATGCAGATAGGTTGTGAATTGTCCACAATCTGCATGTCATAAATAGTCCACCTGCCTTAATGGATTACTGTTTAGAAAGCAGGCCTATCCTTTTTTCCCTATTAAAGCGAGAGAGAGAGATAAGGTGGCTGCCACAGAGCATAGATTCTTGTACTTTATAATACTCATGCAGACTTTGAGATGCAACTTCTGTTGAGAGGCAACATGTTATGAATGTCAGCCTTCTGGCTGTCCTTAGCTTCCCAGAAGTATCTGCCTGGCAATTGTTGGAAGCAGCAAAAGACTGGGTTATGTGGATTTTGAGTGTGTTCTGAAGTTCCTCAAAGAGTATTTTGGCATCTGGGACTTCTGGCGAGATTGGACGCAAGGAGGGGGTCTCCACATTCCCGCACTGAATTCTCCCCGTTGGACAGCTCTGAAAGGAGCTAAAGCCACCCTGTAGGGATGGTGAAGAAAAGAGGGACACCCTGCAGGTTGCGGAGAGCAGCAACTCTCCTGCTTGACCCAGGGCATCCACGACGAGGAGAAGAGGCATACATCATGGCTGCCATGAAGCTGGGACAGCTGAGGCAACAAAGAAATGTGCAGGAGCAGTGTAGATGAACAGTGCCTGGAGCTGGGTGAGAAGATTCTTTTTTTATTTAGACCCTAACTTTAAAAGGAAAAAAAAAAGAAAAAAATCCAGGAAAAGAGACTCTTGGAACTATTTCTTAAATAGCGAACAACCATAGAGAGAAAAATCCTAGACCCAAAATAAAGGAACTAAGGGGAGAAAAGTTAAAGACCTTTTAAAACATAGACAATTGGATTTTTAAACTGGGTAGGCATTGTTTTGGAAAGGCATTATAAAATTCTGGAACTATCTACTTGAATAGGCAACTTTGTTTCCATAAATCGAACTAAAATTGGATTAATCAATTTATCAGACTTGAAACAATGCTGAAACCTAAGCTGAGGGCGCCATCTACTAATGAATGGAAAATATACCATACACCTACAAGCCTGGGAAAATTCCTGATAAGAGAAATAAACAACATTCATCTGGAGGACTGTGGTGATACTTACTGTTCTATAACTATCTACTTTATGATTACTGGAGACTATTGTGAGAATAAGGAAGACTCTTAAGTAAAGTAAAGTGATTTTTGATTTGTGGAAGCTGCCTGGACTTCTTAAATGGAACTGATTAATAATCCTGAGATGTAAAGAACTATGATTATTGAACTTTCTGAGGAGCAACTTTGGATTTGAATATATTGTTTTTGGACTATTGAGTAAGAGCGGGACTTACTAAAATAAAACAAGATGCTCCATCAAGGGGAAATGGCTGAGATTTCAAAAGAAATGGTGTTGATGTTTCAAAGCATTAGGGATACTATGACAAAGAATCACAGAGAGATAAAGAACCTATTGCAAGGCATAAATGGGAAAATAGAAAATATCCTACAACTGATAATGAATGAAGATCAGAGTCCAGGAAAGATAGGAGACAGCAGAAAGAATGGAGGAAAAGATAGAACAGACAAACCAGCAAACAAAGCAAGAAGATGAGAAGGAGAAGACAATAAAGATAATAATGACTGATGAAATAAACCAAGGGAAAAGGACTTTAAGAGATTTAAAAATGGAATCGGATAACCTGGAAGATATTTATGAAAGGGAGATAGGAGTTTGGGTGAACACTTTGGAGACCTGGCAGCTCAGGAGGATAGAGATGGGAGAAATACTCAGACTGAATGGTGAAGACACAGATGCTGATAGAGACAAAGATCCAAGAGAGGAGTATGGGAGGCAAGCTAAAAACGAATAAGAATTGAAGTATTAAAATGGGCAAGAGATGATGGATAGAAAGGGATTTTTTTCTTTTTCTTTTTTTTCTAATATAATGATGGCCTGATTAAAAACTAGAATAGAGGTAGAAATAAGAATATGCACCTTTATACAAAGCAATAGTTAGATGGATAGATTGGAGGTTGAAAGATGGTATTAATAGGTATGTTTAAATAATAGGATGATTGGTACTTGAATGGCATATTGTGACTTTGAACAACCAAATAATGAACTATCTCTTAATATAAAAATGTGTATTAACACTAGGATTAGTAATGGTGGCCTGATTAGAAGCTAGAATAGAGGTAGAAATAAGAAATAGGGGGAATATTGGCAGATATAATTTTTATATAATAGAATATAAGTAATAATTAGATGAAAAGATTAAAGGTTGAAAGATGGTATTACCATCTACACTTAATAATATCATTGGCATTAAAATGGAGCATTGAAATATTGAGTAACTACTCTAAAACTAACATGTATATCAATACTAGGATTATATAAACTTGATTAATGTAACAAGTATTATTATTATTATTATTATTATTATTTAATCTTTAGTGAGATTCACAGCCTTTGAGGCTGGTTAATAGCTCAGCAGCTCGAGTCCTAACCAAGGACCTAGGAACTGTTAAGGTATCGTTGGAGGATGTAAGCTGTTCCGAGTAAGGTGGTTTTTTGTAGAGTCAAAATGTTCAAGTCCGGCAAATTTAGAATTTCTAAATAGCGGGGTAGCCCTTTGGGTATTGCTCCAAGGGCTCCAATTATTATTATTATTATTATTATTATTATTATTATTATTATTATTATTGCTGTTTGTATCAAAATGAATTATACCCAGAGGCCACACTGTTCATGTATTGATATTGATGTATATTTAAAAATAAGAATCCAATAAAACATTAAAAAAAAGAGTATGTTGGCATCTCATAGCTTTGTTCATTTCCACTCGAGTGGCTATATGCTCTTTGAAATTACCTTAATTGGGGACTTCAAAAAAAAAAGAAAAGTTGAAATCCTTATCCAGTGATAAACCAGATTTGCACCCATGCGTATGTACAGATTAGCTTTGCCTCAAGCTGGGAATGACTGTTGACTTTGCAACAAATTTGAACTTGTATCTTGTTTCAAGCCTAGAGCAATTGCTTGCTTTGCATGCTAAAAGCACTGCTTTTTCTTAAAAATGTAGATTGAGTTCAAAAGAATCAAGTGCTTATGCAAAAGCTTTTTCCCTCTGGAGTTGAAAACTTTGTTCAGAGAGGCTAGAAATTTCTCCCAGACTCCTCAGTGACCTTGTTTAAAGGAGATTTGCTTCTGAGACACAGCTATGGTTTGTTGGAGCAGCTTGTCTTAAATCAGGAGTATATTTGCTTTTTAGAGTGTCAATTTATGCTCAGTGATAACCTTGCTATTTAGTTGCTAAAACACACATCCAAATTGTCCCAAAGGTGCTTTTTCAAGAGGCAACTGGACTTGTTTTTCTTTGAAGACATTATCCCCAACAGCTGGAGCCGGTGTTCAAAAGTGAAGGTACACAGGGCAGAAAACATCCTTCAGAAAGCACAGCTCCAACTTCTCAATGACTCAGGTGACCCTGAGGACACAGATAAACCTCCAAGTGGCCTCAACGACTCTCTAAAACAGGGCTGTCAAACTCCTGGCCCATGGGCTGGATGCGTCACACACTGGCCACGCCCACACCCTGTTTAGCAAAGGGGGAAAAAGTCCCGATACATCATGTGATGCTGCCATGACGATGTGAGTTTGACACCCCTGCACTAAAAGAATGCAAATGACCAGCTGTCTGCAAGGAATATAAATCCTTCCATTCTCCACCATCCAGTCAGAGCTGAAGAAGCTTCTTGGATGAAAAGCGAAACATCTTAAAAGAAAAACCAGAAAGTCCAGTTGCCTCTTGAAAAAGCACCTTTGGGACAACCTTGACCTGGATGACTGAGAATCTCCATAGACACACGTCTAAATTGATGATAAATTAAAGCTACTCCCACTGTTATAAGCTTCAGGACAGCCTTACAAATCTTGGCATAAAAAAGATCTTGAATCTGACTTCCGGTGCAGCTGTCAAGGCGGAAGATTGGCCCGGCGTGAGCTCCGTTGTGCCAATCAAATTTCTTGAAGCTCCGTGGCTTTTTTTAGCCGCTCTCAGCCCCGGAGAGGCAGGGGAAGCAGAGGGGCTTTCTTTGGAGGCGAGGAGAGGGTGTGCGACCCACTCGCTGCAACGAAACGTGAGCCCCGAGAATTCAGAGACCAAGAAGAAGGCCACGTATAAGCGGCCCCGAAGCCAATGACGTTGCGGTTTTGACCGGCACGGGGAGACAGGACAGAACGTGAAGGGAGAAGAAGAAGGAGATTGGATTGAGAATTGCAGGGACTGTGCAGCAACTGGAGAGAATAGGGGCAGCCCAGATCAGAAGGGAAGGAAGCTTTTACTCATGAAGCTTTTGGTGATCTCGCTGCTGAGGAATTGGAGAGAGACGGAAGGGCGAGTGAACTGGATTAAGTGCTGGTGATTATTGGAGTGAGTGAAAGCTCTTAGCTGGGTTAAGAACTGAACCCCAGCGGATAAAGGAGCAATATATAACGACTAACTTTATAAAGCCAATGATGATTTGGGGGTGAATTTTCTTTTCTCCAAACCCCCCTTCCTCCCTGGGAGTTTAGCGTGACAGTGAGCCTTTTCCTGCCTATTTCAACTAGCTGGACAAACGGAAATAAGAGTGGGGATTGAGGAAGCTTTCCTTTTTCTTTGAAGATATAATCAATTTTTAGTATTAATTGTATATAATAATTATGGTCTAATCGATTGAGCATATTTATTTTATTTTATTTATTTTATTTTTGAACTTGTATACCGCCCTTCTCCCTGAGGACTCAGGGCGGTGAACAGGCAAATAAAAACATCAAATACAAATATTAAAATACAGTTAAAAATATGTATAAATTTGGCCCCATTAATTAAAACAATAAACAAAAACAAAAAAACAATTAAAAACATTTAAAAAGAGTTAGGCCAGCCCGGCTTGTTGGAAAAAGAAGGTTTTAAGGGCACGGCGGAAGGCACTGAGGTCCTGGATTCTCCTTATCTCTGGGGGCAGCTGATTCCAGAGGGTAGGTGCCCCCACAGAGAAGGCCCTCCCCCTGGGGGTCACCAGCCTACATTGTTTGGCTGATGGCACCCCGAGGAGGCCCTCTCTGTGGGAGCGCACGGGTCGATGGGAGGTCGTCGGTGGCAGCAGGCGGTCTCGAAGATAGCTAGGCCCTATGCCATGGAGCGCTTTAAAGGTGAGAACCAACACCTTGAAGCGCACCCGGAAGACCACCGGGAGCCAGTGCAGCTCGCGCAGGAGCGGTGTTACATGGGAGCGCCATGCTGCTCCCGTCACTACCCGCGCTGCTGCGTTCTGGACCAGTTGGAACCTCCGGGTGCTCTTCAAGGGGAGCCCCATGTAGAGAGCGTTACAGTAGTCAAGGCGAGAGGTCACGAGGGCGTGAGTGACTGTGCACAAGGAATCCCGATCAAGAAAGGGCCACAACTGGCGGATCAGGCGAACCTGATAAAAGGTCCCCCTGGTTACAGCCGTCAGATGTTCCTCCAAAGACAGCTGCGTATCCAGGAGGACGCCCAGATTGCGAGCCCTCTCTGTGGGGGCCAAAGACTCGCCCCCAATAGTCAGTGATGGAGTCAACTGACTATATCGGGATGCCGGGAACCACAGCCACTCAGTCTTGGAAGGGTTGAGCTTGAGTCTGTTCCTCCCCATCCAGATCCGTACAGCCTCCAGGCACTGGGACATCACTTCAAGGGCATCGTTGGGGTGGCCTGGGGTGGAAATGTACAGCTGAGTGTCATCAGCGTACTGATGGTATCTCACCCCAAAGCCACGGATGATCTCGCCCAGCGGCTTCACATAAATGTTGAACAGGAGGGGCAAGAGGACCGACCCCTGAGGCACTCCACATATAAGAGGCCTCGAGGTCGACCTCTGTCCCCCTGCCAACACGAACTGCGACCGGTCGGAGAGAAAGGAGGAGAACCACCGTAACACGGTGCCCCCCATCCCCAACTCTTCCAACCGGTGCAGCATGATACCATGGTTGATGGTATCAAAAGCCGCTGAGAGGTCTAACAGGACCAGAACAGAGGAACAACCCCTGTCCCGAGCCCTCCAGAGATCATTGACCAACGCGACCAATGCCGTTTCCGTGCTGTGCCCAGGCCTGAAACCAGACTGGAACGGATCCAGATAGGATGTTTCCTCCAGGAATTGCGGAAACTGTCGCGCGACCACACTCTCAACAACCTTCGCCAGAAAGCGAAGGTTGGAGACAGGACGATAGTTAGCCAATATTGCCGGATCCAGGGACGGCTTCTTGAGGAGAGGCCTCACCACCGCCTCTTTCAAGGCCACGGGGAAGTGACCCTCACTCAACGAAGCGTTGATAACACCCTGGAGCCAGCCTCATGTAACCTCCCGGGAAGCCAGTACCAACCAGGAGGGACACGGGTCCAATAAACATGTGGCCGCACTAAGTCTCCCCAAAATCCTGTCCACATCATCGGGAGTCACAGCGTCAAACTCCTCCCAGATAACATTCTCAAGACTATTCCTCGTCACCCTGCCCTGATCTACCCAGTCAGAGTCCAAGTCCCCCCGGATCTGAGCGATTTTGTCATACAGGTATTGTCCGAAATCCTCCGCCCTGCCTTCCAAGGGATCCTCCCGCACTCCCAGATGGAGCAGGGAGCGGGTTACCCTGAACAGGGCTGCCGGACGATTCCCTGATGATGCAATAGAGGCGGAAAAGTAATTGAACTTTGCCGTCTTTATCGCCACTAGGTAGGTCTTAATATGCGACCTTACCAGTGTTCGGTCAGATTCAGCGCGACTGGCCCTCCAACCGCTCTCTAGGCGTCTTTTCCGGCGTTTCATCTCCCTCAGCTCCTCGGTGAACCAAGGAGCCGTAAGGGATCGACACCGGGTCAGAGGCCGCAAAGGCACGACTTGATCCAAGGCCCCACCAGCCGCCCGATCCCAGGCAGCTACTAGGTCCTCGGCCGAGTCGTGTGCCAGATCATCGGGAATTGGCCCAAGCTCCGTCTGGAACCTATCAGGATCCATCAGGTGCCTGGGGCGGACCCATCTAATTGGGTCCGCCTCCCTGCGGCGGGGTGTAGCGGTACGAAGGTCCAGACGAAGGAGTGAGTGATCTGACCATGACAAGGGTTCCATGTCTATATCCCCTATAACAAGATCACTCAACCACTGGCCAGAGACGAAAATCAAGTCTAGAGTGTGTCCCCCCCCGTGAGTGGGGCCATGAACTAACTGGGTCAGGTCCATGGCCATCATGGAAGCCATGAACTCCCGAGCCATCCCAGACGTTTCACCAACGGATGGCAAGTTGAAATCACCCATGACCACAAGCCTGGGTGTATCAACTGCCACCGTGGCTATCACGTCGAGTAGCTCAGGCAGGGCTGCTGCCACGTGGCAGGGAGCCAGGTACGCAAGCAGCAAGCCCATCTGAACCCCAAGACCCCATCTCATGAAGAGGGATTCACATCCAGCAATCTGAGGCACAGTGATCTCCCTCGAACCAAGACCTTCTTTAATAATAACCGCCACCCCCCGCCCCTCCCCTGGGCTCTCGGTTGATGGTATGCTCTGAAACCTGGTGGGCACATCTCGACCAGAGGGACTCCTCCCTCCGGTCCCAACCAGGTCTCCGTAATACCGGCCAGGTCCGCTCCCCCCTCCTGGATAAGATCGTGGATGAGGGGGGCCTTATTTACCACAGACCTAGCGTTGCACAGCATCAACCGCAGGCCCAGGTCCCGAGTATCTGAGCCACCTAGTATCCGAGGGGAGCTTTGGGGGCCGGGGCGCGCAATTGCTCTCAAACAGCAAGTGCGCGTCCCCAACACATGATATGGCCCCCTGCTCCCGCCATATCTGCCCCTCCCAGCCACCGTGCTGATGGTATTACCCTCATTGGGATAGCCCTCCGCCCCCTCCCCATTCCCTCGTCCAGTGTCCTCCAAACCGTTACCCCGTGCCGGGCTCGGCTCTGACCTTGGTGGATTAACCCCCCCATCCCCTTTGGTCATTCTCCCGGTTCCCCTTAAAAATTTATTAAAAACCCTAATTAAAAAACCCCTTAATCCCCGCTTTGAAACATGCCACCTCTCGGGGCTCCAAAGCCCGTCCTTAAGGTAGGCCTTTGATAACATGGAGGGCCATCGCCGCGAGAGGGGGGCATCTCGCAGCGCAAGCAGGTCTGCCGAGGTATAAGCCATACATAGATGAGAGGTAGTAAGTCTGGTCAAGAGTTTGATGAATAGATGAATAGGTATTGGAGCAAGATGGACCTAAAAGCCGGTAAGCTGGACTCCACTGCCCTCTCACTGCAGTGGAAGGAGTCCCGTATCAGTTCATCGAGATTGGAGGTAAAAATCCAAGCCATCCTCTCATGATGGCTAGCCCAGATGGAAAGGGCTTAGGAAAGTTAGATGGTCTATTCCTCCGTTGGTGAAAGGCAACAACTCCCTCAGCTCCCGGATGACAATTGTCCAAACACCCTCCAGCTTGGGGCACAAGATGGAAAAGGAGCCAAACCATAGAGGCATAATGATGTTAAGCCCGAGGAAGAGAAGATATTCAAAAGGGAGGGATAACACACAGCTGGGTACAAACTGGAAGCGGGGAGCCGAAGACCAAGTCAAAGGCATGGGGGAGTGGGGAGAGATCAATCGAGGCGACCAGTTTTTTTTGGCCGCTCTCCAGCCTCTCCGGCCCCCAGAACTTCATAAATCCCCCTGATTGTATCTCCCGCTTCCAGACTCCAGCCCCCCAATATAATTACCTATTTAGATTTATTACTTAATATAATTTGATATAATAATTTGTATATATAGTTATATAGATTTTAGCTAATTATAGATATATAAGATAAGGTTGAATTGATATATGGTTATAAATATTGAAATCTGAGAGTGTATATTAATAGGAGTGAAATAAGGGAGAAAGTGGATTGAATGTGCAAATTCAAATAGACTTCATAATAATAATAATAATAATAATAATAATAATAATAATAATAATTAATATTAGTGTATGATAATCTGGAAAAGCTTCCTTTGTTTAGCAAATATGTCAACCACAGTAACCTCCACCAAAGTGACCAAAAAACATATAGCCTCTACAGTGGCATCTTCACCGATTACAACCCCTCCAGGGCTAAGAAAATCAGCTGAAAATTTACCAACAGCAGAGAAACCAATCACAATGCAAGGAATGCAGACGATGTTCCAAAATATCCAAGAATTAATTGAAAAGAATCAAGAAGTTACATCTAAAAATTTCGAGGACCTGAAAACAGAGATGAGTGAATTAAGAGGAGAGATGAAACAAATTAAAGAGACATTGGGAGAGATGAGAACAACCCTGACTAAACATGAGGAGAGATTGACTGAGGTTGAAAAAACTACTGAAAGAGTTGAAATTCAAGTAGATAATTGTGAAAGGAGATGTGCTCAAGTGGTCGGGAAACTCGAAGAGGAAATAGTATTCTTAGAGATGGAGAAGTCTGCTTTCTTCCTACCTTTGCGGAAGTAGTGGGGAGGAAGAAGGAAGAAGTCTATGGCGAGATAGATGAGGCCTATCGTGTTTATACCAACTATGCGAGACGGCATAATCTGCCCAGGGAAATCCACATAAGACTTACTAAAAAGGTGCTCAGAGATGAAACCCTTCATAAGGCCAGGGATCAGAATATTACATATAAAGGATGGCAGATTACATTTCTAAAGCAGATCCCTAGAAGGGTGAGAGAACAGAGACAGAGTTACCAGTTTATAACCTCACAATTAAGGAAACACAACGTGCCTTATCGATGGTTATTGCCTGAAGGACTTTTGGTGACTTGGCAAGACCGAAAGATTAAAATTGAAAATATACAGGATGCACAGGAATTCTGTGAAAGCTTCTTTGGGGAAACGAGATGGGAGGAAGGGGGAGGAAGGAGAACTAGAAGAATACGGGACTCGTTTAGCAGCTAAAACTAAAGGGACCAATAGATAGAGATGGATCAAGGAGTGAGACTTTTGACAGTAAATGTCAATGGCCTCAATGCTCCGGCAAAGAGGAGACGTATACTAACTAAAATTGTGAAAACTAATGTGGATATAGTCTGTATGCAAGAAACACACATTAAATTGTCACATGTTAATTTACTGAAATGTCCTAAAGCAGGGAAATTGTTTGTAGCAGCCTCAGAGGAGAGAAAGAGAGGCGTTGCAATGTATGTAAAGGAATATCCCTCCCCGAAACAACTTTTTGCAGATGAAGAGGGACGAATATTAATATTAGAGGTGGAAATATTTCAGAGTAAAGTTTTACTGATAGGAATTTATGCCCCAAATACTAAACATAAACTGTTCTTCCAGAAAATACAAAGAGAAATCTGTGACTTGGACTATGAGCAGGTATGTCTTCTGGGCGACTTTAATGCAGTCGTTAATAGGACACAGGATTACAAAACAGGGGAAAGTCAAAAAAGAAACGGAGGACAAGATAGGAAAATTTTACCAGCCATTTGTAACAAAATGAGAGAGGAATTAGGACTGAAAGACACATGGCGTGAGCACAATCCGACCAAAGAACAATTTACTTATTCTTCACCTAGACATAAATCGTGGTCCAGGCTGGACATGATTTGGTTGACACAAGAACTTAACTCTTTAGTAGCAGAGACTAGAATTATGCCGAATGACTGGGCAGATCATAACCCAGTACTAGTTATAGTAAAGAAAGAGGAGAAAAATAGAAGGAGGTGGATGATGAGATCAGAGATTTTAAAAGAGACTGAATTTATACAGAAGCTTAAGATACAAATACCCCTTTTCTTCCAAGAGAATAAAACACTGGGAATGCCACTTCAAATAATCTGGGACACCGCTAAAGCTTTTATAAGAGGTCTTAGCATTAAATATATAGCCAATAAACATAAAAAAGAAGAACAAGAAAGAGGTGAGCTAATAAGTAAATTAATAAAAGCCAAGGAACAATTACAAGATAACCCACTTTCTGCAGGGGCAAAAGAACAGATAATACTACTAAGACATCAGCTTAATCTCCTGGAACTGGACAAATTGAAAGATAAGATAAAGATAGCAAAACAAAAACACTTTGAATCAGCTAATAAACTAGGAAGATGTCTTACATTCAGATTAAAAAAAGAAAAACAGATTAGATGAATTGACCAATTAGAAGACAAGGAAGGGAATTTATTAAAAGGTAAAAAAGGGAAAGAAAAAATTGCAGTGGACTTCTACAAAGAACTATACAAAAAGGAGGAGATTTCATTAGGTGCAATAAAAAATTATATAGAGAATTCGGACTTACCCAAGATACCTAATTTAACGAAAGAGATACTAGATGAGGAAATTACCTTAATGGAGATTGAAAAAGCAGTAAAGAAACAGGGGAATCTGAAAACGCCTGGCACAGATGGACTTCCAGTGGAATTATACAAAACAATGTTTGAGGTTATGGGAGAGCATATGAAGGATCTATTTAATGAAGTAGTGGGAAAAGCAGAAATTCCCCATTCATGGAGAGAGGCAAATATTAGTTTGATTCCTAAGGAAGATCCCCCCTCATCAGATATTAAAAATTATAGACCAATTTCCCTTCTGAATTCAGATTACAAAATTTTTACCACAATCTTAGCAAACAGATTAAAAGGGTTTCTGAATGAATTCATACATATGGACCAAAATGGATTCCTACCATTACGACAATTACGAGATAATTTGAGATTTATGCTAAATATATTGGAATACTATGAAGAACACCCAGGCAAACAGGTCGCATTAGTCTTTATAGATGCCATGAAGGCATTTGATAGAGTTAATTGGGACTTTATAATATTACAACTAGAATATATGGGCTTTGGGCAGAGGTTTATAAATGTGATTAAAGCCATCTATTCTAAACAAATGGCCAGATTATTGATAAATGGGGACTTGATGGAAGAATTTCCTATTGGCAAAGGCACAAGACAGGGATGTCCCCTATCTCCCTTACTTTTCATCTTATCATTAGAAACTCTATTATGTAAAATAAGGAATGAAGAAAAAATTAAAGGCCTTAGAATTGGACAACAGGTATATAAAACCCAGGCCTTTGCTGATGATATGGTTTTTATTCTGGAAGAGCCCACAGAATCTTGTTTATACTTATTAGAGACAATTGAAGAATTTGGGGCGGTAGCAGGGTTATTAATTAATAAAAATAAAACAAATATATTAACTAAGAATATCTTAGAAGAATCTAAGAGAGGTCTACAGGAGGTAACTGGACTAAAAGTAGTTAATAAAGTTAAATACTTGGGAATTTGGCTAACTGGCAGATGTTCGAGTATACAGGAGGACAATTACAATAAATTACTAATTCAAATCAAAAAAGATCTAGATAGATGGGGCAAAATACAACTCTCACTACTAGGACGAGTAACAACAGTGAAATCCTATGTGTTACTGAAGTTTAACTTTTTATTTCAGACTGCTCCAGTGAGTTTATCTAAAAATTTTTTTACGGAGTTGAATCAAATAATATCAAAATTTGTCTGGCAGGGGAAGAAACCACGGATTAAAAGAAAGATGATGCAAGAAATAAGAGAAAGAGGAGGCTTAGGACTACCATGTTGGGAGTATTATTACTCAGCTGCTCTATTAACTTGGGTAAAAGAATGGATTACTTTATCTAATAATCGTCTCCTTAAAATAGAAGGTTTTGACATACAACAGGGTTGGCATAAGGCACTCTGGCGCGAGAATACCCCACAGAGTAAATGGTTTACCCAACATTATATAAGAAATATCTTAAGCCAAAATTGGGAAAAAGTCAGTAAAAATATTACATTAAAACGCCTTGTTGGTTAGCACCTTTAGAAGCAGTGACATATCCCAATCTTTACAACGTGGCTAAAAAATTAACATATAAAGACTTGCTAAACGTACAAGGGAGATTAAAGTCTAAAGAGGAATTAACCTCTCAAGGAGTGCAAATGGATTGGTGGACTGCAGATTCAGTCTAAATACCAAAAGGATAGAGATGGAAGAGGTATTGATGGCGACCTACAAGAGTTAGATAAAATCTTGATGGGCCAAGAAAAAGGCATGATTTCAAAAATTTATAAACTGCTCATGAAAATAGAGATAGGTGAGGAAATAGTCAAAGATTCCATGATCGCTTGGGGGAAACATTTTGGGTATCCAATACACTTAGATAAATGGCAAGAGATTTGGTGGGATAATATGAAATTAGTAGTATCCACGGCCTATAAAGAAAATATCTATAAAATGATATACAGGTGGCATCTGCCTCCCGATAGGCTAGCTAAAATGTTCTCTGGGCAGTCGGCGGATTGTTGGAAATGCGGATGGGAACATGGCACCTATTACCAGCAGTGGTGGACGTGTCCGAAAGCAGTGATATTTTGGGGGAAAATAAAAAAATGGCTCAATGAGATCTTAATGTTAAAAATCGATTGGCGACCAGAGACATGCCTGCTCGGTGCTAAGCCGGAAAATATAAAAAGGGACTTATGGTATTTGGCACTACATATCATTACAGCAGCGAGACTGACGTATGCTCAACTCTGGAAAAATCAAAATATCCCAACAGAGGAGGCTATTATAAAAAAAAATTTAGAATGTGCGGAAGCAGATATGCTAACTAAAAAATTACAGGATAGAGAGCAAACACAAGTAGGTTTAGCTTGGGACAAATTCGATAAATGGTTAGAAAAGAGGAAACTATAACCCACATTAGATGAGGAATGGTATTTAATGAGAAATTTATATTATATAGGATAAGTGAGGTCGGATAGACCTAATTGATGTATTAAGGTATATAAGCTGTTCTGTCTTCTCCAGAATATAATTTAGAGTTATAGTACCGAATATTTGTTCATTAAGGTACTATATGGAAGTACGTATGTTTATTGTTGTATTGTTTTTTGTGTGTCACTTTATGTTGTGTTGTCTTTTCTTTTTAACTGAAACGTAAATAAAGATTATTTTTTTAAAAAAAGATCTTGAATCTTATTCATTCTCATGATTACATTAAAAAAATAGGAGACAGTAATCGGAAGCCCTCAATGCTCATAAAATAAATCCATTGTTGGAAAAGGTACTATTTTGCAAACTCCTAGAATCCTCTCCAGCTGTGTTTCATTACTTTGACTCAGTTTTGTGCTTTTTTTGTCTTCTTCTTCTTCTTTTTTCCCTCTTGTGTCTTACGTTGTTTCTGAATTCTTTATTGCATTGGCTTTGTTCATAAGCATGGCTTCCTGCCCCAAAATATGAAGGTAGAGAAAGTTTAGCAACCAAAGTAGACATAGATGTAAAATGAGAACGGATTCCCCTTCTTGTTTTCAGGAGGATGGGTGAAGACCTGGAAGCGACGGTGGTTCATCTTGACTGACAACTGCCTCTATTACTTTGAATACACAACAGTTAGTACAGTTTCTCTCTCCCACCCATCCTGCACTCCCCCTATTAGAAAGTGGGAATCTTAAAGAGTCCTAAGGTTTGCAATTCTGGCAATCAAATGGCCCAGGTGGGCAGGAAGGCTTGCAACAACAGGATGGTAGTCCAGGAACAGTGCCCACTCAGAGCAGAGAAGCTGCTCAAGAAATATTACTTTTGCAAGAAGTATGTAGGCAGAAAGAGGGCAGGATACAGCAAACTGTTCCCCTAAACTCTGCAAGGTTAACAGCTGGTTCACAACTGCTCCCGCCATGGTTTTTATGGTTGTAACCAAAATCAACAGTAACTCAAATGCAGGAGCGATTCCAAGTCCTACAACCAAGTGATATAATAGATCAGTGCATTATGAGAAGCTAGGCAAAGACTGCCACCTAGTCTGTCACACTGGTGAAGAGCTGGTTTCTTTGGGTTAAGACTCTAATCTGCTTTATGAAATCTATATCATCTGAAGTAATCAGATACGATTATTGCAAGATTGAATCTGGGTCGGTCACCAGGATCAGAGATTTACTCTTCCGAGCTTTCGGACTTGTGCTGGAGCCCATCCTCAGGGAACTTCTCTCTACTGGAATACATGCTTTGGGCTGTTCTGTGAGTCATATTTATGTGATGCCTTCTTATTGGCTGATTGGTGTGTTGATGGCTGGCGATTGGCTGTAGTTTCCTTGTCCTGCCAGGCCCTCGGCTCCTAAGTACTTGATAAGCTGGTGGAAAATCAGCACTCCTTAGATTTTCTTCCTCTCCTTCTCTTTCCTACTTCCCCTTCCCTTCCCCCACTCCTCTCTTCTTCCCCCTTCTAACCGTCTCTTCTACTCCTCTTTCCCCTCCCTTTTCTTCCTCTCCTTTTCCCTTTCTTCTTTCTCCTCATTGCCATGGCTAACACACAAGTCAGCCAGTAGGAAGGCACCACATAAATGCGACTCACAGAATAGCCCAAAGCACCTATTTCAGTAGAGAGAAGTTCCCTGAAGATGGGCTCCAGCACGAGTCCGAAAGCTCGGAAGAGTACATCTTTGGTCTCGCTGACTGACCCAGATTTGATCTTGCAACATTATCCTGGGAGGGCAAAGTGCATGGGTCAGAGGGAGGCCCACTCCCTCTCCATGGAAAGAGACATGGCTTTGTAAGCAAAGCATCCTCAGCGATAGGATGGGAGACCGCCAGGAGGAGGGGGCAAGGGGATGGTGAAAGGGCAGCAGGGCTGCTGCTGGCCAATGCTAAGGCAGGACTTACCTCAGACCCTCACTCCCTCTCATTCCAATCATCTTCCTCCCTCCTTCCCTCCCTCTCATTCCCATCTCCCTCCCTCCCTCTCTCCATCCTACCCTGACTTCCTCCTTCTCATTCCCATCTCCTTCCTTCCTGCCTGCCTGCCTGCCTCCCTCCTTCTCATTCCCATCTCCTCCCTTCCTGTCTGCCTCCCTCCTTCTCATTCCCATGTCCTTCCTTTCTGCCTTCCTGCCTTCCTCCCTCTCTCCTTCTCATTCCCATCTCTTTCCTTCCTGCCTGCCTCCGTCCCTCCTTCTCATTCCCATCTCCTTCCTTCCTGTCTGCCTCCCTCCTTCTCATTCCCATGTCCTTCCTTCCTTCCTTCCTTCCTTCCTTCCTTCCTTCCTTCCTTCCTCCCTCCCTCTCTCCTTCTCATTCCCATCTCTTTCCTTCCTTCCTCCCTCCCTCTCTCCCTCCTTCCTTCCCTGCCTCCCTCCTTCTCACTCCCCTTCCTTCCCTCCCTGCCTCCCTCCTTCGCATTCCCATCTCCTTCCTTCCTTCCTTCCTTCCTTCCTTCCTTCCTTCCTTCCTTCCCTGCCTCCCTCCTTTTCATTCCCATCTCCTCCCTTTCTTTCTTCCTCCCACCCTCCTTCACTCCCTGCCTCCCTCCTTCTCATTCCCACCTCCTTCCTTCCTTCTGAAGGGAAATAATAATAATAATAATAATAATAATAATAATAATAATAATAGAATAGGTAGAATTAGTGGGACATAATAGTAGAGTCAGTAGAATTGATTTGACTTCCTGTTTTGCTTCTGTAAGAATTGCCTTGCTAAGTATTGGAATTGCCTCTGCCATTTGCTTCTACCAGTGATCTCACCTCTGTGTTATCTTGTTTTTCTGTACCACTCTGTGCCTGGTGGATATATCAAGAAGCGGTGTTGCTAAACATCCAGCCCCTCTGTTACTAGGCGCTCAGCCCCCCTGCTCCTGCTCCTTGCTGCACAGCCAATGAAGGGCTACAAGGAAGGCATGGGCCAGGGGGCCAGAATTGCATATTAAGATAATGTCTTTGAAGGTATAAAAGGACGCCATACCTTCCCCAAGGTGTGGCCTTTCACTGCATGCTCTTTGTCTGTATGTAGTGGTATGGTCTACCCAGCTCTTCTTTGTACAAATTAAAGCTGATATTTTTCTAAGCCTCCTCTCGAGTCTCTCCCTTTGGCATTCTGGTGACTCAAGTACATTTTGGGACCTTACATTTCTGGCACCCCAGATGGGACTTGAAGGCACAGTTTTCCTTCAAGGTGGCTGCATTCAGCTTCCCACAAGCCGAGCCACTTTGAGGCTCAGTGGCCTTCACTAAAGGAAGACGGAAGAAACCAGCTGAGACCAGTAGCAAAGTCAAGAGCGCTCCTGGAAAAATTTATCCAGTCACTTTGACCTGGTCATTTGCTGGCAGGCTCCGATTCTGCCTGCCCTGAATGCCTAACCAAAGAGGCTTGCACTGTGGGGGGTTATGGAACTGAGCTCTTCTGGGTGAGTAGATTTTTTTTTCTTGGGAAGGGAAGTGTTGCCTTGTGTGTGTGAGTGACTGAGATGTGGGAAATACCTAATAGAGGTTTGCCTACACTTTGAAAGGAGTGTGACTGTTGGAATAAGAATTTGAACTTCAGGGGAGGGTTCTGACCAAACTTCAGAACGGCAGGGGAGGTCTGGGAAATCCCTTAGGGAAAAAGGGAGGGTTTGGTTAGGCTTCAAACCGACAGAAAGGTCTGGGAAATCCCCTCAGGAGAAAGAGAAAGTCTAGTCAGGCTTTGAGCTGACGGAAAGAAATCCCCTGGGGAAAAATGGGCAACCATACTGGTAGCCTGTTTGGAACAAATAACTTAGTAAAAAACAATAGGGCCGTGTTCTCCATTCAGTTGTGTGTTAGCCCACTGGAACACGTTAAAAACATGTTGTGAAAAAAAAAAAAGAAAAAAGAAAAAAGAAAAAAAGGTATAAATAAAAATAAAAATAAATAAATTTTGTGGCAGTAAAAGTTGCTTTAAAAATGCCTTTTAAAAAGAGAAATAAATTAAAATTTGAAGGGACAGTTCTGGAAATGTTGTTTACTGGTATATATGTGTGTATGTGTATGTGTGCAATCATTTCCAAACCTGCAGGAAGGATGAGACCCTCTAATAACAGTACACAAAAAGTTATTTAGAAAATGGAGCTCATTGGCTTGTGAAAAAGCTCCCTGAAATAATTATAATGATCGGTTTGCATGGAGAAAACATTAAATGAAATTTTTGTATGTGAAATTGGTTCATTTTCATGAACCATTTGCAAATGGCTGGCCTTTTAAAGGCTTTCTCTTCCTTTCATCACTCTTTTATTTTATTTTTGTAGAATTGTTTTGAACTCTACATTCCCAATAACAAGGGCCAGCTAATCAAAGCCTGTAAGACTGAGGTGGATGGACATGTGGTTGAGGGGAATCATATGGTCTACTGCAGTGGTTCCCAAAGTGGGCGGTACTGCCCCCTGGGGGGCGGTGGGATGACTTAGGGGGGCACTAAGAGGCAAGGGGGGTGGCAGGGGGGCGCTAAGAGGCAAAGGGGGTGGCAGAAAAGTGCTGGAGGTGGGCTCGTGCGGCGTCGGCCATTCCTCTTCCGGGTTCGCAACCCAAAGCTCAGATCATCAGACTAGCTGGCCAGTGTGCATGCGTGCACCAGAAACTGAAAGTTTGTTTCCCACTGCATGCATGCCCACTGGGCAGCTCCTCTTACCACACGTGCAAGGCTGAACTGTTGGAGGCTTTCTTATTGCTCTCCTTGCTTGTTATCGGTCGCTGCTTGCCCGAACCACCCGGCCCAGGCCCAGCTGCTCTGCTCCTCGCCCGCTTGACTGCCGTTGCCTTCCTAATTTTTGGTAAGTTGCCGCGGGGGGTGAGGGCCTGGGGGAATGGCATGGCTGGCTGGCTGTTGCTGCTGTTGCTGTGCCGTGCCGTGCCATGCCGCTCAGGAAGGAGGAGGGCTGTGGTGGGGGGAGGCCTGGGGAGGGTGGCAGGCCTGGCTGGCATTTTGAATAGAGATAGTGTCTATGCCAGCAACCTAAAAAGAGAAAAGAAGGACACCTACTGGCAGAAGAGAAGATTGACATTTGTAAAAGCTGAAAATTTGAAAGATTGAGAAAGGGGGGGGGGTTTGTTTTTGAAAGACTAATTGTGCTTATAGACTCCGTTGCTTAAGACCTTTTTGGGAGAACTGTTAGGATACAGTTGTGAGATCTTAAAGAAAATAGTAAACAATAAATAGTAAACTGTTATAAAAAAAATATCCTACGGGGGAAAATTACATTAACGTATATTTGTGTACATAATAATATGTTTAAGTGATTGTCATTATTAAGTGTTAGTATTAATACTCTCTCTCTCTGATTATAGTATGTTATAGATATCTAAGATTATAAGAACTTCCCCTGATTACTACTGTATTAATGATATTAGCCTTATAGAGCCTGAGATAATATAGATAAGCCAACAGTAGTTGAGCAGTGGAGGGAGACATAATAGGGGAAGGAAAGTGGGAGTGCTGTTTTAAAAGGTGGTTAAAGATGACAAGCATCACAAAACTAACAAGGATTGGGACAGGGAGGAAACAGGCAGTCCAGTCCACATCAGCTATTTCGAGTCCTTCTGCCAAAGATCCATTGAAGAAATGGTGTCCAGAGAAAGATCTAACTTGCTTAAAGAACTACAAGTCATGCTGCAATCAATGCAAGACGCCATGGCAAAAAATCATGAGGACCTAAAGAAGGAGATAGGAGAAATAAGAAGTGACACATGGGAACTCAAAGAAAAAATGCAATTGATGGATGGAAAATTCGAAACCTTCCAACAACAAATTATGAGAAATGAACAAAAACTTCAAGAGATGGAAGAGAGAATGGGGAAAGAGGAAAAAAGAGTGGACGAAATGAATGAGAAACTAATGCAAGCAAACAAAGAACTGGAGATGACTGTTATATTTCTTGAAACAGAGAAATCAGGGCACTACCTACACTTCCAAAACATAAGAGAAGAAAAAGGAGAGGATCTACCAGAAATGATGGCGGAGATATTGGCGAAAGCTCTTGGAATTGGAAAAGAAGAGATGCTAGTCAAAATGGACGAGATTTATAGAATACATGCTAATTACACAAAACGACACAACCTTCCGAAAGAGGTACACATTAGATTTGTAAAAAAATCAATTCAAGACGAAATTCTTCATAGAACCAGAGATGACCCCATAGAACCGTGATGGCAAATCTATGGCACGCATGCCCTCTCTGTAGGCACGCGAGGTGTCGCCCAGCTCAGCTCCACTGCGCATGCTTCAGACCTTCCCGCTGGCCAGCTGATTTTTGGGTCTCTGCCTTGCAAGCGGGAGACAAGCATGCATGGGGGGGGCTACCTTTCTCCTCATTTTCTGCTGCCCGTGCCTTCTCAAATCTCCAGAGATTCCCCTCCCAGTGCTGTTTGGGGAGGTGAGGCTTCCCCCCCCCAGCCATTTTGGGAGGTGAGGCTTCCCTCCCCCCCAGCCGTTTTGGGAGGTGAGGCTTTTTTCCCCCTCCCAGCTGTTTTGGGAGGCGAGGCTTTTTTTCTTCTCCCAGCCATTTTGGGAGGTGAGGCTTTTTTTCCTCTCCCAGCTGTTTTGGGAGGCAAGGCTTCCCCCCCCCAGCACTGTTTTGGAATGTGAGGCCAAAAGGGGGGGGTCACGTGCGCATGTGCGGGGGGGTCGTGCATGCATGCACGGGGGCAGGGCATGCAGGAGGGGCATTGCATTATGGGTGTGGGCACGCACATGCGTGCGATAGCGCTTTTGGCACCCGAGGGAGAAAAGGTTAGCCATCACTGCCATAGAACATAGAGGAAGACAGCTGGTGGTGCTTAAACAAGTGCCAAGGAGAGTGAGAGAGCTAAGAAGGCCATATCAATTCTTGACTTCAAAATTGACTAGACATAACATTAATTTTAGATGGTTGACACCAGAGGGGATAATGATCTCATGGCAGGAAAAAAGATTTAGAATAGACATGGTAGACAAAGCAGAGGAATTTTATAATAGGAATTTTAGTAGCGAGGAAGAACTAGAAGAGAGAGAAGTAAGAGAAGGAGAACTAAGTCAAATAGACACAGAAGAGAAAGAACTGCAGATCAAAGAGAGAGATAGAGGGAAAGGAAAAAAAAGGGAAATAATGAAGGAAGACTTAATGAACCAAGAGAAACAAGACAAACAAGGGCAACAAGATCCAGATATAAGTAGAGAAAGGCAGGAAGAGACTAAGATCCTATCCTTGAATATCAATGGCTTGAACTCCCCTCCAAAAAGGAAAAAAACTTTTTAACAAACTTAATAAAATGAATTTAGATATAATAGCGGTACAAGAAACACATATAAAGAAACAAAACGAACAACTGCTGGTATGCCCTAAATTGGGAAATATGTTTGCATCGCTTTCGCAATATAAAAATGAGGGGTAGTGTTTTATATCAAGGAGAAGATATCGACTAAACCAATCTATAAAGACTACGAGGGTAGGATCTTAATAATAGAAGTAATATTAAATCATAAGCCAGTCGTACTAGTAGGAATATATGCCCCGAACGAGGGGCAAGAACAATTCTATAGGAAATTGCATAATATAATTGGGGAGATAGAAGGAGAAAACATTTGCATCTTGGGAGAATTTAACGCGATAGTTGATAGAAAACTAGATCATAAAAGTGATAAAGCAAGAAAAGGAATTAGAAGAATATTACCAAAATCTTTTTTCAAAATGGTCGAAGAGTTGAATATACAGGATAGTTGGAGAGAGCGGAATCAAGGGGAAAATCAGTATACATACTATTCAAACAGGCATAAATCATGGTCCAGAATTGATATGGTCTGGATGTCGACAGAGTTAAATTCAGAAGTGGAGGAGGTAAAAATAGAGACCAACCTCTGGGCAGATCACAACCCTTTGAAAATCAGATGGAAGGGACAAAAGAAAACAACAAGATGGACACTAAAACGATCAATTCTAAAACATGAAGAATTTAGACTGAAGATGGAAGAACAAATGTGTTTGTTCTTTCAGGAAAATAAAAAAGAGACAAACTCACAAAATTTATGGGACACTGTGAAGGCTTATATGAGAGGCATTGCAATTGCATATATGGCAAAAGAAAACAAAAAGAAGAAATTACAACAGGAAAATCTAGAGGAGGAATTCAGAAAGTTGGAGATAGGATTACAAAAGGATCCCCAAAGAGGAGATCTCAAACAACAAATGGAATTAATTAAACACAAATTGAATATTCTTGAAAAGGAAGATCTAGCACAACAAATAAAAAGGAGTAAACAAAATTTTTTCGAAAATGCAAATAAGCCAGAGAGATGGCTAGCATATAAATTGAAAAAAGAAAAAAGGTGGATTAGCAAACTACAAGATGAGGAGGGAAATTTATTTTATCAAAACGAAACGAAGAAAAATATAATATATGAATTCTATAAGAAATTATATAAAGATGATAAATGTAACATAGAAGAAAAAACACAACATTGTTTTAAGAAAGCTGAACTACCTAAAGTTTCAGAGGAGGTAAAAAATATGCTGAACGAAGATATAAGAATGCCAGAGCTAATAGAGGCAATAAAAAACAGAAAAACAACAAAGCGCCAGGCCCTGACAGATTACCATTGGAACTATATAAAGTAATACAAGATTCTTTAGGCGAAATACTAATTGAAGTGTTCAATGCAGTATTAAAAGAGGCAAAGGCACCGGCTTCATGGGCGGAGGCAAATATTACATTGATCTCAAAGGAGAACACTGATTTAACACTAATTAAAAACTGTAGACCCATATCGTTGTTGAATTCGGATTACAAAATATTTATGGCAATAATGGCCGAAAAACTAAAAAGATACTTGAATGACTTTATTCACGTAGTCCAAAATGGTTTTTTTACCAAAAAGACAAATAAGAAACAATATGAGAACAATTCTGGATGTGTTAGAATACTATGAAGTGCACAGTGAGACACAAGTGGCATTGATATTTTTAGATGCTCAAAAAGCTTTTGATAATGTGAATTGGGATTTTATATTGAGACAGCTAAAATATATGGAATTCGGGGAAAATTTTATAAATGTGTTTAAAGCAATATATTCCAACCAAGAGGCCAGGGTCATAGTAAATGAGGAAACGACACAAAGTTTTAAGATTCAGAAAGGTACAAGACAAGGGTGCCCACTATTGCCACTATTGTTTATATTAACTCTAGAGGTATTAACAAGAATAATTTGGAAAGACAAGCAAATTAAGGGACTGGAAATAAAGAAGCAAGTTTATAAATTGCAAGCTTTTGCAGATGATCTTGTATTCATCATAGAAGAGCCACTACAATCTGGTTTGTGGCTTATGGAAGTACTGGGTGAATATGGGGAAGTAGCTGGATTGAAGGTAAATAAGGAAAAAACCAAAATGATAGTTAAAAACATGTCCAAAACACAGAAAAAGGAACTGACGGAGAGAATAAGTCTCCAAATAGCGAAAAAAGTGAAATATTTAGGAATACTATTAACGGCAAGATGTATAACAATTAAAGAGGACAATTACAACAAATTAAATGATCAAATTAAGGCTGATTTGGAAAGATGGGGAAAATTGCAACAGTAAAAATGAACATTTTACCAAAAATATTGTTTCTATTTCAGAACATACCCATAAAATTAGATATTTTAGAAATCTGGATAAAATAATGTCTAAGTTTATTTGGCAGGGGAAAAGGCCTAGAATTAAACTGCAATTATTACAAGAAGCCAAAGAAAGAGGAGGATTCGGATTACCAGATTGGGAAAGATATTATCAAGCTGGGCGAAAGAATGGATAAATTTAAAGAATAGGAGGTTACTAACGTTGGAAGGATATGATATGCAAATAGGATGGCATGCATCCTTATGGGATGGAAGACAAAAAACACACCAGTACTTCCAAAGGCATCATGTCAGACAAGCTATTCTTGAAGTTTGGACAAAAGTAAAGCAACCAAACTATTTGGAAATTCCTGTCTGGCTCTCTACATTAGAGGTGCTAGTACACCCAAACCTTGTCAACCTGGAAAAAGTAGTCACATACAAGGAGATTTTAAATGAAGGAGGGGAACTAAAATCTAGAAAAGAACTACATGATGAAGGGGTAGAATTGGTGGGCATATCTACAGATCAAATCACGCTATATGAAGGATAAAAAGGAATGGGGTATTAAGAAAGAATTGACGGCGCTAGATAAAATCTTATTAGGAACGGACAAAAAAGCGATAAAGAAAATTTATCAATATCTATTTGAATATAAAATGGTGGAAGAGCAAGTGAAGGAAACTATGGTAATGTGGGCCCAAAATTTTGGTTATAATATTAATATGGATAATTGGCACAATCTATGGGAGAGAAACAGGAAACTAACGTTAGCCGCTGCGTACAAAGAAAATTTGTATAAAATGTTCTACAGGTGGCATCTCCCGCCCACAAGATTAGCAAAAATGAACAGGAACTTATCACCACAATGTTGGAAATGCAGTTTAGTGTCAGGATCTTTCTATCACATGTGGTGGTTATGTAAAACAGCCAGGGAGATTTGGCGCCAAATTAAGGCATGGTTGGAGGAGATATTAGAACAAAACATAGACCTGAAACCAGAATTATTCCTATTAGGAATTACAAAAGAGAAATATAGCAAAGAATTAATATACTTAATGCTGCATGTGATAACAGCAGCAAGGCTGGTTTATGCGCAATACTGGAAAAAGGAAGACACCCCCCCCCCCCCCCGGAAGAAGAAATAATAAAGAAGATCTTGACATGTGCAGAAATGGACAGGCTGACTATAGAACTCAAAAACAAGGACGAGACAGAATACTATAAAATCTGGAATAAAGTGTACCAATGGCTGGAAAGGAGAAAAAGAGTTGGAACAAAAAAGATTAAGGGTTTGTAGAATTAATACTGGATAATATTTAGATAAATATGTAAATGAGGACAAGGGATATTTATATAAGAACAAAGTAGCAATATATGTTAAATAGTAATACTATTTGCTGTTATGTTAAAAACATGTATGGTGTCCAATGTTTTTAATGTTTATTTAATAAAAAACTTTTTTAAAAAAAAAAGATTATTCAACTTCAGTGGTACACAGCCAGTAGACAATGCCCCTCGTTGCTTCTTAGGGCAGGAGGTGTCCATGTGCCTAGGTTCCCTATGATATAAACACAAACCCCCCAAACACTGTCTATTCTTCTCTGTCACCGAAAGGTGGGGTCCTGTGGCACCTATTTCCATTGGCTTCTCCTGCGGAGCCAGGTTCTCATGCATGACAGGGGCCATCTGGGTCTCTGAGGAGGTGTGGCAACTCATTCACTGCTGTAGCTGAGCGTGTCAGCATTCCAGAAAAACCCCAACTCCAAGTAAAGACATGGAAGCAAGCATTTTCCAAAGTTCACTTTACTAGAATAGGCAAACTGGCACATCTGGGAAATCCCGAATCTGAAAAGCCTGGGTTTTCCTTCAGTAAGTCAAAGCTCCCAAAACCATCCCCTTTCTCCCCAATCAATCACATGCTCCAATCAACGTCCGTTCCATCTCGACCCAGCCCCCCGACCACTCCTTCTCCAGATGCTGGATGCCCTGACCTTGACCGAGAGGAAGAATGCTATTATGTCTACTAACCCCCTCTTCTAAATCCCCCCTCCTACTTTCCCACACATGAGGAGGTGGCAGCATTGAAGCTTCCGGCCTAATATGACTTCCAAGGCTGACAGGCGTCCCCCCCCTGCAGAAAGAACCACATCCTGAAAAATAAAGCAGACAAAACACAAAAGAAAGGGTTAACACCTAGCGCAAAACACCTTAACCTCTCCTCCCCCCCACAGGGGGACCTTTCGGCTTCTCAGGAAATTTATCATGAAATTGTTTCACAAGCACATCAGCATTTACATCCCAACTCTTAACCCAAGTAGCTTCAGCTAACGGGTAGCCTTTCCAATGCACCAAATATTGTAATCGACCCCTGTAGAGTCTAGAATCCAGGATTTTCTTCACCTCGCTGTTGCAGGAAATGAAACGAGACTAGGCCAAGCTCTCCAATGCAGGAAAAAGTTTATTGTGCACGGTTCAAACAGCCCAAAGGCAAACAAAAAGTCTGAACGCCGATGGCTTCTTCTGGCCATGCATTTATACAGTTTAAAGGCAAAAGTATTACAGAGAGTGATGCATTTCACACGTAGAAGCTGCCCTTTCATCTATCTCTGGGAAAGGAAATAACAATCTTCTTCTCACATACAGTCAGGTCCAGAAATACTGGGACATCGACACAATTCTAACATCTTTGGCTCTATACACCACCACAATGGAGTTGGAATGAAACAAACACAATGTGCGTTAACTACAGACTGTCAGCTTTAATTTGAGGGTATGTACATCCAACTCAGGTGAACGGTGTAGGACTTACAGCAGTTTGCATATGTGCCTCCCACTTATTAAGGGACCAAAAGTAATGGGACAGAATAATAATCATAAATCAAACTTTCCCTTCTTAATACTTGGTTGCAAATCCTTTGCAGTCAATCACAGCCTGAATTCTGGAATGCATAGACATCACCAGATGCTGGGTTTCATCCCTGGTGATGCTCTGCCAGGCCTCTACCGCAACTGTCTTCAGTTCCTGCTTGTTCTTGGGGCATTTTCCCTTCAGTTTTGTCTTCAGCAAGTGAAATGCATGCTCAATGGGATTCAGGTCAGGTGATTGACTTGGCCATTGCATAACATTCCACTTCTGTCCCTTCAAAAACTCTTTGGTTGCTTTTGCAGTATGCTTTGGGTCATTGTCCATCTACACTGTGAAGCGCCGTCCAATGAGTTCTGCAGCATTTGGCTGAATGTGAGCAGATAATATTGCCCGAAACACTTCAGAATTCATCCTGCTGCTTTTGTCAGCAGTCACATCATCAATAAATACAAGAGAACCAGTTCCATTGGCAGCCATACATGCCCACGCCATGACACTACCACCACCATGCTTCACTGATGAGGTGGTATGCTTAGGATCATGAGCAATTCCTTTCCTTCTCCATACTCTTCTCTTCCCATCACTCTGGTACAAGTTGATCTTGGTCTCATCTGTCCATAGGATCTTGTTCCAGAACTGTGAAGGCTTTGTTAGACGTTGTTTGGCAAACTCTAATCTGGCCTTCCTGTTTTTGAGGCTCACCAATGGTTTACATCTTGTTGTGAACCCTCTGTATTCACTCTGGTGAAGTCTTCTCTTGATTGTTTTTTTTTTTTTTTTAAATTTGATTTATATGCTGCCCTTCTCCGGAGACTCAAGGCGGCTTACAATGCGTTAAGCAATAGCCTTCATTCTTTTGTATATTTTATACAAAGTCAGCTTATTGCCCCCACAAACTGGGTCCTCATTTCACCTACCTTAGAAAGGATGGAAGGCTGAGTCAACCTTGAGCCTTGGAGAGATTCGAACCAGCAGAAATTGCAGGCAGCTGTGTTAATGACAGGGTGCATTAAACCACTGTACCATCAAGGCTCTTTTTGTTGATTGTTGACTTTGACACACTTACACCTACCTCCTGGAGAGTGTTCTTGATCTGGCCAACTGTTGTGAAGGGTGTTTTCTTCACCAGGGAAAGAATTCTTTGGTCATCCACCACACTTGTTTTCTGTGGTCACCCAGGTCTTTTGGTGTTGCTGAGCTCACCGGTGCATTCCTTCTTTTTGAGAATGTTTCAAACAGTTGTTTTGGCCACGCCGAATGTTCTTGCTAGCTCTCTGATGGGTTTATTTTGTTTCTTCAGCCTAATGATGGCTTGCTTCACTGATAGTGACAGCTCTTTGGATCTCATCTTGAGAGTTGACAGCAACAGATTCCAAATGCAAATAGCACACTTGAAATGAACTCTGGGCCTTTTATCTGCACATTGTAATTGGGGTAATGAGGGAATATCACACACCTGGCCATGGAACAGCTGAGAAGCCAATTGTCCCATTACTTTTGGTCCCTTAACAAGTGGGAGGCACATATACAAACTGCTGTAAATCCTACACCGTTCACCTGAGTTGGGTGTACATACCCTCAAATTAAAGCTGACAGTCTGCAGTTAACGCACATTGTGTTTGTTTCATTCCAACTCCATTGTGGTGGTGTATAGAGCCAAAGATGCTAGAATTGTGTCGATGTCCCAATATTTCTGGACCTGACTGTATTTACCTTATTTTACCATATTTACATGGTCAGGTGGAATAAACCTCCAATACCTGTAAACAATCATGCTCAGAAACGGACTCCGTATGCAACAAAGTTGCTGGATTTAATCAGTTAGACACCACCAGACGCACCTGTGGATTCTCACTCCTAATTGCCTGATATTTTGTCAGCCTTTGCCCACTAATCCACAAATGTCCCTTAGTATCCAACACAGACTACACCTCATGAGGGGAGTGCATGAGTATAGGACAAGAAAAAGTAAGTTTATTACAATTCTGAATCAATTCTGCACTTGCAGCCAGCACCTTCAAACAGTGGGGCCAGCTTTTTAGCCCCCCCCCCTTTCCACTCAAGAGGTTCCACATCGGCCCCTTTGGTGGCTGCATACAAAAGTGCTGCCAGCAAAGCAAAGTTAGCGATCCAATTACAGCAAAAGCCAGCTAATCCTAAAAAGCTTCTCAGTTATCTTTTTGTTCGGGGTCCTGCCAGCATTAGGACCGCCCTTTTCCGCTCTGGTCCTAAAGCTCGACGACCCTTATATCGTATCCCAAATATCTAACTTTCCTTTTCACCAATTGAGCTTTCTTTCTTGATACTCAATAACCACACTCTAATAACAAATCTAGCATTATCGTGCATTCGTCTTAGTATTATCCCAACATAAATCCTCTGTCAATCCTGTTGATCCAAACATCATCAACATATTACAGTATTGTGTCTCCTGGTTGTTGAGGCACATAATACTGTAAGTCTCTAGCTACCGCTATTCCCAACAATGTGGGGGAGGTCTTAAATCCCTGAGGCAGCAAAGTCCCAGTATATTGCATTTTCATTCCTGTATAAGGATTCTCCCACTCAAAATGTAAACAGTGGCTGGCTTATGGGGTCAATGGGAATTGTAAAGAATGCATCCTTTAAATCAATAACAGAAAACCACTCAGCCCGGGGTGGAATTAAACTTAACAGGGTATATGGATTTGACATGGCCAGGTGTAAAGTTACCATGCCCCAGGTGGTAAGTCCCATCTGACTGTTTAATTGGGATAATTGGAGTATTCCAGGAGGACTAAATAGGCACCAAAAACCCCACTTCCAAATCTCTGAATGCTTTCATAAATAGCACAAATAGCTTCCCAAGAAATGGGACGCTGCCTTCTACTCACAGACGCCACTCCAGGTTTTAGTTCCACCCCCACTGGAGGGTGGTGAGCTGCAAAACCCGGCAGGTTATCCTCAGCGCACATCAAACAACCTCCAAATCTCCTCCGGAGAATGCCTTATGGTCATTCTCTAACTATCTTCATCAAAAGAAATTGTTGCCCCTAATTTACTCAGCAAATCCCTGCCTAGCAACAGAATAAAGCATTCAGGGATATACAAGAATTCATGCTGGATTTCAGCTTCCTTAAAATCACACATCTCTGGTTTCAAGACCTGCCGCCCCATGGCTTGCCCTGATACCCCCTGGACCTGAATTTTATGGGATCCGGGGGGCTGCAATCTGCTTATTTACAACTAATCTTCCTGCTCCCATATTTACCAGAAACGTTCTGTACTGACCCCCTATTTTCATTGTAACCAATGGCTCAGGCGGGGGTTCTTCCAAGCCTGGTCCCCCTCAATCTGACCAAGTCATGTCTGCCAATCCAATACTTTCCGCTTTCTGCTGCCCTGCGCCCTCTCCAAATCCTCTACCAAAACCCCAACCTGAACTTGTCTGTCCAACCTTCTACTCAAACCTCTCCTCTGTCCTCGCTCTCCCCTTCTCCCAGAGAGCTGCCCACGCATCCCTGACCCAAAATCCAGTCTTCTCATCCCTCTACTTCTCACCATCTGTCTTGGACATTCCTTTTCCCAAGTAATTTTATTTCTATACCACCCTTCTCCCAAAGGACTAAGAGGCTTCACAGAAAGAGGAGGAGGGGTGGGGGGTGAGAGAAAGGAGAAAAAAGTTTTTTTTTTTAAAGCATCTCTTTTCCTCTTTCTTCCCTCCAAAGGAAGGTGGGGAGAAAAGAAAACCCCTTTGCATCCCACTTCGCAGTGCCCCTGCCAACAAACCAACCTCTTTATTCATCCGTGCCTCCTGCTCTTTCTTCTCCACCTACAGCCCCCACAGCCTCCAAATCATCATCCTCCTCATCATCCCCCTCTCCCTCACTCTGACTGCTACCTCTAGGCGAATGACTCCCCTTGACTTCACGCCAGGATCACTCATACGCCTCTGATTTCCCCCTCCGCTCCCTCCAGCAGCCCCCTTACTTTTCCTGCCTGCTCAGATACACATAACCCGACTGTTTCAGCCCTACATTGCAATAAATCCTCAGCTTTTTTTCAACAGGGCTCTCACCCATTGATCAATATATTGAAATTGATCAGGATATTTATCCTGATTCACTACAATCACTCCCCACAACTTATCCACTGTTTCTTCCCTTAACCATCCCTGGGGGCGGGGGTCAGCCCATCTCCCATTGTGGCCACACATGTTTACATAAGAATTGTAATTGATACTTTGATCATTTCAAATAGGAAGGGTTGCTAAAATACTTGTCAAAACCTTTTAACATGCATGCCAATGGAGTATTTGGCACGCTCTGAACCCCATCCCTTCTATCACACTGCCGTCGACTCGTAGCCCCGGAAACTCACGGCCACTAACGAGAAATGTGACGGCTCAATCACCCACACAACCTGACATGGACTTCATTAGGGTAGCCACCCCGAGTCCGAGGGAGTGATCAATTCCCTCCGTCTGCTTTCAAATGAAGCTGGTACAATTCTTTTACAATATACTCACTTAAAATGCTCCCACTCCGTAGATTCCTGGCCAGGAATTTGTTCAGACCACCTTTCCTGCACTGCAGGGTTCTTGGACTCGATCAGAGCACCGTCGGGGCCACAGGGATATCGCTGCTGTCTCCCGGAGACGTATCTCCACGGCGCCTGGAGAATGTTCAGGAGTGACCTCCCAATGGTCCCGAGGGGTCGAAACGGTCCTCAGCGAAATATCGCCTTGCACCTAGTCCCGGCCGGAGTCGCCAGCTGTTGCAGGAAATGAAACGAGACTAGGCCAAGCTCTCCAATGCAGGAAAAAGTTTATTGTGCACGGTTCAAACAGCCCAAAGGCAAACAAAAAGTCTGAACGCCGATGGCTTCTTCTGGCCATGCATTTATACAGTTTAAAGGCAAAAGTATTACAGAGAGTGATGCATTTCACACGTAGAAGCTGCCCTTTCATCTATCTCTGGGAAAGGAAATAACAATCTTCTTCTCACATACTCAGGTTCTCTGCTCCGGCGCTCAAGACATAACAAAAGGAGATAAGAGGCTAGGAGACGCCTCAAGGGCAATAAGGAAGCAGCACCCCTTATCCAGGGATATGCATGACATTTGGGATGCAATAAACATTAAACAACAGAATGTATCTGTTTAGGGTCAGTTTGCCCTTTTACAATTCTGTACCTACGTCAAATACCGTTTGTCATCTCAGCACCTTGGCACGGAAGAGGCACTTCTGTCTTGACCAAAGATTTGGATTTCTAATATCTGTGTTTTATCCCAATATCGAATCTTAGCCTGGCTCATCATAATGAGTCTCCCCTTGCACTACTAAAGGCGGGTGTAGAGCAGCCGGCAAGGGTCATAGGTTAGATTCTCCGTCCGATTTCAATAAGCTGCTGTGAAAAACGGGGTGTACTTTCCCTAATATGCGAGGGAGCCTAAGTTGGACAATCACTGGGTTAATAATTTTCACTATAGGGAAGGGATCTATGAATTTGGGCCCAAACGTCTTGCTGGGTACCCTTAATCTTAGGTACTTGGTTGACAAATACACCTTATTGCCTATTCGGAACGGTGGTTGGAGGGACCGGCGTTTGTCGGCCTGGGCCTTATATCATTCCGCTGACTCCGCTAAAGCTTTTCTTGTGTTCTCCCAACCCTTTTTCAACGAGGTCATCCATTCTGTTAGGGACATAGAAGTAGGTGGCTCTGTAGGCAACTCAGGCATCGGCACAAAATCTATGCCCGTAGTTATCTGAAAATGAGTCAACCCAGTACTGGTGTGTACTGCATTATTATAAGCCACTTCAGCGAATGGCAGCAAGTCCACCCAGTTCTCCTGTTGATAATTTACATAACACCTAATGTATTGCTCCACCATTGAGTTCAATTTTTCAGCCGATCTGTTAGTCGACGGGTGAAAAGCTGAGCTAAGTCCTTCGGACGACCCAATGGATCGCAGAAACTCCTTCCAGAACTTAGCGGTAAATTGGACCCCGCGGTCTGATATTATTCTCTTAGGGACTCCATGTAGCCTGTAAATGTGCTTCAAAAACAGCTTCACCAGTTTCTTGGCCGATGGTGGTCCACGGCAGGCAGTGAAGTGTGCTTGTTTGGAGAATAAATCAATGACAGTCCAAATAACCCGGTTACCCCCACTGTCGGGGAGCTCAACTATGAAGTCCATCGCAATCGCCTCCCAGGGCTTGGTGGATTCGGCCACAGCCTGGAGATGTCCAGGGGGCTTCCCTGGTCAGGATTTCATGGTGGCGCAGGTGGCGCAGCTCCTCACATAGTCTTCCACATCTGCTTTCATCTTTGGCCACCAGAATTGTCTCCTAGTCAAATGGAGGGTTTTTAAAAACCCAAAGTGGCCCCCTAGTCAAGAGTCATGACTCCTCTTCAGCACCAGGAGACGCAAGCTGTGGGGCACGTAAAGTTTACTCCCCTTCCATGCCAACCCGTCCCTTAGGGTTAGGTCCGCCTGGTTTTCCTTGAACCAGGAGTCAGTGGAGAGCGCCGCTTTTAGCTCCGCTGTCAACTTGTCTTCGGGGAGGTTGGAACCCTGGTGTGTTTGTGCTCGGGTGCGGGCTTGGGCGGCTGGCTGAGTTTCCGAGATCATGGTGTGAACTATCTCTTCCTGTCGGCTGTCAAACTGGGGCTTACGGGAGAGAGCATTCAAAGGATTTTTGGCAGTCCATTGTCTAAGCTAAGGGCTGGCTAGGTTTTGGCTTGGTGGGAGATGGGCCGGTCTTTAGCAATTCTGTCAAAGGGAGTGCGACCTCAGCGAAGGAAGGGATGAATTGTCTGTAAAAGTTTGCAAATCCCAGGAAGCTCTGGAGTTGCTTACGGGTGCGTGGGGGCTGCCAGTCCAGCACTGCCCTCACCTTCCCTGGGTCCATCTCAATCCCCTTATTCGATACCCTGTATCCCAGGTAGTCCAAGGCCTCCTTATGGAACTTGCATTTGGACAATTTTGCATAACGTTTGGCCACTAGGAGCTTTCTCAGCACTTGTCTGACCAATTTGACGTGGTCTTCCATATTTTCGCTGAATATAAAAATGCCATCGAGATAAACAAGAACCCCCTGATATAAATGCTCATGCAAAATTTCGTTGATCAGTTGCATGAAGACCCCTGGGGCCCCCTGGAGCCCAAAAGGCATGACCCAGAATTGGAAGCTGCCCAAGTGGCAGTTAAAAGCAGTCTTCTATTCGTCTCCCTCCTTTATGCGAATTCGGTAGTAGGCTTCTCTTAGAACTAACTTGGTGAAAATTTTTCCTTTCGATAGGTGGTTCAGTAAGTCCTTCATCAGTGGGGGGGGGGGGGTGTAGGTATTTTGTATGCAAATGGCATTGACAGAACAAAAATCAATACATAATCTTAAGGTACCATCTTTTTTTCTTTAAACAGTACTGGGGTGGCCATGCTGGATTTCGCAGGCTCAATGAACCCTCTGGCTAGGTTGGTGTCAATGTACTTCCTCAACTCAGTCATTTCAGCAGGTGTCATGGAGTACATTCTAGGTTTTGGCAATTTTGCCCCCGGTTGTAGTTCGATGGCGCAGTCTGTGGGCCAATGAGGTGGGAGGAGGTTACGCTCTTCCTCACTGAAAGCTTTGGCTAAATCTGCATAAACTTTGGGGATTTGGTGTTCGCCTGGAGGCCCGTCTGAACAAGCTGCTGCTATCTCTGGCCCCTGGCCATTATTGGTGGGTTGCTGTTTGGGGGGAGGGGGAGGGAGTGATGGGCCAACCGCTATTCTGATTTTTTGGTATCCACCATCCCATATGATGGTGGGGCCCCATTTGTCCAGCCAAGCCAGGCCTAGTATGATAGATTCTGACATTTTTGGGGTTACTATAAATCGTATGAGTTCATGATGTTTCCCCATCTCTAATTTAATCAGTTCAGTAATATGGGTGGCAGGGACTCCCCCAATTAACGTTCCATCCACCTGGTGAAATTTAATTGGGTGCTTTAAGGGTGTTGTCCTGATCCCCAATTGTTCTACCACTTTAAGGCCAATTAGACATCTGGTGCAGCCGGTATCTATCATTGCTGGGAGTTCTGCTTGTTTCCCTGTTTCTGGCAGCACCAGTTTTACTTTAATTGAGAAGGGGGGGATGGGTGCACTCACCATCGGGTCTTCATCTCCGCTAGTCACGCCGGGAGGGGCTTCTTTTGCCAGAGGGTCCTCACTTTCTTCCGTGGGGAGGGGAATTTCAACGGCTTGTCTGGCAAAGCGGCTGGTGTCTCGGGCCTTCTTTGAAGCCCTCCTGCCTCGTGCAGCTGTGGCGGGGCGTTGTTGTGGAACTGGGGCAGGGGCCAGGCACTCAGAAGCTTGATGTCCTCTTTGTCCGCACTGATAGCACTTGATTCCCCCCCCACGGTTGAGGGGGGGGGTGAAATTTGTAGTCTTTGAAATGGGCCTTCTAGATAACGCTCTGCGAGGCGCCTGCTCTGCTGGGATTTTGCTGAGCGGGTGGATTTCTCTGTCAATGGACATGGACATGGTATACCAGTCATGGAGACGCTCAGGCAACCCCCAGATTCCACAGGCTTTTCTGACTTCTGGGTCAATAAGCTTCTTTAAAGTAGTGTAGGAGTATGCGGTCAGGCCAATGGCCCAGATTCCCTGCGACTCGTCTAAAGTCCCATACAAAGTCTTTTATAGGTCGATTACCTTGCTTCATGATCTTTAGTGTGGCTTCGCTTTCATTTACGCGGTCTGGGTCATCAAATCGGGAACGGAGCAGTGTGATAAATCCATTGGCATCATTCAGTTCTGCAGCGCCCTCGTTGTGCAGCTGGGCTATCCATTCAGAGGCCTCTCCCTCATTCATCCCATCTGAGATTGCCGACACTAAATCCCGTTCTGATTTGTATAGGTCTCCATACTGATCCACATGAGCCCAGACCCTGCTGAGGAAGTAAGCTAGCTTGGCTGGCGTTCTGTCAAAGGTTGCTCTGAAACGGGGTGGTGTTGGCCTCGTGGGTGGAGGCGGTCCGGCCGCAGGTGGTTGGGCTGGAACTTGCTGTGGGTCTGCTTCTGGTTGTTGCATTCCAACAGGCTGCTGTAAGAATTGCTGGGCTGGAAAGGGGGTGTTTAATCCCCCCGGCTGCTGGGGGAGGGAGCCTGGCTGCTGAGATGCCTGTTGTGCTGGAGGGGGGGTAGTCCCCCCGGCTCCTGGATTAGCCCCCCCTGTGGTGCCAGGATCATTGAGGCATAGGAGGGGGGCCAGGGGGATCCCTGGAAGCTTGGAACAGATGGCGCGGGATACCACTGGCACTGGACCCATCCCTGGCCTGGATAAAACCCCCATCTGGCCGGTATGCTCTCCGCAGGAAGTAGGGAGAAGGCAGGCTGATGAGGGGCCCCAAGCTTGGGTTTTTGCATACTGTATGCCGGCTGGGCCTGGTGTTCCCCTGCTGCTGGATGGCTGTGCTGCACCGATCCTCCCGTCGTGCTTCTGGCCGGGGGGGGGGGCTTGCATCCTGCTAAAACCCCCTCCATGTCCCGGACCGGGGAAAGTGAATGTCTCATCTTTATTTATTGATTAGCCCTTGGGCCATAACAACGTGCAGCGCTCCAAAAACAATTATTACAGAAGTTTAATAAAAACAAATTAAAATGAAATTGGAATAGGAATAAAACACGGTTTAAAATGGAATTAGAATAAAAAACGATCTAGAATGAAATCAGAATAGAATGCAATAATTTGAGATACGAATTAAATATGAATTAAAATTATATTACAATGTCACCCCTGCATCTACCCAATCAGTCTTAAAACTACTATTAGAATTACATTATTAAATCAAGTGATCTTTTCCGCAATCTACCACATTCTGCTGCACCAACTTTGTCCTTTTTTTCGTCAATTTTACAGCAAATTTGGCAATCCATTTCACCAGCTACAAGTTAGAACCTAACATTTATGTAAAGCCGCTGGGTGAGATCATCCGTGGCTTCGGGGTGGAGTTCCATCAGTACGCTGACGACACCCAGCTGTACATCTCCACCCCAGGCCACCCCAACGATGCCCTTGAAGTGATGTCCCAGTGCCTGGAGGCCGTGCGGGCCAGAATGGGGAGAAACAGGCTCCGACTCAACCCCTCCAAGACCGAGTGGCTGTGGCTTCCGGCGTCCCGATATAGCCAGCTGACACCATCGCTGGCTATTGGGGGCGAATCACTCGCTCCCACGGAGAGGGCTCGTAACTTGGGCGTCCTCCTGGATGCACGGCTGTTGTTAGAAGATCATATGACGGCCGTGGCCAGGGGGGCTTTTTATCAGGTTCGCCTGATACGCCAGTTGCGCCCCTTTCTAGATCGGGACTCCCTACGCACAGTCACTCAGGCACTCGTCACTTCCCGCCTGGACTACTGCAACGCTCTCTACATGGGGCTCCCCCTGGGGTGCACCCGGAGGCTCCAGCTGGTCCAGAATGCGGCCGCGCGGGGGATTATGGGGGCGACGAGGCGCTCCCATGTAACACCTCTCCTGCGCGAGCTGCACTGGCTCCCGGTGGTCTTCTGGGTGCGCTTCAAGGTGTTGGTAACCACCTTTAAAGCGCTCCATGGCTCAGGGCCGGGGTACTTACGAGACCGCCTTCTGCCACCAATAGCCTCCCACCGGCCAGTACGCTCGCACAGAGTGGGCCTCCTCAGGGTGCCGTCCGCCAGACAATGTCGGCTGGCGACCCCCAGGGGGAGAGCCTTCTCTGTGGCAGCGCCTACCCTCTGGAACAACCTCCCCCCAGAGATACGTACAATAACAGACCTCCGGATTTTTCGTCGGGCCCTGAAAACCCATTTATTTCAACTAGCTGGGCTGGCTTGAGTGAATTTTAAATCGTTTTTAAATTGGGGTTCTTTTAATTTTCGGCCAAATATTTAATTATTTTAAATTGTTTTTAAATTTTGTATATATTGTTTTTTACTTTGGCTGTTCACCGCCCTGAGTCCTATTTTGGAGAAGGGCGGTATAGAAATTTAAATAATAAAAAATAAAAATAATAATAATAATAACAAACAATGTTGCAAGAAGTGCTCTTTAGACTTAGGGGTGCTGACGTAAAAGATCCTGCTCAGCTGATGTTCCCTCAAATCTGAGTACAGGAGGCAGTTAAAAATTACATGGGACATTGTTTCAACTTCCCCCTTCCCACATAAACAGACTCTTTCACTTACAGGGATACCCTTATATCTATCCCAAAGCATGTTTGTTTGAAGTTGGTCTAATCTCAATTTGGTAAAATATCTCCTTATGACGGGAAACAAAGGCACAGTTAAATATTTTTCTATTTTAAAAATTTGTTTATTGGCCGATAACCAGGGGCAAACTTTTACTGCTGTCATCTGTGCAATATCTGATTGTGCACTTATGTCCTTAAATCTCTGTGCAATCCAATTTCGGATCTGCCTATGATCGTACTGCTGCCAATTTAAAGGAATATCAGAGCTAGATACCTGCTTCAGAACTCTTGATAACCAATTATTTTTATTACTTGAGATAATCTGATCCATTAGCGCTAGCTTTGGTAACCTCCCTTCCTCCATCTCGATTATTCTTAACCAATAATAAACGGTCTTCAGCATGGCCCTGGTGCCAATCGCATGGACTCCCATTTCTACCCTTACTACACAAGCTGGGGTTCCAGGGGACACTGCCAAGATTCTCCTCAAGAACTTATTTTGAGGAGTTTCCAGCCCAGACAACTTAACCGACCCCCATATTTCTGCTCCATAGGTAAGTACTGGTTGAATTTTCACCTGAAAAACCTTTAACACTGGGGTTAATGAAGATGGAGTTTTCTCTAAAATAAGTTTGTTTAGTTGGGCCATCCAAGCCAAGGCCTTCCGAGCTCCGGCTTTTACCTGCTTATTCCATTTGCCATTTGCCTGAAATACTAGCCCTAAATAGGTAAATGACTGAACTTGTTCTATTCTTCTGCCATTTAAAACCCATCTCATCGTCTTTTGTTGCCTACTAAATCTCATTACCTTTGATTTGTCTACGTTAATTATCAGGCGATTTTTTATACAATATGCTGCCAACCTCCCGAATGACCTTCGTAGCCCCACCTATGAGGCCGACAGCAAAATTATATCATCGGCGTATAACAAGCAATTTACCTGTCTTGTTCCTATACTAGGCCCATGGAGTGATATGTCTTCCAAACATTTTGGAAGGTCATTTAAATATAAATTGAAAAGTGTTGGGGCTAAGATGCAACCTTGTCTAATGCCCTTCTTTATTGGGATTGCATGCGTTACTGATCCTGTCCTATTCACTCGAACTCTTACCTGGGTTTCCATGTATAACAATCTAATTAGATATAACAATTTCTTTTCTATTCCCATGGCCTCTAATTTATCCCATAAAATTTGTCTATCAATTGAGTCGAAGGCTGCCTTCAGGTCTATGAATGCCACATATAGTGTTTTTTTCCAAAACTTAAACTTTGTTATTAGATGGTCCAACACAAAACAATTATCCATAGTAGATCTTCCTCTCCTGAAGCCTGTCTGTTCTTCAGCTAAAATGTTATTTCTCATTATCCAATCTTCTAATTTATGAAGCAAATACTTAGCATAAATTTTTGCTGATATATCAATTAGACTAATTAAATGGAAATTATCTGGGTTATCTCTAGAGCCTTTTTTATATAATGGAATAATAATTATTTTTTTTATTGAAAAGTTTTACAAAACAACCCAAGAATTTTCTCCCCCCCCCATGTTCCCCCCATCCTTTCCCTCCCCTCATCCCACCCTCCCCCCCAGACTTCCCAGAGCAAAATACAAGGTATTTCATTTAACAATCATAAAATAGATTAACCTACTTATCCTCAGACTACTAACTCCCCCCCTGAAACCTGAACTCCACTATAGATAACATAATACTTCTAATACTTAACGTTCATTCATAAGCTATTTGATATTTTCTTGTCTGATACTTATTTTGAATATAATCAATCCATCTTCTCCATTCCGATACGTATCTTTCTTGTGTATAGTCCTTCAAGTACGCTGAGATTTTCACCATTTCTGCTAGGTTCGTTACTTTCAGTATCCACTCTTCAATAGTAGGCAAAGAGTCCTTCTTCCAATATTGCGCTACCAACAGCCTAGCTGCTGATATTAAATTCAAAATCAATTTAGTCTCTGATACTGTACAGTCCGTAGTTATACCCAATAGGAACAATTGAGGAGTAAATTTCAACCTTCTTTTCAAAATGTTCTGCATCACCCACCAAATTTTTATCCAAAATGCCTTGATTTTCTTACAGGTCCACCATATATGATAATAGGTTGCATCATTACATTCACATCTCCAACATTTAGCTTGCAAATTCGAGTACATACATGATAATTTTTTAGGATCTAAGTGCCATCTATAAAACATTTTATAAAAATTCTCTCTCAAATTTTGTGCTTGCGTAAATTTAACATTTCTGACCCAAATCTTTTCCCACGTTTCCATCATCACTGGTTCCTGAAAGTTTTGTGCCCATTTAATCATACAATCCTTACCCAATTCCGTTTCTGAATCTATTTCCAATAATGCATTATACAACCTTTTAATATGCATCTGACTTTGATCTCTAATCTGTTTCACCAGATTTTCCTCATTTTGCATAACACCAAATTTTTGATCTTCCCTCCATCTAGCTTGAAGCTGACCATACTGAAACCAAGTATAAATTATCCCTTCTTCTTTTAATTCATCTAAAGATTTCAGTTGCAACTTACCCCTTTCTAAAAAAAAGCTCTTTATACTGTAAGTAATCACCTCTGTTTTTTGCTCTATACTTATATTTTCTATTGCATGTCTGGGATTTGCCCATATGTGTTGTTTCAATGAAGAAAGATGCGTAGGCAGGATGATGGTTCACGGGAAGGCCCCTCAGTGGGAGGGCACCTTGATCAAGGTACCTCAGTGTGAAAGTACCTTGGGGAAGGCACCCTGACTCCATCCAGAAGGCTTCCTTTTATTGTCATTTTACAACTATCATGGCAAAACATTAATCAACGTTTACAGATGCTAATTGGCTAAAGAAAGCTCGTGAAGTCCCCATGGATCCCTCGTGTTACCCTCATGTTATTTCCTGTGACAAACAATGCTACATGCTGAGTTGCATATCTTGATAAAGGGTCCTTTTGCCAGACATTCTGTCTTTACATTTTACATCTCTGATAGGATTAGGACTATGTGCTGACGTTTGTTTACTCAGTGCGGTTTGCCGACAACTGAGATAACACCATCTCCACATATCCTCCTTTTTTATTTTATTTTTTATTGTTTAATATTTTGCAAGCATACGTAATTTCAGATTTGGAAGGCCAAATTCTTGGGCGAAATATCGCTAATAACCCAGGTAAGCATTGTATGCAACAGCAACAACAAATTAAAGCAATGATGACTATTATAACTGTTAAAAGGGAGGAAAGGTTTCCCCTCCCTAAGGATTCGAATCTCCCGGCTGGGCGGGCGTCCCAGGCACGACGAGTTGATTGATGAGTGAAGCGAGCTGCGTAAAAACAGGATTCCTTTATTCTTTTTCAGGAAGACGGATTCACCAAGCGCACGAACCAGCGTTCCTGGGTGAGCTGACATCGTTACAAGGTAAGCATACATTTTTATACTTTTCTGTACAAAGGAAATTCTTTGTTTCTTTTGTTACTTTTGTGTGTCTGTCTTTTGTGTGTGAGTTCGTGGATCGCCCTGTGTTTTCTTATTCTGAATCTTTCCTACTTGAGATTGGGTGGTGTCTTAGTTATTTGATTTCGCGTCCTTTTGTTTCCTTTTGCCTTAAACTGATCATGTTGTTATCAATTAAGCCCTTACTCCCGGCTTGGCTCTTATCAGATTGCTGGGGCTATTGATTAAATCTTTTCCTTTTGCTAATCCTCTGCCATCCCTTTTGTTTTGCTTTCCTAGTTTCTGCTGTCTTGATAGTTCCTTTCCTGGCATGTCCTGAGTCTTTTGTGTGTGCCATTTCCCTGGGTCCTCTTTTGTTCCTAAATGGCCCTGATGTTCATGTGTTCTATTTTGGGAAGGTCATTTTCCTATGCCTGTGGCCTTTGCCTTTCTGACTTGATTATGTCCTACTGGTCCTGGCACTGTCTTGGTGGTGTTCCCCTCCTACAATAACAATGGATACTATTTGTCGTACCCATCCAAAATCTGGGAGCCAAGACCATAACCATTCCCATGGAGATTGTGGAATAGTGGAGCCAATTGGATTATCTGCTATCATGTTTTCCATGTGCTCAATTGTAGCTGAAATATTTGCTTTATAATCATTAATATACATACAACAATGTGAATGAATCAATGCACATACACCACCCTTGGCTGCTAAAATAATATCTAAAGCATAACTAAATAGGATAATTAACATTTTCATTTTGTAGCGTTCCAGGGATCTAAAGATGTTGATTCCATCCTGTTTCATGAAAATGAATAGCATGTATTAAAAGTCCTTCTCTTGCATGTGTGGGAACGTGCATGCAGATCCAACAATCAGTCTTGTTTACTAATCAAAAGACATTTTGCATATCCTATATATAGGAATTTTGTTCCCAAAGACCTTGTTCTGGAATTCCATGTTGCAAAGTCATTGTAGCCACACAAGAAGGGAAAATACACATAAAAAGAATACACATTATAATAGTTACAAAATTAGCATTTAAACAAGCAAAAGCTGCTACTAAAAAGTTCTCTGGTGTTTGCTGTATGTCCTTTTCCTGTAGCAGTCTTGTAGATTGAGCAGAGAAGGCTTTAATCTGTCCCCAGGTCACTTGATGAGCCTGGCGAGGTGCTCAGTCCCGATCCTGCTGAGAGTTCTGCAGGCTGAGTGAGAAGTTTAGGTTTGGGTTTTTCAGTCCTTGCTGCCACGCCATCCTTCCACGGTTTCACACACTGAGCAGGAATCCACACCAGACCTGTAGGCATAAGCACAGCAGCATATCCCCTTTCCCATGTCAATAAGGGAACAGGTCCATGCCATTCAGGATTAGGCAATAACCTATGCATTACCTGTGGCTGGGGATGACTTATTCTACTTCCAAAATGATCATCTACTGGAGTTGATAAATTTGTGATATTAAGATGATTCAGAGTAAACATAACTTTATTTAACCATTCCTGTTTACCAGGGAGACCTATAGGAATTCCCCCTGTTTGTTTTTGTTTTATCCAAAGCAGACTTTAATGTAAAATTTGCATGCTCCACTTATGGCTTGTCCTGTAGAGTTAAAAATATGCCAAAAAGATGTTTAATTTGCCATGTGTCACAAAATTCAGCAAAGGAGCGACTACAATATGCAAGACCATTGTTTTTAATGTAGAAGGTAGGCCCATGACAGCAAATGTTCAAAAACAATGATTAACAACATGTTTAGTAGCTTCCCCTTTCCGAGGAGTGGCCCATATAAAATAAGAAAAAGTAGCCAAAGTTGTTTGCTTTAAGCCCTTTTGGATTCACCCCAATGGAGGGAGATGGGGTAATTTGAGAACATTGAGGACATTGTTGTATGATTGCGCTAGCATGATCTAGAGGAATGTGAAATTGTTTTGCTAAAGCCTTGGCATTTTGAGGAAACATAGAATTACTTTCCCATGGAGTAACAGATAAAACATGCTGCTTCTTCGTTGTCTGCAACAGCATTTCCTTCTGATAACATACCTGGGGAAGACTGATGACTCCTAATATGTGAAATATAAATTTAATTCTTTCTAATTTTCAAAACTTGCTGTAATGTCAAAAAGAGAGACAGAAGATCCTTATTCAAAGAAAGTGTAATATATGCACTAGGGCAGTGTTTCCCAAAGTGTGGTACGCGTACCCCCAGGGGTACGGGAAGAGTTTGGTGGTGGTACGCGTTGCACCGGAGTTTGGTGGGGATCACGTGGGAATATCCACTGCACCATGCTTAGCTGTGCCCACAGAACAAGGAAAGAAATAGGCGCGTATTGCAGTTTTTACACGGGAACTGGGGCCATCGTACATCGTATCGCAACTCATTATGGCGGGAACTTCTGCGCATCCTTCGCGCAGCTCGGGTTTGGCCATTTTTAAACTGCGGGAACATTAACAGTTGACGTTGAGCTGCGGAGCTGTTTAAACGCCAGAGAATTGCAGTGTTTTTTATGTTATTTTATGTTTTTTATGAGGGGTACTCAGCGTTACGAAAATTATAGAAGGGGTACACATATGTCAAAAGTTTGGGAAACACTGCACTAGGGAAATTAAAAATCAGTTACTGAGAGTCAAAGATCAGATTAAAAAGCTGTTGAGAGGCTTCCGGTTTGGCATCCGTCATCGTTAGACGGTCCTTTGGGACCACCACCCCCGCCACCCGTAAAGAGCCACCTTTACAGTTGAAAGGCAGCTCGAAAAACTCCGTTTCCTTAAGGAAATGTGAGATAGAGCCGGCGAGAGCAGGTAGAGCCCTCTGCAAAGTCCCCAGAGTTCTTTTTTTACTCTTGGGGAGGAAGCAAGATGAGGCTCCCTATTCAGCTCGCCACTGCTCCGGGCTTCGGGAGAACTCTGCGCTTTGCAGGGCCAGGTGATGGGATCAACCCAATCAATGAAAACTAACAGATTGTCTGAACAAGCAGGATGAAATCCGGATCTGGGACTCTAAATTGCAAGTATTTCTAACAACCCTATGACTGATTTTAAAAGTGAAGAAAGAGGGAAAGGGGGAAAAAAAAAGAAAGTTTAAAATGGCGACTGGCTGAGGCTTGAGAAGAAAGCTGAAAGCGAAAGTCCTTCCGTTTGAATAGTTTAATACGTTACAAAGTATCTGAAACAATAGCGCTGGCTAGAAGTGAAGAGAAAAATTCTTATTTCATGCTTCTTCCTTCTTAGAGACTTGATATTGATACTGTATGGAGAGAAGTCTTTTTCTTTAAAAAAAAATCTGTTTGTGTGGCAGGATGGCGTTAAAACTGACAAAGCCAGACAACCAAGCTGTGTGTGTGGGGGGGGGGGGGCTCCCTCATTTACAAATCACATGAACAAGTTTTGAGCTTGCAGATGCAGAAGAATGGCTTTAAAGACCTAAAGGAATTTGTTTTGGAGGAAATGGCAAGACATGATGAGATTGTGAACCAGAAACTTGAAAAATTTAGACAGGAAATTAAAGAGTTGGTACAACAAAAGTATGATAACCTGAAACGATATATTGTAACAGCTTTGAAAAGCTTTTCAGAAATAATTATAAAGATGGCTAAAGATATCAACTTGGAAATAGAGTCTAAAATGAAGGAAGCTGATTATAAGATTCATAATCTGGATAATAAAATACAAAGAATTGAAAATGACTTGACAATGATTCAAGAAAATAGCTCAGAAGTAGAGTCTAAAATAAAGGAAGCTGATCACGAGACTTACAATGCAGATAATATAAAACAAAGGATTGAAAATGAAGTCAAAATGATGCAATACAGGTCCATGGAATTTGCGGTCAGAATCAGGGGAATACAGGAAAATAACAGAGAAGACTTGAGAAAAATGTCTGCTGAAGTTCTGGCTGTGATTTTAACGGTTAGTCCTGAAGAGGTATCCTGTAAGATTGATAAGGCCTACAGAGCAAATTCTTGGGTGGCAAAGCAAAGGCAGTTGCCTAGAGATGTGGTGATTTACTTTACTGATAAAGGAATAAGAAACGATATTGTGCAAAAGTCTTTTAACTCCACTCTAGAAATGAATGGAAGGACGATTTGGATATATAAAGAGCTGCCGTCCAAGATGTTAAAAGATAGAAAGGAATTTGGATTTTTGGTGACTGAGCTAAAGAAACAAAACATCCCATTTAGGTGGGATGCTCCAGTTGGTATAATATTGAGATACCAAGGAGAAAGATATCAACTAAATACTGTTGAAAAAGCGGAAGAATTTTACTACAAGGTTTTTAAAATGGATCCAACATCTCCACGTATGTCATCAGTGTTAGGAACACAGGAGGGGGATAAAGAAAAGCAAAATGAACAAGAGATTGAAACTCAGGCTAAGAAGATGGAGATGGAGGTAATGGAAAAACAACAAGTTATAGAGGCCTTTTTGGATGAGCCGCTTCTGGATTCTCCTCCAGAGGCTATAGCTGGATCACCTATAAATATAAGAGAGGCGGCTTTGGATTTCGATTTGATGTCTTATCAAGTTACAGACCAACATGTAATTCAATCAGCTGATATACAAGTCCAAGAAAGGCAACCAGGATGGAGATCTAAACCACAACAAGTTAAGAAAAGAAGAAGCAGGTTCTACAAAACTAAAAAAATTTAAACTAAACAAATTTTTTTTTTCTTTTTCTTTAGCCAACAGACTAATGCCAGTTACTTAAGAGACGATTAAATATAATAAGCGGGATTTATAGAAGGCTGATACATGAAAATATAACTGAGGCAAATTACAGACTTATACTATTTTGAGAAGAATAACAGATCTCTGCAGTGCTGGTGTTTTTGGGATGTGGAAGATGGCCTTTGATTGAGTGGATTGGAACTTTCTATTTTGGACTCTTTGGAAAATGGATTACGTATATGTTGAGTTATAAGCCAAGAGAATTATGGAATTGGGGCATGCAGAAGATCTGGTTGTTACCCTAACGTGGTGGTTGGAATTAATAATCTAGACAAAAGACATTACAGAAGATACTATATGGAATATAAATATAAAGTCACTTGGGTGGTTTTTTTATATACAGAAACACTTATTATTGATGGGGGCAGATGGTAATGGAAGATACTGAATATACTGTTGGAAGCAGAACTTGATGTTACCCTAATATGGGCGATGGAATTAATAATCTAGTTGAAAGACATTACAGAAGATACTATATGGATTACAAACTTAAAGTCATTTGAGGATTTTATTTATATATGGAAATATCTTTTAGTGGTGTGGGCAGAAGAACAAAGATATTAAAAATATTATGTATGGTAGACCTGTAGGAAAATGGGTGGAGATAGGTTAGGTTACTGATTGTTTAGTTTAGGAAAAGGGATGTTATGTTCAGATATTAATATGCGTAAAAGATTTGAATTAAGAGATATATGTATGGGGGTGGAGGAAATGGGTAGATTATGAGTTGAATAAATGCCAAATTAGGATTTATTATATAATTTTACAGCTGAATGTTGCTCTGAAATGTATCGTATAGGGGGGATATAATAATAATGTTAGAAAGAAATGGTTATCATATGGGGGGTGTAAAAGGATGGTAAAGTATTATATAATATGATATCAATTTGGATTTTATTTTGGAGAAGCCATGGGGGGAGGGGAGGTGGGGTTAGGGAGGAGGGGGGAAAAAGGGGGGAAAATCTGTATTTGAAAAACTTTTTCAATTAAAAAAAAAAGCTGTTGAGAAAAAAAGTGGAAACCTAAAATAACAACAGACAATTCTGAACATTGAGAAGAAACTTTCCAGATGTCCTCATGAGGATCTTTTTAAGCAATCACGCCTCTCGTTCCTCCCCCATCAGAAAAACAAAGAGCTTGTGATAGTGGAGAAGGAAAACAATAGATGAAAGGAAGAAATCATTAAGCAAGTAAACCTAGGTAGACAGATGATATGAAATACATCCTACATAGTCAATTAAAACACACTGAAGAAATAAATTATTCTGAAAATAAAATTGAAAGTCAGATTTCAAGATAGAAAGAAAGATATTTATTAAGTCAGTTCCATTTCTTCAACAGGCTCAAGTACGCCCCAAGGTTATAATTTCAGCAGTAGTTTAAATAAAAGTGTTAGAAGGAAAAAGAAGCCTTTCCCCTTAAGAATTGCTGAAAGGAAAAAGAAGCCTTTCCCTTTAAAGATTGCTAGGAGGCAGAGCTTTCCCTTCTTGAATTTAAAACTCCCGGCTGGGAAATTGCTTCAAAATGATTGGAGGTCAGCTGCTTGAGACTGCAACATCAAATCTCTCCCCCGCAGATTTACATGAATGGGGAGAATAACAGGCTTTAATTGAGCTGTGCGTTTGCCGTCAAGAGCTGTTACCGTAAGCCATTTGGTGCTGTGTCGAGCTGCTTGAGAGTAGAATCAGTTTCTTGTTTATAGGAAGACAGGCAAGAAATAAATGCAAGCACAGCGTTTCGAGGCTAGCCTGTTTGAACTGTAAGAGTAACCCTTTTTTATATCCTAAAACATCTTTTGATTTTCTATGTGACCCTTTAAAGTCTTTTGAAATTCTTAATAAATAATTGTTTTATAGTCTACTCTCTGTTTTTCCTAGCCCTTTGTAGTTGTTCATTCCCTATAATTATTCAGCTTGCCATTTCTGTGTTTTTCTCCTTTCCTCATGTGTTAAAAATTCTAGACTTGATTTCTTTTCCTTCTTTGGTGTTTGCTTTTCTTTCCTGTGTCCCATGTCTGCTTTAAATGTTGCTGGCCCCTGTAAATTTTTTCCTTCCTTTGTTGTGGTAATGTAATGAAGCGGGCTCTGATAGATGACCACTGGATAACTTTCTATTCACTCTATTCTAAAAAGCAATGCATCCGGTTGGAAAAAGTACAAACTCAGCCAAAATCCTTTTGGTTCCTCTAGGAAGCCTCTAAGTCAGTGGTTCTCAACCTTCCTAATGCCGTGACCCTTTAATAAAGTTCCTCATGTTGTGGTGACCCCCAACCAGGGGTGGGCGTGGCTTGGGTGTCATGTGACTGGGTGGGCGTGGCTAGCTTGTCATGTGACCGGGTGGCCATGATTATGTGTATAGGGACTACTCAGAGGGCTGAAAAAAGTCATTTCTGACAGGTCCTCGCACTTTTGACTGGTCCTCACACTTATGACCATCCTCACATTTATGCCCGTGCAGCATTCTTAACAACCATGTCACTCATTTCACAACTGCTTCTCTTCACCATGGTGACAAGATAGGGCAAAAATGTAAAATGTGAGGACAGTCGTAAGTTCGAGGACTGGTCAAAAGTGCGAGGACCAGTCAAAAATAACTTTTTCAGCCCTCTGAGTAGTCCATATGCATAAAAGGATACAGCAATAGAGAGGGATGAAGGAAGGGAAGGGAAATTAGAGTAGGAGTGAGGGTAAGAGAGGGAGGAAGAGAGGAGGAGAAGGAGAAAGGAAGGGAAGTAGGGAGGAGAAGAAGAGGGGGGGAAGAGAAAGTAAGAAGGAAAGAAAAGACAGAGGTGGTAGGTTTGAGGAGAAAGATTGCTGTACAATAAAAAAGATGAAAGGGAAGAAAACCAACCCCAAACAAATATAAAGATATTAAGATAAAGAATGAATTGTTAAACTTTAAAGAATTAAAGAGAACAAATATGAATAAATAGCAATAATTAGAAACACACATACAAACATACAATGTATTTTCTTTGAACAGAGTATTTGGCCGGTTCACAAATTTAAACAGTGTTTAGTCATTTCAATTAAATTTCCTTTTGCCATATTTATTCCTCATCTGCTTTCTCTCCGCTTTCTCTCTTTTTGTCTCTTTTTCTTTCATTCTTTCTTTTTTCTCTCTCCCTTTCTCTTTCCCTCTCTCTCTCCCTTCCTTTCCTGCTTTCTCTCCACTTTCTTTTTTTCTCTCTTTCTTGTCTCCCTCTCTCTTTCTCTCTTTTTGTCTCTTTTTATTTCATTCTTTCTTTTTTCTCTCTCTCCCTTCCTCTTTCGCTCTCTCTCTCTCTCCCTTCCTTTCCTGCTTTCTCTCCGCTTTCTTTTTCTCTTTCTTGTCTCTCCCTTCCTCTCTCTCTTTCTTTTTGTCTCTTTTTCTTTCATTCTTACTTTTTTCTCTCTCTCCCTTCCACTTTCTCTCTCTCTCTCCCTTCCTTTCCTGCTTTCTCTCCTGCACCCAAAACAGGAGCTTCAGGCTGTGTCAGGCAAAGGCAGGGGTTGAAACGGGAGCTTCAGGGAGCACTCCCGAAACTTCTCCTGCGCGGCTTTTGCCGCTGCAGGCATCGGCAGTGGGGTGGCGGCAGGGAATCCCCGAACTCACCCACCAGAAACTTCTCCTGCGAGGCTTTTGCCGCTGCAGGCATTGGCGGTGGGGTGGCGGCAGGGAATCCCTGAACTCGCCAACTTACTCACCCAAATAAGTGAACTTACTCACCCAAACTTTTTCTGTTGAGCTCTTGCAGCTGCAGGTATCGGCGGCGGCGGCAGCGGTAGCAGCAGCAGGGAGTCCCTGAACTCCCCAGGACTTTTCCTGCACTAGAATCTTTTCTAGTCACGTGCACGCACACCCACATGCACGCACGCATGCACGCACACACTCTCTCTCCTCTCTCTTTGCTAAAGCGTGGGGCATCGCATTGCACGCTGGGATACGCAGCCCTCCAATAGAGACAGAGGGTGAGGGTGAGTGAAGGCGTGGGGGGGGCGAGAGAGGGCTTTGGCGACCCTTGTGAAATGGCCGTTCGACCCCCAAAGGGGTCGCGACCCCCAGGTTGAGAACCGCTGCTCTAAGTTGTCAGAAGAAAGGAACATTCTAATGACATACAGCATAAAGGTTGGTTAGATCAAGGGGATCCACATGAGTTAAAAGTTGTCTATCGTCAAAAGCTGATTTGAATCTATGCTTCAGTAACTGTTTGCAAAGAAACTCTGTAATAAGGAAATGTCAATTAAAAATGATAAATGTATATGACCATATGAATTGCTGAGTTAACAGAATCCTTTGTCTAGAAGGGTATAAAACCATTGTACCTAATTTCTGTCTTTGTTCAACGCTTCATGTACAGAGCCTTGAACCTATTGCGCAATATATAAATCTGTCTCTGATTAATCTAAAAGTTGTGTTTGTCTTATTAAATCCACAACATTTATGGCACCCTGCAGATGGGACTACAAGGCAGAGAACTTTTGTTCTACCAGACAGCCTGCCTCGGCGGGAATCGACGCCTCCCCAAGGAAAATCCACTGGCCGGCCATTAGGACTCCTTTGAAGTCCACGGAGATTCAGTGAGGAGGTGCCGTAAACCCGCTGACAAAGACAGGCCAGTCAAGCATCCTTGAAGTTTAATCAGACACAGAGACTCAACATAAATACATAAAGAAAAAGAAAGAAAGAAAGAAAGAAAGAAAGAAAGAAAGAAAGAAAGAAAGAAAGAAAGAAAAAGAAAACAGGTAAGTATAAATCAGAGAGTTAAAGTCTCTCTGTTTAGAGGTACCTACCCTTTAAAGGGGTGGAAGAGTGGGATTTAATCAATCCCCTGGGAGACCAGGTGGCGTCCTGAAGTCTCTGGAATTAAGTATTTAACTTAGTATTGTGTGTAATCTTATGTGTGGTAAGAGAAGAACTAATTGCAGTGTTATAAATTTTCTGATAAACTGACATTCTTAAACAGCCAGAGTTTACTGTTCTTCCCTCCCGGGGTTTAGCAGGCAGTTAAAAAGGTGAAGCCTGTCTAAATGGGTTAACAGATATGATTTGATCAATTTGGTGTGATTTCTGTTAAATATATATGTGTATATATAATGATAGTGTGTAAATTTGAATGGAATTTAATTGATTGTGATATGTGTGGCTGCCAGCAAAGTAGATTTGTGCTTGAGGCTGTGGGAGATATTTGAGATTATTGTAATGGTTGGATTGTATGAAGTGGGATTTTTTGTATGTGAAATTGGTTTAAACAAGAAGTTGATTGCAGTGCAAATGTGAATGCCGGTGTGTTGAGAATGTGAGAAATTAGAAAGAAATGCAGAGGGTTGTGTTGTTGAAAGGAGAGGTGAAAGGAAGATGAGAATTCTATGTACTTTAAATATTTTTTCCCTGTATTTCCCCCCCACCCCCCCTTCCTTTGGAAGAAAGAAGCAGGAAAAGGGTGGGCTGCGGGCAGCATGTCTCTCTGCTGAGCAGAGAAAGGAGGGGGAAGTGGGTGATCGGCTAATGCTGTTGCTGTTGGTCTCTTTAATTTGCATATAAAAGCTTTTCTGCTCTGAATACAATTTTGATTTTATTTTTTCTGGAAATTTTTGGAGGTTTAAAAACGCTTCATTAAACCTGTACTCAGAATCCTGTTATTTCGCCAGGCTGGGTTAGCAACATAATTTTAAATCGGATGTTTTAAATTTCTGGGGTTTTAAATTGAGCCGAATCCATTTAATATTTTTAATTATTTTAAATAGGTGTTTGTCTTAAACAAAATAGGCTGTACACCGCCTTGAGTCCTTCAGGAGAAGGGTGATATAGAAATAAACTTATTTTTATTCTTATTTTTATTCTATGTCTGCGTGCATTCTGCATACTTAACAGATGGCACGTTTGTTCGTTTGTATGTTTGTTTGTTGTTTATTTTTTTGTTTGTCATTAGCATAAACTGCTGCCCTTTTGGGAATTGTCACAGAGATGAGTTGGAAATTGCGATGTGTGGTGGGAGAGATTCAGTGGCATTTTTGTCCAAAATGTTGGATTCTGCCTCGAGAGTATGCTTGTTTTTGTTCACTTCAGTTTGCGGGGAGATTAGATAATTGGTGCTGAGGAGCTAATTTGTTTATAGAAAGGATATACGGTAGTTGAAAGGTGAGAGGAAGTTTTAAGGGAAGTCAGAAAGTTGCCTTTAAGTTTGTCTACACAGACTTGTGCTGGCTTGGAAATCAGGATGGCAGTGGTAGGAGGAATTGAATGTTATAATAAGGAGTTAGAGATAGTAGAATTGATGGAAAGGAGAAGGTATGTGATTTGTTTTTGGAAAGTTATGGAAGTTGGCAGATTGAAATGTGGAAGTGCTAAGAAGTAGGAGAGAAGTGGTGATATGGGCAGGGAAGACAGCGTTAAAGATTGCCCGATCCAAAGAAGAGAAGTGGTGTTTTTCGTTGACAGAGATCAGATTAAGTGAACAAAGCATTTGAATACACTTAATCAGTGAAGGGAGTGTTGGAAGATTTGAGAAGCTCAATATTAAAAGCACAAGAAAATTCCCCTAAAGAAAATAGGCAGAAACTCAGGCAGAGTTCAGCCCCCACCTTTACCAATGGGCCATTAAGCAGCTGAGACGCCACCTTATTTCCACAACAAAAGGAAGAATAAAAGATGTGTTTGTTTCTTGCTTGCCTTACTAGGAACAATAAAACTGATTCCAGGAGTTTTGAATTCAGGACGGGGGAAAGCTCTGCCTTTCAGCAATCTTTAAAGGGAAAGACTCCCCCCCCCCAGGAAAAAAAATCACTCCTGCTAGAAAGGAGGGGTAGCGTCTCCGCCTCCATCTATAAACAAGCAAGAATTAAGACAATTCTATGCAAAATTAATTGAATCTGGACCTTGGAGTTTGAAATGGGAGGGACATGAAAGAGGAAGCCTTGAAAATTTGAAACAGGCTTTAACCAGGGCTCCTGTATTGGGTTTGCTAAATTTGGAAAAGCCATTCGGTCTCTCTGTAGACACACACACACACACACACACACACACACAAATTGAATTGCACGAGGGGTGTTGGCTCAGAAAGTAGGAAATTGACCTTTGAGGGAGCCCTCATTGTAAGCACCCCACATCAAGTCAGAACTATCCTTCAATGGTGGTTATCTGATTCAAAATTCTAAACAAAAATAAAATAATTTTAATGCAGCAGACAGATTTGATTTTACCTACAGTTCTCAATTTGAATCAAGCACAGTTCTTAACCAACACCAGATCAATGGATCACCTTGGATGAGAACATTATGGTGTTGAAATAATTGGCTTCCATACAAAAATAAGACCAGATTTGGAGGGACACCCCCTGGAGACAAATTGCCTCGAAATTGGTCTGCTCAAACCTTTGAACTGTATTCATTAAATTGAGCTCTATGGACAGGTAGCCTGGATAGCTCAGTGGATAAATGCATTGTAATTTAACACCAGCTGTCTGCAATTACTGTAAATTCGAATCTCACCAGGCTCAAGGTTGACTCAGCCTTCCATCCTTTCTAAGGTAGGTGAATTGAGGACCCAGTTTGTGGGGGGCAATAAGCTGACTTTATGACGGCTATTGCTTAATGCATTGTAACCCTTAGTCTCTGGACATCATTTGGCAAAATATGGGTGGAGTCATTGGGGACTTCAAGCTATTGTACATGAACTTTTAAACTAAGCTATGGTTGTATTGGGATATATCCTTTAGTAACATCAATTATAAACAAATGTTTGGTTTGTAAAAAGGTGAATGAACATGCTGTCAGAAAACAACAGATGGGTAAGATGTATCACCAGCTTTAAGGTCATTTCAATGTATTCATGTGGATTTTACAGAATTACCAAAAGTGGGGATTGTAAAATATTTATTAGTCATAGTGAACCACCTCATAGGGTGGGTTGCAGCTTTTATCTGCAGTAATTCTACAGCAACAGTGGTGTCAAGAGTTTTACCCAACCTAGACAGATTATCATCATATGAACTATTGTTTGGAGTAGTTTTCACTACAGGAAGCATATGCATTACTTCCTTGGAAACCAAAGGCAAAGTATTGAAACAATATGTGTATAACCTGTCCAGATATTTTGAAGTTTTTAGGAAACAAGGACTATTAGCCCAAACACCACCTTTGAAGTTTCCAGTCCACAAATTCCACCACGATGATTGGATGTTAAACCAAACTGGACGGAAGTTAGAAGTTGATGATCCAAAGGATCCAGCCACCAGTGGGAATAGCGTTCTTCATTATCTGGACTATTTTTGTATTTTTTCTTTCTTAGGATTCAGTGGTTGCCTATGCTATTTCCCAACTGAAAAGGACTACAACTGCTCAGATTCCTTTGCGCACTCGCCCAGATGTATTGGTTTTGTAATTGTGTTTTTAAGATCTTAGGAGGACGATCCTGGATCCACTGGATGAGACTGATACCAGGTGACCATCAGCCCTGCTGAATCACTCTGGAAGCTGATTCTCTACGCACGGCGGAAGATTTGTAAAGAGGACAACTGCCTTCACATTGTACATATACATATTATTAGCTGTAATATAACACTTTCTTACACATGCTAATGTTATTAGAAGTTTGGGAGTACGTTTTGTGGGTACTTGTTTTTCTAATCTTGCTAGTAATTTTGTTTTACATATATAAGGAACGGTTTTTGTGGTAGACCTAGGATTTTTATTGCTACTCCTGTTTCCCAAACCACATGCACCACTAACCCTTTCCCTGACGTAGTGAGCTTCACACCATAGTTGATTATGTTTTGTTTATGGCTTTGGACATTATTCACACTAGGACTCTCAAGTGAACATTGATTCCCCAAGTAGAGACACTTTAGGTCAAGTTCGCTCCCGCCAAAAACGCATTGTCTATGCACGGGGTTCTTACTTTAGACCTAAGTCAACTCCACCACCTAAGGTTGCACTATTGACATTCCCAGCTGAGGGGGGGATAGATAAGGAAAATGGGCCTCTACAACAATTGCATAGAGGAGACTATATATCACGGATTTTGGAATAAAGTCAAGATCTTGTTAAACAGTACGACCCTACCCTAGGTCAGAAATGCTGCTTATGTTTTATCTGCTAGCCCTACATCTTATCATGCTGTTCCTGTCAAACCACAACTCTGGGTTAGAACAAAGGCTACCAGAAATAAACTTTAAGAAGGGAAAGTGGGTGGATGGAATCTGTCCAAGACCATTTCAACCTTCAGAATTTCCGCTCTGGTTCAACTTAAAGTCCAAATCAGATTTATGTATCCTTTTTCCATCTCTTTTTTCTATCTCTCGATATGTTTTTGAAGGACCAGTTCTCAGAGATAAACAGAAGGACCCCTCACTGGAAGTCCCATTGCAACCACTGGCAGGAATGTTTGTGGCAGGGACTTAGGGGTCTGGACTAATGCAAGGAACTACTGAGTGCATGCCTTTTCCATAAATCTTATGTGGAAAGGATGCATATTTGTGTTTACCAACAAATTGGACAGGAACATGTAACAAATCAGGTGTGGTCAGAGAAATTGCCAAGGAATTGCAGGATAGGGCTTCCAAGATAGGTCAGAGGTTATAAACAACTGACATGTGGTTTTCTTGGTTGCCTGGATCCGGGTGAATTAATATGGCTGTGGCAGGCCTAGCTTTTATTCCTTGTGCAATCCCTATGCTGAAACATCTATCAATAAGAGCAGTGAAAGAGATTCAAGTTGAAAAGGAACTAGCTTTGATAGAACATTTTCTTATTCAACTTGGTCCCTATCCTATGGAAGAACATAAAGATTCTGAGGCAGACCCACATGAGGAAATGGAACCTGTAGAAAGAGGTAGAGAATCTCCCCAAGAATCAAGAGAGTAGAAAAACAATCAAGAACTACCTATCCTTTACTTTTATTAATTATCTTTTGTTAGACCCTATATATGGTAGATTTGTTTATTGGAATCTTGTATACTCAGAAGTTAAACTTATATGAGAATAGTGAAAGTTTCTGCATTGAAAAACTTTCAGAGGGGGGAATAATGTAATGAAGCGGGCTCTGATAGATGACCACTGGATAACTTTCTATTCACTCTATTCTAAAAAGCAATGCATCTGGTTGGAAAAAGTACAAACTCAGCCAAAATCCTTTTGGTTCCTCTAGGAGGCCTCTAAGTTGTCAGAAGAAAGGAACATTCTAATGACATACAGCATAAAAGTTGGTTAGGTCAAGGGGATCCACATGAGTTAAAAGTTGTCTATCGTCAAAAGCTGATTTGAATCTATGCTTCAGTAACTGTTTGCAAAGAAACTCTGTAATAAGGAAATGTCAATTAAAAATGATAAATGTATATGACCATATGAATTGCTGAGTTAACAGAATCCTTTGTCTAGAAGGGTATAAAACCATTGTACCTAATTTCTGACTTTGTTCAACGCTTCATGTACAGAGCCTTGAACCTATTGCACAATATATAAAATCTGTCTCTGATTAATCTAAAAGTTGTGTTTGTCTTATTAAATCCACAACAGTGGAAAATAAGATGGCTTCAGCTTCTTAATGGCCCATTGATAAAGGTGTGGCTGAAACTCTGCCTAAGTTTCTGCTTACTATTGAGTTTCAACAAGGGTAAAACATTTTTTTAATGGTAATGAGGCAAATAAAGCCATTTAATACAATATACTTTTTGTTGTTCTAAAACTCCCAATATTTTTATGTAGTTTACTAGGAGGAAATATTAAGAAATAACTGACAATCTCTATGAGAGATTCAATCCACAAATTAAATACTCAAGATGTTAGTAAGTTTCTCAACTGTAGCACATACTACAGATGAAACTAATTAAATCTCCTGGCTTTTTCTTTTAGTTAATAATTCAAATAATGGATTAAGTAAATGCGTAGGTAACAAAAAATATGAGCCAATCCAATTAATAGTACCCAGCAAATTGTTGCAAATTTACTAAAGAATTAACTTTTGGTAACTTTAAATGAGGAAAAGCCGGAGTAGGAAAAAAAAAACTTCAACAGTTTATCCTAAGTACAGCTAAGAAACGTGCAGTATTCATTCTGGTCAATTTACAATCCATAGACACATAAACCATTTTATATTTCAGAAAGCCAATCAAGTTATATTTTTTGAGCTCCAATTAAAATATCATCCATACAATGATATACCAAATAAAATTTAACAATAGATCAAGGTAAGATAAGACCCACTAAAACCAGAGCCTCCAAAGTAAATTTAAATTCCACAGACTCCTGAGTGATTAAATTAACCCAGCATTATCTGCTGTGACTCTGGAACTGCAGATAAAAGACTGGAGGCGGAGACATGACTATAGGAAAAACACTCTTTTTAGCTCTGTCCCAAACAACATACTCTATTGAAGTCAAAATCATTAGAAAAACTTGCTTCCAATCTTCAGGAAACAAAATATATTCATGGTTTATTCCTTCCACCATCCCAGTATTATAGGTGAAACGCAAACCTATCTCTGTGATTCCTTTCCTTAGCTCTCTCAAAACTTTAGATGGCAAAGGATTCCACTGTCCCTGGGGATTAACCGTCTGTATGACAAGAAAAGCTTGGAGAGACTCTGCTATTTCTACCCCAGTGAGAGTTCCTTTTTGTTGCTTTTCCTGAAACCCTGCTCTGACAGCTGAAAAAATATCCTGTAAAGGAGAAATCTCCTGTAAAGGAGAAATCTCCTGTAAAGGAGAAATCAATAAGGGAGTTGTCGGGGAACTAATTTCTACTGGCTGCAACGTAGTTGTAGCCTGAAAATGAGAGTGAGGGGCAGACCCCTGATCAGAAGACAGAGAGAGAGATGGAGATGGTGCCTTGAGTTTATGAGTCCCCATAACCTCTACTGCTTCCTTACATTTTTGCCACAGCAACAAATGCTTTATTTCTGCTCGTGGCGGTGAGTCTAACTCACTTAACTTAATTCCTGCCATTCCATTATCTCTAAGTATTGTCTGCAGCTTTTTTGCATGAAGCCTCTGCTGAGCTGAGAGTCCCCCCCCCCCCCATACTCACGAATTTTTGAGAGCGAAGTTCGCTGTGGTGCACCTGGGCTCGTCCGGCCGAGTAAGCATAGGAGGAATCACGTCGGGGTCACCAGATGTTGTTTCGATGAAGAAAGATGCGTAGGCAGGTTGATGGTTCACGGGAAGGCCCCTCAGTGGGAGGACACCTTGATCAAGGTACCTCAGTGTGAAAGTACCTTGGGGAAGATACCCTGACTCCATCCAGAAGGCTTCCTTTTATTGTTATTTTACAACTATCATGGCAAAACATTAATCAACGTTTACAGATGCTAATTGGCTAAAGAAAGCTTGTGAAGTCCACATGGATCCCTCGTGTTACCCTCATGTTATTTCCTGTGACAAACAATGCTACGTGCTGAGTTGCATATTTTGATAAAGGGTCCTTTTGCCAGACATTCTGTCTTTACATTTTACATCTCTGATAGGATTAGGACTATGTGCTGACGTTTGTTTACTCAGTGCGGTTTGCCGACAACTGAGGTCACACCATCTCCACACATATGGGTATCTTATAATTTATCTTATATTGGTACTTTTTCCAAACCCTCAACAACACATTTCTAAGTATATGACCCTTAAACACTTTATCCACTTTTTTTTTCATATAACAAATAAGCATGCCATCCATATAACAAATCATAACCTTCTATGTTTAACATTCTTTCTTCAGTTAAGTTAAACCAATCACTAATTTGTGATAAAGCAGCTGCTTCATAATACAATCTTAAGTTAGGCATTTTAAGACCTCCTCTCTCACGTATATCCTGTATAATTTTCAGTTTCACTCTTGGTTTCTTCCCAGCCCAGATGAAAGTATTAACCCCTTTCTGCCATTCCATCAAATTTCAATCTTTCTTAAGCACTGGTATCATTTGAAACAAAAATAAAAACCTAGGTAGTACATTCATTTTTATTGCTGCTATCCTTCCCAGTAATGATAGTTGTAACGTTTTCCAATTTTCCATTTCTTTCTGTACTTTTTGCCAAAGAATTTCATAATTATTTTTAAACAATTTCGTGTTTGAGGCTGCAATATATACCCCTAGATACTTAACCTTTTTAACTATTTCAAACCCCGTTATTCTCCCTAAGTCTTCTCTTTGAGTTATGGACATATTTTTAGTTATCATCTTTGTCTTATGTAGATTTACTTTAAATCCAGATACTTTGCCATATTGAGCTACTATGTCCAACATATAGGCAGCCACTTCTATAGGCTGAGATAAAGTAAGAACCAGGTCATCTGCAAACGCTCTTAATCTATAATCCTGCTGTCTAATTACAATTCCTTTTATTTTATCAGAGTCACGTAACTTATTCAACAAAACTTCTAAAGTTAAAATAAACAACAATGGCAACAAGGGACAACCCTGCCTAGTACCTTTCTCAATTTTAAACGCATCTGTTAAACCTCCATTAACTATTATTTGTGCTGTTTGTTCCTGATATATTGCTCTAATTGAATGTATAAAATACTCCCCAAAATGCATTTTTTCTATTATCTTAAACAGAAATTGCCAATTCAATCGATCAAATGCTTTCTCTGCATCCAAAAATATGAACGCTGCAGGGACCTGGTTGTTTTTTTCCAAATATTCCAATAAGTTTATAATTTGTCTAACATTATATTTCATTTGCCTCCCTTTTATAAAGCCTGATTGATCATTATGAATTGTTTGTTGCATAACTGGCATTAGTCTATTCGCTAATATTTTAGCAAAAATTTTATAATCCGTGTTCAAAAGTGAAATTGGCCTAAAATTTTCAGGTTTAGTACAATTTTGATCTTCCTTCGGGATCAGTGAAACAAAAGCTGTTCGCCAAGAGGGTGGGACTCCTCCCCCAATTGAATTTTACAAAATAGAACTCTAAGCGGTTCTACTATTTCAAGCTGTAAATTCTTATAATAAACGGCTGTTAATCCATCTGTTCCCGGAGCTTTCCCTATTTTTAATTGCTTAATTGCATCAGTAATCTCATCAGAAGTTATTGGTTGATTCAATCCTTCCCTCTGTTCCAATGTTAATTCAGGAATATTCCCTTCCTTTAAGTATCTATCTATATCTATACCTTGTATTGAGTCACTAGCGTATAACTTTGTATAAAATTCTAAAAAAGCCTTTTTGATCATATTCTGTTGGTAAACTTGCTTACCTCTAAATTCTATTTTACCAATGACTCGTGATTTCTGTTTTTTCCTCAACATGTAGGCCAACCACCTACCTGGTTTATTGGCATTACAAAATGTATTATGTTTAGCATATTGTAAGCTAGTTGCCACCTGATCAGCCATTAACATATTAAATTGCCCTCGTAGTATATTTATTGTTTCTTTTACTTTCTTGTCTCCTGGATTAAATATAAGTAATTGTTCTTTCTTTTTTATTTCTTCCTCTATCTCTTTCCGCTTCTTTTGTTGTTTTAGTCTATATTTATTATTCATATGTATTAACATACCCCTCATATAAGCCTTACTAGCATCCCATACCATTTCCATAGAAGTACCCTTATTCATATTAATAGCAAAAAATTCTTTCATTTGTTTTTTAAGCTCTTTCACATTTTCTTCATATCTAAATAAATTTTCATTTAACCTCCAAGACCTCCTTTCTCCCTCTCCTGTTCAAATTCCACCCAAACCGGACTGTGATCAGTTAAAGTTCTTGGACATATCTTCGTCTTCTTCACCCTGGAAATAAAATCATTTGTGGTTAGTATAAAATCAATCCTGGAGAAGGATTGATGCCTATCAGAAAAAAAAGTAAAGGGCTTCCGGTTTGGTTTCCACCGCCGCCAGACGGTCTTTTGGGACCGCCAGCCTCATCGCCCATAAAGAGCCGTCTCTACAGCTGAGAGACGGCTCGAAAAACTCTGTCTCCTTGAGGAGACGTGAGATAGAGCCGGCGAGGACAGGTAGAGCCCTCTGTGAACTCCCCAGAGTTTTTTTTTTACTCTTGGGGAGGAAGCAGAGTGTGGCTCCCTATTCAGCTCGCCGCTGCTCCGGGCGTCAGGGGAACTCTGCTTCTTGCAGAGCCAGGCGATGGGACCAATCCAATTAACGAAATCAAACAGATTGTCTGAATAAACAGGATGAAATCCGGATTTGGGACCCTAAATCGCAAGTATTTCTAACAATCCTATGAGTGATGTGAAGTGAAAGTGAAGAAAGAAAGTTTAAAATAGTGACTGGCTGAGGCTTGAGAAGAAGAAAGCTGAGCGAAAGTCCTTCCGTTTGAATAGTTTAATACGTTACAAAGTATCTGAAATAATAGCGCTGGCTAGAATTGAAGAGAAAAATTTCTATTTCATGTTTCTTCCTTCTTAGAGACTTGATATTGATATTTTGGAGAAAAGCTTTTTTTAAAAAAAGAGTTTGTTTGTGTGGCAGGATGACGTTAAAACTGACAAAGCCAGACAACCAAGTTGCGGGGGGGGGGGGTCCCCCATTTACAAATCATATGAGCAAGTTTTGAGCTTGCAGATTCAGAAGAATGGCTTTAAAGACCTAAAGGAATTTGTTTTGGAGGAGATGGCAAGACATGATGAGATTGTGAACCAGAATCTTGAAAAATTTAGGCAGGAAATTAAAGAGTTGGTACAGCAAAAATATGTCAATTTGAAACAACAGTTTGTCACAGCTATGCAAACTTTCTCAGAAATAGTTATAAAGATGGATAAAGATACTAATTTAGAACTAGAGTCTAAAATGGAGGAAGTTGACCAAAAGATTTATAATTTGGACAATAAAATACAAAGAATTGAAAATGATTTGATAAATTTTCAAGATAATAGCTCAGAAGTAAAGTCTAAAAAGGAAGCTGATCACGAGACTTACAATGCAGACAATATAAAACAAAGGATTGAAAAAGAAGTCACAATGATGCAATACAGGTCCATGGAATTTGCGGTCAGAATGAGGGGAATACAGGAAAATAACAGAGATGATTTGAGAAAGATGTCTGCTGAAGTTCTGGCTGTGATTTTAAAGGTTAGTCCTGAAGAGGTATCCTGTAAGATTGATAAGGCCTACAGAGTAAATTCTTGGGTTGCAAAGCAAAGGCAGTTGCCTAGAGATGTGGTGATTTACTTTACTTTTTTTTTAATTGAAAAAGTTTTTCAAATACAAATTCCCCCCCCTTTCCCCCCCTCCTCCCTAACCCCCCTCCCCCTCCCCTTCCCCTGTGGCTTCTTCAAAATAAAACCCAAATTCATAACAGATTATATAATACTTTAACATCCCCTTACTCCATCCCCCCTATGCTGACCCTTTCTTTCTAATAATATTATTATATCCCCCTTATACTATACAAAATAACATTCTACTATAACATTATATAATAACTCCTAATTTAGCATAATAATATTATTATATCTCCCAGTTTAGCAATTTCTGATCATAATCTACCCTTTTTCTCCCCCCCATACACATATCTCTTAAATCAAATCTTTTATGTATAGTAATATAACATTCCAGTTGGTATAATATTGAGATACCAAGGAGAAAGATATCAACTAAATACTGTTGAAAAAGCGGAAGAATTTTACTACAAGGTTTTTAAAATGGATCCAACATCTCCACGTATGCTACCAGTGTTAGGAACACAGGAGGGGAATAAAGAAAAGCAAAATGAACAAGAGATTGAAATTCAGGCTAAGCAGATGGGAGATGGAGGTAATGGAAAAACAACAAGTTACAGAGGCCCTTTTGGACGAGCCGCTTTTGGATTCTCCTTCAGAGGTTATAGCTGGATTACCTATAAATATAAGAGAGGCGGCTTTGGATTTTAATGTGATGCCTTATCAAGCTACAGACCAGCATGGAACTCAATCAGCTGATATACAAGTCCTAGAAAGGCAACTAGGATGGAGATCTAAACCACAAAAAGTTAAGAAAAGAAGAAGCAGGTCCTATAAAACTAAAATTTTTTAAACTAAACAACAGTTTAATGCCAGTTACTTAAGAGACGATTAAATATAATAAGCGGGATTTATAGACGGCTGATATATGAAAATATAGCTGAGGCAAATTATTGACTTACACTATTTTGAGAAGAATAACAGATCTCTGCAGTGCTGGTGCTTTTGGGATGTGGAAGATGGCCTCTGATTGAGTGGATTGGAACTTTCTATTTTGGACTCTTTGGAAAATGGATTACGTATATGTTGAGTTATAAGCCAAGAGAATTATGGAATTGGGGCATGCAGAAGATCTGGTTGTTACCCTAACGTGGTGGTTGGAATTAATAATCTAGACAAAAGACATTACAGAAGATACTATATGGAATATAAATATAAAGTCACTCGGGTGGTTTTTTTATATACAGAAACACTTATTATTGATGGGGCAGATGGTAATGGAAGATACTGAATATACTGTTGGAAGCTGAACCTGATGTTACCCTAACATGGGCGATGGGATTAATAATCCATCTAAAAGACATTACAGAAGATACTATATGGATTACAAATTTAAGGTCATTTGAGCATTTTATTTATATATGGAAATATTCTTTAGTTGTGTGGTGTGGGCAGAAGAACAAAGATATTAAAAATAATATGTATGGTAGACCTGTAGGAAAATGGGTGGAGATAGGTTAGGTTACTGATTGTTTAGTTTAGGAAAAGGGATGTTATGTTCAGCTATTAATATACATAAAAGATTTGAATTAAGAGATATATGTGTGGGGATGAAGGAAATGGGTAGATTATGAGTTGAATAAATGCTAAATTAGGATTTATTATATAGTTTTATAGCTGAAGGTTGCTCTGAAATGTATAGTATAGGGGGGATATAATAACATTGTTAGAAAGAAATGGTTACCATGTGGGGGGTGGTGTAAAAAGGATGGTAAAGTATTATATAATTTGATATCAACTTGGATCTTATTTTTGGAGAAGCCATGGGGGGAGGGGAGGGGGAGGGGGGTTAGGGAGGAGGAGGGGAAAAAAGGGGAAAAATCTGTATTTGAAAAACTTTTTCAATAAAAAAAAAAGAAAAAAAAGTAAAGTCTCTTTCCTCCACATTACGTTATCTCCAAATATCTCTCAATTCTATATCTTCCATCATATCAAAAAAAAAAAAAAAAAAGATTTAGGTAATTTTGCACGTGTTGAGATCTTTGATAAACTTTTTTTTATCTTTCTGTGTGTCTATGACTCCATTCCAGTCACCCATTAATATAAAAGATTTATAATCCCATTGTATTATTTTAGTATGTAAAAATTTATAAAACTTGTCTTGTTGCTGATTAGGGGCATATATTCCAATAAAAAGCATTTTTCCAGTCTGTGTTGATAATTCAATTGCAATATAGCTTCCTTGATCATCTGCCTCAATTAAATTAGCTGATAGTCCTTTCCTTACATATATGACTAGCCCATTTTTCTTCTCTGGCGCTGATGCCACAAAATGTGTACCTAATCTTGAATTTATCAAATATTTTTGGTCTAATAATCTAATATGTGTTTCTTGCAAGCAAATAACATCATTGTTAAATTGTTTCAAGTAGTGAAATACTTTCTTTCTTTTTTGTGGTGAATTTAGGCCATTGACATTCCAAGATAGGAATTTAGTTGCCATCTTTAGCCTTTCGAAGCCGTATGAGCATCAGCTGAAGCTCCTCCTCCACCTTACTCTTCGGCCTAGCCCCCCCCCCCCCCCCCGCTTCTGTTTTGTGAACTTCTTGAGATAAATCTTGAGATTGTTGCCTTTTTGATTGTTGTCCTTGAAGTTTATAAGTTGATCGGGTCAGTCGTTGCACTTTCGGCTCTCCCTTCTTAGGTGGTTCCAAAGTTGGGGGTAAACCCCCAAGATCCAAATCTTCTTCCATGATAATTCCTCCAGCTGCAACTTCAGCATAAGTTTGTATCTGTTTTCCATCTTTTTCTTGTTGTAACATCTCCATTTTCTTCCTTCCCCCACCTGGTGAGGGTGGGTATCCAGCCTTTAAAACATTTACATAAAAGTCTTTTGCCTTCCAGACTGTGTTTAACCGGTATCTTTCTCCATTATAAGTCACTATTAGACCAATTGGAACATCCCATCTGTATGCCACTTGTTGATTTCTCAGCTCATTTACCAAAAAGCCAAAGTCTTTTCTACTTCTCAGCATCTTTGGAGGAATCTCTTTCAAAACCACCACCTCTTGCCCAGCCACTTGAACTTTATTCTTGTAGGAAGCTTGTAAAATATCATTTCTGATCCTCCTGGTTGTAAAATAAATCACCACATCTCTTGGCAGCTGTCTTTGTTTTGCCAGCCAGGAATTAACCCTGTAAATTTTATCAATGTGGCTTGCCACCTCTTCTGGTCTTTCTTTAATTATCTCTGCAATAGCATCAGCACAAATATCTTTTAAATTTTCTTTGCTATTTTCTTTCAGGCCTCTCAATCTCAAAGCAAACTCCATGGACCTGTATTGTAACATTACCAATTCATCATCCACTTTCTCTGTTCTGGTCATAACATCTCCCATTTTGCTTTCCAAATTTAAATTGGCTTCATTAATTTCTTCAACTTTCCCATCAAGCTGGATAACAAGGTTTGACAATCCTGATACAGCATAAACAATATCATCTCTTATTTCATCGTGTTTCTCTGCAACCACTTCCTTAATTGATCTTATATCCTCTTCAACTTTCTTTAATTTCCCTTCCACAAGTAATGTTAAGTTATTCATTGTTGTGGCTTGATTATTCATAGCTTCTTTCATTGCTGTTGCTTGATTATTCATGGCTTCTTTCATAAATTCTTTAAAATCATTAAGTGCTGCCTCCTGACTCTGACTCTGACTCTGTGAATCAGCCGGAAGTTGTGCTTTCTGTGTCACCACTGACACAACTGGAGAACCTCCCCCTCCTTTAACAACTGGTTTCACTTGTTTAGAAGCCATTTTTTTCCCCTTCTAAAGAGATCTTTTTTTTTTCCAAAGCCACAAAGTCCCTTAAACAACTTTAAAATGTTTGTAATTTATAGTCTCTGATTTATCAGGCAGGATAGTTTTTTTTTCTCCACAAGCTCTCACTTCCCAGCAGTTAATAAGCAGCTAATCCACTCTCCCAGTGCAAAGTTCTCAATAAGCACTTTCGTTTCTGGCTTTCACTTTCAAAACCATAACAAAGACGCCATTTTCAGCCTCCAGCTCAATGAAATTCAGTTTGAAACAAAGTAACTTCGGAGTTAAGCTCTGTACTTTTAAAGCTTGTTCTCCTGTTTCCGCTCTGCCTGCGCTTGTAATCAGTCAAACTCACTTTTGAGAGCAGGATTGGATCGCGGCTTCTCGCTCTGCTTTCGCAGAGTCGTACTGGCTTCGGAGCTTCTTGGCGGGCTGGCTGGGGAGCTCTCACCCTCCAAGCCTCTGGAAATATTCCAGAGGGCTTTCAGGGAGCTCTACTCTTGCCCACCGGCTCTCCTCTCCTTTTCCCGAAGGGGAGGTTTTTCAGCTGCCAGACAGCCGGTTTGCGCTGTCAAGGCGGCTTTTACGAAGACACAGGGCTGGCGGTCTAAAAAGACCATCCATGAAGTCTGCGGTGCCGACCGGAAGTCCCCCTATATAATGGAATAATTATTGATGAGCGCCAACTGGCAGGAATTTGCCCTGTTCTATTGATAAAAGTAAAGAGACCCGCCAGGACAGGCGCCCACCAGGCTATGTTATCTTTAAATAATGATGCTGGGAGCGCATCCTGTCCTGGAGCTTTGTTTGTCTTCAGGGAGGAAATTAAATACCTCACCTCCATGATTGACACTTCTTCCCACTGGGGTAAGACTTCATATCCCTGTATCAAGCTCAGAGAGGATATCACCTCATCAGAGCTTTCCGCTGCTGCTGGAGTGGCCAGATGCTTCTCCCAACTTTCTGCAGTAATGTTTGGGTCACTTATTGGTTTTCTGTCTCTAATAATTTTTGAGACCTCCAACCAGAAACGTATGGGTGAGGCCAGCTTTTCTGCCTGTTCTAGGCCAGCCCATAAGTTGTCAATATAAGAGGCCTTTTTCCTCTTCAATAGCTGCTTATATTTCTGCCTTATGGTGATATACTCTTTCTGTAATTCCATGTTTGGGCTGATTAAGTATCTCCTGAGTGATTTCCTAAGCTGTTTTTTCCTTTCCTTGCAGTCATTATCGAACCATGTTGAGTAACTAGAATCAAACTGGCCCATTGGCTTGGTAGTCATGAAAAAGTGCTTCAATTTGTGGCATATTTCTGCAAAATATACTATAAGCTCTTGTTCACCCGTACTATTTGAACATATATGCGTTAAGGTTTACATACGTGGTAAATTCATGAATTTTGTCACTGCTTTACTATCAACCCTCTTCCATGTTAGTCTTCTCTCATGGGCTATTTCTAAGTTGAAGCCTATTTGTTTAATTGTTTGATTCCTTATCCTTACGTCGGAAAGGATTGCCAGGGACGTCTCAATCAGAAGATGATCACTTTCTGGCCTTGGTAACGTCAGGACCGAAGTTGCTCCTGATACTAAGCTGTGAGAAACACAAAAGTAATCAATAGAGCTACATGCCTTAGGGCCAAAAAAGGTTATGGGGTACCTTTTTGCTTCCAAGTACTGGCCTACAATTTGGAGGTTACAGTTGTATACCATTGTTAGAAATTTCCCCCCATCTTTATTCTTTTTCCTATCTTGGGAGTCCCATGATTGTTGGTTATGTAAATATCCATCTGGAATTGTACTATTTTCAATAAAAGGCTCCAACGAGGGACCCACACGAGCGTTAAAATCCCCTGCCAAAATTTAATTTAATTTAATTTAATTTAATTTCCAATTTATATACCGCCCTTCTCCCTGAGGACTCAGGGCGGTGTACAGCCAAGATAAAAAACATAGAATACAAATATTAAAACATTTAAAAATATATATAAATTTGGGCCGAAAGTTAAGAATCACAAACTAATTAAAAAAATTTAAAAATTTCTTCTAAGCCAACCTGGCTTGTTGGAAAAGATGAGTTTTCAGGGAACGACGGAAGGCATTGAGGTCATGGATCCTTCTTATCTCCGGGGGCAACTGATTCCAGAGGGTGGGAGCCCCCACAGAGAAGGCCCTCCCCCTGGGGGTCACCAGCCTACATTGTTTGGCTGATGGCACCCTGAGGAGGCCCTCTCTGTGGGAGCGCACGGGTCGATGGGAGGTCGTCGGTAGCAGCAGGCGGTCTCGGAGATAGCTAGGCCCTATGCCATGGAGCGCTTTAAAGGTGATAACCAACACCTTGAAGCGCACCCGGAAGACCACCGGGAGCCAGTGCAGCTCGCGCAGGAGCGGTGTTACATGGGAGCGCCATGTTGCTCCCATCACTACCCGCGCCGCTGCATTCTGGACCAGCTGGAGCCTCCGGGTGCTCTTCAAGGGGAGCCCCATGTAGAGAGCGTTGCAGTAGTCAAGGCGAGAGGTGACGAGGGCGTGAGTGACTGTGCACAAGGAATCCCGATCAAGAAAGGGCCGCAACTGGCGAATCAGGCGAACCTGATAAAAGGTCCCCCTGGTAACAGCCATCAGATGTTCCTCCAAAGACAGCTGCCTATCCAGGAGGACTCCCAGATTGCGAGCCCTTTCAGTGGGGGCCAAAGACTCGCCCCCAATAGTCAGCGATGGAGTCAACTGACTATATCGGGATGCCGGGAGCCACAGCCACTCAGTCTTGGAAGGGTTGAGCTTGAGCCTGTTCCTCCCCATCCAGATCCGCACAGCCTCCAGGCACTGGGACATCACTTCAAGGGCATCGTTGGGGTGGCCTGGGGTGGAGATGTACAGCTGGGTGTCATCAGCGTACTGGTGGTATCTCACCCCAAAGCCACGGATGATCTCGCCCAGCGGCTTCACATAAATGTTGAACAGAAGGGGCGAGAGGACCGATCCCTGCGGCACTCCACAGATGAGAGGCCTCGAGGTCGACCTCTGCCCCCCTGCCAACACAAACTGCGACCGGTCGGAGAGAAAGGAGGAGAACCACCGCAACACAGTGCCTCCCACCCCCAACTCTTCCAGCCGGTGCAGCATGATACCATGGTCGATGGTATCAAAAGCCGCTGAGAGATCTAATAGGACCAGAACAGAGGAATAACCCCTGTCCCGAGCCCTCCAGAGATCATCCACCAACGCGACCAATGCCGTTTCCGTGCTGTGCCCAGACCTGAAACCCGACTGGAACGGATCTAGATAGGATGTTTCCTCCAGGAATTGCAGAAACTGTTGCGCGACCACACTCTCAACAACCTTCGCAATGAAGCGAAGGTTGGAGACAGGACGATAGTTGGCCAATATTGCTGGATCCAGGGACGGCTTCTTGAGGAGAGGCCTCACCACCGCCTCTTTCAGGGCGGCGGGGAAGTGATCCTCACTCAACGAAGCATTAATGACGCCCTGGAGCCAGCCTCGTGTAACCTCCCGGGAAGCCAGTACCAACCAGGAGGGACACGGGTCCAGTAAACATGTGGCCGCACTAAGTCTCCCCAAAGTCCTGTCCACATCATCGGGAGTCACAACATCAAACTCCTCCCAGATAACATTCTCAAGACTGTTCCTCGTCACCCTGCCCTGATCTACCCAGTCAGAGTCCAAATCCCCCTGGATCTGAGCGATTTTGTCATACAGGTATTGTCCGAAATCCTCCGCCCTGCCTTCTAAGGGATCCTCCCGCACTCCCAGATGGAGCAGGGTGCAGGTCACCCTAAACAGGGCGGCCGGACGATTCCCTGATGACGCAATAGAGGCGGAAAAGTAGTTAGACTTTGCCGTCTTTATCGCCACTAGGTAGGCCTTAATATGCGACCTTACCAGTGTTCGATCAGATTCAGCGAGACTGGCCCTCCAACCGCTCTCCAGGTGTCTTTTCCGGCGCTTCATTTCCCTCAGCTCCTCAGTAAACCAAGGAGCCGCACGGGATCGGCATCGGGTCAGAGGCCGCAAAGGCACAACTCGGTCCAAGGCCCCACCAGCCGCCCGATCCCAGGCGGCTACCAGGTCCTCAGCCGAGTCATGTGCTAGATCCTCAGGAAATGGCCCAAGCTCCATCTGGAACCTATCAGGATCCATCAGGCGCCTGGGGCGGATCCATCTAATTGGGTCTGCCTCCCTGCGGCGAGGGGTCGCGGTTCGAAGATCTAGGCGAAGGAGTGAGTGGTCAGTCCATGACAAGGGTTCCATGTCTATATCCCCTATAACAAGACCACTCAACCACTGGCCAGAGACAAAAATCAGATCCAGAGTGTGACCTCCCCTGTGAGTAGGGCCATGAACTAACTGGGTCAGGTCCATGGCCATCATGGAAGCCATGAACTCCCGAGCCACCTCAGACGTTTCACCGATGGATGGCAAGTTGAAATCACCCATGACTAAAAGCCTGGGTGTATCTACTGCCACAGTGGCTATCACGTCGAGTAGCTCAGGTAGGGCTGTTGCCACGCGGCAGGGAGCCAGGTACGTAAGCAACAAGCCCATCTGAACCCCACGGCCCCACCTCACAAGGAGGGACTCACATCCGGCTATCTGAGGCACAGTGGTCTCCCTCGGACCCAGATCCTCGTTAATAATAACCGCCACCCCCCCCGCCCCTCCCCTGGGCCCTCGGCCCCAGGTGTTTTTATAAATTTTTTACATATATCTAATATTTTTACCTCTAATGCCTCCCACAAATCACCCATTGCTGGATTAACATACACATTTACAAATACCATTGACTTCCCTTCATATGCCAAGTGGATTGCTTGAAAAAATAGAGGGCCGGGGTCCGAGCATATCTCATTTCCCTTCCATCCTAATTCAGCTCTTACCATGCACCGGGACATCACTTCAAGGGCATCATTGGGGTGGTCCGGGGTGGAGATGTACAGCTGAGTGTCATCAGCGTACTGATGGTACTTCACCCCAAAACCACGGATGATCTCGCCCAGCAGCTTTACATAAATGTTGAACAGAAGGGGCGAGAGGACCGACCCCTGTGACACCCCACATATAAGGCGCCTTGGGGTCAACCTCTGCCCCCCCCCCCCACCAACATAGACTGCAACCGGTCGGAGAGAAAGGAGGACAACCACCGTAACACGGTGCCCCCACCCCCAACTCCTCCAACCGATGCAGCAAGATACCATGGTCGATGGTATCAAAAGCCGCTGAGAGATCTAACAGGACCAGGACAGAGGAGCAACCCCTGTCCCGAGCCCTCCAGAGATCATCAACCAACACGACCAATGCCATTTCCATGCTGTGCCCAGGCCTGAAGCCCGACTGGAACAGATCCAGATAAACCATTTCATCCAGGTACTGGGGGAACTGTCACGCAACCACACTCTCAACAACCTTCGCCACAAAGCGAAGGTTGGAGACCGGACGATAGTTAGCTAACACTGCCGGGTCCAGGGAAGGCTTCTTGAGGAGAGGCCTCACCACCGCCTCTTTCAAGGCGGCGGGAAAGTCACCCTCACTCAACGAAGCGTTTATAATCCCCTGGAGCCAGCCTCGTGTCACCTCCCGGGAGGCCAGTACCAACCAGGAGGGACACGGGTCCAATAAACACGTGGCGGCACTAATCTGATGATCTCGCCCAGCAGCTTTACATAAATGTTGAACAGAAGGGGCAAGAGGACCAACCCCTGTGACACCCCACATATAAGGTGCCTCAAGGTCGACCTCTGTCCCCCTGCCAACACGAACTGCGAGCGGTTGGAGAGGAAGGAGGAGAACCACCGCAAAACGGTGCCCCCTATTCCTACCCCCCTCAATCGCTGCAGCATGATACCATGGTCGATGGTATCAAAAGCCGCTGAGAGATCTAATAGGACTAGGACAGAGGAGCAACCCCTGTCCCGAGCCCTCCAGAGATCATCCACAACTGCGACCAATGCCGTTTCTGTCTGTACCCCTGCCTGAAGCCCGACTGGTACGGGTCTAGATAGATAGCTTCATCCAGGTGCCGGGGAAGTTGTCGTGCCACCACGCTCTCAACAACCTTTGCCACAAAACGAAGGTTGGAGACTGGACGATAGTTGGCTAATTCAGCCAGGTCCAGGGAAGGCTTCTTGAGGAGAGGCCTCACCACCGCCTCTTTCAAGGCAGCGGGAAAGTCACCCTCACTCAACGAAGCATTTATAATCCCCTGGAGCCAGCCTCGTGTCACCTCCCGGGAAGCCAGCACCAACCAGGAGGGACACGGGTCCAACAAACATGTGGTCGCGTTCAGTCTACCCAGAATCCTGTCCACGTCTTCAGGAGTCACAAGGTCAAACTCTTCCCAGATAACATTCTCAAGACCTGCCTCCACCATCCCCCTGAATCTACCCAGTCAGAGTCCAAGTCTTCCCGAATCTGAGTGATTTTGTCATACAGATATTGTACAAAGTCCTCGGCTCTACCCTCCAAGGGGTCCTCCTGTGCTCCCTGATGGAGTAAGGAGCAGGTCACCCTAAATGGCATGCAGCAAAGAGGGGGTTGAGGGGTTTTTTAGCTAAATTTTTAAGGAAAATTTTAAGGGGACCCGGGAGGGCAGGTGGGGGTTGTAAAAGTGGACCTGGGGGGGTCCAGATAGCGACTGTGCAGGATGATGGGTCGATTAGCTGCAGCAGAGGGGTCGCGAAAGGAAATTTAACTGGGGGGCAGGGGGACGAATGAAAGGGCTGTGTAATTGAAATAATGAGTGGGAGGGGCAGGTATGACGGGCGCAGGGGGTCATATCAAGTGTCGGGGGTGCACACGCGCTGTCTCCAAGCGATTGCGCACTCCGGCCCCCAATGCGTGACTCGTGTCCTGGGCTGTGTAGAGCCTCAGGCCCAGGGTCCGCGGCTGATGTTATGTAATGCCAGGTCGGTGGTTATTAAAGCCCCCCTCATCTGTGATCTTATTTTGGAGGGGGGTGCAGACCTGGCAGGTATTACAGAGACCTGGTTGGGCCAAGAAGGGGGGTCCCCCTCGTCGAGATGTGCCCACCAGGTTTCCATGCATTTCATCAGCCAAGGGCCCAGGGGAGGGGTGGGGGAGTGGCGGTGATCATTAGGGAGAGTCTCTGTCCGAGGGAGACCACTGTTCCTCAGATAGCCGGATGTGAGTCCCTTTGTGTGAAGTGGGGCCGTGAGGTGCAGATGGGTGCAGATGGGTTTGCTGACTACGTACCTGGCTCCCTGCCACGTGGCAGCGACTCTGCCCGAGCTACTCGCCGTCATTGCCGGGGTGGCGGTCGATACCCCCAGACTTATTGTCATGGGGGATTTCAACCTCCCATCCGCGGGTGAGGCGTCGGAGGTGGCTCGGGAGTTCATGGCTCCCATGACAGCCTTGGACCTGACCCAGTTAGTTCAAGGCCCCACTCACATAGGGGGACACACTCTGGACTTGATTTTTATCTCTGGTCAGTGGTTGAATGATCTTGGTAGAGGGGACCTAGATATTAAACCATTGTCATGGACAGATCATTCACTCCTTCAACTAGACTTTCCTACCGCCTGCCCCCGCCGCAGGGAGACGGAACCGACCAGATGGTTCCGTCCCAGGCACCTGATGGATCCCGAAAGGTTCCTGACGGAGCTTGGGCCGTTTCCTGAGACTCTAACACACGACTTGACTGAAGAGCTGGTGGCCGCCTGGGAAAGGGCCGCTGGAGCTTTGGATCGCATCGTGCCTTTGCGGCCTCTGACCCGATGCCGATCTCAATTAGCTCCTTGGTTCTCTGAGGAGCTGAGAGAGCTGAAGCGTCGGAAAAGACGCCTAGAGAGCATTTGGAGGACTAGTCAATCCGATTCCGACCGGACACAGGTGAGGTCTTATATCAAGACCTACCTAGTGGGACTTCCGGTTTGCTGGCTACTGACAAAAGACGGTCCTTCTTTTCGGACCGCCAGCCACGCCGCCTGTAGAGCCGCTTCGATTCCAAGAAGTGGCTTGAAAACTCCCAAATCTGAAGGATTGGTGGAGCAGAGTGAGCAAGGAGCAGGTTGAGCCCCTGTGAGCCCCCAGAAAATCATTACTGGGGAGGAAACAGGCGCGGCTCCCTTTCAACTTGCTGAGACTCCGGATGGCGTGGGACGACTCTGCTTTGCGCAGAGCAAGTCGGCTGCAGCAACCTCTTAAATGAAATCAACTTCAATAATTAGCGGAAACAACAACTTGAACCCTCAAACCTAGAAATTGCAAGTATTATTGTTTTTGTGACTTCCTGATTTAAGCAAAAGTGCGAGCGAGTGAAAGTGGCTTGAAAAAATGGTGCCCGGCTTCAGCGTTAACAAGCTGAGAGTGAGAGTGGACTTGTAAAGTTATTTTAACTAGCTACAAAGTTGTGCTGCTTGTAACAAGGAGGAACAGGAGAACAGGAAAAATTCCTTTAAAATAAGCCTGAGTTTGCTTCAGTCTAATTCTATCCCCAATTTGATTAAACCTGGGGGATTTTTTTAGAGGACTTTGTGGTGGTGGTGGAAAAGGAAAAAGGATCTCCTTTTTCAGAAAAACTAATCTACGTGGCAGAATGGCTTCTAAGAAACAGGAAAGAAAGGCAGCAGGGGGGGGATCCCCCACACGCAAACCTGAGCAGCAGCTTCCTCCCACTCAGCAGAGTCAGAAAAAAGATTTTGATGTTGAAAGTTTAAAAGATTTTATTACTCAGGCTCTGGATGATAAATTTCAAAAATCACAACAGGAAATTAAGCAGGAAATTAATGAAATTAAAAAGCTGGTGCAAGAGAATTATGGCAAGGTGACTAATAAATTATCGAATGTGGTGTCTGGCCTGTCAGAAATTATTATTAAAGTGGATTCTAAGTTGGAAGAATTTAAATCAGAAGTGAATGTTAAAATAAAGGATACTGATTACAAAATTTCTGATGTTGATAATAAAATGCAGAAGTTGAAAACGAAATTACGATGATGCAATTCAGGTCCATGGAATTTGCCATAAGAATTAGAGGTATTAAGGAGAATGATCGACAAGACCTGAGACAGATTTGTGCTGATGCTTTGGCTGTGTTGTTAAAAATTAATCCTGAAGAGATGTTTTACAAAATAGACAAAATTTACAGAGTGAATTCATGGGTGGCCAGACAAAGACAATTGCCTAGAGATGTGGTGATATATTTTACAGATAGAAGAATGAGAAATGATATTTTGCAAAAATCTTTTCTTTCTTCTGTGCAAGTGGAGGGAGCTCAAATTGGAATTTATAAAGAATTACCACCTAAGATGTTAAAAGATAGAAAAGATTTTGGCTTTTTAGTGAATGAATTAAAAAAACAACAAATACCATTTCGGTGGGATGCCCCAACTGGCATAATTCTGAAGTACAATGGAGAAAGACATTGATTGAATACTGTTGAGAAGGCGGAACATTTCTATTATACTGTTTTTAAAAAGAGATCACCATCCCCACGTACATCTACTGTGTTGGAGATAAAGGAGAGTGACAAGGAGAAGCAACCTCAGCAAGAGATGGAAGAGCAGCTTAAGCAGGTGGAATCAGAGACAGCGGAAATGCAGGGTGCTACAGGAGGTTTTCTGGAGGAGCCCCTGTTAGAATCTTCTCCAATTTTGTCTACAAGAGATATGGCTTTGGACCTAGCTCGGATGGCTGAAGCCAAAGACCAGCGTGTAACTCGTGCAATTTCCAAGCAACTCAAAGAAAAGCAACAACAGGAAAGACCTAAGGCACAACAATACAAAAAGGGAGTCAAGAGTACTATACAAGAAAGAGAAGCCATGAGGGGAGCAAAGCCGAAGACTTCGGAAGATATTCGGCAATTCTGCTCGTCGCTTCAAAAAAGTATGCATGACGATTAAGTTTCTATCTTGGAATGTGAATGGATTGAATTCACCACAGAAAAGGAAGAAGTGATTTACATATTTGAGACAATTTAATAATGATATAATTTGCTTACAAGAAACTCATGTCAGAACACAAGATCAAAAATACTTGATAAATTCAAAATTAGGAACATATTTCATAGCTTCAAATTTGGAAAAAAAGAGTGGTGTGGTCATTTACATAAATAAAAGACTGTCAGCTAAAATTATAGAAGCAGATGAAGGCGGCAGGTTTATAGCAATTGAATTGCATACAGTAAATGGCCAAATTCTCGTGATTGGAATTTATGCTCCTAATCAACAACAGGATCATTTTTATAAAACTTTGCACACTAAAATACTGCAATGGGATTATAGATCTATCTTAATCATGGAAGATTGGAATGGAGTAATTGATTCCAAATTAGATAAAAAGAGCCTGGCGAAGTCAAGGATTAGACTACCACAGACTTTTTTCGACATGAAAGAAGATTTGGAATTAAAAGATATTTGGAGAATACATAATCCAAAAGAATTGGACTATACTTTTTTCTCTGATAGACATAGATCTTTTTCTAGGATTGATTTTATTCTATTATCAGATGATTTACTTGTTAAGACAAAAAGAACAAAGATCTTTCCAAGAACTCTATCCGACCATAGCCCAGTATGGATAGAAATTGAGACTGGAAAGACTGAGAGAAGATCATGGAGATTAAATGAAAATTTGTTTAGATATGAAAAAAATATAATAGAACTTAAAAAGCAGATGAAAGAATTTTTTGAAATAAACTTGAATAAGGGTACTCCAATTGAAATTGTGTGGGATGCGAGTAAAGCGTATATGAGAGGGGTACTCATTCATATGAATTCTAAACACAAATTGAATCGACAAAAGAAAAGATCTGAATTGGAAGTAGAAATAAAGAATAAAGAACAGTTACTTATTAAAAATCCAATCCAGCATACGTGGTGCTATAAAACTTTTGAAAGATCAATTTCAAATGCTTATGGCGGAACAAGTTGCAACAAATTTACAATATGCGAAGCATAATACATTTTGTAATGCCAATAAACCGGGCAGATGATTGGCCTATACATTAAGGAAGAAGCAGAGTATACGGACTATTGATAATATCGATATTGGAGGGAAAGAAATTTTTCAACAAAAAATAATTAAAGAAGTCTTTGTAGATTATTACACTAAATTATATGCTAAAGATGATATGCAGAATGGACTTATAGAAAAATATTTAGAAAATAAAAGAGTCACAAAAATTACCAACCAACAAAAGGAAAGAATGAATTACTCTATAACAGTTGAGGAGATAATTGCAGCAATTAAACAATTGAAAACAGCTAAAGCTCCTGGAACAGATGGTTTGACTGCAGTGTATTATAAAACTTTGCAAGCAGAAATGGTGGAACAACTCAGAGACTTATTTTGTAACATACAACAAGGGGGTAATATACCCCCATCATGGAAAACAGCTTACATTTCTTTGATACCAAAAGAGCAAGTAGGTCCTAAAAAACCGGAGAATTATAGACCAATATCTCTTCTGAATAATGATTATAAAATTTACACAAAAGTACTAGCCAACAGGTTGATGCCAGTAATTCAAGAGGTGATTCACGATGATCAAGCGGGATTTATAGAGGGCAGATATATGAAGGGCAATGTAAGGCAAGTTATAGATTTATTGGAATATCTTGAGAAGAATAAACAGATCCCTGCAGTGCTGGTTTTTTTGGATGCGGAGAAGGCCTTTGATAGAGTGGACTGGAATTTTCTATTAAAGACTTTAAAAAAGATGGACTTTGGGGATCAATTTATACAGGCGGTTTCAGCAATTTACCAAGAGCAAAAGGCACAGATTATTATTAATGGAAGTTTGACAACAGACTTTAATATCGAAAAAGGAACAAGACAAGGTTGTCCGTTATCCCCATTGTTATTTATTTTAACACTAGAAGTCTTGTTGAATACAATACGGGACTTGAATATCTTGAAAGGTATAGTGATAAGGCAAGAGGACTACAGAATAAGGGCATTTGCAGATGATCTGGTTGTTACCCTAACACAGCTGATGGAATCAATAATCCAGATGAAAGACATTATAAAAGACTATGGCACAGTATCAGGATTTAGACTGAACCAGAAAAAAACTAAGATGATAGTTAAAAATATGACACAAGATCGAAAACACGAACTTGAAAGGAGGGCAGGTTTTGAGATTCTACCTAAGGTTAAATTTCTAGGAGTTCAGGTTGCAGAATCAAATATGAAATTGTTTCAAAATAATTATGAGGTGTTGTGGCGAGATATACAGAAAGATATGGAGACTTGGAAAAAACTGCAGCTGTCTTTACTTGGAAGAATAGCAGCAGTTAAGATGAACATTTTGCCAAGATTTCTTTTTTTGTTCCAAATGATTCCGGTGCTTAAAAGTGATAAACAATTGAAAGAATGGCAAAGTGGACTGAATAAGTTTGTCTGTAACGAGAAAAAACCGAGAGTGAAATTGAAAATTATGCAAGATGTTCCAGAAAGGGGAGGTCTTAAACTTCCAAACCTACAGTTATACTATGAAGCAGCAGCTTTGACTCAAGCAAGCGATTGGTTTGGAAGGAAAAAGACTGGAATATTGAATATAGAAAGTTTTGATCTTGAATTTGTTTGGCATGCTTACTTATTTCATGAAAACAAAGTGGACAAAGTATTTAAAAGCCATATACTTAGAGATTCTTTGATGAGAGTTTGGAAGAAGCACCGATCCAAATGGGATTATAAAATACCGCTATGGCTGGATCTTGGTCATATCATGTGGAATACAAATATAATGTCACTTGGGGGGTTTTTATATAAAGAAGTTCTTTTTGCAGATGCGGGCAGATGGCAACTGAAGACGTTAGAAACACTGTTGGATGAAGGGATTAATCTAACTTGGTTACAGTATAATCAACTTCAATTGAGATGGAAAGAGGACCAAAAAATTGGTATAATGTTGCATGAGGAAGAATTGGTTAGACATATAGAAGAGAAAGGTCCAATGCATATTAAAAGGGTTTATAATGTTTTGTTAGAAAGGGACTCAGAAACTGAATTGGTTAAAGATTGTATGATTAAGTGGGCACAAAACTTTGCAGAGCCAGTGATGTTGGAAACATGGCAAAAAATTTGGGTTCAGAATGTTAAATTTACACAGTCGCAGAATTTGAGGGAAAATTTTTATAAAATGTTTTATAGATGGCATTTAGATCCTAAGAAATTATCGTGTATGTACCCTAATGTTCAGCCAAAATGTTGGAGGTGTGACTGCTTAGATGCTACATATTATCATGTTTGGTGGACTTGTAAGAAAGTTAAGGCTTTTTGGATAAAAATTTGGTGGGTTATGCAGAATGTTTTCAAGAAAAAAATTCAATTTTCTCCACAATTGTTTTTATTAGGTATAGTTAAGGGTTTTACATTGGGTGAAACTAAGTTGATATTGTATATGATAACAGCAGCAAGATTATTGATAGGTAAATACTGGAAAAATGAAGCTCTGCCCACTATCGAGGAATGGACTTTGAAGATGGCCAGTTTTGCAGAGATGGCGAAGATTTCAGCATATTTAAAAGATCGCTCACAAGAGACTTATGAATGGGAGTGGAAAAAGTGGATAGATTATGTGCAGAACAAATATCAAACTAGGAAGTATCAAATAGCTTTTCATTGAAAGTATTATATAAAGATAGAAATATTTGAATTTTGTGAAGATGAAAAATTATACGGGGGATGGAGGGGTTCAAGTTTTATAAAAAAAAGGGATTTTGATTGGATTATATTCTATGGAAGTCCGGGGGGGGGGAGGGGAGGGTTAGTGGGGGTTGGGGAGAGTTAGGGTGGTTGGGGAGGTTGGGGCGGGTTGGGGGGGGAAATGGGGTGAAAATGTAATTGTAAAACTTTTGCAATAAAAAAAAAAGACCTACCTAGTGGCGATAAAAGCGGCAAAATCTAACCATTTTTCCGCTCTTATCGCATCTGCAGAGAACTGCCCAGCCGCCCTGTTTAGGGTGACCCACTCCCTTCCTCGGGGGGGAGTGCGGGAAGATCCCTTGCAGGGTCGTGCTGAGGATTTTGTGCAATTCCTACACGATAAAGTCGCTCAGATTCGGGATGGCTTGGACTCCAATTGGATGAGTCCACGGGAGGAGACCAGGGCAGGTCTTGAGAATGTTATCTGGGAGGAGTTTGATCCTGTGACTCCCGAGGATGTGGACAGGGTTCTGGGTAAGATTAGTGCCACCACGTGTTTATTGGACCCATGTCCCTCCTGGTTGGTACTGGCCTCCCGGGAGGTTACACGAGGCTGGCTCCAGGGGATTATAGGTGCTTCTCTGAGTGAGGGTGCCTTTCCTGCCGCCTTGAAAGAGGCGGTAGTGAGGCCCCTCCTCAAGAAGCCTTCCCTGGACCCAGCTGAATTAGCCAACTATCGTCCAGTCTCCAACTTTCATTTTGTGGCGAAGGTTGTTGAGAGCGTGGTGGCACGACAACTTCCCCGGCACCTGGATGAAGCTATCTATCTAGACCCATACCAGTCGGGCTTCAGGCAGGGGTACAGCACAGAAACGGCATTGGTCGCGGTGGTGGATGATCTCTGGAGGGCTCGGGACAGGGGTTGCTCCTCTGTCCTAGTCCTATTAGATCTCTCAGCGGCTTTTGATACCATCGACCATGGTATCATGCTGCAGCGATTGAGGGGGTTAGGAATAGGGGGCACCGTTTTGCGGTGGTTCTCCTTCTTCCTCTCCAACCGCTCGCAGTTCGTGTTGGCAGGGGGACAGAGGTCGACCTCGAGGCGTCTCGCATGGGGAGTGCCGCTAGGGTCGGTCCTCTCGCCCCTCCTGTTCAACATTTATGTGACGCCGCTGGGTGAGATCATCCGTGGTTTTGGGGTGAAGTGCCATCTGTACGCTGATGATACTCAGCTGTACATCTCCACCCCAGACCACCCCAACGATGCCCTTGATGTGATGTCTCGCTGCCTGGAGGCCGTGCGGGTCTGGATGGGGAGGAACAGGCTCAGACTCAACCCCTCCAAGACCGAGTGGCTGTGGCTTCCGGCGCCCCGATATAGTCAACAGGTGCCATCGCTGACTATTGGGGGTGAATCTTTGACCCCCACGGAGAGGGCTCGCAATCTGGGTGTCCTCCTGGACGCGCGGCTGTCTTTAGAAGAGCATATGACGGCCGTGGCCAGGGGGGCCTTTTATCAGGTTCGCCTGATTCGCTAGTTGCAGCCCTTTCTGGATCGGGATGCCCTGCACACGGTCACTCATGCCCTTGTTACTTCCCGGTTGGACTATTGTAATGCTCTCTACATGGGGCTCCCCTTGAAGAGCACTCGGAGGCTCCAACTGGTTCAGAATGCGGCCGCGTGGGTGGTTATGGGCAGAACTCGTTGTGCCCATGTGACACCCCTCCTGCGCAAGCTGCACTGGCTCCCAGTGGTCTTCCGGGTGCGATTCAAGGTGTTGGTTACCACCTTTAAAGCGCTCCATGGCATAGGACCCGGGTACCTCCGAGACCGTCTTCTGCCACCAATAGCCTCCCACCGACCAGTTCGCTCCCACAGAGAGGGTCTCCTCCGGGTGCCATCGGCCAAGTTACGTTGGCTGGCGACACCCAGGGGGAGGGCCTTCTCTGTGGGAGCCCCAGCCCTGTGGAACAAACTGCCCCCGGAAATACGTAAGATCTCCGACCTCCGGGTGTTTTGCTGCGCACTGAAGACCCTGTTGTTCCGCCAGGCCGGGCTATCAACATAATAGTTTTAAATTGGGGTATTTAAATTTTTTGGGGTTTTTAAATAGGCTGTACACAGCCCTGAGTCCTTCGGGAGAAGGGCAGTATAGAAATAAAATTATTATTATTATTATTATTATTATTATTATTATTATTATTATTATTATTATTATTATATAGAGCGGCCGGGCGATTATCTGATGATGCAATAAGAGCGGCAAAATAGTTACATTTTGCCGCTTTTATCGCCACTAGGTAAGTCTTAACATGAGATCTTACCAGTGTACGGTCGGACTCAGAGAGACTGGCCCTCCAACTGCTCTCTAGGCATCTTTTCCAGCGTTTCATCTCCCTCAGCTCCTCAGTAAACCAAGGAGCCAGGTGAGACCGGTGCCGGGTCAGAGGCCGCAAAGGCACGACCCGATCCAAAGCACCAGTGGCTGCCTTATCCCAGGCGGCCACTGGGTCTCCAGTCAAGGCGTGAGCCAGAGCCTCAGGGAATGGCCCAAGCTCCATCTGGAACCTATCAGGTTCCATCAGGCGCCTGGGGCAGAACCATCTCATCTGTTCTGCCTCCCTGTGGCGGGGAGGTCAAGGCAAAGGAGGGAGTGATCTGACCATGACAAGGGCTCGATCACTATATCCCCTATCTCAAGATCACTCAACTATTGTCCAGAGACAAAAACTAGATCCAGCGTGTTTCCCCCCATGTGAGTAGGGCCATGAACTAACTGGGTCAGGTCCATAGCCGTCATGGAAGCCATGAACTCCCGAGCCATCTCAGACATCTCACCTGTGGATGGCAAGTTAAAATCCCCCATGACCATAAGCCTAGGGGTGTCAACTGCCACCGTGGCTATCACGTTGAGTAGCTCGGGCAGGGCTGCCGCCATGTGGCAGGGAGCCAGGTACGTGATCAGCAAGACCATTTGTACCCCATGACTCCACTTCACAAGGAGGGACTTACAACCGGCAGTCTGAGGAACAGTGGCCTCCCTTGCCCCAAGACCTTCTTTAATAACAACCGCCACCCCCCCCGCCCCTCCCCTGTGACCTCGGCTGATGAAATGCATGGAAACCAGGTGGGCACATTTCAATGAGGGGGACCCCCCCTCCTGGCCCAACCAGGTCTCCATAACACCTGCCTGAACAAGATCACAAATGAGGGGGGCCTTATTTACCACAGACCTGGCGTTGCACAACATCAGCCGAAGGCCCGGGCCCTGAGGATCTGTGCAACCTGGGGAACAAGTAGAGCATTGGGGGCCGGAGCGCGCCACCGCTCAAAAACAGCAAGCACGCGCTCCCACAACATGATATGGCCCCCTGCTCCCACCATATCTGCCCCTCCCACCCACAGTACTGATGACAAGTCCATCATCGGAACAAGCTCTAACCCCCTCCTTGACCCCGGGTCCTACACCCCCCATACAGTGCCCCTCCGCCAGACCTGGCTCTCTCCTCGGTGGGTTATCCCCCAAACCCACAACCCTGGTTCTAATCCGACCCTCCCCCCCGGGACCCCTTAAAACATTTGCTAAAAATTTGGATAGAAAACCCCTCAGCCCCCTCTTCGCCGCATGCCACCTCTCTGGGTTCCAAAACCCATCATCAAGGTAGGCCCTCGATAATGTAGCGGGCCAGATCTGTGAGAGGGGGGAGTCTCGCAGAGCAAGAAGTTCGGCCGCTGACTGCATCCAAAGTCCGGAAAAGGTGGAGATGACATCTGGCCAGGGTTCCATAAGATGATCTAAAAAGTCCTAGAATGGAGAGACAAGCCAACTCGAAAGTGGGTAAACTGGACTCCACCATCCTCTCATGACAGTGGAAGGAGTCTTGTGCCATTTTGGTAAACTCAGAGGGTAGACATCCAAACCATCCTCTCACGATGGCTAGCCAGATGGAAATGGCTATGGAAAGTTCGATAATCTGTGCCCTCTGGTAGAGAGATGGCAGTAGAACCAGATTCCCTCAGAACCCACATCGTAGTTGTTCACTCTCCGAACGGTCTCCAAACAGTCAAGGGGCACAGCTGGAGTAAAACCGCTTCAAAGGCAGAGTAGTAAAACCCAGGGGGGGTAATAGATGGACCACGGGAGGAGGTGGCTTGTGGGACAAGAGCAGCTGGGGTGGTGACCACGATAGGCCTGCAAACAGGCTAAAGAGGGGGGGAGGGAGGGGGAACGGCCGGAGGCAGCCGAACGGCCAACCCTCGGCCGTTCTCCAACCTCTCCAACTCCCCAGATCTTCCAACGTTTCGTCATTCATACCCCCAGTCTGTAGTCCCGGTCTCAAAACGGGGCCTCCGGATCACTGCAGGAATGGGCCAGCAGAAAATAAGCCAACCCCCTGCCAGGTCCAGGTAGTTTCAGATGGAAGCCAGCAGCCTCTCACCTCCCCCTCGTCAGTAGTCACCGGTTGCTGCCCTCTCGCTTTATACTATCACTTAGCTGGTTTTCAAGCCCTAAAGCTAATTCACTGTGGTTGTAAAACTCTGACTCTAGGCCCTTATCCCAGCATGGAGCTGGCTCACTTAAAGTTGCTGAGTCATTTGTCATCTGATTACACGGAGGGGTTAGCGAGCCTCCCGACTGGCTTCTCAACTGGCTCTCCTTGGCCTGTGCCCACAGATCCCACTCCAGGGAAGAATCCCCAAACAATGCCAACGCCTCGCAGCTATCCTGCAGGGGAAGGGGGGAGGATGCACGACCCACTATTGATGGTATAGGCTGACAAAATCTGTCAATTTTCTGTTGTTTTTGTGGATTGGCTCCACCTTCTTTACTATTTGGTGAGCAGTGAGCCGTCTTTCTTTTCTTCCCGTTGGGAGAGGCCATCTTCCGACTTTCGAAATCTTCTCTCAACGATGTTAATTCACACATGAGGAGGTGGCAGCATTGAAGCTTCCGGCCTAATATGGCTTCCAAAGCTGACAGAGCGTCAATCTGTAAACAGATGGACCAATGCATTGAGGGTCGGGGGAACAGCGACACGGACCAAATCGTCCAACAGCTCCTCCAACAAGCCATCTTGGAAAGCGTCCATGAGGGCTGCTTCATTCCAGACCGAATCTTGCCTAAGCAGCCGAAACTTGCTGATGTATTCCTGTAATAGTCGTTGGCCCTGCTTCAGGGCTTTCAGGCATCGAGTAGTGGTCTGAGTCTTGATTGGGTCCTCATACATGAGCCAGAGATGATCACAAACCCTGGGAAATCATCCAATAACGGACTAGGCCAAACAAGCAGGGGTGTGGCCCACGAGGCCACAGCGCCTGAGAGAAGGTTGATCATAAACCCCACTTTATCCTGGTCAGTGGGGAAGTCCTCAGCCCTCAGGCTGATGAAGAGTTGGCATTGTCCCAAAAATGCTGGAAACCGGGCTTGATTACCATCAAATTTATCTGGCACCGCAACTGGGCATTTCCAACGGAGTTGTGGAGCAGCATTAGCTTGAAGCTGGGCAACTTGCACCAACAGCAGTGCCTTCTGTTCGGTGAGCTGGACATTCTCTGCACATACCTGCTCCATGGTATTAAGTGGGTCGCAGACAAACTGTTCTGACCCAGCCTTTGCAAGCAATGAGAAACCATTTACTCACGAGTAAAACACGCTCCTTTTTTAAAAACTGGGCAGGAACAGTCTTTATTCACATTGAATAGATAAAACCAAAAATAATTAGTTACAAATGAAAGTCTTTTCCCCTTATGAAACAGGGCACAAACAGTCTCTGTTCACATGAGAACTCAAGATAAAAAGTCCTTCAATTATTAAGCCAAATGTCACTCTCCAAAATGACGATGACCAAAAGCGCCATCTCGGGGTTGCCACACATGGGAGGGAACCCCTGTTACGAGAGGAGGGTGGTGGGGACTCTCAGGAATGCCAAGGACAGCACCGGAGGCTGGAGGAGCAGGCCACAAAGTGAAAGCGAGCGACGAGCAAGGCAGGAAATAAAGAAGCTGAGTGTTTGGCTGGCGTTTATTATTGTTTATTTATTTATTGGTTTGATTTATATGCCGCCCTTTTCCGGAGACTCAGGGCGGCTTACAATGCGTTAAGCAATAGCCTTCATACTTTTGTATATACCTGCTTAGTAGGGCTTTCGGCCCCCGCAAGCGATGTTCTTTTTTATACAAAGTCAGCTTATTGCCCCCACAAACCGGGTCCTCATTTTACCTACCTCTCATTTGACTCCCTCTTCTTTGTGGCAACCCCTGAGATATTGGAATGTGTGGGAGTAGGAATACAGATGAGAAGCCAAACTTCCAACAGCAATGTTTATTGCAGATAATGACTCAGTAAAACCAACATGCAACTTCCGGCTGATAGCCCCTTTTAAAGGAAAACTTTCAGCCTTTAACCAATAACATTAAAATATGTCCCGCACCTGCGTGGCAGAAGAAAAGTCTCTGCTCACACCTGTGCAGACATAACACCCCTTCCCCCTTCCTCAGGGAAACTTCGTATACCACAAACATAATCATCCAGATACATTGGTCTATGGCGGCTTCGCGTCGACTGGCAGCTCTCCTGTATTTCTGTCGAGCCCTCACACGTCGACTGCATTCTCGATGATTCTTCAACTACATCAGATGGCTTACAAATACTCTCTGGGGGCCCCTCCTGAACATATCCCTCAGTTGGAGATGGGGAAAAGCGAGACGAGCTCCATGGCAATGGACCCTCAATAACAGGTGTTTCATTCTGCACAGGCCTCAGCCCTTCAGATACCCTTTCACTGCGTTGTTGTCCCTCTCGTTCTTCTGGATTCCCACCCTGGTTTATTTCTTCCAGCTCCCTAACAGCTGTCCCCCTCACTCGGCTCCGAAGCTGATCGATATGTCGGTGCCACAGGCGCCCATCCTCGAGCTCCACCCGGTATGAACGGGGATCCGTAACATCTGTAATCTGTGCCAGCACCCATATGGGTTGACCAGTATAATTCCGGGCGTATACTAGATCACCTTGCTCAAAGGTTCTGACCGTATTTTCCCAGTCTGTGAGGGTTTCTGTCGAATAATCAGGGTGTATTCTATCCAAATTTGTTCTCAGCTGGCGACCCATAAGTAATTCGGCTGGGCTCTTTCCGGTGGCTACACAGGGAGTGATGTGTTGGTTGAACAAATACTTATCAAGTTTCTCCTGATAGTCCCCTGGACCCATTCAAGTCAAGGCCTCTTTCGTCGATCGCACCATTCACTCCGCCTGCCCGTTACTTGCGGGGTGAAATGACGCAACCAGGGTGTGACGTATTCCTCAGCCCTGGCTGAATCCCCGCCTCTGGCACCACATCTTCTCCAGCCTCCTCATTGTCCAACTCGAGTGCCAGCTGCACAGGCTGCTGGCACAGCACCACACCAGCCTCCTCACTGTCTGAATCAGCTACTAGCTGCACAGGCCACGTACGAGCCACAACAGGCAGGGAGATCCCGCAATAAGGACAGTAATGTAAATTTTACTACTTCCCAGAATCCCGGTTTGATTGCTCACCCTCTCTGAACGACAAGCATCCGTGTTAATAGTAAAACACTCATCCTCTGGGGTTCTTAGCCTCGGTGGGCCACGCTTCCCCCCCATTTCGAATTGAAGTCTGTCCAGCTGGGGGGGCAAGCAACGTGGCACGGCAAACTTGTGCTAGGTGACCCTTCTTCCCACACCATCTACAAATGGTGTTTTTATGGCGACACATAGCTCTCGGATGGTTTCCGCCGCACCCTATACATGAGGAGAACAACTTTTGATCCTCTGTCCATCTATGCTCCTTGCTAGCCGCTCTCAACCAATGGACATCATCATGATTATTTCCCTCATCTTCAGTGTCCTCCCATAATTCCACCTCTCCCTGATGGATGGTTTCCCCCCTTCTAGCCGCCAGGGGGCTGCCCGACTTCTGTGTCTCTTCCGTCAATCTATTTGATGATTCGACGGCTTGTGCCTCCTCTACTGCTGTCTGTAGTGTTAACGTTGGTTTTGCCAGTAATCATCTCTGTAACCGAACATCCTGAACCCCACAGACCAATCTGTCTCGAAGGGCTTCATCTAAGTTGCTAAATTCACAATAGATAGCTGCTTTCCTGAAGGCTGCCATATAACAACTGATAGACTCACCCTCCACCTGGTCCCTATGGTAAAAAGTATGTCTTCTAGCAATGCAAGATGGTCGAGGTGCATAATGTTCCCTCAATTTGCTTAATAATATGTCCCAAGGAACTGTCTGCAGGGGTTGGGGTGCAATGAGGGCCCTCGCTGTCTCAGACACTTCTTTTCCACAAATGCTCAAAAAAAGTGCTCGTTTACGATTGTCTGTGATATTGGTATAGTCATTAGCTTCCAATATACAGTCAAAAAGGATTAGATAAGAATCCCACGTCTGTGTTTCAGGATCAAACAGAATAAACTGTGGTGAGTTAGCCATTCTCTTTCCAAAACAAACAGTCTCCACTCACGCGTGCCTCTTTTATCTCTACATTGGCTCAGGGCCCAGCAATTCCTCCTTCGTCGCCAATGGAATGTGTGGGAGTAGGAATACAGATGAGAAGCCAAACTTCCAACAGCGATGTTTATTGCAGATAATGACTCAGTAAAACCAACATGCAACTTTTTTCCCTTTTAAAGGAAAACTATCAGCCTTTAACCAATAACATTAAAATATGTCCCACACCTGCATGGCAGAAGAAAAGTCTCTGCTCACGCCTTCGCGGACATAACAGCTATCATGTCTCCCCTAGTCCTTCTCTTCATTAAACTAGACATACCCAGTTCCTGCAACCATTCTTCATATGTTTTAGCCTCCAGTCCCCTAATCATCTTTGTTGCTCTTCTCTGCACTCTTTTTAGAGTCTCAACATCTTTTTTACATCGTGGCGACCAAAACTGAATGCAATATTCCAAGTGTGGCCTTACCAAGGCATTATAAAGTGGTATTAACACTTCACGTGATCTTTTTTCTATCCCTCTGTTTATGCAGCCCAGAACTGTGTTGGCTTTTTTGGCAGCTGCTGCACACAGCTGGCTCATATCTAAATGGTTGTCCACTAGGACTCCAAGATCCCTCTCACAGTTACTACCATTGAGCAAGGTACCACATATACGGTACCTGTGCATTTTGTTTTCCTTCTCTAAATGTAGAACCTTGCTTTTTTCACTGTTGAATTTCATTTTGTTAGATAGCACCCAATGTTCAAGTCTTTCAAGATCCTTCTGTATCTTGAGCCTATCTTCTGGAGTGTTGGCTATTCCTGCCAGCTTGGTGTCATCTGCAAATTTGTTGAGTTCCCCATCTATTCCCTCGTCCAAGTCATTGATGAAGATGTTGAAGAGTACTGGGCCTAAAACAGAGCCCTGGGGTACTCCACTGCATCCTTCCCTCCATGTAGATGCAGTTCCATTGAGGACTACACGTTGAGTGTGGTTGGTCAGCCAGTTACAAATCCATCTGGTGGTGATGCTGTCTAACCCACATTTTTCTACTTTATCTAGTAGTAGGTTATGGTCTACTTTATCAAATGCTTTACTAAAGTCCAAGTAAATTATATCGACAGCATTCCTCTGGTCCACTAATTTTGTCACTTTGTCAAAGAATGCAATAAGATTAGTCTGGCATGATCTGTTTTTGACAAACCCATTTTGGCTTTTGGTTATTACTTGGTTTGCTTCTAGGTGTTCGGTGATTTGTTGTTTGATTATCTTTTCCAGATTTTTTTTTAAATTTGATTTATATGCCACCCTTCTCCGGAGACTCAGGGCGGCTTACAGTGCATTAAGCAATAGCCTTCATACGTTTGTATATTTTATACAAAGTCAGCTTATTGCCCCCACAAACTTGGTCCTCAATTTACCTACCTTAGAAAGGATGGAAGGCTGAGTCAACCTTGAGCCTGGCAAGATTTGAACTTACTTTAATTGCAGACAGCTGGTGTTAAATTACAGTGCTTAGTCTGCAGAGCTATCCAGGCTCCTTTAATTAATTCCTATCCATTTCTGGCATTTTTCAGATGCTGTGTCCTAAGTGGAGTTTTCTTTTCCCCTTTCCTAAGTAAAAAGGATGTCTAAGAGAAGGCAAATGTTTGTGAGTTCACAACTCCAGTTTCTCCCCTTTGGCTAACTTAGGTCCTTAATAAATATAACAATAAAATAATGAATCAGTCAAAACAGGTAAATTCATGGCGTTTACATATCATCCAGAGATGTATACATTAATTTTTTAAATAATAGTTAACATTTCCTTTAAAAACGAATAGATCAAAAACATCACCATCAAAGGAAATATCATATAGTTTCTTTCAATGAAAAATGTCTGTCTTTTGACTTCTGGTTGGTGACCCGTGGTGGCATGGCGTTGTGAGAGCAATCGCTGCCCTCCAACACCACTTTTACGCCACGTTTTGGGGACCCTTTGAGGCGTGGAAGCTTGGAGAGCTTCGCGGACAATAGTGGGAATTCAGCAAGCAGAGAAGTGAGAAGCAATCACCCTCTGCTGGACCGATCGCCACTGTCAAACCAACGCGGTGAGTCTGCCTTCTAATGGCAGACCCGAAGCCATGGTAACCAACAAAGACGGGAAGCAAGAAATTTTGGCGAAGCTGGTGTCAGAAGAACGCTTATATCCACTTTCCCTTGGGCACTTTGTGATCGAAATTGGCAGAATCGAACTGGCTGGGTCGGACGGAAGGATCCACAGAAAGGAACAAGCGGCGATTGCAAGTGAAGGCACAGATCGTATTGGCGTGGGATCGCAGGCAAGCCGGTGAGGAATAAGCGAGAAGGAGATGGTTGAAGCAGAGCGGCGGCGCTATTAAAGGTTGGGAGGTACTATATATTTATCCAAAAATTGAGGAGACTTGGGTGGCCGAAATTGAAGATTGGGCTGATAGAGGAGAAGCGGGAGACCGGAAGTGCGGCCATTGCCCAGAATAGCAACAAGAACACTGAGCATGCTGAGATGGAGGAAGGAGCACCAGGAAAGAGAAACTAGATAGCTTTCAAAACTAGAACTAGAACACATCGACAGCGCTGGAAATCAATCCCCAAGAGCCGTTATGAACTGACAACAGGGAAGGAGCTATCCAAATCATATAGGAAGTAACGTACCTTTGTGGAACTTGACTGCATTTGAATACTTTCCTATACCTTTTTATACTTGAAGAGATAAACATTCTGATTCTCATTTAAAGTAATTCATTTGTGATAAACTCCCACTAATATCTGCATATTTATATATTTATATATTTATATTGATATATTTGCATCCATATATATTTACATCCATATATATATTTGAATAATATATTTATATAGACGTGTATAAGTGTGGTCATATATAGTGATATACCTATTTTCCAAAATATTTTTCTTTACTAACCTGATTGTTTACATTACAACACCTAATATTTAAAATTGTGATACCAAGTAACAATAGAGTATCAATTAATTAATTAACTATCTATTTATATATCTATATATTTATACATACTTATTATATATAATAATATACTTGAATAATCGTATAGATTTATATAGATTTAGTGATAAACAGTGATATCTTCTTTCCTATCTAATTAATTATTTGTATTTATCTAATCAATTATCTGCATTCATTGATTGTGGGATATATATCATAGCTAGAATTTACAAATTGTGATATCAATTGGACAATAGAATAGATGTGAATAATAGATAATAGAATACAAATTAATCAACAATAATTGGATAATTCGATAAAACAACGCAACCTTTGAAAATAGTACCACTAGAAATACAAAAAGAAGGCAACACCAAATTAAAAAAAGAGGATAATTAGTGGATGATAATTTGGAGAAACATCGAAAGGATTGTGAGAGACCAGAAAAAGGTTTTGAAGGAGATGACAAGTCTCTCATCCACTGTCCTCAAAACGGCAAAGAAAACCACCTCTAACACTACGATAACAATGTCATCACCGGCTACACAGAGGTCGACTGAAGGACTGTCAAAAATAGAAAAATCAGCCATGATACCCACCATGCAAGCTATGCAGTCGTCGTTGACTGCGATCCAGGAGACTATGCTCATGATGCAAGAGAAGATGTCGAGTAACCATATAGAGCTGAAGACGGACATCAGAGCCATTGATCAAAAAATGAATGATATACAAGAGGCAATACATATCAATGAACAAAAGATAAAAAAGATGGAAACTAAAATTGAACAAAATGAAAGAAACCTAGATACAGTTGACCAGAAGTTAATGGCACAGATCAGGGAGCTCGAGGATTCAATCACTTAATTAGAGATGGACAAAGCCTCCTTCTATCTACGCTTTCAGAACATTGCTGAAGATAAGGAAGAAGATCTGGGCCAAGTGATGGCTGAATTAATAGCCGAGGTTCTGCAACAAGACAAACAAGATATAATAAAAGAATTGGATGAGGTATATAGAGTGCAGACTAATTACGCCAGAAGAAACAAATTGCCCAGAGAAGTACACATTAGATTTGCATGGAAAAAAGTTAAAGACATCTTTTATAGCATGGTGAGAGAAGAACCGGTGATGTATAAAGGAAAGGAGGTGATAGTATTAAAGCAAGTCCCAAGGAGAGTGAGGGAATCAAGAAGAGACTATAGATTTCTGGACATTCAGTTGAATAAGAGGAATATCCTCTTTAGATGGATATTGCCGGAAGGCATGCTGATTACATGGCAGGGAAAGAAAATCAAAATAGACAGCCTCATAATAGCTCAAGACTTTTTAGATCAGCTGAGAGGGACAGAGGAAGATCAAAGTAGCAAGGAGGATATGGAAGCAATAACACGGGAAGAGGAAACTATCCAACAGAGGAGATCCAAAGAAGGAACCCCGGAGGAGAAGGAGACAGAGGACAAGGAAAGCAAGGAGACAAAGAAGAAGCAAAGACCGCAAAGAACTACACGCACAAACAAAAACTAAGACAACACAAAGGATGTAAGATATGGAAGATTGGAAATTAACATTGATTAATGTCAATGGTCTGAATGACAATAAAAAGAGGAAACAATTCTTTATAAAATTAGCCAAACAAAATGCTGATATAATATGCCTCCAGGAGGTGCATATAAAAAAAGAAGACGAAAAGTACCTAGAGTACAACAAACTTGGAAAAAATTTTACTTCCTTAGCTGGAAAAAAAAAGGGGCGTGGCATTGTATATCAAGAAGGAAATTGTAGCAGAACTAAAATACACTGATTCCAAGGGCAGGATACTAGCAGTGGAAGTAAAGAGAGGAAATCTTCCAATATTATTAATAGCCATCTACGCCCTGAATAAAAATCTGGGGGAATTTTACAAAAAGTTAGGTGAAAAAATAAGTAATATGGACTATAGTAATATCTGCATAATTGGAGATTTTAATGGGGTAGTGGACTCGGATAAAGACCACAAAAGTACCAATGACCAAATGAAAAAAAGAAAAAAATTACCAAAAACCTTTTTTGATTTAGTAGACGAATTAAATCTTGTAGATATTTGGCGAACCTTACATCCAAATAAGAAACAATACACCTACTATTCTAGCCCTAAAAAATCGTGGTCAAGAATAGATCGTGGTCAGCTGGCTCCAGGGGATTATAGGTGCTTCTCTGAGTGAGGGTGCCTTTCCTGCCGCCTTGAAAGAGGCGGTAGTGAGGCCCCTCCTCAAGAAGCCTTCCCTGGACCCGGCTGAATTAGCCAACTATCGTCCAGTCTCCAACCTTCGTTTTGTGGCGAAGGTTGTTGAGAGCGCGGTGGCACGACAACTTCCCCGGCACCTGGATGAAGCTATCTATCTGGACCCGTACCAGTCGGGCTTCAGGCAGGGGTACAGCACAGAAACGGCATTGGTCGCGTTGGTGGATGATCTCTGGAGGGCTCGGGACAGGGGTTGCTCCTCTGTCCTAGTCCTATTAGACCTCTCAGCGGCTTTTGATACCATCGACCATGGTATCATGCTGCAGCGGTTGAGGGGGTTAGGAATAGGGGGCACCGTTCTGCGGTGGTTCTCTTCCTTCCTCTCCGACCGCTCGCAGTTTGTGTTGGCAGGGGGACAGAGGTCGACCTCGAGGCATCTCGCATGGGGAGTGCCGCAAGGGTCGGTCCTCTCGCCTCTCCTGTTCAACATTTATGTGAAGCCGCTGGGTGAGATCATCCGTGGTTTTGGGGTGAAGTGCCATCTGTACGCTGATGATACTCAGCTGTACATCTCCACCCCAGACCACCCCAACGATGCCCTTGATGTGATGTCCCGCTGCCTGGAGGCCGTGCAGGCCTGGATGGGGAGGAACAGGCTCAGACTCAACCCCTCCAAGACCGAGTGGCTGTGGCTTCCGGCGCCCCGATATAGTCAGCAGGTGCCATCACTGACTATTGGGGGTGAATCCTTGCCCCCCACAGAGAGGGCTCGCAATCTGGGTGTCCTCCTGGACACACGGCTGTCTTTAGAAGAGCACATGACGGCCGTGGCCAGGGGGGCCTTTTATCAGGTTCGCCTGATTCGCCAGTTGCAGCCCTTTCTGGATCGGGACACCTTGCGCACGGTCACTCACGCCCTTGTCACCTCCCGGTTGGACTATTGCAATGCTCTCTACATGGGGCTCCCCTTGAAGAGCACTCGGAGGCTCCAACTGGTCCAGAATGCGGCCACGCGGGTGGTTATGGGTGCAACTCGTTGTGCCCATGTGACACCCCTCCTGCGCGAGCTGCACTGGCTCCCAGTGGTCTTCCGGGTGCGATTCAAGGTGTTGGTTACCACCTTTAAAGCGCTCCATGGCATAGGACCCGGGTACCTTCGAGACCGACTTCTGCCACCAGTAGCCTCCCACCGACCAGTCTGCTCCCACAGAGAGGGTCTCCTCAGGGTGCCATCGGTCAAGTTATATCGGCTGGCGACACCCAGGGGGAGGGCCTTCTCTGTGGGAGCCCCAGCCCTGTGGAATGAACTGCCCCCCGAAATACGTAGGATCTCCGACCTCCGGGTGTTTCGCTGCGCTCTGAAGACCCTGTTGTTCCGCCAGGCAGGGCTGTTAACATAACGTTTTAAATTGGGGGTATTTTAAATTTCTGGGATTTTAATTGGAGCCTAATTATTTAATGATTTTAAATTTTAAATTGTTGTTTTGTTTCTGTGTTTTTAAATAGGCTGTACACCGCCCTGAGTCCTTCGGGAGAAGGGCGGTATAGAAATAAAATTATTATTATTGTTATTGTTATTATTATTATTATTATTATTATTATTATTATTATTATTATTATTATTATTATATGATGTGGGTAAGCAGGAATATGGGGATGGAAATCATGTCAGCAGAAATCACACCCAATGTATGGGCTGACCACAACCCGCTAGAAATTAGATGGAAAAGCCTATATAGGAGAAGAAATAAGAGATGGAGGTTAAATATACAATTCCTGAGGGATAAGCAAAACATTGGGAAAGTAAAGGGAGAATTAAAATCATTTTTTGAAGAAAATGAAAAGGAGCCAACAGTGCAAGGAATAACATGGGATACAATGAAGGCGTTTTTGAGAGGTCTAGCAATATCATATGGTTCATACAAAAACAAAGAAAAAAAGAAAAATACAGAAGGAATTGTTGGAAGAATTAGGGAATGCTGAGAAGAATGTACAGCAAAACCCAGGAGATGAGGCAGCTAAAGAAAATTGGATGATTATATGACACAGACTAAATATTCTAGAGCAGGAAGAATTGATATATAAGATAAAACGAACCAAACAATACTATTTCGAAAACGCAAACAAACCGGGCAGGTGGTTGTCCTATAGGCTAAAAAAAGAAAATGAGAAAGGGACCATCTACCAGCTGGAAGATTCAGAGGGACGTATTGTGAATAAAGAAGAAGATAAACTTGAGATCGCCCGAGAGTATTATGCCACCTTATATAAAGAGGAAGAAATCCCAAAGGAAAAAGTGGACCAATACTTGTCAGAAGAAAAACTTCCATTGGTTGGAGAGGATGAAAGAGAAATGCTTAACAAGGAAATTACAATGACGGAACTGAAGATGGCAATATCCAAACTTAAAAACAATAAGTCACCAGACCCAGATAGATTCCCAGGAGAATTATACAAAAACCCAGACTTAGAGGAAATACTCCTACCAAAGTTGTTGGAAATTTGCAATGAGGCCTTGATAAGATCAAAAATTCCAGAATCGTGGAGGGAGGCATACATTACACTCATACAGAAAGAAGGTGTGGATTCAAAATTGATAAAAAATTACAGACCTATCTCCCTCTTAAATACAGACTACAAAATTTATATGAGTGTTATGGCAGGAAGATTAAAGACAATTTTACATAATTTGATACACAGTGACCAAAATGGATTCCTCCCTGGAAGGCAGATAAGGAATAACACGAGGGTGGTAATAGATATACTTGAATATTATGAGGAGCACCCGAACAAAGAAATAGCATTGGCCTTCTTGGACGCCCAGAAGGCGTTTGATAACCTGAATTGGGAGTTTATAATTCAGCAAATTAAAAAGATGAAATTTGGACCGAACTTTGAAAATATGATAACTACAATTTACGAAAAACAAAGAGCTAATATCCTATTAAATGGAGAACTAACAAAAACTTTCCAAATTAGAAAGGGTGTAAGACAAGGATGCCCTCTATAACCTCTTTTGTTTATACTAGCCTTAGAAATTTTATTGAAAAGGATTAGAAATAATAACGAAATTATTTATTTATTTATTTATTAATTTAATTTGTATACCGCCCTTCTCCCAGAAGGGACTCAGGGCGGTGAACAGCCAAAATTAAAAAACATACAAATACAAAAGTTAAGATAATTAAAAAAATTAAATAATTGGCTACCCAATTTAAAACCCCAAATCCATAAAATTTAAAATCCCAGTTAAAAACCATTTAGGCTAGGCCGGCTTGATGAAATAAAAACGTCTTCAGGGCTTTACGGAAGGTCCGGAGGTCCGGGATCAATCGTATTCCGGGAGGCAGCTCATTCCACAGGGCGGGTGCCCCCACAGAGAAGGCTCGCCCCCTGGGGGCCGCCAGCCGACATTGCCTGACTGACGGCACCCCGAGGAGGCCCTCTCTGTGAGAGCATATTGGCCGGTGGGAGGTTATCGGTAGCAGCAGGCGGTCTCGCAAATACCCTGGCCCTAAGCCATGGAGCGCTTTAAAGATGAGAACCAACACCTTAAAGCGCACCCGGAGGACCACCGGGAGCCAATGCAGCTCGCGCAGGAGAGGTGTTACGTGGGAGCGCCACGTCGCTCCCATAATCACCCGCGCGGCCGCATTCTGCACCAGCTGGAGCCTCCGGGTGCTCCTCAGGGGGAGCCCCATGTAGAGAGCGTTACAGTAGTCCAGGCGTGACATAACCAAGGCATGAGTGACTGTGCACAAGGAGTCCCGATCCAGAAAGGGGAGCAACTGGCGTATCAGGCGAACCTGATAAAAAGCCCCCCTGGCCACCGCCGTCATATGCTCTTCTAAAGACAGCCGTGTGTCCAGGAGGACGCCCAAGTTGCGAGCCCCCTCTGTGGGGGTCAGTGACTCGCCCCCAATAGCCAGCGATGGCACCAGCTGGCTATACCGGGACGCCGGCATCCACAGCCACTCGGTCTTGGAAGGGTTGAGCCGAAGCCTGTTCCTCCCCATCCAGACCTGCACGGCCTCCAGACACTGGGACATCACTTCGAGGGCATCATTGGGGTGGTCTGGGGTGGAAATGTACAGCTGAGTGTCATCAGCGTACAGATGGCATCGCACCCCAAAACCACGGATGATCTCACCCAGCGGCTTCACATAAATGTTGAACAGGAGTGGCGAGAGGACCGACCCTTGCGGCACCCCGCAAGCAAGGTGCCTCGAGGTCGACCTCTGCCCCCCTGCCAACACAGACTGCGACCGGTCAGAGAGATAGGAGGAGAACCACCGCAGCACGGTGCCTCCCACCCCCAGTCCCTCCAGCCGGCACAGCATGATACCATGGTCGATGGTATCAAAAACCGCTGAGAGGTCTAATAGGACCAGAACAGAGGAGCAACCCCTGTCCCGAGCCCTCCAGAGATCATCCACCAATGCGACCAATGCCGTCTCCGTGCTGTACCCAGGCCTGAAGCCGGACTGGCACGGATCTAGATAGACGGTTTCATCCAGGAACTGTGGGAGCTGTTGCGCAACCACACTCTCCACAACCTTCGCAACAAAGCGAAGGTTGGAGACCGGACGATAGTTTGCCAAAACGGCCGGGTCCAGAGAAGGCTTCTTGAGGAGGGGCCTCACCACCGCCTCTTTCAAGGCGGGAGGCAAGAAACCCTCTCTCAAAGAAGCATTTATGATCCTCTGGAGCCAGCCTCGTGTTACCTCCCGGGTGGCCAGTACCAGCCAGGAGGGGCACGGGTCCAATAAACATGTGGTTGCGTTTAGCCGCCCCAGGATCCTGTCCACGTCCTCAGGAGTCACAGGGTCGAACTCATCCCAGATAACATTCTCAAGACCAGCCTCAGTCACCCCGCCGGGATCTACCCAGTCAGAGTCCAAGCCTTCCCGAATCTGAGCGATTTTATCGTGCAGATACCGTGCAAAATCCTCAGCCTGCCCTTGCAAGGGGTCTTCCCGCGCTCCCTGATGTAGGAGGGAGCGAGTCACCCTAAACAAGGCGGCTGGGCGGTTATCTGCCGATGCAATAAGAGTGGAAAAGTGGTTACGCTTTGCCGCTTTTATCGCCACTAGATAGGTCTTAATATGAGACCTAACTAGTGTTCGGTCGGATTCGGAGCGACTGGCCCTCCAACCACTCTCTAGGTGTCTTTTCCGGCGCTTCATCCCCCTCAGCTCCTCGGAAAACCAAGGGGCCGGGCAGGTTTGGCGTCGGGTCAGAGGCCGCAAAGGCACGACTCGGTCCAGAGCACCGGCGGCTGTCCTATCCCAGGCAGCCACCAGATCTTCAGCCGAGTCGTGAGCCAGAGTTTCAGGAACTGGCCCAAGCTCCCTCTGGAACCTATCAGGATCCATCAGGCGCCTGGGGCGGAACCACCTGGTCGGTTCCGCCTCCCTGCAGTGGGGTGCAGCGGTCGAAAGGTCCAGTCTCAGGAGAGAATGGTCCGACCATGACAGGGGTTCAATAACTATATCCCCTATATCCAGACCACTCCGCCACTGACCAGAGATAAAAACCAAGTCCAGAGTGTGTCCTCCCACGTGAGTGGGGCCATGAATTAATTGTGTCAGGTCCATGGCTGTCATGGAAGCCATAAACTCCCGAGCCATCCCAGACGCCTCTCCGGTAGATGGCAGGTTGAAATCCCCCATGACCAAAAGTCTGGGGGTATCAACCGCCACCCCAGCAATAACGTTGAGAAGCTCGGGCAGGGCCGTTGTCACGTGGCAGGGAGCCAGGTACGCGATCAGCAGGCCCACCTGCATCCCATGGCCCCACTTCACCAGGAGAGACTCACATCCGGCTATCTGAGGTACAGTGGCCTCCCTCGGATCAAGACCTTCCTTTATAATGACCGCCACCCCCCCGACCCCTGCCCTGGGCCCTTGGCTGATGGAATGCGCGGAAACCTGGTGGGCACATCTCTACGAGGGGGACCCCCCCCTTGGCCCAACCAGGTCTCTGTAATACCTGCCAGGTCCACACCCCCTCCTGTATTAGCTCACAAATGAGGGGGGCCTTATTAACCACGGACCTGGCATTGCACAACATCAGTCTAAGGCCTGGGCTCTGAGACTCTGGACAGCCGGGGAGACGAGAAGAATCATGGGGGCCGAGGCATGCCACCGCTTGGAGATAGAAATTAAGGGACTGAACATTAGAAAGGAGACATACAAGACTCAGGCATTTGCTGATGATGTAACCCTAATCATGGAGGAACCATTGGAAACAGGTGTAAAAATATTGGAAGAATTAGGCAAGTACGGAGACGTATCTGGATTTAAATTGAACAAAACAAAGACTAAATTGCTAACCAAAAATATGGCTGAGGATCAAAAGAAAGCACTTGAAGAATCGCTAGGGCTTCAAATAGTTAAGAAAGTAAAATATTTGGGAGTGTGGATATTGGCAAGGTGCTTGGCCCTAAAGGAAAATAATTATATGCCCCTGATTAAAAACATCAAACAGGATCTAGAAAAATGGGGGAAACTTCAGATATCATTTCTAGGTAGGATCGCAGCAATAAAGATGACTGTTTTGCCCAAGCTGCTGTATCTCTTCCAAACCATTCCAGTCAAACTAGATAAAACTTTTTTCCTAGAATTCAATGCCATTATCAGAAAATTTATTTGGGATGGGAAGAAACCTAGGATAGCGATTAGAACCTTGCAAGATAAAAAGAATAGGGGAGGGTTTGGGCTCCCAATATGGGAAACCTACTATAAAGCAGCAAATCTGGTATGGTTGAAAGAATGGGCAACTCTGGAAAATAAAAGGCTCCTGGCTTTGGAAGGGTATGATCTCCAGAAGGGCTGGCACGCCTATCTCTGGGATACAGGAAATAGAACAAGAACTTACTTCCATAGGCACAAAATAAGGGACACACTAATGCAGACATGGGGAGAAATAAGACAAAAACAATACACGAAAGTCCCAAGATGGCTCTCCACAATGGAGGCCATGATTTACCCTAATATGCTGGAAATGGGGAAAATGGTCAAGTATAAAGAAATATTAGATAGGGGAGGGAATCTCAAAACAAATGAAGAATTGAAAGAACAGAGTATTCTTATTGATTGGTGGCCCTACGCACAAATAAAATCCAGATATAAAAAGGACAAGGAGGAGTTTGGCATAGAAATAGGTATTAACGGATTTGATAAGATTTGGATGGGAACCAACAATAAATTAATAGCCAAATTATACAATTATCTGCTGGAATATGATATGGTAGAAGAGGTGGTCAAAAATTCAATGATAGCATGGGCTAAAAACATTGGACACAACATAAATTTAAACGAATGGGATACAATTTGGAACAGTAATCTCAAAATGACCAGGGCGGTAGCCTACAAGGAAAATCAATATAAGATGCTACATAGGTGGCATCTAGCCCCCACCAGGATTGCCAAAATCTACCCTAATATGAGCCCAAAGTGCTGGAAATGTGGCCACCATCAAGGCACCTTCTACCACTGTTGGTGGACATGCCCCAAAGTGAAAAAATTTTGGAGAACAATTTGGAAATGGATCTCGGAAACGATAGAAGAAAACATAAATTTTGAACCAGAAATTTTTCTCCTGGGAATCCTGAAAAAAGAATATGAGAATAAAAAGAGGTATCTAATCATACACATAACAACAGCAGCAAGAATAACGTACGCTCAGTACTGGAAAGAGGAAAAATTACCACCGGAAGAACATGTAATTAGTAAGATATTAGAGTGCGCCAAAATGAATAAACTAACACTTGAGATTAATGAAAGAGAGAATACGGAATACTACACTGTGTGGGAAATGTGGTATAAGTGGATGGAGTAAAGAAACAAAATGCATAGCATGAGGGGCACAAGGAATAATCAATAATGACTAAATAGAATTGAGCATTACCATTTGTACTATCTTTTAAACTATAACCAATGCAAAGATGCAATATTATGTAAATAATATGTAAATAATGTATATATATTTGTCAACACCATGGAACCGAAAAACGTTTGAATTGTACTACTATATATCACAATAAAAAACCAATAAAAAAAAGAAAAAGAAAAATGTCTGTCTTTTGTCTTCTGGAGCAAGGAGGGAGGGAGGATCGTTATACCTCCTTCCTACAAGACAGATATTCAAATGAAGAATAATGGATTGTTGGGAGAAATATCCATCTGGTTCAGTTCCAAGCCAGGAGAAAGGCACTGGAGACAAAATGGAGGCTGGAGGCTGATTGAAAAGAGGGTCCATTTATTGATGAAGCAGAACCACCAAGCACGTGTGATTCTGGGTAGCTGACCACATGGAGTTGAGAGTGGGTGACTTTTATACCGTCTCTTGGGCTTTGCACTTGAACTTCCTGTTCCTATGCAAGAACATGTATTCTATTGGCTGTTGTCAGACTTCCATGGTGCCATGTAGGGGTTATGTTTGTCTGAGCTAAATTTGGTTGAAGTTTCTGAGGGTGATGCAATGAAGAGGCTTGTGTTCTGAAAGGGTGTTGGGCAATTCCTATTGTGTCTTGATGGCTTTCCTCCTCCTTTGGCTCTTGGGTGAGGGTATTTGCTTATGAATAGAGTTATCTACCTCTTTATCTCTTAAGTGCTGACATCTGCTGAAGGCTATTAAGAAAGGTGGGGGCTGCTTTCTCCATCTAAAAAAACATGTTTCTCCATTTCTCATCCAGGGAAATATAATATTCTGCCTTTTTAATATTCCTCAAAATATTTCATTCTTCTAGGGGAGGGGTAGCTTCCCACAATACCCCCTTTGGGCCATAAAAGTGTGGGTTTCACACTTTTTCTGGCCCAAGATTAGGAATTGATCTGATCAGGGAGACTTGATTATTTTAATTTTTTCCTGATGCAAAGGGGAATGCATTGATAGAGGCAATAGAGAAGGATTCCTTCAGTGGCTCCCAAAAGGAGAGCTTTCAACCTATGAAGGTCTAGCAGCCAGGGCAAAAGTTCTGGAAAGAAATTTACAGTATCCAATTTTCTTGTGCCAATTATTTTCAGATGTTTGATGTTACTTTCTGTGAGCTTCCAGTCAGGTTTGAAGCAAACACAAGCCCCAAAATTCTTCACAGCCATGGTTTTGCCTTAGGGACAGCAAGGCTGTCCAACCTTGGCAATTTTAAGATCTGTGGACTTCAACTCCCAGAATTCGCCAGCCAGCCTTTAGGATAAGGGATTAAGGGGTTTCATAGGATGGAATTTAGCAGGTGTAAAGCAGATGGGTCAGTTTTGAGCAAACTACTTAATGAGTTGTTGTTGGATGCTTATCCTACAGTTGGGTTGGTAATATATAGAAAACTATGTTCTGTAACTTTAACTGCTACAAGATGACTAATTGGCTGTGCTAAGCAGACAAAAAGAAGGCAGGAAGTTCATTCACTTCTGCTCCTGCTATTAGAAGGTTGAACTGCTGAAAGGAACTGTGTCTGTGTTACTGAAGAGAACTGGAATTGTAAGCAAACGATGTTTTTGTGTTGAACCGTGATTATTTGAAGAAGTGTTATCTTTGTTTTGAGAAGACTGTTTACTTTTCTTTAAACGTTCAGAGTCTGTGAGTCTCTGTGTGTTTTGCTAAGCAACGTATCTATTCACTGTCTGGTCCATTGCACCACTTTGCAGAGGGCAGTTTTACCCTCAACACTGGTTATGGGCCCAGTACCAGAGTGTGTGTACCAGACGTTCTGATACGTATTTAATATCCTGGTGAGAATGGCACATGGTCAAGCTCCCAACTTATCGCTGGTTACCTGGCTGGATGGCACCAACTACAAATCCTGGTCCACCAAGTGCAGTCTCCTGTTGCGCAAAGAAGGGCTATGGGATGTAGTGCAGAATCCACCAGATGTGACCTCCTGGAATGCTGAGGATGCTGAGGATGCCAGGAAGATAGCCGAGTTCCAGAGGAAGAATGAGAGTGCATTGTGTATTATTTAGACGCCTGCCTAAATCGCATCTAGGAATGGGTGGTTTGTGGACTGGTAGGGGTCTTTCGGGGCTGCCATGAACACCGGCAACCCCTTTCCCAGCTTGTGGAGCCTCTCCCCAGCCTGATGATGACTTTTTTGCCCTCCGGAATCCCGCGGCTGGGGAGAAGTGAGCGGAAAATGGCGCCGCGGGTGGAAGAACGCCGAAGCCGAATGCCAACGGCCTGGCCGCATCGGCTCCGCCGTTCTTCCTGTTTGGCCGAGGCGGCGGCGGCCGGAGCATTGACTTTTCTGACTTTTCCATCTTACCTTGATTAGGATGGCCAACCACCGTGAGAGGGTGGTTGGATAGTTCCCCCAGCTGGACAGAACATGAGGACTCCTACCCATTACTGTGAGAGGGTAGTGGTGACTCTTCCGATTAACTTAGTCTTGCTTCCTGGACATTGGAAACCATCATTATAGACCCCTAGGCCATGTCTAGGCCAAATTTGTATTATCACTCTAGTGTTTTTAAATGTATTCTAGGGAAAAGCTTCTTGCGCTGCGAGATTGCCCCCTCTCACAGGCTTGGCCCTCTATGTTATCAAGGGCCCACCTTAATGATGGATCTTGGGACCCCGAGAGGTGGCATGTCGCAAAAAGGGGATTGAGGGGTTTTTTAAGGACATTTTTAAATAGACTTTTAAGGGGTTCTGAGGGGTGGGGAGGTTATGTGGGTTTGGGGGAAAACCCACGGGGGTTGGAGACTAGTCCGGCTGCTATTAATGGTGCCATAGGGGGTACGGACTCTGGGGGAAAGGGGACTGTTAGAATGCCCTCTATTGAGGGCTTCTCCATTAATACGCTGAGTGGGAGGGGCAGGTATGGTGGGAGCAGGGGGCCGTATCATGCGGTGGGGACACGCGCTTGGTATCTCCGAGCGATTGCGTGCCCCGGTCCCCTAAACTCTTCCCGTTCCCCAGGTTGCTTAGAGTCTCAGGGCCCGAGTCTCCGGCTGATGTTGTGTAATGCCAGGTCCGTAGTAAATAAAGCCCCCCTCATTTGTGATCTTATTCAGGAGGGGGGAGCAGACCTGGCAGGTATCACGGAGACCTGGTTGGGCCATGAGGGCGGGGTTCCCCTCGTGGAGATGTGCCCATCAGGCTTCCGTGCATTTCATCAGCCGAGAGCTCAGGGCAGGGGTGGGGGGGGTGGCAGTCATTCTAAGAGAAGGTCTTGATCCGAGGGAGACCACTGTACCTCAGATAGCCGGATGTGAGTCCCTTTTTGTGAAGTGGGGTCGTGGGGTGCAGATGGGTTTGTTGATCACGTACCTGGCTCCCTGCCATGTGGCAACGACCCTGCCCGAACTCCTCAATGTTATAGCCGAGGTGGCGGCTGATACCCCCAGACTTGTGGTCATGGGGGATTTCAACCTGCCATCTATCGGTGAAACATCTGAGGTAGCTCGGGAGTTCATGGCTTCCATGACGGCCATGGACCTGACCCAAGTAATTCACGGCCCTACTCACATGGGGGGGCACACTCTGGACTTAGTTTTTATCTCTGGTCAGTGGTTGAGTGGCCTTGATATAGGGGATATAGATATTGAACCCTTGTCATGGTCTGACCACTCGCTCCTTCGACTTGACTTTCTGACCACCGCACCCTGTCGCAGGGAGGCAGAGCTGACCAGGTGGTTCCGCCCCAGGCGCCTGATGGATCCTGATAGGTTCCAGATGGAGCTTGGGCCATTTCCTGAGACTCTAGCTCATGACTCAGCTGATGACCTGGTGGCCGCCTGGAATAGTGCGGCTGCCGGGGCTTTGGACCGGGTCGTGCCTTTGCGGCCTCTGACCCGGCACCGTACTCACTTAGCTCCTTGGTTCTCCAAGGAGCTGAGAGAGATGAAGTGCCGGAAAAGACGCCTAGAGAGCGGTTGGAGGGCCAGTCGTTCCAAGTCTGACTTGACACTGGTAAGGTCTCATATTAAGACCTACCTAGTGGCGATAAAAGCGGCGAAATCTAGCTATTTTGCCGCTCTTATCGCGTCATCAGATAACCGCCCAGCCGCCCTGTTCAGGGTGACCCGCTCCCTTCTCCATCTGGGAGCGCGGGAGGACCCCTTGCAGGGCCAAGCTGAGGATTTTGTACAGTATCTGTATGATAAAATAACTCAGATTCGGGAAGACTTGGCCGCTGACTGGGTTAGTTCAGACGAGATGACTGAGGCAGGCCTTGAGAGTGTTATCTGGGAGGAGTTCAATCCTGTGGCTCCCAAGGACGTGGACAGGATCTTGGGGCGGCTGAACGCAACCACATGTTTATTGGACCCGTGTCCCTCCTGGTTGGTGCTGGCTTCCCGGGAGGTTACACGAGGCTGGCTCCAGGGGATTATCAACGCTTCTTTGAGTGAGGGTGTCCTGCTGGCCGCCTTGAAAGAGGCGGTGATGAGGCCTCTCCTCAAGAAGCCATCCCTGGATCCAGCTGTTTTGGCTAATTATCGTCCAGTCTCCAACCTTCGTTTTATTGCGAAGGTTGTTGAGAGTGTGGTGGCGCGACAGCTTCCCCAGTACCTGGATGAAGCTGTCTATTTGGATCCGCTCCAGTCCAGCTTCAGACCTGGGTACAGCACGGAAACGGCATTGGTCACATTGGTGGATGATCTCTGGAGGGCCCGAGATAGGGGTTATTCCTCTATCCTGGTCCTATTAGACCTCTCAGTGGCTTTTGATACCATCAACCATGGTATCATGTTGCGCCGGCTGGAGGGACTGGGAGTGGGGGGCACCGTTTTGCAGTGGTTCTCCTCCTATCTCTCCGACCGGACGCAATCCGTGTTGACAGGGGGGCAGCGGTCGACCCCAAGGCGCCTTGTTTGTGGGGTGCCACAAGGGTCGGTCCTCTCGCCCCTCCTGTTCAACATTTATGTGAAGCCGCTGGGTGAGATCATCCGTGGTTTTGGGGTGGAGTTCCATCAGATACTCAGCTGTACATTTCCATCCCAGACCATCCCAACGATGCCTTGGAAGTGATGTCCCAGTGCCTGGAGGCCGTGCGGGTCTGGATGGGGAGAAACAGGCTTCAACTCAACCCTTCCAAGACCGAGTGGCTGTGGCTGCCGGCGTCCCGGTATAGCCAGCTGACGCCATCGCTGGTTATTGGGGGCGAATCATTGGCCCCCACGGAGAGGGCCCGCAACTTGGGTGTCCTCCTGGATGCACGGCTGTCTTTAGAAGAGCATATGACAGCCGTGGCCAGGGGGGCTTTTTATCAGGTTCGCCTGATACGCCAGTTGCGCCCCTTTCTGGACTGGGACTCCCTACGCACGGTCACTCAAGCACTCGTCACCTCTCGTCTGGACTATTGTAACGCTCTCTACATGGGGCTCCCCTTGGGGTACACCCGGAGGCTCCAACTGGTGCAGAATGCGGCCGCGCGGGGGATTATGGGAGCGACGGGGCACTCCCATGTGACTCCTCTCCCGCGTGATCTGCATTGGCTTCCGGTGGACTTCCGGGTGCGCTTCAAGGTGTTGGTGATCACCTTTAAAGCACTCCATGGCTTAGGGCCGGGGTACTTACGGGATCGCCTTCTGCCACCAATAGCCTCCCACCGGCCAGTTCGCTCCCACAGAGAGGGCCTCCTCAGGGTGCCGTCGGCCAGACAATGCTGGCTGGCGACCCCCAGGAGGAGAGCCTTCTCTGTGGTGGCACCTACCCTTTGGAACCATCTACCCCCAGAGATATGAGTGATCTCCGACCTCCGGACTTTTCGTCGGGCCCTAAAAACTTATTTTTTTCAGTTAGCCAGTCTGTCTTGATTTTATGGTTGGTTTTAAAATTTGATACGGATTTTAAATTGATAAGTTTTAAATTACGAGCCAAATTTATTTAATTATTTTAAATCTATTTTTTAACTGTAACTTTATGTATAAATGTTTTTATTTTGGCTGTTCACCGCCCTGAGTCCGAAAGGAGAAGGGCGGTATAGAAGTTTGAATAATAAATAAATAAATAAATAAATTGGTTTGTCTCTAGACGATACCCAGCTTGTTCACATCGAGGGTGAACAGTCTGCTGCAAGATACTGGGGCAATTTGAAACGTCTTTATGTTCGTGACACTGTGGGGTCGCAAATTAACATTACACAAAGGTTGTTTTGCACACGACTCCTTAAGGGTGGTGACATGTTAACACACCTGAATTGCATAAAAAGCATTTTTCGAGAGCTACATCAGAAGGAGATGGTTTTTTCTGAGCAGCAACAGGTTTATATACTGTTATCATCGCTAGATGAGAGCTACAACGATGTAATAACATCATTTGAAGTTCTCACACAGCAGGAACTAACTTTGGCCAATGTAACCTCAAGACTACTAGAAGAGGCCAGAAGGAGAGAAGAAAGAAACAACTAAGGGAAGAACCTGAGTCAATTAATGTAAATGTAAAGGCAAATAACCATGTATATGCTGTAAAACATTGTTTTAATTGTGGCAAGAAGGGTCATATAGCCAGGTTTTGCAGAAGGCTGAAACAAAAAACCATGGTTAAAGATAAAAAACAATGTAATGTAGCTATGTCTGATAAGAAACCGGTTAACCACGATTCGTGGGTTATTGATAGCGGGGCGTCGCTATGCATTGTCAGAACACAAAACTATTTTGTGAAAATGTTGCCTAATAATAATAAGGTTTCTTTAGCAAATGGGTGGAAACTAAAGGCATGTGGTGAGGGAACGGCAATATGTCCATATGTAAAAGAAAAAATGCATGTTATATGTTCCAAATCTAAACTTTAATTTGATTTTGGTTAGAGTATTGGTTAAGCTAGGATATACAGTAACATTTAGAACCAATGATTGTTTAATTGAAAAAGGTGAAACCAAGATTATTGGAAAACTGAAAGATGGTTTATATGTATTATCTAGTAACCATGTTACAAATGTTGTATACTCAAATGTCAGACCACATGATGAATGTGTTCACTTGCTTCACAGACGCATGGAGCATATCAGTTTTAAGATGTTACAGAAGACTGTAAAATTAGTTGATGGGTTGAAGCTGAAACCATGTAACCAGTATTTAAATTGCAATATTTGTAATCAGCAAAAAAGTAGAACAATCCCTGCTAATAGGTTTGACGGGTTTAAAATGAAGAGACCACTAGAAGTGGTATTTGCTGATTTAATAGGGCCAATGAAGGCTAGTTTAGGGGGTGCTTGCTATGTTCTCAGTATAGTTGACCATTATTCCGGTATGGTTTTTGCTACCTATTGAAGACTAAGGTAGATACTTTTCAGTATTTTGTTCAATGGATTAAGTTTGTGGAGAGAAAAACAAATCAAAAAATAGTTACCATTGTAACTGACAATGGTACTGAGTTTGTAAACACAAGGTTTAAATCATTTCATTTTTCATTTTTCATTTTATTAAATTTGTATACCGCCCTACTCCCGAAGGACTCAGGGCGGTGAACAGGCACGAAATAAAACACATAAATACAAAAGTTAAAACATGATTAAAACCCAATTAAATAATTTTTGCCTGAGACAATTTAAAACTCCCAATAATTTAAAACGAATTAAAATTTGAGTTTAAAAATTTAAAAGAAGGGGAAAAAATTAGGCCAGGCTGGCCTGCTGGAATAGGAGTGTCTTCAAAGCACGGCGGAAAGTGCGCAGATCCGGGATCCTCCATATCTCCGGGGGGAGCTCGTTCCAGATAGTAGGTGCCCCCACAGAGAAGACTCTCCCCCTGGGGGCCACCAGTCAGCATTGTTTGGCTGACGGCACCTGGAGGAGCCCCTCTCTATGAGAGCGTACCGGCCGGTGGGAGGCTGTTTGTGGTAGTAGGCAGTCCCGTAAGTAGCCAGGTCCTAAGCCATGGAGCGCTCTAAAGGTGGTAACCAAAACCTTGAAGCGCACCCGGAAGACCACCGGGAGCCAGTGCAGCTCGCGCAGGAGAGGTGTCACACGGGAGCGCCATGTTGCTCCCATAACCACCCGCGCAGCCGCATTCTGGACCAGTTGGAGCCTCCGGGTGCTCCTCAAGGGGAGCCCCATGTAGAGAGCGTTACAATAGTCCAGGCGGGAGGTAACGAGGGCATGAGTGACTCTGTGTAGGGAGTCCTGATCCAGAAAGGGACGCAACTGGTGAATCAGGCGAACCTGATGAAAGATCCTTCCGGTCAAAGCCATCAAGTGCTCTTCTAAAGACAGCCGTGAGTCCAGGAGGATGCCCAAGTTGCGAGCCCTCTCCGTGGGGGCCAGCGATTCGCCCCCAATAGTCAGCGATGGCGTCAACTGACTATATCGGGACGTCGGAAACCACAGCCACTCGGTCTTGGATGGGTTGAGCCTGAGCCTGTTCCTCCCCATCCAGATCCGCACGGCCTCCAGACACCGAGACATCACTTCAAGGGCATCGTTGGGGTGGTCCGGGGTGGAGATGTACAGCTGGGTGTCATCAGCGTACTGGTGGTACTTCACCCTGAAACCACGGATGATCTCACCCAGCGGCTTCACATAAATGTTGAACAAAAGGGGCGAGAGGACCGACCCTTGTGGCACCCCACATATGAGGGGCCTCGGGGTCGACCTCTGCCCCCCTGCCAACACAGACTGCAACCGGCCAGAGAGAAAGGAGGAGAACCACCATAGTACAGTGCCTCCCACCCCTAACTCTTCCAACCGGTGCAGCATGATACCATGGTCGATGGTATCAAAAGCCGCTGAGAGGTCTAACAGGAGCAGGACAGAGGAGCACCCCCTGTCCCGAGCCCTCCAGAGATCATCCACCAACGCGACCAATGCCGTTTCCGTGCTGTACCCGGGTCTGAAACCCGACTGGAACGGATCCAGATACGTCGTCTCATCCAGGTGCTGGGGAAGCTGTTGCGCAACCACACTCTCGACAACCTTCACCACAAAACGAAGGTTGGAGACCGGACGATAATTAACCAACATTGCCGGGTCCAGGGAAGGCTTCTTGAGGAGAGGCCTCACCACCGCCTCTTTCAAGGCGGCGGGGAAGTCACCCTCACCCAATGAAGCATTTATAATCCCCTTGTGCCAGCCTCGCGTCACCTCCCGGGAAGCCAGCACTAACCAGGAAGGACACGGGTCCAATAAACAAGTGGTCGCGTTCAGTCTGCCCAGAATCCTGTCCATGTCCTCAGGGGTCACAGGATCAAACTCATCCCAGATAACATTCTCAAGACCTGCCCCAGTCCCTCCCCCTGAGACTACCCAGTTGGAGTCCAGATCTTCCCGAATCTGAGTGATTTTGTCATACAGATACTGAACAAAATCCTCGGCTGTACCCTACAAGGGGTCCTCCCACGCTTCCTGGTGGAGCAGGGAGTGGGTCACCCTAAACAGGGTGGTCGGGCAGTTATCTGATGACGCAATAAGAGCAGCAAAATAACTACATTTCGCTGCTTTTATCGCCACTAGGTAATTCCTAATATGGGATCTTACCAGTGTCCGGTCCGATTCAGAAAGACTGGCCCTCCAACTACTCTCTAGGCATCTTTTCCGGCGCTTCAACTCCCTCAGCTCCTCAGTGAACCAAGGAGCCAAATGAGATCGGCATCGGGTCAGAGGCCGCAAAGGCACGACCCGATCCAGGGCTCCAGCGGCCGCCCTATCCCAGGCGGCCACTAGGTCTCCAGTCGAGGCGTGTGCCAGAGCCTCAGGAAATGGCCCAAGCTCCATCTGGAACCTATCAGGTTCCATCAGGCACCTGGGGCAGAACCATCTTACCGGCTCCGCCTCCCTGCGGCGGGGTGCAGTGGTTCGAAGGTCGAGACAAAGGAGAGAGTGATCTGACCATGACAAGGGCTCGGTAACTATATCCCCTATCTCAAGATCACTCAGCCACTGTCCAGGGACAAAAACCAGATCCAGCGTGTTTCCCACCATGTGGGTAGGGCCATGAATTAACTGGGTCAGGTCCATGGCTGTCATGGAAGCCATGAACTCCTGAGCCACCTCAGACGCCTCACCCACGGAAGGCAGGTTGAAATACCCCATGACCATAAGCCTGGGGGTATCAACCATCACCGCGGCGATGACGTTGAGTAGCTCGGGCAGGGCTGTTGCCACGTGGCAGGGAGCCAGGTACGTGATCAGCAAACCCATCTGAACCTCATGACCCCACTTCACAAGGAGGGACTCACAGCCAGCTGTCTGAGGAACAGTGGCCTCCCTCGGTCTCAGACCTTCTTTAATAATAACCGCTACTCCCCTGCCCCTGCCCTGTAACCTCGGCCGATGGAATGCGAGGAAACCTGGTGGGCACATCTTGAGGGGGACCCCCCCCTCCTGGCCCAATCAGGTCTCCGTAATACCCGCCAGGTCCGCTCCCCCCTCACAAATAAGATCACAAATGAGGGGGGCTTTATTTACTACGGACCTGGCATTGCACAGCATCAGCCGAAGGGTCGGGTCCTGAGGGTCTGTGCAACCTGGGGAACGGGTGGAACCTTGGGGGCCGGAGCATGTCACCGCTTGTAAACAGCGGGTACGTGCTCCCTTGACTCGATATGGCCCCCTGCTCCCGCCATACCTACCCCTCCCACTCACGGTAATGATATTCAGAACACTATCTGGACAAACTATGACTCCCCCCTCGACCCCGAGATCCCCACCTCCCACGCCGTGCTTCCTTGCCAGGCCCGCCCCTCCCCTTTGTGGGCTATCACCCATACCCACGACCCACATTCCAATCAAACCCTCCCCCTCCCTAGAACCCCTTAAAAAATTTACAAAAATTTTTGATATAAAACCCCTCAACCCTCTAGTTTTTGCATGCCACCTCTCGAGGTTCCAAAGCCCGTCATCGAGGTGGGCCCTCGATAAAGTGGAGGGCCAAACTTGTGAGAGGGGGGGAGTCTCGCAATGCTAGCAGGTTGGCTTTCTTGTACGTCATTGTACGTCCGAGTCCAAGGTGGAAAAGAGGGTCAGTCCAGTTTGAAATCAATGTTAGATAATGCTGGTATAAATCACAAATGTTCAGCTCCATATAGATCACAACATAACTCATATGTTGAAAGAAGTGGACAAACCCTACAAGCAATGATGAGATCAATGTTAGCTGATGCAGGTTTACCGGCTAATTTATGGGGAGAAGCTATTATGTGTGCAAATACACTCTTAAACAACACCATAAATACAACCACTAACAAAATTCCATATACCGTATGGCATGGAAGGAAGCCGGATTTGAGCTACATACACACATTTGGATCACCTGCATGGGTACATATTCCAGTGCAGTTAAGGTGTAAGGGCCAGAGTAGGGCACAACAATTAATATTTGTTGGTTATAATTCAAACCACAGATCCTACAGATTTTGGGTAAAAGGAACAGCAACGGTAGTTAACAGTGCAAATGCCAGGTTTATGGAGCATGTAGGGTGGAATAAATTAGGTACTGAAAATGAGGTTATCATTGAAACTCAGACTGAAGCTACCAATGAAATGCCAGAGATCCAGAGTGAAGAGGTAGAGAAAGACGTAGTACAGGAAGAGGTAAAGGTGGAGAGGCAATCTGTAAGTCCTGAACTCCCAAGAAGGTTGAGTAGAGTAACAAGACCACCTGATAGATATCAGGCAACTACAGTCTATCAAGTAAATAAAGTCCCTACTACATTTAATGAGTTGACCACGTTTCCACCTGAAGACCAGAAAGTGTGGAGAGGTGCAATGACTAAAGAACTACAATCTTTGCAGAATTTGAAAGTGTATGAGTCTGTAACAATTCCAAAAGGGAAAACTATACTCGGTAGTCAGTGGATATATAAATTAAAGACTGGGATAGATGGGATACCAATATATAAAGCTAGGCTAGTAGCTCAAGGATTTAATCAGTCTCCAAATGATTACGATGAGGTATTCGCTCCAAGCTTAAAAGCCATTACATTAAGAGCAGTGTTGGTATGGGCAGCTAGAAATAAATATATGGTTAACCATTTAGATGTAGAGACCGCATATCTGCATGCACCATTACAGCATGAAATTTATTTAAAGAAACCCTCAGGATTTGAGGAAAATGAGAAGGCTGACTGTTGGTTATTAAAGAAAAGTCTGTATGGGTTAAAACAGTCAGGTTATGAATGGAACCAATGCATTGTAAAAACATTGAAGAATATTGGATTTAAAGCAGGATTAGCAGATCCATGTTTATTTAAAATGGAAAGGGATGGTATAGTATCATTATTACTTCTTTTTACAGACGATATAGCTCTGATTACAAAGAATGAGCAAGAGGCCAACAGGATTGTTGATGAATTAAAAGCTCATGTCAGGATTAAAAATCTAGGGGAGATACAACAATACCTAGGTGTAAGGATCGAAAAAACTAGGGGAGGATTTAAATTATCCCAAACTGATAAAATTAATAATCTATTAAAACAGTTCAGAATGGAATTGTGTAAACCATCAAAGACACCTATGGTTCAAGATTATTGCAACACTGATGTGCAAAGTCCGTTGTTTGATAAAGGGATATACCAATAGTTGATTGGCAGTTTATCATACATTAGCAATTGGTCTAGACCCGATATTTCTTATAGCGTTGTGAGAGATATAAGAATTATTCCTGTAAAAGCATAACCTGAGTTAAGCCATTTTAAGTGCCTTATTTTACCTTGTATAACCTGATTATATAACTAGACAAAAATAATATAATAAGGATTTTCTGAAATGATTACCTTGAAGGAAATATGTATCACGCAGTTGTTTTGACGGAAACTGATGTTCTGGGAAAAGTACTGAAATTAGATTGTTTTGAGGTTTGTCTGTTCTAGGAAAAGGGAAGTATGCAATTGATGTTTTTGAGGGGTATTTCTGTTGGGAAATTGGGGAATTTCCAGGGTGACTCATGTACTACATATGTTATATAAGATCTGAAACTGATTCCCAAGGGACTTTATTGACGTGTATTATGATGTATCCTGAAGACTATATAACCCGTGTAATTTGTTGTTTTTTTGTCTTTTCTCTCCTCCAGAGAGAAAGGCCCTTTGCAAAGTGAATAAACTCTGTCCTATTATTTTAGTCTCTGTTTCCTCCTTAAAACGGTAATGGGTTTTTCCTGTTTTTCACAAGCGTGAACCAATTAGCTAGATTCAACATGGAACCTACAGAAAGACACTGGCAAGGAGCAAAATGTATTCTTAGATATCTAAAATATACCATGCATCATGCATTATATCTACAACCATCAGAAGAATTGCATGTAACCGCTTATGCAGATGCTAGTTTCGCAACAGATGTGAATACAACAAAATCAACCTCAGGAATCGCTGTATTTCTGGGAAAATCTTTGATATGGTGGCGTTCAATAAGACAGCAGCATTTAAGTATGTCTACAATGGAAGCAGAGTTTTCTTGTTTATCTTTGTAATGTACGGATTTGATTAGTATTAAGCAGCTGATGCTAGATTTAGGAATAGATATACAAGATCCTATAATAGTATACGAAGATAATCAGGCAGCGATAAAAATGGCGACAAATATAGCTGTAAAGACTAGAACAAAACATACAGATCTTCGGTATCTCAATGTAAGAGAATGTATAATGAACAAAATGATAGAACTTGTATATTGTGCATCAGAAGACAATGTGGCTGATCATTTCACTAAAGCACAGGGAAGTAGGAAACATATAGATACATGCGAACAGTATGGTTTAAGATTGTAAATATATTAGTCTACCCAAAGGGGAGAATGTTGGATGCTTATCCTACGATTGGGTAGATAATATATAGAAAACTATGTTCTGTAACTTTAACTGCTACAAGATGACTAATTGGCTGTGCTAAGCAGACAAAAAGAAGGCAGGAAGTTCATTCACTTCTGCTCCTGCTATTAGAAGGTTGAACTGCTGAAAGGAACTGTGTCTGTGTTACTGAAGAGAACTGGAATTGTAAGCAAACTATGTTTTTGTGTTGAACCGTGATTATTTGAAGAAGTGTTATCTTTGTTTTGAGAAGCCAAGTTTGTTGTTTTTACTACAAGTAAAGACTGTTTATTTTTCTTTAAACGTTCAGAGTCTGTGAGTCTCTGTGTGTTTTGCTAAGCAACGTATCTATTCGCTGTCTGGTCCATTGCACCACTTTGCAGAGGGCAGTTTTACCCTCAACAGTTGTGATGGAAAATGCTGTGTTACAGAGTATCCCGCATTTTCTGGTATTTATTTTCACCTGCCCATACAAAGACTGAAAATTAATATCAATCCCTTTCTTTTCACTTGCTGCTTTTCTCATGCTTTTCTTGTAAATGGAATAAAACACAATCCCTTATTCTGACTACAGTGTTTCTAACTTGGGGGAAGATGCTTTGTGTTTAAATCCAACAGGATTTGAACCGGCTGCAGTCGGTGTGGCTTTTCTTGGGGCAGGGGATGCTGATCAGGCTGAAATGCACATGGACGAAGATATTACAATATGAAGCCAGAGACCTTTGCAGCTCCTGAGGACTTTGCACTACTCCTTTGCAAAGGCCTGAGATGTGCCACAAAGTGCTTGGCGATTTAGAAAGCTCAACTTGGGGGTTTGAAAAAGCCTTCAGGCTCTGAGGTGTTATACCCAAGGGACAACCTGAGGAAAAGCAGTGGTGGAAGACTAGATTTGGAGCTCTGAGCTACAAGATAAACAGGTATAATATCTCACTCACTAGAGCAGGAGACAGCCTTGGGAAGCTTGGTGAGTGAGGTGAGGCCATCACTGGGAAGAGCAAACTTCTTAAATCTTGTGGGGTGGGGAAAGGGAAAAGTGTAACACAACAACTATAGGCTGTCTTTGACTTAACTTAAGACTGGAATTACAGTCATACATTTTGCTAGTTGTTAAATGGGTCATCACATGACCCACCTGAATTTACAATAATTTTTTCAGTCTGTCTGTATTTTTGCCAGGAATTGTAAGTAAATGCCAGGGGGTTTTTTTGCAAAAAACTTGGTAAATTTAAGTCATGTAAGCATGGGAAGCTGAAAATGGCCATATAATGCAAGATGGTTGCCAAATACCCAAAATGTAATCACTGCAGGATGGGGTGGGGCCCCAGCTACTGGAACTTTGAATATGGGTTGTAAGTACCTGGGGGAGGGGGAGGGTCTGTCGTAATTTTGGTTGCTAAGAGACTGGTCGTAAATCAAGGACTATCTTATTTTTGGATTTCTTAACACCCACACAAAAAGAGAGTTACAGACTAATTCTTCTTCCAATTCATAAGGTCATTCTCATTTGAATTTCTTTGTAAGCCACCAAAAAATGTATTAAATTAACTACAGAAGGAAGCCCCACATAAGTTGCTGCTACACTTGACACAGGAAAGAGCAGGGAGAATTAGTGGTAGAGACAATGTTCTAATAACTCCACAAGGAACTGAGGGTAGAGAGTCACGTTTTGCTTGGCAGTCAAGGAAATTTGGGAACCATGATTTCTGGGCCTAACAATGAAGAATTACAAGCTGTCAGTTACAAATGTGTGTCAGTTATTCCTGCTGGAGGCAACAAATAGTGTTCAAAATTATGTCAGTGTGTATACTTTAGTTCCCCTTCATGGATTACTGCCTTGTCATGGCGAAGGGGCTTGCGTAGCTCAATGAAGCTATGAGCTATGCCATGCAGGGACACCCAAGATGGACAGGTCATAGCAGAAAGTTCTGACAAAACATGATCCACTGGAGAAGGAAATGGCAACCTACTCCAGTATCTTTGCCATGAAAACCCCATGGACAGTACCAAAAGGCAAAAAGATATGACGCTGGAAGATGAGCCCCTCAGGTCGGAAGGTGTCCAATATGCTACTGGGGAAGAACAGAGGGCTAGTACTAGTAGCGCCAGAAAGAGTGAAGCGACTGGGCCAAAGCCGAAAGGACGCTCAGCTGTGGATGCATCTGGTGGTGAAAGGAAAGTCTGATGCTGTAAAGATTTTTTCTCCATAGAAACCTGAAATGTCAGATCCATGAATCAAGGCAAACTGGACGTGGTCAAACAAGAGATGACAAGACTGAACATCGAAATTTTAGGAATCAGCAAACTAAAATGGACAGGAATGGGTGAATTTAATTCAGATGACCATCAGGTATACTACTGTGGACAAGAATCCCTCAGAAGAAATGTAGTAACCTTCATAATCAATAAAAGAGTAGGAAAAGCAATACTGGGATACAATCCCCAAAATGATAGAATGATCTCAGTTCGAATCTAAGGCAAACCATTCAATATCACAGTAATCCAAGTCTATGCCCCAACCACAGGTGCTGAAGAGGATGAAATTGACCATTTCTATGAAGCCCTACAGCACCTTATAGAATTAACACCAAAAAATGATGTCCTTATCATCATGGGGGATTGGAATGCTAAAGTAGGAAGCCAAAAGATAAACAGAATAACAGGCAAGTTTGGCCTTGGAGTACAAAATGAAGCAGGGCACAAGCTGATAGAATTCTGTCAAGATAATACAATGGTCATAGCAAACACTGTTTTCCAACAACCCAAGAGACAACTCTACACATGGACATCACCAGACGGTCAACACAGAAATCAGATTGACTATGTGATCTGCAGCCAAAGATGGAGAAGCTCTATACAGTCAGTAAAAACAAGACCAGGAGCTGACTGTGGCTCAGATCATGAGCTTCTCGATGCAAAATTTAGGCTTAAATTGAAGAAAGTAGGGAAAAGCACTAGGCCACTCAGGTATGAACTAAATCATATCCCTGATGAATATACAGTAGAGGTGACAAATAGATTTAAGGAATTAGATCTGATAGACAGAGTGCCTGAAGAACTATGGACGGAGGTTCGCAACATTGTACAAGAGGTAGCAACTAAAACCATCCCAAAGAAAAAGAAATGCAAGAAAGCAAAATGGCTGTCTGAGGAAGCTTTGCAAATAGCTGAGGAAAGAAGGGAAGCGAAAGGCAAGCGAAAGAGAAAGATACGCCCAATTGAATGCAGAATTCCAGAGAATAGCTAGAAGAGATAAGAATGCATTCTTAAATGAACACTGCAAAGAAATAGAAGAAAACAATAGAATAGGGAGGACCAGAGATCTCTTCAAGAAAATTGGAGATATGAAGGGAACGTTTCATATAAAGATGGGCATGATAAAGGACCAAAATGGCAGGGACCTAACAGAGGCAGAAGAGATTAAGAAGAGGTGGCAAAATTACACAGAAGAACTATACAAGAACGACCTTAACATCCCTGATAACCACGATGGGGTGGTCACTGACCTTAAGCCAGACATCCTAGAATGTGAAGTCAAATGGGCCTTAGGAAATCTGAGCAACAACAAAGCTAGTGGAGGAGACAGTATTCCAGCTGAGCTATTCAAAATCTTAAAAGACGATGCAGTAAAAGTGCTACACTCAATTTGCCAGCAAATTTGGAAAACTCAACAGTGGCCACAGGATTGGAAAAGGTCAGTTTACATTCCAATTCCAAAGAAAGGCAATGCCAAAGAATGTTCAAACTATTGCACCATTTCACTCATTTCACATGCTAGTAAGGTTATGCTTAAAATCCTACAAGCTAGGCTCCAGCAGTATGTGGATCAAGAACTACCAGGAGTACAGGCAGGATTTCGAAGAGGCAGAGGAACTAGAGATCAAATTGCCAACATATGCTGGATCATGGAGAAAGCTAGGGAGTTCCAGAAAAACATCTACTTCTGCTTCATTGACTATGCTAAAGCCTTTGATTGTGTGGATCACAACAAATTGTGGCAAGTTCTTAAAGAGGTGGGAGTACCAGACCATCTTATTTGTCTCTTGAGAAACCTATATGTGCCCTCTCAATTCCTGGCAAATAGATGTGGAAGAAATGGAGGTAGTGACAGATTTTATTTTCTTGGGCTCCAAGATCACCGCAGATGGGGGGACTACAGCCAAGAAATTAAAAGATGCTGGCTCCTGGGGAGGAAAGCTATGGCAAATCTAGACAGCATTCTAAAAAGCAGAGACATCACCCTGCCAACAAAAGTGCCTATAGTCAACGCTATGGTTTTCCCAGTTGCAATGTATGGCTGTGAAAGTTGGACCATAAGAAAGTCTGAGCACCAAAGAATTGAGGCCTTTGAACTATGGTGCTGGAGAAGACTTCTGCAAGTCCCTTGGACTGCAAGGTGAACAAACAAGTCAGTCCTGGAGGAGATCAACCCTGACTGCTCTTTAGAAGGTTAGATCGTGAAGATGAAATTGAAATACTTTGGCCACTTAATGAGAAGGAAGGACTCACTGGAGAAAAGCCTAATGCTGGGAAAGATTGAGGGCAAAAGAAGGGGACGACAGAGAATGAGGTGACTGGATGGAGTCACTGAAGCAGTAGGCGTGAGCTTAAATGGACTCCAGAGGATGGTAGAGGACAGGAATGTCTTCATAGCATGTACTCCAACATCTGCTTCGTGGTTGTAAGTAGGAGCCAAACTGGCCTGTTTTCTTCCAGATTAGAGTATACTAACAGTTTATTTCTTTATTTTGCCCTGCCTTTCTTATTTTTATAAATAGTTCAAGACGGTGACGGTGGGCATCCCTAATACTTCTTCTTTTCTTCACAACAACCCTCTGAGGTGGGTTGCACACACCCTCCATCTACCTTCCTCCAATACGTTAGACCCATGCATTTTTAACTTTGGGAAATCATTTGGTAAATTCCCTGTACTATTTGTTAAGTTACTTACAGCAGGCGGCTGTCCATGGTTCTGAATGTGCAGATAGCCGCAATACGGCATAGGGATACTTGCTGGGAGTTTTAAAAGCCCTCTCTGCATTTTTTTCCTTCTTCTCTTTCTAGGCGAATCTGCGCATGCGTGAGGTCCATTTCAGCTCTGTAGTCGTCGGTGGAGGATCTTGTTGCTGCGGCTCCTGCGTAGAGGTCTCTCTCGGTCGGGTAGACCTCAGTTTCAGCTTTGTGTGTCCAGCGGTGAGTCGAAGGTGGTCGGGTCGTCGCGATCTCTTCCGGACGAAGATCCTGCCCGCTCGGATGGGCCTGCGATGTCGGTGAGTATCTGCCCCAGTCTCTGCGTTCCGGTGTTCACGGCCTCTGCAATGGGTGGCGTTGTGCTCTTGAGGGGTGCTGCGATGTCTGTGGGTTTGCAGCGGCGTCCGCGTCCCTTGTGTGAGTGTCTCGGTGTCTCTCCCCTTCGTCCCTTGCCCCCCTTTGCACTTTCAGTGTATTCCTGGAGACTTTTAGGTGGGAACTGAAGGCGGCAGTGAGGTTCTTTATGGCTCTTTCGATCTGCCGCTCGGTTGGGGACGTTTCGGGATCTGGGTCAGACCCCTCGTCCTCATAGTGTTCGTCTTCTTTGCTGGTTTGGGGGGTGCAAGCATTTCGCGCCGGCCATTTTGAATCCCGGCCTTTGATTGGTCGGTGGTCGGCCATTTTGGCGGGCTGCTCAATCAAAGATGGCCACCATTCAAAATTTGGCGTGAGATCGAACTCTTAGGTGTTGGTTAGTTGTTCGGCTGGGGGTGAATCTCTTACCGAGCCGTGGTCTTCAGGTCCTGGGTTTGGGTCGTGACCTCCTTTCGCTGCTCCATGGTCCTGGATCAGGCTTTGGAAGTTCGCGATGAGGTCCTCGTCATCTGTTGGCGATCTCAGCAGTCTTAGTATGTCCAGCCATAGTTTGTTGCTCCCTTGAGCATCGGTTTCTTGGCTGTTCTGGTCTCCGATCCCCTTTCCATCGTCCATCGTCGCGGTTTCAGGGTCGGTCTTGTTTTCGGCTCTCTCTGGTGTTCCCGCTGGGAAGTTACCATGAGGGGACAGCTGTGCTGCCATCCTTTTAGTGCGTGCTCGGGTGTTTGGTTTCTTCTTTTCTTTGGCTGCAAGTTGTCTTTCTGGCATATCTTCTCGTTATTGGGTCATTAAACCATCCTCTGCTACCATCTTGTTACTGATTTCAAGGATCGGACCCAATAACAGACATAGACTCATCGATGATCAAACAGGTTACTTTTTATTTACATGGATCTCCTCATTACAGGTATCATCAGCAAGAAGAACATGTGGAGCAGTGTGGGACAACCTTAAATACCTGAGAGGCGGAGCCTGGGGTAAGGAGTGGTCTAGGGGGGAGGTAGATGGAGGGTGTGTGTGGGTTAACCCTTGCAGTCCTGGGTCATGGATGTCGGCTTGTATAGGTAAGGTGACGAATCCCCCTCTAAATGCCTGACCTGTGTGAGCCAGGCTAAGATTCGATATTGGGATAAAACTCAAATATTAGAAATCCAAATCTTTGGTCAAGACAGAAGTGCCTCTTCCGTGCCAAGGTGCTGAGATGACAAACGGTATTTGACATAGGTACAGAATTGTAAAAGGGCAAACTGACCCTAAACAGATACATCCTGTTGTTTAATGTTTATTGCATCCCAAATGTCATGCATATCCCTGGATAAGGGATGCTGCTTCCTTATTGCCCTTGAGGCGTCTCCTAGCCTCTTATCTCCTTTTGTTATGTCTTGAGCACCGGAGCAGAGAACCTGAGTATGTGAGAAGACGATTGTTATTTCCTTTCCCAGAGATAGATGAAAGGGCAGCTTCTACGTGTGAAATGCATCACTCTCTGTAATACTTTTGCCTTTAAACTGTATAAATACATGGCCAGAAGAAGCCATCGGCGTTCAGACTTTTTGTTTGCCTTTGGGCTGTTTGAACCGTGCACAATAAATTCTTTCCTGCATCGAAGAACTTGCCTAGTCCGTTATTTTGTCTACAACAGCTGGCGACTCTGCCGGGACTAGGGGCAAGGCGATATTTCGCTGAGGACCGTTTCGACCCCTCGGGACCATCGGGAGGTCGCTCCTGAACATTCTCCAGGTGCCGCGGAGATACGTCTCCGGGAGACAGCAGCGATATCCCTATGGCCCCGACGATGCTCTGATCGAGTCCAAGAACCCTGCGGTGCAGGAAAGGTGGTCTGAACAAATTCCTGGCCAGGAATCTACAGAGTGGGAGCGTTTTAAGTGAGCATATTGTAAAAGAATTGTACCTGCTTCATTTGAAAGCAGACGGAGGGAATTGATCACTCCCTCGGACTCGGGGTGGCTACCCTAATGAAGTCCATGTCAGGTTGTGTGGGTGGTTAAGCCGTCGCATTTCTCGTTAGTGGCCGTGAGTTTCCGGGGCTACGAGTCGATGGCAGTGTGATAGAAGGGATGGGGTTCAGAGCGTGCCAAATACTCCGTTGGCATGCATGTTAAAAGGTTTTGACAAGTATTTTAGCAACCCTTCCTATTTGAAAGGATCAAAGCATCAACTACAATTCTTATGTAAACATGTGTGGCCACAATGGGAGATGGGCTGACCCCCCCCCCCCGGATGGTTAAGGGAAGAAACAGTGGATAAGTTGTGGGGAGTGATTGTAGTGAATCAGGATAAATATCCTGATCAATTTCAATATATTGATCAATGGGTGAGAGCCCTGTTGAAAAAAAGCTGAGGATTTATTGCAATGTAGGGCTGAAACAGTCGGGTTATGTGTATCTGAGCAGGCAGGAAAAGTAAGGGGGCTGCTGGAGGGAGCGGAGGGGGAAATCAGAGGCGTATGAGTGATCCTGGCGTGAAGTCAAGGGGAGTCATTCGCCTAGAGGTAGCAGTCAGAGTGAGGGAGAGGGGGATGATGAGGAGGATGATGATTTGGAGGCTGTGGGGGCTGTAGGTGGAGAAGAAAGAGCAGGAGGCACGGATGAATAAAGAGGTTGGTTTGTTGGCAGGGGCACTGCGAAGTGGGATGCAAAGGGGTTTTCTTTTCTCCCCACCTTCCTTTGGAGGGAAGAAAGAGGAAAAGAGATGCTTTAAAAAAAAAAAACTTTTTTCTCCTTTCTCTCACCCCCCACCCCTCCTCCTCTTTCTGTGAAGCCTCTTAGTCCTTTGGGAGAAGGGTGGTATAGAAATAAAATTACTTGGGAAAAGGAATGTCCAAGACAGATGGTGAGAAGTAGAGGGATGAGAAGAGCGGATTTTGGGTCAAGGCAGCTCTCTGGGAGAAGGGGAGAGCGAAGACAGAGGAGAGGTTTGAGTAGAAGGTTGGACAGACAAGTTCAGGTTGGGGTTTTGGTAGAGGATTTGGAGAGGGCGCAGGGCAGCAGAAAGCGGAAAGTATTGGATTGGCAGACATGACTTGGTCAGATTGAGGGGGACCAGGCTTGGAAGAACCCCCGCCTGAGCCATTGGTTACAATGAAAATAGGGGGTCAGTACAGAACGTTTCTGGTAAATATGGGAGCAGGAAGATTAGTTGTAAATAAGCAGATTGCAGCCCCCCGGATCCCATAAAATTCAGGTCCAGGGGGTATCAGGGCAAGCCATGGGGCGGCAGGTCTTGAAACCAGAGATGTGTGATTTTAAGGAAGCTGAAATCCAGCATGAATTCTTGTATATCCCTGAATGCTTTATTCTGTTGCTAGGCAGGGATTTGCTGAGTAAATTAGGGGCAACAATTTCTTTTGATGAAGATAGTTAGAGAATGACCATAAGGCATTCTCCGGAGGAGATTTGGAGGTTGTTTGATGTGCGCTGAGGATAACCTGCCAGGTTTTGCAGCTCACCACCCTCCAGTGGGGGTGGAACTAAAACCTGGAGTGGCGTCTGTGAGTAGAAGGCAGCGTCCCATTTCTTGGGAAGCTATTTGTGCTATTTATGAAAGCATTCAGAGATTTGGAAGCGGGGTTTTTGGTGCCTATTTAGTCCTCCTGGAATACTCCAATTATCCCAATTAAACAGTCAGATGGGTCTTACCACCTGGGGCATGGTAACTTTACACCTGGCCATGTCAAATCCATATACCCTGTTAAGTTTAATTCCACCCCGGGCTGAGTGGTTTTCTGTTATTGATTTAAAGGATGCATTCTTTACAATTCCCATTGACCCCATAAGCCAGCCACTGTTTACATTTTGAGTGGGAGAATCCTTATACAGGAATGAAAATGCAATATACTGGGACTTTGCTGCCTCAGGGATTTAAGACCTCCCCTACATTTTTGGGAATAGCGGTAGCTAGAGACTTACAGTATTATGTGCCTCAACAACCAGGAGACACAATACTGTAATATGTTGATGATGTTTGGATCAACAGGACTGACAGAGGATTTATGATGGGATAATACTATGATGAATGCACGATAATGTTAGATTTGTTATTAGAATGTGGTTATTGGGTATCAAGAAAGAAAGCTCAATTGGTGAAAAGGAAAGTTAGATATTTGGGATACGATATAAGGGTCGTCGAGCTTTAGGACCAGAGCGGAAAAGGGCGGTCCTAATGCTGACAGGACCCCGAACAAAAAGATAACTGAGAAGCTTTTTAGGATTAGCTGGCTTTTGCTGTAATTGGATCGCTAACTTTGCTTTGCTGGCAGCACTTTTGTATGCAGCCACCAAAGGGGCCGATGTGGAACCTCTTGAGTGGAAAGGGGGGGGCTAAAAAGCTGGCCCCACTGTTTGAAGGTGCTGGCTGCAAGTGCAGAATTGATTCAGAATTGTAATAAACTTACTTTTTCTTGTCCTATACTCATGCACTCCCCTCATGAGGAGCAGTCTGTGTTGGATACTAAGGGACATTTGTGGATTAGTGGGCAAAGGCTGACAAAATATCAGGCAATTAGGAGTGAGAATCCACAGGTGCGTCTGGTGGTGTCTAACCGATTAAATCCAGCAACTTTGTTGCATACAGAGTCTGTTTCTGAGCATGATTGTTTACAGGTATTGGAGGTTTATTCCACCCGACTATGTAAATATGGTAAAATAAGGTAAATATGTATGTTAGGTGGCCTGATTTAGGTCATAAAGGGAGGGTTTGGAATATGGAGATGGTATAAGAACTTAATAAGCAAATTGAGAGACTCCAACGATATGTGATGGAACAAGTACCCCCTAGATTAGTAACCTAATGTCACTCATTTAAACCTGGGGATCAAGTGGAAAATGGAAGGGATCTTTTATTAGTATTATGACTTCTCCACTTGCTATTAAGATTGCAGAATCAAAATCATGGATCCGTCGGACACGAGTCAAGGCAGCAGCTGACACCAGCTGGAAAGTGTCCGTGGACAAAGAACAAAACAACATCCAACAAAACTGACATTTGAATGTGCTTAAAGAAAGCTTTTGTATTTTATATATAGGTTACCTTGATGTATATCTGCCGATGTAACCCGCTGTAAGCTAAAAAAAAAAAAAAAAAGAGGATGGAGCACCTGCTCTCTTGAATTAGTCCGGAACTTGGATCCTGACGAAAGATTGAAGATCATTGCAGATTCATGTGGGAGGAAAATTGGGTGTGGGCACTTTGAGTAATTGGGGTAGTAGCTTTATTGATTATTGTGTTTTACAGATATAAGCAATGGTTTTGTGGACAACCAGGGCCCATTTGATTTCTCAGTCGTTCCGATCCCTAATATTTCCCAACCGGCTGCGGAGTGTGAACCTCTTACAGATGAAAGAAGTCCCTGCTTAGGATACCCTGGAAGCTACCTTTTGATGCAAAAGAACAGAAAAGAGAATTTTCTTTAAATGTGTTGGTTTTGTAATTGTGGGTGTGAGTGTTGTTGTTGCACTCACTGTATTGATTGTGTTTTATGTATGAGCTGTAAGGTAGAGTGTGACGTGAAAATTATAGAGGAGGTGCTAGTACATTATTTGGTAATAAATCCTGAAGAAGTCCCCTTGTAATATTATCTGAAAAGGGAAAAGCTGAATATACCCGAAATCCCTAGCTATGTAACAAATACCTTTGTCAAATTGGCAGAAGACATAGCCCACACTCTGAATGTATCAAATTGTTTTGTATGTGGAGGAACTAACATGGGAGAAAAATGGCCATGGGAAGCCCAGGAATTAAATTATTCCAAAGTCTTAGAAATGGACCATAAGGGTAATCTGTCATATAATAAGGGTAAGGATGGAGACTGGACATTGACTACTAGTCTGGTAAGGAATGTCTGTTTCCAGAGAAAAATTGTGGCAGGCTGTCATCAGGTAGGAAACCTCATATGTACAGGAAAATGGGAAAGTAAGGTATGGTGGTCAGGAGGTAATGCCACAGAGGGAACTGATGAAATGGCCCTGTTTAAGGTAAACGGGTTATCTTTTTTAAAAAAGATCCAGATAATCAGACCCTTGAATGGCTGGCTCCTGATGGACTATACTGGATATGTGGTAAAATGGCATATGGGGTTCTACCGAAATCTTGGTGTGGAGCTTGTGTCCTGGGAATAATTGGACCAGGATTCTTTTTGCTTCCCCTTAAAACTCAACAAGTTTTAGGTGTCCCAGTATATGATGAGGTGGGGAACTTAAGACAAAGAAGACATGTAGACACATTTGCAATAGGAAAGGTTATTAAGGAAATAACAGACAAAATGGTTGAAATAGCTCATGTGCCAGTCCAGACTTGGAGAGGTCTTAATTTACAGGACATGTTTTCAGGATGGTGGCCAAAGTTACCTGGCCTTCAGGCCATTTTTGGCCTGGTGGGGTTAGTAGCTGCAGGGTGTATTTTTCTCCCATGTATTTTACCTCTGTTTGTTAAAACTATTTCTAAAAGTCTATCCTTGCTGGTGGAACGTAAGACAACTGCTCAGGTGATGGCTATGTGGGATTATAAAAGGCTCCAGCAGGAAGAGGACCTATGGTGTGACTCGTCTGGATATGACAGATGAGTCACAAAGGGGGGTATGAGGAAGGCTAAGATTCGATATTGGGATAAAACTCAAATATTAGAAATCCAAATCTTTGGTCAAGACAGAAGTGCCTCTTCCGTGCCAAGGTGCTGAGATGACAAACGGTATTTGACATAGGTACAGAATTGTAAAAGGGCAAACTGACCCTAAACAGATACATCCTGTTGTTTAATGTTTATTGCATCCCAAATGTCATGCATATCCCTGGATAAGGGATGCTGCTTCCTTATTGCCCTTGAGGCGTCTCCTAGCCTCTTATCTCCTTTTGTTATGTCTTGAGCACCGGAGCAGAGAACCTGAGTATGTGAGAAGACGATTGTTATTTCCTTTCCCAGAGATAGATGAAAGGGCAGCTTCTACGTGTGAAATGCATCACTCTCTGTAATACTTTTGCCTTTAAACTGTATAAATACATGGCCAGAAGAAGCCATCGGCGTTCAGACTTTTTGTTTGCCTTTGGGCTGTTTGAACCGTGCACAATAAATTCTTTCCTGCATCGAAGAACTTGCCTAGTCCGTTATTTTGTCTACAACATGTGTGTGTGTGCGGTTTGTTGTCGGGGAGGAGTCCAGGAGTGAATGCATAGTTTGGACACTAGGTAGGCATGCTGTTTGCCCTGCAGAGGTTTTGTTAGGATGTCCGCTGTTTGTTCTTCAGTGTCACAGTGTGTGGTTTTGATGAATCCTATTTTTGAAAGTTGCCTCACATGTTTGTGCTTGATATCTATGTGCCTGGATCTCTGGCCTATAGCATCCGCCATAGATATCTCAATAGCGGCCTTGTTATCCTCGTGAATGATTATTGGATATGCAGGTTTGGTCCAGATGCTGGTGAGTAGATCATCGAACCACGTCAAGTTATTGGCTGCCTTGGATAAGCATATGTACTCTGCTTCGGTGGTTGATGTGGCTACTAGATTTTGTTTGCCCGTGTACCAGTGTACAGGGCTGTTATTGAGGAAGAACACATATCCTGAAGTGCTTTTCCTGCTCTTTACATCCCCTGCCCAGTCAGCATCTGCGTAACAGGTGAGGGTCAGTCCATTGAGTGTATCTGGCTCTAGGCATAAGCATGCGTCTGAGCTGTATTTCAGGTACCTAAGTACCCTTTTGATTGCTTCCCAATGATATACGGTGGGTTTGCCTACGTGTCTGGACAGTAAATTGACCGGTAGGGCGATGTCGGGCCTGGTCCAGTTAGCAATATATAAAAGGGACCCTATGGTGGACCTGTAGAGTGTGTTGTCTTTGAATTTGGGTGCTTCGCCATACATGTTTTTCAAAAAGTCTGGTTGCATGGGGGTTTCACTTTGTTTGGCATCTGCCATGTTGCATTTGTGTAAAAGTTCAGTGATTTTTTCTTTTGGTGACAAGCGAAATCCCCTGGAGGTTTTATTGATTTGCACACCCAGATATTTGTTTATCTTCCCTAGGGATTTTAGGGAGAAATGTTCGCCTAATCTGCTAGCGAAGGTGTCACATTTTTCTTTATGTTTGCCAATGTATAAGATGTCATCCACGTAAATAAGCACGTATTCTAGGGAATCGCCCTCCTTTCTGGTGAAAAAACAGTTGTCTGCTGGTGTTGCGGCGAACCCCAATGTCTGTTATTGGGTCCGATCCTTGAAATCAGTAACAAGGAAGGCCTGGAGGAATGTTGTCCATGGGGTCGCGATGGGTCGGACACGACTTCGCAACTAACAACAACAACAACAACAATACTTTAGTTGTCTGGCTCTCTGGCCCCAGCTGGTTGTTGGTGTGTTTACTTCCTTTTGTAAGCCCAAATAATGGGGAATAGGGTACATATTGTTGTGGCCTGTCAGCTGCCAGCAGAACTAGCAGCAGAGTCAGACGAGGAGGAGCCTGGGCCAGCTTCAGAGCTTTTCGAAGGCTCTGATGAGGAAGCACAGGCAGAGGCAGATGCAAAGCCAGGGCCTTCTGCCCATCCCCAGGTGGAGAGGCAGCTGTATTTGGGGTCTGAGCTGAGTGAGGGGGAGGAACAGATGGGGCTCATCCCAGATGCATGTATGTACAGAGAGGAGAAGAGAGCAATGGAAGGCAATAAGCCGGTTCTCTTATTATAGGGACTGTTTCTGCTTGGTCTCAGGGTTCCAAGCTCTGAGCCAAACAAATCAGGTCACCACTTTTTCCTCTCCAGAAATGCCTTTATTGAAGCACTGGAATCTCGGCACATACTGAGTCCAAGCGGATCTAGGCTAGTGCTGGGGGCCTCTGCCTCCCAGCTACTTATGAAGGGCTGGAGCCCCACCCTCCCCAGCTGATCTGGAATGCCGGTCAAACACTCAGCTTCTTCAGTGTTTCCCGCCTTGCTCGTTGCTCACTTTCACTTTGAGGCCTGCTGCTCTGGTCTCTGGTGCTGTCCTTGGCGTTCCTGTAAGTCCCCACCACCCTCCTCTCATGACGGGTCCCCCCCCCACATGTGGCAACCTTGAGATGGAGCTTTTGGTCATCACCGTTTCGGAGGTTGACAGGCAGCTCCCCTTTACCAGGGTGTCTGTATCTGTAAAACAGCAAGCACAGTCACAGGGTTAAATTAGTAGGTGGTCATGGCCTTCCTCCTGTATCCCTTCCCAGCTTTAGGGGATGTTCCCTATGGAACTTATTTATCAGTTGTATAGCTCTAACATTCCTACTCCCCACCCATGAGGCCTCCGACAATGGGTACTTTTTCCACCAAACCAGGAATTGCAGTTTTCCCCTATGCAAGTGGGAATGCAAGGTTATCTGAGGGACCGTCTCCTGCCGGTCACATCTACCTGACCCATTAGAGCGGGGAGGCAGGGAATTCTGCGGGTCCCATCCCCAAGGGAGATACACCTGGTGGGACCTAGAAGAAGGGCCTTCTCCATGGTGGCTCCCTCTCTCTGGAACATCATCCCCCCAGAGATTAGAATGGCCCCCACCCTAATTCTCTTCTGGAAGGCACTAAAGACCTGGTTCTGCCAGCAGGCCTGGGGAACCCAGAGTGGGATGGAGCCCATTAAATGGCTCGTGTGATCAGCTGTCACTGGGATGGGAGGTGGGGGTCAGGGTGATTTTATTACATTAATTTATTTGATTTTTTATGAGTTTTAGTTTTTTAAATGTGGTTTTTTATATTCTATAAGCCGCCTTGAGTCGCCATGGGCAAATAGGCAGCAATATAATTAAAATAAATAAATAAATAAATAAATAAATAAATAAATAAATAAATACAATATCTGGTCGATCGCATAATGGGTCTCCCCCCCCCCCCCCCACCACTGCGATATGCCCAGGTTCAGGCTGCGGCGTGGGCCGGACATTGGATGCTTCCATGGGTTTTAGCAAGCGACTGTGGAAGACCGGATGCACCTTTCCTAATAGATGAGGGGGTTTCAGCTCTACCATGACCGTATTTATTACTCTCACTATGGGGAACGGGCCCAGGAATTTCGATCCCAATTTCCGGCAGTGTACCTTCAGTCTTAGGTATTTGGTTGAGAGGTACACCTTCTCCTCCACTTGGAAGGGCTTTTGCAGGGCTTGTTTCCTGTTGGCCTGGGTTTTGGCCGCTCTTAATGCCATTTTCACATCCCCCCACAACCCTTGCAAGATTTCCATCCACTCAGCTAAGCTAATGGGTGAGGGAGCCTCTTGAGGGTACTCGGGAATTGGGACGACCTCCACCCCATTCACCACTCTGAAGGGGGTGAAGCCCATGCTGCTGTGCACAGCATTGTTGTACGCCACCTCCGCAAATGGCAGAAGTTCTGCCCAGTTGGTCTGCTGGTAGGTGACGTAGCACCTTAACTACCTCTCCACCATGGTGTTAGTCCGCTCCACCGCACCATTGATGCTCAGATGGAATGTGGAGATGGTATTATCTCAGTTGTCGGCAAACTGCACTGAGTAAACAAACGTCAGCACATAGTCCTAATCCTATCAGAGATGTAAAATGTAAAGACAGAATGTCTGGCAAAAGGACCCTTTATCAAGATATGCAACTCAGCACGTAGCATTGTTTGTCACAAGAAATAACATGAGGGTAACACGAGGGATCCATGTGGACTTCACGAGCTTTCTTTAGCCAATTAGCATCTGTAAACGTTGATTAATGTTTTGCCATGATAGTTGTAAAATGACAATAAAAGGAAGCCTTCTGGATGGAGTCAGGGTATCTTCCCCAAGGTACTTTCACACTGAGGTACCTTGATCAAGGTGCCCTCCCACCGAGGGGCCTTCCCGTGAACCATCATCCTGCCTACGCGTCTTTCTTCATCGAAACAACATCTGGTGACCCCGACGTGATTCCTCCTATGCTTACTCGGCCGGACGAGCCCAGGTGCACCTCAGCGAACTTCGCTCTCAAAAATTCATGAGTATGGGGGGGAACTCTCAGCTCAGCAGAGGCTTCATGCAAAAAAGCTGCAGACAATACTTAGAGATAATGGAATGGCAGGAATTAAGTTAAGTGAGTTGGACTCACCGCCACGAGCAGAAATAAAGCATTTGTTGCTGTGGCAAAAATGTAAGGAAGCAGTAGAGGTTATGGGGACTCATAAACTCAAGGCACCATCTCCATCTCTTTCTCTGTCTTCTGATCAGGGGTCTGCTCTCTCTCCCTCTCATTTTCAGCTAACTTTACTGGCTACAACTACGTTGCAGCCAGAAGAAATTAGTTCCCCGACAGCTCCCTTATTGGTTCCTCCTTTACAGGAGACACTTTCAGCTGTCAGAGCAGGGTTTCAGGAAGAGCAACAAAAAGGAACTCTCACTGGGGCAGAAATAACAGAGGGTCTCCAAGCTTTTCCTGTCATACAGACGATTAATCCCCAGGGGCAAGGTCAGTATCAGTGGAATCCTTTGCCATATCAAATTCTGAGAGAGCTAAGGAAAGGAATCACAGAGACAGGTTTGCATTCCACCTATACTACTGGGATGATGGAAGGTATTTCTAATGGTTACAATTTAATTCCACAAGATTGGAAGGATTTGTTTTGCATGCTTCTCACACCAGCACAATATGTTGTTTGGGATTCAGAATATCAGAGGGAAGCTATTCATGCAGGAAACAGTTCAGGAGGTTTGTATATACCAGATCAATTATACGGGGTGGGTGCTTTCTCTACAATACAGCAACAAACCAATGGCACACCCCCGCCAGCTTACTCTGTGATAGGGCGCTGCGTGATTAAAGCATTTAAGAAAGTGCCGATCTCAGGCAAGCCTAGTAAATCTTTTGCAGCAATTCGACAGGGGGCTGGTGAAACATACTCTGATTTCATTGATAGATTGCAAGAAGCTATTCAGAGGCAAGTAGATAACAAGGAAGCTAGCGGAGAGTTAATGAAAAGGCTAGCTTATGAACATGCCAATGTGGATTGCCGCCGTGCATTGCAGTCTATTGTTAATAGAGGAGATTACACCTTGGCTGATATGTTAAAAGCATGCACTGACATAGGCACAAATGTCCATCAGATGGAAGCTTTAGCAGCTGCCTTACAAAAAGGAAAGTTTGGCAAGCTCAAAGGCAATTGTTTTAATTGTAATAAACCTGGCCATTTTAAACAGCAATGCAGAGCTCCTGGTGGCGGAGCTCATAAAGGCAGTGGGCCAGGAGGAGGTCAAACATCCAGACCAAAAACTGTTTGCCCTAAATGTAAAAAAGGGTTTCACTGGGCAAATCAATGCAGAAGTCAGGGAAACTAGATTTCGGGCTCACGGCAAGCCCCGGCCCAATTGCCGCTACTCCTGTTAAAAATGCTAAAGCAGCTACAAAAGGAAGTGCGGGTATTGATTTGATTAATCAAGAAGATAAATTCATTCCTTTCCCTGGAGTTGTTACTTTAATGTCATCACAATTGAAAGGACCATTACCTATTAACACTGTGGGATTGGTTCTCCCTCGGTCTTCCGCAGGGAAAAACGGGATTTTTGTCATCCCTGGAGTCATTGATTCAGATTATGAAGGCATAATTATGATACAAATTGAAACAAATGTGCCCATGACTTTAAAACAAGGAGATTCTTGGGCACAATTGGTGATTGTTCTGTATGTATTGCCAGCAGGGGTGAGCAAATTAACAGAGGAAGTGGAGGCTTTGGTTCTACTAATCCTATCCGCTCCCTGCATCCTAGCATTCTGGCAGTAACACAATCAATTCAAGAAGAAAAACCAAAGCGCATATATTTGTTAAATGGCAGATCTTTTGAAGGAGTCCTTGATTCTGGCGCAGACGTCTCTGTCATATCCACTGACAATTGGCCCACAGATTGGCCTACTACAGAATCACCCTCCGTGTGGGGAGTTGGAGGACCCCAAGCAGCCCGACTCAGCACCAAATGGCTTACGGTAACAGCTCTTGACGGCAAACGCACAGCCCAGTTAAAGCCAGTTATACTCCCCATTCATGTAAATCTGTGGGGGAGAGATTTGATGTTGCAGTCTCAAGCAGCTGACCTCCAATCATTTTGGAGTAATCTCCCAGCCGGGAGTTTTAAATTCTAGAAGGGAAAGCTCTGCCTCCCAGCAATCCTTAAAGGGAAAGGCTTCTTTTTCCTTTTAATACTTTTATTTAAGCTATTGCTGAAATTATAACCTTGGGGCGTACTCGAGCCTGTCGAAGAAATGGAACTGACTTAATAAATATTGTTCTTTTAATCTTAAAATCTGACTTTCACTTTTATTTTTAGAATAATTTATTTCTTCAGTGTGCTTTAACTGACTATGTAGGCTGTATTTCATATCATCTGTCTATCTAGGTTTACTTGCTTAATGATTTCTTCCTTTCTTCTATTGTTTTCCTTCTCCACTATCACAAGCTCTTTGTTTTTCTGATGGGGGAGGAACGAGAGGAGTGATTGCTTAAAAAGATCCTCATGAGGACATCTGGAAAGTTTCTTCTCAAAGTTCAGAATTGTCTGTTGTTATTTTAGCTTTCCACATTTTTTCTCAACAGCTTTTTAATCTGATTTTTGACTATCAGTATGTGTGTTAACTGATTTTTAATTTCCCTAGTGCATATATTACACTTTCTTTGAATAAGGATCTTCTGTCTCTCTTTTTGACATTACAGCAAGTTTTGCAAATTAGAAAGAATCAAATTTATATTGCACATATTAGGAGTCATCAGTCTTTCCCAGGAATGTTATCAGAAGGAAATACTGTTGCAGACAACGAAGAAGCAGCATGTTTTATCTGTTACTCCATGGGAAAGTAATTCTATGTTTCCTCAAAATGCCAAGGCTCTTGTGAAACAATTTCACATTCCTTTAGATCATGCTAGAGCAATTATACAACAATGTCCTCAATGTTCTCAAATCACCCCATCTCTTTCCATTGGGGTGAATCCAAGAGGGCTTAAAGCAAACAACTTTGGCTACTTTTTCTTATTTTATATGGGCTACTCCTCCTAAACATGTTGTTAATTATTGTTTTTGAACATTTGCTGTCATGGGCCTACTTTCTACATTAAAAACAGACAATGGTCTTGCATATTGTAGTCGCTCCTTTGCTGAATTTTGTGACACATGGCAAATTAAACATCTTTTTGGCATATTTTTTAACTCTACAGGACAAGCCATAAGTGGAGCACAAAAATTATACATTAAAGTCTGCTTTAGACAAACAAAAACAAACAGGGGGAATTCCTATAGGTCTCCCTGGTAAACAGGAATGGTTAAATAAAGTTCTGTTTACTCTGAATCATCTTAATATCACAAATTTATCAACTCCAGTAGATGATCATTTTGGAAGTAGAATAAGTCATCCCCAGCCACAGGTAATGTATAGATTATTGCCTAATCCTGAATGGCATGGACCTGTTCCCTTATTGACATAGGGAAGGGGATATGCTGCTGTGCTTACACCTACAGGTCTGGTGTGGATCCCTGCTAGGTGTGTGAAATCGTGGAAGGATGGCGTGGCACCAAGGACTGAAAAACCCGATCCTAAACTTCTCACCTAGCCTGCTGAATCCTCAGCAGGATCGGGATCGAGCACCTCGCCAGGCTCATCAAGTGACCTGGGGACAGATTAAAGCTCTCTCTGCTCAATCTACAAAACTGCTACAGGAAAAGGACATGCCACAAACACCAGAGAACTTTTAGTAGTGGCTTTTGCTTGTTTAAATGCTAATTTTGTAACTATTATATTGTGTATTATTCTTATGTGTATTTTCCCTTCTTGTGTGGCTACAATGACTTTGCAACATGGAATTCCAGAGCAAGGACTTTGGGATCAAAATTCCTATATATGGGATGTGCAGAATATTTCTCGATTAATAGGTAAAACTGATTGCTGGATCTGCATGCACGTTCCCCCACATGCCAAAGGAGGACTTTTAATACATGCTGTTCCTTTTAATGACACGAGATGGAAGACTTTCACTTGGAAGGATGGAGGCGTTAGAGGCATTGCGACGACTGGTAAGAACAATATTCTAGCCATTGGAAGCAGGTTTCAGGAAACAGCAACATACTGTTGGGAATTTAACAATAATACTAGACGTGCATCTGTGGATATTGGAAAGTATCCTTATTGTAACACAACATTTGTTCTTAGCACCACTATGAAGAGAAACAATTCTTTTTTTAATAGCACCATATATGAACATTTACATAATTTCACTCACTATGGATGTACATACCAGATATTAGGGTGTCCTACAACATGCCCATGTCCAGGACCAACAGATGTTTTAAAGTGCATTGGATTGTTTCTTTGTAATGCAGTGGAGTCTATGGTCCAGCAGACCCAGTCATCAGATAATTTAGCAGTTCCGCTTTTAAATAATATTTGGATGCTGTGTGGTAGAAGGGCGTATAAACATATTCCTGCATAGTGGTCTGGTCATTGTACTCTGGGATATATTGCTCCCTCTGTAGTGATATCTGATCATTTACTTAAAGGACGATTAAGGAATCGTCAAAACATAGATGTTCAAAATCCCATTAATCATTACACTGCAACCATGTTAGCAAGGGGTGTTCTTCCTCCCTTAGGAGTAATGATGAATTATAGAGATTTGCATATTTTATCAAATTGGACAACTGCATTATTTAAGGCTACTGTTTACTCCCTAAAATTGATCAATGAAGAGATGTCACAAATTAGAGATATAGTGTTGCAAAATCGTTATGCTTTAGATATTATTTTAGCAGCCAAGGGTGGTGTATGTGCTTTGATTCATTCACATTGTTGTATATATGTTACTGATTATAAAGTAAATATTTCAGCTACAATTGAGCACATGGAAAACATGATTGCAGATAATCCAATTGGCTCCACTATTCCACAATCTCCATGGGAATGGTTATGGTCTTGGCTCCCAGATTTTGGATGGGTGCGACAAATAGTATCCATCGTTATATTAGTAATCATTGCTTTAATTTGTTGTTGCTGTTGCATACAATGCTTACCTGGGTTATTAGCGATATTTCGCCCAAGAATTCGGCCTTCCAAATCTGAAATTATGTATGCTTGCAAAATATTAAACAATAAAAAATAAAATAAAAAAGGAGGATATGTGGAGATGGTGTTATCTCAGTTGTCGGCAAACCGCACTGAGTAAACAAATGTCAGAACATAGTCCTAATCCTATCAGAGATGTAAAATGTAAAGACAGAATGTCTGGCAAAAGGACCCTTTATCAAGATATGCAACTCAGCATGTAGCATTGTTTGTCACAGGAAATAACATGAGGGTAACACGAGGGATCCATGGGGACTTCACGAGCTTTCTTTAGCCAATTAGCATCTGTAAACGTTGATTAATGTTTTGCCATGATAGTTGTAAAATGACAATAAAAGGAAGCCTTCTGGATGGAGTCAGGGTGCCTTCCCCAAGGTACTTTCACACTGAGGTACCTTGATCAAGGTGCCCTCCCACCGAGGGGCCTTCCCATGAACCATCATCCTGCCTACGCGTCTTTCTTCATCGAAACAACAATGGAAAGCCGAGCTAAGGCCTTGGGAAGACTCAATCATTCAGATTAATTCCCTCCAGAACTTGGCCATAAACTATACCCCCCTGTCTGATATAATCCTCCACGGAATGCCATGGAGGCGGTAGATGTGAGTGAGGAACAGCTTTGCCAGTTTACATGCCAACAGTAGGCCTGGGCACAGCATGAAATGGGCTTGCTTTGAAAATAAATCAATGACAGTCCATATGATGGTATGGCTATTGCTCTCAGGGAGCTCCACAATAAAGTTAGGAAAAAGAAAAGATATGGAGGTTTTGAAAGAGGTCAGCTGTCTGCCAGGTGCTACTGCCAGCAGAGACAAGAAGTGTATTCTTAAGATAGTCAAGAATGCCAGTAAGGACTGTGATGTTGATGCTATTATACATCTTGGCACAAATGATCTGTCCCAAAAGGATGTACTTTCTGTGCAAAATGATTTCCAGAGCTTGGGGTATGAACTTAGTAGTATAGGTTGTAGGCTTATCTTTTCAGAGGTTTTACCATTTAGTCACCTCCCGGATTGACTACTGCAATGCTCTCTATCTGGGGCTGCCCTTGAAGACCACTCAGAGGCTTCAGCTGGTGCAGAATGCGGCCGCGCGGGTTGTAATGGGAGGATCCCGATACTCCCATGTTACACCTCTCCTGCGCGACTTGCATTGGTTGCCGGTTGCCCTCCAGGTGAGATTCAAGGTGCTGGTGTTAACCTATAAAGCTCTTCATGGCTTAGGCCCAGGATATCTGTCAGACCACCTGCAACCAGCATCGACTTCCCATCACCCGGTGCGTTCCCACAGAGAGGGCCTACTCAGGGTGCCATCGGCTAGACAATGTTGGCTGGCGACCCCCAGGGGTAGAGCCTTCTCTGTGGCCACGCCCACCCTTTGGAATCAACTTCCCATGGGTCTTCAGCTGGCCTCTGACCTCCATACCTTCCGCCGCGAGCTTAAGACCTGGCTGTTTAAACGCCCTAGCCAGGACTGATGGGGTCTACTGTTTTAAATTGCTTTTTAATCTGTTTTAGTATGTTTTAATTTGTATTTATTGGGATTGTTTCGTTGATGTGAGCTGCCCTGAGTCCTTTGGAGAGAGGGCGGCATATAAATCCAATAAATAATAATAATAATAATAATAATAATAATAATAATAATAATAATAATCTAAAAGGGAAAGGCCAGCATGTAGCAGAGTTTAATGTGTGACTAAAGGAGTAGTGTAGAAGGAAAGGCTTTGGTTTTATTAGTCATGATGTCTGCAACTGGTCCAATGAAGAACTGTACAAAAGATATGGATTGCATGCATCAAAGAAAGGGACTGAGTTACTTAGCAATAAATTCACAGATTTTCTGGATAAACATTTAAACTGAACAGTGGGGACACAGAATTAATTGATACAGAACATTTCTGTCCCCAGCAATCCAAAATTAATAGGGCTATCAGTGCATGTAACATAGATGTCTGTGCGAAAAAGATTATCACCCCTGCTGTCAACTAAAACCAAGCATTTAATAGTGAGTGCCATACCATCTGCATTAATCAAACAGGTGGCAAGAAAGTAGGGGCAGTCAGGCACAACACAGGTTATGTGAGGGATCTCACGAAGATCGATGGTTCGTTGAGGGCACTTCCAAGAAAAGTCAGCACGCAAGGATGCAATCAAATTAAATCTTTATTTAGAAGTAAAAGTGGAGAAAAATGAGTTCCCTGGCATGGAGGCATCCATGCCTGGATTGAGCCCATGGATCAGTCCCATAGGAAGGTAGAACAAGAGCAGGGGAAAAACAGCCCCTGTGCAGAGGTTCTTATAGGGACCCATGGCTCCTCCCTTACCAATGTGTGAGGGGGCCGGAGGACCATTAACTCTCCCCCAATGGGGCTGCAGGGGCCAGAGCCCCTTGACCCACCAGTGGGATCAAAAGTCCCTCTTTGCTCCCATCTGGTGGCCTTTTAAGAAACTGCCATGGCTGGCACAAAACACCTAACAATTCCCCTTCTTGCCAGCCAATGACAGGTATCAGAGAATATATGTGAGAGGGCGAGCAGGTGTCATAGACATGTACAGGTTTACAGGACCAAACACAAATGCTTACACAGAAGGTTGTGTCGGTCAATGGGCACAGGTTTTGTAAACAGGTCAGCTAACTGGTCGGTAGTGTTACAATGTTTGATGTGTATAAACCCCATTCTGGCAAGCTGCCTGACATTCTTGTAGCGGATGTCTATGTGGCGGGACCTAGAGCCCACCGTGCATGCCCCCGAGATCCCAATTGCGGCCGTATTATCTTCCTGAATTTGGATGGGCAGAGTAGGAGGTGCCCAGATGCTCGTTACCAGAGCATTGAACCAAATCAAGTAATTTGCAGTGTCTGATAGGCTGGCATATTCTGCCTCGGCCGTGGAGCAAGAAACAAATTTTTGCTGCCTAACATGCCAATGGATAGGACAGCCATTTAGCAGTATGAGGAAACCAGAGGTGCTCCATCTACTCTTGGTGTCGCCAGCCCAATCTGCATCCGAGTAAGCGGAGAGCTGGGCCGGCTTCCCCTTCTCTGGCTCCAGCATAAGGAGGGCATCGGCCGTGCCCCTGAGGTACCTGAGTACTCTCTTGACAGCATTCCAGTGGAATTCCTTTGGGTTTTCCACGTGCCTGGACAATAAATTTACAGCTAAAGCTATGTCAGGCCTGCTCCAATTGCTAATGTATAGCAAGGAGCCAATCACAGATCTATATAATTTGTTGCCTGTGAAGTCAGGGCTGTCTTTGTGATCGTGGCCATCGTAATCACTTTGTATGGGGCTACACGTTGGGTTAGATTCCACCATTTTGCATTTGACCAACAACTCCTCAATTTTTTCTTTCTGGGATAATGCAAATCCCTTTTTATCGGCCAAGATATACACACCCAGATACCTGTCAACCCGCCCCAAGGACTTCAGTGTAAACTTTTCCCCCAGGGCCTTGGCAAATTCATCACACCTATCCTTGCCAGGCCCTACGTATAGGAGGTCGTCCACGTAAACTAAAACACATTCTGTATTACCTTTGGTGTCACGTGTAAAAACGCACTCATCTGCATGAGATGCCCTGAAGCCAATTCGCTCTAAACCCTTTTTGAGGCAGTCGTACCAGAGTTTCCCCGACTGTTTGAGGCCATATAATCCTTTTTGGAGAAACCATGTGTTTCGCCCCTCCTGCTGGTAACCAGGAGGGGCCCTCATGTAAATCTGCCGGTCCAAGTTGGTGTGGAGGTAGGCCGTCTGGATGTCGAATTGGTAGACTTCCTTCCCCAGAGCGGCTGCAGTTACGAGGGCGGCCTTGACGCTTTCTGCCCGGACGGTCGGAGAATAGGTCTCTATATAGTCCTCCATGTAGCGTTGGGTGAACCCCTGTGCTACCAAGCGGGCCTTGTACAGGTAGCGGCCATTGGCAAGTGGTTTGGCCTTGAAAACCCATCTTGTGCCAATGACCTTCTTCTCCTTTGGTGGTTGCCCGGGGGTGAAGACCTTGAGCTTTCTCAGGCTCTCCATTTCCTGTTCCATCGTGATCTGCCACTTTTCCTGTTCTTCAATGGGCAGCTCCTGGATGTCAGAGAAAGTCTTTGGGGTGACCACAACACTGTTGACGGATGCGACGTGCCCAATGTCAATTCTCTTTGGTGGGACCCCCTTGTTGGACCGCTTTGACCTTTTTTTTTATTGAAAAGTTTTAAAAAGTTTTACAGACATTTCCCCTTCCAACCCTCCCCTTCCCCTCCCTTCCCCCCACTTCCCAGAGCAAAATACAGGGTATAACATTTGACAATCATAAGCTAACATAAGCTAATTATCTATAGCCTCCTATCCCCCTCTTGAACTTTTAACTCCCCTTTTACTAAACTAAATTTAAGTACTTTATAAAATCTCTTTGATCATTCATAAGCTATTTGAAGTTTTTTTAGTCCGATATTTGCCTTGAATATAATCAATCCATCTTCTCCATTCTAACATATATTTCTCATTTGAATGGTCCTTTAGATATGCTGAAATTTTCGCCATTTCTGCTAAATTTACTACTTTTAATGTCCATTCTTGAATAGTAGGTAACTCTTCCTTCTTCCAGTACTGCGCCACCAAGAGTCTTGCTGCAGTTATTAAGTTCAAAATCAAATTAGTCTCTATAGCCGTACAATCTGTAATTATACCTAACAAAAACAACTGTGGGGTAAACTTTATCCTTTAAAAAAAAATATTTTGAATAATCCACCATATTTTTATCCAAAATGCTTTAACTTTTTTACAAGTCCACCAAACATGAAAATAGGTAGCATCAACACAATCACATCTCCAACATTTGGGTTGTAGGTTTGGGTACATACAAGCTAACTTTTTGGGATCCAAATGCCATCTATAAAACATTTTATAAAAATTTTCTCTCAGATTTTGAGCTTGTGTAAATTTAACATTTCGTACCCAGATCCTTTCCCATGTTTCCATCATTATTGGTTCCTCAAAATTTTGTGCCCATTTTATCATACAATCTTTAACTAACTCTGTCTCTGAGTCTATTTCTATCAATATATTATACAACCTTTTTATGTGCATTTGACCCTGGTCCCTAATTTGTTTTATCAGATTTTCTTCACTTTGTGTAATATCAATTTTCTGGTCTTTTTTCCATCTATTCTGCAGCTGTACATACTGAAACCAGGTTTGAATTGCCCTTTCCTCTCTTAATACATTCAGAGGCTTTAACTGTAATACATTTCTTTCTGTAATCAGAAGTTCTTTATAAGTAATTACATCCTGTCTTTGTTCTATACTTATATTTTCTATCGCATGTCTGGGTACTACCCACATGGGTATCTTACCATTCAATTTATATTGGTATTTTTTCCAAACACGCAGGAGGGCATTCCTTAATATGTGACTTTAAAAGTCCTATCCACCTTCTTCACATAAACTAAGTAGGCATGCCAACCATATAGCAAGTCATACCTTTCAATATTCAGTATTCTTTCATCTGTTAAATTAATCCAGTCACTAATTGCTGACAAAACAGCTGCTTCATAATACAATTTTAGATTGGGCAATTTCAAACCTCCTCTTTCACGTATATCCTGCATTATTTTTAATTTAACTCTCGGTCTCTTCCCTACCCAAACGAAGTTATTAATGCCTTTCTGCCATTCCTCCAAATTTGCATCCTTTTTAAGTATTGGTATCATTTGAAAGAGAAATAGAAACTTGGGCAGAACATTCATTTTAAATACTGCTATTCTTCCCAACAAAGACAGTTGTAATGTTTTCCATTTATCCATCTCTATCTGTATTTTATGCCATAACAATTCATAATTAATTATTTATTTATTTATTTATTTATTTAATTAATTAATTAATTTTATTTCTATACCCCCCTTCTCCTGAAGGACTCAGGGCGGTGTACAGCCTGATTAAAAGCACAAAGACAGACAAAATTTAAACATTATTAAAATTATTAAATGATAGGCTCAATTTAAAACTCCAAATTTAAAATCCCATTTTTAAAAACCCAATTAAAATCTTTACCTTGATAGCCCAGCCTGGCGGAACAACAAGGTTTCGAGGGCAAAGCGAAATACACGGAGATCAGAGATTTTACGAATTTCTGGGGGCAGCTCATTCCAAAGGGCAGGGGCTCCCACAGAGAAGGCCCTCCCCCTGGGTGTCGCCAGCTGACATAATTTGGCCGATGGCACCCTGAGGAAACCCTCTCTGTGGGAGCAGACTGGCCGGTGGGAGGCTACTGGTGGCAGAAGATGGTCTCGAAGGTATCCAGGTCCAATGCCATGGAGCGCTTTAAAGGTGGTAACCAACACCTTGAATCGCACCTGGAAGACCACCGGGAGCCAGTGCAGCTCGCGCAGGAGGGGTGTCACGTGGCCACAAAGAGTTGCGCCCATAACCACCCGCGCGGCCGCATTCTGGACCAGTTGGAGCCTGATAAAAGGCCCCCCTAGCCACGGCAGTCATGTGTTCTTCTAAAGACAGCCGTGCGTCCAGGAGGACACCCAGATTGCGAGCCCTCTCTGTGGGGGGTAAAGACTCACCCCCAATAGTCAGCAATGGCACCAGCTGACTATATTGCGACGCCGGGAACCACAGCCACTCAGTCTTGGAGGGGTTGAGTCTGAGCCTATTTCTCCCCATCCAGACCCGCACGGCCTCCAGGCAGCGGGACATCACATCAAGGGCATCGTTGGGGTGGTCTGGGGTGGAGATGTACAGCTGAGTATCACCAGCGTACAGATGGACTCTCACCCCAAAACCACAGATGATCTCACCCAGCGGCTTCACATAAATGTTGAACAGAAGGGGCGAGAGGACCGACCCCTGTGGCACTCACCATGCAAGGCGCCTCGAAGTTGACCTCTGCCCCCCTGTCAACACGAACTGCGAGCGGTAGGAGAGGAAGGAGGAGAACCACCGCAAAACGGTGCCCCCTATTCCTAACCCCCTCAACCGCTGCAGCATGATACCATGGTCGATGGTATCAAAAGCCACTGAGAGATCTAACAGGACCAGGACAGAGGAGCAACCCCTGTCCTGAGCCCTCCAGAGATCATCCACCAATGCGACCAATGCTGTTTCCGTGCTGTACCCAGGCCTGAAGCCCGACTGGTACGGGTCCAGATAGATAGCTTCATCCAGGTGCCCGGGCAGTTGTCGTGCCACCACACTCTCAACAACCTTCGCCACAAAACAAAGGTTGGAGACCGGACGGTAGTTGGCTAATTCAGCCTCTCCTGCTTCTTTCCTTCTTCTGGCTTCTGGAGATGGTGGGTGTCCAGCCTTTAGTATGGTAGTATAAAAATCTCTTGCCTTCCAAACTGAGTTGAGACGATGTCTCTCACCCAAATAATTCACTACTAATCCGGCTGGAGCTTCCCATCTGTACTGCAACTGATGCCTTCTAAGTTCATCAACTAGAAATGCATAGTCCTTTCGAGATCTCAACATTTTGGGGGGAATTTCCTTCATTACTGAAACCTCCTGTCCTGCCACTTGAAGTTTCTTTTTATAAGAAACTTGTAAAACTCCATTTCTTGTTCTCCTTGTAACAAAGTAGATCACAATATCTCTTGGTAATTGTCTCTGTCTGGCAATCCATGAATTAACGCAATAAATTTTATCTATTTGCCAGTCACACCCTGCTTTAGATTCTCCAGTAAACTGAGCAAGGGCTTCTGCAAAAATCTCTCTGAGATTTTCCTGGTTATTTTCTTTCAAGCCTCTGACCCTCACTGCCCATTCCATCACTCTGTATTGTGTCATTATGAGTTCTGCTTCCACCTTTTCCATCTTATTTTGAGCCTCTCCCAATTTAGCTTCCACATTCAAATTAAACTGATCAATTTCATCCACCCTTTCTTCCAAAGATGTAACATGACCCACCAGTCCCTTAAATGCTTCAACAATATCTTCTCTTATTGCATCATTTTGGGTTTGAATTGTTTCTTTAATTTCAAGCAGTTCCTCAGATACGTCTTTAATTTTTTCCTCAAAACGGAGTGTGATTTTTTCTTCCAAGTCAGTAGACAGTTTCTTTAAAGCTCCCTGAAGAACTTCTAGTGTCAGTGTTTGTGTATCTGGTGGGGCTAACAAAGACTGCATTTTTGATGTTTGAGCTGGAGAAGTACCCGCACTTTTAGTCACAACAGTTTTTATTTGCTTCGCAGCCATCTCCAAACTGCACTTTCCCACCAGCCACTCAGCAGAACCAACAGGTCTTCTTAATCTCAGTCCTTAATAATTATTGTGGCTTATTGATAAGTCAATATTGTATTCTTTAATTTCCAATCCTCAAAATTCCCCACCAAAGTCTTTTAAAAGGTACTGACAGTGTTAACGAGCGTTAATGAGCATTAATGAACACTTTCTCTTTTAACTTTCATTTTCATGCCCTTAAGCAGCTCAGCTTTCTCCCATCTCAGGTTCCGAAGGAAGTAATAATTTATTAGAGTTAAAGTTTAGTACTTGCAGTTGTGATTTCTCCTGTCTTTGCTCTGCCTGCTTTAAAGTCCAATTGCTGTAAAATCATTTAGTTTGCAGGGGTGGTCGCGGTGCCTTGTTCTGTTTAAAACAGAAACGTCATGGATCCAGAGCTTCTTCAGGTGCTTGGGGAGCTCTCACTCTCTGCACCCCAGGATTAATCCTGGGGGTCTTGGGGAGCTCTACCCACACCTGCCTGCTCACCTTCCCCTCTTCTCCTGAGGGGAAAGTTCTGAGCCACTAGAACAGCTGATTTTCGCTGCTCTAGCGGCTTTACGAGATCGCGGGGGTTAGCGCTCCCAAAGGAGCTGCCGCCGACGCCTGCAGTGCCACCGGAAGTCCCGACCTTCTGACCTCCTGCCACTCACCACCCTTTTCTTCTGCGGGTTCCTCGCCGACTGGCTGTTCACGACCGGGATGCGGAGGCCCTTGGTCCCAGGCGTTGGGCATCATGGGCCTCTGAAGCCTCGCTGGAGGCGAAGAGTCAGGTGAAGATGGTGTGTCTTCCCCCTCAAGACTGGATGGCTCATCCTCCTCACCTGGACCAGGTAGGCTGACCTCTTCGTCCTGTTCCTCACTCTCATCAGTGGCAGGGTCTGTGGTTGCCTCAGGCGGTGTCGTGGTTGGTGCGGCTTTGCTGGGCTGGTTAATGTATGGGCCAAGATCATTTGAGTGGATCTGGCTCCAATTGGAGTCCTCTTCGAAGAAGGCAGATTGGGAAGTCACAGTCCTGCCCCCTTCTCCCAGGAACCAGTAAGCTTTGGAGCCAGGGGCATAGCCCAAGAACCTCAGTCTCTGGGAGATGGATCTCCCCTTCTTCCGCAGCTGCTTGGGGGTGTGCACCCAAGCGTAGGAGCCAAATACACACAAGTGTCCCAAACTTGGCTTCCTACAGTGGACCAAAAAATATGGAGTCTGATCCACAACTCTGCTCCAGGTGTGGTTCAAGGTGTAATTGGCGTAATGTACCACCTCCGCCCAGTATGATTCTGCAACCCCAGCATCCGAAATCAGGCTGCGCACCATAGTCTGCAGAATGCCGTTTCATTTTTCTACCATGCCGTTCTGCGCAGGAGTAAAAGGTGCTGTACGAAAATGGTGTATGCCCTTGTGCCTTATCCAGTCCTGGAATTTTCGGGACATGAACTCTACCCCACAGTCGCTCTGCAGCTGCGCGATCCTGGTCTTGCGCTGGGTTTCGACGTAGTTATACAGTGATTTTATGGCATCAAAGGCCTCAGACTTCTCCGTGAGGGTATACACATGGCTGTACCTCGAGAAGTCATTGACGGCATTGAGGAAATACTGCCTTTTCCCTAGGGACGGTGTAAATGGCCCAACCAAATCAACATGTATTAATTGATATGGGTATTGGGTTTTACGCTGTGACACCTTAGGTGTTGGGGTGGCCTTCCTCTTTGCCCTCTTACAGATGGTGCAGTCCAGAAACACCTCACAATCCTGGAGGTGAATCCCCTCAGCGAATTCCCCCATCTTTTTGACTACTGGGAAGCTCGCATGGCTTAACCTCCGATGTAAGAGGTGGGCACATTTGGTATGAAGTGGCTTCCTCACTGACACCCCCTTGGCTCTGTTTGCCTTGGGCGGTGCTGGCACCTTAGGCTCTTCTTTGGGCTTACCTGCCTTAGGTGCCTGCTGAGGCTCGGGTTTCTTGCCTGCATTGGCCTTGGAAGGCCGTGGGGCTGGTTGAGGCAGCGTGGGCGCAACTGCCTCAGTCTTGTGCATCTTTGACAGCCTGGGAGTTGGCTGTGGAGCCTTTCTCTCTCTCTGTGCACAGGCCCCTTCTGAGGTGGCACCCTATGAGCTGTCTCCTGTGTCTGGGTACTCGGGGGAGAAATATGGCAAAGCATTTATAATGGTAACATTCCCAATGACCCTTTTGTCTCGAGTGACATGACCTCCCCCTTTGCAAAACAATACCTCCACCCTGCCATCATCACATAGCTTGGTTATGCTTAACAGGTTATTGGCTATAGTGGGAGCATGTAATACACTGTTGTGGCTTCGTTGCCTGAGCCTGGGCTATCGACAGATGCAGACTCTGAGAGTGAGGGGGAGGAGTTGGCAAGGCCTCCCTCTCCAGGACCCTCCTCTCTGGCAATGCCTCCAGAGGACACAGAAGGCCAAACGATAGGCTCAGAGCCAAGCATGTCCCCGCAGCCACAGGTGGACAGCGACGAGGAAAATAAGTGCTGGCTGGACCCTCGCCAGAGGCGCAGGGAGAAGCGTGCGCAGCAGAGGGGAAGGCGTGCCAGAGATTAGCTGAGTCACTGGACCACACCCCACAGGCTATAAAAGGGAGTGTGGTGGCCATTCAGACGGACAAAGCTAATCTCTGGCGAGGCACTTTGCACCTTCGGACACAACACCTATTTGCTGTGGATTTAATTACAAACTGGACTATTCAAACTGTGTGTATTTTTGTTTGTGTTATCAGAGTAAAAGTTCTTGGCAGGCAGTCACGGAGTTGCTGCCAAGTTCCTTATCACTGACGTTGAGTGTTTGAAGAGTTTATTTAACCCTCAGCTGGCTGGTTGGGTGTGTGCGTGGTACGGGGACAGAACATACACCTTCAACATTGCCCAGCCCTGGTACAGAGACAGTGCCCTCCCCAACAACCAAAGCATTGTTACCATTTGCAACCTTAACGGAAGAGTTAATTCTCCTTAACCTCTTAAAGCCTTGCCTCAAGTTAGCAATGTGAGATGAAGCCCCAGAGTCCAGTAACCAGAGACCAGTAGGGCCATCAGCCTTTGTGGCGGGGGTGAGGTAACTAGTATACACAAAATTGCCCTTACCACCACCTTTGCCCCCACCAGGCCCCCTTCTCTGCCCCCTGCCCTTTCCTTGATTGGAACCACTCTTAGGTCCTTGCTGGTAATGGGGGCAGTCCTTCTTCAGATGCTCCTCAGAGCCACAGATGAAACACTTGGGTACAGCGTTAACCTGCTCTGAACTCTGGTGCCTCCTGTTGATGCGATGAGTTGTGGCCCTGGTGTACTCTCCCGCATCTCTACACCTCCTGTCTTCCTCATTGAGCCTCCCTGTGAGGTAGGACAGAGTCATGGCTTCCTTTCTGGTTCCCACTAGTGAGACAATAAAATTGCCCCAACTTTTGTCCAGGGATGCCAGAATGACAGTGATCATGTTGGCCTCAGTCACGGGGTAGTCCCTGAGCACCAGTTCTGCCCTGAGTGCCTTCAACTTTCCCAGGTGCTCAGCCATGCTAGCCCCAAATTTCAGCTTGATGTTATAGAACTCCATTGTGAGTCTTGTGGTGGAGCCCAAGCTATCACTATTGAATAGGCTATACAACAACCCCCAAATCTCACCAGCTGTGAGCCCATCTGGAATGCTGGGGTACAATTTAGCATCCAGTGAGCTCAGTAGAGTGGTATAGGCTTTCCTGTGCTACCACTCTTCTTGAGGTCCCCAAGGGAAAGGTGGGGGGTCTAAAACCATTTCTAGGGTCCCTTCTTTTAAGAGACATACCTGTATTTCTTTATTCCATATGTTGAAATTTTCACCCCCCAGATGCAGTTTTTCAAAGCTATTCGGAAGTACTGAGGAAAAGGAATAAGCAGGAGCAGAAAATACCTGTCCATTCTGCTGTCCTTGGTACCTTTGGGAGGATTCAATTTAAGTAAATGGGAGAGGGATCCCTCTGCTGGCGAGTGTAGGTATTTTTCTCTGATTATTTTTCTCCTTTTCAGATGGGGCCAACTGAGCATGCTCAGAATTCATTCCAGCCCAGGAGCTGACGGGAGCGGACCTCTCTCTCTGTGCTTCAGGGCCAGGCCTGGGCCCAGGCCTGTGGAGCTCTGAAGAGTCTTCTGGAAGCCCCCCTGGTACTGGAACACTTACCAGGGGACGAAGGCTGCAGGATGGGGCCAGAAAAGCCCGAAAATGCTGAGGATCGCCTGGAGGGGCCCAGCGCTGGTCCTGAAGACTCTGGAGGAGGCAGCCATCTTGGGAGGTGGGAGGCTCAGCTGGAGGCCCCCTGAAGTCATTGAGGTGAGTCCTCCGTTGCCTCGGTGGGGGTGTTGGGAAGGCTGGAGCCCCCAGGGGTTCTTCTGGGACTCTCTGGAGGCCTGGGTCCTGGCTGGGGGACTCTGGACTTGACACACACCCCCGTTGGTCTCCTGGGGGTAGTGAGGGGGTCTGGCTACCCCCGACATCAAAGTTGTGTTGGTCGTGGCTTCCAGGGCCATGACCAGGGCTTGGATTGCGGCCCTGATGCCCGCTGCAGCAGGTGCAGCTGGGCAGACTTCGAGGCTTGCCTGGGGGGGGGGGGGCGAGCAGTTTGCATGCTGTTTTGGCTGGCTGCCATCGGTTGCTGGGCCTCATGGCCTAGCTGAGGCCCACCAAGCCTCGCTGGAGTAGGTAGCCTGGGGGCCTCCATGTTGCTTCCGGTTGGCCCCAGAAGCTGCAGGTCGTGATTTGGCGGGAATTTTCCCGCCAAAAGCTCCGGGGCCCCAGGTTCCTCCAGGGTGGCCGGTGCCATGTTAGGGGGCCTCCTGGGTGCTGGGGAAGGACTTACCCGGTGTCCAGAGGCCCCCTGAGCTGGTGTCCCATGTGGCTGGGCTCGTGGCATCCCTCGGGTTGCTAGGAGCGTTCGTAGCAGCTCTCTGCATTCTTCGCCAGTGAGCTGGTCTACGCTGGGTGTAGCCTGGTCCCTGGCCTCCTCCCCGGTGTCTTGGCAGTCCTGGGTGGACTGCTGGCCTTCCCTGCTTTCCTCTGTGGCTTGCAATCGCAGGGAAGTGTGCGAAGGGGTCCCTGGCGTTCCGCTGAGTCCTCTGGGGGCATAGAGATCATCTGTACCCTCCTCTGTATCGAAGCTTGCATCAGGGACTGGATGCAGGGTTGCCATCCTTGATTGAAGACTTCTGGTCACAATCGGGGATCTCCTGCCATCCATCTCTTGGAGGTTCTTGCTGGAACCTCCAGACATCTTGCTTCTGCTGGCTTGGAAGCGTTGCCTCAAACCATCCTCTGCTACCACTTTGTGAGGGATCTCACGAAGATCGATGGTTCGTTGAGGGCACTTCCAAGAAAAGTCAGCACGCAAGGATGCAATCAAATTAAGTCTTTATTTAGAAGTAAAAGTGGAGTAAAATGAGTTCCCTGGCATGGAGGCATCCATGCCTGGATTAAGCCCATGGATCAGTCCCATAGGAAGGTAGAACAAGAGCAGGGAAAAAACAGCCCCTGTTCAGGGGTTCTTATAGGGGCCCATGGCTCCTCCCTTACCAATGTGTGAGGGGGCCGGAGGACCATTAACTCCCCCCCATTGGGGCTGCAGGGGCCGGAGCCCCTTGATCCACCAGTGGGATCAAAAGTCCCTCTTTGCTCCCATCTGGTGGCCTTTTAAGAAACTGCCATGGCTGGCACAAATCATCTAACAGGTTATGTAGACAGTAAACATAGGGTCAATCAAAATGGACTCAAATGTCTATACACCAATGCACAGAGTATGAGGAATAAACAGGGTGAATTAGAAATTCAAGTAAATGTGGGCAGATATGATATTGTTGCCATTATGGAAACTTGGTGGGATGAAACCCACAAATGGAACATACAGCTAGAGGGATATAAATTATTTAAAAGAAATAGACCAAATAAAAGAGGAGGTGGAGTTGCACTATATATAAGAAATAACTACACCTCTACAGAAATAGAGCACAACAATGATGAAAATTATCTTGAATGCATTTGGGTCAATATTAAAGGGGGGGGATGACATTGCCATAGGTCTATACTATAGGCCACCCAACCAAACAGAGGAAGTAGATGAACTTTTTGCTAGTCAGCTAACTAAGGTATGTAGGAAGCACATCATAATAGTAATGGAGGATTTTAACCAGGGGTAAAATGCTCCCGGTTCGGACCGGCTCAGGCGAGTAGGTAGCGATGGCGGCGGGCAGTTCGGAGAACCGGTAGCAAAAATCCCTGCCCCCACCCCCCATGCCCAGCTGAGCCGCACAATCATCAGAGCCTTTTTTTTCTTTTAAATGGCTCTGACCAGCCAAGCTCTGACGATCCCAGCTGAGTTGCCTGCTTACCGGTAGCAAAAATTCCTCCCCCCACCCCAGCCTCCAGCTTGCTTACCTTAGCTGCTGGTCGCAACGCCTGCCTTGCTTCGCTTGCTGTAATAACTGCAATCCATTGCATCAGCAAGCAACTGAATCTCCCTGCCTGCAATCAAGCTCATCGGTGAGCAGCTCTATCTGCATTCCTGCCTTCCTTGCAGGGGTCTCCAACCTTGGCAACTTTAAGACTTGTGGACTTCAACTCCCAGCAAAGCTGGCTGAGGAATTCTGGGAGTTGAAGTCCACAAGTCTTAAAGTTGCCAAGGTTGGAGACCCCTGTTCTATTGGGTAAGTTTTTTCCCCCTTTGGGAGCTTTAAAAAAAATAGTTAATTGGGTTTTTTTCAAGTTGTTCTTTTTTTAGACCTAGCCATTTAAAGTTTAGGAAGTTTTAAATTTAGCTGCTTTTATATAAAAATAAAAATAAAATAAAATAAAATAAAATAATATTTGTGCAGCTTTCTGAGATTTAGTGTGTTTCTGTAGTGTTTCACTCTAACTACACAAACACACAAAATCTCACAAAGCTGTATGTGGAATTTTGTGTGTGTAAAGTGTGAAAGTTGGTTTTTTGGGCTTTTTGTGGCTGTGTGAGGTTCCTGCTTGTTGCAGGGGCCATTTTGGGTCTAGCACAGCTGCTTTTACATTGTGGGTGAGCCAGTTGTGTTGTGTTGTGTTGTGTGTGTGTAAAGTGTGAAAGTTGTTTTTTGGGGCTTTTTGTGGCTGTGTGATGTTCCTGCTTGTTGCAGGGGCCATTTTGGGTCTAGCACAGCTGCTTTTACATTGTGGGTGAGCCAGTTGTGTTGTGTTGTGTTTTGTAGGTTAAAAAAGGGCAAAGAAGTGACATTGACTTGGCCACGCCCACCCAGTCACCTTACCACCAAGCCATGCCCACTAATTAAGCCACGCCCACAGAACCGGTAGCAAAAATTTTTAGATTTCACCCCTGATTTTAACTACCCTGACATCAACTGGGAGACAAACTCTGCACCAAGTGGAAGATCCAACAGGTTCCTAACAAACCTAGCAGACAACTTTGTTTCCCAAAAAGTAGAGAAGAGAACAAGGGGATCAACCATACTGGACTTAATTCTCACTAACAGAGATGAAATGATAGAAGGTGTTGAAGCTACAGGAACCTTGGGGGCATGTGATCATGCAATATTGGAATTCAACATTATGCGAACACAAGTAGTAAAACAAAGTCAAACTAGAGTCTTGGACTTTAAGAGAGCAAATTTCAATAAACTTAGAGAGAGCTTGAGAAGGATTCCATGGATGAGAATCCTGAAGGGGAAAACAACTCAAGAAGCTTGGGAAGTTTTGAAAAGTGAGATTATAAAAGCCCAGTCTAGCACAATACCAATGAAGAAGAAAAATAATAGATCTCAAAAGAAACCAGCATGGCTGCATAAAGAACTTTCTAACAAATTGAAAGACAAAAAGGACAAGTATAAAAAGTGGAAAGAGGGGCAAATAACTAAGGCAGAATATCAGCAAATAACCTGAGCCTGTAAAGATGAAGTGAGGAAAGCTAAGGATCACAATGAACAAAGGCTTGCGACTAAAGTAAAAAATAACCAAAAAAAGCTTCTTCCAACATATTAAAAACAAGAAAAAAATCAAGGAAACAATTGACCCATTGCTGGGAGAAAGTGGCAAGAAGGTGACAAGCAACAAGGAAAAAGCAGAACTACTTAACTCATTTTTTGCATCTGTCTTTACACAAAAGGAAAAAACAGTCCAACCTATCAAAAATAGCACCACAAAAAACAGATTAGGAACACAAGTTAAAATAGGGAAGAAAATGGTAAGTGAACACCTGTCTACCCTAGACGAGTTCAAATCACCAGGACCAGATGGATTACACCCCAAGGTTCTGAAGGAACTGGCAGACGAGATCTCAGAACCACTGAACTATATCTTTCAAAGATCCTGGAGCACAGGGGAACTGCCAGAGGATTGGAAAAGAGCTGATATAGTTCCCATCTTCAAAAAAGGAAAAAAAAAAATAGATCCAGGAAACTACAGACCTATCAGCCTGACCTCAATACCAGGGAAGATTCTGGAAAAGATAATCAAACAACGAATCACCGAACACCTAGAAGCAAACCAAGTAATAACCAAAAACCAAAATGGGTTTGTCAAAAACAGATCATGCGAGACTAATCTTATTGCATTCTTTGACAAAGTGACAAAATTAGTGGACCAGAGGAATGCTGTTGATATAATTTACTTGGACTTCAGTAAAGCATTTGATAAAGTAGACCATAACCTACTACTAGATAAAGTAGAAAAATGTGGGTTAGACAGCATCACCACCAGATGGATTTGTAACTGGCTGACCAACCACACTCAACATGTAGTCCTCAATGGAACTGCATCTACATGGAGGGAAGGATGCAGTGGAGTACCCCAGGGCTCTGTTTTAGGCCCAGTACTCTTCAACATCTTCATCAATGATTTGGACGAGGGGATAGATGGGGAACTCATCAAATTTGCAGATGACACCAAGCTGGCAGGAATACCCAACACTCCAGAAGATAGGCTCAAGATACAGAAGGATCTTGACAGATTTGAACATTGGGTGCTATCTAACAAAATGAAATTTAACAGTGAAAAAAGCAAGGTTCTACATTTAGAGAAGGAAAACAAAATGCACAGGTACTGTATATGTGGTACCTTGCTCAATGGTAGTAACTGTGAGAGGGATCTTGGAGTCCTAGTGGACAACCATTTAGATATGAGCTAGCAGTGTGCAGCAGCTGCCAAAAAAGCCAACACAGTTCTGGGCTGCATAAACAGAGGGATAGAATCAAGATCACATGAAGTGTTAATACCACTTTATAATGTCTTGGTAAGGCCACACTTGGAATATTGCATTCAGTTTTGGTCGCCACGATGTAAAAAAGATTTGAGACTCTAGAAAGAGTGCAGAGAAGAGCAACAAAGATGATTAGGGGACTGGAGGCTAAAACATATGAAGAATGGTTGCAGGAACTGGGTATGTCTAGTTTAATGAAGAGAAGGACTAGGGGAGACATGATAGCAGTGTTCCAATATCCCAGGGGTTGCCACAAAGAAGAGGGAGTCAAACTATTCTTCAAAGCACCAGAGGGTAGAACAAGAAGCTATAGGTGGAAACTAATCAAGGAGAGAAGCAACTTAGAACTAAGGAGAAATTTCCTGACGGTTAGAACAATTAATAAGTGGAACAACTTGCCTGCAGAAGTTGTGAATGCCCCAACACTGGAAATTTTTAAGAAGATGTTGGATAACCATTTGTCTGAAGTGGTGTAGGGTTTCCTGCCTGGGCAGGGGGTTGGACTAGAAGACCTCCAAGGTCCCTTCCAACTCTGTTATTCTATTCTATTCTATTCTATTCTATTCTATTCTATTCTATTCTATTCTATTCTATTCTATTCTATTCTATTCTATTTAACCTTTCAGGCCAGTCTTCTGTAAGGCAGAGAAAGCGGGGGGGGGGGGGGGTTCCTCTACCAAAGGCTTCCCAGAAGCCAGGTTAGATCTCAGCATTGGACTCAGGGTCACCAAGGAATCCTTCTTGAGGCTATTAATATGCTGCTGATCTTGCACATCCGTCTCACTGCCAAGGAACCAGATGTAATACAGTAAATATCATTGCTAATAAGATTGTGAACACATGAGTGACCTACCTGAGGAACAAACCTAAGTCCCTTTTCTCCCAAAATAAATGCTGAGTTTTCTCCTTCTGAAATTGAACATTTCCTGGCATTCTGCAAATGCTACTATGAGTGCTACTAATTTATTTTATTTATTTATATCCTGCCTTTATTATTTTTATAAGTAACTCCAGGTGGCAAACATGCTCCTCCCTCCTATTTTCCTATTAATAACAGTTAATAATAATAGTCTATATCCTACTCTGCTCTATGCCTGGGAGACATGGTTACAGGAAATCTGATGGTTTATGTGTTATATCGGCAAATATTCATTAAGTAATTCATCTGTTCAGTGGTCTCACCTGATAGGAGATAAAGAATGTTATTTAATATCAATAGCTCTGGTGACATTACAGCTGTGGTTTTATTGAACTTGCATAGGGAAGAAACAGAGTCTCATGTGCTGTAAGAGACATCTCCATAGCTGAGATATGCATGTTAGAACAAGTTCCTTTTAAAATGATACTTGGAGGATTTTTTTAAGGATTTAAAAACTTAAACCTGTCTCCTACTTGAAGCACCTCTAGTCTAATGTAAATTAACCATATTTAATTGATTTATTTGTTAGCAGTGAATACCATGAAATTACGTATAAAAGTTTATAGTATCCAGCCATTGACTAAATCAGACTTCATTTCTGAAATCTAAAAGAATGGTCTCCAGATCAAAATTAAAAATGCATATGGTAAAATGGTAAAATTTTCATTAATGTTTTTGTTCTAAATTCACAATGGATCATCAAGGAAAGGTGGCATCTTAGGTTTCTCACTATCCAATCTCTCTAATTTGGCACCCTCCAGACAACTTGGGAATGGAACTACAACTCCCAGAATTCCAAGTAGGCAATGCTCTGAGGATAATAATCTTAAATCCACATCTTCTTCAACTAGACCAGGGGTGTCAAACTCAATTTCATTGAGGGCCACATCAGGGCTGTGGTTGACCTCAGGGGGCCGGGTGGGTGTGGCTCACTTAGTGGGCATGGCCAGTTTGATACCACTCACTGGCCATGGGTGACTGAGTGGGTATGGCCACTCCCCAAACTGCTGGCATGTTTCCTCTTCGCACTGGGTAGACCAGGCCGAAACCACGCTGGCCCGAAGTTTCCTCTTTGCATTGGGTAGACTGGGCTGAAGCCACACTGTTCCAACGCAGGCCAGCCTCCTACATTTTCCAGGCCTGCCCCATGGGCCGGATCTGACCACATTGCAGGCAGGATGCGGCCCGTGGGCCTTGTGTTTGACACCCCTGAACTAGACCATGAGCTTACTTTCCTAAAAATAGGCTCTGTTTTGGGGGCATATGGGATGTGCTACTATACTAGTAGCTAGGGTACTTATAAATAGTAAGAACAAAGACACTTGGAGAAGGATTGTAGTTTCTTTGGCAAGTTTATTGCATCCAGTTGCTTTAAGAAAATTCAAGACAATTAAAATTACACATCCCTGTCCCTGAATAAAATAACTACATTCTCTCAAAGTGAGACAGGGCACCTGTTATTTGCAAGCAAAATCTACAATATTAAGGTGACCAATTTTTTTACAATGAGAAGGAGGAGGACACAAATAAATTGAAGAAAAAAATATCGCAAATAAAAGAAACATTTTATTCATTGCAACAATGAGTCTTATGTGTGTGTGTGTGCCGTGTCGTGTTTCGGTAAGAAGTAAACAAAGCTACTTGTGCGTGGTGCACTCTTGCACATGGCGCACTCTCTCAAAACAATTCTCCTGTGCAGAGCGCATGCCTCTCATAATCATGTCTCGCCGCACTCTACCGAGCCTTGACAAATTGTCATGTCAAATACAAATACGTCACAATACACACAACGGATCGGATCAGCATTGATCGAATATGGAGATTTTCAGATTAGTCTTCAAATATCGAAAAGGAGGACATGTAGGAGGACACTTTTCAAGAGAGGACAAAACTTACAAAAGAAGGACTGTCCTCCCTAAAGGAGAACGATTGGTCACCTTATGGAATTCTAGGCTAAAAAGATTGTGTGTTTCTGCACATCTGTATACATACACAATAGAAGAAATTCGGTGTATTCAGAAAGCAGTGTCTAGTTTTTGTCTGCTCCTCCCCAAAATCAAGCCTTTTTAGGTCTCCTCCCTTTTAACCCAAAACAGATGTAATATGGAAGATTACTATGATCAGTTGCTCAGCAGTGCAATTAATTTAGACTTTGGATTTAATGGTTTACATTCTTTATTTCCCCTACCTTAAATGGTCATCTTTATTAAAGTACCTGCCTCAAGATAAGCTAGTCCTGTAGCATTTGGAGGCTTATTGCTTTTGTTTTGGTTTTGTTTTTTACTAAAATTGTGCTCTGGCATCTTTATTGCTGCTGCTGCAAAACTAAAGCAGATAATAGTATAACAGTTATATTTTTACAGCATTTTCTTAGCAGGTTCAGGCACAGTAGTGCTGATCAAAATTGCAGTGCAAGGAGAATTCAGACATCACCTAGGACTATCCACACTGAATGCTGAATATATTTGTTTTTCCTTTCAAGGGCTTAGATATTCCTCAATGAACCTTTGTCTTTGTCCTCTCTATATGTAGTGCTGAAAACAGAACACCACAGAAATGTTCCCCCCACATATCAAGCAAACTCTATGTATTCAGCACAGATTTCTACTGGGTGATGACATTTCCAAAAATTTTGAGCCTTGCCATCTGTTTGCACGAATGATGTTATATTCATTTGTGCAATATGAATTATGCTACATTGACCCTAACCCAACCTTTCCATTTTCATAGACCTCCAGTGCTTCCACAGTCACCTTTAACATAGATTGGGTTAAACATCTAACACAATGATATACAACTGTTTTTGCTGTGATATAGCAGAATGCTGGCCAGCAAGGTTTTTGCAGTGATGCATGATTGCACTTTATGATACTTGCAAAGTCTGGCACAAGGCTTCTAGAACTGGTTAACACGGCCTCTAATTTTGGTTCAGTCCATTTCCAGATCTACATTCAGTGTTAGATGTTTTTGTGCCAGCCATGGCAGTTTCTTAAAAGGCCACCAGGTGGGAGCAAAGAGGCACCTTTGATCACACTGGTGGGTCAGGGGGCTCCGGCCCCTGCAGCCCCATTGGGGAGAGTTAATGGCCCTCCGGCTCCCTCACACCCATTGGTAAGGGAGGGGCCAAGGGCCCCCATAAGAACCCCTGCACAGGGGCTGCTCGCTGGCTCTTGTTCTAGCTTCTTACGGGACTGATCCATGGGCTCATTCCAGGCATGGATGCCTCCATGCCAGGGAACTCATTTTCTCTACTTTATTCCTAAATAAAGATTCAACTTGATTGCATCCCTGCGTGCTGCCTCTCTTTTTTTCTTTCTTTTTTTTCTTTTCCCATCCCTCCTCCACCCATCCCTCCTCCACCCACCCACCCATCCCTCCTCCACCCTCTCCCCCCACCCCCACCCCCCACCCCCCACCCCGGACTTCCCAGAGCAAATACAGGGTATAACATTTAACAAACATAAACTAAAATATGCTAACTTTCTATAGACTCCAAACTCCCTCTTGCTCTTTAACTCCCCTTTCAACTAACAAAACATAATTCAAAAAGATGTGCTGCCTCTTTCTTGGAAGCGCCTCAACGAACCATCAACCTTTGTGAGATCTCTCACATTCAGGTTATATTATTAGTTGATTCACAGTTGGAACATTTTTTTTTCAAGCATGGCTTTATTCAAGTTTAAAAGAGATATATACAGTACATAAATACTATTTAAATTAATGGAGGGTGGGGAGAATGGAAAGAGGCAGAAAAATGGAGAATTCCAAAAAAATTAACTTGCATACTAAGAGATTAATATAGAAGCATGTTGACCTGACTGGGGTTTTGGCAATGATTTCCTGAGAAGGTGGTAAAGGTCCACTAAGCTGGTAGAAAATGTCTGAGCAGAAATGCTGAGATTTGTTTAGTCATATGTATGAGCTATCAAAAAGCCATACTACATCCTTTGACATTTTTATTGTCCTTGTGAGCCATTTTGGTGCGTAAAGCTTACATGGTAGAAGATTAATGAATGAATCAATGTGATTGATTGTTACAGTGCTCATCTCACCTACATGACTCTAGGAAGCTTACAATAAATAAAATACATAATATAAAAAAATTAAAGCAGGTAACAGTTGGGCATCATCCAACCAATTTACTTGGTAAGGTATTCATCTATTTCTCTAAAGAAAGAACATTCAGGAAAAAGATTCTGGAAAAAAATATTAGCAAATTCTTTTTCCCATTCCAACCTTGCATATCCAAAAAGTAGAAAACTACTAGTCAAAAATAGGATTTTGACCTACCATAAATATCTTCCTAGTGGACCAATGTTACACATCAAGGCCTTGAGAATGAAGTGTCCTATTGGCCATATTGTCATCATGAGGAACTTTCTTTTTTTTGCTCCTGCTCCTACATTAAGAAAATCCCAATACACAGTATAGGTTTATCATATGTAGGAATGTTTCTTATTTTGAAAATTGCTCAGTTTCATAAAACATATATTCCAAATTATACTTCACTGTATTTCTGGATCTTAAGATTTTCCTGCCATTAGATGCTGCATACATATCCACTTTCTTTTTGTTGTACACATCCCAAACATAAAGGCCCCCATTCTTTTGTCAAGGAACCCAGAAATGTTGATTTCCCAACCCTTTCCACCACTGTATGAAATAAATCTTGAGGTCCTCCCATGCTTTGCCTTTAACCATTAGGTATCTTTCTCTTCCAGAGAATGTTATGTCCATGTTTCTTTGGTTGATTCTTAGTGGCAGGCATTATATGGTAGTTTGATCACTCCTCTATGAAGTTCTATAGAGTTTTCAGTCCAATTAATAAGATCACCACCAATGGAGCTACTGCAGGTTGCCATCTTGTAAATTTCAGCAGGTGTCACAATATAGCTCCACATGTTGAAATCTGACATTTCCCCAATGAACGCTTGAGTGGCTTCAAAGCGACCACCAAGAGTGTCCTGTGAAAGAAGAGTGCAATAAATATGTATTCAGAAGAACCATGAATGATAGTGACAGAACGTAAAGTGAGAGGACTATTTACTTGCTCCTGGCCTAGTATGAAAACACCTCCAGGTTTCACAGGATGCCAAGGAGCCAGGTTCTCCCCACTCCCTCTTTGGACACCATCCTGGTAAGATTTCCAGATGCCATGCCGAGTTGACCATGTCACGCAGATGTGGTGCCATTTGGCATCATTAACGGCCAATGGCAAGGTGGCAACCTGCAAAGCAAGGACAGAAGAATTCAAATAAAAGGGGGAATGAGCAAACCTGGGAGTTATAAACATGGCAAGGTACCAGACTTCCGGTTGGCACCACCGGCGTTGTGGACGGTCTCTCCGGACTGCCGGCCCCGCGATCTCGCTAAAGCCGCTTTGACAGCATTAAGCAGCTGTCTGGCGGCTTGAAAACCTCTCCATCGGGAGAAGAAGGAGAGGAGAGCCGGTGGGTGTGGGTAGAGCTCCCCGTAAGCCTTCTGGAATAATTCCAGAGGCTTGGAGGGTGAGAGCTCCCCAGTCAGCCCACTGAAGCTCCAGATCCGGGACGACTCTGTTTTAAACAGAGCCAGACATCGCAACCAACTCTGCAGGCAAAAGTGAGTTTGATTGAATACAAGCGCAGACAGAGCAGAAACAGGAGAACAAGCATTTTTTAAAAAAATAGTTTTTATTGAATATAAATATTAAAAAAGACATACGTAACATATACACAACAAACATTTATACAACATATACACATAAAGAGTGTAATTTCTTCTTAAGCATTTTTTCAGAGTGATGTTCTACAATTCTACTTATAATATATTCCTTCACCTCTCTTTAATCTAATAATATTTTTTATTATATATATATGTATCAATCGGTAATATATCCCCTATATTTTTTGTATATTTCTGATTTTTAACCAATTATACCAATTATTCCATATTTTATAATAGTCTGATTCTTCTCTTTCTTGTAATTCTTTGGTTAACCTATCCATTTCAGTGCATTCTAAAATTTTCCCTATTACTTCTGTTTCACTTGGTATTTTTTCTTGTTTCCAATTTCTTGCGTAGGTTATTCTTGCAGCAGTTAATATGTGAATTGTAAGATATCTGATATCCTTAGGGTATGATTTGTTAAAGTTTCCTAATAAAAATGTTTCTGGTTCTTTTTCAATCTGTGTTTTTGTTATTTGTTCCAACCATTTTTTGATGTTAGACCAAAATTTCTTTGCTGCCGGGCACGTCCACCATAAATGATAGAAAGTCCCTTGTGCCTTTTTGCACTTCCAACAAATTGGGCTATTTTTAGGTTGTATTTTTGCCAATCTGGTTGGAGACATATGCCACCGATAAAACATTTTCAGTTGGTTTTCCTTGTACGCCGTTGCCTTCATTAACTTTAGGTTTACCTGCCAGAACTTTTCCCATTTTTCCAAAGGTATTGTGTGTTTGATATTTTGAGCCCACTTAATCATCATTTCTTTGACTGTCTCTTCTTCCAATTTATAGCGTAGAAGAAATTTATAAATTCTACTAATTAATTTATTTTCTGAATCTGATATAATTTTATCTATTTCTTGTTTTTGATTATAAATTTCATATGTTTTGATATGTTCTCTGTATTTGGATTGTATTTGAGTGTAAGTCCACCAGTCTATTCCTCTGTGTAAATCTGTCTCCAATTGTTGTTTTGTCTTTAATTTGCCTTGATAGTCAATTATATCTTTATATCTAATTATTTTTGTCTTATCTGTTAAATTTGGGTGCCTAATTGATTCTGCCGGTGCTAGCCAGTTTGGTATCTTCATATAATGTTGTTTTTTAATTTTAAGCCAAATTTGTAATAATGAGTTCCTTATTGTGTGTGTTTTAAAATATGAATGTGTTTTGTATTTCTCATCCCACATAAAGGAGTGCCAGCCAGTTTGACATTAGTGTCCCTCAATTGTTAAAATTCTAGAGTCCTTTAATTCTATCCAATCTTTGACCCACGATAGTACTGCTGCTTGGTAGTATATCTCCCAGTCAGGGAGTGCAGCTCCTCCTCTATCTTTTGTATCCTGAAGCAGTTTAAATTTTATTTGTGGCCTTTTCCCTTGCCATATAAATTTAGATGTTATTTTATTCAGCTTTTCAAAAAACGGTTTATCTATTTTAATTGGAGTGACCTGAAACAAATATAAAAATTTAGGTAATATAGTCATTTTGATGGCCGAAATTCTTCCTAGGAATGAAATGTGTAAATTTTTCCATTTTTCTAAGTCTTTCTTTGTTTGTTCTAGTAATTTATCATAATTGTTTTCTTTAATTGCTGATGTTCTTGTAGATAAGCAGATTCCTAAATATTTTATTTTTTTTGTTGTTTGGATTTGTATATTATCTATCAAATCTTTTGTTTGGATTTCCGTAAGGTTTTTAACAATTAGCTTCGATTTACTTTTATTGATTTTTAGTCTGGCCACTTCTCCAAATTCTTCTATTTTTTGAAACAAATTAGGTATAGATTCCATAGGATTTTCTGTCAAAAACACTAAGTCATCAGCAAAGGCTTGAACTTTGTATTCTTCTCTATTGATCCTTAAACCTTCAATTCCTTGGTCTTCTCTAATTTTTTTCAACAGGATTTCCAATGATAGAATATATAGTAAGGGGGAAAGTGAACAGCCTTGTCTGACTCCTTTTGTTATATTAAATTTGTCTGTTATGTCATCATTCATAATTATCCTTGCTGATTGCTTGGTATAGATTTCTGCTATAATTTTCCCAAATTTTTCCCCAATTTGCATATTTTGTAGTTGTTCAATCATAAATTTCCAGTTTTGGTTATCGAAGGCCTTTTGGGCGTCAAGAAAAACCAATGCTGCCTGCTTCTCCGGGTGTGATTCATAATATTCTAGAGCATTAAGTATTATTCTCATGTTGTTCTTTATTTGACGTCCCGGCAGAAATCCATTTTGGTCTGGGTGTATATATGTATTTAATACTAATTTAATCCTTTCGGCCAAGATTGCTGCAAATATTTTGTAATCGGCATTCAATAATGAAATAGGTCTATAGTTTTGTATTAACTGGAGATCTGTATCTTCTTTTGGAATGATTGTTATTATGGCTTCTGTCCATGAATTTGGTATTTTGGCTTTCTCCATAGCTTCATTATATAATCGCAACATATTCTCTCCCAATACTTCTTGCATTGTTTTGTCTATTTCTACCGGTAGCCCGTCGGGTCCCGGTGTTTTATTGTTTTTTTGCTTTTTCAGTACTTCATCTAATTCTAATTTGGTTATTGGCCTATTGAGAGTAATTCTTTGTTCTTCTGTGATTTTTGGCATTCCTGATTTCCCTATGTACTGTTTTATTTTGTCTTCCTCTATTTTCCCCTGATTATATAGGTTCGCATAAAATTTCTTAATAATTTCTTTTTTGGCCTCTTTACTATGTTGAATTTCTCCTTTATCGTCTTTCAATTGGTATATCATTCTTTTTTTCTGTTCTTTTTTCAGTTTATAGGCTAGCCATCTGCCTGTTTTATTTGCGTGTTCAAAATAATTTTGTTTCGCCATTTTTATTTTTTGGGCTAGTTCTATTTGGTTTATCAAATTCAATTTATGCTTAATCATTTCCCATTCTTCTCTTATTATTTTGTTCTGGGGCTTTTCCTGGAGTTTTTGTTCTATTTGTTTTTTGGTCTTTCTCTAAATTATCTAATTGTTTTTTCTTCTCTTTATTCTTTTTCCTCGTATATGCTATTACTAGGCCCCTTATATATGCTTTTAAAGTATCCCATGTGTTTTGTAAAGAGGTTTCCTCTATTTTATTTATCTGAAAAAATATTTTTACTTCCTTTTCTAACATCAAATTAAATTCTTTTTCTTTTCATAATCTTTGGTTCATTGTCCATCTCTTACGTCTTCTTTCCCCTTTCCAGTTTATGAATAGTGGATTGTGGTCTGCCCATTGGTTTGTGCCTATCTCAATTTTTTCTACTTCTATTTTGATATTTGGGGTCATCCATGCCATGTCCAGTCTTGACCAGGAGTTATGCGGATGGGAGTAAAAGGTGTATTGGGCCTCTTCTTCATGTGTTTCCCTCCATATGTCTGCCAGGTTTAGTTCTTCAGCCATAGTAAAGAATTCTTTTGGAAGTATTTCTTTTTTCTTTTGTTTTTTTCCCCAGTTTTGTAGTCCTTCTTTGCATTTACTATTGCATTATAATCCCCTATTACACAAATATCATCATATTCTAATTCTGCTAATTTTATATGTAGGTCTTTTAAAAAAACCTGTAGTTTTTGGTTAGGTGCATAAATCACTACAATTAACATTTTCCTCTTTCCTATTTCTAATTCAACCATCACCACTCTACCTTGCTCATCGGTATAGACTAGTTTAGATTGTATTTTTTCTTTTACGTAAATCACTACTCCTTTTTTCTTTTTTTGGGCCAGAGATAAATATAGTTTTCCTAATTTGGGGTTTTCTAGGATTTTTTGATGATCTTTTTGAATGTGTACTTCTTGCAGACATATCACATCTGCTTCTAATTTTCGTAATTTTGTGAAGATTTGATTCCTTTTCTTTGGGGCATTTAAGCCATTAATGTTTACCGAAAAGAGTTTGATCTGTTCATCCATTGCCTATTGTATCTGTTTTTTTGTGTTTCTTGTTTCCATCCATTCCCTAGGTTTTGCACCTTCTCTCTGTCCTCTCTCTTTTTCTTGCCTCTGTCTTATTTCTTTTTCTTCATTTGTTTCTATTGGTTCTTCTTCTTGACTTTTACTATCTATTTCCTCCTTGCTTTCCCATTCTTCTTCTAGTCTAAAGTGTGTGTTATGAAATTCTCTTGCCTTTTCTAGAGTGTCTATTTTATATTTTTTGTCTTCCCACGTAATTAAGATCCCCTCTATTGGCAGCCATCTATACATTATCTTGTATTTAATCAATAGTTGTGTTAAAAACTGATATTGTTGTCGTAGATTTCTTACTCTTCAGGGTAAGAGCAGAAACAGGAGAACAAGCATTTACAAGTAACAGCGCTTAACTCCGGGTTTACATTGTTTCTAATTGAATTTCTCTGAGCTGGAGGCTGGAAGATGGTGCCTTTGTTGTGGGCGTGAGAGTGAAAGTTAGAAACGAAAGTGCTTATTGAGAACTTTGCGCTCTGAGAGTGGATTAAAGCTGCTGGGAATTGAGAGTTTGTGGAGAAAAGACTATTTTGCTTGATAAACTATAAACTTTTGAAAATTGTTCAAGAGATTTTGTGGCTGTGAAAGGAAAAAAAGACTTTTAAAATAGAGATGGCTTCTAAACAAGTTAAGCCAGGAGTTTCTAAAAGTGGAGGAGGTTCTCCAGTAGTGTCAGTAGTGACACAGAAAGCACAACTTCCGGCTGATTCACAGAGCCAGTAGGCTTCTTTTAATGAACTTAAAGAATTTATAAAAGAAGCCATGAATAATCAAACTGCAGCTATGACTAACCAAACAGTAATTATGGAAGGGAAATTAAAAAAAAAATTGAGGAGGATATAAAGGCAATTAAAGATGTTGTTGAAGAAAAGCATGATGAAATAAGAGATGACATTGTTCTAGCAGTTTCAGGATTGGCAAAACACCTTGTTCAGCTGGATGAGAGAGTAGAAGAAATCAATGAAGCCAATCTGAACTTGGAAAATAAAGTAGGAGACATTATGACTAAAACAGAGAAGGTGGATGATGAATTGGTTATGTTACAATATAGATCTATGGAATTTGCCTTGAGATTGAGAGGGCTGAAAGAAAATAGCCGGGAAAATTTAAAGGATATTTGTGCAGAAGCTATGGCAGGGATAATCAAAGAAAGACCAGAAGATGTGGCAATCCGAATTGATAAAATTTACAGGGTTAACTCTTGGGTGGCAAGACAAAGGCAGTTACCAAGAGATGTGGTGATCTACTTTACAACCAGGAGGATCAGAAATGATATCCTACAAGCTTCCTACAAGTATAAGGTTCAAGTGGCTGGACAAGAAGTGGTGGTTCTGAAATAGATCCCCCCAAAAATGTTAAGAAGCAGAAAGGACTTTGGCTTCCTGGTAAATGAACTGAGAAATCAACAAGTGCAGTACAGATGGGATATTCCAACTGGTCTAATAGTGAATTATGGTGGAGAAAGATACCATTTAAACACAGTTTGGAAGGCAAAAGATTTCTATGTCAATGTTCTAAAGGCTGGATACCCACCTTCACCGGGGGTGAGGGGGGGCAGAAAGAAAATGGAGATGTTACAACAAGAGAAAGATGGAAAGCAGATACAAACTTATGCTGAAGCTGCAGCTGCTGGAGGAATTATCATGGAAGAAGATTTAGAGCAATTTGGGGGCCCACCCCCAACTTTGGAACCACTCAAGAAGACAGAGGAACCAAGAGAACAACGATTGACACGAGCAACCTACAAACGTCAAGAACAACAACTAAAAGTGCAACAATCTCAAGACTCATCTCAAGAAGTTAAAAAAACAGAAGCAGTGGGAGGGGCTAGGCTGAAGAGTAAGATGGAGGAGGATATTCAGCTGATGCTTTTGAAGCTTTGAAGGGCCAAAGATGGCAACTAAATTCCTATCCTGGAATGTTAATGGTTTAAACTCACCACAAAAAAGAAAGAAAGTATTTCACTACTTGAAACAATTTAAGAATGATGTTATTTGTTTGCAAGAAACACATATTAGATTATCAGCTAATTTAATTGAGGCAGATACTCAAGGAAGATATATTGCAATTGAACTATTAACTCAGAGTGGAAAGATGCTCTTAATTGGAATATATGCCCCTAATCAACAACAGGACAAATTTTATAAATTTTTACACACCAAAATAATACAATGGGACTATAAATATTTTATACTAATGGGTGATTGGAATGGAGTAATAGATACACAGAAAGACAAAAAAAGTTTATCAAAGATCTCAATACGAGCGAAATTACCTAAATCTTTTTTTGATATGATGGAAGATATGGAACTGAGAGACATTTGGAGAGAACGGAATGTTGAGGAAAGAGATTTTACATTTTTTTCCGATAGACATCAATCCTTCTCCAGGATTGATTTTATACTAACCACAAATGATTTTTTTTCTAGGGTGAAGAAGACGAAGATATGTCCAAGAATTTTAACTGATCATAGTCCAGTCTGGGTGGAATTGGAACAGGAGAGGGGAGAAAGGAGGTCCTGGATGTTAAATGAAAATTTATTTAGATGCGAAGAAAATGTGAATGAGCTTAAATATTATTATTATTATTATTATTATTATTATTATTATTATTATTATTATTATTATTATTATTATTATTTTATTTCTATACCGCCCTTCTCCCGAAGGACTCAGGGCAGTGTACAGCCAATTTAAAAACACAGGACACAACAATGATTAAAAATTAAAATAATTAAATAGATTTGGCCGATTTAAAACTCCAAAAATTAAAATACCCCAATTTAAAATTATTATGTTGATAGCCCTGCCTGGCGGAACAGCAGGGTCTTCAGTGCGCAGCGAAACACCCGGAGGTCGGAGATCTTACGTATTTCCAGGGGCAGTTCGTTCCACAGGGCTGGGGCTCCCACAGAGAAGGCCCTCCCCCTGGGTGTCGCCAGCCGACATAACTTGGCTGATTAAATGGCTTATTAAATGATAGGCTCAATTTAAAACCCCAAATTTAAAATCCCATTTTTAAAAACCCAATTAAAATCTTTACCTTGATAGCCCAGCCTGGCGGAACAACAAGGTTTTGAGGGCACAGCGAAATACACGGAGATCAGAGATTTTACAAATTTCTGGGGGCAGCTCATTCCAAAGGGCAGGGGCTCCCACAGAGAAGGCCCTCCCCCTGGGTGTCGCCAGCCGACATAACTTGGCTGATGGCACTCTGAGGAGACCCTCTCTGTGGGAACGGACTGGTCGGTGGGAGGCTACTGGTGGCAGAAGACGGTCTCGAAGGTATCCGGGTCCTATGCCATGGAATGCTTTAAAGGTGGTAACCAACACCTTGAATCGCACCCGGAAGACCACTGGGAGCCAGTGCAGCTCGCGCAGGAGGGGTGTCACGCGGGCACAATGAGTTGCCCCCATAACCACCCGCGCGGCCGCATTCTGGACCAGTTGGAGCCTCCGAGTGCTCTTCAAGGGGAGCCCCATGTAGAGAGCATTACAATAGTCCAACCGGGAGGTGACAAGGGCATGAGTGACCGTGCGCAAGGCGTCCCGGTCCAGAAAGGGCTGCAACTGGCAGATCAGGCGAACCTGATAAAAGGCCCCCTGGCCACGGCCGTCATATGCTCTTCTAAAGACAGCCGTGCGTCCAAGAGGACACCCAGATTGCGAACCCTCTCTGTGGGGGGCAAAGATTCACCCCCAATAGTCAGCGATGGCACCTGCTGACTATATCGGGATGCCGGCAGCCACAGCCACTCGGTCTTGGACGGGTTGAGTCTGAGCCTGTTCCTCCCCATCCAGACCCGCATGACCTCCAGGCAGTGAGACATCACATCAAGGGCATCGTTGGGGTGGTCTGGGGTGGAGATGTACAGCTGAGTATCATCAGCGTACAGATGACACTTCACCCCAAAACCACGGATGATCTCACCCAGCGGCTTCACATAAATGTTGAATAGAAGAGGCGAGAGGACCGACCCTTGTGGCACTCCCCATGCGAGACGCCTCGAGGTCGACCTCTGCCCCACTGCCAACACGAACTGCGAGCGGTCGGAGAGGAAGGAGGAGAACCACCGCAGAACGGTGCCCCCTATTCCTAACCCTCTCAACCGCTGCAGCATGATACCATGGTCGATGGTATCAAAAGCCGCTGAGAGATCTAATAGGACTAGGGCAGAGGAGCAACCCCTGTCCCGAGCCCTCCAGAGATCATCCACCAACGCGACCAATGCCGTTTCTGTGCTGTGCCCCTGCCTGAAGCCCGACTGGTACGGGTCTAGATAGATAGCTTCATCCAGGTGCCTAGGCAGTTGTCGTGCCACCACACTCTCAACAACCTTCGCCACAAAACGAAGGTTGGAGACCGGACGGTAGTTAGCTAATTCAGCCGGTTCCAGGGAAGGCTTCTTGAGGAGGAGCCTCACCACCGCCTCTTTCAAGGCGGCGGGAAAGGCACCCTCACTCAGAGAAGCAGTTATAATCCCCTGGAGCCAGCCTCGTGTAACCTCCCGGGAGGCCAGTACCAACCAGGAGGGACACGGGTCCAATAAACATGTGGCGGCACTAATCCTACCCAGAACCCTGTCCACATCCTCGGGAGCCACAGGATCAAACTCCTCCCAGGTAATGTTCTCAAGACCGACCCTCGTCTCCTCCCCCGGACTCACCCAGTCGGAGTCCAAGCCTTCCCAAATCCGAGCGACTTTATCGTGCAGGAATTGCACAAAATCCTCAACTTGACCCTGCAAGGGATCTTCCCGCACTCCCCCCGAGGAAGGGAGTGGGTCACCCTAAACAGGGCGGCTGGGCAGTTCTCTGCAGATGCGATAAGAGCGGAAAAATGGTTAGATTTCGTCGCTTTTATCGCCACTAGGTAGGTCTTGATATAAGACCTCACCTGTGTCCGGTCGGAATCAGAATGACTAGTCCTCCAAATGCTCTCTAGGCATCTTTTCCGATGCTTCATCTCTCTCAGCTCCTCAGAGAACCAAGGAGCCAATTGAGATCGGCATCGGGTCAGAGGCCGCAAAGGCACGACACGATCCAAAGCTCCAGCGGCCGCACTCTCCCAGGCGGCCACTAGCTCTTCAGTCGAGTCGTGTGTTGGAGTCTCAGGAAACGGCCCAAGCTCCGTCAGGAACCTTTCGGGATCCATCAGGCGCCTGGGACAGAACCATTTGGTCGGTTCCATCCCCTTGCGGCAGGGGGAAGCGGTAGGAAAGCCCAAGTGAAGGAGCGAATGATCTGTCCATGACAAGGGTTTAATGTCTAAGTCCCCTCTACCAAGATCATTCAACCACTGACCAGAGATGAAAATCAAGTCCAGAGTGTGTCCCCTTATGTGAGTGGGGCCTTGAACTAACTGGGTCAGGTCCATGGCCGTCATGGAAGCCATGAACTCCTGAACCACCTCTGACGCCTCACCCGTGGATGGAAGGTTGAAATCCCCCATGACAATAAGTCTGGGGGTATCCACCGCCACCCCGGCGATGACGTCGAGTAGCTCGGGTAGGGTCGCTGCCACGTGGCAGGGAGCCAGGTACGCAGTCAGCAAACCCATCTGCACCCCACGGCCCCACTTCACAAAGAGGGACTCACATCCGGCTATCTGAGGAACAGTGGTCTCCCTCGGACAAATAATAACCGCCACTCCCCCACCCCTCCCCTGGGCCCTTGGCTGATGAAATGCACGGAAACCTGGTGGGCACATTTCAACGAGGGGGACCCCCCCTCTTGGCCCAACCAGGTCTCCGTAATACCTGCCAGGTCCGCACCCCCCTCCAATAAATGTCACAGATGAGGGGGGCTTTATTAACAACCGACCTGGCATTACACAACATCAGCCGTGGACCCTGGGCCTGAGACTCTGCACAACCCAGGCCACGAGTCGCGCGTTGGGGGCCGGAGTGCGCAATTGCTCGTAAACAGTGTATGTGCACCCCAACACATGATATGGTCCCCTGCGCCCGTCATACCTGCCCCTCCCACTCATTATTTCAATTGCATTGCCCTTCTTGTTATCCCCCTGCTCCCCAGATAAATTTTCTTTCCTGACCCCTCTGCTGTAGCCAATCAGCCTATCACCCCACTCAATAGCTATTTGGACCCCCCCAGGTCCACTTTCACAACCCCCTCCCTTTCTCCCGGGTCCCCTTAAAATTTTCTTTAAAAATTTAAATAAAAAACCCCTCAACCCCCTCTTCGCTGCATGCCATCTCTCGGGATTCCAAAATCCGTCATCAAGGTAGGCCCTCGATAACGTGGAGGGCCAGGCCTGCGAGAGGGGGGAGTCTCGCAGCACAAGGAGTTCAGCAGCCGAGTGCATCCAAGAACCGGGAAAGGGTGAAACATCATCTGGCTGAGGTTTCATAGAATAGTCTAATCGTCCTAGGGCATGGAGAGGCAGCAACTCAAGACATGGAAAAACTGGGCTCCACTGTCCTCTCACGACACTGGAAGAAGTCTCGTGCCATTTCAACAAAAACTCAGAAGGTGCTCTCTCCAGGCCATCCTCTCACGATGGCTAGCCAAGATGGAGTTGGCTATGGAGAGATTCGATAGTCTATCCACTCTGGTAGGGAAACGGCAGTTGAACCGGACTCCCTCCAAATGAAAGAATTTTTTGCTATTAACATGCATAAGGGTACCTCTATGGAAATGGTATGGGATGCAGGTAAGGCCTACATGAGGGGAGCTTTAATACATATGAATAAAAAACATAGATTAAAACAACAAAAGAAGTGGAAAGAGATAGAGGAGGAAATAAAAAAGAAAGAAAAATTACTTATACTTAATCCAGGAGATAATAAAGTAAAAGAAACAATAAATATACTACGAGAGCAATTCAATATGTTAATGGCTGATCAAGTGGCAACTAGTTTACAATATGCTAAACACAATACATTTTGTAATGCTAATAAACCAGGCAGGTGGTTGGCTTATGTGTTGAGGAAAAAACAGAAATCGCGAGTTATTGGTAAGATAGAATTTAGAGGTAAGGAAGTTTATCAACAGAATATGATCAAAAAAGCTTTTTTAGAATTTTACACAAAGTTATATGCCAGTGATTCAATACAAGGCATAGATATAGATAGATACCTAAAGGAAGAGAATATTCCTGAATTAACGTTAGAACAGAGGGAAGGATTGAATCAGCCAATAACCTCTGAGGAGATTATTGCAGCAATTAAACAGTTAAAAACAGGTAAACCTCCAGGAACAGATGGATTAACAGCTGTTTATTACAATAATTTACAGTCTGAAATGGTAGAACCGCTTAGAGTTTTATTTTGTAAAATTCAATCTTGGAGAACAGGATGTCAGCGTTCCAAATTAGGCTCTCTTCCAGCGCTGACATAGAAAGAACAGTAGCTTGAATTATTGCTGAGATGAACTTTTACCTAGTCTTTGTATGTTACAGATAGGGTTTCCTGGGAGACGAGGAGGGGGGCACATTCCTGTGAAAAGAATGTGCTGGGATGTAGAGATGGATTTGCATGATGGCCAATGAGACATTGGGGTTGGAGTGCGGAAGAGGAGGGGGTTGGAAGGAGGGGCCAGTTTGGCTGCAAAATGAATCAGAAATGTCGGACTCTGCTATTCTTAAAATAAAAGTGATTCATTAGAGAGCTTGCGCTTGAGAATGAAGTTTTTTTCAAGATAGCACCGAAACCTGACAGACAGCCAAACTCTCCCCCAAATCCAGGCTGGCTGAGTTTAAATCATCCCGTTCCCTCCCAGACATCTGGTCGGAGGGACTATGGCTGAAGCCAAGCTCTCGGAGGAAAGCCTGCTTCAAGAGACGGGAGGAGCAGAAGCGGTCGTGATTCCAGCCAACTTGGAAAATACAAATGTTCAACTTTCTCCGCCTTCCTTCCCCGCAGAACTTCAAGCAAAGAAACGTGAGGCAGATAAGTACCCGGGGACTGTGCCAAAAGCCTTAGAGGCGGAATTTTCTTTTGCAAATGTAAAAGATAAGGAAAAACCCCTAAGTGAATTGAGAAGGGCGAGCTGGGGATGGGAATGGCAGCGAAGCCCAGACAAGGCAGCACCTCCCCACCCCAGGATGAGAGACGAGGCAGAGGACTATCAACACCAAGGCTGGGCCTCCAGAGCTCAGCACAGAGAGGAGAGGGCAGAGAGGGAGGAGCCACCCCAGTTCAGAGGGAAGTTCGATGGTGACCCAGACAACCTCGCCCAATTCCTCGATTCAGCTGAGATATACATAGAACGGTTCGGACACCTCTACCCTTTCCCCAGAGCCCTAGTGAATGCTATCTCGGAAGGGCTGGAGGGAGAAGCAAAGAGGTGGTCAGCATCACTCTACAAATACAGGGCCCCCCAGCTACGAGATGCAGATGGGTTCTTGCAACTATTGAGAGCCCGTTATGAGGAGGAGGAGGAGGACCCCTATGTGGAAGACGAGCTCAGAAACCTAATGCAGAGGGGGAAGCCTATCAGAGAGCATATCCGTGAATTCAGGAGAGTCATTGGGACACTACCTCCCCTACCAGAGCGATTGCTGGTGTATTTTTTTAGAACAAGCCTAGATAAAAGAATTTCCCAAGTGACTGCCTATCGTGACATCCCAAACCGACTCGCTGAATGGTTCCAGGTAGCGATAAAAGTCGACAGAGGGCTGCGGGCGAGTGACACGTCAAAACCACCAGAGGGAAAGGAGAGAGGCCGACCAGACCAGGGGCCACTCAACAGACAAGAAACCCCAACATCACAGCCCTCCTACAGACCAACTGCCCCACGGAGCCCACTGAAATGCTACAGATGTGGAGGAAGCGGCCACATAGCAGCAAGATGCGGAACGCCTAGACCGGGACCAGCTCCACCACCCAAAGCACGACCGGAACGAGGGCCCAAGCGCGTCACCCACGTACCGCGGGAAGCTCCCCAAATCCCGGAGTTTTTCGCTCATCTGACCGAAACCAGAGGAATCGCAGATGAGGGAGATCAGTCCCCCGAACCCTATGACACAGAGGACAAAGGCGAGGATGACCCGATGGTGAGTGGACCCGTCCATCCTTTTCTTTTCCCCATACGCCTAACAGCCCCTAAAACAGGGGCCCAAGAGACTTTCCAAGCCCTAATAGACTCGGGTAGTACACGGTGCCTAATCAACCTACCCACAGTTCTAAAATTGGGAATCCGAGCTAAACAGCTCAAACAACCAATTCGCTTCGAGCAAGTTGATGGGTCCCTAGTGGGAGGAGCGTACGCCACACACCTGACTGAACCCGTGAGACTAGAACTCGCAGATCACTGGGAGACGATCCGCTTCATAATAGCCCCCAAGATGACAGAACCAGCCATATTGGGGCTCTCGTGGCTCGACAAATGGGGCCCAATCATTTGGTGGCAAGAGGGAACCCGCAGGCTGAGAATAGCAAAGGGGCCCCAAACCCTGCCCCCCCGACCAGAAGAATTCCCTCCCACGCTGAAACCCCAAAGCAGCCCTCCACTACAGAAGAAAACACCACAAACACAAGGGTCCCTCCCAGAAGGTGCAGCAAAGCAATTGGCAGTCGTACCCACCACCGCTTGTAACGCAAACCAGATCCCAAGGGAGTACCAAGACCTGGCAGGGGTATTCAGCGAGGCCGAGTGTGACATTCTGCCCCCCCACCGCGAGACCGATTGTGCCATCGAAATTATCCCAGGAGCGAAACTACCCAAACCTAAAATGTATGCCATGACACCCCGAGAAATGCAGGAAATGCGAGACTACATAGACAAAAACTTACAAAGGGGATTTATTGAGCCAGTAAAACCAAGGGTAGCGGCGCCGGTCATGTTTAAAGAGAAAAAGGACGGCTCCATGAGACTGGTGGTCGACTTTCGAAGTTTCAACGCTGTTTGCGTACACAACTTGTACCCCCTCCCCCTCATGAAAGACATGTTAGCCCACCTAGCTAAAGGGAAGGTTTTCACCAAACTAGACCTTCGAGAAGCTTATTACCGAGTACGCATAAAGGCAGGAGATGAATGGAAAACAGCATTCAACTGCCCCCTGGGTAGTTTCCAGTTTAAAGTAATGCCTTTTGGATTGCAAGGAGCCCCGGCAGTATTCATGCAGTTAATAAACGAAGTCTTACATGAACACCTTTACAAAGGGGTCCTCGTCTACCTGGACGATATTCTTATCTACACGGAGACCATAGATGAACATATACCCCTCGTCCACCAAGTACTTGAGACTTAGACTCCCGAGCAGGAAATTGGGTCCAAAATTTATAGGACCATTTCCTATAATAAAAATAATCAACCCCGTTACAGTTCAATTGCAGTTGCCATGGCTTTTGGGGAAAATTCACCCCGTTTTTCACAGTAGCCTTCTAAAACCTGTAGTGGGGTCTACTTTAAGGCCAACGCCACGTGAACCCCCTGGGCCCCTGGTTGTTGGGGGCCAAACGCACTACGAAGTGCAGCGGATTCTTGATTCAAGATGGCACAGGGGGCGCCTCCAGTACTTAATTAAATGGAAGGGTTACCCAGTGTCAGAGGCTTCCTGGGTGAAGAGCGCAAACATTCAAGCTGATCGCCTTATAGCAAAATTCCATGCAGACCACCCGGGGAAGCCGGGAGGGGAGGGTGCACAGCCAAGGAGGGGCTGATGAGATTAATCTTGTTGTGTTTTCCCTATGGGGTAGGTGATGTCGCAGAAGTGAAGGGAGAGGGGCCGGATGTCAGCGTTCCAAATTAGGCTCTCTTCCAGCGCTGACATAGAGAGAACAGAAGCTTGATTTATTGCTGAGATGAACTTTTACCTAGTCTTTGTATGTTACAGATAGGGTTTCCTGGGAGACGAGGAGGGGGGCACATTCCTGTGAAAAGAATGTGCTGGGATGTAGAGATGGATTTGCATGATGGCCAATGAGACATTGGGGTTGGAGTGCGGAAGAGGAGGGGGTTGGAAGAGGAGGGGGTTGGACGGAGGGGCCAGTTTGGCTGCAAAATGAATCAGAAATGTCGGACTCTGCTATTCTTAAAATAAAAGTGATTCATTAGAGAGCTTGCGCTTGAGAATGAAGTTTTTTTCAAGATAGCACCGAAACCTGACACAGCTTTTGTTTCATTGATCCCGAAGGAAGATCAAAACTGTGCCAAACCTGAAAATTTTAGGCCAATATCACTTTTGAACACTGATTACAAAGTCTTTGCCAAGATATTAGCGAATAGATTAATGCCATTTATGCAACAAATTTGCCACGTGGCAACAGCCCTGCCTGAGCTTTTCAACGTCATCGCCGCGGTGGCGGTTGATACCCCTAGGCTTATGGTCATGGGGGATTTCAACCTGCTGTCCATGGGTGAGACGTCGGAGATGGCTCGGGAGTTCATGGCCTCCATGACAGCTATGGACCTAACCCAGTTAATTCATGGCCCTACCCACACAGGGGGAAACACGCTGGATCTAGTTTTTGTCTCTGGACAGTGGTCGAGGGATCTTGAGATAGGGGATATAGTTACTGAACCCTTGTCATGGTCAGATCAATCTCTCTCCTTTGTCTCGACTTTCGAACCACGGCACCCCGCTGCAGGGAGGCGGAGCCGGTAAGATGGTTCTGCCCCAGGCACCTGATGGAACCTGACAGATTCCAGACGGAGCTTGGGCCATTTCCTGAGGTTCTGGCACACGCCTCGACTGGAGACCTGGTGGACGCCTGGGAGAGGGCGGCTGCTGGAGCTCTGGATAGGGTTGTGCCTTTGCAGCCTCTGACCCGGCGCCGATCTCAATTGGCTCCTTGGTTTACCAAGGAGCTGAGGGAGTTGAAGCGCCGGAAAAGATGCCTAGAGAGTAGTTGGAGGGCCAGTCTTTCTGAATCTGACCGGACACTAGTAAGATCCCACATTAGGAATTACTTAGTGGCGATAAAAGCAGCGAAATGTAACTATTTTGCTGCTCTTATTGCATCATCAGATAATCGCCCGGCCGCCCTCTTTAGGGTGACCCGCTCCCTGCTCCACCAGGATGCGCGGGAGGACCCCTTGGAGGGTAGAGCCGAGGATTTTGTTCAGTATCTGTATGACAAAATCACTCAGATTCGGGAAGATTTGGACTCCGACTGGGTAGTCTCAGGGGGAGAGACAGGGGCAGGTCTTGAGAATGTTATCTGGGATGAGTTTGATCCTGTGACCCCTGAGGACGTGGACAGGATTCTGGGTAGACTGAACGCGACCACTTGTTTATTGGACCCGTGTCCTTCCTGGTTAGTACTGGCTTCCCGGGAAGTGACACGAGGCTGGCTCCAGGGGATTATAAATGCTTCGCTGGGTGAGGGTGACTTTCCTGCCGCCTTGAAAGAGGCGGTGGTGAGGCCTCTCCTCAAGAAGCCTTCCCTGGACCCGGCAATGTTGGTAAATTATCGTCCGGTCTCCAACCTTCGCTTCGTGGCGAAGGTTGTTGAGAGTGTGGTCGCGCAACAGCTCCCCCAGCACCTGGATGAATCAACGTATCTGGATCCGTTCCAGTCGGGCTTCAGGCCCGGGTACAGCACGGAAACGGCATTGGTCGCGTTGGTTGATGATCTCTGGAGGGCTCGGGACAAGGGGTGCTCCTCTGTCCTGGTCCTGTTAGATCTGTCAGCGGCTTTTGATACCATCGACCATGGTATCATGCTGCACCAGTTGGAAGAGTTAGGGGTGGGAGGCACTGTGTTGCGGTGGTTCTCCTCCTTTCTCTCTGACCGGTTGCAGTCTGTGTTGACAGGGGGACAGAGGTCGACCCCGAGGCCCTTCATATGTGGGATGCCGCAAGGGTCGGTCCTCTCGCCTCTCCTGTTCAACATTTATGTGAAGCCGCTGGGCGAGATCATCCGTGGTTTTGGGGTGGAGTACCATCAGTACGCTGATGACACCCAGCTGTACATCTCCACCCCGGATCACCCCAATGATGCCCTTGAAGTGATGTCCCAGTGCCTGGAGGCCGTACGGATCTGGATGGGGAAGAACGGGCTCAGGCTCAACCCATCCAAGACCGAGTGGCTGTGGTTTCCGACGTCCCGATATAGTCAGTTGACGCCATTGCTGACTATTGGGGGTGAATCATTGGCCCCCACGGAGAGGGTTCGCAACTTGGGCGTCCTCCTGGATTCACGGCTGTCTTTAGAAGAGCACTTGACGGCCATGACCGGGAGGATTTTTCATCAGGTTCACCTGATTCGCCAGTTGCGTCCCTTTCTGGATTGGGACTCGTTACACACGGTCACTCATGCCCTTGTCACCTCCCGCCTGGACTATTGCAACGCTCTCTACATGGGGCTCCCCTTGAGGAGCACCCAGAGGCTCCAACTGGCGCAGAGTGCAGCCGCGCGGGTGGTAATGGGAGCGACATGGCGTTCCCATGTAACACCCCTCCTGCGCGAGCTGCACTGGCTCCTGATGGTCTTCTGGGTGCGCTTCAAGGTTTTGGTTACCACCTTTAAAGCGCTCCATGGCTTAGGACCTGGGTACTTGCAGGACCGCCTACTACCACCAATAGCCTCCCACCGGCGGGTACGCTCCCATAGAGAGGGGCTCCTCCAGGTGCCGTCAGCCAAACAATGCCGACTGGCGGCCCCCAGGGGGAGAGCCTTCTCTGTGGGGGCACCTACTATCTGGAACGAGCTCCCCCCAGAGATACGGAGGATCCCGGATCTGCGCACCTTCCGCCGTGCTTTAAAGACCTTACTATTTCACCAGGCCGGCCTGGCCTAATTTTCCCCCTCTTTTATAAAATATTTTTAATTTTTAAATATCTTTTAGTATTTTATATATTCAATTTTAAATTGGTTTTAAAAGTTTGGGGTTTTAAATTTTTCGGGGCCAAAATTATTTAATTTGATTTTATTCTACTTTTAAATTTTGTATGTATGTGTTTTTATTGTTTGGCTGTGCACCGCCCTGAGTCCTTCGGGAGTAGGGCGGTATAGAAATCAAATAGAATAAATAAAATAAATAAATAAATAAATATATAATTCATAATGACCAATCAGGGTTTATAAAAGGGAGGCAAATGAAATACAATGTTAGACAAATTGTAAACCTATTGGAATATCTGGAAAAAAACAACCAAGTCCCTGCCGCGTTCATATTTTTGGATGCAGAGAAGGCATTTGATCGATTGAATTGGCAATTTTTGTTTAAGGTAATAGAAAAAATGCATTTTGGACAGTATTTTACACAATCAATTAGAGCAATATATCAGGAACAAACAGCACAAATAATAGTTAATGGAGGTTTAACAGATGCTTTTAAAATTGAGAAAGGAAAAAGGCAGGGTTGCCCTTTGTCTCCATTGCTGTTTATTTTAACTTTAGAAGTTTTGTTGAATAAGATACGTGATTTTGATAAAATAAAAGGAATTGTAATTAGACAGCAAGATTACAGATTAAGAGCGTTTGCAGATGACTTGGTTGTTACTTTATCTCAACCTATAGAATCAGCTCCACATATGTTGGACCTAATAGGTCAATATGGTAAGGTATCTGGATTTAAAGTAAATCAACATAAGACAAAGATGATAACTAAAAATATGTCTATATCTCAAAGAGAAGACTTAGGAAGAATAACGGGGTTTGAAATAGTTAAAAAGGTTAAATATCTAGGAGTATATATTGCAGCCTCAAATATGAAATTATTTAAAAATAATTATGAAGTTCTCTGGCAAAAAGTGCAGAAAGAAATGGAGAATTGGAAAAAGTTACAACTATCTCTACTAGGAAGGATAGCAGTAATAAAAATGAATGTACTACCCAGGTTTTTATTTTTGTTTCAAATGATATCAGTGCTTAAGAAAGATGGAAATTTGAGGGAGTGGCAGAAAGGGGTGGGGTGGGAAGAAACCAAGAGTGAAATTGAAAATTATACAGGATGTACGTGAGAGAGGAGGTCTTAAAATGCCTAATTTAAGATTGTAGTATGAAGCAGCTGTCTTATCACAAATTAGTGATTGGTTTAATTTAACTGAAGAGAGAATGTTAAATATAGAAGGTTATGATCTGTTATATGGATGGCATGCTTATTTGTTATATGAAAAAAAAGTGGATAAAGTGTTTAAGGGTCATTGCGTTGTTGAGGGTTTGGAAAAAGTATCAATATAAGCTAAACTACAAGATACCTATATGGGCAAATCCCAGACATGCAATAGAAAATATAAGTATAGAACAAAAACAGGAGGTGATTACTTATAAAGTGCTTCTTTTTATGGAAAGGGGTAAATGGCAATTGAAACCTTTAAATGTATTGAAAGAAGAAGGGATAATTTATACTTGGTTTCAGTATGGTCAGCTTCAAGCTAGATGGAGGGAAGATCAGAAAATTGGTGTCATGCAAAATGAGGAAAACCTGGTAAAACAGATTAGCGATCAAAGTCAAATGCATATTAAAAGGTTCTATAATGCATTATTGGAAATAGATTCAGAAACGGAATTGGTTAAGGATTGTATGATAAAATGGGCACAAAATTTTCAGGAACCAGTGATGATAGAAACATGGAAAAGATTTGGGTTAGAAATGTTTAATTTACGCAAGCAGAAAACTTGAGAGAAAATTTTTATAAAATGTTTTATAGATGGCATTTAGATCCTAAAAAATTATCATGTATGTACCCAAATTTGCAAGCTAAATGTTGGAGATGTGAATGTGATGATGCAACTTATTATCATATATGGTGGACTTGTAAGAAAATCAAGGCATTTTGGATAAAAATTTGGTGGGTGATGCAGAACATCCTGAAAAAAAGGTTGAAATTTACTCCTCAATTGTTTTTATTGGGTATAACTACGGATTGTACAGCATTAGAGACTAAACTGATTTTAAACTTAATATCAGCAGCTAGGCTGTTGGTAGCGCAATACTGGAAGAAGGACTCTTTGCCTACTATTGAAGAATGGACATTGAAAGTAGCGAATTTAGCAGAAATGGCGAAAATTTCAGCGTATTTGAAGGACTATACACAAGAAAGATATATATCAGAATGGAGAAGATGGATTGATTATATTCAAAATAAGTATCAGACAAGAAAATATCAAATAGCTTATGAATGAATGTTAAACTTTAGAAGTATTATGTTATCTATAGTGGAGTTAAGGTTTCAGGGGGGGATTTGGTAGTTTAAGAATAGTTAGGTTAATTTAGCTTATGATTGTTAATAGAAATACCCTGTATTTTGCTCTGGGAAGTCTGGGGGGGAGGGTGGGATGGGAAGGGGGGAAGGGGTGTGGGGGTGGTGGGGAGGGAAAAAGGGTGGGGGGAATATTGGGGGGATTATCTTTGTAAAACTTTTTAATAAAAAACAACAACAACAACAAAACATGGCAAGGTACCGAACTTAACACCTTCTTCAAATATATTTGCTGCACAAATAAACAATTAGAGATATTTCTCCTACCTTATTATTGATGAGCAACTCCATGGGGTTATTTCCCCACTGAATAAGCACTACTTCATTGGCTTGGCTAGGCACTGAGTAGGAGAAAGGTGTGCCTATCCCTGGGGATGAAGTTGACTTGGGCCAGAGACAGATGGAAAAGGCAAAGATTTCACGTTGCAGAGTGTGCTTGATCTTGATATACATGTAGTTTGTGCGAAGGGGTAAATCCACATGAAAATGTTTGGAATGCTTATCTGCCTTGTTCCCTGGAGGACAGAAGAAAGCATAAATGTGGCACTGCACTGCAACACAGGGAAATGGACTATCCATATACTGCCAGCTGACATGCTGACCTATTAAGAATTGATTCTCCAGGCTTGCTATCCTCTTTCCATTAATGGAATCCCATGACCACTGTCAACCAGGCCAAAGTTCATGAACTTTACCAAATTTTCTTTCTTTGGTTACCTTGCCTCCATTTCATTCTCTCTGACACCTTTCTTGATTTAGATTTGGTGACATAAGGATTATAAAGGAGAGCTCTCTTCTTTATTCTTTATAAAACACCATTAGCACTACATAAAAAATGGTAACATTCATCCATCTCATGTTGAGCTGTCAAAATGCTGTTATGTGGTTTCTCTCACTATTATTATCACTCTCCAGATTATTTATTTATTTATTTATTTATTTATTTATTTATTTATTTATTTATTATTGCGATTTATATGCTGCCTTTCTCCCTAGGGACTCAAGGCAGCTTACAAAATGACAAATTCCAATACAAATCGCAATGAAATAAATTAAAATCAACAACCCTATTAAAAACAGTTTAAAATTATAACAGTGTATCCTCAACGGATCAGTTGAGTTGACGAAAGAGCCACGTCTTCAGCTCGCGACAGAAGGAAAGAAGGTCGGGGGCTATCCTGAGCTCGGTGGGCAATCCATTCCAGAGGGTCGGGGCTCCCACAGAGAGCGCCCTCCTCCTGGGGGCCGTCAGCCGACATTGTTTAGCCAACAGCACCCTGAGGAGGCCGACTCTGTGAGAGCGCACAGGACGGTGGGAGAGCGGCTAGAGATTATCCTACTGGAGAGACCTACTGGAAAGACTGACCAATGAGATATTTGAAATATTCCTCAAACTATCATTCTCTTTTAACCAACTTGGTGCCCATCTCTTTTCCTGCTGATTATGTGATTATATGCTACTCAGATTCTTCAGAAATGCAGAAGCAAATAAAATAAATATTATTAAATTATTAAAACCAAGTATTTGAATCTACATTTCTCATCCACTTAAATATTTATTAACATATTTACCTAAACCTCTTATTTAATAGTTTTTTTAAAAAAAGATCAGGGTTAAATTAATATAACCTACATACCTCTTGAAGTTCTGGGCTTAACATTTGTCATAATCCTTTGTCACTGGCTATGTTAATTTGGTCTGAGTAGAATTAAAATCTAAAATGGGTTAGAGTGGGACTATTCATATTCAAATTTCAGCATGACTAGGAAAGTGCTTTGAGCCAGTCACTGTCTCTCAGCTTTAGCCATCTCATCAAAGTTGTGAAGACAAGGGGAGCTTTTTGAGAGAAAATGAGAGATAAAAAGCAGTAAGCAAATGTTAAATAACTGAAGTTCTCCATTTGCCTCAGATCTAATTAGATCCTGCTGTCAGCCTTCTCCAACCCAGCACCCTATCCTACTAATCAGGCAGTATGATCCAAAATCTAATGTTTAGGAATTTGTGAATTATAGTCTCTGATATCTGGAGGGCATCACTAAGAAAAACTATTTCTCATTTCTCCATTTCTCCACAAACTTGGCAACAGCCACCTAAACATCTCGCTTAATTGTCCATTTAAAGGTAAAGGTAAAGGCTCCCCTCGGATATAAGTGCCAGTCGTTCCTGACTCTAGGGGGTGGTGCTCATCTCTGTTTCAAAGCTGAAGAGCCAGCGCTGTCTGAAGACGTCTCCGTGGCCGGCATGACTAAATGCCAAAGGTGCACAGAACGCTGTTACCTTCCCACCAAAGGTGGTCCCTATTTTTCTACTTGCATTTTTTACCTGCTTTTGAACTGCTAGGTTGGCAGAAGCTGGGACAAGTAACAGGAGCTCACCTCGTTATGCGGCACTAGGGATTCGAACCGCTGAACTGCCGACCTTTCAATCGATAAGCTCAGCATCTTAGCCACTGAGCCACCATGTCCCATAATTGTCCATTTACTTGTCATTAAACCAGGGGTGGGTTTCACTTACCTTTGCTATCGGTTTGCTCGCGTGTGCCACTTCTGTGCATGCGCATAACTGGGGTGAACCGGTAGCAACCCACCACTGCATTAAACCCACCTTTTATTATTAATTCTTTTTATTTAGCAGTTTATTTAATTTACCTTCCTTCCATCTATCCATCCATTTTTACCCCATGAATGTGGACCAAAGTCTCCTTTCTCATTCTGGCAACACCACAAGTTCTTTTTCTGATACCTTAAAAATTAATTTTATTACTGCAGAGCTATGGAAAGTATCACAAGATTGTTTTGACTTGCAAGAGGGTTGCAACACTACCCATCTGGAAGCTCAAGTTTAGTCACTCACCTTTCTCCACTGTGCGTCCATGTGAAACTTGCCTCTCTCTCATCCCTATTGCTTTCGGTAGGCTGTGTGTCTGGTATTCTGAAGTGTTGGATTTCTCATGGATCTGGTGCTCCAACATGCTGATCTTTTCCTGAAGAGTATCCCACATGGATGTGGAGAAGGTTGAACTATTCCAATTATGCTGGGAGAAGTCAAGGCAAATGCTCATGTTAATAAAATTATGCCATTTCTCTAGACCTTTCTCCTAGACCACCTCTAATATGCTGCCTCTGTCCCTTCCTTAAAATTCCACCTGAAAGCCATTATTAAGCATTTGGTCCAATTCCTGAGTTCCATCATGTTCCTTCATTTTTAGGTAAGCAAAGCTATGCCAATTGCAAAGCAAGGAATAAAAAAAAATAATTTAAAAATTGACTTAAGGAAAATAAAGGAAAAATAGTACAGTCTAGTTTATACAAACTATATTTCTCTGTACCTTTTCGTCTTGAAAGTTATCCCTCCTTCCACCCAATCCATATTTTATTTATTTTTTAAATCCGTCTGTGCCCATCTCCCTCTGCAAAGTGACTCCCGCCATTTTCTTCATCACTGCCTTTCGTTCTTTGGATAGTGATTTTCTCAACCAAGAGTTGTTATTGATAGTGCAAGGGAGCTTAAATAATTATGTTTAAAATCCCCTTCACCCCGTATATTTTCCAGACTAACACTATGGTAGTTAGGCACTTTAGAAAGATTAGAAGAAGAAGCAGGAAGATTTGTTGTGAGTAGTTAATTCTGGTAGAAATTTGAGTGTGTGGGGAGCTGTTTAGCTTTTAAAGGGAAGGTAACGGCTTTCCTTAGAATTGTTTGCTTTGATCATATAAAGCAGAACAAGGAAGAGGAAACGATTAAATGAAAGATCATACATGAGGGACTTCCGGCGGTGATGACATTGTGAGTGGGTTGAGGAAACGGGTCTCCCGTTTCTGGAACCCAAATACTCTCTATTAGAAGCTCTGTGTGAGCATTCCCGATCCCGTAGAGATTGAGAAATAAAAGGGGAAGTTTTGAAGCCCCCAGGCATAGCGCTAGCGTCGGTGGGGATACAAGACGAACACCTTTAATCTGGTGGAGAGGAAGTCAGCCTTTAGGGCAGACAGGAGCGATGGCAGACGCCCAGAGTGAAGCCAAAAGTGGACAGCAGTTTCGAGCGGTTGAGCGAACAATCCCCAGAACTGTTGAATGGTACGGAGAAGCACGGACTGAGAAGGGCGCAAAATTGATGGATTATTAGTGGCGGCGATTTAAACAGAAGCACATTTAGACGCAAAGAATAACAGCGCGAGGAAGAAGAAACCCATGGAGTGACTAAGCAATATTGGAGGACTGATAACCCTAAGCTCCCGAGACTGTGGCGAAGAAGCAGGAAGCCGGAGAAGGAAACTTAGCAATTTAATAATTTCAACAGCTTGGAAGGCTAAGGTGATTTGAAAGGACTTTTGAACTGCCGGGGGGACTTAATAATAAGACTGACGACATCAGTTATTGTAGAGATAAAGACTAAGACCGTGAAGGAGAAATATGGATACGAACTGACAACAGGAAATAGCTATACTTACAGCCACCAACGAGATTGGACTAGAAATGTTAAGTACTACCAAAGAAGGGGGGGAAAAGAACTTTTCTCTTGCTCTTATCGTTAATAGCTCTTACATATTGTATATATTGTATGGATTGTATAGTTAATAAAGTAATGTGAATCAAAAGGGGGGGAATAGGAAACATACTATAATCCACAAGTTAGAAATATAAACTGTGGTGTGAATCCATATAATTTGAAAAAGGGGAAGGCGAATGAATTATAACAGAATTTGATTGATTGGAAATATTGTAAAGTAAGAAGTGAAAACTTGTAGAGTGATTGAATAGTAATTAATAATAGTGTGATTATAGTAATAGTGTGATTATAGTGTGGTTAATCTATATGTATAAAAGTAAAAAGAGGTAAAAAGAGGTGAAGAATCTGAAGGAATAGAGGAAATAAAATTAACGAATAAGAATTATATGTTAGCCTGGGAAAATCTCTCACGAGCGCTAAGAATGTCAACAATATCTACTATAACGAAAACTGGGAAAAAGCCAGCTGTAAATACTACAGTAACGGTGGCATCACCATTACAACAAAAAAACATTAGATAGCATGGTGGGAAAAGAAAAGGAGAAAGAAAAACCAGAATTGACTTTGAATGCCATGCAAAGTATGTTTTCAATGATCCAGGAAACATTATTAAAAACACAGGAAAAAATAGCAGAGAACCACGAAGAAATGAGAACATTTCATGCAGAGATTAAAAACGAAATTGGAGAAGTGATGGAGGATATTAAAAATATGAATGATAAAATTGGAGATATTCAACAATCAATATCAGAAAATGAACAACGAATCAGAAAAGCGGAAACAAAAATAGAATTAGTAGAGACAAAAGTAGAGGCAATGGATCAGAAAAACTCCCAACTAAACAAAGAACTGTCTGATTCATTAGCAATGCTTGAGATGGAGAAAGCTTCATATTTCCTCCAATTTCAAAATATACCAGAGGAAAAAGATGAAGACTTGGGTGAAAAAATGGCAGAGATAATGGCTGAAATTATACAAAAAGATAAATTGGAAATAAAAGGACTTTTGGACGAAACTTATCGTGTACATACGAATTACATAAGAAGGCACCGATTGGCAAGAGAAGAACACGTTAGATTCTCAAAAAGACTAATTAGAGACGAGGTATATAGAAAATCTAGAGAAGGGATACTGACATGTAAAGGAAAATAAATTATAGTCCTAAAACAAATACGCCGAAGAATCAGGAATCAGCGTCAACAATACCAGTTTCTAACAAACCAGCTGAACAGATACAAAATACCCTTTAGATGGCTAACTCCGGAAGTCATTCTGGCCACCTGGGAAGACAAAAAGTACAAAATAGACACGCTAGAAAAAGCAAGGGAATTCTACACTGCACACTTCAACCAGGAAGAAGAACAAGAAAGTAAAGAAGAAACAGACAGTAGAAGCCAGGAAGAAGAGCAAATAGAGGCGGTACGAGAGAAGGAAGTAAGGAAAACCCAAGAGAAAGAAAGGGAGGAAAGAGAAGGCGCAAGAACAAAATCATGGCTGGAAACTAGACATACCAAAAAACAACTACATTAGATAATGGAAGAAGCAATGAAACTCTTTTCTGTAAATATAAATGGCTTGAATGCACCAAAGAAAAGATCTCAAACATTTATAAAATTACGAAAATTAGGAGTAGATGTGATTTGCCTCCAGGAGGTACATATTAAAAAAGGACACCAGAAAATCTTAGAAAATTCAAAACTTGGGAAACTATACGTATCCCTGACCCAAATAAAGAAAAGAGGAGTAGCGGTGTATGTCAAAGATAAGATCCATTCGAAATTAATATATGCAGATGAGGATGGAAGAACGGTGATGGTTGAGTTAGTATTGGAAAATAGGAAAATATTATTAGTAGTAATTTACGCCCCTAACCAAAACCAACAGGATTTTTTAAAGGGATTACATAATAAAATGGTAGAATTGGATTATGAAGATATCTGTTTAATTGGCGACTATAATGCGATAGCAGATGTGAAAAAAGATTATAAAACAAGTAAAAAGAATAAGAGAAAAAAAGAAATACTTCCAAAAGAATTCTTTAACATGGCCAGGGAAATAAATTTGAGAGATGTTTGGAGGGAAACCCATGAAGATCAGAACCAGTTCACCTTTTACTCTCATCCCCATCAATCCTGGTCTAGGATTGACATGGCCTGGATGACTGCGAATATTAGAAATGGGGTTGATAAAATAGAGATAGAAGTAAATCAATGGGCAGACCATAACCCAATTCTTGTAAACTGGAAAGGAGAAAAAACATTCAGGAGATGGACGATGAATCAAAGAATTTGCAAACAAAAAGAATTTAAACATATGTTAGAAAAGGAACTAGAACTATTCTTTAAAATAAATAAAAAAGAAGATACCTCTCTACAGAATACTTGGGATACGGCAAAAGCATATATAAGGGGCCTGACCATTGGATATATAGGGAAAAAGAATAGAGAAAGGAAACAACATCTAGACAAACTACATGAAGAACTTAAAAATATAGAACATAAACTTCAACAACATCCCCATAACAAAAAAAATAAAAGAAGAATGGAAATTAGCTAAACATAACATAATTCTGATAAACCAAAAAGAACTAGCGCAGAAAATAAAAATGGCCAAATAAAATTACTTTGAGTCGGCGAATAAAGCAGGTAGATGGCTGGCCTACAGACTGAAAAAAGACAGAGATAAAAGAATGATATATCAGCTTAGAGATGCAAATGGGGAAACCCACTACAGTAGGAAAGCGAAAAAAGAAATTATTCGGACATTTTATGCAAATCTGTATAGACAAGAAGAAATAGAAGATGAAAAGATAAAACAATATATAAAAAGGTCAGACATACCAGTAATTACAGATGAACAAAGAAAAATGTTAAACAGGCCAGTAACTGAGATGGAATTGGATGCTGCACTGAAAAAGCAAAAAAATAATAAAACGCCAGGCCCAGATGGCCTTCCAGTGGAATTATATAAAATGGTACAAGAGATAATAGGAGAGACCATGTTGGAGTTATATAACGAAGTGCTAGAGAAGACAAAAATCCCACTATCCTGGACGGAAGCAATAATTACAATCATAGCCAAAGATGATACTGATCACCAATTAATTCAAAATTATAGACCAATATCTCTATTGAATACAGATTATAAAGTATTTGCAATAATTATAGTGGAGAGAATCCAAAAAGTACTGAATAACTACATTCACTGGGACCAAAATGGATTACTGTCGGGCCGTCAAATCAAGAACAATATGAGAGTAATAATAAATGCACTCGAATATTATGAAGCACACCCAGAGAAACAAGCTTCACTGGTTTTCCTCGATGCCCAAAAAGCATTCGATAACTTAAATTGGAAATTTTTAAAAGGGCAATTAGAGATTATGCAATTCGGATCGCCCACAAGACTGGCTAAAATCCATCCGAAAAATAGCCCACTGTGTTGGAAATGTAAAAACTCACAAGGTACCTTTTACCATCTATGGTGGACGTGCCCGGCGGCAAAGAAATTTTGGTCCAATATCAAGAAATGGCTGGAACAAATCACTAACCTACAAATAGACAAGAAGCCAGAAACTTTTTTGTTGGGAATCTTTACAAAAACATACCCTAAAGAAATAAAATAGTTGTTGATACATATTCTAACTGCAGCGCGGATAACCTATGCTAAAAACTGGAAACGGGAAAAGATCCCAACAAAAGAAGAAGTAATGGATAAAATTACCCAGTGCGCTGAAATGGATAGACTAACAAAAGAGCTAAAGGAAAAAGAAGAGACAGAGTACTATAAAATATGGGATAAATGGTACCAATGGTACAACGTCACTATTTTTTTTTAATTGAAAAAGTTTTCAAATACAAGTTTTTCCCCCTTTCCCCCCCTCTTCCCTAACCCCCCCTCACCACCCATCCCCCCCTGTGACTTCTTCACAACAAAAAGCTAATTCATAATTAATTACATAATATTTTACCATTCCCTTACTCCCTCCTCAAAATACTGACCCTTAGCATAATATTCTTATAACTCCCATTTTCGCAATAATCTGCCCTTTTTCTCCTCCCCCAAACTTATAGTATATTATTACAACAATTTAACATTTAATCTTTTATATATATTAATATAACATTTCAAAGCAGCCTTCTCCCTACATCCAAATTTAACATTTATTCAGTTCTATCCAATTCCTCCACTCCCCTAAATATATGACTTAAAAATCCTTTTTCTTAAACTAATCAATCAGTAAACTAACCTATTTCAACCCAAATTCTTGCAAAATTACCATGCAATACAATTCTAAATATAATCCACTGCCCACTCTACTAAAATATACATATATCTATATATGCATTCCATTTTATAAAAAGAAAAAAGACAATAACTTTAAATTTATAATCCATATAATATCTTCTTTGATGTCTTTCCACTGGATTGTTAAATCCATCATCCATAATAGGGTAAGATAACATACTAGTGCAACAGTTTGTTCAAGATCTTGAATCATCTTCTGCCCCCCTCAGTAATAGATATCCTCATATATATATGAAAGTAAAAACAACCACCCGAGTGACATTATAATTATATTCCATATAGTTGTAATTGTGGTTTTCATCAGGATTATTAATTCCCATCATCTTAGTGGGTAACATCCAGATCTTCTGCATGCCCCAGCGTGATTCTCTTGCCTTGTAACTCGAAATAGTTATAATATATTTACCAGTAAAAAAAATCCAAAGTAGATAATTCAAATCCAAGAATGTAAGGCTCTTTTCACACCCCAAAATCACGGCATTGCAGAGATCTGCCACTATCCTCAAGATAGTATTAAACAATTGTTCGCCTCCACTATCTTTTCACATATTCATTCATTTTTTAAAGTCCCTGGCTTCACTGTTGCTTGGTTTAGAAACTGCTATTTCTATGAGATCTATTTCTTTTCTTTTTCTTTTGCGGGTTGAATTTCCATCCTGGTTTCCTTCCTACAAATTGTGTATCAGCTGATCGATTTTCATTCTGCTTTATAAGTTGATCTTGTTGGTTTTGTTTTGTTATCTCGTCTTTCTTTTCCATCACTTGTATATCAACTGGTTGATTTACGCACTTGTCTGTAACTTGATGATTCATCACATTGGAGTCGGATGACACTGCTCTCATATTTATAGACAGTCCAGCTGGGGTATCCAGGGAGTCCAAAGACAATTTATCTACCACAGCCTCTGTAATTTGATATTTTCCTTTTGTTTCCAACTCCTTTTGGTTGTCCTGTATTGTGCCTAAAGATGTTAAATTCATTTTTAAAATTTTTTGATAAAATTCTTCCGCTTTTTCAACAGTGTTCAGTTGGTATCTTACTCCTTGGTGTCTCAATATTAAACCAGCTGGGACATCCCACCTAAATAGGATATTTCTTTTTTTTAACTCAGTCACTAAAAAGCCAAATTTCTTCCTCTCCATTAACATCTTAGGCGGGAGCTCCTTAAAAATCCAAATCTTTCTTCCATGAAATTGCAAAGTAGAATTAAAAGAGTTCTGCACAATATTATTCCTAATTTCTTTATCTGTAAAATAAATCACCACATCTCTAGGCAATTGCCTTTGCTTTGCCAACCAGGAGTTTATTCTATAAATTCTGTCAATCCTGCAAAACACTTCATCAGGTTGAACCTTTAAAATCCCAGCCAGAATTTCAGAAGATATTTTCCTTAAATCATCTCTGTTATTTTCCTGCAGACCTCTCAGTCTAATTGCATATTCTGTAAAATTATATTGAATCATTAAAACTTCTCTTTCAATCCTCTGTTGCACATTTTCTTCATTACCAGTCTTTTGGTCAGCCTCCATTTTAGGTTTGTCTTCTGAGCTATTATCCTGAGTGTTTGCCAAATCCTTTTTAATTTTTTGGATCTTGTCATCCAAATTCTCCTCAGTTTCTTTCATTTTAGACTCTAATAGTTTAGTCTTTGCATCCAACTGAATCAGAAAGTCTGATAAACCGTTAGCTGTTTTTAAAATCTTTCGATCCAAAAAGTCAAACTTTGATTTCACCAATTCACCAATTTCTTTAATTTCCTGCTTACATTTTTCAAGTTGCTGGTTCACAATCTCATCCCTTCTTACAATCTCTTCAAGAAGAAATTCTATTATATTAAAGTCAGGTTTCTGAGACTGGAAAGTTAGAACTTGTTGATGTAATTTGTTAATGGGGGAATTCCCCCCCACTGCCTGTTTGTCTAGCTGTATAAGTCTTAGTGCCATTTTCCACACAGACAAGATTTAGTGGAAAAGAGAAAAAAAAGCTTGTTTCTAACCAAGATCAATATCAGATCCCCAGGAAAAAAAAAGAAAAAAAAACAAGAGTGAGAGTGAGGTTTTGCCTTCAATTACAGCCAGAAGTATTCATTCCGCTACTTTGTAATAGAAAACGGAAGGACTTTCCCTTTCAACCTCTCTTCAAGCCTCAGCAATCGCCATTTTAAAAATCTTTTTTCCTTTCACTTCTTAAACAACTTCAGTAACTTTTCTAAAATAAAAAGAATACTTGCGCTTCAGGATCAGAGGTCCAACTCATGTCTTCTTTAATTAATTTAACAAATTTACAGGCTTGCTTTTGCCACCTAGCTCTGCATGTAGCAGAGATCTCCCAGAGCCCGGAGCATCGGCTGGGGATACGGGGAGTCTCTTCCGCTCCGTCCCAAAAGTAAATAAAAAACTTTTGGGATTAGGCAGAGGACTCTACCCACCCCAGCCGGCTCTATCTCCGTTTCCTAATGGAAACAGAGTTTTTTCGAGCCGCCATTCCGCTATAAAGGCGGCTCTTACAGGCAGTGGGTTCGACGATCCCGAAGGAGCGTCCAGCAGGGACAAGCAGCAAACCGGAAGCCCCGGTACAACGTCACTATTGAAGAAACACAATTAGAAGAAAGATAGAATAGAAATGTAAATATGTATACAAATAATTCCCTACGGGTGGATAAACTTATAGAGGGAAACTTAAAAAGAAAGATATAATCTCAATATATATTATATAGATTACTAAGGGGGGAATGTTTAGGGGATGAAAGTAAGGGGGGGAAATGAAAAAGAAAATTATTAGAGTAAGATTAAGGGGAATAACTATAACCGTACTAATTGGAAAACTAATACGAAACAAATGCTTCAAAAGTTTAATTTATCTACATGTTGTGTGTTGTGTAAATGTTTTTATATGTGTTTTATATGTGTTTTAATAAAGTTTATATTTTTTTTTTAAAAAAAGAAAGATCATACATGAAAACTGATGGAACAAGAATAAAAATGCTTACAATAATTGCTGGCTGATCAGCATTTTGGACAAATTAAAAATGAGGGGATAAGGGTTGTAAATGTGAGGATGAGTAAAAGGATTGATGGATAATAAACAAGTGAGTAATTAAGGAATAGGTAGATTTGAGAAGATAAAGTACATTGAGAAGGATAAGTTAAAAGCTAATACCTGTAAATGCTCCAGTCTCTCCTTCAGGGATTTCAACATTCTCTCCATCTGATGTATTGCAGCAGATGCCTCATTGGGTAGGTCTTCCATAGCATTAGCCTGAGCAGATGTAGGTCCCTTGTGAGAAGAATCATGAGTGTTGTGCCCAACTTGTGGTTCGTGGTTCCCAGGTTGTGCAGTTTGATGATGCTCATTCTCTTGGGCATGGTGGCCTTCATGGAGATCTCGATGGCCAGTGTCACGGTGTCCCCTATGGCCATCTTCATGGTGAGACTGGTGGGCATCCTCATGATGTCCCTTTTGACCATTATCACGATGACCCCAATGCCCACCTTCATGATGGCCATGCTTATGGTTATGATTTTCTTCCTGATGATTTCCATGGTGCTCACTATGCCTCCAGGAATGGGTTTCACAGCGGCTCAGCTTGGCTGTCAGTTCTCTCACAGTCTCTCTCTGGTCAAGGATCATTTCCTTTTGATGCACCACTGTCTCCCGCAGATGCAGGATGGTTTCCTTAGCTTCTTCTAGAGACCCCACCCAATGGCCATTGCCTGCACCATTAGCAACGCCTCCATGTCGTTGATGGCCATTTGACTGGCAACCATTATCCGTATCCAATGGCATAGGACTGCAGATAAATTTGGGTAAGCCATGTTCAGAGGCTATCAGTAGTGGGGAAAAGATGAGATAGAGCGATGTCCAGTGCATTGCGATCACTAGAGGTGGGATGTTTGGTGGCTGGGAATAGATGAGATGCCACAGAAGCAGATGATAATTTCCAGAAAGGCCAAGTCTTTAGAGCTTGAAGAATCTTATTGTATAACAGATTTAAATCCTGCATCCATCATCCAGATCTTCTCTTAGATGACCAATAAAATTCCACCAGAAGAAATTCAGCCTCTATCAAGAAGGAGATACAAAGGTGTTTTACAGAGGAGAAGATAGTAGATGAAGCTCTTCAAGTCACATTTAGTTCACCAGGTCACCAAGTCTTCAATACCCACAATGGCTGGTTCCATTGTCTCAGAAACTGAAGCTTTTCCTCCTTCCCAAATATCAATTTCTTGCTTCTCAGCAGAGCCAAACTGCCAGCAGATATCCAGGCACTATAGTCAGGTGGGTTTTGTTCTTTTTCTGCCTTTCCTTCCTGTCTAATTTGCCAAATCCACTGGTGATGAGGAACAAAGCATAATTTCCCTTGGTGACTGAGAAATTAATGGGCTTAAACTGTTATAGCAAAGCTTTTGCCTTCACCACTGCCTACCATCTCCTTTCTGTTGCTAAGGCTTCTAGCCTGGCAGCCTATATATAACCCCTCTTGAGAAGCTAAAGCTTCATTCAAAAGAATTAAGGTATCAGCCAAGAAGAAATAAGATAAATCCAAGCTATGAAATTATTCCTCATTTTCTCTTCTAATTACAATTATTTACCCAGAGTATATCACTCCCAGCTGGATTTAGAGTAGGTGGAACTCCCAACAATAATAGGAAAGACAATTGTACCAAGTAGGTAACACACACACACTTGTATAAAATAAATGCATAGCTAGATGATCTACAGACAGACCCTGCCTTTCCACTCAAGGGCCTAATCAGATAATTTTAACTATATGAAAAACACAAAGCATTCTGAACCAAAATATAAACATTACATTCTCAATACTAAATTACTGGAACATTTTTTTAAAAAAAAAGGTTTTTTATTTTAAACACATTAAAATAAACACAAAACATACAACACATATCGTTTTTCCGTTAATTGGATGTCCTCCTGGATGCACGGCTGTCTTTAGAAGATCATATGACGGCTGTGGCCAGGGGGGCTTTTTATCAGGTTCACCTGATTTACCAGTTGCATCCCTTTCTGGACCGGGACGCCTTGCGCACGGTCACTCATGCCCTCGTCACTTCCTGTCTGGACTACTGTAATGCTCTCTACATGGGGCTCCCCTTGAAGAGCACTTGGAGGCTCCAACTGGTCCAGAATGCGGCCGCGCAGGTGATTATGGGAGCGACACAGCGCACCGATGTAACACCTCTCCTGCGCAAGCTTCACTGGCTCCTGGTGGTCTTCCGGGTGCGATTCAAGGTGCTGGTTACCATCTTTAAAGCGCTCCATGGCTTAGGACCTGGGTACCTACGAGATTGCCTTCTGCCACCGATAGCCTCCCACCGGCCAACACGCTCCCACAGAGAGGGATTCCTCAGGGTGCCATCGGTCAAACAATGTCGACTGGCGACCCCCAGGGGGAGAGCCTTCTCTGTGGGGGCACCTGTCCTCTGGAATGAATTGCCCCTGGAGGTACGTATGATCCCCAACCTACGTACCTTTCGCCATGCTCTTAAGACTTTACTGTTCCAACGGGCTGGGCTGGCTTAAATAACGAATTTTAATGGGTGTTTAGTTTTTTAGTTTTTTAATATAAGGGCCAAATTATTTAATCTGTTTTAAACTGTTTTTAAATTTTATGGATATATGTTGTTTTATTGTGGCTGTGCACTGCCCTGAGTCCCTCGGGAGAAGGGCGGTATAAAAATTTAAATAATAAATAATAAATAAATTAGTAAAATATATAAATTTTTATTGCGGTATAAAATGGAAGAGGAAACAGTAAAAGACACTATGATTAAATGGGCAAGAAATTTTATTCATACGATAGAATTAGGGAAGTGGGAAAGGATGTGGAAAATAAATATGAAATTGACAATATCAACAGCATACAAGGAAAACCAGATGAAAATGTTTCATAGATGGCATCTTCCACCAGCTAGAATAGCAAAGATGTTCCCTGGTAATTCACCGAAATGCTGGAAATGTAAGAATAACTATAGAACATACTATCACCTCTGGTGGACCTGTCCGGTGGCAAAGCAATTTTGGGCTAAAGTTAAAAAGCTTCTAGAGGAGATAATACAGAAACCAGTAAAAGGAGAGCCAGAGCAATTTTTACTAGGGATTCCAATAGAAAATTATACAAAAGATATACAATATTTAACATTACATATATTAACAGCAGCTCGCATAATATAGGCACAAAATTGGAAGAAGGAATGCCCACCAACAGAATAGGACCTAATTAAAAAAATCCTCGAATGCGCAGAGATGGACAAGTTAACAAAGGAAATTAAGGAAAGAGAGGATACAGATTATTATAGAGTGTGGTACAGATGGTATGATTGGTGAGAGAAAAGGAAAAACGAAAAAAAGGAATAAAGGAAAAAAGGGGAAAGGAAAAAAAGGAGATTGTGTTGAAGATCAAACTATAGTGTAGTCGATATAAAGGAAGTTAGATTGTTTAAGCAGATCAAGAAAAAGTTAGAATATATGTAAATAATAAGAAAGGATCACCTTAAATGAGCTGTTAACAATGGAAAAATGATATGTAAATTACTGGAACATTTATCACAATGTTGGGAAGTTCAGGACACCTCCAACATGGGTTGTTTCCTTTGAAAGCAAGAGTTTTTATAGTGTTTTTGGTAAATGAGGAAAAATCCATATTTCAGCAGTCTGAGAATAGGGTATCTGGCCGACAGGTGAGTCTGTGCTTGCCAATAGTCCTAATGGCCATTGCAATGTAGACTGAGAAACTCTTCTACCAAGTTCTGATTTCTCCTATATGAGACAGTTCATACACCATATTGATAGTTTGCGTTTTCCCCTCTACAATTCCTAACTTCAGTAGAATAGATCATTGAACGTTATAATTAATTTAAGGCTGAAGGATTATTAACCCAAAGAGTTTCATCCATTCTAAATATAGATGTAAGTTAGACCCATATGCTGGCTTGTTTATAATGTTATTTATTTGATTGTAGGGCATGGTAGCGGAGGTGGTATTCAGCCGGTTCACACTGGTTCGGGCAAACCAGTAGCGGCAATTTGGCCTGGGTCACCAAACCGGTAGCAACTTCTGGCTGGCCACGCCCCCGCCTGGAAACCCGGTTGCCACTCGTTCGCCCCACTCGTCCGGTCACCACTCGCTCGCCCCTTCCAGCCGCTTGACACTCGCCCCACCCACCCCCACACTATATATGTTGCCTTTGCCACGCGGCTCAGCTAATCGCCTCACCAGTCACCTTGCCAACGCCCGCTCAGTTCAGCTCACCAAAGGTAAGCAATGAATGCCACCCGCTCATCCTTCACCTTGGGTCGGGGGCAGGGGCCATTCCCCGAGGCCCTGGAGCCACTGCCCGCCTCGTCTGGGTCGGGGAACGTGTGATTCCCCGGCTCCAGCCTTCCCCCGGAGCCGCCACCTGCTCGCCACCTGCCTCGACTGGGTCAGGGAATGCACAATTCCCCGGCTCCGGCCTTGCCCCGGAGGTCTGCCCACTCGCTGCCCACCTTGGCTGGGTCACGGAATGTGCGATTCCTTGGCTCCGGCCTTGCCCTGGAGCTGTCACCTGCTCGCCGCCCGCTATCCCTTAAGTGCAATGCATCGCCCCATTTCCACTCCTTCAGAGGCCCCAGCCCTTAATCTCCCTGCTTCCTCCCCCATGACCACCTCTTTTGTTGTCCCGTGGCCACGACCTTACCTTCCTCCCATGGCTGGCTGCCAGGAAAGGCAAGCCAGGGCTGAGCTGTCATCGCCGCTGGGCTACCCGCCAGCCTGCATTCCCCCCTTATGACAAGATGCCTGCAACCACTGCATTTTATTTCAGTGCGGCTGGAGTCCAGCCACATTGAAAAAAACATGAGGCAGTTGCAGGCTTCTTGCAGCAAAAATTACCAACCTCCGGCTTCACTTCTCCAAAGTGCCACCATCAGGGCCGCACTGTTCTATTCACTGGCCACCTGCGCACACCCCATTGCCTGCTGCGTAGCTCCACTGGGACTTGTCTGGCAAGTCCGAGCGGAGTAGCACAGCAGGCAATGGGGTGTGCCTGTGCAGCCGGCGCATAGAACAGGGCGGCGGTGGTGGCGCGTTGGAGAAGCAGAGCCAGAGGGCAGTAATTTTCACTGCAAGAAGCCTGCAGCCTCCACATCTTTTTTTCGGTTTTCTCCTCCCAGCTGCTGCCTCTTTGCCAGCCGTAACCGAGCCGGCAGTGGCAGCTGGCTGGAGGCTTCTTGTTCCAAAAACTACTGGAGGTCTCAAATGTACCAAAAAAGCCACTGCCATCACCACCCTGTTCTTCGACAGGACATCGACGGCACTGCGGAAGCTTTTTTGAGACCTCCGGTAGTTTTTGGCGGCCTCTGGAAAAAAGTTTTTCTAACGGGTTCTGTGGGCGTGGCTTGGTGGGGTGGGGTCATGTAACTGAGTGGGTGTGGGTGTGAGTGACCTCAAGTTGGCCATGCCCACTCAGTCACATGACCCCCCCCCCAACCAGGTCATGCCCACAGAACTGGTAGTAGAAAAATTTGAATCCCACCACTGCAAGGTAGTCCAATATGGATTGGGATACCCATCCATGACTGATGGAAAATGTAATCCTTCAATTAGCCTTCCTATTTAAAATGAAAAGACTCCCAATCTAGATTAGGCCATTGGGCTTTTATAATAAAGAAAATGAAATATATAGAAGGAGTAGGACAACACTTAATGTGTGCTTCTTTAGTTTAATCTTTTTTTCTACTGCAAAGAAATGACTGAAGAGTATAATGGTATGAAAGAATATCTAGGAATCCAATTGTTTCTTTCTGGGACCTATGTCCAAATAAATCTCTACAGCAGGGCAGTGTCAACTAAATCATAATAATTTGTTTTCATTGAATGTAATGTGATTCAATTGTCACTAAATTAATCTGGATTTAATCATAATCCAGATTTAACATATAAGTACCCTCTTAGGATCAATTTTAACATCTAAGGTTAAATATAGACCAGAAACAGGAATCACAAAGTACAGTAGAGCTATTTTTCTTTTAAAACCCATGCTACCATGCCATTTAAAGTGGAATCTTTTAGTAAATTCCAACAGTTGTTCAGAATTTTGAACTTGTGACATGCTCTTATTGTATTATTATGAATACAAATTATTATTATTATGAATACAAATTTACTTTTGAGCAGGGGTGAAATGCTCTGAAGTCTGCTACCAGTTTGCTTCGCTACCGGTTCGCTGCATGAGTGCATGCACAGTGCATGCCAAACGTGCACTTCGCACCCATGTGCACCACAGGCACTACTGTGCAGCACTGAAAAAGGAGGATTAAGAAGCCTTTTCTAATTTGCCTGGCCGGGGTTTGGTATTGGTCTTCTTTGTTTGTAGTAAGTCAGTTAACGGCAAGGCGACCCATGCAAAAGATGGAACGAATTGCCGATAGAAATTGGCAAAACCTAGGAAGGGTCGGGCCTGGCCATGATGCGCGGCAGGGGGTAGGGGATCTGGGGTGATGGGGGGTCGAGCTTGTCCAGATTGTGTTTTTACCATTGGTACTGTGAGTGGGAGGGGTAGATATGGCGGGAGCAAGGGGCCAAATCATGTGGAGGGAGCACACGCCCACTGTCTTCGAGCACTGGCGCGCTCCGACCCCCAAGGCTCCACTCGTTCTCCAGGTTGCACAGACCCTCAGGGCCTGGGCCTGCGACTGATGTTGTGCAACGCCAGGTCTGTAGTAAATAAAGCCCCCTCATTTGTGATCTTATTCAGGAGGGGGGAGCGGACCTGGTGGGTATTACGAAGACCTGGTTGGGCCCGGAGGGAGGGGTCCCTCTGGTAGAAATGTGCCCACCAGGCTTCCACACATTCCATCAGCCGAGGTCACAGGGGAGGGGTGGGGGAGTAGCTTGTTGTTGTTGTTGTAGGTTGTTATTAGAGAAGGCCTTAGGCCGAGGGAGGCCACTGTCCCTCAGATGGCCGGCTGTGAGTCTCTCCTTGTGAAGTGAGGTCATGGGGTTCAGATGGGTTTGCTGATCACGTACCTGGCTCCCTGCCACGTGGCAGCAGCTCTGCCCGAGCTTCTCAACGTTATCGCTACGGTGGCGGTTGATACCCCCAGACTTATGGTCATGGGGGATTTCAACCTGCCGTCCGTGGGTGAGGCGTCTGAGGCGGCTCGGGAGTTCATGGCTTCCATGATGGTTATGGACCTAACCCAGCTAATTCATGGCCCTACACACGCGGGGGGAAACACGCTGGACTTAGTTTTTGTCTCTGGACAGTGGCTGAGTGATCTCGAGATAGGGGATATAGTCATCGAGCCCTTGTCATGGTCGGATCACTCTCTCCTTCGCCTTGACCTTCGAACCGCTGCACCCCGCCGCAGGGAGGCGGAACCGACAAGATGGTACTGCCCCAGGCACCTGATGGAACCTGACAGGTTCCAGATGGAGCTTGGGCCAATCCCCGAGGTTCTGGCTCACGCCTCGACTGGAGACCTAGTGGCCGCCTGGGATAGGGCGGCCGCTGGAGCTCTGGATCGAGTCATGCCTTTGCGGCCTCTGACCGATCTCACCTGGCTCCTTGGTTCACCGAGGAGCTAAGGGAGATGAAGCGCTGGAAAAGACGCCTAGAGAGTAGTTGGAGGGCCAGTCGTGCTGAATCTGACCGGACACTGGTAAGATCTCATATTAAGAATTACCTAGTGGCGATAAAAGCAGCAAAATGTACTCATTTTGCTGCTCTTATTGCGTCATCAGATAATCACCCGGCCGCCCTGTTTAGGGTGACCCGCTCCCTGCTCCACCAGGAAGCGCAGGAGGACCCCTTGGAGGGAAGAGCCGAGGATTTTGTTCAGTATCTGCATGACAAAATCACTCAGATTCGGGAAGATCTGGACTCCAACTGGGTAGATCCAGCGGGGATGACGGAGGTAGGTCCTGAGAATGTTATCTGGGATGAGTTTGATCCTGTGACCCCTGAGGATGTGGACAGGATTCTGGGTAGACTGAATGCAACCACATGTTTGTTGGACCCGTGCCCCTCCTGGTTAGTGCTGGCTTCCCGGGAGGTGACGCGAGACTGGCTCCAGGGGATTATAAATGCTTCATTGGGCGAGGGTGTCTTTACCGCTGCCTTGAAAGAGGCGGTGGTGAGACCTCTCCTCAAGAAGCCTTCCCTGGACCCGGCAGTATTGGCTAACTATCGTCCAGTCTCCAACCTTCGCTTTGTGGTGAAGGTTGTCGAGAGTGTGGTTGCACGACAGCTCCCCCAGTACCTGGATGAAACGACGTATCTAGATCCGTTCCAGTCGGGCTTCAGGCCTGGGTACAGCATGGAAACGGCATTGGTCGTGTTGGTGGATGATCTCTGGAGGGCTCGGGACAGGGGATGCTCCTCTGTCCTGGTCCTGTTAGATCTCTCAGCGGCTTTTGATACCATCGACCATGGTATCATGCTGCACCGGTTGGAAGAGTTGGGGGTGGGTGGCACCATACTACGATGGTTCTCCTCCTTTCTCTCCGACCGGTCGCAGTCTGTGTTGACAGTGGGGCAGAGGTCGACCCCGAGGCCCCTTATATGTGGGGTGCCACAAGGATCGGTCCTCTCACCCCTTTTGTTCAACATTTATGTAAAGTCGCTGGGCGAGATCATCCGTGGTTTCGGGGTGGAGTACCATCAGTATGCTGATGACACCCAGCTGAACATCTCCACTCCAGACCACCCCAACGATGCCCTTGAAGTGATGTCCCGGTGCCTGGAGGCTGTACGGATCTGGATGGGGAGAAACAGGTTCAGGCTCAACCCATCCAAGACCGAGTGGCTGTGGTTTCCGATGTCCCGATATAGTCAGCTGGTGCCATCACTGACTATTGGGGGCGAATCATTGGCCCCCACGGAAAGGGCTCGCAACTTGGGTGTCCTCCTGGATTCACGGCTGTCTTTAGAAGAGCACTTGACAGCCGTGACCGGGAGGATTTTTCATCAGGTTCGCCTGATTCGCCAGTTGCGTCCCTTTCTAGATCAGGACTCCTTACACACGGTCACTCATGCCCTCGTCACCTCCCGTCTGGACTATTGTAACACTCTCTACATGGGGCTCCCCTTGAGGAGCACTCGGAGGCTCCAACTGGCGCAGAGTGCGGCTGCGTGGGTGGTGACGGGTGCGACGTGGCGCTCCCATGTAACACCTCTCCTGCGCGAGCTGCACTGGCTCCCGGTGGTCTTCCGAGTGCGCTTCAAGGTTTTGGTTATCACCTTCAGAGCGCTCCATGGCTTAGGACCTGGTTATTTACGGGACCGCCTGCTACCACCAATAGCCTCCCACCGACCAGTACGCTCCCATAGAGAGGGGCTCCTCCGGGTGCCATCGGCCAAACAATGTCGACTGGCGGCCCCCAGGGGGAGAGCCTTCTCTGTGGGGGCACCTACTATCTGGAACGAGCTCCCCCCGGAGATACGGAGGATCCCGGATCTGCGTACCTTCCGTTGCGCGCTCAAGACTCTCCTATTTCATCAAGCCGGCCTGACCTAAGTCTTTCCCCTTTTAAATGGAAAATTTAAATCTGGTTTTAAATTATTGGGGTTTTAAATTTGTTCAGCCAAATTATTTAATTCGTTTTAATCTATTTTAAATTTTGTATTTATATGTTTTATTCTATGGCTGTTCACCGCCCTGAGTCCTTCGGGAGTAGGGTGGTATACAAATTCAATAAAATAAAATAAAATAAATAAATAAATAAATTGTGGTGGTGTATATCAAAACGGCATCACCTGGAACTAGTATCTCCCTAACGGACAGTTGAACGTGGTTTTCCACTCATCATCCGGTCAGATTCTGACCCGATAATACGCCTACTGTAAATCTAACTTGGTAAAAAACCGGCCCTTTGCAAGGGTCGCTAACAGGTCTTTCATCAATGGTAAGGGGTAGAGATGTTCCACAGAAATGTCATTGAGATCCTGGAAATCAACACAAAGACGTAATCTGCCATCTTTTTTTTCCTGAAACAGTACAGGTGCAGCTAACTGGGACCTCCTGGGCTTAATAAAAACCCTCACCAGGTTCTTATCTATATACCTTCTTAACTCAGTCATTTCTTGTGGCGTCATCAAATACATTTGGGGTTTTGGTAACCTTGCCCCAGGTATTAACTCGATGGCGCAGTCTGTGGGCCTATGCGGGGGTGTCGGGCTTTTCTCCGTTCAAACCTCAAGAAAGAAAAACCCCAACTCCATGTTTGTAGAGAAAGGTACTTTTACTGAGTATGAACTGAATGCAGCGAAAGAAAAGCAAAGTCTGAGGCACAAAAATTACATATTGAAAGCATCCCCCAAATCCTCCCCCCACAGTCCCAAGGCAAATGTCCAATCCACATCTCCCCAAGGTGTCATGTGGGGTACTTCTTTAGGTGGCCCCATCTATCTGGTATGCCGGAACGGTTGACCTTGGCAGTTATCAGTTCTCTCTGCAGCTGCTAAAAAGACAGCGAGAATTTTCCTCCCTTTTTCGAGACATCTCCACCAGCTCACTTCCCCCCCTCCCAAATACCATCAATACCTCCCCCCTCCCATTACAATGGCAGCCAAAAGCAAGCAAGCAGCATGAGGCTGACATTCGGCCCTCCTGCAGAAGAGACGTTAGTCCTAAAAAAAAACAAATGGAAATAGACAGAGTAGAATCAAATGATAAAATATCCAACATACATATAATAGAAATGAATCCCAAGTTGTTAAGGCTTATCAGGGTATTTATTGTGACATTTTTGTAAAAGTTTAGGAGCTCTAACATCTCGCTCATTCACCCATTCCGACTGAGAGGAAGGGAAAGGTTTCCAGGCCACCAAGTACTGTACTCTATCCCTATGTTTCCTGGAATCAAGGATTTCTTTGACCTCAAAATGTTGCTCCCCTTCAATGAGAAGTGGGACCGGAGGGGGGGGGGGGTTTGAGTCCGGATGAATAGAGGTGGCATGTACAGGTTTCAGCAGACTTACATGGAACACCGGGTGGATTCTCCAGAGGGTTTTGGGTAGCTCCAATTGTACGGTGACCGGGTTTACGATTCTCACAATGGGAAACAGTCCAACGTATTTAGGCCCATTTTTTTTGACTTTTGGGTAGTTTGTAAGTACTTAGTGGAGAGGAAAACCCTATCACCAACTTGGTAATCCCTTGGTGTAGCCCGTTTCTTATCCGCCTAGTACTGCTATGTATAGAATTATTATAAGCCACCTCTGCAAACAGTAGTAAATCTGCCCAGTTATCCTGCTGGTAATTTACATAACACCTAAGGTATTGTTCCAACACCGAATTAGTCTTTTCACAAGCCCCATTAGTCTGAGGATGGTGGGCAGGGCTTAACCCTTGAGCAGAGCCTAACAACCTCAGGAATTCCCTCCAAAAGTGGGAGGTGAATTGAACCCCTCAGGGTACAAAGTGCACTTGTTTGGAGAACAAGTCCGTAATCACCCAAATGACTGTATTTCCGTTACTTTCGGGTAGTTCGACAATAAAATCCATGGATATCTCCTTCCACAGAGCCCCCGATCTGGCCACCATCTGGAGTAGCCCGGGTGGCTTCCCTGGCGGCCTCTTTGCCGAAGCACATACTGGGCAGCTAGCGACATATGCCTTGATATCCTTCTTTAGGGAAGGCCACCAAAATTGTCTTTTGACCAAATGTAGAGTCTTAACCAGGGGTGAAATCTAAAATTTGTTACTACTGGTTCTGTGGGCATGGCTTGGTGGTGGTGGTGGTGGTGGTGGGGGTAATGTGACTGGGTGGGCGTGGCCAACTTTTTTTTTTTTTACTTTTAAAAGCATTTTTTTCTACAGCCTCTTCGGCTGAAGAGGTTGCAGAAAAAAATGCTTTTAGGAGCCTCTGACGATCAGACAACTCAGCTGGGATCGCCAGAGGCTTTTAAAGGCATTTTTTTTCTACAACCTCTTCAGCTTTTAAAAGCCTCTGATGATCCCAGCTGAGCCTCATGATCATCAGAGGCTTCTTTTTTACTTTTAAAAGCATTTTTTCAGCTGAAGAGGTTGTAGAAAAAAATGGTTTTAAAAGTAAAAAAACAGCCTCTGATGATTGCGCAGCTCAGCTAGGCATTCGCTACCGGTTCTCCAAACCATCGCTACTGGATCGGGCGATCCAGTCTGAACCAGGAGCATTTCACCCCCGGTCTTAACAAACCCAAAATGTCCGGCCACTTTGGCATCATGGAACTGTTGTAGCACCGCCCACCTCAGACTGGCCGGGACATACAACTTGGCCCCCACCCATGCAAGACCATCACGAACAGTACACTCATTGCTGTGAGAGGTGAACCAGTCATCAGTTTGTAGCACTTCTTTTAACTGCTCTCTTAAGTTTGTGGGTAGGTCCAGTTCTCCTCTCGTCTGGGCTCTGGTAACAATAGGCGCTGCCAACTGCTTTGAAGGGATAACTGGGCGAACCACCTCTAGACATGAGCCATTGTATTGAGGCAGACACGAGAGGGCATTGGCCATAAAGTTCTTTCCTCCCGGTAGGTATCGCAAGGAGAAATTGAAGCGATTGAAGTGCTGTGCCCACCGAACCTGTTTTGGTGACAATTTCCGAGGGGTTTTTAGGGCTTCTAAATTTTTATGGTCTGTCCACACCTCAAAAGGGTGTTTCGCCCCTTCAAGGAAATGCCTCCAGGTTAGCAAGGCCCAGCGGACAGCAAACACTTCCTTCTCCCAAATCCCCCTTCTCCATTCAGTCTCAGACAGTTTGCGGGAGGTATAAGCACAGGGTTGTAGAGACCCATCAGCATTTGCTTGAAGTAACACTGCTCCGACAGCTACATCACTTGCATCAGCCTGGATGACGAAACGGGCCTCCATGTCAGGGTGCTTCAGGACTGGCTCAGCGGCAAACAATTGCTTCAGTTTCTCAAAAGCCGCCTGACATTCCATGGTCCATTCAAGTGGCCTACTGGGCTTTGGCCTGGCTTCCCCCTTTGTTTTCAGGAGGTTGGTAATGGGCAAGGCAATCTGGGAAAATGTTGGATTAAACTGCCGATAGAAGTTAGCAAAGCCTAAGAAGCTTTGTAGCTGCTTGCGGGTGCGGGGGGGGGGGGTGTCGACTCCAGGACCGCCCAGACTTTCTCCGGATCCATTTCTATCCCCTCATGAGATATGCGGTAACCCAAATAGTCAATCTTACTCTGATAGAATTCACATTTCGACAATTTAACGTACAGTTCAGCCGCTCTGAATTTTTTCAGAACAGACAGCACCAGTTTCACATGTTCGTCCATGGTCTCCGTTTAGATAAGAATGTCATCGAGGTAGACCAGGACCCCCTTGTAAAGATGCTCATGTAACACTTCATTGATTAATTGCATGAACACTGCCGGGGGGCCCTGTAGCCCAAAGGGGAGCACCCTAAATTGAAAGCAACCCAAGGGGCAATTGAAAGCAGTTTTCCACTCATCCCCCTCCTTAATCCAGACCCTGTAATAAGCCTCTCTCAAATCCATCTTAGTGAAGATCTTCCCCTTTGCCAGGTGAGCTAGCATATCTTTCATAAGGGGTAGTGGGTAGACATTTTTCACGCAAATCACATTCAGATTCTTATAGTCGACACACAAGCAAAGAGAGCCATCTTTCTTTTCCCAAAACAAGACCAGGGCGGCCACTCACGGCCTCGCCGGTTGGATAAAGCCCCGTTTTAGGTTTTTATCAATAAAGTTCCTCAGCTCCTCCAGCTCGCGTGGGGTCATGGAATAGATCTTTGGCTTAGGGAGCTTCACCCCTGGAAGGATCTCTATGCCACAGTCAGTGGGTTGGTGGAAGAGGTGGGTTGCTACTGGTTAGGACTGGTTCGGGAGAACCATTAGTGGAAATTTGACATGGTTCCCTGAACCATTAGTGACCTTTGGCTGGCCACACTCCCGAATTGTTCCCCGCTCGCTCACCCCACTCACCCGATGCTTGCCCGCCCTGCCTAGCCACTACTTGCAGAATCTAGCCCTGTACTTCTGCTCACCGCTGCTGGCAAAGGTAAGGCTGAAGGGCCCAGGTGGGCGGGGGAGGGAGAGCTGGTGGAGGGGTGATACCAGCAGTGGGTGGTGGACTGATGCACGCAGGGAGGGAGGAAAGTGCATGGGAGATTGCAGCACTGGAGCTCTTCCTGTGCGTTTCCCCCAGCTGGCCTGGCCTGCAAGGGAAGCACGCAGGAGATCCTGCTGTGACCCAGGCCCACGTAGTTGATATTAAATGCAAAACAGTTCCAAAAAACAAACAGATTTTATTAAAACAGCTGAGAATTAACTCATTCTCAGCGTATTCTAAATGAAATGAAAACAAAGTCCTTAAAACACCAGTCTTTAGTTTATCTCTGACCTTGGGATAATTAGGCAAACTGACAAAGGCTTTTCTTGGCAACAGTTCAGGAACAGAAGAAATAACTACAGCCAAACAAGAAGCAATTCTCTCAATGGTTGTTTTCCGGCAAAGAGCCCAAGAGCCGTTGCTGGCCTTTTAAGCCTTATGGGAGGGGCCAATCATCTCTTGGCCCTACTCCCGAGTCGTCCTCTCTGCTTTAGCTGCTCCTGCCTTCTGGCAGCTCTTCTCATATGTGCACTAGGAACAGACTCCTCCTGTTCTTCTGCCTCTCTACTGTCAGCCTCTGGAGGCTCTGAAGTCCGCACATCACTCCCTGATGGTCCTGGCCCCATCTCTGCCTCCAACGCAGAGCCCTCATTCGGGCCTTCCCCAGCCTCCAGGACTGGCCCATGTTCTTCCTCAGCCTCATCGCTGTCCGACTCCACTGCCAGCTCCGCAGGCTGCTGGTGGACCACAACAGATCCTAGCTGCAGTTTACATGTGAGCACCATTGGCCGGGAGAGGCAGGGAGAAAGGCCAATGGTGCTCACGAGTAAACTGAGGCCCCTAAGGGGGGGGGTCAAGCCTCCCCACTCACAACATCTTCACCTGAGGGCATCGCTGACAGCCACTTCCTGCGCCTCCCGTCCCATGCTCTTCCCGCTACTGCTCAGCCTCCTCGATGCACGGAGGCAGGAGGTGGTGGTTTCTTTCGCTGCCTGCGATTTGCTGCCTGCCTCTAATCTGCAGTTTACTCATGAGCAATTTTACTCGTGAGCATGGGGCAGCCATAATACTAATTACTGTTTTGAACAATATGCACGAATGGCTATTTTATATGTGAAATTATGACTGAAATATTTCTGCACCTATATTGGTTTTCACTGTCAGGAAGTTTCTCCTTAGTTTTAGGTTGCTTCTCTCTTTGTTTAGTTTCCATCCATTGCTTCTTGTTTTGCCTTCTGGTGCTTTGGAAAATACATTGCCCCCCCCCCCTCTTTCTGGCAGCCCCTTAAAAGCCTGTTGCCTATCACACTCTTGGGCAAAGCATGTGAGCCATTTCCTCCTTTCAGTGCTCCATGAAAGTACGGCTATAGTATGTAGATAATAAAGTTGAAAAAAGATGAACAACATTTTTACAGAACTATAGATACGTTGAGGCTGGCTGTGACAAGGAATGGCTGGGAAGGGAGGAGCCAGGTGAGGCACCCCTTGACTTGAGTGACATTGAGTTGGCCACGCCCACCCAGTCACATGACCATCAAGCCACACCCACAAAATAAGTCATGCCCACAGAACCGGTAGTAAAAAAATTTTATAACCCACCCCTGGTCGGTGGGGTGGGAACACATCTGACGTCTTCTCACCAAAAGCCCCCCTGAGGTCCCAATATTCCTTAGGGATTTTCTCCTCCCCCGCAATATGTTCGCTCACCACCGCTGTCCACTCCTTCGCAGCTTTGGCTGTGCAAAAAGGTTTGCCCCCTTCCTTCCCCGGGGGGGGCGGAGGGGATGCGTAACCACCCTGTCCTCCAGTACACCTGGGGGTTCCATTTCCGTAGCCAAGGCAGTCCAAGCAAAAGGGGTCGTTCCATGCCTGGGGCCACAATAAAACTCAAGACCTCTCGGTGGTCCCCCATCCACATTTCAATCGGTTCAGTCACAAGGTGGGCTGGGCCCCCCCTGCTACTGACCCATCCAACTGGCAAAATGCGATGGGCACTTTCATGGTTTTTAATCTCAGTCCCAGTTTGTCCACCACCTCAGGGCTGATGACACACCTGGTGCATCCAGAGTCTATGAGGGCTAGCATCTTCCCCTGGGCCCCGAAAGAAAGCACCCTTAGTTCAACTGGGATGGTCATGGGGCCCCCACGCTGACTTACCAGGGGGTCATTATCGGAGTCAGTTTCGACATCGCTGTCATCTGCGGTGGTCGGAGTTCCCAACTTCCCCAGGCCTGGGGAAGCGAACTCAACGACTTCCACCCCCTTCAGGGCCATCTCGCAATTCTTTGCTGGAGGCCAGTCGGTTTTCTTCCCACCAGTAGGGGCGGCTTGGAACCAGGCTTGGAGAAACAATCAGCAGCCCGGTGTCCCTCTTTCCCACATTGGAAGCATGCTGTGGATTTCGGCTTCATTGTTGACCCTCCTTTGGATGCTCTAGGGCAGCGGTTCTCAACCTGGGGGTCGCGACCCCTTTGGGGGTCGAACGGCCATTTCACAGGGGTCTCCAAAGCCCTCTCTCGCCCCCCCATGCCTTCACTCACCCTCACCCTCTGCCTCTGTTGGATCGCCGGTTGCCGTTCGTTTACCCCACCCACTCCCAATCTATTTGTCAGCGTTTCGATGCTGGCATAGAGAGCAGAGGAGACAGAGAGATAAGCTCTGAACTTTTGCCTGCTAAATCCCTTTGAAGTCAGGTTGTCGTGGAAATGAAGGCGGAGACATTCCTGGGAAATGACGAGACAAGAAGTCTGAAGAATGACTTGGAAGATAGCCAATGAGAAGCAGAGATTTGGGGATCGGAAAGGGAGGGATTGGGGGGCAAAAGGTCAGTCTTGTCCGTATCGAGTTATGATCCGGTGGCTGTGCTCAATTAAAGAAAAGATTTCCTTAAAGATTGGCAGTTTGGAAATTCATTTATTTTGAGATAGCATCGAAGTCTGACACTATTGCTACCTCCGGAGTCCCAGCTGATGGCTAGAGGGAAAAAAACTTTAAATTCTTGCCGCGGGGCTTCAAAGAGCCGCCCTACTCTCAGCTGTTTTGCGGAGGGCTCTGTTGCTAGCTAGCTGCAAAGAGGTAAATTCCTGGAGCAGATTTTTTTTCCCCTAGCTATGCTGAAAAAGCGAAATTGAAAGTAAGCAGGGTCTTTGCTGCAATGTGACAAAATGAGGCAGAGAGATTTCTTTTTCTTTTTCCTCACCAAAAAAGGTAGATGCAAAGTAACAATGGGAAATTTAGGGCAAAAGAGGAGAGTTCAAGATTTTAAAACACAAAAGAAAAGAAGCTCTATTTAACTAGGGAATTGTAATAATTGAGATACTATTAATTGTATATTGTGTTGAAAGCAGAAATGGTTAAATTGTGGTTTGGAGGAATATATGGGGGAAATTATTTGGTTTATTATTATTGGTAAATATAATTAATTGATTTGTAAGAAATTGGATGGCATGGAAATAATTGGAATATTCATGTTCATATTGATTAATATACAAAAAAGATAGTTATATAACTAATTGATTTATATTAAAAAGTTGAATTTGTATTAAACAACTGTATTACATAATTACATAATTAACCAATGTGAGGATGGATATAAAAATAGATGACAATGTGAAGGGGTATAATATAGAATAGAAGGGAAAAATTGAATTTGATTAAGATTAGAGATGAGGATGAAGGGTAATATTGGTTTTTTTAAAAAAATAGATGAGGAATAAATATGGTAAAAAGGAAATATAGAAATTGTAAATTTAATTGAAATGACTAAACACTGTGTTGGAAGAAATATCCTCCTGGGTTCTGCTCCAAGTGGGGAAAAAGACACTGGAAACATGGAGACTGCTTGGAAAGATGGTTTAATGGTGGACAGGATCACATGGCTTGACTTCCTGAACAGAAAAGGGGCAGATACAGTAAATCCTCGGGTTTTTATGCTCTCTCTGGCTTTGCATTTCTTGGGGCCCCGAAAGAGTATCCTGATTGGTTGTCAGACTCCCAGGGGGTGGGGGTCTTAGCTAACCTTGCTGGCTGATGGTCACATTGTCAGGGCATTGATTAATCCCATCTTTGGCTCTGGGACAAATCACCCTGATTAGAGGATGGATCGTGGCCTCTCCAAGTTGCAATATTCTGAAAAGAAACGTGAAGTAAAGTTCTCTAATAAAACTCATTTATTTGTTATAAAGAAAATAAAACACCTCACTAACTAAGAAAGATAATTGTTACATTTTGGCAAGCGAGGTCTCCTGCCGGTCCAGCCGGACCTCTCTGGCAGGAGAACAAAGGAAAGAGTGTGTGTAGGAATGTGGGTGTATACAGAAACACATAGCTCACTGATAAGAAGTTGGCAAGCTACGGAAAGTCTGACAGTCCAGAAATAATTAGCTCAGCTGGTAAATAAAATAACGCAGTGACATTCCCCTTCTTTGCCAGTTGAGCGAATATCAGTACATCATCAAATAAGGCACATCTTCTCACACAGATACTCGTGTTGAGCTGCTGGAAGTGGTTTGTTGAGGATGTCAGCAATTTGATCATGTGCGGATACATATTGCATTTTAACAAAACCTTTTTTTTACTAAATGTTTTATGTTTTGATAACGGATGTCAATGTGTCTGGACCTAGAACCTGTAAAATGTGATTCAGAAATATAAACCACCGATTCATTGTCTTCCATCATGGTGATTGGTTGGATCGGGTGTGTCCAGATATCTGTGACTAAAGCATCAAACCAAGTTAGAGAATTACATGCATCTGAAACACAAGCATATTCAGCTTCAGTAGATGAACAAGAAACAAAATTCTGTTTACGTACTTGCCAATAAACAGGACATCCATTTAAGAACATCATATAACCTGAAATACTTTTACGTGATTTCTTATCACTTGCCCAATCAGAATCTGCATAACAATTTTTTTTATTTATTTAAAACAATACATCAAAAAAAAAGAAATAGTCAAACAAATGATCGCGACAGGAACTTTACATGATAATTACACTTTCTACGGTATGTAGGTTTCAGTCAGATTTAACATATATTAAACATAATCCTGGTTATACTTGACTTTTTGGGCGTCTGTTGTTCAACCAAATGTACCATTTGTCCCAACGTTGGAAATATACGAAATTATAAATTATAAAAAAAAAAGAAAGAATCTGCATAACAACATAATTCTGCATAATCAGTATGTGTTGGTTCTAACAATAACTTCATGTGTTTAGTGTATTTTAGGTATCTCAATAATTTCTTAATACATGTCCAATGAAACTGTTTTGCCTTACCTACGTGTTGTGATAAGAGATTAACACTAAGTGCAATGTCGGGTCTGGTCCAACTACTAATGTATAATAGTGACCCAATGACTGAACGATAAAGTGTTTGATCCTCGAACTCAGGACTTGCTTCTTGTGTTAAGATATGAAAATCTGTTTGCATGGGTGTCTTTGTTGTGTTAGCATCTTTCATGTTGCAATGATGCAAAATTTGTTCAATTTTATCTTCTTGTGAAAGACTAAACCCCTTCTGTGTTTTTTCAATCTGAACACCTAAATAAGTGCTAATGTGACCTAAAGATTTCAATGTGAAGTATCTCTGCAAAGCTTTGGCAAAAATCACTCATTTGCTTATTTGGACCAATATAAACAATATCATCAACATAAACAAGAACTATCTCATATGCATTGTTAGATCTTTTTGTGAACATGCACTCATCAGTTTCGGACTTAATAAAGCCCATTGAATTTAGTTTGTCAGTAAGACATAAGTACCACATTAAACCAGATTGTTTCAGACCATAAAGACTTTTGTTTAGAAACCAGGTATCCCCTTCTTGCTGTTGGAATCCTGGAGGACTTTTCACGTAGATCTCTTCGTCTAGGTCTGCATGTAGATAAGCCGTGTCAACATCAAACTGGAAAACTTCTAAACCAAGGATAGTTGCAGTTGCTAAAGCAATTTTTACACTCTCAGTTCTGACTGTCGGTGAGTAAATATTTGTGTAGTCCTCAGGATAACGTTGAGCGAAACCCTGAGCTACAAGTCTAGCCTTGTACAATGACTCACCATTTGGTTTCTTTTTGATTCTATAGACCCATCGAGTGCCAATGACCTTTTTGTTTGCTGGAGGTTTTGCAGGTGTAAATACTTTAAGTTTCTTTAGACTGTCCATTTCAACCTGCATTGCATCATACCATTTGTCTTGCTCTGAATCAGGGAGCTGCTTGGTTTGTGTGAAATTATCAGGTGGAAGTGTAACATTGCAAATCAAAGGCAAGGGTGCTTTTGTCAGTTGCCAAGAATATCGTTGTGGAGGGATTCCTTTTGTGGCCCTCTTGGAACGTCTCGGAACAACAGTCCAGTCTTCTTCTGCTTTGTCCTTGTCCTCACTTTCGTCGCTAGCGTCAGCATCCATGGCTTGCGAAGATGGAACATCGGGTTGAGAAGAACCAGTGGAATCTTGATCATCAATCTGCGAGCTGCGAACTCCGGCATCTTCCTAAGAACACGGAAACTGGCATGCCCCAATCTTCTATGCCATTTGTGGATACACCTGGAATGCAAAGGTTTACCTGTTAGTGAATTCTCAACATTAACATTTTTATGCGGAACCTCAGGCTTGCTCTGAGCAACCTGTTTACCAATTCTATTTTTGTTGGCTTTAGGACCCTTTGGAATAGCAACAGGATCTCTCTCTGGAGCATCTCTCTCTGGGCCTGTGCTTTCCCTTTTTGGAGTTTGTATACTTGCCTGTGTTTGTGTTTTAGGCTTTGACTTTAAGTAATAAACACCACCAATTAAAATGGTTCCAGCAACAGTATCTCCATCTTTAACTATGTAACTTGCATTTTCAAGGTGGTGAACCTGGAATTTTAACATTCTAGACAAGTGACTCTGACTAAGCAAATTACTGATTGCTGTTGGTATGTAATAAACATCAGGAATGAATGTATCGAGCTCTTCAACATAAACAGTTCCTTTTCCTTTGACCTGACAAGGATGATTTGAAAAAGAATAAAGTTCACGTAGTTCTGGTTCAGGCTCGTGCATTTCTGTGAAAAGTTCCTTTCTGTAGGTAACATACAATGCTGCACCACTGTCCAAAGTCCACAGGAGTCGTCTGTCGTACTCCGGTTGAGGTTGTGGATCATTGGTTAAAGCCAGTGTGGCGAGTGGAGTTTGTGGATCACGCCGGGGACCACGACGACCTTGTCTTCCGCCTCTGCCTCTGCCTCTGGAATCTGTTCCTCTGAGCTGGTATGTGATGGGAGCTGGAGCTCATTGGGGACGATCCCGGGTGGCATGTCCCACACGATTGCAGGTGTTGCATCTTGGCATCCTTGGAGCGTAGGTCCTTCCTCGAAAGGGGCGCCTAGCTGGAGCTCTTGATGCGGGTGGTCCTCTCAAGTGTGGCGTGGCCAACATGAATGCCTCTTCTTCAATTAAAAGCCTACAGACATTGTCCACTGTGCGTTGAGCAATTGGGACTTGGTTAATTTTTGTAACAGCATCTTTCCATTCATAATTCAAAGAGTTAATGATGATGCTGATCATTTGAATATCTTCAATGTTATGGCCTCTTTCTCTCAATTCTGTTCTGATTCCTTTCAGTTTGGTCAAATGCCCTCCAATTTCTTCACCAGGTTTCAATCTCGAACCATGGAGTTCAGACATGAGTAAACATGAAGATTCAATTGAGATAGGCCTGTAGCAATTTTCCAATTGAGCCCAAATTTGTTGGGCTGTTGTATTCGGTGGAAAAGTGACCTGCAGTTCAGTATCCATGGACATCAATAATGTTGTACGAGCTCTTATCTCTAAATCTCTTATTGCAAAATTCCAAGGTTGTGCAGGAGGATTAAAAATCATGCAGTGAGTGCCTTCTCTAAGAAGCAATAGTGTAAACTCACTGACCCAGGCTTTATAATTATGTCCTGACATTTTTAGTTTTGACTCACCAGTTAGTGGAGAGACAGAAAATGCCTGGTAAGGAGCCTGCATTTGATGTGCTGGCTGTGCTGGCGAAATGCCTGTGGTATTTGCTGTGCCTGTTGTGGACCTAAAAATGGTCTTGGTTGTGCCATTGGAGGTGGGCCAAGAGGTGGCCCTATTTGCACTTGTGGCTGTGGCATATATGCAGGAATTTGTGTTTGAGCTGCAATATTGGTGTGACCTGCTGGGGATGCAGTCATTTGCCTTTGCTGCACTAAGCATGGCTGTGTTCCATCTAAAAGGACACCAACACCACCAGGGGGTGTTGGAGTTTGGGCCCGTGGAGACACTTGTGGCATTTCAGCTTCCTGTAGTAAATTACTTTCGCCAGCAGATGGTGCTGCACCTTTAGCTTCGGGCAGCTTTGCAGTTACAAGAAATGACTGCGTGGCAGGTTTATATATAACTTGATCAGGGAGACTTTCATGTGACATATGCAGTGCTCTTTGCCTTAATTGGCCTGACACAAAATCCACCAGGGGGAGTGTCTTTGGCTCTGAGGAAGAAGACAATATGGCGCTTTTTGAAAATCTTAAGTCACGAGATTCTCCCTTATCTTGCTCAAGCATAGATATAGCCATTTTTGCCTGGGATAGCTCCTGTTTATAGAATTTTATACGGTCACGATAGGCTTTCATAGCCAGCTCATCCAGGGTGAGCTTAGAGCTTCGAGGAGAATAATGAATTGTTTCTCTCTCTGCGTGGGAGTAATTTTGCTCGGCAGTTTGCTTTGGCCTTGCACCGAGCGTTACAAATTCAGAAGGTTCTGGGAGGACTTTTTGAGAGCATGCATATTCAGAAGAAGACGTCACTGACTTCAGTTCCAGTACGTTATCTTCAAAAACAATTTCTCTGTTATCTCCCTTCGTTCCTTCTCCCACGGCTTCTTCTTGTTCCAGGCGTGTGGCTGTAGTAAGGGGCTGGAAATCTGAAAACCTCCTTTCTGCCACCTTCTCAGCAAAATACATTTTGTATTTGTTTTTCTTCTGTTTCGGCATTTTAGCAAAATAATTAGCGTACCTCAGTAGCTAAAAACTAATTGCCTATGCGCTCTTATCAGAAATAACAAAACAAGGAAAAAAGCCATAAATCAACCGTCCGAGGCTACCAGATGTCAGGGCATTGATTAATCCCATCTTTGGCTCTGGGACAAATCACCCTAATTAGAGGATGGATCGTGGCCTCTCCAAGTTGCAATATTCTGAAAAGAAACGCGAAGAAAAGTTCTCTAATAAAACTCATTTATTTGTTATAAAGAAAATAAAACACCTCACTAACTAAGAAAGATAATTGTTACATTTTGGCAAGCGAGGTCTCCTGCCGGTCCAGCCGGACCTCTCTGGCAGGAGAACAAAGGAAAGAGTGTGTGTAGGAATGTGGGTGTATACGGAAACACGTAGCTTACTGATAAGAAGTTGGCAAGCTACGGAAAGTCTGACAGTCCAGAAATAATTAGCTCAGCTGGTAAATAAAATAACGCAGTGACACACATGTGCTTCCCAGGTCACATGCTTCCCAGGTCACGTGTGGTGAGTTTTGGTTGCTAGATGGGGCCCATTGTGTTAGTTTCTGTTGCTATTGTGTTGCAAATGTCTTTTGACAAAGGGAGAAACAGGCTCAGGCTCAACCCATCCAAGACCGAGTGGCTGTGGTTTCCGACGTCCCGATATAGTCAGCTGGTGCCATCGCTGACTATTGGGGGCGAAGCATTGGCCCCCACGGAGAGGGTTCGCAACTTGGGTGTCCTCCTGGATTCATGGCTGTCTTTAGAAGAGCACTTGACGGCCGTGACCGGGAGGATTTTTCATCAGGTCCGCCTGATTCGCCAGTTGCGTCCCTTTCTGGATCAGGACTCGTTACGCACGGTCACTCATGCCCTCGTCACCTCCCGTCTGGACTATTGTAACACTCTCTACATGGGGCTCCCCTTGAGGAGCACTCGGAGGCTCCAACTGGCACAGAGTGCGGCCGCGCGGGTGGTGATGGGAGCGACGTGGCGCTCCCATGTAACGCCTCTCCTGCGCGAGCTGCACTGGCTCCCGGTGGTCTTCCGAGTGTGCTTCAAGGTTTTGGTTATCACCTTCAGAGCGCTCCATGGCTTAGGACCTGGCTATTTACGGGACCGCCTGCTGCCACCAATAGCCTCCCACCGACCAGTACGCTCCCATAGAGAGGGGCTCCTCCGGGTGCCGTCGGCCAAACAATGTCGACTGGCGGCCCCCAGGGGAGAGCCTTCTCTGTGGGGGCACCTACGATCTGGAACGAGCTCCCCCCGGAGATACGGAGGATTCTGGATCTGCGTACCTTCCATCGCGCGCTTAAGATGTTCTTATTCCATCAAGCTGGCCTGACCTAAACTTTTCCTCTTTTTAAATGGAATTTTAAATTTGGTTTTAATTTATTGGGGTTTTAAAATGGTTCAGCCAAATTTATTTAATTAGTTTTATTTCTATTTTAAATTTTGTATCTATATGTTTTATTTTATGGCTGTTCACCGCCCTGAGTCCTTCGGGAGTAGGGCGGTATACAAATTTAATAAAATGAAAAAAAAAAATGATTGACTTTCTGCCTCTGACCCATTAACAAAGGGTGGGGGGCAGGAAGGTGGGAGCTGCTTTGTCTGTAAAATATGCTTCTCCATTTCTCATCCAGGGAAATATAATATTCTGCCTTTTTAATATTTCATTCTTCTAGGAAAGTGGTGTGTGCTAACCTCCTACAACTGTTTAAATTTGTGAACCGGCCAAATACTCTGTTCAAAGAAAATACGTTGTATGTTTGTATGTGTGTTTCTAATTATTGCTATTTATTCCTATTTGTTCTCTTTTATTCTTTTTTTTTAATTTGATTTATATGCCGCCCTTCTCCGGAGACTCAGGGCAACTTACAATGCGTTAAGCAATAGCCTTCATCCTTTTGTATATTTATACAAAGTCAGCTTATTGCCCCCACAAACTGGGTCCTCATTTCACCTACCTTAGAAAGGATGGAAGGCTGAGTCAACCTTGAGCCTTGGAGAGATTCGAACCAGCAGTAAATTGCAGGCAGCTGTGTTAATAACAGGGTGCGTAGACCACTGTACTATCAAGGCTCTTTAAAGTTTAACAATTCATTCTTTATCTTAATATCTTTATATTTGTTTGGGGTTGGCTTTCTTCCCTTTCATCTTTTTTATTGTACAGCAATCTTTCTCCTCAAACCTACCACCTCTGTCTTTTCTTTCCTTCTTACTTTCTCTTACCCCCCTCTTCTTCTCCTCCCTACTTTCTCTTCCTTTCTCCTTCTCCTCCTTTCTTCCTCCCTCTCTTACCCTCACTCCTACTCTAATTTCCCTTCCCTTCCTTCATCCCTCTCTATTGCTGTATCTTTTTATGCATATGGACTACTCAGAGGGCTGAAAAAGTTATTTTTGACTGGTCCTCACACTTTTGACCAGTCCTCGAACTTACAACTGTCCTCACAATTTACATTTTTGCCCTATCTTGTCACCATGGTGAAGAGAAGCAGTTGTGAAATGAGTGACACGGTTGTTAAGAATGCTACAATGGGCATAAATGATGACCAGTCATAACTGCGAAGACCGCTCAAAAGTGCGAGGACCTGTCAGAAATGACTTTTTTCAGCCCTCTGGGTAGTCCTTTTGTGCACAGGGACTACTCAGAGGGCTGAAAAAGTTATTTTTGACTGGTCCTCGCACTTTTGACCAGTCCTCAAATTTACGACTGTCCTCACATTTTATGTTTTTTGCCCTATCTTATCACCATGTTGAAGAGAAGCAGTTGTGAAATGAGTGACATGGTTGTTAAGAATGCTGCACAGGCATAAATGTGAGGATGGTCATAAGTGTGAGGACCAGTCAAAAGTCTGAGGACCTGTCAGAAATGACTTTTTTCAGCCCTCTGAGTAGTCCCTATACACATAGCCATGGCCACCCGGTCACATGACCAGCTAGCCACGGCCACCCAGTCACATGACCTCCAAGCCATGCCCACAAAATAAGCCACGCCCACAGAACCAGTAGTAAAAAAAATTAGAACCCACCCCTGGTTGGGGGTCACCACAACATGAGGAACCGTATTAAAGGGTCGCGGCATTAGGAAGGTTGAGAACCACTGCTCTAGGGACTTCTTTCTGGGGGGCAGGGAACGGCTTGTTCCAGACACGGCCCCCCCAGTAGCGATCCCTGATCAGGTCAATTTCCACATCGGCTGCCATCACATATCAGTGTTGCAGGTCTCGGAGGCCCCCATGGGAGCAGCATGCCCTGTAGACATCCTCATTGAGGCCATCCTTATAACATTCCATCAGGGCTTCCTGGGACCACCCCCTCATGTGGTGCACCAGCTCGCGAAACTCCTGGGTGTATTCAGCCACCGATCTCCACCCTTGATTTATCAACTTCATCCTGATTCTGGCCTTCCGCTCAGCTAGGGGGTCCTCAAAGCGGCCCCTGAGTTCCATCATGAACTGGTCATAATTCCTCAGCAGGGGAGAATTCTCATCATGGATGCCCACCCACCAGTCAGCAGCCGTCTCCTCCAGGGCCATAGTGACGTATCTCACATGGGCGGCATCCAATGGGAAATCCTCCCCATACTCCTCCATGTGGTTCCATACTTGGGACAGGAAGAATGCCAATCCCTTGGGGTCCACTCCGTATTTTACGTTAAGCGGAGGAACCTTTGGAATTCGACGCCTCCCTGTTCCTGCCCCCCCCCAGCAGCCGCAGCTTGAGGCCCAGCAGCTTGTTCTCTCTCTGGCTGAACCCTGGGAGCCTCTCCTGCGCTCGCGTCAGCCTCTGCTTCCCCCCCCCCCCCGGGTGTTCAGTTTCTCTCCAGGCCGGCAATGCATACCTTTCACAGGCTTTCCGACTTTCAAAAGCCTCTTTCAGGAGTTGCATGGCTTGAGTCAGCAGGAGTTCTTCTCTGTCTTCTTCCTGCCAAGCTGCCTCTCCCCACCGGCATCTGGTAACTGTCACCCCTGAGGGGATTTCCTCTGAAGGATCCCTCCTCCCCACGCCCAGCGACCACTTAACTCTGGCTGGCTTTTCTTCAAGCTGTAATTCAGACATCCAGTCTGAAACCTCCCCACCTCGCTTGGATAAGGGAGGGGTGGACCCAGCGGCTCCCATGTCCTCTTGGTTGCTGTCTTTTTTTTTATTAACAAGTTTTACAGAGGGTTTACATGTTTATTCCCCCCTTCCCTACCACCCCACCCCCTCCCCTCCCTTACCCCCACCACCCCTTCCCCTTCCCATCCGCCCACCTCCCCCCCTCTTCCCAGAACAAATTACAGGGTATAACATTCAACAATCATAATCCATCCTAATCTAAATAATTATAACATTCAGCATCTCTTATTCCTTCAATTCCCTAATTACCCTCTTGGTTGCTCTCTTGATCAGACATTCTCGGCTCAGCCCCCACGGTAGAGTTTTCTCCGGGATGGCTGTTAAAGTCAGACTTTGCTTAATGTCAGGCTTGCCTCCGTTCAAAGCTCAAGAAAGAAAAACCCCAACTCCATGTTTGTAGAGAAAGGTACTTTTACTGAGTATGAACTGAATGCAGCGAAAGAAAAGCAAAGTCTGAGGCAATAGGCACGAAAATCACATATTGAAAGCATCCCCCAAATCCCTCCCCCCACAGTCCCAAGGCAAATGTCCAATCCACATCTCCCCAAGGTGTCATGTGGGGTACTTCTTTAGGCGGCCCCATCTATCTGGTATGCCGGAACGGTTGACCTTGGCAGTTATCAGTTCTCTCTGCAGCTGCTAAAAAGACAGTGAGAATTTTCCTCCCTTTTTCGAGACATCTCCACCAGCTCACTTCCCCCCCTCCCAAATACCATCAATACCTCCCCCCTCCCATTACAATGGCAGCCAAAAGCAAGCAAGCAGCATAAGGCTGACACTATAGCTTGAAATAGAGTTCTTCCTTACACATTATTGTTTGGTGATAGAACCTTATTACAGACCTTAACAAACAATACCCCTTTAACAGTGGTGGGATTCTACCAGTTCGCACCAGTAGAACCGGTTGTTAAGTAGTTAAGCAGTTCGGAGAACTGGTTGTTAAAAGAAATCTCCTTTTGTTTTTTTCCACTTTACAGGGTTAATCCTGTAAGGAATTACAACATTCAGTGTTGTTTCCTAGCCTAATCTTTATTGCCCTGCTTACAGAAACTGCCTCTCCGGCAGTATGCCTAGACTTACTGTCGCTTCCGGTTCCGGAGCTTCTCCGAGATTTTTTTTTTTGCTTGACTTTCTTAAAGGGGAAGGGTTGTTTTAAGCTTTTTACACCACTGTTGGGAGGAAATACTCCCCTGTTGGAGTTCTTCCAGCCAGGGTGCAATGATCAGCACTTTGAAGAAATAATTGAATAACGAAGCAGATGCTTTTAATGACTAGGAACCAAGATGAGTGACATTCAGCAAGGCTTCTTGGCTAGCTAGAAAGATTGACATTCAAACGTGAGTTTACATACCCTTTCTGACTTTTGGTCTAAAACTGGTTTTTGGTGAAGTTCAATTCTGTGCTTGGTGATGTTTAATCCTGTGTTTAGTGATGAGATAATTTCCCCTATTCAGCTTTGTTTGGAAGGAAAAATGTTAATCTCTGTTCCTGAAAAGAAGCAGCTTTGGAAATCTGACTAGTTCTGTGTCTATTTGTTCTGGTCATTGGTTTAACAAGCAACAGCTACTGTGTTTGCTCCTTTGCTTCATTCTGGAGAGCTTAAATGACCTCTCTGCAAAAGGGTTTCACTTTATGAGCAAGAGTTGGCTGCTGCTAGTTATCATTGCATTTTAACTATTTTAATTCCTCAAGGTGCTCTGGCACCCTCTCTGATTTGTAACTCCAGTTTGCAGGTATTTCTAATCTAATGATTGGTATTTAGGGCAGCTTTTTGCAAGCAAAGAAGCTTTTTGTATTTTTGTACAGGTAATCCTTGACTTACAACAGTTACAATGGCACTGGAAAAAGTGACTTATGACCATTTTTCACACTTATGACCATTGCAGCAAACTGTCATTAGGGCAAAGAAGTGATGCCACATGACCACCTGGCCACGGCCACCCGGTCACATGAAGTACCGCAGTTGTGAAATGAGTGACACATTTGTTCGTTCGTTTGTTTGTTTGTTTGTTTATTTATTTATTTATTTATTTATTTATTTATTTAATTAATTAATTTTTATACCGCCCTTCTCCCGAAGGACTCAGGGCGGTGCACAGCCAAAAATAAAAAATGAACACATATAAAATTTAAAACAGTTTAAAAGGAATTAAATAATTTGGCCCATTTCAATTAAGACAGACAACCCATATAACTTAAAATTGATCTTGGTATTCAGGCCAGCCCAGCTTGTTGAAACAACAGCGTCTTGAGGGCATGAGTGCCTGGAAGCTGTGCGGATCTGGATGGGGAGGAACAGGCTCAAGCTCAACCCTTCCAAGACTGAGTGGCTGTGGCTCCCGGCATCCCGATATAGTCAGTTGACTCCATCGCTGACTATTGGGGGCGAGTCTTTGGCCCCCACTGAAGGGGCTCGCAATCTGGGAGTCCTCCTGGATAGGCAGCTGTCCTTGGAGGAACATCTGACGGCTGTTACCAGGGGGACCTTTTATCAGGTTCGCCTGATTCGCCAGTTGCGGCCCTTTCTTGATCGGGATTCCTTGTGCACAGTCACTCACACCCTCGTCACCTCTCGCCTTGACTACTGCAACGCTCTCTACATGGGGCTCCCCTTGAAGAGCACCCGGAGGCTCCAGCTGGTCCAGAATGCAGCAGCGCGGGTAGTGATGGGAGCAACATGGCACTCCCATGTAACACCGCTCCTGCGCGAGCTGCACTGGCTCCCGGTGGTCTTCCGGGTGCGCTTCAAGGTGTTGGTTATCACCTTTAAAGCGCTCCATGGCATAGGGCCTAGCTATCTCCGAGACCGCCTGCTGCTACCAACGACCTCCCATCGACCCGTGCGCTCCCACAGAGAGGGCCTCCTCAGGGTGCCATCAGCCAAACAATGTAGGCTGGTGGCCCCCAGGGGGAGGGCCTTCTCTGTGGGGGCTCCCACCCTCTGGAATCAGTTGCCCCCGGAGATAAGGAGAATCCATGACCTCAATGCCTTCCGTCGTTCCCTGAAAACCCATCTTTTCCAGCAAGCCGGGTTGGCTTAGAAGAAATTTTTAAATTTTTTAATTAGTTTGTGATTCTTAACTTTCGGCCCAAATTTATATATATTTTTAAATGTTTTAATATTTGTATTCTATGTTTTTTATCTTGGCTGTACACCACCCTGAGTCCTCAGGGAGAAGGGCGGTATATAAATTGGAAATTAAATTAAAATTAAATTAAATGACGAAAGGTGCATAGGTCAGGGATCATCCGTAAATCCTGGGGCAATTCGTTCCAGAGGGCAGGTGCCCCCACAGAGAAGGATCTCCCCCTGGGAGTCGCCAGTCGACATAGTTTGACTGACGGCACCCCGAGGAGTCCCTCTCTGTGGGAACGTACTGGCCGGTGGGAGGCTATCGGTAGCAGAAGGCGATCTCGTAAGTACCCAGGTCCTAAGCCATGGAGCGCTCTGAAGATAGTAACCAACACCTTGAATCGCACCCGGAAGACCACCGGGAGCCAGTGCATCTCGCGCAGGAGAGGTGTTACATGGGAGCGCCATGTCGCTCCCATAATCACCCATGCGGCCTCATTCTAGACCAGTTGGAGCCTCTGGGTGCTCTTCAAGGGGAGCCCCATGTAGAGAGCATTACAGTAGTCCAGGCGGGTTGTTAAGAATGCTGCAACAGGCATAAATGATGACCAGTCATTAGTGCGAGGACCGGTCAAAAGTGTGAGGAACTGTCAGAAATGACTTTTTTCAGCACTCTGGGTAGTCCCTATGTGCATAAGGACTACTCAGAGGGCTGAAAAAGTTATTTTTGACCGGTCCTTGCACTTTTGACCAGTCCTCGCACTTACGACTGTCCTCACATTTTACGTTTTTTGCCCTATCTTGTCACCATGGTGAAGAGAAGCAGTTGTGAAATGAGTGACACGGTTGTTAAGAATGCTGCAACAGGCATAAATGTGAGGATGGTCACATTTGAGGATGGTCTCAAATGTGAGGGAGGAGTTGTGGATGATAGTTACTGATCCACCAGCAGTCCTGATAGTCAGCTGATACATGTGAGGCATCTCCAGTCTGCGAAAGAGTGCTGGGAGGCTTTGCGCAGTGTGTGTTATTTTTTAAAAAAATTTTTAAGACAAACAAACATTTAATACATCAATCCTCCCTTCCCTGTGACATCTCGATGCTATCTTCCAGAATTCTTCTTCTTCTTCCATAAGTTTCTTCTATCTTGATCTTCATCCAAACCATTCTAACAATTGATTGCTAAAACAATATTCTAATCATCAAGTTTTTATACAAAATTATAAAATTAATCATTTATATCTGTTTTCCAACTAACGATAAAAATAATTCCATGTCTTAAAATATTTTGACACTTCCCTATTCTTAATCATCAAAGTTAATCTATTCATTTGTGCACAATCTAAGATTTTTTTTTTTATTACTTCTTCTTCCAAAGGTATTTTCTCTGCTTTCCAATTTTGAGCATAAACAATTCTTGCAGCTGTTATTACATGTATTGTAATAACGCAACCACATGTTAATTGGACCCATGTCCCTCCTGGTTGGTGCTGGCTACCCGGGAGGTTACACGAGGCTGGCTCCAGAGGATTATAAACGCTTCCTTGAGTGAGGGTTTCTTGCCTCCCACCTTGAAAGAGGCGGTGGTGAGGCCCCTCCTCAAGAAGCCCTCTCTGGACCAAGCTGTTTTGGCAAACTATCATCCAGTTTCCAACCTTCGCTTTTTGGCGAAGGTTGTTGAGAGTGTCGTGGCGCGACAGCTCCCGCAGTACCTGGATGAAACCATCTATCTAGATCTGTTCCAGTCTGGCTTCAGGCCCGGGTACAGCACGGGAAAGGGCATTGGTCACGTTGGTCGATGATCTCTGGAGGGCTCGGGACAGGGGTTGCTCCTCTGTTCTGGTCCTATTAGACCTCTCAGCGGCTTTTGATACCATCGACCATGGTATCATGCTGCGCCGGTTGGAAGGGTTGGGAGTGGGAGGCACTGTCTTACGGTGGTTCTCCTCCTATCTCTCCGACCGGTCGCAGTCCGTGTTGGCTGGGGGGCAGAGGTCGACCTCAAGGCACCTGGTTTGTGTGGTGCCACAAGGGTCGGTCCTCTCGCCTCTCCTGTTCAACATTTATGTGAAGCCGCTGGGTGAGATCATCCGTGGTTTTGGGGTGTAGTGCCATCTGTACGCTGATGACACCCAGCTGTACATCTCCACCCCAGACCACCCCAACGATACCCTTGAAGTGATGTCCCGGTGCCTGGAGGCCGTGCGGGTCTGGATGGGGAGGAACAGGCTCCGACTCAACCCCTCCAAGACTGAGTGGCTGTGGTTGCCGGCATCCTGATATAGTCAGCTGGTGCCATCGCTGACTATTGGAGGCGAGACATTGGCCCCCATGGAGAGGGCGCGTAACTTGGATGTCCTCCTGGATGCACGGCTGTCTTTAGAAGAGCATATGACGGCCGTGGCCAGGGGGGCTTTTTATCAGGTTTGCCTGATACGCCAGTTGCGCCCCTTTCTGAGTCAGGATTCCTTATTCACAGTCACTCATGCTCTCGTCACTTCTCGCCTGGACTACACTAACGCTCTCTACATGGGGATCCCCTTGAAGAGCACCCGGAGGCTCCAACTGGTCCAGAATGCGGCTGCGTGGGTGATCACGGGAGCGACATGGCGCTCCCATATAACACCTCTCCTGCGCGAGCTGCACTGGCTCCCGGTGGTCTTCCGGGTGCACTTCAAGGTGTTGGTTCTCACCTTTAAAGCGCTCCATGGCTTAGGGCCAGGGTATTTACGAGACCGCCTTCTGCTACCAATAACCTCCCACCGGCCAATACGCTCTCACAGACAGGGCCTCCTCAGCGTGCCGTCGGTCAAGCAATGTCAGCTGGCGGCCCCCAGGGGGAGAGCCTTCTCTGTGGGAGCACCTGCCCTCTGGAATGAGCTACCTCCCGGAATACGGCTGATTCCAGATCTCCGCACTTTCCGTAAGGCCCTGAAGACGTTTTTATTTCAGCAAGCCGGCCTGGCCTGAATAGGTTTTATGGGTTAGTTTTTAATTGTATTGCTAGGGGTTTTAAACTAGCGTGGCCGTTTAATTTAATTTATTTTTAATTATTTTAACTTTTATATTGTATGTCATTTTAATTCTCGGCTGTTCACCGCCCTGAGTCCCTTCGGGGAGAAGGGCGGGATATAAATTTAATAAATAAATAAATAAATAAAAGAGCGGGCGCTCGGAAGAGCGGGCTCCATTTGGGTGGGCAATCACTTTTGGGTTGCATAGTTCAGCGGGGAGGCTACTGAAGGGAGACCCGTTTGGAGGGATCTGGGTGGGGTGTGTCCCACCTAATTCGGCTGCATTTTTTCCCTTTCCAAACCAGCTCCAAGCAAGCGGTGCAGGCAGCGGTGCAAGAGCTGTTGAAGTTTGTGCACCGCTTGCTTGGAGCTGGTCTGGAAAGGAAAAAAACTGCAGCCGAATTAGGCGGGACATGCCCCACCCAGATCCTTCCAAACGGGCCACCCTTTGGTAGCCTCTCCACTGAACTACGTGACCCAACAGTGATCGCCCACCCAAACGGAGACCGTTCTTCCGAGCGCCCGCTCTTTCTTGCAGCGAATGAGCTGGGGGCGCGAAAAGTGCTTCTGGCTTCTCTACCTGCATACTGTTACTGGCTCTGCACCCCCTCTCCCCCCAAGACCAACAAGACGCCACTCCCCGGGGCCACCGGCCGCTACCTGGGTGGAGAGCCTGTAACAGAATGCAGGCAGAGGAGAAGCAGGAAAGCTTTTCAGAGGGAAGGCTACCGTAGGGAGAGCCATTTGGAGGGATCTGGGTGGGGTGTGTCTCACCTAATTCGGCTGCATTTTTTCCCTTTCCAAACCAGCTCCAAGCAAGCAGTGCAGGCAGCAGCAGAACAGCTTTGAAGTTTGCGCACTGCAGCACATCCCCTTACAACGGTAAGAAAGAGGCATTTGGAGAAATCAGGAGCTTTGCTGCAGACCCCAATGTCACCAGAGGCCTTCCCGGGATGGCTAGTATGCGCCCAGACAGGCCTGCCACCTCCCTGCCGAGGATCCAGGTGGGCTGCCATGTGTGTGTGTGTGGGAGCTGTTGCCGCCGTCGTTGCTGCTGCCGCCGTCATTGCCGCCACTGTCATTCCGCCAGGAAAGCCAGGGCCAGTATCAGTAAGAGTTGGAAAGAACCTTGGAGGTCATCTAGCAACCCCCTTCTCACGCAGGAGGACTATACTAGGGATTCGAGCCACCTTTTAATTCTAGACACCTGCAGCCCATTCCTGCCTCCTCAGGTGTTGGAGCGTGTGCTTTTCAAGGAGTCACAAAGGGGGCTGAGAGCAGAGTCATTCTGACAGTGTCTTTTAAAATTGCTTGGAAGAGCAATTTTTCCCCTAACAATAATGGTTTGTATACTGTGGAATAAAACATATGCTTGGAAAAAGTACTTGCAAAACTTGGACAGAAGGAAAAGAAAGGCAGGACTGGACTCATTATCAGTAGCTAGTAGTTCATTGTTATCAGTGACTCCCACTGATTCTAAACTCATTTTAAGACTGGGATTGGTGACTACTGAAATTTAAGTATTCAACACTGGTCTCAGAAATCTTTGAGAACCTGCAGAGGTGAAGACATTAGGTGGCCACCAGTCATTACCTTAGTGATGAACTCAAAGAGATCAGGCATGACATTGCTTATTTATCAGAACTGTTTGCAAAGTTCAATGAAGTGAATTTTCAGTTGCAAGGAAATGAGGTCAATCTTATTAAGGCCAAATTTGTCATCTCTATGTTTATTTCAAAGTTAACTATTCAAGCGTAATATAGGCCGTCGCGAGCTATACCAATTTCCAAGCTTGTCCGAGCTAGAAGAGAAAGGTAGGATATAAAATGATGATCTGCAAGGTTTTTGTGACCATTCGAACATGCTGCATAAAGATATGTCTGAGTGATATCAGGGTCTTCTTTTGATGGAAATTCCAGATTGGGTGATTGTGAGAAATATAAGAATTATTCCTGTAAAAGCATAACCTGAGTTACGCCATTTTAAAATCATGTTAAGGCTTTGTTTTACCTTGTATAACCTGATTATATAATTTAGCTGACATTTAAGAATATGAGAAAGGAAGTGTGTAATTCCTGTGTTTTTGAGAAAATGTTTATCTTGCAGGAAATATGCTCTTGGGTCAACTTGCCCTCTTTAATTAAAGGAAGTACGCAATTGATGTTTTTGAGGGGTATTTCTGTTGGGAATTGGGGAATTTCCAGGGTGGAATCATGTACTACATATGTTATATAAGATGTTATGTAAGATCTGAAACTGATTCCCAAGGTACTTTATTGACGTGTATTCTGATGTTCCTGAAGACTATAAAAACTCGTGTAAATTGTTTTATTTCCGTCTTTCTCTACTTCAGAGAGAAAGGCCCTTTGCAAAGTAAATAAAAACTCTGTCCCAGGGTTATTTTAGTCTCTGTCTCTTTAAAACGGTAATGGGGTTTACCTGTCGACCACAATTGGTGCCCGAAGGGACTGAAAACATTCTGTCTGGAATGGAACTCCCTGATACGTGCGCACAAACACTGATTTCAGTGAGATGGGGTTATTTCCTTTTCAGCTGGAATTGCTTTTCTATGAACCTTGAGGCGGAGACCTGAATGCCTGGACAGAGAGGAATGTTCCTGAAGATTTCGGTGCACCAGGAGTGAGTATATGTTTTCTTTTTGGTGGTTTGGTGTATGTTTGTGTGTGTATGGCCTGTATGATTTGTGTGTATAATTAGTGTAATACAGGTTGGGGAAAGTATGGGGCCTTTACTAGGGAAAAGTGCTGCTGAGACTGAAATACCCTCCATCCCCCATATCTCCATTAGGGAAATTGTTAACAGAGTGGTCAGAGGATTGGTTGAAAGCTTGTACAAAGGTATTAGATAAGGTGACTATGATTAATTATTGTAAGGAGGTTTGGCTGACGTTTGTGTTGATACAGCCTAATTATAGGTGGAGTAGGTTTGGGGAGTCAGACCCATATTGGATCAATGCTTTGAAGAATGTTTTGGTGAAAAAAAGAAGTTGAAAGCTCAATTGTTATATGTTGAACCTCAGTTCCATGTTCAGTAGTTTAACCCCTCTTCCCCAGAGAAGTTCTAGAGTTTTGTATGGGAAGGAAGAAGAAGAGGAAGGTTGGGATCCTTTAGCTTATGCTACATGCCCACCTCCCCCTCCTTCATATAATCCAAGTTGTGGGTGGAATTGATGTTGCTGCTGGGAGCAGAGAGGAAGAGACTTTGGCAGGGCAGTAATATGGGCAGCTGGAGAAGGAGTTGGGTGAATTGTCAGTAACCGTGAAACAGAATCCATCCACTTCTCCTCGTGTTAAATGTTCACAAACTAAAGGAATGTTTCCTTTAAGAGGAATGCCGAATGGTATTGCGACTTTTGTGAATGTGTCTTTGACATCTTCTGATCTGGAAGATTATAAAAGAAATATGCCGTCTTTCTAGGCAGATCTGATCAAGTTGTCTGAGTCATTGGATTTATTCCTGAGACCCAATCTGTATACTTTTGCAGAGTTACAGCATATATTGGGTTATTTGTTCTCCCCTGAGGAGAGGTCACAAATTCGAAAGGCAGCTATGACTTTTTTTGGGGGGATAAAACCCAAGTGGGGGCTGTTCAACCCATTGCTGCAGATGTTAAGTCTCCATTAGTTGATCCTGGTTGGAATAATAATAATTTAGCTGATCGGGAACAAATGGAGGGAGTTAAGACAGCTGTACCTCAAGAAAGAAACTCTAACGAAAGTTTTTGAGGTGGAACAGTTGTGGGAAGAAACACCATCTGTGTTTCTGGAAAATATTAAGGACAATTTGAATAAGCACACTGGTCTTTCTCCTGAAACGCCGGTTTATGAGTCCTTAATGAAAATGAAATTTGTGATGAAATCATGGCCAGACATACAGAAGCTTGAAAATTGGGCTACTATTGATATTGCTGCTCTGTTGAAAGAAGCTCAAAAGGTCTATGTGAATAGGGACGAGGCCAAGACTAGAAGAGAAAAAGAAGGAAAGAAAAGTTGAATGATGGTGTCTGTGTTGAAACAGACAGGAGAGGGAAAGGAGTTAGGTAGAAGAGGAAAAGGCTTTGTGAAACTTCTGTTGCAATGTGGCGACAGTGTCCTGGAATTGGGAGAGGATTACTCCAGTGGAAAAAGCCTAGTGTTGGTGGATTGGAAAGCAAAAAGTGCTTTGTGTGTGTAAAGGAGAGGCATTTTGCTAGAGCTTGTCCTGAGAAGAGGATGATTAGTGGGTCCAGAAGAGGAAGATCATGTGTTTCTAATAGATACGGGTGTAACTAGAACCTCTATTTGTAAATTGCCTAGAGGAGTGCATCCCACAGGTGTAACTATTAAGATAAGGGGTGTCAAGGGTATACCTTTTGATGTGCCATTGATGAAGAATGTGAAATTGAGTTGTGGAAAGTGTATTATATGTTTGGATGTGATATTTGTTCCAGAAGTAGGTTTTAATCTGCTTGGGAGGGATGCATTGTCTCTTCTGGGATGTGAGCTTGGTATACAGATCGTTCTTGTTCTTGGATGAGGCAGAAAACTCTGTAGGAATGTGGTAAGGAAGGTTTATTGTTCTTCCTACCTGAGGTTGAATGCAAATATTTTGTCTTTGATTAATGTGATGTGATGGTGATATGTGTGTGCCGGCTAATTAAGTGACCTTCTTGGCTTAAGCCTGGAGCTGTGGAGGACAGGTGTGGTTAGGGCCCGAAATCAAGTTTTTGATTAAAAACCACATCCTGAAGTTTTCCACTGCTTGAGGAATAGGCTACAAGATGTCAAGGATGAAAATGAAATGGGTATCTGAAGGGATGGAACCTTTCCAGGTTTTATTCCAGGTTTGCAAATGTTGTTAAATGGTATATGTGTGTGTAATGAGAGTTGTTTAGGCAATAGAGCTCATAGTCTTGTAAAATAATAATACTGAGAATGATAATGAAGCTCCCTGAAGTATTTATGCTGACTAATTGGCAGGGAAAAGGCATGTGTGTGTTGGAATACACTAAAAGGTCTGATTGCAGAATAAATATGAGTGTGTGTGATAAGCCCTTAAATGGGGGTGGTAAGGTGATCCTGATATTTGTGAATGCCTGTGCGTTGAACCCCTGAGAAATCTCCCTTTGTATATTGAAATAGTGAGTGGCAAGAGTTTGTTGTTGTAGTTGTTGTTATGTTGTAATAGCAAGTGTTTGAATGAGCAAGTGAGAGATGAGAGAGATCCTATGGAGAAGTAGGATTAGGAAGAGGTATTTGCGATGTTAATTGGAGACAGGAGTAGTATTTTTCCTCTCTATATTTCCCCCGTCTTTTTGTTCTGAACAAGAGAAGTAAGAAAAGGGGAGGGAAGGTGCGGTTTGTTTTCCCTTTTACACATTTTTTTTTTCCTTTGCTGAGTTTGTCTGAGAGAAAGGAGGGGCAAATGGGTGATTTGATCCTGCATTGTTTCTGACTGCATTGGCAGCTATGTAGATATATTTCCTGTCCTGCTCTAGAGAAGTGACATTGAAAGTTTGAAACAATTATTTTTGGGAGTAGAGACCCGGAGTACCTCTATTAGGTGATTTTCTTTTGCTTTTTGAAGTTTTTTTTATTACCCTCTTTTATGTTTTTATGTCTGTGCATTCTGAATGATTTTGAATGCTGAGAAGGAGATTTCTAGATACAGGATACTGGATGGTTTGGGGAATAGTTGACTATGTTATTTTAGCTTAGTGTTGTCCAGATAAGGGATGTTCCCTTGAGGGAAGAATTACTGGTAGAAGGTAAAGATGGACTTTTGGTCTGGTTAGCTAGGAAGTTACTTGTAAGTTAGTCTGTATAGACTTGTGAATTTAGATTAAGCTTTGCATTTCTTTGAAGCTTGTGGAAATAGTTTAGTTAATTTGATAGAGGTGTGGTGTGATTCCTCTGAAGTGGGGAGAGTTGAGTATTTATTGAGACTTTATTGATTTATTGATAGTTAAATTCTAAACTAAGTTGTTTGGAAGAAAGGTTGAAGAGTTGAAGAAAGTAATAATATAGTGTTGCTCCAGTGTTATGTTTGCCTAGTTTAAGGAAAAAAATTCCACTTGTCTGTAGTAGTGGAAGATGGTATAGCCAAAGGAGTGTTGGTTTGCATGTGGACTGGGAACTAAAAGGTGGTGCACAAATGCTAGGTTTTTAAAATTGTCTCAAGAGAATTTGGTTCTCTTGACCAATAGGAGAGAGAGATGGGACGATGTGGAATGAAACTGTGTGGTTATGAATAAATGAATTGAGAATGGGATGAGACTGGATGGTTATGCAGTTGTGAATGGAGACACTATTGAGATATTGGAAGCTGGAAAGTTACCGTTTGAATGGTCAGTGCAGACATGTGAGGTTTTTGCTTTATTGTAAGCATTGCACATATTAACTAATGCGGTAGGGAATATTCATGCTGATTTGAACTATGCTTATGGTATTTTACATACTTTTGGGATAATCTGGATTGAAAGGGGGTTGATATTTAGTAAAAGGAATTGCGATAGGTGGAACTTATCACAGCTGTTTTAAAGACAGTTGAGGATCCTTCTAAACTTGATATTATATAAATAGTGGATGAAGGGGTGTGTAAGTGAATGGGAAATGGATGCCTAAAGATGGAGTGCAAATTTTTACTAAAATTGTGATGTGGAATGTGATTGAATGAGTGCATGAGGGAACCATTGGGGAACGTAAGCACTTATTGATTTTATTAAATGTATATGCATATATGTGTCTAGGGGTGTGTATACAATAGTTATATGTATGGTACGGAAATAAATACATTGTGTATGTAAAAAAAAAACATGTAGAGATTTGACCATTTGGCCTTTTCAATTAATATATGTAGATTACATTGAAATGCTGGTGGTGTGATTATTGATATATGTAATAATAATAGTGGATTATTTTACTGGATAGGTTGAAGCCTTTCTTTGTGTAAAGTCAGGTGTTCAGATGATTGTTAAATCATATTGGAGCGAATAATACCCAAATATGCATTGGTTGATCTTATTGATAGTGATAGGGGTACACATTTCATTGTCCAAGGTGATGAAGGTTATGGAACAATTAGGAATTGATTGGCAACTACATTTATTGTTTACGCCAAGTTCTACAGGGTGTTGTGAATGTGCTAATCAGATAAGTAAATCTATGTTATAAAAATTAATGTTAGAGCTTCAACTATCTTGAATGAAGTGTTTGCCTTTAGCTCTATTAAGAATAGGAACTAGTCCTAGGAAAGATTTGGGGATATCTATGTATGAAATGATGTTTGGATTGCCATATATGGGGAAAGTTGAGATGCCTAGGATAGAATTGAAAGATGTTTTCTGAGAAAATATATATACAGGGACTGTCCCAGTGTTTTTCTCATTTAAGGTAAAAAGGACAGAATCCACCTCTTGATTTCCAAGCACATGAATACAAAAGCGGAGACTGGGTCCGATAAAAGCCATTACTGAGAAGAAGTTGCAGCCGGTGTGGAAAGGACCGTTCCAAGTTCTGCTAACTACAGAATCGGCTGTAAGGACTAAGGAACAAGGCTGCGTATGCTATTCCAGAGTCAAGGGACTGGTGGCTTTGCCTTATGGAAGGACAGTTGCTACAGAACCTGCAAACCCTTTTAAATTGACTTTTTGATGACAAACCTTAGACGATTGGGGACCAACGGATAGAAGAAGAATTTTGTATTTGGCTAGGAGTGGTAATAATTCTTGTTGTGTTTTTGATTGTATTGAGGAAAGATATTATTGATTGGTGTAAATCTATGTTTTGGTATCCAGTGGATGTAAGTTCTCCTCGATTGATTGATGTATTGGAGGTAAGATAATAATCTTTTATCTCTTTGAACAATATGTTGGGGGAGCTAGTTCACTAGGAATAATGGGGTTTTTTTGTGGTAGTGTTTGTTATTCTACAAGTGCGGATAGGAATGGGGATTTTGGCTGTGTTGCCTAGTTACCCTATAACATGGTAGCAGCTATGTTTCCATACTGAATTCGAGCACCGTTATTCTCTTATAGAAACACCACTAACCCTAATGGACACCACTGAGGAAGCTGAGATATGTATTAAGTCATCTTTTGGAGATGGTGTGTGCCAAGTGCAACCGTACATATGAGATAGTTCCTCAATACATTGGCCTTACAAATAGAATGGAATTTATATATAAGCAATGCACTGAGCTATTTGGTAATTATACACCTTCATACAAGAAGTTTTGGATTTTGGAGGAAGGGTTACATTTTCTATGTTTAGGGATATAAGTTCCCTCCAAGTTAATGTTTTTATGTGGTAACATGGCATTGACCAAATTACCTATTGTATGGAGAGGAGTTTCTATACTGTTACAGGATGTTCATAATTTACAGGAATAAACTGATAAAGAGAAGAATTGGGGATTGTGAGAAATATAAGAATTATTCCTGTAAAAGCATAACCTGAGTTACGCCATTTTAAAATCATGTTAAGGCTTTGTTTTACCTTGTATAACCTGATTATATAATTTAGCTGACATTTAAGAATATGAGAAAGGAAGTGTGTAATTCCTGTGTTTTTGAGAAAATGTTTATCTTGCAGGAAATATGCTCTTGGGTCAACTTGCCCTCTTTAATTAAAGGAAGTACGCAATTGATGTTTTTGAGGGGTATTTCTGTTGGGAATTGGGGAATTTCCAGGGTGGAATCATGTACTACATATGTTATATAAGATGTTATATAAGATCTGAAACTGATTCCCAAGGTACTTTATTGACGTGTATTCTGATGTTCCTGAAGACTATAAAAACTCGTGTAAATTGTTTTATTTCCGTCTTTCTCTACTTCAGAGAGAAAGGCCCTTTGCAAAGTAAATAAAAACTCTGTCCCAGGGTTATTTTAGTCTCTGTCTCTTTAAAACGGTAATGGGGTTTACCTGTCGACCACATAAATGGATAAATCCATTTTCAAATACTGAGGAAGATGGGGTAGTGGAGGAACAACTAATAGAGCTGCAAAATGACATTGAGCTGAAGCCAAAGTTTAAGAAATCATACGAAGAGTTTTGGTTACAGAAGGAAATTTCTGATTGCTGTCCTGCACTATGGACAGTGGTTAAGAAGCTCCTTGTTGCACTTGCAACACCATATTTGGTGGAACATGGTTTCAGTGTGGTCACCCAACTTCTCTCCAATCAAAGAAATCGACTCCAGATTACTGAATGTGGTGATTTAAGACTCCTGCTAAGTGACTTAAAACCAGACATTGGGAAACTGGTATCATTTCATCAAGCCCATCCATCACATTAAGAATTTACTGAACAGTGAAGTAGTTACTAAATTTTACTGAGTTTACTAAGATAGTAGTTACTAAGGTTCTTGATAAATGACTATCAGACTTTGAAAACCTGATATCACTGGATCGTGTTCAACAATTTTGTTGAATTAACAAAAGATTTTTAAATTGGATTTTGAATAAATGTGCAATTAATTGTTACAGTTTTGAATTTTACTGTTACTATCTTCCTTAGTGGGTCGTGCAAACCGCTATTCCGAACAATGCTATTTATAGGGGTGGGGGTGGGGGGCACTGAGGATGAGTTTGTAGCACCAAGGGGACAGTGGACTGAAAAAGTTTGGGAACCACTGGTTTATAGTTTCTATTCCAGATCGTTTCCCATTCATCCAAATTTTTATTATGTCCAATATTTTTGGCCCATGCTATCATTGGCTCTTTTACTACCTCTTCCACCCTGTCAAACCCTAATAGATAGTCTGGATAATATTTTTTTTTCTGGACCTATCAGTAATTTGTCTAATTGATTTGTTTCCACCTCAATACCAAATTCTTCTATATCTTTTTTGTATCTGGATTGGATCTGCAAATATGGCCACCAGTCAATATGTATTCCCTGCTCGCCTACGGATTGGTTACTTTTGAGATTTCCTTGATTGTCTAAGAGCTCTTTATAGCTAATCATTTTATTGATTTCTAATGTATTTGGGTATATCCGCCGTGCCCTTAAAACTTCCTTTTTTCAGCAAGCCGGGCTGGCTTAACATATTTTTAAATATTTTTAATTTTTAATTGGTTTGTCATTTTAAACTGGGGCCAAATTAATATATATTCTTTTAATTGTTTTTAATGTTTGTATTGTATGTTTTTACCTGGCTGTACACCGCCCTGAGTCCCTCGGGAGAAGGTGCGGTATATAAATTCGAAATAAAATAAAATAAAATAAAATAAAATAAAATAAAATAAAATAAAATAAAATAATAAAATAAAATAAAATAAAATAAAATAAAATAAAATAAAATAAAATAAAATAAAATAAAATAAAATAAAATAAAATAAAATAAAATAAAATAAAATAAAATAAATAAATATCATGGCTTCCATCGTCGACAGCCAGTTCGGGATTTTCATATATTGTTTTCTTCTAATTTCCTCCCATACTTGTATTAGTGTTTCTCTTATCTTATGTCTATGGAAATACGTTTTGGTCTTTTTCTTTTTATCCCACAGGAAGGCGTGCCACCCTTTTTGCAGGTCGTGTCCTTCCAGGATTAAGATTCTTTTATTTCTTAAATTAACCCATTCCCTTATCCATACTAGGGTGGCCACTTTGTAATATATTTCCCATGCTGGGAGTCCAAAACCTCCCCTACTTCTATTATCTTGCAATGATCGCAATTTAATTCTTGCTTTTTTTCCGGCCCAAATAAGTTTCCTAATAATTTTATTAATTTCTGTAAAAAAAAATATCTAAAATGACAGGTATTGTTTGGAATAGATATAATATTTTGGGCAGGATATTCATCTTTATCAATGCTATCCTGCCCAAAAGTGATAATTGCAGTTTCCCCCATTTTTCCAAATCCTATTTTATTTTATTTTTATTTTTTTTTATTGCAAAAGTTTTACAATTACATTTTCACCCCCTTTCCCCCCCTCAACCCACCCCAAACTTCCCAACCTCCCTAACCCACCCTAACCCTCCCCTCCCCCCAGACTTCCACACAGTATACTCATGTCAAATAAAAGGAAAAACCCTCCTTTGTATATAAAACTTGAACCCCTCCCTCCCCCTTATAAATTTTCATCTTCATTACATCAACCTATTTCTATCTTAATATACCATTTTCAAATAAATTTTCATCCTGATTACCTTAAAAATATTTCTATCTTAATATAACATTTTCAAATAAATTTTCATCCTCAACCTTAAAATATTTCTATCTTAATATTAATATAACATTTTCAAATAAAAGCTATTTGATACTTCCTAGTTTGATATTTGTTCTGAACATAATCTATCCACTTCTTCCATTCCCATTCATAAGTCTCTTGAGAACAATCTTTTAGATATGCTGAAATCTTCGCCATCTCTGCAAAACTGGCCATCTTCAAAGTCCATTCCTCAATCGTGGGCAGCGCTTCATTTTTCCAGTATTTACCTATCAACAATCTTGCTGCTGTTATCATATACAATATCAATTTTGTTTCACCCAATGTAAAACCCTTAACTATACCCAATAAAAACAGTTGTGGAGAAAATTGAATTTTTTTCTTCAAAACATTCTGCATGACCCACCAAATTTTTATCCAAAAAGCCTTAACTTTCTTACAGGTCCACCAAACATGATAATATGTAATGTCTAGACAATCACATCTCCAACATTTAGGCTGCACATTAGGGTACATACACGACAATTTTTTGGGGTCTAGATGCCATCTGTAAAACATTTTATAAAAATTTTCCCTCAGATTCTGTGACTGTGTAAATTTAACATTCTGAACCCAAATTTTTTCCCATGTTTCCAACATCACTGGTTCCTCAAAATTTTGTGCCCACTTAATCATACAATCTTTAACTAGTTCAGTTTCTGAATCCCTTTCTAACAAGACATTATAAAGTCTTTTAATATGCATTGGACCTTTCTCTTTTATGTGTCTAACCAATTCTTCCTCATACATCATAATACCAGTTTTTTGGTCCTCTTTCCATCTCAATTGCAATTGATTATATTGTAACCAAGTTAGATTAATCCCTTCAGCCAACAATGTCTGTAATGTCTTCAGCTGCCATCTGCCCGCATCTGTAAAAAGAACCTCTTTGTATAAAAACCCCCCGAGTGACATTATATTTGTATTCCACAAAGTATGACCAAGATCCAGCCATAGCGGTATTTTATAATCCCATTTGATTCGGTGCTTCTTCCAAACTCTCAACAAGGAATCTCTAAGTATATGGCTTTTGAATACTTTATCCACTTTACTGTCATAAAATAAGTAAGCGTGCCATCCAAATTCCCAATCAAAACTTTCTGCGTTTAGTATTCCAGTCTTTTTTCCTCCAAACCAGTCACTTGCTAAAGTCAAAGCTGCTGCATCATAATATAACTGTAGGTTTGGAAGTTTAAGACCTCCCCTTTCTGGAACGTCTTGCATGATTTTCATTTTTACTCTTGGTTTTTTCTCGTTCCAGACAAACTTGTTCACTCCAGTTTGCCACACTTTTAGTTGTTTATCATTTTTGAGCACCGGAATCATTTGAAACAAAAAAAGAAATCTTGGCAAAATGTTCATCTTAACTGCTGCTATTCTTCCAAGTAAAGACAGCTGCAGTTTTTTCCAAGTCTCCATGTCTTTTTGCACCTCTCGCCACAACACCTCATAATTATTTTGAAACAATTTCATATTTGATTCTGCAACTCCTAGATATTTTACCTTTGGTACAATCTCAAAACCTGCCCTCCTTTCAAGCTCAAATTTACGATCTTGTGTCATATTTTTAACTACCATCTTAGTTTTTTTCTGGTTCAATCTAAAACCTGAAACTTTACCATAGTCTTGTATAATGTCCTTCATCTGGATTATTGATTCCATTGGCTGTGTTAGGGTAACAACCAGATCGTCTGCAAATGCCTTTATTCTGTAATCCTCTTGCCTTATCGTTATACCTTTCAAAGTATTAGAGTCCCTTATTGTGTTTAACAAGACTTCTAGTGTTAAAATAAACAACAATGGGGACAGCGGACATCCCTGTCTTGTTCCTTTTTCGATTTTAAACTCTGTTGTCAAACTTCCATTAATAATAATCTGTGCCTTTTGATCTTGATAAATTGCTGAGACCACCTGAATAAATTGGTCCCCAAAGTCCATCCTTTTTAAAGTCTTTAATAGAAAATTCCAGTCCACTTTATCAAAGGCCTTCTCTGCATCCAGAAAAACCAGCACTGCAGGGATCTGTTTATTCTTCTCAAGATATTCCAATAAATCTATTACTTGCCTTACATTGTCATTCATGTGCCTACCCTCAATAAATCCCGCTTGATCATCATGAATCACCTTTTGAATTACTGGCATCAATCTGTTGGCTAATACTTTTGCATAAATTCTGTAATCCGTATTCAAGAGAGATATTGGTCTGTAGTTCTCTGGTTTTTTGGGACCTGCTTGTTCTTTTGGTATCAAAGAAATATAAGCTGTAGTCCATGATGGGGGTACTTTTCCCCCTTGTTGTATATTACAAAATAAGTCTCTAAGTTGTTCCACCATTTCTGCCTGCAAAGTTTTATAATACACTGCAGTCAGACCATCCGTTCCAGGAGCTTTAGCTGTTTTTAATTGTTTTATTGCTGCTATTATCTCCTCCTCTGTTATAGGATAATTCATTCTTTCCTTTTGTTGCTCAGTGATTTTTGTAACTCTTTTGTTGTCTAAGTATTTTTCTATAAGTCCATTCTGCACCTCCTCTCTGGCATATAGTTTAGTGTAATATTCAAGAAAAGCTTCTTTTATTAATTTCTGTTGAAAAACTTCTTTCCCTCCGATATCAATACTATCAATAGTCCGTATGCTCTGTTTCTTCCTTAATGTGTAAGCCAACCACCTGCCCGGTTTATTGGCGTTGCAGAATGTATTATGCTTCACGTATTGTAAATTTGTTGCAACTTGTTCCGCTATAAGCATTTGGAATTGGTCTTTCAAAAGTTTTATGACACCAAGTATTCTTTCATCTGTTGGGTTTTTAATAAGTAACTGTTCTTTGTTCTTTATTTCTACTTCCAATTCAAGTCTTTTCTTTTGTCGGGTCAACCTATGTTTAAAGTTCATATGAATAAGCACCCCTCTCATATAAGCTTTGCTTGCGTCCCACACAATTTCCATTGGGGTGCCTTTATTCAAATTCATTTCAAAAAACTCTTTCAAATACTTTTTAAGTTCTATTATATTTTTTTCATATCTGAACAAGTTTTCATTTAATCTCCAAGAGCGTCTCTCAGTCTTGCATGTCTCAATTTCTATCCACACTGGGCTATGATCAGTCAAAGTTCTTGGCAGAATCTTTGTTCTTTTTGTCCTAACAAGTAAATCATCTGACAACAAAATGAAGTCAATCCTAGAAAAGGATCTATGTCTATCAGAAAAGAAAGTATAATCCAGTTCTTTTGGGTTATGTATTCTCCAAATATCTTTTAATTCCAGGTCTTCTTTCATATCAAAAAAAGTCTGTGGTAATCTAATCCTTGACTTCGCCAAAGTCTTTTTGTCTAATTTAGAGTCAATTACTCCATTCCAATCTCCCATAATTAAAATAGATCTGTAATCCCATTGAAGTATTTTAGTATGTAGCATTTTATAAAAATAGTCCTGTTGTTGATTAGGAGCATAAATTCCTATCAAAAGAATTTGATTATTAGCAGAAAGTAATTCAATTGCTACAAACCTGCCATCTTGATCAGCTTCTATAAGTTTGGCTGTTAATTTTTTATTTACGTAAATAACCACACCATTCTTTTTTTGGTTAGTTGAAGATATAAAATGTGTTCCTAATTTGGAATTTTTCAAATAGTTTTGATCTTGAGCTGTAATATGCGTTTCTTGTAAACAAATTATATCATTATTATGTTGTTTTAAATATGCAAATACTTTCTTCCTTTTCTGTGTTACATTCAACCCATTCACATTCCAAGATAAACATTTAATCATCATTATTCTCTTTCTGGAGCAAAGAACAGAATATTCGGATTTCATCCGAAATCTTCTGTCCTGCATTCCCCACGGCCCCAGCCTTTTCATCTTGTCTTTCCTGCTGTAACTTTTCTTTAAGTTGCTTGGCTTTTGCTCGGGTTATACGCTGGTCCTTGACTTCAGCCACCCAAGCCGGCTCCAAGATTGGAGAAGGTTCCAGCAAAGGCTCATCCAGAAAACCTCCTTCAGCGCCCTTCAACTCCTCTGATTCCTGCTTAGATTGTTGTTGCGGTTCTTGAGGTTGCTTCTTATCACTCTCCTTAATCTCCAAAACTGTAGATGTACGTGGGGATGGTGTTCTTTCTTTAAAGATATCAGTATAAAATTGCTCCGCCTTCTCCACAGTATTCAAACGGTGTTTCTCTCCCTTATATCTCAAAATTATGCCAGTTGGAGCATCCCAACGAAATGGGATCTGATTATTCTGCAATTCTTTAACAAGAAAGCCAAAATCTTTTCTGGATTTCAACATCTTAGGTGGAAGCTCCTAAATCCTATTTTATTTTTTGAACCAGAGGTATATAGTTGTCTTCTTTTAGAGCTGAGCATCTCGCTGATATCTATATCCCTAAATATTTAATTTTTTTTACTATTTGTAGGTCTAATTCCTTTTCTAATTCTTTCTTCTGAGTTTCTATTAAATTTTTAACCAGCATTTTTTCCCCCTTTATTCAATTTAAATCCAGCTACCTCCCCATACCTTCCTATTTCCCCCAATAATCTCGGGCCCATTTCTAAAAGTTCCTCTATAATGAGTACTACATCATCCGCAGAAGCCTGTGCCTTGTATTCCTCTCTCCTAATCTTTAATCCTTTTATTTCACTGTTTTTTCTAATTCTATTTAATAAGTTTTCTAATGGCAAAATGAATAACAATGGTGACAATGGGCACCCTTGTCTTACACCTTTCTTAATTTGAAATGTATTTGCCATATCCCCATTTAATATTATTTTTGCCCTGTGTGATTTGTAAATTGTTTCTATCATTTTCTCAAAGTTGGTTCCGAATTTCATTATTTTAATTTGCTCAATCATAAATTGCCAATTAATATTTTGGAAAGCTTTTTGGGTGTCCAGGAACACAAGGGCAATTTGTTTCTCCGGATGGGCTTCATAATACTCTAGGGCTGTGATGGCAAACCTATGGCACGTGTGCCACAGGTGGCACATGGAGCCATATCTGTGGACACGCGAGCGTTGCCCTAGCTCAGCTCCAGTGCACATGTGCGTGCCAGCCAGCTGATTTTCAGGCCTTCTGGAAGTCGGGAAACAGGCCATTTCCAGCCTCCAGAGGGCCTCTGGGGGGGATGGGGAAGGCAGTTTTCACCCTCCCCAGGCTCCAAGAAAGCCTCTGGAGTCTGGGGAGGGCGAAAAATGGGCCTACCGGGCCCACCACATGCCAAAATCGGGGCGAGCGTTGGGGGGGCATGTGTGCATGCGCGGGGTGCATTGAATTATGGGTGTGGACACATGCGCACGCGACTACCCGCGCTCCTCCCACTTTTGGCATGTGACAGCAAAAAGGTTAGCCATCACTGGTCTAGGGTGTCCACAACTATTCTTTTTTTTTTTTTGAAAAGTATTTTTTTATTTTTTCCCAACATAAACATAAAATATATCTTTCAAGAGCGAAGTCTCGATCCAGTCACAGATAGGTACAATCGCTTACATTTTTTAAACAAAAAGAAACAAAAGAAAAGAAAAAACTCCATTCACAATTTCCCATTACATCTTTTAAAATTGAAAATCAGAACATTAAAAAAAAACTTTTTTAACATGAATTCTGATATCTTGATCGGAACTATTCTATTATATTACCACCAATTTAATTTCCTAAAGAAGAAATCCTAAATTCATTTTTTTATCCATTTAAAAATTCAATTATATCTGGTTCTTTCCCAACTTCCCTTCATCAAACCTTTTAACAACAATATCAAAAAGTAATTTATTCTAACCTCTTAATTTGATTGATTACCTTACAATTTTATCACCACACATCTTAATTTCAAATTGAATACAGCTCTATTTTTGTTTCAATTTATACGTGAAAGTTCTATCTATATTTCTTAATATCTAGACCCTTTCAACAGATCTCCGAGTCTTAAGCTTTAACAGTTTACCTGTGAGGGATCTCATGAAGATCGATGGTTCGTTGAGGGCGCTTCCAAGAAAAGGCAGCATGCAAGGATGCAATCAAGTTAAATCTTTATTTAGGAATAAAGTAGGTAAAATGAGTTCCCTGGCATGGAGGCATCCATGCCTGGAATAAGCCCATGGATCAGTCCCGTAGGAAGCTAGAACAAGAGCCAGCGAGCAGCCCCTGTGCAGGGGTTCTTATGGGGGCCCTTGGCCCCTCCCTTACCAAGGTGTGTGAGGGGGCCAGAAGGCCATTAACTCTCCCCAATGGGGCTGCAGGGGCCGGAGCCCCCTGACCCACCAGTGGGATCAAAGGTGCCTCTTTGCTCCCATCTGCTGGCCTTTTAAGAAACTGCCATGGCTGGCACAAAACACCTAACATTACCTTTAATTTTACGCATTTCATATTAGACAAATTTATCTCAACATCAGTATCCTCCTCCATAACTCCTACTATTGTTTGGCTGATTTCCAGCATAGTCTCCTCCATACCTCCTTCCATTGTTTGGCTGATTTCCAGCATATTCTCCTCCAAATCTCCATCTCTTGTTTGGCTAGTATTACCAGCATGCTTTTCTCCACTCCTAGATCTATTATTTTAGCTGTTTTATTTGACAAATTCACAGCCTATTACATAGTTGCTTTTTCAGCGTATTCTGCTCTGTATCTCCCCCCCCCCCAATTTTATATAAACATATATTTCAACAACTATCTTCTCACATATTTTCTCCTAGCTTGTAAATTTCCCTTAAAATCTTCTCTCTTCATATTTATTCTTATTTTTCTATAGAAATCACATTTTTTTCCGCTTTAAAAATCACTTTCCTCTGTTTATTTAATCTGTAAATATTTCTTATTGAAATTCAAAAAAATGTTCTTCCTTTGGGATCTATGTATTTTTGTTCAGTGACAATCCCTCCCTTAATATATATTGCGACCCCTTTCTTTCTTTTTTTCCGATAGTGCTGTGTATGCTTTCCCTAATTTACTATATTCCAGGTACCTTTCATCTTGTTTCTGTATATGAACCTCCTGAAGGCATATTATATCAATATTTTGTTTGGCTAGTTTTGTGAACATCTGTCTTCTCTTTTTGGTCTCATTAAATCCTTTTACATTCATCGATAGGAGTTTCCAATCTTCCATTTTTTGGGGTTTCCTGTCAAGAGTTAGTATTTATTCGGCCTTGTGACCCTTTGTGTTCTTGTTTTATTTCCTTTTGTGTCTCTGTTCTCTTTTTCTTCTGTGTCTTCCTTCTCCAAAGGTCCTTCTTTAAGGTCTCGTTGGTGAGGGGTTTCTTCTTCCTGAGTTATCGTCTCTACTTCTTCCTTGCTACTCTGTTCTTCTTCCATTCCTATCAGTTGGTCCAGGAAGTCTTGCGCTGTCACTAGACTGTCTATCTTTATTTTTTTCCCTTGCCATGTGATTAGCATTCCTTCTGGCAGTGTCCATCTAAATAGGATATTTCTTTTGTTTAGTTGCATAGCGAGGAAGCAGTAGTCTCTTCGTAGCTCCCTTACTCTTCTGGGGACTTGTTTCAACATTATGACTTCTTTCCCCTTATACATCATCGGTTCTTCTCTGGTTATGTTATATAGGATATCACAGACTTTTTTCCTGGTAAATCTAATGTGGACCTCTATTGGTAACTTATGTCTTCTGGCGTAATTTGTCTGGACTCGGTATACCTCGTCCAATTCTGTTATTATTTCTTGCTTGTCCCTCTGTAGGGCCTCTGCAATCATTTCCGCCATTACCTGTCCCAGATCTTCCTCTTTCCCTTCAGTTACATTCTGAAATCTCAAATAAAACACCGCCGGTCCATTTCCAATTGTATTACAGAATCTTCAAGTTCTCTGTTCTGGGCCATCAGCTTTTGGTCTACCTGTTCCAGTTTCCTTTCATTTTGTTCCATTTTGGTTTCTACATTCTTTATTTTTTGTTCATTTTTGTAGATTGAATCTTGAATGGCATTCATTTTTCAGTCCAGAGTCTGGATATCTGTTTTCAGTTCATTATGATTACTGGACAGTTTCTCCTGCATCTTGACCATCGTCTCCTGTATTAATGTTAAGGTGGTTTGCATGGCCTGCATTGTTGGAATTACAATGGATTTTTCCATCTTCATCTGCCCTTCTGTTGACCATTGAGTTGAAGGGGATGCAGTGGTAACTGTTGGGTTTGATGTAGTTTTCTTTCCCACCTTTAAAGTTGTTTTATTTATTTATTTATTTATTAAATTTTTATACCGCCCCCTCTCCTGAAGGACTCGGGGTGGTGAACAGCCAAGATTAAAAAACATATAATATAAACATTAAAATACATTTAAAAGAAAAATTAAATCCAAAATGGCTTCCCAATTTAAAATGCCTTACCCATAACCCTATAATTAAAACAAATTTAAAATTTCCACGTGTAAAAGGGGGAAGATTTAGGCCAGGCCAGCTTGATGAAATAGAAGAGTCTTAAACGCGCAGCGGAAGGTGCGCAGATCCAGGATCCTCCGTATCTCCGGGGGAAGCTCGTTCCAGATCGTAGGTGCCCCCACAGAGAAGGCTCTCCCCATAGGGGCTGACAGCCGACATTGTTTGGCCACGGCACCTGGAGGAGCCCCTCTTTATGGGAGCGTACTGGCCGGTGGGAGGCTATTGGTGGTAGCAGGCGGTCCCGTAAATAACCAGGTCCTAAGCCATGGAGCGCTTTAAAGGTGATAACCAGAACCTTCAAGCGCACCCGGAAGACCACCGGGAGCCAGTGCAGCTCGCGCAGGAGAGGTGTTACATGGGAACTCCACGTTGCTCCCATAACCACCCACGCGGCCGCATTCTGCGCCAGTTGGAGCCTCCGAGTGCACCTCAAGGGGAGCCCCATGTAGAGAGCATTGCAATAGTCCAGCCAAGAGGTAACGAGGGCATGAGTGACTGTGCGTAGGGAGTCCCGATCTAGAAAGGAGCGCAACTGGCGGATCAGGCGAACCTGATGAAAAATCCTCCCGGTCACGGCCGTCAAATGCTCTTCTAAAGACAGCCGTGAATCCAGGAGGACGCCCAAGTTGCGAACCCTCTCCGTGGGGGCCAATGATTCACCCCCAATAGTCAGCAATGGCGTCAACTGACTATATCGGGACGTCGGAAACCACAGCCACTCGGTCTTGGATGGGTTGAGCCTGAACCTGTTCTTCCCCATCCAGATCCGTACGGCCTCCAGGCACTGGGACATCACTTCAAGGGCATCGTTGGGGTGATCCGGGGTGGAGATGTACAGCTGGGTGTCATCAGCGTACTGATGGTACTCCACCCCGAAACCACGGATGATCTCGCCCAGCGGCTTCACATAAATGTTGAACAGGAGAGGCGAGAGGACCGACCCTTGCGGCATCCCACATATGAAGGGCCTCGGGGTCGACCTCTGTCCTCCTGTCAACACAGACTGTGACCGGTCAGAGAGAAAGGAGGAGAACCACCGCAACACAGTGCCTCCCACCCCCAACTCTTCCAACCGGTGCAGCATGATACCATGGTCGATGGTATCAAAAGCCGCTGAGAGATCTAACAGGACCAGGACAGAGGAGCAAGCCCTGTCCCGAGCCCTCCAGAGATCATCAACCAACGCGACCAATGACGTTTCCATGCTGTACCCAGGCCTGAAACCCAACTGGAATGGATCCAGATATGACGCTTCATCTAGGTACCGGGGAAGCTGTCCCGCAACCACACTCTCAACAACCTTCGCTACAAAACGAAGGTTGGAGACTGGACGATAATTAGCCAATATTGCCGGGTCCAGGGAAGGCTTCTTGAGGAGGGGCCTCACCACCGCCTCCTTAAGGGAGGAGGTGTTGTGGAAAGGCTTGTCATTTCTTTCAGTATCCTTCTCTGATCCCCCAAAATCCTATATATATATATTTCCAAACTATCATCCACTATTATTACCTATTTGTCTTATTCTTGTTCTTCTTATCTTTTCTCGTGTTAGTCTATAGTATCCCACTAATGATCTCCCAGTATTTTAATCAATAGAGACTTATATCTTTTAGCTTATGCCTTGTACTTTCTTATCTCTTCTATTCTTGTATTTTATATATTCTATAATACATATATTCTCTAATTAAGTTAGTCAAAGTAGTCTTAAAGGTAATCTTAAATTTCTATACAATAAAGTCTATATTTAAACATATAAAGAATAGATTAAATCAATATCAGAGTCTATATTTCAATTAATATTCTAATAGATTATAGAGTTAATATTTAGTAAATTATACTTAGTTAATAATTAGCAATTAGCTTACTTTTCAAGTATTCACAAATTAATTAATTAATCGCTCAACAATAATTTAGGAGAGGGGGAGGGGGTAGGAGAATAACAAAATAAAGAGTAGTTATATTAATAGGTATACTGCAAAACACTGTTCAGAGGTTATTCCACGCTGTTATATTAAAGTTCTTTTCAACATTCATACAACCACCTTTTCATACGTATAGTTCTTAAATTTCTGGTGTCTTTTTAAATTATTATCGATGTTCTTCTTCTGTCATCACACTTTCCTTGTGATTTTCCATTCAAATATTAGTTCAAGTATGAGTCCAGCTATCTTATAATAGTGCTTTCTTTCTTTCACAGTTCTAATAGTCAATCCTCTTTCTCCATTTGTACTCTACAATGGCGGCTCTTTCTACTTCCTTTCTTTTCGGCCCCAGTCTTATCTCCTTCTATCTCTCCACAATGCCAGCACTCTCTCCTATTTGCTATTCACTCACAGATTTAACCAACTTTTCCTCTCCATGCCTCTGCTGTACCGAAAGTGTTGTTTCTCTTCGATGTCATTTTGTCAGTTGAAATTATTCTGCTGATTCATTCTCCATCTGCCCAGTCACCGCTCGATCTCCTTTAATGAGTCCTCTATTCTGACAAGACAGATCTCACTTCTCCAAATTCTTGCGCCTTTACGGTGTTCCGGCAAATCTCCACTACTAACACCGTCTGCTCCGATCTTCTTCTCTCCCCTGCTACTTGTCAGCTTATCGCAGCCTCGAGTCTGCCATTTCAAAATGACAGACGCATTTGCGCTGGGTTAACAGAGGCGTCCATTTGAGTGGCAAGCGCTCACCCCACGCTTTGCTGCTCTCCGGACTCCCTCTCTGGTTCACAATGCCCTCCAGGCTCTTGCGCCCCTAAGGGTCCCCAAAACACGAAGAAATCCGGGGTTGAAGAGCGGGGATCGCTCTCCTTCCACCATCTCGCCACGAATCGCCAACCGGAAGTCTCCCGCGGCTCGCCTTTTAAACCCCCCTCAGTTTGCCGGCTGGCCACTGACAGCATTTCATTTTTCCTGCCGCGAATCCCATCCAATCCGCAGCGGTCATGCAAATTCCTACGTCCGTCCGTACGTAACACCCCTCCCCTCCTAGCTGAAAGATTGTCCAATCTGTGACCTACGTATGTAACGTAGTCACTCAAGTAGGCGGGGCGTCTGATGGTTCTACTGGGCCTGCACAGCTCAGTCGTCCCTGGGATTTCAGCCAGCACAGTCGAGCCTGTTGTTGCTCCCGCCGGCTGAGATGGAACCTCCTGGAACTCTTCATTGCGTGTGGTGGGCTCTGGCCTATCCTCCCTGCCCTCTACTCCTGGAGCGTCTCGGGGGACCTCGCTGGGCTCCGGTAAGTCCCCGGTATTGACTCTCCTGTTTGACTTTAATTTGTCAGGCTGGTTTGTTGGTAGGAGCGGTGCAGAGTTTTCCGTGCCTCCCATCTCGGGTGTGTATGCTCCTCGGGGCAGAGTCTCAGGCCTTGTGGTTTGTGATTCTTTTGTTGCCTCCATACCTCCACCCTCTTTGTGTCTTAGTAGTGACTCTCCCCACCTAGTCCAGAGTTGGTCAATGTGCCTCCTCCATATTTTTCCATCTTCTAACTCCACCTTATATGATTTGGGCCCTGTAATAGCAATCACTTTAGCTTTTACCCATGTCGGATGCCCTGCATAGTTCTGTGCAAACACTAGATCATCCACTTTAAACTCCTGTTCTTGTTTGGATGAGTATAGGGGTGTATCCGGGTGATACTCTGGGTGTAACCGATCCAACCGGGACCGCAGTCTCCGGCCCATCAGCATTTCAGATGGGCTCTGGTTGGTGGCCGAGCTGGGAGTAATATGTTGGGCAAGGAGGAATTTGTCAATTTTCTCCTGCCAGTTTCCTGGACCCATTCTGGTGAGGGTCTCCTTGATGAGTCTCACCATTCGTTCCGCCTGCCCATTACCAGCCGGACAATACGGTGCCACCAGGGCGTGCCTAATCCCCATCTCCGCCAAAAATGACTCCATTTCCTTAGCTGTCAGATGAGGCCCATTATCAGATACTAACATGTCAGGTAACCCATGTGTCGCAAACATTCTCCTTAACGCCCGAATGGTTGCCTTCATTGTCATGGAGGGCATCAATATCACTTCTAACCACTTTGAGTATGCATCTATTACAATTAAAAACGTTTGTCCCCCCATGGGTCCCACAAAGTCTATGTGTATCCATGACCATGGTCCCTTGGGTGCATCCCACTCCATCGGTGTTGTGCGTGGTGGCGCTGGTCTCGTTTCTTGGCAGGGCGTACACGTTGCCACCCATTCCATAATGTCCTTATCAATTTGTGGCCACCAGAGGTAGCTCCGGGCCAGCACCTTCTTGCGCACAATCCCTGGGTGCCCCACATGCAATGTTTCCCACACTTGTCCTCTCAAACTTCCTGGTATGATTACTCTCTCCCTGCATAATAAACATCCCTTCATTGCTGAGAACTCCATTTTCTTATTTTTGAATGTTCGGAATTCCTCCCCTACCTTTTCTTGTGGCCACCCCCTCAACACCCAGTTCAGAACTCTGGCTAACACAGTGTCCTTTCTGGTCTGGTCTGCAATTTTGTGTGATGTGGTTGGGCTGGCCAGGTCAACATCGATCAGGAGCACCCTCGTCGCTGGTGCCGGGTCTTCCACTAATTCTGGTGTTGGGCATCTGCTGAGACCATCTGCGTTGCCGATGCTGGTTCCGGGCCGATGGGTCAGCTTGTAGTTGTATCCGGTGAGAAAAATGGACCATCTTATCATCCGGGGTGCCATAATATTTGGGGCTTGCTTGTCTCCCATTAGTCCAAGCAAAGGTTTGTGGTCCATGATTATCTCAAATTGCCGGCCGTAGAGGTATTCGTGGAAGCGCTTGACCCCAGCCACCACTGCGAGCGCTTCCTTGTCCAACTGGCTGTAGTTTCTCTCTGCTGGCGATAGCGTTTTGGAGTAGAATGCAATGGGGGCTTCGTGTCCATTAGGTAGTTGATGGCTGAGGACGGCTCCTACTCCCAAGGGGAAAGTGTTGCATGTTAGTAGTAATGGAAGGTTTTCTGTGTATTGGATGAGGACGCTGTCCGATGATAGTAACTGTTTCACTGCGGAGAATGCGTTGTCCTCTCATTGTTCCCACTTCCAGGCAGTCATTTTACCGAGGACTTTGTGGAGCAGTTCAGCAACAGTCACCTTTTGCTTCAAGAAAATTCCATAAAAATTCAGTAACCCCAAAAACGCCTGTGTCAGGTGTGCCTCCTTTCAATACTCAAGAAAGAAAAACCCCGACTCCATTTTCATAGAGAAAGGTACTTTTACTGAGTAAGAACTGAATGCAACCAAAGAAAAGCAAGGTCTGAGGCAATAGGTGCGAAAATCACATATAGAAAGCATCCTTAAAACCCTCCCCCCAATTGTCCAGTCAAGATTATCCAATCCACATCCCCCCCAGGGGTCATGTGGGGTGCAGCTTCCGATGGTGCCATCCTCCTGGTATGCCACGACGGTTGACCTTGAGTGGTTATCAGCGCTCTTCCCAGCTGCAGAGAAAACACTGAGGAAAACTTTCTCCCCTCTTCTCCACCAGCTCACTTCCCCCCCTCCCAGACATCCAAACACCTCCCCCTCCCCCCGTTACAATGGCAGCCGAGCAAGCAAGCAATAAAAAGGTGGAGGCTGACATTCAGCCCTCCTGCAGAAGAGACATTATTCCTTCAAGAAAAACAGAATGAGGGAAAATAGATACTGTAATTACATAACCAGGAAAATGAGTACAGCTCCAAGATTAAGGTTTATCAGGATATTTGGAATAAAATAATTGCAGCTGCTTTGGAGCCCTAACATCTCGCTTATTTACCCATTCAGACTGATCTAGAGGGAAATGTTTCCAGGCCACCAAGTACTGCACCTTACCGCGATGTTTCCTCGAATCCAATATTTCTTTGACTTCAAAATGCTGTTCCCCTTCAATGAGTACAGGGACAGGAGGAGGTTCTTGGTCTGGATGCAAAGGGGACGAACGCTCTGGTTTCAGCAAACTGCCATGACACACCGGATGAATCCTTCACAAGGTTTTAGGCAGGTCTAATTGCACTGTAACTGGGTTGACTATGCGTACGATAGGGAAAGGACCCATGTATTTGGGCCCAAGTTTTTTCGACTTTTGGGTAGTTTGCAAGTACTTGGTGGAAAGGAAAACCCTATCTCCTACCTTATAATCCTTACCCTGAAGTCTTTTCTTATCAGCTTGGACTTTATGAGCTTGGTGAGCCTCATCCAGGGCCTTACGTGTTACGGACCAAGTACCATGTACAGTAGCTGTTCAATCCAGTCAGCCAAAGAAGGTATCTGTGGGTTTTCCTGAGGTAACTCCGGGATGGGCACAAAGTCTTGGCCAGAGGCTACCTTAAAGGGGGTAAACCCAGTACTGCTGTGTATAGAGTTATTATAGGTGACCTCTGCAAACGGCAACAAGTCCGGCCAGTTATCTTGCTGATAATTTATGTAACATCTAAGGTATTGTTCCAACACCGAGTTAGTTCTTTCACAAGCCCCATTGGTCTGAGGGTGGTGGGCAGAGCTTAACCCCTGGGCAGAGCCTAACAACCCCAGGAACTCCTTCCAAAAGTGGGAGGTGAACTGGACCCCTCTGTCCGAGATTATTCACTCTGGAGCCCTGTGTAGTCTGTACACATGTTGGACAAACAATTTAGCTAGAGTTTTAGCTGAAGGGATCTTGGGACATGGGATAAAATGCACTTGTTTAGAAAACAAATCAGTAACCACCAAAATGACTGTATTCCCTCCACTTTCAGGCAACTCAACAATAAAATCCATGGAGATATCCTTCCATGGGGCTCCCAGCCTGGCTACACTCTGAAGCAACCCAGGTGGTTTCCCAGGAGGCCTCTATGTTGAAGCACATATGGGGCAGCTCGCCACGTAGGCTTCTATGTCTTTCTTCAGCGCCGGCCACCAGAATTGTCGTTTAACTAAATGTAATGTCTTCACGAAACCAAAATGTCCAGCGATTTTAGCATCATGGGCGTATTGTAATACTGTCCCTCTCAGGCTGGCGGGGATGTACAGTTTGGCTCCCATCCAGGCAAGACCCTCCCGAAGTGTACACTCATTGGAGTAGGCTAAAAACCACTCATCAGTTTTTAGTGCTTCTTTCAACTGCTTGCTCTAGTCGCCGGACAAGGTTAGTTCTACTTTTGCCTGGGCTCTGGTAACCACTGGTGCCGCCAGCTGTTTTAAGTGGATAACCGGACAGATTACTTCCTCTCGAATGCTATTGCATTGAGGCAGTCTCGAGAGGACATCTGCCATAAAGTTCTTCCCTCCAGGAAGGTAGCAGAGGGAGAAATTAAATCGGTTAAAGTATTGGGCCCAGCGGACTTGTTTAGGTGACAGTTTTCGTGGCATTTTTAAAGCCTCTAAGTTTTTGTGATCAGTCCACACTTCAAAGGGGTGCTTCGTCCCTTCCAGGAAATGCCTCCACATTAACAGCGCCTAACGAACAGCAAAAGCCTCCTTCTCCCAGATGGCCCATCTCCTCTCGGTCTCAGATAATTTCCGAGAGGTATAGGTGCAGGGTTGCAAATTCCCCTCGGCATTTGCTTGGAGTAACACCACCCCGATGGCCACATCGCTGGCATTGGCCTGAACAAGAAACGGGGCTTCCATGTCAGGATGTTTAAGGACCGGTTCGGCAGCAAACAGTCGTTTCAGTTTCTCAAAAGCCGCCTGACAGTCCATAGTCCACTCGAGAGGCCAGGAGGGTTTTGGCCTCACCTCTCCTTTTGTTTTCAGTAGGTTATTAATCGGTAAGGCAATTTTTGTGAATGAGGGGATGAACTGTCGATAGAAATTAGCAAAACTCAAGAAACTTTGTAGTTGTTTCTACAAAGAAACAACGGCATACACGGTGGGGTGTATGCCATTCCCATCAATTAGGTAGCCCAAGAACTCGATTTGTTCTGCCCCAATTTTACATTTCTCTTTTTTGACTTTGAGTCCCTTTGCTTGAAATCTCCTTAATGTTTATCTTACTTGGCTCATGAGTTGCTCCATTGTTTTCCTGGAGATTAGCACATCGTCAAAGTATGGGACGACTCCCGGGATGCCTTGCAGGAATCGTTCCATGAGGCTTTGAAAAAGTCCAGGGGCCACACTCACGCCAAATTGCAGCCAGTTGCATTTGAATGCTCCTCTGTGTGTCACAATGGTCTGGGCTTCCGCTGTGGTGGCATCCACTGGCAGTTGCTGATATGCCTGGGCAAGGTCTAATTTAGCGAAAACCTTGCCGCTTCCTAGTGAATGCAGGAGGTGTTGTACCACGGGTACCGGATATGTGCTCTGCTGCAATGCTTTATTTATTTTTTTTAATTTGTAAACTTTATTAAAACACATATAAAACACATATACAAACATATAAAAACATTTACACAACAAACAACATATAAATAAATCTTTATGTTTCGTATTGGTCCTTCAATTAGTACAGTTGTATTTATTCCCCTTAGTCTTAACCTAATAATTTCCTTTTTCCATTTCCCCCTCCCCATTCTTCTCTTCCCCTAAGAATTCCCCCCTTATTAATCTATATACTATATATTTGGATTATCCCTTTCTTTTTAAATTTCCCTCTACAGATTTATCTGCCCGTAGGAAGTTATTTATATACATATTTACACTTTTATCCTATCCTTCTTCTAATTGTATTTCTTTGGTAGTGGCATTATGCCATTGGTACCACTTATTCCATATTTTGTAGTACTCTGTCTCTTCCTTTTCCTTTAACTCTTTTGTTAGCATATCTATTTTGGCACACTGTGTAATTTTGTCCATTACTTCTTCTTTCATTGGGATTTTTTCCTGTTTCCAAATTTTAGCATACGTTATCCACGCTGCCGTTAGAATATGTATCAACAAATATTTTATTTCTTTAGGATATGTTTTGGTGAAGATTCCTAACAGGAAAATTTCTGGTTTCTTCTCTATTTGTAACTTGGTAATTTGTTCCAGCCATTTCTTAATATTGGACCAAACTTTCTTTGCCGCCGGGCACGTTCACCATAGATGGTAAAAGGTACCTTGTGAGTTTTTATATTTCCAACAGAGTGAGCTGTTTTTCGGATGAATTTTAGCCAATCTTGTGGGCGACATATGCCACCTATAAAACATTTTCAGCTGATTTTCCTTGTATGCCACCGCTAATGTTACTTTTGTGTTCAGTTGCCAAAGTTCTTCCCATTTCTCCAGATCTATTGTATATTTGAAGTTTTGCATCCATTTAATCATCGTATTCTTAACTGTTTCCTCCTCCATTTTGTATCGCAACAGGAATTTATAAATTTTACTAATTAGTTTCTCTTCTGAATCCAGTATGATTTTATCTAATTCTTGTTTTTCTTTGTAAATTTCATATGTTTTTATATATTCCTTATGTTTCGATTGAATCTGTGAGAAGGTCCACCAATCGATTTCTCTATTTAAAACTGTTTCCAATTGTTGTTTAGTTTTCAATTTCCCTTGATAATCAGTTAAGTCTTTATATCTAATTATATCTTTGGGTTCTATTAAGTTTGGATGCCTTAACGCTTCTGATGGTGAAAGCCAAATCGGGATTTTTATATACTGTTGTTTTTTAATTTTGAGCCAAATTAATAGCAGTGCGTTCCTAATTGTGTGTCTTTTAAAGTAAGTATGTGTTTTATATTTTTCGTCCCATAGAAAGGAGTGCCAGCCCGCTTGTAAATCATGACCTTCTATTGTTAATATTCTGCTGTTTTTCAGTTCCATCCAATCTTTAACCCATGATAGCACTGCCGCTTGATAGTAAAGTTCCCAATCCGGGAGTGCTGTTCCTCCCCTGTCCTTGGTGTCCTGGAGTAACTTCAATTTTATTCGTGGTCGTTTCCCCTGCCATATGAATTTAGAAATCATCTTATTTAAAGTTTCAAAAAAAAATTTCTCTAATTTTATTGGCACAACCTGGAACAGGTATAGCAACTTTGGTAAAGTATTCATTTTAATAGTGGAAATTCTTCCCATTAAAGAGATCTGTAAGTTTTTCCAATTATCCAAATCTTTTTTTATCTGTATCATTAATTTATCATAATTGTTTTCTCTTATTGATGAGGTTCTTGGTGACAGCCAGATCCCTAAGTATTTTATTTTCTTCGTTGCTTGGATTTGTATTCTGTTCTCCAGTTCTGTCTCTTGAATCTTCGTGAGGTTTTTTAGTATTAATTTCGATTTATTCCTATTTATTTTTAGACCAGACACCTCCCCAAATTCTTCTATTTTCTTAAACAACTTTGATACTATTTCTAATGGCTCTTCTGCTATAAATACAAGGTCATCAGCAAAAGCCTGAACCTTGTACTCCTCTCGTCTTATTTTTAACCCTTTAATTTCTTGGTCTTCCCTAATTTTTTTTAGCAAAATCTCCAATGTTAAAATATACAGTAGCGGAGAAAGTGGACAGCCTTGTCTAACCCCTTTTGTTATATCAAATTGATCGGTCATGTCGTCATTCAGAATTCCTTTTGCTGTTTGTTTGGTATATATTTCTCCTATAATTTTTCCGAAGTTTGTTCCGAATTGCATACTCTCTAATTGCCCTTTTAAAAATTTCCAATTTAAGTTGTCAAATGCTTTTTGGGCATCAAGGAAAACCAGTGAAGCTTGCTTTTCCGGATGTGCTTCGTAATATTCAAGTGTATTTATTATTACTCTCATATTGTTCTTAATTTGGCGGCCCGGCAGAAATCCATTTTGGTCCATATGAATATAATTATTCAGTACTTTTTTGATTCTTTCCACTATACTTGCAAATACTTTATAATCTGTATTCAATAGAGATATTGGTCTATAGTTTTGAATTAATTGGTGATCAGTATCATCTTTAGGTATGATTGTAATTATGGCTTCCATCCAAGTTAGCAGGATTTTTGTCTTCTCTAAGGCCTCATTGTATAGCTCCAGCATGATCTCTCCTATTATTTTTTGTACAATTTTATATAATTCCACCGGTAAGCTGTCTGGTCCCGGAGTTTTATTATTTTTTTATTTTTTCAGTGCAGCTTCCAATTCCATCTTAGTTATTGGCCTATTTAACATTTCTCTTTGTTCGTCTGTAATTACTGGAATATCTGATCTTTTTATATATTGTTTTATCTTTTCATCTTCTACTTCTTCTTGTTTATATAAATTTGCATAAAATGTCTGGATAATTTCTTTTTTCGCTTTCCTGCTGTAGTGGATTTCTCCATTTGCATCTCTAAGTTGGTGTAACATCCTTTTATCTTTATCTTTTTTTTATCTGTAGGCCAGCCATCTATCAGTTTTGTTCGCAAACTCAAAGTAATTCTGTTTGGCCATTTTTATTTTCTGAGCTAGTTCTTTTTGGTTTATCAAGTTTAAGTTATGTTTAATTGTTTTCCATTCTTCTTTTATTTTTTTACTATGAGGATATTGTTGAAGTTTATATTCTATATTTTTTAATTCTTGATACAATTTATCTAACTGTTGTTTCTTTTCTTTATTCTTTTTCCCTATATATGCGATAGTCAGGCCCCTTATATATGCTTTTGCCATATCCCAAGTATTCTGTAAGGAAGTGTCCTCTTTTTTATTTATTTTAAAGAATAATTCTAGTTCCTTTTCTACGAGACCGCCTTCTGCCACCAGTAGCCCCTCACCTACCAGTACGCTCCCATAGAGAGGGGCTCCTCAGGGTGCCGTCGGCCAAACAGTGTCAACTGGCGGCCCCCAGGGGGAAAGCCTTCTCTGTGGGGGCACCCGCCATCTGGAACGAGCTCCCCCCGGAGATACGGAGGATCCCAGATCTGCGCGCTTTCCGCCGTGCCATCAAAACATTTTTATTCCAGCAGCCTGGCCTAGCCTAACCTCCCTTTTAAATTTTTTAAAAAATTTTTAAAAATTTTAAATTTTAAATTTGTCTTATGAATTTGGGGTGTTTTAAATTTTGTTTTCCGGGCCAATTATTTAATTGTATTTTAATGGTTTTTTAACATTTGTATTATATGTATTTTATTTGGCTGTTCACCACCCTGAGTCCTTCAGGAGTAGGGCGGTATACAAATTCAATAAATAATAATAATAATAATAATAATAATAATAATAATAATAATAATAATAATAATAATAACATCTGTTTAAATTCTTTTTGTTTACAAATTCTTTGATTCATTGTCCACCTCCTAAATCTTTTTTCTCCTTTCCAATTTACCAGAATTGGGTTATGGTCTGCCCATTGATTTACTTCTATCTCTATTTTTTCAACCCGATTTCTAATATTTGCAGTCATCCAAGCCATGTCAATCCTGGACCAGGATTGATGGGGATGAGAGTAAAAGGTGAACTGACTCTGATCCTCATGGGTTTCCCTCCAAACATCTCTCAAATTTATTTCCATGGCCATATCAAAAAATTCTTTTGGCTAGATTGTTAATTCCATCGCCCATATTAGGGTAACATCAAGTTCTGTTTCCAACAGTATATTCAGTATCTTCGATTACCATCTGCCCCCATCAGTAATAAATGTTGTCGTATATAAAAAACCACCCAAGTGACTTTATATTTATATTCCATATAATATCTTCTGTAATGTCTAGATTATTAATTCCAACCACCGTGTTAGGGTAACAACCAGATCTTCTGCATGCCCCACCATAATTCTCGTGCCTTATAGCTCAACATATACGTAATCCGTTTTACGAAGAGTACAAAATAGAAAGTTCCAATCCACTCAGTTAGAGGCCTTCTTCCACATCCCTAAGGCACAGCACTGCAGAGATCTGTCATTCTTCTCAAAATAGTACAAGTCAATAATTTACCTCAGCTATATTTTCATTTTAATCGTCTCTTAAGTAACTGGCATTAGACTGTTGTTTAGTCTAAGATTTTTTAGTTTTGTAGGACCTGCTTCTTCTTTTCTTAACTTTTTGTGGTTTAGATCTCCATTCTGGATGCCTTTCTAGAACTTGTATATCAGCTGATTGATTTCCATGCTGGTCTGTAACTTGATGAAACATCGCATTAAAATCCAAAGCCGCCTCTCTTGTATTTGTAAGTAATCCAGCTATAACCTTTAAAGGAGAATCCAAAAGCGGCTCGTCCAAAGGAGCCTCTGTGACTTGTTGTTTTTCCATTATCTCCATCTCCATCTGCTTAGCCTGGGTTTCAGTCTCTTGTTCATTTTGCATTTCTTTATTCCCCTCCTGTGTTCCTAACACTGATGGCATACATGGAGATGTTAAATCCATTTTAAGAACCTTGTAGTAAAATTCTTCTGCTTTTTCAACAGTATTTAATTGATATCTTTCTCCTTGGTATCTCAATATTATACCAACTGGAGCATCCCACCTAAATGGGATGTTTTGTTTCTTTAGCTCAGTCACCAAAAATCCAAATTGCTTTCTATCTTTTAACATCTTGGACGGCAACTCTTTATATATCCAAATCTTTCTTCCATTCAGTTCTAAAGTAGAGTTAAAAGATTTTTGCACAATATCATTTCTTGTTCCTTTATCTGTAAAGTAAATCACCACATCTCTAGGCAACTGCCTTTGCTTTGCAATCCAAGAATTTACTCTGTAGGCCTTATCAATCTTACAGGATACCTCTTCAGGACGAACCTTTAAAATTACAGCCAGAACTTCAGCAGACATCTTTCTCAAATCATCTCTATTATTTTCCTGTAATCCCCTCATTCTGACCGCAAATTCCATGGACCTGTATTGCATCATTGTAACTTCTTTTTCAATCCTTTGTTTTATATTATCTGCATTGTAAGTCTCGTGTTCAGCTTCCTTTTTAGACTTTACTTCTGAGCTATTGTCTTGAATATTTATCAAATCATTTTCAATTCTTTGTATTTTATTGTCCAAATTATAAATCTTATCATCAACTTCCTCCATTTTAGACTCTAGTTCTAAGTTAGTATCTTTATCCATCTTTATAACTATTTCTGAAAAAGTTTTCAAAGCTGTTACAAACTGTTGTTTCAAATTGGCATATTTTTGTTGTACCAACTCTTTAATTTCCTGCCTGAATTTTTCAAGATTCTGGTTCACAATCTCATCATGTCTTGCCATCTCCTCCAAGACAAATTCTTTTAGGTTAAAACCTTTCTTCTGAGTCTGCAAATTCAAAACTTGTTCATATGGTTTATAAATTTTTCTTTTCAATTCTAGCCAGCGCTATTATTTCTGCTACTTTGTAGCTTGTTAAACTATTCAGGTGGAAGGACTTTCGCTTTCAGCTTTCTTCTTCTCAAGCCTCAGCCAGTCGCCATTTTAAACTTTTTTTCCTTTGCTTTTAAGATCGCTTATAAAATTGTTAAAAATACTTGCGATTTAGGGTCCAAAGTCCGGATCTCATCCTATTTGTTTAAACAATCTGTTAATTTTCATTGAATGGCTTGGTCCCGTCGCCTGGCTCTGCAAAAAGCAGAGTTCTCCCGAAGCCCGGAGCAGCGGCGAGCAGAATAGGGAGCCTCATCCTGCTTCGTCCCCAAGAGTAAAACAAAAACTCTGGGGACTTCGCAGAGGGCTCTACCTGCCCTCGCCGGGTCTATCTCACATTTCCTTAAGGAAAGCTGAAAGACATTACAGAAGATATTATATGGATTACAAACTTAAAGTCATTTGAGGATTCTGTTTATATATGGAAATATTTTTTAGTGGTGTGGTGTGGGCAGAAGAACGAAGATATTAAAATATCATGTATGGTAGACCTGTAGCAAAATGGGTGGAGATAGGTTAGGTTACTGATTGTTTAGCTTAGTAAAAGGGATGTTATGTTTAGATATAAATATATGTAAAAGATTTGAATTAAGAGATATATGTATGGGGGTGGAGGAAATGGGTAGATTATGAGTTGAATAAATGCCAAATTAGGAATTATTATAAAATTTTATAGCTGAAGATTGCTTTGAAATGTATAGTATAAGGGGGATATAATAACAATGTTAGAAAGAAATGGTCAGCATGTGGGGGTGGTACAAAAGGATGGTAAAGTATTATTTAACTTGATATTAATGATTTTGTTTTGAAGAAGCCATGGGGGGAGGGGAGGGGGAGGGGGGGGGTTAGGGGTTAGGGTTACTTGTATTTGAAAAACTTTTTCAATAAAATAAAATTCTTTTGGGAGTATTTCTTTTTTTTTCTTATTCTTTTTGCTCGTTTTATAGTTTTTTTCACATCTGCTATCTCATTGTAATCTCCAATTAAACAAATATCTTCGTAATCCAATTCTACCATTTTGTTGTGTAATCCCTTGAAAAATTCCTGTTGGTTTTGGTTAGGGGCGTATATTACTACTAATAATATTTTCCTGTTTTCCTGTACTAACTCAACCATCACCGTTCTACCATCCTCATCTGCATGTATTAATTTCGATTGAATCCTATCCTTAACATAAACCGCTACTCCTCTTTTCTTTTTTTGAATCAGGGATACATATAATTTCCCTAGTTTTGAGTTTTCTAATATTTTTTGGTGTCCTTTTTTAATGTGTACTTCCTGAAGGCAAGTCACATCTGCTCCTATTTTTCGTAATTTTGTGAAAATTTTAGATCTTTTCTTTGGTGCATTCAAGCCATTTATATTTACAGAGAAAAGTTTCATTGCCTCATCCATTGCCTAATGTAATTGTTTTTTAGTATGTCTTGTTTCCATCCGTGATTTCGTTCTTGCGCCCTCTCTTTCCTCCCTTTCTTTCTCTTGGCTTGTCCTTCCTTCCTTTTCTTGCACCACTTCTATTTGCTCTTCTTTCTGACTTCTACTTTCTATTTCTTCTTTACTTTCCTGTTCATCTTCCTGGTTAAAATGCGCATTGTAGAATTTCCTTGCTTTTTCTAGCGTGTCTATTTTATATTTTTTGTCTTCCCAAGTGGCCAAAATCCCTTCCGGAGTTAACCATCTAAAGGTTATTTTGTATTTGTTCAACTGATTTGTTAGGAACTGATATTGTTTTTTTTTTTTATTGAAAAAGTTTTACAAATGCAAATTTTCCCATTTCCCCCCCCCTTTCTCTCCCTAACCCTCCCTAGCCCTCCCCTCCTCCCATGACTTCCCCAAGGTGAAATCCAAATCCACATCATATTATATCATACTTTACCGCCCTTCTATTCTCCCCCCTGTGTACTATACATTTCTACATAACATCGAACTATTCTACCCCCTATATACTATACATTTCTACACAACATTCAACTAAAAGCTATCTGGTACTTCCTAGTTTGGTATTTATTCTGCACATAATCTATCCATTTCTTCCACTCCCATACATAAGTCTCTTGAGTCCGGTCTTTTAAGTATGCTGATATCTTCGCCATCTCTGCAAAACTGGCCACCTTCAGAGTCCATTCTTCAATAGTAGGCAAAACATCCCTTTTCCAATATTAACCAATCAGTAACCTAGCTGCTGTCACCATGTACAATATCAATTTTGTTTCACCCATTGAAAAACCCTTAACTATACCCAATAAAAACAATTGAGGAGAAAATTGGAGTTTTTTCTTCAGAACATTTTGCATAACCCACCAAATTTTTATCCAGAAAGCCTTCACTTTCTTGCAAGTCCACCATATATGATAATATGTAGCATCCAAACAATCACATCTCCAACATTTTGGTTGAACATTAGGATACATGCATGACAATTTCTTAGGATCTAAATGCCACCTATAAAACATTTTATAAAAATTTTCCCTCAAGTTCTGTGACTGCGTAAATTTAACATTCTGAACCCATATTTTTTCCCACGTTTCCATCATAATTGGTTCAGCAAAATTTTGTGCCCATTTTATCATACAATCTTTAACCAATTCATTTTCTGAGTCTCTTTCTAACAAAACATTATAAACCCTCTTGATATGCATTGGGCCTTTCTCTTTTATCTGTCTAACCAATTCTTCTTCATGCATCATTATACCAGTTTTTTGGCCCTCTTTCCATCTCAATTGAAGTTGATTATACTGTAACCAAGTTAAATTAATCCCTTCTTCCAACAGTGTGTTTAATGTCTTTAGTTGCCATCTGCCCCATTATTAAAAAGTACTTCTTTATATAAAACCCCCCCGAGTGACTTTTTTTTTATTGAAAAAGTTTTACAAATACATTTTCTCCCCAATTTCCCCCCCCAACCCTCCCTGACCCCCCTAACCCTCCCTGACCCCCCTAACCCTCCCTGACCCCCCTAACCCTCCCTAACCCCCCTTAGCCCTCCCCTCCCCCCAGGACTTCCACAAAATATAATCAAAATAAAAATCACATTTTATAAAACTTGAACCCCTCCACCCCCTGTATATTTTTCACATCTTCACAAAATTCAATTATTCTATCCCTATAAAATACATTCAGTTAAAAGCTATCTGATATTTCCTAGTTTGATATTTATTCTGCACATAATCTATCCACTTTTTCCACTCCCATACATAAGTCTCTTGTGACCGATCTTTTAAATATGCTGAAATCTTCGCCATCTTTGCAAAACTGGCCATCTTCAAAGTCCATTCTTCAATAGTGGGCATAGCTTCATTTTTCCAATATTGACCTATCAGTAATCTTGCTGCTGTTATCATATACAATATCAGCTTTACTTCACCCAATGTAAAACCCTTAACTATACCCAATAAAAACAATTGTGGAGAAAACTGAAGTTTTTTCTTCAAAACATTCTGCATAACCCACCAAATTTTTATCCAAAAAGCCTTCACTTTCTTACAAGTCCACCACATATGATAATATGTGGCATCTAGGCAATCATATCTCCAGCATTTTGGTTGAACATTAGGATATATACACGATAATTTCTTAGGATCTAAATGCCACCTATAAAACATTTTATAAAAGTTTTCCCTCAGGTTCTGCGACTGTGTAAATTTAACATTCTGGACCCATATTTTTTCCCATGTTTCCAACATCACTGGTTCTGCAAAATTTTGTGCCCATTTTATCATACAATCTTTAACCAATTCAGTTTCTGAATCTCTTTCTAGCAAAACATTATAAACCCTTTTAATATGCACTGGACCTTTCTCTTTTATATGTCTAACCAATTCTTCTTCATGCATCATTATACCAGTTTTTTGGTCCTCTTTCCATCTCAATTGAAGTTGATTATACTGTAACCAAGTTAAATTAATCCCTTCTTCCAACAGCATTTCTAAAGTCTTCAGTTGCCATCTGCCCGCATCTGTAAAAAGAACTTCTTTATATAAAAACCCCCCAAGTGACATTATATTTGTGTCCACATGATATGACCAAGATCCAGCCATAACGGTATTTTGTAATCCCATTTGAATCGGTGCTTCTTCCAAACTCTCATCAAAGAGTTTCTAAGTATGTGGTTTTTTAATACTTTAACCACTTTGTTCTCATAAAATAAATATGCATGCCATCCAAGTTCAAGATCATAACTTTCTATATTCAATATTCCAGTCTTTTTCCTTCCAAACCAATCACTTGCTTGCGTCAAAGCTGCTGCTTCATAGTACAGTCGCAGGTTTGGAAGTTTAAGACCACCCCTTTCACGAACATCTTGCATAATTTTCAGTTTGACTCTCGGCTTTTTCTCATTCCAAACAAACTTATTCACTCCTTTTTGCCATTCCATCAACTGTTTATCACTTTTAAGCACCGGAATCATTTGAAACAAAAATAAAAATCTAGGTAGAACATTCATTTTAACTGCTGCTATTGTTCCAAGTAGAGACAGCTGCAGTTTTTTCCAAGTTTCCATATCCTTTTGTACCTTTCGCCACAACACCTCATAATTGTTTTGGAACAGTTTTATATTTGAATCTGTAACTTGAACTCCTAGATATCTCACCTTTGGTACTATTTCAAAGCCTGCCTTCCTTTCAAGTTCCTTCTTTTGATCAACTGTCATATTTTTAACTATCATCTTGGTTTTTTTCTGGTTCAGTCTAAATCCTGATATCATACCATATTCTTCTATAATGTCTTTCATCTGAATTATTGATTCCATCGGCTGTGTTAGGGTAACAACCAGATTATCTGCAAATGCCCTTGTTCTGTAGTCCTCTTGCCTTATAACTATTCCATTCAAAGTGCTCGAGTCCCGTATTGTATTCAACAAGACTTCTAGAGTTAGAATAAACAACAACGGGGATAACGGACAACCTTGTCTTGTACCTTTTTCTATACTAAAGTTTGTAGTTAAGCTTCCATTGATGATAATTTGTGCCGTTTGCTCTTGATAAATTGCTGAAACCGCCTGCCCAAACTGCTCCCCAAAGTCCATCTTTCTTAAAGTCTTTAATAGAAAGTTCCAGTTCACTCGATCAAAGGCCTTCTCCGCATCCAAAAACACCAGCACTGCAGATATCTGTTTATTCTTCTCAAGATATTCCAATAAATCTATAATTTGCCTCACATTATCCTTCATGTATCTGCCTTCTATAAATCCTGCTTGATCATGATGAATCACCTCTTGAATAACTGGCATTAATCTGTTGGCTAATACTTTTGCAAAAATTTTATAATCCGTATTCAGGAGAGATATTGGTCTAAAATTTTCCGGTTTTGTAGAACCTGCTTCCTCTTTCGGTATCAAAGAAACAAAAGCTGCTTTCCATGAAGGGGGTATTTTACCCCCTTGTTGTATGCTACAAAATAAGTCTTTAAGATGTTCAATCATTTCTACTTGTAAAGTTTTATAATACACCGCAGTTAAACCATCCGTCCCTGGAGCTTTAGCTGTTTTCAGTTGTTTAATAGCAGCAATAATCTCCTCAGATGTTATTGGTAAACTCGTTCTTTCCTTTTGATCACTAGAAATTTTCATAAGTCTCCTTTCTTCTAGATATTTATTTATAAGTTCATTCTGTATATCATCTTTGGCATATAATTTGGTATGATAATCTAAGAAGGCTTCTTTAATTAGTCTTTGTTGAAAAACTTCCTTCCCTCCATACTCAATACTGCCAATAGTCCGAGTGCTCTGTTGTTTCCTCAGTATCTAAGCTAACCACCTGCCCGGCTTATTAGTGTTGCAAAATGTATTATGTTTTGCAAATTGTAAATTAGTTGCTGCTTGTTCCGCTGTGAGCATTTGAAATTGGTCTTTCAAAAGTTTTATAATTCCTTGTAATTTTTCATCTGTTGGATTTTTTTATAAGCAACTGTTCTTTTTTCTTTATCTCTCCTTCCAATTCTAATCTTTTTCTTTGTCGATTTGATTTATGTTTAGAATTCATATGGATCAGTACCCCCCGCATATACGCCTTACTCGCGTCCCAAACAATTTCAATAAGGGTACCCTTATTCAAGTTCATTTCAAAAAATTCCTTCATTTGTTTTTTTAAGTTCGTTTACATTCTTTTCATATCTAAACAAGTTTTCATTTACTCTCCACGATCTTCTCTCATTCTTTCCCATTTCTATTTCTATCCATACCGGGCTATGGTCAGTTAAAGTCCTCGGAAATATCTTTGTTATCTTTGTTTTTAAAAGTAAGTCAGCCGTAAGTAGAATAAAATCAATCCTAGAGAAGGATCTATGTCTATCTGAAAAAAAAGTAAAGTCCAATTCTTTTGGGTTATGCACTCTCCATATATCTTTCAATTCGGAGCTCTCCCAAAAGCAAATTAGGTTTTTCTTTTTAACGTTTTAAAGTAAAGTATTTTTATATTTTTAACTCATTTTTAATCTATTTTTAATCTATACCGGACTCTTACAAAGCACATATAGTGTGGCTACTGTTTGTTTTAGACATATTTTAACAACACTACAACCTGCATTCCTGGCCTAGGCTACTCCCGTGACTCCTCCTCGCAAGGCCTGAAATTCGGATTATCGGACTTGTTGACAAACCTCACTGGAGGCCCCTAACTTCAGAGGGGATTTTGAGCTGTTTGTTTTTGGAACGAGTACAGTAAGGAACTGGCTGCAGACGCTCCCGGTAGGACTGCCTTTAATGAAACCCTATCAGCTTTTAGTCTGCTTCCCCCACATATTTCCCTGTGAAATAATTTAAACAATTTAAACAATTCTGAAAATAGATGATAGCAAAGAAGTAGGAGTAAAAGATAAGCCGTTGTTTGGAAAGGAGATTGGTTTTTACCTCTGTGGTGCCTCAGCTGAGACCATCATTAAGGCCTACCTTAACTACGATGGCTGAGGGAGGATAAATTATTACGATATTTAATTCCGCTGGGAGAAGCTGGATCAACTGCCTACCAGAATGGGAAAGAAAAGTAAGAGGCAGAGAGCTTGTTCTCTCTCCCCAGAATCTATGACGGAACTTAATTACTCCAAGCCTCTTAAACAGCTTAAATTGGATGACTTTATGGAGAGGTGTAATCCAGAACCCCAATCTGAACTTCGAACTTTGTCTCTGTCGACTGTATCACTGGGAGAGGAAGATACAGAAGGGGAGTTTTCTTCCCGGATTTCAGATTCAAACTTGCCTGCTAGAATGGGTGATTTTTCAAGCTCTATCCCCTCACCTACTTCTAGCTGCTTAAAATAAGTTCCGACATATTCAGACCTCAGAGAGATGGTCTGTACTCAGAGTATGTTAACTGCGCACACAGTAGATTCAATATATGACTTACTGACATCGATCAAAAGAGACATTGAGAGGATCTTCCAATTCTTAAATGGCCCTCACTCTGCAGCTAAGGAGGGTGAGATTGCACACCATCCTGACGCGCGGAGAGAATGGAAGGGTGTAAGACCTCAACCCAAACAACAAAGCATTGCAAGTACTGATGCTAACCCTCATCAAGGAAGAAGGTTGTTAAAGAAACAAATCGCTTTAAGGATAAGGAAAATCCCATGCAATAGAGGACGATGGACATCAAAGGAAAGGATAATCCTCTCACTTGCACAGCTATTGAAATCTGATCCTTTATTAATAGATCTACTCAGATATGAAAAACTTCCCCAGCATAGCAATTGTGTCCGACTAATACTGCATTTTGACAGCAATACTATACCGAATGCTGTAATGAAAAGAAAAGGATCCCTGCTCAGATTTGAAGTCATTCCTACAAGAGTCTTCTCGAGTGGGCCTATTAAACCGTTTTTACAAGGATTTAACCAAACATCAAAAATGGTACCTAGGAACCACTCTGCTACCTCCAGGGTCTTTCCTCCAGAATCCGGAGACACTATGGAGGCAGGCCAGATCAGGGAGGTCCCATATATGAAGGCAAGCACCGACAAGCCAGAGAATGTTATAATCAGCGAATTTGTCTCCTTGTCTCCAAAGGAGCAAAGGTCAGTGTTAATTGAATTTGACTTATTAAGATCTTTGCTAGCAGAAGCCTGCAGTTCAACGAGAAGGCCATCCAAGTCGGAAGAACGGGGAAAGCACATGCAGACAAGGCCTAAAGTCATAAAGTCCGTCCAGCGGGATAGAAGGGAAGGCAAAAGTCTTTTCAAAGAAACAAAGACTATGAATGCAGCGGCAGAAGTTCACCCTCCCCCAACAGTGCAACTGCCCTCACCTGTCTCATCTTCTTTAAGAACGGAGGAGGCACTTCTGCAACAAACAGAGGCCACTTTTGACTCCTTTGGCACTCCAGAGAAGGCGGTGGTAGTAATTCCGGACCCCTCCACCAGAAGGGTGGAGGAAGAGACACAAGGAGTAGTGCCTCGAGGTGATTGACTAGACAACAAATGGCCAACAACTAGGGTACCTTATATCCCCAGCCTTTCCCTCCTGTCCTGGAATATAGCGGGCTGGAAAGGCATTGCAAACCGGATGGATTTTATAAAATTGATTTCAACACATCATCTTATCCTCCTTCAAGAAACCTGGCTGACTACTAATGATCCACAGATCAGCTTACCGGGTTTTGCCTCATGGCATAAACCAGCAGGCAAAGTCAATTTAAGAGGGAGGGCAATTGGGGGCTTAACCACGTTGGTCAAAAGGGATACAGGATGGAAGGGTGAAGAAATTTCTTTAGATCCTCAATTCCAATATATTCTGCCTATTAGATGTATGTACAGGGGGATGGACTTAATCTTAATCAATGTATATATCGCTCCTTTTTCATTCCACCTTCTAGGAAGGGATTTGTGGGATGAATTAGACTCAGTATTAGCTACCTTAAAGGGACGCTTTCCCCAAGCAAAAATTATATTAGCTGGAGATACTAATGCAAGACTAGGTCCCTCAATGAAGAGCTATGCTAACCGAGGCCTGGTACCAACTGGATACTTTTATAATGAGTTTACTTGGTCCTCAATGGACAAGAGGACCAATAAATATGCCCAAAGGTTAATTTCCCTCCTGTTTATGAATGATATGCAAGTACTAAGCGGCTCGAGTGATGGGTATATATATCCCTATACTTTCTCATCCAACAAAACCTCAACCTCTATCGATTATATCTGCACTTCCTCTAGTTTAGTACACCATTTTTCAGAAGTAAGAGCTATATTTAGAGAGGAAAGTGACCACTTTCCCATCACGGCTCTGGTTTCACTCTCTTCAGAAGTTAGGCCTCATTCAAGAGAGGAAATTGACACCTTAGCAAACGCCCGGGTTTATAACTACAAAAGGTTATATTGGCACAGACTTGATGTCAAATCTGTTACCACTTATTTGGGCTCAGATGAAGCCAGACACCTAGCAAGGGAAATCTCCCAATCTAAGCCCGGAGACAACACCCCAATGCCAGCTTATATAGAGCTAACTTCTACTCTTAGGAACTTAATGATCCAGAATGATAGAAAAGTAGATGGGATCTCTAGAAAGTGGTTTGATGATGATTGTCATAACTTGAGGTCAAATCTAAGAGCCGCAGTTAAGAAAGTTAACCAATCCAGACAGGATGGTGATTATTCAAATATGGTTCAACTCAGGAGAGCATACAAATCCCTCCTGAAAAACAAGAAAAGTAGCTATAACACCAGGATGTGGAAAGAGGTAGAAATGGCAGCAAAATCCCAATTCCCTACCATCTTTTGGCATAAGATAGCCGGTATATTAAAAGAACGTTCCCCATTTATGGACACTGATATATCAGCAGTAAAATGGGAGAAGCACTATCTTGCTTTATTTGATGGTAACAATACAACAAATGTCTTGCAATTGGATATCCTCCAGCAAGAATTAAGGAAATGTCCGGAATGGACACCAGTTACCCCTACCGAAGTTAAGCATATAATTCAAACTTTAAAGGCCGGGAAGGCCCCTGGAGAGGACTTGTTGCCTCCTGAACTCTTTAGGTCCAACATTGACTTTTGGGTACCGGTGCTGGTAGCACTGTTTACTTATATCGATAAAGTAGGGATAATCCCTGAAGGGTGGAGGTTAGCTATAGTTTTTCCAATTTTTAAGAAAGGTGACAGAGCCGCCCCATCCAACTACCGCCCCATCAGTCTTCTTAATATAATTTCAAAAATGTATACGAAACATCTCCTAAATAAAATAGAGGACTGGTGCTTGGATAAGGAAATTCTGGCAAATGAGCAGGCAGGTTTTAGATCAGGTAGGTCTACCATAGACAATTGTTTTGTCCTTTCCCACTTAATTAATAAATACAAGACCCAGGGGAAAAAGCTGTATACCGCCTTTATCGATCTTACTGCTGCTTTTGATTCTATAGATAGGAACCATTTGTGGAGGAAACTACAAGTTATGGGGATGGACCCCAGACTTATTTTGTTGATCAGGATTCTCTATACTAATACGGCAATTAGAGTCAGATATGTAGCAAATGGGGCCTCAACAAACAGCATACCGACAACTAGAGGAGTGAGGCAGGGCTGCCTGCTGGGCCCTACTCTTTTTAACCTTTATATAAATGATATCCCAGTGCAGCTGGATGATCTTATGATGCACAGCCCCCAAATAGGCTCTAGATTTATTAACGTATTAATATATGTCGATGACTTAGTGTTGTTTTCTAGAACCCAAATAGGAATGAGGAGACTTCTTGACAAGCTCACACGTTACTGTACTGCAAACCACTTGACTATAAATGTAGCTAAATCAAAAGTTTTAGTCTTTGGCAACAAGAATAAAAAGCACAATTGGCAGATTAACGACGCAAAAATTGAACAAGTTATCCAATATACTTATCTTGGAATTGTTTTTTCCAATGCAGGAGGTTGGACTCCGCACCATCAATACCTTTCTCAAAAGGTTAGAGCAGGAGCAAGCCTTGTATCTAAATTAAGTAAACGAATCCAACCAACCTCCATTTTACCTCTTCGTAAAGTCTTTCAGGCTAAACTTGTTCCGAACATGCTCTATGGTGCTGAAATTTGGGGTCTTACAGAGGCCCCCATATTAGAGAGAACTCAAAATAATCTGTTAAAGAGGATGCTTGGGGTAAACAATTCCACTTCAGCTGCAGCCGTCAGAGCTGAATTGGGACATTTCTCACTGTACACCTATACAATCACTAGGGCGGTAGCCTACTGGCTAAAAATGACCCAGATGGATGCCAGCAGACTCCCTAAAATATGTCTAGAGGAACAGCAGATTTCAAATCCTCAAAGGTATTCCTGGCTAACCCGGCTGTCAGAAATATTGAACCGATATGGCGTAGGGTTCCCGTTGTGTGACACACTGAACCAAGTTAAACAACCGATTAAAGATATACATGGGCAAATGGATATGGCAACCCTTTCAACTAATCATTCCCTTAAACTGCTGACAGCAGTTAAAACAACTTTCACCCTGGAAAAGTATTTATATTTAGAAATGCCATCAGTGGAGAGACAGTTATTTGTTAAGTTTAGATTCGAACTTCTAGATACTAACGTTAGATTCGGCCGTTATCGGAAAATCCCGTATGACAAAAGAATATGCATATGTGGGGTAAACGTCGTGGAGGACACAGCGCATATAATATTTGAATGTAGGACTTCCGGTTGGCGACTTGACGCGACAGGGTGTGGGGTGAGTGATCGTCGCTCCCCTACACTCTTTATCACCACGTTTTGGGGACCCTTTAGGGGCGCAGGTCCCGGAGAGACCTGCGGACAAGAGAGAGAGCCGGGCGTGTGAGAGTGTGGGGTGCAACCACCCCCCGCTGGACCCGGCAGCTCTGTCGAACCAACGCGGCGAGCCGGCCCTTTCATGGCTGGCCTGAAGCCGCAATAGCCAACAAAAAAAGACGGGAGCTAAGAGGAAGATCTGAGGTGCCATGCCAGATTGGTTACCACTTTTTCATACTTTGAGGCATTTGGCGTGGAGAGAGAGGTCGGCGGAGTCAGGTGAGGAGTGCTCGATCATGTGAGGCGGCAACGAAGAGCGGATTGTATTGGCGGAGACCCGGCAAGCCGACCAGGAATACGCAAAGAGCAGCTCTATCTGTATAAAGATCTCTGGAGGTCGTGGCGAGAGGGAGAGGAGGGCGAGTGCTGCTGTGGCTGGCGCTGTGATTGGAAGCGGAGCGAAAAGTAAACAAGAGACTGCGACTCTATTCTTCTAAACTTTCATTCCTGTGAGCACCGCAAAGAAACAGGAAGTGCAGCCATCACTCCCTCGAAGGAGGGAGTTAGCAGAAGATTGACAGGAGGACGATCTAGCAGCAGGACCCACCATAGAGAACTGCCGGAACGCATTGGAAGCAGGTGGAGAGCGGAGAGAAGAAGATTTATGACTTGGCTGGCATCACTCTTGTACAACTAAAGATATATATAATTGGTGACATTCTGATTTCCATTTTCTACGTCCTTTGATTAATTGATTAACTGGATTTCTAATATTGGAACTTTGATTATCTTCTGAATAATAGTATTAATGAGAATTAACTATAAATAGTTAAGGAATATAGAGTATAGAATTCAAACACTGATTTTATCTTGTTGCTATTGAATATATTTACATGTCTATATATTTATACATAAGGGCTCGGATTTAAAATCAACAAACTAATTATATAATCACATCTATTATATTTATATTTGTATATATAGTTATTTAAATTAATATCTATCTAGTTATATCTATCTACATTTACTTATTATAGATTATTTATTTCTATAGACAATATTTATTAATCTATTTATATTAACTTCATATATTAAGTTTTGAATATTGACATTTAAGATTTATATTAACTTTTATATTAAGATTTGAATTTAGCTACACAATAATTACAATATCTATAAGGCTTGATTTAAGGAAGATAGTTTGCTGAATTGAGGAATTGATCCTAATTAATTAAGATAGCAAATTCCTTAATAGATTTAAGAAGAGGAATTGACAAAGCGAATAGGGCAAAATTATTGAATGGTCATTTGGAAAAATATTGAGAAAATTATAAAAGAACAAAAGATAACGCTGAAAGAAATGGCAACAATGACTTCGACAATTCTGAAATCGGTTAAAAAAGCTCCATCTAACCCTGCTCTAACAACACTGTCCCCGGTAATTCAGAAACCCTTAGAAGGTATACAAAAGTCAGATAAGCCACCACCAACTCCAACTCTTCAAACAGTACAATCTTCTCTATTCCTGATTCAAGAGACCATGCTAGCAATGCAGGAAAAATTGCTAAATAGCCACTCTGAACTTAAAACGGATATTCATGTTTTGGACGCAAAAATGACCGATATTCAGGCCTCTATCGCAAATAATGAAAGGAGAATCCAAGATGTAGAACAGAGGATGGAACAAAGTGAGAAAAAATTAGACATGGTGGACCGAACATATGCGATACAACACAAAGGAATTGAAGAGTCCCTGCTACAGCTGGAAATGGATAAGGCCTCATACTACATTCGCCTCCAAAACATTTGCGAAGAGAAGGAGGAGGACTTAAGTGATAAAATAGCCAGGTTGATAGCAGATGTCCTTCAGCAGGACAAACAAGATATTATTAAAGAACTTGATGAGGTCTACAGGGTTCAAACGAACTATGTTAGAAGAAATAGACTCCCCAGGGAGGTCCACGTGAAGTTCGCCAGGAAGAAAGTGAGGGATATTCTCCTTAATATAGCGAGAGAAGAAAAGATCGAATTCCAAGGAAAGGAGGTGAATATCCTAAAACAGGTACCTAAAAGAGTGAGGGAAGTGAGGAAAAACTATAGGTTCCTGGCGAGCCACCTGAACAGAAGGAATGTCATATTTCGATGGATTCTGCCAGAGGGGATGATAGTATCATGGCAAGGAAGAAAAGTTAAAATCGAAAGCCTATCCGAAGCACAAGACTTCCTAGAACAAATAAGAGGAGGAGAAGAAGAACAGATTAGTAAAGAAGAGATCGATACAGTAAACACGGAAGAAGAGACCTCACAAGAGCAAATTATAAAAGAAGATATAGAGGAGGAGAAGAAAAAAGAAGAAGCGGAAGGACAAGGAAAAAAGACCAGACCAGTAAGAGCGGTAACGTTAAAGACAAATAAGAACTAGAACCCGGACACAACATAAGAAATGGATGGCCTAAAAATCTTATCCTTAAATGTCAATGGCTTGAATGACCATAAAAAAAGAAAGATAATCCTATCAAAATTGGCAAAACAGAATCCAGATATAATTTGTTTACAGGAGGTCCACATAAAAGAAGATGAGGCAAATTGCTTAGAATTTATTAAATTTGGTAAACTATTTGTGTCATTAGCGAAGAAAAAGAAAAGGGGTGTGGCGATCTATGTGAAAAAGGGAATCGAGGCAGAATTAAAGCATAAAGATACTAAAGGGAGAATTTTAATGGTAGAAATTAGGAGAGCTAATGCAAAAATGTTGTTGGTGGGAGTATACGCTCCAAATGAGAAAGAGGGACAATTTTATAAAAAACTACACGAACAATTAGGGAACTGGGCCCATGTGGAAATATGTATGCTAGGCGATTTTAATGGAATTGTTAATCCATTGAAAGATTATAAAAGTGGGGAGAGAAAAAGGAATAAAAGATTACCTCTGCCAAAAAGCTTCTTTGACCTTGTCGATGAAATTAATTTAATTGATATATGGCGTACTTTACATCCTCATGACTCTCAATATACTTTTTTCTCAAACCCACACAATTCTTGGTCTAGAATTGACATGGTTTGGACTACTAGAAAATTAGGTTTAGAAATTAAGAAAGCGGATATAAGTATAAATACCTGGACAGACCATAAACTTTTGGAAATACATTGGCACTACATTAACAAGAGAAGACAACAAAGATGGAGTCTAAGACCCAACCTCTTGAACGAAAAAGAATTTATAATAAAATTAAATGAAGAAATTAAGTGCTTTTTTATTGAGAACGGCAGGCAAGGTACGGCGAAGGAAATTGTATGGGATACCATGAAAGCGTATCTGAGAGAAGTAGTGATTTCGTACACGGCGTTCAAAAATAAGGAAGAAAGAAAAGTTAGAGACGATTATAATAAGAATTTAGAGGAAGCAGATAGTAAACTACAACAAAACCCGGGAGACGAGATGGCCAAACAAAAATGGATGATGGCAAGACATAACCTTAACGTCCTGGATCAGAAAGAGTTGGCACAAAAAATTAAGAGGATAAAACACTATCATTTTGAGAACGCCAACAAGTCGGGAAGATGGCGAGCATATAGATTAAAAAAAGAACAGGAAAAAAATCAAATTCTTATATTAGAAGACATCAATGGGGACATTTTGACAAAAGAAATGGATAAGCTAGAAAGAGCGAGAAAATTTTACGAAACCTTATATAAAAAGGAAGTGATTGACCCAGACAAAATTGTACAATACTTGATGGAAGCTAACTTGCCACAGATAGCAGAAGAAGAGAGAGAAATGTTAAACAATAAAATCACAATGGAAGAACTCAAATCTGCGCTTGCCAAAATAAAGAAGAATAAAACACCAGGTCCAGACGGCCTCCCGCGGGAAATCTATGCAAAATTTGAGGAAGAACTACTATTAGAATTGTTGGATATATTTAATGAGGTACTAGTTGGTACAAGAATACCAGACTCCTGGAAGGAAACCTATATTACCCTCATTTTGAAAGAAGGTGCTGACCCAAAACAGATAGCAAACTATAGGCCGATTTCTCTGTTAAATTCAGATTATAAATTATTTACCAGTATAATTGCGGAGAGACTAAAAAAAATTTTAAATGGCTGGATTCATAGTGATCAGAAAGGATTCCTCCCAGGGAGGCAAATGAGGGATAACGTGAGGACAATAATGAATGTTATAGAATACTATGAACAACACCCAGAAAAACAGCTGGCGTTAGCGTTTTTGGATGCCCAAAAGGCGTTCGATAATCTAAATTGGAAATTCATGATTAACCAAATTGATTTGATGGGATTCAGCACAAATTTTAGAAAGATGATCGAAAATATATATTATAAACAGAGAGCAAGCATATTAATAAAGGGGGATAAGACACGGACATTCTGGATACAAAAGGGAGTTAGACAGGGATGCCCCCTGTCCCCTCTACTCTTCATAATGGCACTGGAAATTCTATTAAGAAAGATTAGAGACAACAAAGAAATTAAAGGATTACAAATTAAGAAAGAAATTTTTAAAATACAAGCCTTTGCGGATGACGTGGCCTTAATAATGGAAGATCCCTTAAAATCTGGTCCCAAGGTATTCCAGGAAATACAACAGTATGGTGAAGTTGCTGGTTTTAAGCTTAACAAAACTAAAACTAAAATCTTAGTAAGAAATATGGCGGAGATAAATAAGAAGCGGCTAGAAAAGTCCCTGGAACTTCAAATAGCAAAGAAAATAAAATATTTGGGAATCTGGATCACTGTAAGGTATTCCTCCTTAAAAGAGGACAATTATAGTCCATTACTACAAAAAATAAAGCAGGACATAGATAGATGGAAGAAACTAAAACTATCCCTTACAGGTAAGATTTCAGCAATTAAAATGAATATTCTTCCCAAAATCATATTTCTATTTCAAACCATTCCGGTGAACCTGGATAAAAAATATTTCCTAGATTTGGAAAGGAAGGTGTGAGATTTTTTGTGGGAAGGGAAGAAGGCAAGAATTGCATATAAAACACTGCAAGGAAAAAGAAACATGGGCGGCTTTGTATTACCGGATTGGCAATTATACCAGAAAGCGGCCAAATTAGTATGGATCAAAGATTGGGTCACATTACAAAATAAGAGAATTTTGACATTAGAAGGCCACGATCTACAGGCAGGCTGGCACGCTTATTTATGGGGCCCAAAGAACAAAAAGAAATTACATTTCCACAGACACAAATTAAGGGAGACTCTGATCCAAACATGGGAAGAAATTAGACAAAGATTTTATATGAAAATTCCGAATTGGCTCTCAATTATGGAGGCGTTGATTGCTACTAATAAAAGGGATATTGGAAAATTTGGCATGTATAAAGACATATTAGATGGAAATGGTATTCTTAGACCTCGAGAACTACTAAACAATCAAGGCTTTAATTTGGACTGGTGGAGTTACATGCAGATAAGTTCTAGATATCAAAAAGATAGGGATCAATTTGGGATAGAGACGAAGTACAACAATCTAGATAAAATTATGTTGGGGATTGAAAAGAAAATGCTAGCCAGATTCTATAACCTCTTATTAGGCGAAGACAGAGCAGAAGGGATAGCTAGGAACCAACTAAGCATTTGGGAAAAAAATATTGGCCACAGACTAAATTTCAATGATTGGGAGGAGGCTTGGAATAGAAATTATAACTTTAATAAATCAGCAACTTATAGGGAGAATCACTACAAAATATTTCACAGATGGTATCTAGCCCCAGCTAGATTAGCAAAAATATTTCCTAACGCCTCAGGAATTTGTTGGAAGTGTGGAAAGGAGGTTGGCACCTTCTTTCATATGTGGTGGTCCTGCTCAGAGACAAAGAAGTTCTGGACAAAAATACGAACTTGGCTGCAGGAAATAGTGGAAGAAGATATAAAATTATCTCCAGAAATTTTCTTACTGGGAATGATGGGAGATGGGCTCTCTAAGGACAAGACACAATTAATTATACATATTATAACAGCGGCCAGATTAACTTTCGCAAAACATTGGAAAGATAAACAAATCCCTCCAGAGATGATAATAATAAATAAAATTTTGGAATGTGCAGAAATGGCGAAATTAACCAGTATGCTTAAAGATGAGGAGAATTCAAAATTTAAGGCAGTATGGCAAAGGTGGTATAAATGGTGGAATAATAGAACATGACTATAAGGATATGCCTATTTCTATTAATGCTAGATTTGAAGATACTTGTTGTGTATATACTGTATATATGTAATCACACGATACCTCAGATGTTACCTGAGATTTGATATTTTCTTTTTTAAAAAATCTTTTTTAAAAAATCAATAAAGTATATTTTTTTAAAAAAATATTTGAATGTAGTCTCTATCAGGAAGTTAGAAATCAATATCTGTCCCCAATTATAAATAAATTTCCCCACTGGAATATAAGCCAAAAAATAGCATTTCTGTTGAGGGCTGACTCTCCTCCCCTGGTAAGAGCGATCACTCGATACCTTAAAAGGTTGACGGCAATACGAGCCAGTTATATCAAGGAAAATTTTATCGATTGTAAGAAAGATGAGCTCAGTTAGAGAGGAGCTATCCTATTTGGGTTATCTAGTCTTCTAGTCTTGGCAACTTAGCTATTGAAATTTGATATGGTAAAATTTTAATGTCATCTATCATATATTTTTAGATTGCTATTTTTGTAACTGTTTTATCTTTTTCCCTTTTTCTTTTCTGTTTTGTTTGAAAAGGCCTTCGGGCTATTCAATAAACTATACTATACTATACTTTCAATTCCAAATCTTCTTTCATATCAAAAAAAATCTGTGGTAATTTAACACATGACTTTGCCAAACTCTTTTTATCTTTTTTGAGATCTATTACTCCATTCCAATCTCCCATAAGTAAAATAGATCTGTAGTCCCATTGTAATATTTTAGAGTACAATATTTTATAAAAATTTTCTTGTTGCTGATTAGGAGCATAAATTCCAATCACCAAAATTGGACCATTATCTGTAGAAAGTTCAATTGCTATATATCTTCCACAGTCATCTGCTTCTAAAATTTTTGCTGGCAATCTTTTATTTATATAAATCACTACACCATTCTTTTTCTCCAAATTTGAGGCTATAAACTGTGCTCATTCCAAGATAAAAACTTAATTGTCATTTGTAGTCTCCTGAAGCGTTAAGAGCATTTGCTGAAGTTTCTGTTCCAGACTGGTAGTTTTCGGCTTAGCTCCTCCCATAGCTTCGGATTTTTGTGCTTTACCATTGACTCCCTTCTTATCTTGCAATAACTTAGATCTCTGCTGTTGTTGTTTCTCTAGAATTTGTTTGTAAGCTGCTCGAGTTATACGCTGGTCTTTAGCTTTATACGAAATCAACTCGAGATCCACTGCCACTTCTCTTGTATTTTTGGGTGGTCCACCTAAAGCCTCTAAAGGAAGATCCAGCAAAGGTTCATCCAAAAAAACCCCTGTTGCTCCTTGAGTTTCTATTGGCTCCACCTCCATCTGTTTTCGCTGCTCTTTTTTTTTTTAATTGCAAAAGTTTTACAATTACATTTTCACCCCTTTCCCCCCACAACCCACCCCAAACCTCCCAGCCTCATCCTCCCTAACCCTCCCTAACCCTCCCCTCCCCCCGGACTTCCACACAATATACTCAGATCAAGAAAAAAGAAACCCTTTGTATAAAACTTGAACCCCTCCCTCCCCCTTGTAGTTTTTCATCTTCATTACATTAAAATATTTCTATCTTAATATAACATTTTCAAATAAAGGCTATTTGATACTTCCTGGTTTGATATTTGTTCTGAACATAATCTATCCACTTTTTCCATTCCCATTCATAAGTCTCTTGTGAACAGTCTTTTAAACATGCTGAAATCTTCGCCATCTCTGCAAAACTGGCCATCTTCAAAGTCCATTCCTCGATAGTGGGCAAAGCTTCATTTTTCCAGTATTTACCTATCAATAATCTCGCTGCTGTTATCATATACAATATCAACTTTGTTTCCCCCAATGTAAAACCCTTAACTATACCCAATAAAAACAGTTGTGGAGAAAATTGAATTTTTTTCTTCAAAACATTCTGCATAACCCACCAAATTTTTATCCAAAAAGCCTTAACTTTCTTGCAAGTCCACCAAACATGATAATATGTAGCATCTAAACTATCACATCTCCAACATTTTGGCTGAACATTAGGGTACATACACGACAATTTTTTGGGGTCTAAATGCCATCTATAAAACATTTTATAAAAATTTTCCCTCAAATTCTGCGACTGTGTGAATTTAACATTCTGAACCCAAATTTTTTCCCATGTTTCCAACATCACTGGTTCTTCAAAATTTTGTGCCCACTTAATCATACAATCTTTAACCAATTCAGTTTCTGAATCCCTTTCTAACAAAACATTATAAAGCCTTTTAATATGCATTGGACCTTTCTCTTTTATATGTCTAACCAATTCTTCCTCATGCAACATAATACCAGTTTTTTGGTCCTCTTTCCATCTGAATTGAAGTTGATTGTATTGTAACCAAGTTAAGTTAATCCCTTTGTCCAACAGTGTCTCTAATGTCTTCAACTGCCATCTGCCCGCATCTGTAAAAAGAACCTCTTTATATAAAAAACCCCCGAGTGACATTATATTTGTATTCCACATAATATGACCAAGATCCAGCCATAATGGTATTTTATAGTCCCATTTAAGTCGGTGCTTCTTCCAAACTCTCATCAAAGAGTCTCTAAGTATATGGCTTTTAAATACTTTATCCACTTTGTTCTCATAAAATAAGTAGGCATGCCATCCAAATTCAAGATCGAAACTTTCTATATTCAATATTCCAGTCTTTTTCCTTCCAAACCAGTCGCTTGCTTGAGTCAAAGCTGCTGCTTCATAATATAATTGTAGGTTTGGAAGTTTAAGACCTCCCCTTTCTGGAACATCTTGCATAATTTTCAATTTCACTCTCGGTTTTTTCTCGTTCCAGACAAACTTATTCACTCCACTTTGCCACTCTTTCAGTTGTTTATCACTTTTAAGCACCGGAATCATTTGAAACAAAAAAAGAAATCTTGGCAAAATGTTCATCTTAACTGCTGCTATTCTTCCGAGTAAAGACAGCTGCAGTTTTTTCCAAGTCTCCATATCTTTCTGCACATCTCGCCACAACACCTCATAATTATTTTGAAACAGTTTCATATTTGATTCTGCAACCTGAACTCCTAGATATTTTACCTTTGGTACAATCTCAAAACCTGCCCTCCTTTTAAGCTCGTGTTTATGATCTTGTGTCATATTTTTGACTATCATCTTTGTTTTTTTCTGGTTCAGTCTAAAACCTGAAACTTTACCATAGTCTTGTATAATGTATTTCATCTGGATTATTGATTCCATTGGCTGTGTTAGGGTAACAACCAGATCATCTGCAAATGCCTATATTCTGTAGTCCTCTTGCCTTATCATTATACCTTTCAAGATATTAGAGTCCCTTATTGTATTTAGCAAGACTTCTAGTGTTAAAATAAATAACAATGGGGATAACGGACAACCTTGTCTTGTTCCTTTTTCAATTTTAAACTCTGTTGTCAAGCTTCCATTAATAATAATCTGTGCCTTTTGCTCTTGGTAAATTGCTGAAACCGCCTGTATAAATTGGTCCCCAAAGTCCATCTTTTTTAAAGTCTTTAATAGAAAATTCCAATCCACTCTATCAAAGGCCTTTTCCGCATCCAAAAAAACCAGCACTGCAGGTACCTGTTTATTCGTCTCAAGATATTCCAATAAATCTATTACTTGCCTTACATTGTCCTTCATGTATCTGCCCTCGATAAATCCTGCTTGATCATCATGAATCACCTCTTGGATTACTGGCATCAACCTGTTGGCTAGTACTTTTGCATAAATTTTATAATCAGTATTCAGAAGAGATATTGGTCGATAATTCTCCGTTTTTTTAGGACCTACTTGCTCTTTTGGTATCAAAGAAATATAAGCTGTTGTCCATGATGGGGGTATTTTACCCCCTTGTTGAATATTGCAAAATAAATCTCTAAGTTGTTCCACCATTTCTGCTTGCAAAGTTTTATAATACACTGCTGTCAAACCATCCGTTCCAGGAGCTTTAGCTGTTTTTAATTGTTTAATTGCTACTATTATCTCCTCCTCTGTTATAGGATAATTCATTCTTTCCTTTTGTTGATTAGTAATTTTTGTGACTCTTTTATTATCTAAGTATTTTTCTATAAGTCCATTCTGCACATCATCTTTAGCATATAGTTTAGTATAATAGTCTACAAAAGCTTCTTTAATTAATTTTTGTTGAAAGATTTCTTTCCCTCCAGTATCAATACTATCAATAGTCCGTATACTCTGCTTCTTCCTTAATGTATAGGCCAACCATCTGCCCGGTTTATTGGCATTACAAAATGTATTGTACCTCGCATATTGTAAGTTTGTTGCAACTTGTTCCGCCATAAGCATTTGAAATTGATCTTTCAAAAGTTTTATAGCACCACGTATTCTTTCATCTGTTGGATTTTTAATAAGTAGCTGTTCTTTATTCTTTATTTCTACTTCCAATTCAGATCTCTTCTTTTGTCGATTCAGTCTATGTTTAGAATTCATGTAAATGAGTACCCCTCTCATGTAAGCTTTGCTCGCATCCCACACGATTTCAACTGGGGTACCCTTATTCAGGTTCATTTCAAAAAAATCTTTCAGCTGCTTCTTAAGTTCTGTTATATTTTTTTTCATATCTGAACAAGTTTTCATTTAATCTCCATGATCGTCTTTCAATTTTACCCATCTCAAATTCTATCCATACTGGGCTATGGTCGGTCAAAGTTCTTGGAAAAATCTTTGTTCTTTTCGTCTTAACAAGTAGATCATCTGACAACAAAATAAAATCAATCCTAGAGAAGGATCTATGTCTATCGGAAAAAAAAGTATAGTCCAATTCTTTTGGGTTATGTATTCTCCAAATATCTTTTAATTCCAAATCTTCTTTCATATCAAAAAAAGTCTGTGGTAATCTGATCCTAGATTTCGCCAAGCTCTTTTTATCTAATTTAGAATCAATTACTCCATTCCAATCTCCCATAATTAAAATAGATCTATAGTCCCATTGCAGTATTTTAGTGTGTAGCATTTTATAAAAGTGATCCTGTTGTTGGTTGGGAGCATAAATTCCAATCAAAAGAATTTGGCCATTTACTGTAAACAATTCAATTGCTATAAACCTGCCATCTTCATCTGCTTCTATAATTTTGGCTGTCAATCTTTTATTTACATAAATAACCACACCATTCTTTTTTTGCAAAGTTGAAGCTATAAAATGTGTTCCTAATTTAGAATTTATCAAGTATTTTTGATCTTGCGTTCTAATATGAGTTTCTTGTAAACAAATTATATCATTATTAAATTGTCTCAAATATGCAAATAACTTCTTCCTTTTCTGTAATGAATTCAACCCATTCACATTCCAAGATAAGCACTTAATTGTCATCTTTATCTTTTTGAAGCGACTAGCAGAATAGCCGAAGATCTTCCGAAATCTTCGGTTTTGCTCCCCCCATGGCTTCAGTCTCTTGTGTAGTACTCTTAGCTCCCTTTTTGTATTGTCTTTCCTGTTGTTGCTTTTTTTAAAGTTGCTTAGATTTTGCACGAGTTATACGCTGGTCTTTGACTTCAACCATCCGGACTGGATCCAGGATTGGAGAAGATTCTAACAGGTGCTCCTCCAAAAAGCCTCCTGCAGCACCCTGCATTTCCTCTGGCTCCACCTGCTTAGACTGTTCTTGCAGCTCTTCCTGGGGTTGCTTCTTATCACTCTCCATAATCTCCAACACTGTAGATGTACGTGGAGATGGTGTTCTTTCTTTAAAATTAGCAGAATAAAAATGCTCCGCCTTCTCAACAGTGTTCAACCGATGTCTTTCTCCATTGTATTTCAAAATTATACCAGTTGGGGCATCCCACCGGAATGGTATTTCCTGTTTTTTCAATTCATTTACTAGAAAACCAAAATCTTTTCTAGCTTTCAACATTTTGGGTGGCAATTCTTTAAAAACTCCAATTTGAGCCCCCCCCCCCACTTACACAGAGGAGAGAAAAGATTTTTGCAGGATGTCATTTCTTATTGTTCTGTCTGTAAAATATATCACCACATCTCTAGGCAATTGTCTTTGTCTGGCCACCCAGGAATTCACTCTGTAAATTTTATCTATTTTATAAAAAACCACTTCAGGATTAATTTTTAATAACACAGCCAGGGCATCAGCACAAATCTGTCTCAAATCCTGTCTGTCATCCTCTCTAATTCCTCTGAGCCTTATAGCAAATTCCATGGCCCTGAATTGCATCATTATAATTTCATTTTCAACTCTCTGCATTTTTTCATCAACATCAAAAATTTTATAATCATTGTCCTTAATCTTAACATTGACTTCTGATTTGAATTCTTCCACTTTGGAGTCCACTTTAATAATAAATTCTGTGAGGCCAGACACCACATCCGATATTTTTTTAGTCACCTTGCCATAATCCTGTTTCACCATATCTTTGATTTCATTAATTTCCTGCATAATTTCCTGTTGAGATTTTTGAAGTTTATCATCTATTTCTTGTTGAGATTTTTGAAATTTATCATCCAAAGCCTGAGAGATAAATTCTTTTAAATTTTCAAAATCAAAATCTTTTTTCTGAGTCTGTTGAGTGGGAGGAAGCTGCAGTTCATGTTTGTGTGTGGGGGATCCCCCCCCCGCTGCCTTTCCTTCCTGCTTCTTTGAAGCCATCCTGCCACGTAAGTTAGATTTTCTGAAAAGGGAAATCCTTTTTCCTTTTCCACCTCCACAAAGACTTCTGAAAAAGTCCCCCAGGTTTAATCAAATAGAAACTGGACTGAAACAGGCTCAGATTTTAAAGAAAGAGTTTTTTTCCTCTTCTCCTGTTCCTCTTTATTACAGGCAGAGCAACTTTGTAGCAAAGCAGAATAGCTTCACAAATCCACTCTCGCAAGCTCGTTAACTCTGCTGCTGGGCGCCATTTTTTTTTCAAATCACTTTCACTCGTTTGTACTTTCTCTTAAGTTAAAAAGTCAGCAAAGCATTAATACTTGCGATTTCCAAGTTTGAAGGTTCAAGTTGATATTTCCACTGCTTGTTAAGGTTGGTTTCATTCAATTTAGACGTTTGCTGCAGACAGCTTGTTCTGCAAGAAGCAAAATCGTCCCACGCCGTCTGGAGTCTCAGCAGGTTGAAAGGGAGCCGCGCCTGTTTCCTCCCCAGTAGTGATTTTCTGGGGACTCACAGGGGCTCAACCTGTACCCTGCTTTCTCTCCTCCTGCAATCCTACGGATTTCAGAGTTTTCGAGCCGCTTCTCGATCTCGAAGCGGCTCTACAGGCGGCGGGGCTGGCGGTCCTTAAGAAGGGACCGTGTTCGCCGAAGGCTAGCAAACCGGAAGTCTGTTTCCACTGCTCTTCAAGCTCTTGTTCAAATTGCTTCTCTTTCCCACCCTCCTCTATACCTAACACTGAGGATGTACGTGGAGATGTTGCGCCAGTTTTAAAAACATTGAAGTAAAAATCTTCTGCTTTTTCAACAGTATTCAATCGATATCTCTCACCTTGATACCTCAATATTATGCCAACTGGAGTGTCCCATCTAAATGGAATTTGTTGTTTCTTTAATCCAGTCACCAAAAATCCAAAGTCCTTTCTATCTCTTAGCATTTTAGGCGGCAACTCTTTGTAAATCCCAGTCTCCCTTCCATCCACTTGAATAGTAGAAACAAAAGACTTTTGCAAGATATCATTTCTTATTCTTCTATCTGTAAAGTAAATCACCACATCTCTAGGCAATTGCCTTTGCCTTGCCACCCAAGAATTTACTCTATAGACCTTGTCCATCTTGCACAAAATCTCCTCAGGGCTAACCTTTAGCATCACAGCCAGGGCATCAGCACAAACCTTTCTCAAATCTTCTCTATTATTTTCTTTTATTCCTCTCAGTCTTACAGCAAACTCCATGAATCTAAATTGCATCATTGTCACTTCATTTTCAATCCTTTGTTCTTTGTTATCAACATTAGAAATTTTATAATCAGCTTCCTTCATTTTAGATTCTACTTCTGAACTAAGTTCTTCCACTTTTTTATCAATCTGGACAACTACTTCTGACAAGCCAGTCACAACTGTCAGTATGTCACGCTTCATCTTGTCATATTTTTCTTGAACCACCTCCTTAATTTCATGTTGGGATTTTTCAAATTTCTGGTCCAAAACTTCATTTTGATTCATCAGAGCCGCAGCAATAAATTCCTTCAAATCTTTAAAACCAGTCTCCTGTGCTTGGCTCTGAGTCTGCAAACTTAATGGCTATTCTTGTGACTTGTGAGTGGGGGACCCCCCCCTGCAGCTTTAGTGGCTGGCTTTGTCTGCTTTGAAGCCATTCTGCCACGCAGTCTAATTCTTTCTAAGAAGGAAGTCCTCCCTCCCTTTTCACCACAGAATCCTCTCAAAAATTTCCCCAGCTTTAATCAAGTCTCTAAGGGAGAAGGAACAGATCAAAATCACTTTAAAAAGAACTTTTCCCTTTTCTTCTAGCCAGCGCTGTTGCTTTAAATACTTTGTAACTTGTTAAAACACTCAGGTGAATCCACTTTCGCTTTCAGCTTTTTTTCCTACCGCTGAAGCCGGATGCCATTTTAGCAAACTTTCACTTTTTCTCCATTCTTAAATTCAATCACAGGGCTAGTACAAATACTTGCAGTTTTGAATTTCAAGTCCAGTTTCCACCCTGTTTATTTTTGATGATTCTCTTGGCTTTCACTGGTTATGTTGGTCGCATCGTCTGGCTCTGCTGGATGCAGAGTTGTCCCCGGAGTCCAGAGCCTCGGCGAGCTGGATAGGGAGCTTCACCCTGCTTCCTCCCCAGAAGCAAAAAAGACAATCTGGGGATTTCGCAGGGGGCTCTACCTGGTCTCGCCGGCTCTCCTCCCGTTTCCTCAAAAACATGGAGTTTTTCAAGCTGCGTCTCAGCTGTAGAGGCGGCTCTTTACAGGTGGCGGGGCTGGCGGTCTTAAAGAGACTGTCTAGCGATGACGGCGGCACCAACCGGAAGCCAGGAACTGATATTGTTGACGCTGGTTCCTGATTCTTCGGGGTATTTGTTTTAGCACTGTAATTTCTTTTCCTTTGTATGTCAACATCCCTTCCCTAGATTTCCTATAAACCTCATCTCTAATTGATCATTTTGAAAATCTGACATGTACTTCTCTTGCCAATCAGTGCCTTCTTATATAATTTGTATGTACATGATAAGTTTCATCCAATTGTCCTTTTATTTCCAATTTATCTTTTTGTATTATTTCTGCCATTATCGCTGCCATTTTTTCACCCAAGTCTTCATCTTTTTCTTCTGGTATGTTTTGAAAACGGAGGAAATATGAGGCTTTCTCCATCTCGAGCATCGCTAATGAATCAGACAGTTCCTTATTTAATTGAGAAGTTTTCTGTTCCATTGCCTCTACTTTTGTCTCTACTAATTCTATTTTTGTTTCTGCTTTTCTGATTCTTTGTTCATTTTCTGTTATTGATTGTTGAATGTCTCCAATTTTGTCATTCATGTTTTTAATATCCTCCCTAACTTCTCCGATTTCATTTTTAATCTCTGCATGAAATGTTCTCATTTCTTCATGATTCTCTGCTATTTTTTCCTGTGTTTTTAATAATGTTTCCTGAATCATTGAAAACATACTTTGCATGGTACTTAAAGTCAATTCTGGTTTTTCTTTCTCCTTTTCTTTTCCCACCATACTATCTAATGTTTTTTGTTGTAGTGGTGATGCCACCGTTACTGTGGGATTTACAAGTGGTTTTTTCCCTGTTTTCGTTATGGTAGATATTGTTGACATTTTTAATGCTCGTGAGAGGCTTTCCCAGGCTAACATATAATTTTCAATCGTTAATTTTCCTTCCTCTATTCCTTCAAATTTTTCAATTCTTTTTACTTCTACGCATATAGATTATCCACACTTTAATCCACTATCATTAATTACTATAAAAATCAAATCAAATAAAAATAAATAAAATAAATAAAAGAAGATAATTATGCCAAACTAATGAATCACATAAAAGAAGATTTGGAGAGATGGAGAAATTTGAGGCTCTCTTTAATGGGAAGAATAGTGGCGATCAAGATGAACATCCTACCAAAATTACTCTTCTTGTTTCAGAATATTCCTATAAAATTAGATAAAAAGTATTTTGGAAAATTGAATAAAATGACAGTGGAATACATTTGGCAAGCGAAGAAACCAAGGATTAAATTTAAACTTTTACAAGAAAGTAAAGAAAGAGGAGGGTTTGGCGTACCAGATTGGGAGTTATATCATCAAGCAGCAACACTCACCTGGGTAACAGAATGGATAAATTTAAAAAATAGAAGATTGTTAACATTAGAGGGCCACGACTTACATCTAGGATGGCACGCATTTTTGTGGTAGGGGAAACAAGTAGCACACCAATATTTTCAAAGACATTTTCTAAGACAGACATTATTGAAGATATGGAATAAAATTAAACAGCAGAACTACAGGAAGGTTCCGAGTTGGTTATCCACATTAGAATCATTAGTGCACCCAAATCTTATCAATTAAGGAAAATATGTCACCTATAAGGATATAATAAATGAAGAAGGCAAGAATTAAAAGAACAAGGGGTAGAATTGGAGTGGTGGTCCTATTTACAAATCCAATCACATTACTTGAAAGACATGAAAGAGTGGGGTATTAATAGGGAATCAATGACAATAGATAAGATCTTTCTGGGGAGAAATGATAAATTGGTAAAGAAAATGTATAATTTTTTATTGGATTATAAAATGGAGGAGCAAGTCAAGGAAACGATGGTGGCATGGCAGTGGTGAAATGTAAAATTTGTTACTACCAGTTCTGTGGGCGTGGCTTGGTGGGGGAATAATGTGACTGAGTGGGCGTGGCCAACTTTTTTTTAAAAAAAATTAAAACCTTTTTTCTACAACCTCTTCGGCCAAAGAGGTTGTAAAAAAATGTTTTTAAAAGCCTCTGACGATCCCAGCTGAGTTGCCTGATTGTCAGAGGCTTTTTTTCTTTTAAAAACATTTTTTCTACAACCTCTTCGGCCAAAGAGGTTGTAAAAAAAAATGCTTTTAAAAGCCTCTGACGATCCCAGCTGAGTTGCCTGATCATCAGAGGCTTTTTTTTCTTTTAAAAGCATTTTTAACAACCTCTTCGGCTGAAGAGGCTGTAAAATAAATGCTTTTAAAAGCCTCTGACAATCAGGCAACTCAGCTGGGATCATCAGAGTCTTTTAAAAGCATTTTTTTTACAACCTCTTTGGCCGAAGAGGTTGTAGAAAAAATGTTTTTAAAAGAAAAAAAAGCCTCTGACGATCAGGCAACTCAGCTGGGATCGTCAGAGGCTTTTAAAAGCATTTTTTCTACAACCTCTTCGAGAGGTTGTTAAAAAAAATGCTTTTAAAAGCCTCTGACGATCCCAGCTGAGCCGCGCAATCATCAGAGGCTTTTTAAAAAACTTTTAACAGCATTTTTTTTGTCCGAAGAGGTTGTAGAAAAAATGCTTTTAAAAATTTTAAAAAAGCCTCTGATGATTGTGCGGCTCAACTGGGCATGGGGGTGGGGGCAGGGATTTTTGCTACCGGTTCTCCGAATCACCCGCCACCATCGCTACCAGATCTGGCGATCCAGTCCGAACCAGGAGCATTTCACCCCTGTGGCATGGGCAATAAATTTTGGGTACAATATACAATTGGAAAAATGGCAAGAATTATGGGGAAAAAATAGCAAGATAACATTGGCAATACCGTATAAAGAAAATTTATACTGTATAAAATGTTCTACAGGTGGCATCTTCCACCAGCAAGATTGGCAAAAATGTTTAGAAATTTATCAACAAAATGTTGGAAATGCAGCCACAAATCAAGCACATACTACCATATGTGGTGGTCATGTAAAAAAGCAAAGGAGTATTGGCGGAAAATTCATTTATGGCTGGCAGAATTAACTGGAGAAGAAATAGAATATAAACCAGAACTATTCCTATTGGGAATTGTAAATGGGAAATATAGTAAAGGGGTAATTTACTTAATAATACATATTATAACAGCAGCAAGAATCACCTTTGCCCAAAATTGGACAAATAAGGAAATCCCCCAAGAAAATGAAGTGATTAAAAAAAATTTGACATGCGCGGAAATGGATAGATTAACACTGGAATTGAAAAGTAAAAACGAGTCAGAATACTACGAGATATGGAACAAATTTTATCAATGGTTTGAACGGAAAGGAGGGATGAAAAATATGAACTGACCAGAATTCATAGAATGGAGAATTAAGGTTATGTATGTAATTATAATAGAATGAAAGTAGATAAGACAAATGTATAAGTAATATAGATAGAAGAATGATGTCTTTATATATGTAAATACTGAATAGACCAAATGTATATAAGTAGTAAGGTATATATGATACTTATTTTTTATTTTAGTATGTATGGCAAAGATAATGCCAGGATGGTTACACCGTTTCCAATGTTTTACTATGTGTTTAATAAAAAAATTTCAAAAAAAGAAAAAGAATTTATAAAATTTGTTAATTTGATCAATAAATGAAAATTGTAACCATACTAAGTAAATTTAACAACATATCCCACCTATTATTTTCATAGATTAAGAAAATTGTATGAGCGGTCATTATGACCTCATGTCTGTAATAGCGTAGCTGAAATAGTACGTCTCTGGTTAAGGGTTAATCTGTGGCACATGGTCATCCAAGGACAAACCCACATCCCACACACAGATCATCGCTGGTGAGATTTAAATTGCTTGTATTTATTAATTGTTATGTTCAGCAGTAACGTAATGCTATCTATCTTGTATTTGGTTCTTATTGTATGTATCCCTATTTTCCCATTTCACCATATCCTGTTCTTTCAATAAAGCATTCAGATCTATGCACACGGTCTGTTTTATTGGAGAATAGGTGGGTTTAGCTGCATGTCAAGCTGCACACAGACTAATGTGTAGAGAGGACAGAACATCTTGTAAGAAGTCAACCACATCTGGAACCATGGAGTTCAGTGCAGGATGGTCTGGCAACACTTTAGGGTGTGTGCTGTCAACTTGCAAAGCTTTCAAGTTGCCATGAGCAGGAGGGAGGGAGAACTGAAGTGAATGCCATACATTTTTCTGACTGCAATCAGAAGGAGGGTGTTAGGTTTCACAGCCAGCCAAAGTGGTTAATTGGAGAATGTGATTTATGACATGGCCAGAGAGGAGGGGAGAGACAGGGTCATAGGGGAATGTAAATCTATGTGGGATCAGTCCTGACTGCATCCGAGTATTGCCGAAATGTTGTCAGGACTCCTTTTAAAAATCTGTAAAGATTACCAGGTTTCCTGAATCCTGGACTCTCCAACAGCTCCCCGATGTCTCGGGTGCTGGGAGGGAAAATCAGGCAACCATGGCCGGAGACGAGCTATCTGGAGAGAGCCTAATTGCAGCCGGAATGCAGCCTCCCTCGGACATCAAAGCTGAGATGCCTGCTTCAGCGACAGAAGCAAGAAAAGATGAGTATTGGGGGGAGTTAATCTCTAAGGCAGCTGAAGTCAAGTTTCCCCACCCCAATGCCCTGAAAAGGGGGAAGCCCCTGAGCGAGCTGGAAAGAATGGAATGGAGGTTGGACTGGAAACAAGCCAGGCTTCCAAAGCCCCTGGGGAGTTCCAGAGAGCAGCCAAGGAAGGAATTTGACCAAGCCACCCTTCCCAATGAGGGGCCGTCATGCAGGCCAAAGGAGAGGGGAGGAGCAGTGAATCTCTTTGAAGTGAGGAGAAGCAGACAGGAGCACAGACCCCCTTCTCCACCCATCAGAAAGAAGCCGCAACCAGTGTCTTTCCCATGCAGCAGGCAGGCTGCCCAGGGCAGACAAACCCCTCTCTCCCTCCAAACTAGAACTGAGGAAGAGGGTCAGTTACATCAAATGCAAGCATACAGAGGCCAACAGGGGGAGAGAGGAGCAGTGCTAAGTGAACTGCCCCAGTTCAGAGGAAAGTTTGATGGGGACTCAGACCAGCTAGCTCTATTCCTTGACTCAGCTGAGATCCACCTAGAATGTTATGGACACCTCTACCCATCCCCCAGAGCTATGGTGAATACCATCGCAGAGGGGCTAGAGGGGGAAGCAAGGGAATGGCTAGCAGCCCTCCACAAGAGGAGAGCCCCCCAACTGCAAGATGTAGTCATTCTGAAGTCATTCTTCAGACTTCTTTTCCTTGTCGTTTCCCAGGAATGTGCCCCCTCCCCTCATTTCCATGACAACCGTGCTTCAAAGGGATTTAGCAGGCAAAAGTCTCAGAGTTTATCTTTCGCTCTCCTCTGCTCCCTCTATGCCAGCGTTGCAACGCTGACAGATGACTTCCTACGACTGCTAGAGGCCAGATTCGAGGAGGCAGAGGAAGACCTGTATGCAGAGGATGAGCTCAGCTATCTAAAGCAGAGGGGCCGCCCCATTAAAGAGTACATCCATGAATTTAGGAGAGTTGTTGGGAGGCTACCCACTTTGCCAGAGCGGTTGCTAGTGCACTTTTTCAGAACAAGCCTGGACAATCAAATTGCCAAGGTAACCACTTACTTGGACATCCCAAACCAGCTCTCTGAGTGGTTCCGAGTAGCAATAAAAGTCGACAGTGGATTGCGCACCAACAACATGAGAGAGCAACCAGACACGAAAGAGAGGGAGCAACGCGACCTGAAACCAGCCCTCCCTCGAAGCCTGCTGAAGTGCTACAGGTGTGGGGGGGGAAGGGCCACATGGTATCTGTGTGCACGACCCCAGCCCCAAGGCCTAGGCCAGAGCCACCACCCAGGGCACAGCTGGAACGAGGCCCCAAACGAGCCATCAACAGGTCCCGGAGGGCCCTCCGGGCTGAAGAGGTCCCTTCCCACCCAGCCAAAGGGGGGGGGGACACCAGGCAACGATGACCAGTTGCCAGAATCCTATGATAGCGAGGATGAGGGTGAAAACGACCCAATGGTGAGGGAACCAGTCCACCCTTTCATTTTCCCAATACGCCTCACAGCCCTAAAAACAGGGACCCAGGGGGCCTTTCAAGCCCTGATAGACTCAGGCTGCACTAGATGCTTGATCAACCTAACCACAGTCCTGAAACTGGGGATCAGAGCAAAAAGACTGACCCACCCAATCAGGTTCGAACAGGTTGACGGGTCCCTAATGGGGGGAGCCTATGCCACTCACCTGACTGAACCAGTGAGGCTAGAGCTAGCGGATCACTGGGAAGTAATTCGATTCGTAATAGCCCCCAAAATGACAGATCCAGTCATACTGGGACTCTCGTGGCTAGACAAGTGGGGACCGACCATCTGGTGGCAAGGGGGTACCCGCAGACTGAGAATAGCAAAGGGGCCCCAACCCCTCCCGCACCAGCGAGCAGAAATACTGCCCATGCAGGGAACCCTCCAAAAGAGCACACCAGAACAACTGGCAGCCACATCCGACAAAACCCCAGAGACCGAACAGATCCCACAGGAATATCAGGACCTTGCAGAAGTATTCAGCGAGGCTGAGTGCAACGTCCTGCCTCCCCACCGCGAGGCAGATTGCACCATCGAAATCACCCCTGGGGCGAAACTACCTAAACCCAAATTGTATGCCATGATGCCCCGTGAAATGCAAGAAATGCGGAACTACATAGACAAGAACCTACAAAGGGGTTTCATTGAGCCAGCCAAACCACGGGTCGCGGCACCGGTCCTCTTCAAAGAGAAGAAAGACGGCTCTATGCGCCTGGTGGTTGATTTTAGAGCTATCAACACTGTCTGCGTACACAATTTATATCCCCTTCCCCTCATGAAAGACATGCTAGCCCAACTGGCCAAAGGGAAAGTTTTCACCAAACTAGACCTCCGTGAAGCCTACTACCGGATACGCATCAGGGAAGGAGATGAGTGGAAAACAGCATTCAACTGCCCCCTAGGGAGTTTCCAATTTAAAGTGATGCCATTTGGACTGCAGGGAGCCCCGGCGGTGTTCATGCAATTGATAAATGAGGTTCTGCATGAGCACCTCTATAAGGGGGTCCTTGTCTACCTAGATGACATTCTCTCTTTTTTTTAAAAAAAAATTAAACTTTATTGTTTAAAAGAAAAACATTTAAAAAAACATACAAGTTTCTCACAATTGAGAAACAAATTTACATATACAGTACATAAACGTCACCTATTAGCTAATTTCCATTATTCTATATAAATATATTATATGTATTATATGTACATATATACAAACATACAATAAAGTATTCCATATTCTATACCTCTGACAGTGCTGTTTTTTTGTTATATTGATTTCTTCTAAATTTCATCTCTACCCATTTCCTTTCCTCTGGTTTATCCATTGGTACCATCTATTCCATGTTTCATAATATTTAGAGTCCTCCTTATCCTGTAACTCTAAAGTTAGACTATTCATCTCTGCGCATGTATATATTTTTTGTATTAATTCCTGATCTGTTGGCAATCGATCGCTTTTCCAGAATTGTGCTAGTGCTAATCTTGATGCCGTGATTATATGAAGTATTGGGTATTTTATGTCATTTTGGATGTTCTTTTTGATCATGCCCAATAGGAAAATCTCAGGTTCTAATTCAATTTCACAATCTGTAATTTCTCTTATCCATATCTTTACCTTGTTCCAGTATTTCTTAATGACCGGGCAAAGCCACCAAGCATGGTAGAAAGTTCCCTGTGTTTTTCTGCACTTCCAACAGGTCGAATCTACATTTGGGTACATTTTCGCAAGTCTTGCTGGGGCCAGATGCCATCGATACCACATCTTATAATGATTTTCTTTGTAGGCCACCGATTTTGTCATGCTGTAATTAGTTTCCCAGACTCTTTCCCAGTCTTCTAGCTGTAGACTGTGCCCGATGTTTCTCGCCCATGCTATCATCTGCCCTTTCACTAATTCTTCTGCCAAATCATATTCAAGTAAATATTTGTAGATTTTCGAAATTAATTTCCCTTCTTTAGATTCTAATAATTTATCCAACCTGTTTTGTTTCAAATCTATTCCCCCCTCCTCCTGATCCTTCCTGTATCTTATTTTTATTTGTGAGTAGGGCCACCAGTCTATTGCTATTCCTTGTTCTTTTAATTCTTCCCTAGTTTTTAATTTGCCCTGTGTATCTAATATTTCTCTATATCGTAGTATTTTTTGTTTTGATAGTATATTTGGGTGGGTAATTGCTTCTATTGTCGACAACCAACTGGGGATTTTCATGTAATGCTTACGTTGAATTTGTTGCCATGTACTAATTAAAGATTTCCTAATGGTATGATTGTTAAAATGTTTGTGTGATTTGTTTCCAGAGTTCCAAATGAAGGCATGCCATCCCTTCATTAGGTCATGTCCTTCCAGCTTTAACAGTCTTTGATTCTCCAAAGTTATCCATTCCTTGATCCATAGTAAACTGGCAGCCCTATAATATTTTTGCCATGCTGGAAAACCGAAACCACCCCTAATTTTATCGTCTTGTAATATGTTTAATTTTATTCTCGATTTTTTCCCCTCCCATACAAATTTTGTGGTTATTTTATCCAAATTGTCAAAAAATTTCTTATCCAATTTTATTGGGATCGTTTGGAATAAATAAAGGAGTCTTGGGAGTATGTTAGATTTTACCACTGCTATCCTCCCCAGAAGGGACAACTTTAGTTTCCCCCATTTATCTAAGTCTTCTTTAATTTTCTGGACCAAGGGTTCATAATTGTCTTGTTTTATTGTTATTGTTCTAGCCGTCAGATGAATCCCTAAGTATTTCACCTTCTTAACTGCCTGTAGTTGTGAAACCTTTACTAATTGCTCTACTTGCTTTGCTGCCATATTTTTTGTTATCATATTTGTTTTTTCTTTATTGATTTTTAGGCCTGCCACTCTTCCAAATTTTTCAATTTCTTTTATTAACTTGGGGGGTTGTTTCTATTGGGTCTTCTACAAAAAAGACAAGGTCGTCCGCAAAGGCTTGGACCTTGCACTCCTCTCTCTTAATCTTTAATCCTTGTATCTCTTTGTTTGCCCTAATTCTAATTAGTAAATTTTCTAGCGTTAAAATAAAAAGCAAAGGGGATAGCGGACATCCCTGCCTTACTCCTTTATTTATTCCAAAAAATCCCGTTGGTTCCCCATTTACCAATATACATGCTTTTTGATCCTGGTATATTGATGATATCATTTTTGTAAATTTGTCGCCAAAATTCATATTTTTAATTTGATGTTTCATAAATTGCCAGTTTACTTGGTCAAACGCTTTTTGTGCATCCAGAAAGATCAGGGCTATCTGTCTTTCTGAATGCACTTCATAATACTCTAAGACATCCATTACCATCCTTAAATTATTTTTTATTTGTCTTGTGGGCAGGAAACCGTTTTGGTCCTGATGTATTTTGTTATGTAGTATTTTTTTCATTCTATTAGCAATTATATTCATTAGAATCTTATAATCGGTGTTCAACAAAGAAATCGGTCTGTAATTTTTTATCAATGTGGCATCTGCCCCTTCTTTTGGTATTAGGGAGATATACGCTTCTTTCCATGTGTTTGGTAGTTTTGCCTCCAACAGGGCTTCATTATATACTTCTAATAATATTCCATTTAATAGTTCTCCGAATGTTTTGTAAAATTCTGTTGGTAAACCATCAGTCCCCGGGGTTTTATTATTTTTCTGTCTCTTCAATGCTTCTTTTAATTCACCCATCGTAATCTCTCTATTTAGTAATTCTTTTTCTTCCTCTGTTAATATTTGTACCCCCTCTCCTTTTAAGTACTGTTCAATTTCCTCTGTTGTTGCTATGTCCTTCTCATAAAGCTTCTGATAATATTGAAGTATTATTTCCTTTTTTTTCTCTATGCTTTGTTGGATCTTCCCCTCATCATCTTGTAGTTTCTGAATTGTTCTTTTTTCCCTTTCCTTCCTTAGCCTATACGCCAACCACCTCCCTGGTTTGTTTGCGTGCTCAAAGTGGTTCTGCCTTATATATTTCAAATTTAGTGCGTATTTCCCTTGTTCTAATATATTAAGCTTATGTTTTGCCGCTATCCACTTCACCCTTATTTCTTCATCTCCTGGTTTCCCTTGCAATTTATGTTCCCAATTTTGAATTTCCTCCCGTATTTTATTATATTCTTTTTCTCTCTCCTTTCTCCTTTTTGCATTGTACGCTATTGTAAGGCCTCTTACATACGCCTTAGTGGTGTCCCATAAATTTTGTAGGGAGGTGTGTTGTTTTGTATTTTCCTTATAGAACAATTCTAGTTCCTTTTCCATATACTTCTTATATTCTTTCTCTTTCATTACCTGTAAATTCATTGTCCATCTGTTTTTCTTTCTCTGGTGCCTCTTCCAGGTCATCATTAATGGGTTATGATCTGCCCAATCGTTTGATAAGATTTCTACCGTTTCTATCTCTTTCATTAACATACCAGATACCCATGCCATGTCTAACCTGGACCAGGACTTATGTGGATTCGAGTAATATGTGAAATTCGTGATTTCGGGGTTATAAAACCTCCAGCTATCTATCATGTTTAACTCTTCAACCATTTCTGTAAAGGTTCTAGGTAATATATTTTTCCTATTTTTATTTTGCTGGTCAGATTTATAATCTTTTTTAACATCCGAAATGGCATTAAAATCTCCAATTAAACATACATTTTCCATTTTTTGCTCTATGATTTTTTCATGTACTTTTTTGTACAATTCTAATTGTTTGCTATTTGGTGCATATATCGCAACCAATAATATATTTTTGAAGTCAAGTTTTAACTCTATCATCACAATTCTACCTTCAGTGTCTGTATATCTTATATTACTATCTATCCCTACCTTAATATATACCACTACTCCTCTTTTTTTTTTCTTCTGCCAATGATGCATATGTTATTCCTAATTTCTTATATTGTATGTAATTTATATCTTGTTTTCTTATGTGTACCTCCTGGAGACATACTATGTCGGACTTTTGTTTCAGAATCTTTTTGAAAATTTTTGGTGTAGTTTAGATGGTGAGTTGAGGCCATTTACGTTTACTGATAGAATTCTTAGAGTTCTTTCCATGTCTTACTGACTTTCCTGTTGTTTCTTCTTTGCTTCTTCTAATTCCTTTTTTTTGCCTCTTGTTTGTACTCCTCCTTCCTCCTGAGTCTCTCCTTCCTCCTCTTTCCCTCCCTGTGGTGAGGTTCTTTCATGTTCCTGACTCTGTTTTCCTTTAATGCTTCTTCGTCCCTCCTCTCTGCTGCCGTTTGTTATCTCACTGGCCATCATTTGGTCATATAGTTCCCTTGTTTTACTCTGCGAATCCACCTTTATTTTCCTTCCCTGCCACGTTACCAACATTCCCTCGGGTATCGTCCATTTGAAAGGTATATATCTCCTGTTTAGCAACGTGGACAGGAACCAGTAATCTTTCCGCAAGTCTCTTATTCTCTTAGGAATTTGTTTCAAAGTTATTATTTCTTTATTCTTGTAAAGCATAGGTTCATCCTTTGTTATTTTATAAACGATATCTCTCACCTTTCTTCTCACAAATCTTATGTGTACCTCCCGTGGAAGTTTGTGTTGTCGGGCGTAGTTTGTGTGTACGCGGTACACTTCATCTAATTCATTTATTATTTCTTCCCTTTCTCTTTGGAGAGCCTCAGCTATCATCTCCGCCATTATCATTGTCAAATCTTCTACTCTTTCTTCGGCTACATTTTGAAAATGCAGAAAAAATGCCGCCTTTTCCATCTCCAGCTGGGCTACTGTGTTCTCAAACTCTTTGTTTAATCCCGTCATTTTTGTGTCCAATGCTTCCAACTTTTCTTCTGTCAATTCAGTTTTTTGTTCTATTTCTTTTATCTTTTGATCATTTCTTTGGATAATTTCTTGGATCAGGTCCATTTTTTCATCAATCTTTTGGATGTCATTCTTAACTTCCTTCTTTACCTCATCCATATCTTTCCTAGATTGTTTTTTTTTTTTTAATTTGATTTATATGCCCCCTTCTCCGAAGACTCAGGGCGGCTTACAATGTGCTCAGCAATAGCCTTCATCCTTTTGTATATTTTATACAAAGTCAGCTTATTGCCCCCACAACTGGGTCCTCATTTCACCTACCTTAGAAAGGATGGAAGGCTGAGTCAACCTTGAGCCTTGGCGAGATTCGAACCCTGCAGTAATTGCAGGCAGCTGGTCTTAATAACCAGCTTAATAACAGGGTGCCTTAAACCCCTGTACTACCAAGGCTCTTCATTGTTCATGGTTTCTGGTCATGCACTCTTGCATTTTGACCATTGTTTCTTGTATTGACATTAAAGTAGCTTGCATTGTTGGCTGACTAGGTGTGCTGGGTTGTTTCTCTGATGCAAACATTCCCTCTATGGTTTTCTGTGACACTGGTGAGGCCGATGGTCCCGCTAAGATTGATGTCGTTTTCTTCACAGTCTTCAACGTTGTCGTGGTGGTGCTCGTCATCTCTTTCAGAATTCTATATTGTTCCACCAGTATTTTATCAACTTTCTCCCAAATCACCATCCAACTTTTATCTAATTTCTTTCTTTCCCTTTCCTTTTCACTTGTAGAAAATTCAATTCAATAGTCTCTCATTTACTTTATCTGTTTTCTTTAAATGAAATTACTTTAACTAATTGATTGTCTCTTATAAGATACTTCGTAAAAAATGCAATAAAAATATATAATATAAATATTACAATATATTAATATAAGTTAATATGAGTTAATCTAAATAGCTAATATAAATATAAATAGATAAATATAAATAGATATAAATAGATATAAATATAGATATATAAAAATAGATAATCACAGGCTTTGCAAAGCAATTAATTCAATTAGATCCCACTATTTCCTTCTATAGCACTACAATTATTATGTATCCTAATTTATTATATACTATATACTGTATGTACTATTATATACTATATACTAATTTATTTCTTAATAAACACAAATATCACTATGATTCTTAATTCCGATAGATATCAATAACGAAGCAATTATCTATGTTTTTTTTAAAAAAAGAAGAGGATTATATAAGAGTAATATATTTCAATGACTTTCTATGACTTTTATAAGTCTTTTTCGTCGTAATTTCAACAAAAGAGAGGTCTTTCCTGTTCCAATATGGCGATCTCCAATCTGCACAGTCACAGTCCACAAATTATTCTTTGCCAAAATACCTCTCTCCTTCCATTAGAGCAGCCAAAAAAGGGAGGATATAAGAAATGTTCGTTTTCTTTAAGTCTTTAAATCTCTGTACTTCAAATCCACCTCTCCTCACCTTCGTCTTCACTGTTTAAAGTCTTTCTCCGCTTGTCTCTGTCTTGTCCTCTTCCTTTCTGCTCACCTCCTCAGTTGCCGCCCCTTTACGCTCTGAGATCTTCTCTTCCGTGCTGCTCCTCCGGAAAATTATTTCCTCCTCGGTTTTGCGCCAAAATACTCCAAAATACTCCAAGGTAACAATCCTCATTTGCTCACCCTCGGCAGTTTTGCACTTTACTCACTCCTCCGCTTCCCCGCTGGTCTCAATCGGCTTGTTGGGCCTCCTGGCCAGCTGCGCTCATCAGCTAGCTTCTTCCTGAACCTGGATTGAGGGATCTTCTCGGTACGGCGGGAGATCGCACCTCTCCTCGCCTCCCCCGAAGTTTCCCCTCTCTATTCCCGATCTCTCCAAGATCGGTCTTTGCCAAATAAGGCACCAAAAGCTCGCAAAACCGGCAACAGAGAGAGAGCGCTTCTCTCCTGTGCCGCCACAGCCCTACGTCACTGCCGGAAGTCTACCTAGATGACATTCTCATTTACACGGAAACCATAGACAAACACATACCCCTCGTCCGCCAAGTGCTGGAAAAACTGCTGGGGGCAAACCTATATGTCAAGCTATCAAAATGCGAGTTCCACCAGTCACGGCTAGACTACTTAGGCTACCGAGTGTCAAACAAGGGGATAGAAATGGACCCAGCCAAAGTACAATCAGTCCTAAACTGGCAATCCTCTCGCACCCTCAGACAGCTGCAAAGCTTCCTGGGGTTCGCGAACTTCTACAGACAATTCATCCCCTCTTTTGCAAGAATTGACAAACCTCTGACGGACCTCCTAAAAACAGGGAGTCCAGCGACAAAACCCTGCCCAGGACAACCTCTACAGTGGGACCTGGCCTGCCAACAAGCATTCGAAACACTAAAAGAAATGTTTGCAAAAGAACCGGTCTTAAAGCATCCTGACCCCGAACAACCCTTCGTCATCCAAGCAGATGCCAGCGATGTGGCAGTGGGGGCCATGCTACTCCAAAAGAACAGCCAAGGGAATCTACAACCTTGTGCCTACACATCCCGCAAACTCACCGACACAGAAAGACGATGGATGGCGTGGGAAAAGGAAGCGTTCACAGTGAGATGGACGCTGTTGACCTGGCGACACCTGCTAGAAGGAGGCCAGAAACTGTTTGAAATTTGGACTGACCATAAGAATCTGGAGGCCCTCAGGACCCCATGGAAGTTGTCGCCCAGGCAAGTACGGTGGGCCCAATACTTCAATCATTTCAACTTCGAGCTGAAACACATCCCAGGGGGTGGGTGGGGGGAACTTTCTGGCTGATGCCCTCTCCCGAATGCCTCAATACAACAGTGAGCAGGAGCAGGTAGTGAATGCCATCATCCCCTCTGCCCAAGGAGTAGGTCAAGAAATCACTAGACGGCAACGTCATGACCAGCCAGGCCAACCTGCAAGTGACTTAATGACAAGACTCAAAACTGAAACATCGGCGGACCCCTGGTTCCGAGACAACCAACATCTCTTAACAAAAAGGGATGACCTAGCATGGAAGGGAACAAAACTCTATGTCCCAGAGACTCTACGCACCGTAATCCTCAAGAGAAGCCACGACATTAAACCAGCGGGACATTTTGGCTTCCTAAAGACTCTGCACTTAGTACAAAGACAGTTTTGGTGGCCCCACATGAGAAAAGACATAGACAGTTATGTGAAAAGTTGTACCATCTGTGCCACGATGAAGAAACAACCAGGAAGACCTCCCGGGCTGCTGCAGCCAGTAGCTGAACCGACAAGGCCATGGGAGGAGATTGCAATGGACTTTATAGTAGAACTACCGAGGAGTGGTGGAAACACAGTGATCTGGACTGTAATAGACTTATTCTCCAAACAGGCACATTTCATATCCTGCAGCGGGCTACCCTCAGCCCGCCAGTTGTCCAAACTCTTCCTGAAACACATCTACCGCCTGCATGGAGTACCCAGAAGAATCATCTCCGATCGAGGTGTCCAGTTCACAGCAAAATTCTGGAGAGAATTCCTATGGTCCATAGGGTCATCCCAAGGCCTCAGCTCAGCGTTTCACCCGAGCACCAATGGGGGGGCAGAGAGACTGAATGCCATGGTAGAGCAGTACCTGAGGTGCTACGTGAACTATCAGCAGTCCAATTGGGTGGACCTCCTGTCTTTCGCTGAGGTTGCGTATAATAATGCTGTTCACAGTAGCACGGGGCTAACCCCATTTAAGGTAGTGAGCGGCATGGACTTTGTCCCAATGCCTGAGTACCCAAGGGAGCCTCCCTCCTCAGTCAGCTTGACCGATTGGATGGCGACACTGAAAGCAACCTGGGAGAATGTCAAGAAAGCGCTAGCTAAGGCAGCACAAACCTATAAGAAACAGGCAGACAAACACCGAGCTCCCCAAAGGCCTTTTCAATTGGGGGAGAAAGTTTACCTATCCACAAAATATTTGAGGTTAAAACTACCTAGCAAGAAATTGGGACCAAAATTTATAGGACCATTCCCCATAGTAAAGATAATCAACCCAGTCACAGTGCAATTGAAGTTCCCCCGATTGCTAGGGAAGATACACCCGGTATTCCATAGTAACCTCTTAAAACCCGTGGTCGGATCGACCCTGAGGCCACTACCCCGTGAGCCCCCAGGCCCCGTGGTCATAGGGGGCCAGACCCATTATGAGGTGCAGCAAATCCTCAATTCGAGGTGGCACGGGAGACAACTCCAATATTTAATCAAGTGGAAGGGTTACCCCTTATCAGAGGCATCTTGGGTAAAGAGTCGAAACATCCAGGCTGATTGCCTTATAGCCAAATTTCATGCAGAAAATCCAAACAAGCCTGGTGGGGGGTCACATCCCTAAACTCTACATCTGTACTCAAATTGTTTTGCTTTTTGCAGGTTGCCCTCGGGAAGTGAGGGGAGCCGAATGTCAACTTGCAAAGCTTTCAAGTTGCCATGAGCAGGAGGAAGGGAGAACTGAAGTGAATTCCATACATTTTTCTGACTGCAATCAGAAGGAGGGTGTTAGGTTTCACAGCCAGCCAAAGTGGTTAATTGGAGAATGTGATTTATGACATGGCCAGGGGGGAGGGGAGAGACAGGGTCATAGGGGAACGTAAATCTATGTGGGATCAGTCCTGAGTGCATCCGAGTATTGCCGAAATGTTGCTCCTAATAAATCACTATATTTCCTTTGAAGTTTGGATCATGGCTCATGAATTAATTAGGGCATCTTTCGGAAACTTGACATGTGCCATACATGGCTTGAAACTGTGTCATTGAAGTCAATGAGTGCAGTGAATCATTGTAAGAAAATTGTGAGTGTCAGTAAAGATGGCCAGTTGTCTTGGCTGTAGGTGCAGTAGCACCTCAAATACAGTTGGAGAAGCTGGTTAGTATTCTCAACTTCTCCATTCGTGGCCAGGTGATGAGTTGAGGAGAGGTTGACTTTGATCTTTAGTAACTGAAAAAGTGCCTTCCAAAATCTAGATTGGAATTGCGCACCTCTGTCTGACATGAGTGCTGAGACCATGCCGTGGTAGTGAAAGACATGGTCTAGAAAAAGTTTGGTGGTGTCTTTCGCATTGGGCAATCCCGTACAGGGTATGAAATGGGCCATCTTGGTGAAAAGATCAACCACCACTAGTATGGTAGTGAAGCCTTCAACAGAGGGTTAATCAGTAATGAAATCCAGAGAGACCATATGCCGTGTGTGTGTGTGTGTGTGTGTGTGTGTGTGTGTGTAGATAGTGGCTGCAAAAGTCTGGCTTCTGATGGAGGGGTTTCGCCCTCCTGCACATGTGGCAAGAGGCCACATATTCCTTGATATCTGCAGCCATCCTAGGCCACCAAGCCTGGGACATATTTAATGTAAAAATCAAAATGTGAGAATAATTGGCTCCATCTGACTTGACTGGGCAAAAGTGGATTGATTTGTTGCAGGATGTGTAGATTTTTGCTGTTAGTGTTGGCTTTATGAGCCAATTCCAGTATAAATTTCCTTTAGAAATTAGAAAAACCCAGGAAGCATTGGGTGTCTTTGGCTGTGTGAGGGGCTTGCCAGTCTAGTACAGCTTGAAACTTCTGGGGGTACATCTTGATGCCTCTGGTGGAAATACAATAGCCCAAGAAGTCTAGTTGTTGCCAATCAAAGGCACATTTTTCTGCTTTCGCAAAGATGTGGTTGTCTCTTGGTCTGCTGAGGACTGTGCACACATGGTCTCTCTGTTGAGCCTCATTCTCAGAGTAGATTAAAATATCATCCAAATATAATTATTATCTATTAATCTTGAAAAATTTGCTTCATGAATCTGGAAAATATGGCCGGGGCATTACACAGACCAAAAGGCAATTGCAGAGGTCTAGTCTTGTAAAAATGCTTCCTTTCTATAGTCTATCTAATAGGTCTGTGTCATGGCCCCATCAGAGCCTGGTTAGGAGGAGGAGGAGGAGTTGGAACTGGGACCGTCCGACAGGGAAGGCACACCAGGAGCTGAGGATGATGCTGTCCCAGGCCCCCCAGGCATTGGGGGAAGTGGTCGACCAGACGGAGAGCTGCCTGCCTGCACAGACACAGGGGAGGATTGGCTGCTGACTGGCAGTGGTGCTGATAGGCTGCTGATCTCCTCTAATGAAGAACAGTTGTCTACTCCACTAGATCCAAGGGCAAGGAGAGTGGAGCGTAGGCAAGCCCAGAGAAGGGCTGCATGCAAGGCTACTCGGGAGGAGGTCTCCCCACCTCTCACAAGAAATACTAAGGGGAAACCATGGGGAGTTAGTCTTTGCCAGGAACAATTGTTTACTTTGGCTTACACTCCCCCGGCTTCAACTCATGCCTGGTGCTGTTTGCCTTGCCTCGCTTGGAAGATTGCTCTTCGCCTTTTGTTTGGAATCTAGCCCTTCTCTTGTGGACTGCATTTAGCCTTTTCTTCACTGTGCCTTGGGAACTGCTTCTTGTCTGGGACCTGTTCCTTGTCCTGAGGACTCCCCTTGTCTTGTGCCTGGACTCTGCCTTGTGGATTGGACTTGGAACCCTGGACCTTGCCCTGTGAGCATGCTCTTACTCTGTGGGCTTTCTTTGTATTACTGGGGCTCTCAGCTTGCTTGGCCATACTTGTGCTGAGCTCGTATAAACAACTCAAAGAATGCTGGAGACATGTTGAAATGTGAGTTTATTTTAGCTACAAGCCGTCTACAAGGCAAACTGAGCATTACATGGTCAAAGTTTTCAAAGCATAGCCCTGCCCCTCCAATCACATAAGCTCTCTGTCAGGTTTCGATGTCATCTCAAATAAATTGCACTCCCAAACAATTAATCTTTGCTGAAATATTCCATTTATTGAGTACGACAGATCTGGCCGCGACTTCGTCGTAGCCAATACTAACCCTCTGACCCCCAAACCCTTCCCTTTCCGTTCCCCAATTCTCATCTTCTCATTGGCCATCTTCCAAGTCAGTCTCCTCAGCTTCTGACCTCACCCCACAGGAATGTTCCCCCCTCCCATCCCATTTCCTAGGGGATATTATCTACAGAGAAAATAAGTAGGTGAAAAGTCAAGCCTCGTCTTTTTATGGCAGCATCAGAATGCTGACACTCTCATCTTCTCGGCACAGCTGTTCAGCGGCATAAATCAAACGTGCTTCTCTCCTGTCACTCTCCGCTACATCATCCAACAGCGCCCAAACATCAGCCCCAGCCCAATCCCTACCACCATCACCACCCATGATACCATCACCACCTGTGTCTCCAGATACTGTTGCTGCTATCATTGTCACCCGTGCCCCTGCACTGCGTCATCAGGTCTGTCACCGATGCCCCAGGTTTACTAATTCCACGTGCTGTCGGGCGTTTATTAGCGGCTTTTGTGTTGAGTGGCGGATGTGGCGGATGCAGCTCAACATGTGGCCCCCTCTACCAGGAGTCCACCTGTAAGACATGCCCCTCCTCCCGCGTAGGCCCACCAGGCTTATGTGGGTGTTTCTGATGAAAACAACGTAGCAATCGGTCGGCATGTACATCATCTACTTTCACCCAGGATGCATCTGTGTCGGGGTATCCTTTCCACTTGACTAGGTACTTAAGTCTACCCCTGTACAATCAAGAGTCAAGGATTTTGTCTATTTAGTATTGATCATCACATACTGGTCCTGGTGTTCCACCATGGGGCCTAATAGGTTTTGCAGTCTTCAGCAAACTGCTATGGAACACAGGGTGGATTTTCCCTAAAAGGGATGGTAGTTTCAGAGCTACCATAACGGGATTGATCACCTTAGTCACCGTAAAGGGGCCAAGGTATTTTGGGCTCAGTTTTTTACTGGGTTTCCTAAGTTTTATGTATTTCATAGACAGGTACTCCTGATCCCCCACTTTGAATGGTATATAATCGGCTCTTTTCTTGTCTACCTGTTGTTTGTATTCTGCAGCCGTGGTGTGTAATAACTGTTTAACCTGCAGCCAGACCTCTCGTATTTTATTGGGCCACCCCATGGGTTCTATTGTTGTCCCTGCTCCGGGAGCTGGTACCTCCAATTCCAGGATAGCAGGGAACTCTTGTCCTGTCACTATACGGAAAGGGGTGAAACCGGTACTGTGGTGCACTGCATTGTTGTAGGCTAATTCAGCAAACGGTATCAAGTTGGACCAATCTGTTTGCTGATAGGACACATAGCATCGTAGGTAATGTTCTATCATTGCATTAGCTCTTTCTACCGCACCGTTGGTGTTGGGGTGAAAAGCTGAACTTAACCCTTGTGATGACCCTACCATATGTATGAAGTTCTGCCAGAAGTGGGTGGTAAATTGCTGAATAATCTGAAATTATACGATGGGGCACCCCATGCAGTCGAGATATATGTTGAATGAACAATTTTGCTAACCGTCTCGCCAAGGGGAGGCTGTGACATGGAATGAAGTGGGCCTGTTTTGAGAACAGGTCTATTACAGTCCAAATCACTGTGTTGCCGTTACTTTCTGGAAGGTCCACAATGAAATCCATGGTGATTTCATCCCATGGATGTCCGGGTTCGGCTACTGTTTGTAACAGACCCATTGGTTTGCCCGGCCGTGGTTTGTTTATTGCGCAGGTCAGGCAACCCCCCACATATTCCTCAATATCTGACCACATTCTTGGCCACCAAAACTGTCGAGTGTCAGCCATTCCCTTGACACATGATCCCGGGGACTGTGACAAGCCAGAAGAACAGAGACACGGTGAAGGGGGGTGTTGTAGCATTTAGCAGGGCACGGTGATATCAGGTGGTGGACGGTATAGGGAATCTGGGGACAGGGTCAATAAAATGATGTCAAAGGGAAGAAACACCCTTCAATACAAGGGACAGCGAGATCCGGAAGTAACTGAAGGATTAAATAGCGCAGTCACTTTAAATGCACAATTGAGCAAGGGAGGGGCGCTTGGGGGCGTTCTATAAAGCCAGATAAGCGGAGGGGTCGCGCGTCTCCGACTTTGTTTTTCATCAGAAAACTTCAGCGCTTACTGTATGACCACCGTGTAAGCTACGATTAAACCGGATAGCTTCACCTTTGAGTGTGTGCGTGTGGTGTTTGGTCGGCAGAGCACAGGTGGTTCCAGAGGAGGCTGACAGAAAGTCGGAGATGCTTTTTTCTTCTGTCTGAGGACTGCAAGCAGCTGTGATGGCAGAGGGCGTGACGGATGATGCCACGGTGTTGGATTTGGGGACAGAGCTGGAGGCAGAGGAGGGGGAGAACGTGGAGACAGAGGAGCATTGCGAACAGCCAGTGGTACGGCCCAAACAGAGAGTGGTGTTGACCCCCCCCCCCCAGAAGACAAGCAGGAAAGACAGGATTCATTGGGGACTGAAACTGCTCGAAAACCATCTGGAAATTGGTGGCAAAGTACTGCTATACTAGGGAAGTTGGGGTTTCAGATGTCAGCTAACCCCCCCTCTAGCCCCTCAATTCCAAGGATGGTGGGAAAGGTGATGGATGGAGGAGGAGGAAGAGGGGGACTGGAGTTATTCTTCTGGCCCCGGTGTAACCACCATGGACATGTTGAGGGAGAGGTTTGGGGAAGCTAGCTTCCGGGATGCCCCCTCTTGGCAGCCCTGGGCGCCCGGGGCAGACCAGTCAAATACGTGGCAGAGTGTGGTGGGAGCATCAACGGGAGGAATGTCCGAATCCAGGGTGCGTTTGGCCAGTCCAAAGCTGCGAGTAGACCGTAATCGATACAGGGGCGGAAGGGATGAAGACCCTGCTCCCCGGGGGGGGGTTTCCTCATCAAGTGAGGGGATACATGGTACACGACGACAGCCACATAGTCAGGGGCATCGTGAGGACCAGGAAGGTGAGCCTGCTGCTAGACGGTCCCGCTCACTGGAACGAAGAGCCCCTCGGGGTGGAGAGCGGTCCAGGCGTGAACGGGATCCAGCACCTGCATGGATCCCAGGGCCTTGGGTACAGCAAATACCATGGGGTCTCCCTCCCTTACAAGCCACGTTCGATGGGAATCCAGACCGTGTAGCCCTCTTTCTAAGCCAGGTGATCAGCTACATGGATGCTTACGGGCACTATTATTCCTCTCAGTGGGCCAGAGTAGTAGCGGTTACGACGGTTTTGACGGGTGAGGCAGCTGACTGGGTGGCCAGTTTACACACCATGCACGCTCAAGAACTGGCAGATTTGGGACTGTTCCTGGAAGCCTTACGGAGTGGATTTGAGGACGATGCCAGCAACCAGGCCATTGTCGAAAGCGATCTAGTTTCATTAAAACAAAATGGACGAGCGGCTAAAGACTATGTAAAGGAATTCCGTACCTTGGCTAATCGGTTGAGGGGCTGGCCCGAATGTTTATTAGTTCACCATTTCCATAAGGGGCTGGATAGAGACCTACGTCAGGCCTGCGTTTATAGGGGCCTTGGTCCTTACATAACAGCCTGGTATAAAGCGGCTGTCGAATTGGATGTAGGCCTGAAGGAGTTCCGGATGCGAAGTGATACCGTGACCCCACCACGGAAGGTGTTGGAGAAGCCACCAACAGGGCGGGGAGGCATTCGAACATATATGCCTATAGGAGTAAGAGGTGGTATTGCCTCATGAAGACCATTCCGAAGTTACCGGTGTGACCAGGAGGGCCACAGAGCTCTTGATTGCCCACTCCCGCCTCTCCGGGCTCCAGACATCCAGGCATCAGGTTCCGGTAGGCGGGCGGGTTTCCGGTCCAGATTATCAGAGCGCTCTCGTATCACGGCTCAAACAAGAAGTGGCGAGGCCAATGGTCGTGATGGCAATGGTGGCTCTCCTGACATCATCCGAACACCGACGGAGGAGGGGAACATTGAGGAGGAAACGGAACACACGGATCCTATGGTATGTGATCCTGTTTGACCTTTCGTTATCCAGGTGTCACTAAAACACCCTGGGTCGGGTAGACTGGAACAGCAAGGGGCCTTAGTAGATACCGGTTGCACCCGTTGCCTTTTACGAAGGGCGATAGCAGACAGTCTTGGACTCCATGTAGTGAGATTGCAGAAACCTATTTACTTTGAGCAAATGGATGGTTCAACGCTAGAAGGACAACCGGCTACCCATGTTACAGAACCTGTGACACTTGAGATCGGGAATCATCGGGAAGTAGTACGATTTGTGGTTGTAGAAAAAATGATTGAACCCATCATTCTAGGCCTATCATGGTTAGATAAGTGGAAACCTACCATTTGGTGGGAAGGGGTTTTTTGCAAATTACGCTTGGCAGTAGGCCCTGATCCACCTGAAGACAGTAGAGATGTAGGAGCGACTGGAAGGGAGATGTCCTGTCTAGAAAAAGTCCCACACGTATACAGAGATCTATGGCGTGTGTTTAGTGAGAAGGAATGTGAGGCCCTTCCACCCCACCGTCCTACAGACTGTGCGATAGAGTTGAAACCAGGTGTTAGGTTACCTAAACCCTGCATATATTCCATGACTCCCCTTGAATTAGAGGAATTGTGGCGTTATATAGATCAGAACCTAGCCAGGGGTTTTATCTCACCCAGTCGTGCGCATATGGCAGCACCAGTTCTGTTTAAGGAGAAGAAAGATGGAGGGCTAAGATTGTGTGTTGATTTTCGGGAATTAAACGCTGTCTGTATGGAACCCCTTTATCCCTTACCCCTTATGACAGATTTGCTTTCCACTCTCACGACAGGGAAGATCTTTACTAAGTTGGACCTCTGAGAAGCGTATTACAGGGTCCGGGTAAAAGCGGGTGATGAATGGAAGACCACATTTAACTGCCCTTTGGGCAGCTATAAGTTCCGGGTCATGCCATTTGGTCTACAGGGGGCCCCTGCAGTTTTTATGTAGTTTATCAATAGTATACTCTATGATCACCTGTATGGCGGAGTTCTCGTATATCTAGACGATATTCTAATATACTCCAATACCCTAGAAGAACACGTTCGTCTGGTACGGCAAATATTACTGAAGTTGTTAAAGGCTAAGTTGTATGTAAAGCTATCGAAATGCGAATTTCACAAGACAGAGATAGATTACTTGGGGTTTCGGATTTCAGGAAAAGGGATTGAAATGGACCCAAATAAGGTTAAGACAGTGTTGGAATGGCAGGCTCCAAAGACCTGAAAACAGTTACAAAGTTTTCTGGGCTTTGCAAATTTTTACAGAAGATTTATCCCCTCATTTGCTAAGGTGGCTTTACCATTGACTGATCTCTTAAAGACGAGAAAAAGTGCCGTCGGGAAAGGCAACCCACAACAAAAAATCAATTGGACGATATCATGTCAACGTGCATTTGACACATTGAAAACCCTCTTTGCTAATGAACCCATACTAAGACATCCTAACACATCGAAACCCTTTGTAATCCAGGTGGATGCAAGTGATGTGGCGGTAGGCAGTATTCTCCTACAAAGAAATGAACATGGGGTTCTTCAACCATGCGCCTACACCTCCCGAAAATTAACCGATACAGAACGAAATTGGACGGTTTGGGAAAAAGAGGCGTATGCCATAAAATGGGCCTTGCAAACGTGGAGGCATTTGCTAGAAGGGACTAAGGTAGAATCTGAGGTATGGACGGATCACAAAAATCTAGAGGCACTTCAATCGCCTCGTAAACTGTCCCCGAAACAGGCACGTTGGGCGCAATATTTCCACAGATTTACCATCAAGCTGAAAGCGATACCAGGGGGAAAGAACTATTTAGCTGATGCCCTATCGCACATGCCGCAATTTGAGAGCCAAAAAGAGGAGATAACACAAGCCTTAATACCTTATAAACAGACAGGAAAGCAAGGAAGGGACGTATTCCCGCTCCCCACAACCTGGATAGTGGAGTTGAGGAAACAATTAGCAACAGACAGTTGGTTGAAGACCAATCCCCAGATAGTGACACAGAAAAGAGGACTAATGTGGAAAGGAGATAAATTATATATCCCCGAAGGATTGAGAGATAAGGTGTTACGACAATGCCACGATGTAAAAACAGCAGGGCATTTCTGTTTCGTGAAAACGTTGCATCTAGTGAGGAGACAGTTCTGGTGGCCACGTATGCGAAAATAGGTAGAGACATATGTACAAGGCTGTCCCGTCTGTATAAGAGCTAAACCCTTGTCAGGGAAACCGTCTGGTTTATTACAGTCCGTGGCTGAACCACAGAGACCTTGGGAAGATATAGCCATGGATTTCATAGTTGAATTACCTCCCAGCAAAGGACACAATGTAATATGGACTATTATTGACCTGTTTTCCAAACAGGTGCATTTTGTCCCCTGTAAAGGACTACCGTCCGCAGGGCGTCTAGCGAAACTGTTTGTCCAACACGTATATCAACTTCATGGCACACCCAAACGTATAATCTCAGACAGAGGTCCCCAATTTACCGCCCGGTTCTGGAGACGTTTCCTAGGACAATTAGGAACAGAACAGGGACTGAGCTCTGCGTTTCACCCAAATACCAACGGAGCCGTTGAAAGAGCCAATGCCATGGTAGAAAGGTATCTACATTCTTATGTGTCATACCAACAAACAGACTGGTACGAACTCTTACCTTTCGCAGAATCAGCATATAATAACACAGTGCACAGCAGTACTGGTTATACACCTTTCCTAGTAGTTTCTGGAAAAGAGTTCCCGGCCATCCCCGATCTAGATGTTCAAATGACTAGTTCCCATAGTCCAAAAGAATGGACAGAGAAGGTTAAACAGAGTTGGCCACACATCAAAAATGCATTAGAAAAAGCTTCTGAAGCGTACAAAACCCAAGTAAACAAACGGAGACGAGATAACCTACCCTTCAAAATAGGAGAAAAAGTGTATTTGTCCACAAAATATATCAATCTGCGTATGCCCAGTAAAAAATTAGGTCCAAAGTATATAGGTCACTTTCCCATCACCAAAATAATAAATCCCGTAACGGTATCTTTACAACTACACCCCTTACTGAAAAGAATACACCCAGTATTTCACAGTAGTCTCCTAAAACCAGCAGCCAAAATAAGAGAGACAGGAACACGTCCAGGGCCTGTGACAGGAAGTTCATACGAAATTAAAAAGATCCTCGATTCTAAGATATATCATGGGAAGCTTAGGTACTTAGTACATTGGAAGGGATACCCTATATCAGAAGCAACATGGGTGAAAACGAAGGATATAGATGCTCCACGATTGCTAAAACAATTCCATGAAACATATCCAAACAAACCAGGTGGACACTTTCCCACTTAATGAGAATAACCGAATGTTTTTATGTCCCTACAGGAAGAGACCTGGTAGTGGGGGCCGCATGTCGAGTGTCAGCCATTCCCTCGACACATGATCCCGGGGACTGTGACAAGCCAGAAGAACAGAGACACGGTGAAGGGGGGTGTTGTAGCGTTTAGCAGGGCATGGTGATATCAGGTGGTGGACAGTATAGGGAATCTGGGGACAGGGTCAATAAAATGATGTCAAAGGGAACAAACGCCCTTCAATACAAGGGACAGCGAGATCCTGAAGTAACTGAAGGATTAAATAGCGCGGTCACTTTAAATGCACAATTGAGCAAGGGAGGGGCGCTTGGGGGTGTTCTATAAAGCCAGATAAGCGGAGGGGTCGGGCGTCTCCGACTTTGTTTTTCATCAGAAAACTTCAGCGCTTACTGTATGACCACCGTGTAAGCTATGATTAAACCGGATAGCTTCACCTTTGAGTGTGTGCGTGTGGTGTTTGTTCGGCGGAGCACAGGTGGTTCCAGAGGAGGCTGATGCCTTGCCAAGTGTAGTGTTTTGAGGAAGCCAAAGTGTCCAGCTGGTTTTACATCATGCCATCATTTTAACACGTGATCCCTAAGACTTGTAGGTATGTATAACTTGTCTCCTCTCCAGGCAAGCCCCTCCCTACGGGTGACTAACGGGGTGTTATCTGCTAACCACCTATCCTGTAACAAGGCCTCCTGTAATGTAGTAAGGCAAGGGTTTACTGGCTCAGCACCCTGTACCTGTCCTGCTAGTTGCTCTGGTGGTATCATGGCCTGTATTACATCCTCCCGCCGACTGTTATATTGGGGCATTTGAGATAGGGTGTCTGCCAGAAAGTTTCTCCCAGCAGGTACGTATTTGAGGGCAAAGTTAAATCGTTGGAAATATTGCTCCCATCGTACTTGCTTGGGGGACAATTTTCTGGGGGTTTGGAGGGCTACCAGATTTTTGTGGTCAGTCCAGACCTCGAATTGTTTTTCTGCACCCTCCAATAGATGCCGCCAAGTTAGAAGGGCCCATCGCACCACGAAAGCCTCCTTCTCCCAAATCGTCCAGCCCCTCTCTGTGCTTGTAAATTTCCGAGAAGTGTATGCGCATGAATAGAGTTTCTCCTGCGCATCTCTTTGTAATAGTACTACTCCTACGGCCACATCACTCACGTCTACCTGTACTATATATGGCTGGACTGGGACAAGATGTTTGAGAATAGGTTCCTGGGAAAAGCGAGCCTTCAAGGTTTCAAATGCTCTTTGACACTCTACTGACCACATTATTGCCTGGCCTGGCCACAGCTTCAACCTGAAGGGTTTAGTCCGTTCCAATACTGCCCTGACTTTTGCGGGATCCATCTTCACTCCCTCACCAGATATCTTGTAACCTAAATAATCCAATTCAGTGCAGTGGAACTCACATTTGGATACCTTTACGAATAATTTGGTGTCTAACAACTTTTGTAATACCTGACGGACCATCTGGGTGTGTTCCTCCATTGTTTTGTTATATATGAGGATGTCATCCAGGTATACAAGTATCCCCCGGTACAGGTGTTCATGCAGGACTTCATTTATCAACTGCATGAATACTGCGGGGGCACCCTGTAACCCAAATGGCATCACTCAAAATTGATAGCTACCCAGGGGACAGTTAAACGCTGTTTTCCATTCGTCCCCTGGTCAGATACGCACCCGGTAATATGCCTCAAGTAAGTCCAGTTTTGTAAAGATTCTGCCATTTGCCAAGGTGGCAAGCAGGTCCTGCATCAATGGCAGGGGGTATAAATGTTCCACACAGACAGCATTGAGACTACGGAAGTCCACACACAGACGTAGACCGCTGTCCTCTCTAAACAGGACCGGAGAGGCCATGTGGGATCTACTGGGTTGAATAAAACCTCTAGCCAGATAACTATCGATATAGCGCCTCAATTCCTCCATCTCCTTTGGTGTCATTGAATACATACGGGGTTTTGGCAGTTTGGCCCCAGGGATCAGTTCAATAGTGCAATCCGTTGACCTATGAGGCGGTAATACCTCACACTCTTCCTCACCAAATCCCCGTACATATCAGGAAAACCCCCAGCCACAAGGTTTGGGTTCTGTAGCACCCTCTCCCTCCCAGGTGGTTTTTTTTTATTATTTGATTTATATGCCACCCTTCTCCGGAGACTCAGGGCTGCTTACAATGCGTTAAGCAATAGCCTTCATACTTTTGTATATTTATACAAAGTCAGCTTATTGCCCCCACAAACTGGGTCCTCATTTTACCTACCTTAGAAAGGATGGAAGGCTGAGTCAACCTTGAGCCTGGTGAGATTCGAACTTACAGTAATTGCAGACAGCTGGTGTTAATCACAATGCTTTTAGTCTGCTGAGCCACCAGGCCCTGTTTATTGTTGGTTAGGTGGCTCAGGCCCTATGACCAATCTGAGTGTCAGTTTTGGAAGACAACTTTCTTTTTGCTTCTAAACTGTCACATATTTTAGCTGGGGAAGTTGGGAGGGGGTTGTTGTTGGAGCGGTAGAAAGTTAGTCATAACAACATTCCGTATTCAAAGACTTTTGCCTGTGTGTGATGGAGACTGCCTGAATATTGTATCCGGTGGAGTGTGAAGAGTTGATTGGACAATGTGATGAACTTGTGGGTGTGGGGCAGGGCTGTGAACTCTTAGCTGGGTGGGGAAAACCTGGAAGCTTCAGATTCGGGTTTTCCCAGTTGTGCCAACATGACATCTCTAATAAATTGGAACTTTGAGGAACCTCAGGCCTCAGAGCTTTATTTTGTTGGGGGTGTTCCTTGGAACCCTGACACTGAGTTTGCAGAATCCCCCCTCCCACCAGATAGTAGGTTCCCACTTATCTAACCACGCTAATCCCAAAATGATGGGCTCAATCATTTTGTCAACTACTATAAATCTAATGTCTTCTCGGTGCCCTTCTGTCTCTAACCATACAGGTTCAGTAACATGTGTGGCGGGGGCACCCCCCAAGGTAGAGCCATCCATTTGCTCAAAGGTGATGGGGTGGCACAACTGCATCGTGAGAATCCCCAACTTTTTGACTACCACCCGACGAATCAAGCACCAAGTGCAACCGGAATCTATCAATGCACCATGAGCCAACCCCATGGACGTGTGTATGTTTTGTACGGTCACCCGTATAACAAAGGGTCAAATAGGGTCTCTCACCATCGGGTCATTGGGATCCTTGTCCTCGCTGTTGCCGGACGTTGTATTCCCTCGTCTGGTTCCTGGGGGGCTGCCAGCTCCCTTGGTAGGTGTGTCGGCCTCAATAGGTGGTGTTTGTGAGATTATTCTGGACCATTCTGGAGTTAGCTTCGGCCGTTCCTTAACCTTGATTCCTGGAACTTCAGAACGTTGGGCTGGTGTTCTTGGTGGTGGTCTAGGACAATCCAGGGCTCGGTGACCTTCCTGGTTACAGCGTAAGCATTGAAATGAAGGCCTCCCAACCTATCCAATGTAGTTCCTGTGGTTTGTAGGTGGCGGGTAGAAGGAGGTCTGTCCATACCTCATCAGGGCTGTCCTGGCCCGGCATCCCCCCGGACTTGAAATTCCCTCAGTCCAACATCCAGTTCTACTGCAGCTCGGAACCATTCAGCCAAACGGGGATGTAGACCCTGATAGACACATGCCTGTCGAAGATCACAGTCCAGGCCCATATGGAACTGGTGTACGAGGAGAGGTTCAGGCCACGTTCGCAGCCTGCTTGTGGTCTTGTGGAATTCCTTGACATATTCCTTTGCAGGATGGCCCCTTTGCCTGAGTGCAACAAGTCCCCCCTCAGCCACTTGGGCCCAGGACTCATCCTTGAATCTCACCCATAGGGCCTCCAAAAAAACCCCTACATCTGTCAATTCCCTAGCACGGTCACTATGTAGGTCTGCAACCCAATCAGTGGCTTCCCCCATTAACACAGCCGTGATTGCAACAACCATCGCCCATTGAGATGGATAACAATGTCCGTATACATCCCGATAACTAATAATCTGACTCAGAAATAGGGCCACCCGGTCAGAGCTGCCATCAAAGGAAGCCTGTATAGGGGGTGGACCCCAAGGCAGGGGTGAAATGCTCCCGGTTCAGACCGGATCACCCGATCCGGTAACGATGGAGGCGGGTGGTTCGGAGAACCAGTAGCAAAAATCCCTGCCCACCCCCAATGTCCAGCTGAGCCGCACAATCATCAGAGGCTTTTTCTTTTAATTTTTAAAAGCATTTTTTCTACAACCTCTTTGGCCGAAAAAATGCTTTTAAAAGTAAAAAATAAAAGCCTCTGATGATCGCGCGGCTCAGCTGGGATCGTCAAAGGGATCGTCAGCTGACGATCCCAGCTGAGTTGCCTGATCGGCAGAGGTTTTTTTTCTTTTAAATGCCTCTGACGATCCAAGCTGAGTTGCCTGATCGACAGAGGCTTTTAAAAGAAAAAAAGCCTCTGCCGATCAGGCAACTCAGCTGGGATCGTCAGAGCCTTTTGAAAGCATTTTTTTACAACCACTTCGCTGAAGAGGTTGTACAAAAAATGGTTTTAAAAGAAAAAAAAATGGCCATGCCCACCCAGTCACATTACCCCCCCCCACCAAGCCACGCCCACAGAACCGGTAGTAACAAATTTTAGATTTCACCACTGCCCCAAGGTATATGCTGTGTCCATGGTCCCGGATGCAGAAATGGCACCTGGTTTAATACGCTGACTCCTGGGTCCCTACTATCCAGTTTTTGGGTCCCCTGCTGTCTTCTCGACCCCTGCTAATCTACATCGTGTGGCCTCAATTCTCTATGGGGAACACGGTCCGCTCCTCTCATTATTGCTCCCAGTGAGGACTCCTGGATGCTGGTGGCATGCTGTTCTGTATCCTGATGCCAACCTGAGACCCGCTCCACTCTAAGTTTTGGACTGGCTAAGTGGAACCGTTGCTCAGACCCTGCCCCACCCTGCCAGGTCCCTGACAGCTCCATACCCGTCGCCCATGGCTGCCATGAAATTGGCCTCCCGCAGGGACACAGATGGGGAAATGGTGAGCTCCGCAGAGCTTCACCAAAACCCCGTCTGCTAAGCTGCCGCCGACAGGTCTGCAGACCTCCCCTGTCTTGTAGGGACAGGGGGACAAGAAGGGACCCCTTGGGCAGCTGAGAGGAACGGGCAGGTTCCTTGGGGCCGGAGGCTTTCCCTTCATGCCGGCGGCAGTGGAACAACAGCCATGGCGGCTGTCCTGAAACTGCGGCAACCGGGAACAAAGATCATGCTGGAGGAGAGGAGAAGAAGCAGAGAAGAATAGAGAGTGAGTATCTCGAAGCCAGGTGAGTGACACCAACCCAGGCAAAATAACACATATATTTGGACTTAAATAAAAAGACCCCAAACTTCAAATAGCGGCTACAGAGCCGTGGGGCTTGAAGATTGAAAAAGAAAAAAAAATGGAAATGAAGACCCGAAATAGACTTTGCTTTATTAAATTTGGCTTAATTGACTTTTAACAACTCAGTAAATTGACTTTGCTTTTATTTGGAACGGATTGTAGAAATGTCTCTTTGGGAGTTTACACCTTTGAAAGTTAACGAAGCTAATGAAGACAGACAGACGGATGGCTACAAAATTGCCATGGAGTCTGCGGTGACTAAGCAGGAAAGTGGATTGAAGATATTTTTCTTTCCGTTTGAAAAAGAAACATTTTAAATGCTTTTTACTTTGGATTACTTTGAAATTAACATTAGATCTATGGACTTTGGAGATTTCTATTCTGTCCCAGATGATTTTAAGAAGAAAGAAGGAATATTTTGGACATTTGACAATGGAAATTAACAAGCTTAGCAAAAAAAATTAGGTGTGGCGCAGGAAAAAAAAGACAGGAAGTTGATGCATCACACATGGAACAGACATTATAAAAGCATTAAAGGAACATACAGAATTTTTTAATTTGAACAGATGAACTTTGAAATGGAACATTTATGGACAGACAGAAAAAGGAAGAAAAGGAGGAAATAAAGTAATAAATTTTAAATGTAACTAAACTGAAATGTAAAGATTAAAAGCCTAAAGGTATACATGTTTTTTGGATAAAAACAGAAAGGCTTCTGGAGTAATAAAATTAGAAAATAAGAGATGGCAATTGAGGAAAGGGTCAAGAGATTAAGAATTAGATGGAATTTTATCTTATAAAGTGTAATAAAATGGAGTGGTATGGAATTTGAAATTAAGATTTGTGGCGATAAAATTGTAGGGTAAATAATTAGAATAAGAGGTTAGAATATTGTTAAAAAAATTTTTGATGCTGATGGTAAAAGACATAAGGTGAAGAAGAACAAGATATAATTAAGTTTGATATATAGATATAAAAATGAGTGAAAGTTAATTTGAAATTAAAATTGTATTGATATAATGGATTTGCTTAGATGAAGATGTTAGAATTTTTGTTAAAACTTGCTTTTTTATGTTTTGAATTTTTATTTCTAAAAGATGTAATGGGAAATTGTGAATGGAGCTTGTTAAAGAAATGTAAGTGTGGTAACCATCTATGGACCGGATCAAGACTCTGCTCTTGAAAGTTATATTTTATGTTTAAGTTTGGGAAAAAAAATACAAAAAAAAAAAGAAAAGAAAAAGAAACTGGCCTCCCCAAACCTGTCATGCAATACATCCATAGTGTTGGCCCTGGGCCCTGTGGAATAATCCACTCCCCCTCTTCATCCTCCATCCACCATCTCTCTCTCCAACCTTGGAACGGAGTGGCAGTGGGGGGCGCCTGGGTCCACCAGCTCCTGTGATAGCAGAACTATGCCACCAATGTCCAGATGATAAGAGGCCACTGCCAGCAGCATGGGTCTCCTTGCCCTCCACCGTGCCTCCCCCAGGCTGAATCTTCAACAATTTGGGTCTTACTACGGGTTGAGCAACGTCATCCTTGGCCACTGGAACTTCCAAAACCCCCTCCTCCTCCTCCACGTCCCCTGGCTGTTTCACTTCCTCTGCCAGGGTGTCCGTGCCTTCTGCCATATCCGTGCCTTCTGCCACTCGTACCTTGCATTTGTAGAGAGGAGCACCGACCTTCTCTCGGCTTGCTTGGCCACACTTGTGCTGAGCTCGTACAAACAACTTGAAGAACGTTGGAGACATGTTGAAATGTGAGTTTATTTTAGCTACAAGCTGGCTACAAGGCAAACTGAGCATTAGACAGTCAAAGTCGGTGCTGAGAGCTTCCACCTCTCAACGCTCATTTTCAAAGCATAGCCCCGCCCCTCCAATCACACAGCGCCCCTGAGCTGCATCATCAGGTCTGTCACCGAGGCCCCAGGTTTACTAATTCCGCGTGCCGTCGGGCGTTTTTTAGCGGCTTTTGTGTTGAGCGGCGGACATGGTGGACATGGCTCGACAGGGGCTGTATTTGGGAAACTGAGGGAAGCTGCCTTCAGGGTAGCATGGGGGTGAAGCCTTACTGGTCGTTGAAGGCATTTGTTGAGAGAAATAAAGAACTCTCTAGAGGCTTGCCCTGCCTTGATCACCTGGGTCATAACAGTCTGGAACTAACAGCAGTGGATAATGGTCATAGAACATAGAATGAATCTGAAGGATCATAGAATGAATGAATAGGATGAAAGAAACAATGTAATTTCCAAAATCAACTGTAACAATTGCAACCAATTCTACGTGGGACAAACATCACATCAATTAAAAACCAGGATCCTCGAACACCGGCTGGCCATCAAACGCCATGATCCCAAATCCTTAATCTCTACCCACACTGACACCAAACAACACCAGTGTCAAGCCTCCAAGTAACATGTCCCAAAAAATAAAGTCCAAGGCATCCATCTTCCTTTTCAAATCCATTTATTAGGAACACATTAAATTGGCATGGACTTGGTGTAATTCCGACTCTGAACCAGATCCAGAATTACACCCAATAAAAGCATAAATTAGAAACTTCCCCCCTGAGTCACAACCTCCAATCAATTATCAGTCCAACAGCCCGGTGACTCCAAACTCCACCTTCATCCAGCTGCAGGCGTCTTCTCTCTTCCCACAGGAAAAGAATGCCACTTAGACATAACATTCCCCCTTTATCTTTACAACCCCCTTTCAACAGTTAGAAAGTGGCGAGCCTGGAATATTTATAAAATTCAGCTACTACAAACCTAAACGCTCATGCTCATGAGTTCATCGAAGCCTGGCACTCTACAAGCAATTCCATCAACAGACACATTGACCTACAACCAGTCTACGAGCCCCTCAGAATCCAAATCAACCACACAGCCAACCAGACAGCACCGACCCTCAACCAGCCTTTGCTAGCCCCCCCAACCAGCACTTCACCTCCCAATGACCCTCACCTGATGTAACCTCCACATCACAAGACCCATCACAAGACTCTCACTGGTGATTCACACCTGACACAACTGATACAACAAGGGGTTCCCCAGGGTCTACAAGACCTCTACCTAGCCGCTGAGTCTCGACTCTCAGAACTTAAAGCATTTTTCAGCAGCTCCAGCCAACTGCTTCCAAAGCTGACTAACCCTACCCCTAGCCTCTCTGCCCCCTTGGATTTGGACACTGAAGAGTCAATGCAAATTGGAGCAGCCAGACAAGGAGCAGAAGAACAGCAAAGGTTCAGAGAGCCCACCCTGTGTTTCTCTTGTGGAGAGCCTGGCCAAATGGTCAAGAATTCCCTACTAAACCTCCCAGGAGAGGCAACAGACAGCCCACCTGCTCTACTACTCACTGCTTGGAGAACAAGCCCCAAGGCCAGGGAAATGAGAAATGCCCTCCCTCCACATGCTCACAGGGAGGGCCACCTAAGCACTGAACAGAACTCAGTTACCTCCACGCTCAGATACATTAATAAAATTTGATTCTACCCTGACACTTCCCAGTGGTCAGGAGACCTCCATCCTTGTTTTGATAGATTCTGGGTCAACCTCTGACTTCATAAGCCTAGCCACAGTTCAGAAACTTAAGATACCTACAGTTCCCCTGAAGTCTCCATTGCCAGTGATAACTATTAATGGCCGAATTTTAAAAGCAGGCCCTATTACTCATGCCACAGTGCCTTTGAAGCTAACAATAATTCAGAATTCTGAGAAGTTAGCTTTCTTTGTAGCTGAACATATAGATCTTCCAATAGTGCTGGGAACTGCTTGGTTACAACACCACGACCCCACTATTAAGTGGAAAAAATGATTTATTGCCTTTGAAAATCCTGAATGCCTTTCTCACTGCAATCGGCCCTCTGAAGCCCCTCACCAGCCCCCCCCCCCAATAATGGTTCACAGAGAGATTTCCAACTTGCCAAGTAAATACACAGACTTAACTGATGTGTTTGGAGAGGAGGAAGTCTTTGCCCTCCCTCCACACAGAGACTGTGATTGTGCCGTAAACCTGGTCCCTGGCAACAAAATTCCCACCAAGACACAATACCAAATGTCTACTAGAGAATTACAAGCCTTGAAACAATATTTGGACTCTAATTTGAAAAAGGGACTCATAAGACCCACCCAGTCCCCTGCATCGGCTTCCACCTTTATACCCAAGAAGCCAGACCCCAGTGGGCCTAATAACAGTGAGAAACCCCCACCCCCACCACCAGTGGTCCATAATTTCAAGGCCTGTAACTCCATCATAGTAAGAGACTATTGTCCACTGCCATTAATTCCAAACATGTTAGATAAAGGTGGGAGACGAAAGCAAGCATTTTTACAAGACTAGACCTCTGCAATGTTTACAACTTTATTTGAATAAAAGAAGGCCATGAATACTTAACCGTCTTTGACACCAGATATGGCAAATTTGAATAGACAGTGCTGCCTTTTAGTCAGTGTAATGCCCTGGCTGTATTTTCCAGATTCATGAACCAGATTTTTCAAGATTTGATAGATAAATTTGTTGTTTAGATTTAGATGATATTTTAATCTACTTTGAAAATGAGACTAAGCACACGGACCACATGCACACAGTCTTCAATAGACTAAGAGATAACCACCTCTTTGCCAAGCCAGAAAAATGTGTCTTTGATTTGCAACAGCTAGAGTTCTTGGGCTACCGTATTTCCACAAGAGGCATCCAGATGGACCCCCAGAAGGTCCAAGCTGTACTTCACTGGCAAGTCCTGTTGATCAGGAATCTAATGAATTTGATGATTGGCTAAAGGGAACATATGTTGAATTGGCAGAATTGAAGTTCAGGGCTCAGCATACCCTTCAGACCATGGAAGGTTCCATAGGAAACCACTATCTTGTGGGTTAGGCATGTGACCAAAACCACAGAAGGTGTGCTTGAGTATTTTTGTAACTTCTATACTTCTATACCTTATCTCTTGTGTGTCAATTTCCTCTTATGTAACTAAGTAAAAGCAAAGACATGTATGAATATCTGCCTTACACTGTGTTCAGGTTTCCTCCACCTTTAGGGAGGACCCATCTTTATTCAGCTGAATAAACGCATTTGGCTTATCAAGACAAATCCAGACTCCACCTTTTATTTTTTTTACCGAGTCACACCTGAACCCCTGCATAACATTTCTGGCACCCCTAGACTGGACAGTTACCCGGTCCTGTGAAATCTCAGGGCGGGGAACGCATCAAGCACGCTCTGGGATTTCCTGGAGGTTCTTTCCTTCTCGATTTTTCATCAGGTTCTAAAAGGTGACTTGGTGTAGTGGGTTTACACTGTTTGTCTTTCTTCTGTTCAATTTCACAGGATGTAGAAGACACTCCCTCTGGCTCCCCTCTACCAGGGGGACTGTATCTGTAAAACAGCAAGCATACGCAAGGGTTTCTTAGCACGTGGTCAGGGCTCTCCCCTTGTGTCCATCCTTGGCTTTTGGGGATGCTCCCTGTGATGACCCGAGGCATGACACAAAGGCAACACAACCAGAGAACCAGTATGGGTCCCTTTATTATCACCAACTGTGCCCCCAATCTTCCTTTCCACTCTCCAGTCTGGAGAGAGTTCTTCCACCAACCTGTAATAGTCTTTGGCAGACAATACTTCAGTCCCAAATGTTGTAAGCAGAAAACTTCCAACTATAAATCCAACAAGGCAAGATAAGGTAATTAGTCCGGCAGGGCAGCAAGATAAGGAGCTCCAGAAGTGAAGTAGCACGGCAGTAAATCAAACCAGTTGGGAGGATGCCAGAAACTCAGATAAACAGTGAACACAATGAACTTAGTGTTTGTTCCCAACAACCGCCCCTCCCATTTGCCTCTCCTTTAAACTCCATCAGCAGGTGTGCCTTGTGAAGGGAATCGGAACCCTTTCCTCCCTCGTAAGCCACGCAACCCATGTTGCTCTTTTCTCTGTTCTTCCCTGAGCTGCCTAGGATGAGGAGGGGGTGGGCCTTGGTCTTCATCTGAACCCCCTCTCCCTTCTTCTACCTCTCCCCTGCTCTGCCCAGCCTGACTTTGCCCTTCCCCATTTCTTCCATAGCCAATGGAGCCACTCTCTCACTCTCTGTCAGCTGTTCGTCTTCCCCTTCGGATTCAGACTCCGACAGGGGCATGACACTATTCCCCCCACAGGGCCCCCTCCCCCAGGACCATGTGGATGGGGACTTTGCAGAAACCGGGCATGGAAGTCACAGATCAGATGAGGGGCATGGATGTCTGCAGCATCGACCCAGGTAAAGTCCTCCGGTCCATAACCTTTCCATGCCACCAGATACTGAAACCGGTCCCGCAATTGGCGTGAATCACCGATACTGTCCACTTTGTACTCCGCCTCTCCCTGAGGGGCTACTGGTCCCAGCGGCGGTGGCACCGACCTATGCGGACTGTTGGCTGATAGTGGGACTAACAAGGACCAATGAAAGACCGGGTGAAACCGCATGGTCCATGGCAGGGATATGTGAAACGCCACAGGATTGATCACCGCCTCGATCAGAAATGGCCCCAAGTAGCAGTGATCAAGCTTTTTTGATGGCCATGTTGTCGGCAGGTACCATGTGGAAAGCCAAACTCGACTGCCTATAGCTAACGGCGGGACGTCACAACGATGCCGGTCTGTGAAGTGTTTGTAATCCTCCTTGGCTTTCTCCAGTTGGTGATGGACCATTTGGTGCATGGCTTTTAGCTCTTGTAGAAACGTGTCCATGGCCAGAACCGGGGAGTCAAATGGGAGCCAACGGGAAGAGCCATGGATGGAAGCCGTAACTGGCAAAGAATGGGGACACGTGGGTGGATGCATGCTGAGCATTGTTGTAGGTGAGCTCTGCCACAGCCAGCACCTCTGCCCAATTGTCCTGTTGGGTGTTGCTGAAACAGCAGAGGTACTGTTCCAAGATGGCATTCAGTCTCTCTATGTGCCCGTCAGTCTCAGGGTGCTGTGCCGATGACAGACACGCCTGTACCTGAAGTTCTGTCAGTAAGGTCTGCCAAAAGCGTGCTGTAAATTGCACCCCCAGGGTCTTTCTGGCATGGGTAGTGGCTGCAAGAAACCAGGGGGTGCACCAATAGCATATTTGGCCTGTCGACAGATCCCACACGACACCACATATCCCGACACGTCATGCCAGAGTCGCGGCCACCAAAATGTCCTGGAGACGAAGTGCAGTGTTTTGAAGACTCTAAAGTGACCTGCTGCTGGGCTGTCATGGCATTGATGTAGAATAAGGCCACAAAGAGGACCTCTAGGCACATAGATGTCATCATGGAACCTCAACAGGTCATCCGTATACTCCCAAGGAGTGTCCCGTCTTCATCCAGCTCTCGACGATGAGTCACCACGAATGGATCCTGCCACTGCACCTCCTTAATCCTGACTCGGAGGTCCACAGGTTCCTCGGTGGCCACGAACCACTCCAACGGGATCACGGTCTGAGGCAGGATTTTGTCCTCTCTTCGGGTATGCTTGGGCTTTCGGGACAGCGTGTCAGCGTGCTGATTCCACCCACTCGGAACATAGGTCACCCGAAAGTCAAACTGGGCGAACAACAGCAACCATCGCACCTGACGCTGGTTCAATGTCTGGGCCGTACGTAAATGTTCCAGGTTGCAATGGTCCATCCAAACCTCGACCTGTTGGTGGGCCCCCTCCAGATAGTGCCTCCATGTCTCAAAAGCGACCTTAACCACCAATAGCTCCTTGTCCCATATCATATAATTGTGCTCCGGAGCCGACAGCTTCCGGGAATAATAGGCACGTGAGAACAAGGTGCCTGTGGGGCATAGCGCTCTACATGGAGCTACCCCTGAAAAGTGTTCAGAGACTACAGTTGGTCCAGAATGCAGCTGCTCGAGCGGTCGTGGGTGCACCTAGGTACTCCCACATTACACCAATCCTCTGTGAGCTGCACTGGCTTCCTATTGGTCTCCGGTCGCAATTCAAGGTGTTGGTTATTACCTTTAAAGCCCTATATGGCTTAGGGCGAGGCTGTCTTCGAGACCGTCTTCTACCGCATAGCTCCCAACGACCGGTAAGATCCCACAGATACTAATACTAAGCTATTTAGATATTTAATTAATTAACCTGTCTAGAGATATAATATTATAATATTTTAGTACAACTTAGCACAATTCTATAGTATTTATAGCATTTATAGCATTTTATAGTATTTATAGCTTTTGGAACAGGGGAACTGGAATACGGATTTTCAGTAAGATTAAGATTAAGATACAGTAAATTTGAGAATTAACTACAGGGATATATAGTAAATTAGTAAAATTATAAATTGTAAGTTATAGATCGAGATTCTATATTTGAATATAATAGGAATAGAATATACTTAAGCTTACGTAAGAACTTTAGTACTTAGTAGTACACAAAAGTGAGTTAGAAGCGGATGCTAATCTGGGAAAGAATAGACAGAATTTTAGAAAAACAATATAAAATTTTGAAGGAAATGACATCCACCACAGTAACCACAGTAAAATCAGGAAAGAAGGTCACTTCAACACCAATTGGATTAACGGCTTCCCCAGCAACACAAAAGACTTTAGAAGGGATGTTTTCGACTGAAAAGCAAACCTCCACCATGAGTATGCAGACTGTCCAGACTACATTAGCAACAATACAGGAGACTATGTTAAAAATGCAAGAGTGCTTGTCTAGAAACCATGAGGAAGCCAGGAGAGACCTGGACGAAGTCAAAAAATCAGTCAAAGAGGATATACAAAAAGTAGATGGAAAAATGGACTCTATTCAAGAGATAATACAAAAAAATGATCAAAGGATCACGGCCATAGAAAAATAAACAGAGCAAACGGAAGAGAAATTAGAGCTATTAGATGAGAAAATGACAGGCCTCAATAAAGATCTTGAAAACACGGTGGCACAATTAGAGATGGAGAGAGCGGCATTCTACTTAAGGTTCCAAAATGTGAGAGAAGAAAGAGATGAGGACCTAACTCTAGTAATTGCCGAAATGATTGTGGAAGCTCTGCAGCGAGATAAAGATGAGATTATTAACGAATTAGATGAAGTATTTAGAGTGCATACCAACTACGCGAGACAACACAAATTGCCAAGAGAGGTCCACGTACGATTCGTGCGAAGGAAAGTCAGAGACATGGTCTTCAAAATAACAAAAGAGGAACCAATGTATTACAAACAGAAAGAAATAATAACATTAAAACAAATACCAAAAAGAATTAGAGAATGGAGAAAGGATTATGGATTATGGATTCCTCACAGCATTACTAAATAGAAAACAAATTTTATTTCGATGGATAATACCAGAGGGAGTGTTGGTCACGTGGCAGGGGAAAAAGATAAAAGTCGATTCTTTAGAGAAGGCACAAAACCTACACGACCAGGTGATAGAATTACAAAGAACAAATGGCAGAAGAGAAGAGTTGGAAAAGAGAGTTAAACCAAAAAAAAGACGAGAAGACCAAGAAACTTCATGTGAGGAGAGTACTAAGGAAAAAGAAAAAGAAGAGGGGGAAATTCGAGAAGAAGAAGGAGTAACGACAAGAGCGCAAAACCAAGCTAAGAAAAAGAACAGGAAGTAAAGGAACAAAAAAGAATAAGACAAATCCTAAAGAATGGACTGGAATCTTAAAATTATATCATTAAACATAAACGGACTTAATTCGCCAGCCAAAAGATATCAAATTTTTAGGAAATTAATCAAACAAAAAATAGACATTGTATGCCTTCAAGAAACCCATATAAGAAAACAAGATGAAAAATATTTACAATGTAAAAAATTAGGAAAATTATTTGTATCGTTAGCAGACGAAAAGAAAAGAGGAATAGCAGTTTATGTTAATGAAGAGATAGAAAGTAATTTGAAATATGCAGACAAGATAGGAAGAATCCTGATGATTGAAGTAAATGTTAAAGGTAAAGGCGTGTTGTTAGTTGTTGTATATGCGCCAAATAGTGAACAAAAAGAATTTTACCAAAAACTGCATGAAAAGATAATAGAACAAAATACAGAAAATGTATGTTTGCTGGGTGATCTTAATGCAATTGTGGACCCAAAAAAAGATTATAGGAGCGATCAGAATAATAATAAAAAGAAAAATTTGCTGCCGAAAACATTTTTAAATTTAACAGAAGAATTAAATTTAGTAGACATTTGGAGACTATATAACCCAGAAGAGGAAAAGTACACATATTACTCCAACCCCCATAAATCCTGGTCGAGGATAGATATGGTATGGGCTACTAAGATTTTAATACAGGAGATGGAATCAGTAGAGATAGTGATAAATGACTGGGCTGACCATAACCCAATAATAGAATGGAGAGGGCAAAGAAAGAAAAGGAGCAGATGGATGATGAATGTACAGATAATGAAAGAAAAGGAGTATACTGAAAAGATAGAAAAAGAACTGAAGTGGTTTTTCAAGGATAACAATAAATATCAGACATCCCTCCAAAACTTGTGGGACACAACAAAAGCCTATATTAGAGGCTTAACAATAGCCTATAATAGTAAACGGAAAAAGGAGAAGGAAAATGAATATAATAAAATTCATGAAGAGATCAAAAATTGGGAAGGAAAATTACAGGAGAGGCCAGGGGATGAACAAATAAGAGCTAATTGGATGGCAGCTAAGCACAAATTGAACCTATTTGAACAAGAAAAATATGTCAATACAATGAAATTTGTAAAACAAAATCAATTTGAACAGGCAAACAAACCAGGGAGGTGGATGGCTTATAAATTAAGGAAAGAAAGAGAGAAACGACCAATTCATCAATTACAGGATAAGGAAGGTAAGTTACAACAGAACCTAGAAAAGAAGAAAGAGATAGTAACCCAATTTTTTCAAGATTTATACACACAGGATAAAGTGCCAACAGAGGAAATAGACCAATATGTAAAAGAGGAGGGAATGCCAGTAGTAGCTGAAGAAGAGGAAGAGATACTGAATAGAGAGATTACTATAGAGGAACTACAGGAAACAATTAGGAAACAAAAAAAAAAAAACAATAAAACTCCGGGAACAGATGGGTTACCAATAGAATTATACAAAGGATTAGGGGAATCATTAAATTGGATACTATTAGAAGTTTACAATGAGGCATTGAAAAAGGCAAAGCTACCAGACTCTTGGAGGGAAGCATATATCTCGCTAATCCCGAAAGAAGGGGCAGATACAACACAGATAAAAAATTATAGGCCAATCTCCTTATTAAACTCTGATTATAAGATTTTTATGAATTTGATGGCAAACAGATTAAAGGTAATATTAAATAGTAGAATACATTCGGACCAGAACGGATTTCTGCCGGCAAGACAAATTAAAAACAACATAAGGACTGTGATTAATGTAATAGAATACTATGAGGTGCATCCAGAGAAACAGGTAGCCCTGATTTTTCTGGATGCACAAAAAGCGTTTGATCGGGTTAATTGGAGATTTATAACACAACAAATAAAAAATATGAAATTCGGGGAGAAATTTGAAAAGATGATAGTTTCAATATACACAAAACAGAGAGCAAGAATACTAGTCAATGGGGAACTAACAATTTTTTTTGAAATAAGTAGAGGAGTATGACAAGGGTGCCCACTTTCACCACTACTTTTTATTCTAACCTTGGAAAATTTACTTAGAAGAATTAGGTTAAACAAAAACATAAAAGGACTCAAGGTAAAAGGAGAAGAATACAAGGTCCAAGCATTTGCTGACGACCTTGTATTCTTCATAGAGAACCCACTAGAAACAGAATTAAAATTAACAGATGAAATAGAGAAATTCGGCAAAGTGGCAGGTTTAAAAATTAATAAAGATAAGACCAAAATATTAACTAAAAACCTAACAGTAAAACAAATAGAAGAGTTAGAAAAGCAATCAGGATTACAAGCAGTTAAGAAGATAAAATATTTAGGTATCAATTTGACAACTAGGAATGTAGCCATAAAAGATAATAGTTACGGAGAGTTAGTACAACAAATTAAAAAAGACAGAAAGATGGGGAAAACTAAAGCTATCATTGCTAGGAAGAATTGCAGTGATAAAGATGAATATACTGCCGAGACTTCTCTACTTATTTCAAACTATTCCGGTTAAATTAGAGAAAAACTTCTTTACAAATTTGAATAAAATAACATCAAAATTCGTATGGGAGGGGACTTCTGGTTGGCTCCGCGTGCGTCGCAGACGCTCCTCCATGAGCACCCAATCCCCGGCATCGTAAAAGCCACCAGAACAGCCAAAAAACAGCTGTCTGGCGGCTTGGAAACTTTCTCCCCGGGCAAAGGGGAGAGAGGAGAGCCGACAGGTGAAGGTAGAGCTCTCCAAGTGCCCTAGGAGAAATTCTGGGGCGCGAAGGGCGAGAGCTCCCTAGAAGCCTGTCAATCTGCTCCGGACCTGGGACGACTCTGCTAATTAGCAGAGCAAGGCGCCGCGACCAATTCTGCCAATAACAACTGAGGGGATTTCCAACATCCTAAATTGTTGCAGGCAGAAAAAGCCAGGAGAAGTCAGTCTGCAAGTATCTAAACTTAACTCCAATGTTCATTACCTCCTTCGGAAATAACAACTTAGTAAATTTGTAACAAGATGGCGATTGAGGCTTGAAAGGGCATGGAAAGTGAAAGTTAAAGGAAAGTTTCGTTTCACCGATAGCCTCTTGCTTGAAAAGAATTTTTGTACTGAGAGAAGGAGGATTTTAAGATATCAATTTAAGACTGGGAAAATTTTTGACTTTGTTGAACTCTTCTTTTTGGCTTCTGACTAAAATACAAAGATTAACTTAAACTGAAAAATGGCCTCAAAATCTGTAAAGACTGTTCTTATTAAAGGAACTGGGAGTGCCAGAAGCTCTCCAGCCCATACTTCTAGAATGCAAGCCTCTGTTCCCCCAACTGATCCACAGAATTTAATGTTTGAAATGATACAAGAAGCCCTAAAAGCTACACAGGATAAAATTGCTACTGTGATTAATGAAAAAATTAATGAAACTAATGAAAAAATACAGTCTGTTTCAGAGGACATTTCAATTCGGAATCAGGAAATTAGGGATGATATAATATTGGCATTTAAAGGTTTGGCAGGTCACATTGAAATTTTGGATGATAAAGTTGAAGAAATTAAGCAATCTATGGAAATTTTGGACAATAAATTAGGAGAGACTCAGAACAAAATTGAAAGGGCTGAAGCTGATGTAACGATGATTCAATACAGAGATATGGAATTTGCTCTAAGAATAAGAGGGGTGAAGGAGAATAAACAAGAGAATTTGAAAGAGATGATGTCAGAGGCATTGGCACAGATGTTGGGGGAGCAGAAAGTGGAGTTAGGCTGGCAGATTGACAAGATATATCACGTCAATTCGTGGGTGGCCAGACAGAAACATTTACCAAGAAACATTGTAATATACTTTACCACAAGGAGACTACATAATGAAATTTTACAGGCTACCTTTAAAAATAAGCTTCAAGTGGAAGGCCAGGAGGTGATGACAATGAAAGAAATCCCCCCCAAAATGTTGAGAGCCAGAAGGGATTATGCCTTTCTGGTGGATGAACTGAGAAAACGCCAAATACAGTATAGATGGGAAGTGCCAGCCGGCCTAGTGGTGAACTATTTGGGTGAGAAATATCGGCTTAATACAGTATGGAAAGCAAGAGATTGCTATGCCAACGTGTTAAAGGCTGGGCCACCAAAATCACCAGAAGTTAAAAGAAAAAAGGAAGTAATGGAAGGAGAGAGAGAAGAGCTGATGACAATAGTCCAGGGGGGAGCCTTGACCAGTCAAGAAGATTTGCTACAAATTTAGATTGCTGTTCAAGATTTGGATTTAATTGATATACCAGAAGAACCAAAGAATCAAAGACAGACCAGAGCAGCAACAGCTAAACGCAAGGAAGAATTAAGACAGCAACAACTCCAGATGGCAACTCAAGGAACTACAAAAATAGAAGCAGTGGGAGGAGCCAGACCTAAAGGTCAAATGAGGCAAGACCATCAGCAAATGCTCCAAATGCTTCAGAGGCCCAAACATGGGAACTAGATTTTTAACTTGGAATGTTAATGGTTTGAATTCTTCACAGAAGAGGAGGAAAATATTTCAGTATCTTAAACAATTTAAAAATGACGTAATTTGTTTACAAGAGACTCATATTAGGATACAAGATCAAAAATATTTAATAAATACAAGATTAGGTACACATTATGTAGCGGCAGCACCAGAGAAGAAAAATGGTATAGTTATATATTTGAAAAGAGACTTAATTGCTAAATTAATTGAAGCAGATGATCAGGGAAGATTTTTAGCAATTTTTAATAAAGGGAGAAAAATTACTTTTAATTGGAATATATGCCCTGAACCAACAACAGGAAAAATTTTATAATTCTTTACATTCTAAGTTGACACAATGGGGATACAAAACTTGTATCCTACTGGGTGATTGGAATGGTGTCTTGGATGTTAAAAAGGACAAGAAGGGACCTAAGCAAAATGTTTCAGCAAAAGCAAGATTGCCCAAGTCGTTCTTGGAGATGATGGACGATTGGGAGTTGAGGGATATTTGGCATGAAAGAAACCCAGAAGAAAAAGATTTTACTTTCTTTTCGGATAGACACCAATCCTTTTCAAGGATTGATTTTATACTAATTACTAACGACCTTTTTTCTAGGGTGAACAATACGAAGATTTGTTCAAGAACATTGACAGACCATAGTCCAGTCTGGATGGAACTGGAGTATGGAAAAGGGCTTAGGAGGTCCTGGAGGTTAAACGATAATTTGTTTAGATATGAAGAAAATGTTAAAGAGTGTAAAAAATTTATGAAATAATTTTTTGTTATGAATATGCAAAAAGGTACATCGATGGAAATGGTGTGGGATGCAAGTAAAGTATATATGTGAGGTATTTTGATATATTTGAATAATAAGTACAGGAAAAAACAGGGGGGGGGAGAAAGGAATTAGAAGAAGAGATTAGAAAACAAGAACGAGCTTTGATAGTTAATCTAACAGATAAGAAAATTAAAGAGGCAATTAATTTACTGAAAGGTCAATTTAACATGTTAATAGCAGACCAAGTGGCAACTAACTTACAATATGCTAAACATAATACTTTCTGTAACGCTAATAAACCAGGTAGGTGGTTAGCATATATGTTAAGGAAAAAGCAGAAATCAAGGACTATAGAGAAAATAAAACACAAGGGTAAAGAGGTTTATGAGCAAGAATTGATTAAAAAAACTTTTTTAGAGTTTTATTCAAGGCTGTATGCCGGTGAGAAAATTCGAGATATAGATATAGATAGATATTTGCAGAAAGAGAACATCTATATAACTTCAAAAGAGCAGAGGGATAGTTTAAATCAATTGATAACTTCCGAGGAAATTTTGTTTGTAATTAAGCAGTTGAAAGTGGGTAAAGCTCCTGGGACGGATGGTTTGACAGCTGTTTATTATAAAAGCTTACAGGAGGAAATGGTGGAACCATTGAAGGAATTATTCAATAATATACAACACGGAGGAGAGGTACCTCCAACTTGGAAGACAGCTTTTATTTCTTTGATCCCAAAAGAGGGTCAAGATCATACAGATCCAAAAAACTACAGGTCAATTTCACTTTTAAATACAGATTATAAGATTTTTGCTAAAATATTAGCAAATAGATTAATGACAGTTATGCAGCAAATGATTCATCATGATCAAACTGGTTTTATAAATGGTAGACAAATGAAAAGTAATGTAAGGCAAATTGTTAATTTACTAGAGTATTTGGGGAGGAACAACCAGGTCCCTGCAGTGCTAGTATTTTTGGATGCTGAGAAAGCCTTTGATAGATTGAATTGGCATTTTCTATTGAAATTAACAGAAAGGATGCAACTTGGAGAATATTTTATACAATCTATTAAGGCAATATATCAGAAACAAAGCGCAAATAATAATTAATGGTGGTTTAACAGATATTTTTAATATAGAAAAAGGAACAAGGCAAGGTTGTCCCTTGTCTCCATTGTTGTTTATTTTGACGCTGGAAATTTTACTGAGTAAAATACGTGGGACAGATACAATAAAGGGAATTAAAACCAGACAGCATGAATATAAGTTACGAGCATTTGTGGATGACCTGGTTGTTACCTTAGCTCAACCAGCACAATCGATTACAGCCTTGATGGATATAATTAATCCATATGGACAGGTATCTGGTTTTAAAATAAATACAGCCAAAACAAAGATAATAGCTAAAAATATGACCAGAAGCCAAAAAGAAGAGATAGAAAGGGTAACAGGATTTGAGATAGTTAAGAAGGTTAAATATCTAGGGGTTTATATTATGACCACAAATATGAAATTATATCAGCACAATTATGAACCGTTGTGGCAAAAAATACAGAAAGAGATGGAAAAGTGGAAAAAATTACAACTGTCTTTGCTGGGAAGGATAGCTGCAGTAAAAATGAATGTCTTACCAAGGTTTTTATTTTTTTTTTTCAAATGATACCTATACTCAAAAAAGATGAAAATTTGAAGGAATGGCAGAAGGGCATAAATAAGTTTGTGTGGGCAGGGAAGAAACCGAGAGTAAATCAAAAGATAATGCAAGATACACGAGAAAGAGGTCTTAAAATGCCCAAGTTAAGATTGTATTACGAAGCCGCTGCCCTCTCAACAGTTACTGATTGGATAAATTTAACGGAGGGAAGGATATTAAACATTGAAGGATATGGTCTGGTCTACGGCTGGCAGGCTTATTTATTGTATGATAAGAAAGTAGATAAGACTTTTAAAAGTCATATATTAAGGAATGCTTTATTGCGTGTCTGGAAGAAGTATCAATACAAATTAAACGCTAAGTTACCAATATGGACAGTACCCAGACACGCGATAGAGAATATAAATGTGGAGCAAAAACAAGATAAGATTAGATATAAGGAACTCCTTTATAAAGAAGGAGTTAGATTACAACTAAAATCTATGGAACAATTAAGAGAAGAAAGAATAATTAGAACTTGGTTTCAGTATGGACAGCTGCAGGCCAGATGGGGAGAAGATCAGAAAACTGGTATTTTGCAACAGGATGAGAACTTGATAAAACAAATAAGAGACAAAAGTCAAATGCATATAAAAAGGTTGTATAATGTATTAGTGGAAATAGATTCAGAAAGAGAGCTAGTCAAGGATTGTATGATAAAATGGGCACAAAATATAGGAAAACCAATAATGATGGAAACATGGGAAAAGATATGGGTTAGAAATGTAAGATTTACACAAGCTCAAAACTTAAGAGAGAACTTTTATAAAATGTTTTATAGATGGCATTTAGATCCAAAAAACCTAGCCTGTATGTATCCAAATTTACAACCTAAATGTTGGCGATGTGAGTGTGAAGATGCTACGTATTTTCATATATGGTGGACATGTAAAAAAATTAAGGCTTTTTGGATAAAAATATGGTGGATTATTCAAAATATTTTAAAGAAAAAGATCAAATTTACACCACAGTTTTTTTTGTTGGGAATAGTTACGGATTGTACCGTGACAGAGACTAATAACAGCAGCCAGGCTACTGGTGGCACAGTATTGGAAGAAAGAAGATCCACCTACTATTGAGGAATGGACACTAAAAGTCGTGCATTTGGCATTTGGCGGAGATGGCGAAAATTTCATCATATCTTAAAGATCACTCAAACGAAAGATATATATCGGAATGGAGAAGATGGATTGACTATATTCAAAACAAGTATCAGACTAAGAAGTTTCATATAGCTTATGAATGAAACATTTTTAATTTTTAGTTCATGTTTATAGTGTTTTGAGTTATAAGGAGTTAAAGACCTAGGGAGAATTTGAAGCCAACAAATTGTTAGCATATTTTAGTTTTATGTTTGTGAATGCTATACCCTGTGCTTGTTCTGGGAAGTTTAGGGAGGGGGTGGGTGGGTGGGCAAGGGGGGTGGGATGGGATGAGGGTGGTGGGGTTGGAGGGGGGGAGAAAATGTTTGTATCTTTTATAAAACTTTTCAATAAAAAAAAAATCGTATAGGAGGGAAAAAAACCAAGGATAAATTTAAACATATTACAGGATGATAGAACTAGAGGGGGTTTTGGCCTACCAGCGTGGGAAAAATACTATAAAGCGGCGAGTTTAACATGGATTAAAGAATGGGTCAATCTGGAAAATCAAAGACTATTAAAATTGGAAGGCCACGATTTATTGAAGGGGTGGCATGCTTTCTTGTGGAACGCCGGGAACAAAACATATAAACATTTTAAAAATCATATAATAAGAAATTCACTAATTGGCATTTGGTTTGAAATTAAAAATAAACATTATATGAAGGTTCCCGGCTGGATATCCACATTGGAGGCGGCAATGCACCCCAACACACTAGCTGCCCATAAATTAATAAGATATAAAGAATTACTGGATCCACATGGAAGATTAAAAACACAGCAGGAACTTAGGGACCAAGGTATAGAAATGGATTGGTGGCCCTACCTACAAATACAAACTAGATACAATAAAGATAGTGAGGAAGGAGGAATCGAAACAAACCCCAACCGGCTAGACAAACTATTAGAAGCTAAAGATGGAAACTTGATTTCAAAGATTTATAAATATTTATTAGAATTCGACCTGGCAGAAAATCTAGTTAAAGGACAAATGATAGCCTGGACAAGGAATATTGGTAAAAATATACAATTGGAAGAATGGGAAAGGGTATGGGAAACCAACTATAGAATAACAAAATCAGTAGCATATAAGGAGAATCATTACAAGATGTGGTACAGATGGTATCTAGCCCCTGCGAGATTGGCGAGGATGTATGCAAATCTTAATCCAACGTGTTGGAAATGCAAACAAGCACAGGGAACCTTCTTTCATGTCTGGTGGCTTTGCCCAAAAATTAAGAAATATTGGATAAAAATAAAAATTTGGATATCAGAAATAACTGCGGAAGATATTGAGCTAAAACCATAAATCTTTTTGTTAGGAATGCTTAAACAAAACATTAGAAAAGAAACAAAATATCTAACATTACATATAATCACGGTGGCTAGGTTAGCCCTAGCACAAGTCTGGAAAACAGATCAATTGCCAATGGAGCAGCAAATAATTCAAAAAATTTATACATGTGCAGAAATGGATAGACTAACATTGAAATTGAAAGACAAAGAAGACCCACAGTATTTTAAGGTACGGGATAGTTGGTATGAGTGGATAAACCAATGGAAAAGAAGGTAAAGTTAAAATTTAGTAAGAAATTAAAAGTAATAATCATACACCGTCATTAAGTTAAAAGAGCCTTGGTAGCACAGTGGACTAAAGCACTGTTATTAACATCTGCTGCTTGCAATTACTGCAAGTTCAAATCTCACCAGGCTCAAGGTTGACTCAGCCTTCCATCCTTTCAAAGGTAGGTAAAATGAGGACCCAGATTGTGGGGGCAATAAGCTGACTTTGTATAAATATACAAAAAGTATGAAGACTATTTCTTAATGCATTGTAAGCCGCCCTGAGTCTCCGGAGAAGGGCGGCATATAAATTAAAGCAAAAAAAAAAAAAAAAAAAAAAAAAGGAAATAAGTCATTGTGTATACTTGTACTTATATATATTGCATATATTTAGTTTGTTGTGATTAGTATTGCCGATTGTAATTTTAAGGTTGTAAATGTTTTATATAATTTTATCTTTTTAAATTTAATAAAGTTTGTTTTTTAAAACCAAAAAAAAAAAAAGATCCCACAGAGTTGGCCTCCTCCAGGTCCCGTCAACTAAACAATGTCAGCTGGCGGGTCCGCAGGGGAGGGCCTTCTCTGTGGCTGCCCCAGCTCTCTGGAATCAGCTACCTCCTGAGGCCCGGACCGCTCCCACCCTACTGGCCTTCTGGAAAATGGTGAAAACCTGTCTTTTCCAGCAGGCTTGGGGCCATTGATCTCGCCACTGCGATCTTGCGAGATCCGGCCATGAGCGGTGTGTATGGGTTTTTTTAATGTCTTTTATTATATATTGTTTATACTGTCTTTGTTGTAAGCTGCCCAGAGTCCTCGGAGAGTTGAGCGGCATAGAAATACAATAAATAAATAAATAAATAAATAAATAAGCCTATAGGAGCACCGCCCCAGTGGCCACATCTGAGGCATCCGTTTCCACCACAAATGGCTGGAACAGATCAGGGTGTTTGAGGATGGGCTTGAAAGCAAAGGCAGCCTTCAGGGCATCAAAGGCTTCCTGCTCCTCAGCACCCCAATGGAACTTCTCCCCTTTCTTGAGCAGCTTAGAAATGGGAGCAGTCAAGGGAGCAAAGTGGGGGATAAAGGTGTGATAATAATTCACAAACCCCAACAGTCGCTGCACATCTTTGACCCACCATGGAGGTTCCCATGACTGCATTGACTCAACTTTTTCTGGGTCCATTTCCACATCAACAGGTGAAATAAGATGACCCAGGAAGTCCATCATGTTTTGTGTGAACTGACACTTCTCGTGCTTAGCAAACAGGTGGTTGTCCCGCAAGCGTTGCAACACCAGCCGCACATGTTGCCAGTGTTCCTGCAGAGACGCCGAGTAGATCAAAATGTCATCCAGGTAAACAACCACGAACTGATCTAACAAGTCACGGAAGACGTCGTGCATAAAATGCATGAACACAGCGGGTGCATTGGTGAAGCTGAAAGGCATCACAGTATATTCAAAATGACCGTACCGCATCCGGAAGGCCGTCTTCCGCTCGTCGCCAGCATGAACTCGGACCAGGTTGTAGACCCCCCGCAAGTCCAGCTTTGTGAAGATCTTGGTCTGATGAAGCAGCTCGATCAGTTCAGGAATGAGGGGAAGTGGGTACCAGTTCCATACTGTGATCACATTCAACTTGCGGTAATCACAGCACAGGCACAGCTCCCCCAATTTCTTCTTGATGAAGAGCGCCAGCGCAGCCAATGGGGAGGTAGAAGGCTGGATAAACCCTTTTCAGAGATTCTTCTCAATAAAGTCCCACAACACGGCCAGCTCTGGTTCCGACAGGGAGTATATCTGGCCCACTGACAACTTGGCATCAGGCACCAAATAAATCAGGCAGTCATATAACCGATGCGGGGGCAACCAATCTGCCTCTTTTTCCCTGAACACGTCCGCATAATCAACCAATTCTGCGGGTAGATCCAGGTCCATGGGCATAGGCACACCCCCTGCACAGGCGTGCAGGCAATGGGTGGCACACTTCTTGCCAGGGAACTGCACTGATCCAAATGACCAGACGATCTGCAGAGCATGAGCCCGTAACCACTCCAACCCCAGCAACACCAGAAAGTGAGGTACTAAGGCAACATAGAACACAGCTTCCTCCACATGCTGCCCAATGTGCATGTGAAGGGGTTTGGTTGCAGCAACCACAGGTCCCGAATGAAGGGGCTGACCATCAATTGTCTCCACCAATACCAGTGGTGAGACCTGCTGCTGGTGAATGGACCACTGCGTGGCAAAGTTCGTGTCCATAAAATTGGCACCAGGGCCTGAATCTTCACCACTTCCTGACCAGGCATGAACACACCTTGTCAGGACAAGGTGCTTCCCAACAGATGACTGTGGGGGAGATGGCTGGCCCGGTGCCACTTGAGCCCGACCTATGGAACCCTGTAGGCCAGACCCTGTCCGTTTCCCACCACTGCTGACGTCGTTGCTTTGGGTGCCTTAGTGGGACAGGTGGCCGCCAGATGGCCTTAGCCATCGCAATACAGGCAAAGGCCTTCATGGCGATGCTGATCCTTTTTGGCTTGGGTCAGGCAAGGTTGGGCAGCCCCGAACTGCATGGGCTCATCCGGAGGCAATACCAACAGTGACGCCATCTTGACGGGAGCAGGTGCAGCCTCCATCCGTCATTGTGCCCATAGCTGCTGAAGCTTGGCGTCAATGTGGAGGCACAGATGCATGAGCTCCTGCAGGGTGCGAGGGCATTCAGTGTGTGCCAGCTTGTCCAGGAGCTCCAACGACAGGCCTTCCTGGAACTGGTCCATAAGCACTGCCTCATTCCATTGCAAGTCCTGGGTGACCACCCGGAAGTCAGTGATATAGTCAGTGAGCAAGCCTTACCCTTGCCTCAACTCTCTCAAACGTCTGTTTGCCATTTGGGCCCGAACAGGGTCCTCAAACATGGCCCTTAGCTGACGGCAAAACTCAACATAATTATCCAACAACGGGTTGGGCTGGGTCAACAGGGGCGTTGCCCAACGTGCTGCAGACCCCGACAAAGGGCTTATCAGAAACCTTACCTTATCCCGGTCAGTGGGGAAGGCCGAAGGCTCATATATTTATTTATTTATTTTATTTTATATCAAATTTATATACTGCCCTTCTCCCTGAGGACTCAGGGCGGTGTACAGCCAATTTAAAAACACAGGACACAACAATGATTAAAAATTAAAATAATTAAATAAATTTGGCCGATTTAAAACCCCAAAAATTGATAGCCCTGCCTGGCGGAACAACAGGGTCTTCAGTGCGCAGCGAAACACCCGGAGGTCGGTGATCTTACGTATTTCCGGGGGCAGTTCATTCCATAGGGCTGGGGCTCCCACAGAGAAGGCCCTCCCCCTGGGTGTCGCCAGCTGACATAACTTGGCTGATGGCACCCTGAGGAGACCCTCTCTGTGGGAACGGACTGGTCGGTGGGAGGCTATTGGTGGCAGAAGACGGTCTCGAAGGTACCCGGGTCCTATGCCATGGAGCGCTTTAAAGGTGGTAACCAACACCTTGAATCGCACCCGGAAGACCATTGGGAGCCAGTGCAGCTCGCGCAGGAGGGGTGTCACGTGGGCACAACGAGTTGCGCCCATAACCACCCACGCGGCCGCATTCTGGACCAGTTGGAGCCTCCGGGTGCTCTTCAAGGGGAGCCCCATGTAGAGAGTATTACAATAGTCCAGCCGGGAGGTGACAAGGGCATGAGTGACCATGCGCAAGGCGTCCCAGTCCAGAAAGGGCTGCAACTGGCAGATCAGGCGAACCTGATAAAAGGCCCCCCTGGCCACGGCCGTCATATGCTCTTCTAAAGACAGCCGTGCGTCCAGGAGGACACCCAGATTGCGAGCCCTCTCTGTGGGGGGCAAAGATTCACCCCCAATAGTCAGCGATGGCGATTAAAAGCAATGACAAAACAATTAAAAACATTTTAAAAAAAGTGTTAGGCCAGCCCGGCTTGCTGAAAAAAGAAAGTTTTAAGGGCACAGCGGAAGGCACTGAGGTCTTGGATTCTCCTTATATCTGGGGGCAGCTGGTTCCAGAGGGTAGGTGCCCCCACAGAGAAGGCCCTCCCCCTGGGGGTCACCAGCCTACATTGTTTGGCTGATGGCACCCCGAGGAGGCCCTCTCTGTGGGAGCGCACAGGTCGATGGGAGGCCGTTGGTAGCAGCAGGCGGTCTCGAAGATATCTAGGTCCTATGCCATGGAGCGCTTTAAAGGTGATAACCAACACCTTGAAGCGCACCCGGAAGACCACTGGGAGCCAGTGCAGCTCACGCAGGAGAGGTGTTGTATGGGAGCACCATGCAGCTCCCGTAACTACCCGTGCGGCCGCATTCTGGACCAGTTGGAGCCTCTGGGTGCCCTTCAAGGGGAGCCCCATGTAGAGAGCGTTGCAGTAGTCCAGGCGAGAGGTGACGAGGGCATGAGTGACTGTGCACAGGGAATCCCAATCAAGAAAGGGCAGCAACTGGCAAATCAGGTGAACCTGACAAAAAGTCCCCCTGGCTACAGCCGTCAGACATTCTCAACAACCTTCACCACAAAGCGGAGGTTGGAGACAGGACGATAGTTGGCTAATACTGCTGGGTCCAGGGAAGGCTTCTTGAGGAGAGGCCTCACCACCGCCTCTTTCAAGGCAGCGGGGAAGTAACCCTCACTCAACGAAGCGTTGATAATTCCCTTGTGTAACCTCCCGGGAAGCCAGTACTAACCAGGAGGGACACGGGTCCAGTAAACATGTGGCCACACTAAGTCTCCCCAGAATCCTGTCCACGTCATCAGGGGTCACAGAGTCAAACTCTTCCCAGATAACGTTCTCAAGACTATTCCTCGTCACCCTGCCCGAATCTACCCAGTCAGAGTCCAAATCCCCCCGGATCTGAGCGATTTTGTCATTCAGATATTGTCCGAAATCCTCGGCCCTGCCTTCCAGGGGGTCCTCCCACGCTCCCAGATGAAGCAGGGAGTGGGTCACCCTAAACAGGGTGGCCGGACGATTCTCTGATGATGCAATAAGAGCGGAAAAGTAATTAAACTTTGCCGCTTTTATCGCCACTAGGTAGGTCTTAATATGCGACCTTACCAGTGTTCGGTCAGATTCAGCAAGACTGGCTCTCCAACTGCTCTCCAGGCGTCTTTTCCAGCGCTTCATCTCCTTCAGCTCCTCAGTAAACCAAGGAGCCGCGAGGGATCGGCACCGGGTCAGAGGCCGCAAAGGCACGACTCGATCCAAGGCCCCACCAGCCGCCCGATCCCAGGCAGCCACCAGGTCTTCGGCCGACTCGTGTGCCAGATCCTCAGGAAATGGCCCAAGCTCCATCTGGAACCTATCAGGATCCATCAGGCACCTGGGGCGGGCCCATCTTATTGGCTCCGCCTCCCTGCGGCTGGGTGTAGCGGTTCGAAGGTCCAGGCGAAGGAGCGAATGATCTGACCATGACAAGGGTTCCATGTCTATATCCCCTATAATAAGACCACTCAACCACTGGCCAGAGACAAAAATCAAGTCCAGAGTGTGTCCCCCCCTGTGAGTGGGGCCATGAACTAACTGGGTCAGGTCCATGGCCGTCATGGAAGCCATGAACTCCCGAGCCATCTCAGATGTTTCACCAACAGCAGCAAGTTGAAATCACCCATGACCATAAGCCTGGGTGTATCAACTGCCACCGTGGCTATCACGTCGAGTAGCTCAGGCAGGGCCGTTGCCACGCGGCAGGGAGCCAGGTACGTAAGCAGCAAGCCCATCTGAACCCCATGACCCCATCTCACAAAGAGGGATTCACATCCGGCAATCTGTGGCACAGTGGTCTCCCTCGGACCAAGACCTTCTTTAATAATAACCGCCACCCCCCGCCCCTCCCCTGGGCCCTCGGCTGATGGAATGCTCTGAAGCCTGGTGGGCACATCTCGACCAGAGGGACCCCTCCCTCCGGTCCCAACCAGGTCTCTGTAATACCCGCCAGGTCCGCTCCACCCTCCTGAATAAGATCGTGGATGAGGGGGGGGCTTATTTACCACGGACCTGGCACTGCACAGCATCAGCCGGAGGCCCAGGTCCTGAGTATCTGAGCCACCTAGTATCCGAGAGGAGCCTTGGAGACCGGGGCGCGCAATTGCTCTCAATCAGCGAGTGGGCACCCCCGACACATGATATGGTCCCCTGCTCCCACCATATCTGCCCCTCCCAACCACCGTGCTGATGGTACATCCCTCATTAGGATAGCTCTCCATCCCCTCCCCAGTCCCTCGTCCTGCACCCTCCAGACCGTTACCCCGTGCCGGGCTCGGCTCCGACCTTGGTGGATTACCCCCCCATCCCCGTTGGTCGTCCTCCCAGTTCCCCTTAAAAGATTATTAAAAGCCCTAATTAAAAAACCCCTCAATCCCCGCTTTAAAACATGCCACCTCTTGGGGCTCCAAAGCCCATCCTTAAGGTAGGCCTTCGATAAAGTGGAAGGCCATCGCCGCGAGAGGGGGGCATCTTGCAGCGCAAGCAGATCCGCTGAGGTATAAGCCATACAAGTGTGATGAGGTGGAAGAGGGGAACTCTGGGTGTCAGCGATAGTCATAGAGGCGAGAGATGGCAATATGATTGGACATGAGAAAGCTGGGGCCCCTTCACTCTCTCACAGTGGTGGGGCGTCCAGGTCAAATAATTGCAATGCAGGCAGATGGCCACAGCCGCTCTCTCACAGCGGCTGGATGTCATAGTCCAACAGAAGTCACTCTTTTCCTGCAGATGGAACAGCAGTCATTGACCTGGACTCTCAGCTTCTCCTTCCAGCTTACAATCTCCCTTCCCCCGAGCCAAGGCCAAAAGGTGGTAATCAGGAGGCAGGAATAAAATAGCCAACAGCAAGAGGAGATAGAGATCAAACGTAAAAATCCAGATGGGTGATAGTAACGTCCCAGAGTCAGTAATGATGGAAAGATGGGCTGACCTAATAGAGAGTCCAGGCAGCAATGGGGGGAGGCCATTTTCATAAGGAGGGGAGCGAATCCAAGGGGGAGACCAGATGGTAATTCATCAATCCCCCTCTATCACTCCCAACCTCCTTTCAATTTTCTGGACCAAGTCACCCCCTATAGTCCTACCCGTCTTCTCCGGGCAAATTCTGCCACGATCTTCCCAGGTCAGGTCCGTTTGGGGGGTTTTCAAGCTCAGCTAACCGCTGGGCCATGCACCCCAATCCTCAAATCTGGGCTAGATGACCGTCTGATGCGGCCTACAGGCCTCCGGGTCCCGGATTCGTCGCCATCCGCTTCCCATATCCCCCCCGGCAGCCCACCCCTTTTCCGGCCACCATAATATCAAAGGGAGGCTTGGGTCGCTGTAGACAATTCCCTTGGCTCCCTCGGCTCTCCATCCAGCTCCGTCAGACTCCCCCAACCCCCTTGGCTCCTTCACCTCCTTCGGTCGGTCCGCAGAGTGAGTCGCCCGATCTCCGGGGCTCCGCGGCTGTGGAGTCATCCTGGAGGCCACCATCGCCGCCACCGCCCTCCTCACAGTGCTCCAATTACGTCTCCTCGCTATAGTTCTGCCATCCCCGAACCAATCCCGACAAGGGATGGCTCATCCAAACCGCCAGACCATCGGCATGCTGAACGTGGGGCCCAAAATCACTAAGTCAGCCTCCAATATTCCCAAAGTTCTCCGTTTCCTCATTGGCCTCAACAGCGCGCCCCTCGGAGGTCCGCCATCTTGCACATGCGCAGGGAATATAAAGCTGGCACTGCCCAAAAAATGCTGGAAATTGGGCCAGCGAGCCATCAAATTTATCTGGCACTGCTACCGGGCATTTGTGGCATGGCCAGACTGCTTGCATCTGTGCAACCTGTGCAGTCAGGAGAACCACCTTCTGGGCTAAATGATCGTTGTCTGCTCTGAGCTGATCCATGGTCACCCCACGTAATACAGAGGAGCAAGTTGGTTTGGGATCGGGAACAAAGTGTGATGACCCGGGGTGTGACACAAAGGCAACACAGCCAGAGAATCAGTATGAGTCCTTTTATTATCACCAACTGTGCCCCCAATGCAGGGGTGAAATGCTACTGGTTTGGGCTGGTTTGACCGAACCGGTAGTAAAAAAAGTTTTAAAAAATTCCAAAGATCAGCTGAGCAATCTTTTTTTTTTACTTTTTAACGCATTTTAAACTACCAGTTCCAGAGAACCAGTAGTAAAAAAATACTTAAAAAGTAAAAAAAAACCCACAATCAATTAGAGCGATATACCAGCAGCAAACAGCACAAATAATAGTTAATGGAGGTTTAACAGAGGTTTTTAGAATTGAGAAAGGAACAAGGCAGGGGTGTCCTCTGTTCCCATTGTTGCTTATCTTGACTTTGGAAGTGCTACTGAATAAGATATGTGACTCAGAAAAATTGAAGGGTATTGTAATCAGATATCAAGATTATAGATTAAGAGCATTTGCAGATGACTTGGTTGTTACCTTATCTCAACCTATAGAGTCGACTCCATATATACTGGATTTAATTGATCAATATGGGAAAGTATCAGGATTTAAAGTCAATTCATATAAGACAAAGATGATAACCAAAAACATGTCTGTACTTGAAAGAGACGAACTAGGAAGAATAACGGGGTTTGAAATAGTTAAAAAGGTTAAATATTTAGAAGTGTATATAGCAGCTTCAAATACAAAATTATACAAAAATAACTATGAAGATCTCTGGCACAAGCTACAGAAGGATATGGAGAATTGGAAAAAATTACAGCTGTATTTATTGGGAAGAATTGCAGCAATTAAAATGAATGTGTTACCCAGATTTTTATTCTTGTTCCAAATGATACCTGTGCTTAAGAAAGATGAAAATTTGAGAGAATGGCAGAAAGGTGTTAATACCTTTATTTGGGCTGGGAAAAAACCCAGAATAAAGATGAAAATTATACAAGATACACGTGAAAGGGGGGTCTTAAAATGCCTAATTTAAGATTATATTATGAAGCAGCGGTCTTATCACAAATTAGTGATTGGTTTAACTTAACTGAGGGGAGAATGTTGAATCTGGAAGGTTATGATTTACTATATGGATGGCATGCCTATTTGTTATATGACAAAAAAGTGGATAAAGTATTTAAGGCCCATATACTTAGAAATGCTTTGTTGAGGGTTTGGAAAAAATATCAATACAAGTTAAATTATAAGATACCTGTATGGGCAAATCCTAGACATGCAATAGAAAATATAAGTATAGAACAAAAACTGGAGGTGATTACTTATAAAGAGCTTCTTGTTATGGAAAGGGGGGTATTATATTTGAAATCTTTAGATACATTGAGAGAAGAAGGTATAATTTACACATGGTTTCAGTACGGTCAGCTTCAAGCTAGATGGAAGGAAGATCAGAAAACTGGCTTCGTGCAAAATAAGGAAAATTTGGTAAAACAAATTAGAGATCAAAAACAAATGCATATCAAAAGGTTGTATAATGCTTTATTGGAAATAGACTCTGAGACGGAACTGGTTAAAGATTGCATGATTAAATGGGCACAAAATTTTCAAGAGCCAGTGATGATGGAGACTTGGGAAAAGATTTGGATTAGAAATGTGAAATTTACACAAGCACAAAATTTAAGAGAAAACTTTTATAAAATGTTTTATAGATGGCACTTCGATCCCAAAAAATTATCATGTATGTATCCTAATGTGCAAGCTAAATGTTGGAGATGTGACTGTGATGATGCAATTTATTATCATATATGGTGGACTTGTAAAAAAATCAAAGCATTTTGGATAAAGATTTGGTGGGTGATGCAGAATATTTTAAAAAAAAAAGATTGAAATTTACTCCGCACTTGTTTCTACTGGGTATAACTACGGACTGTACAGTTGTAGAGACTAAACTGATCCTGAACTTGATAACAGCAGCAAGACTGTTGATAGCACAACATTGGAAGAAGGACTTTTTGCCTACTATTGATGCTTGGATATTGAAAGTAACTAACTTAGCTGAAATGGCTAAAATTTCAGCATATTTGAAGGATCATACACAAGAAAGATATATACAGGACTGGAGAAGATTGATTGATTATATTCAAAATAAGTATCAGACTAAAAAATATCAAATAGCTTATGAATGAATCTTTAATTGTATAAGCGCTACATGAGTGATATTAGAAGTATTATATCTAAGAAGCAGGATTTTATCTATGGGGGGTTAAGAATTATTTTTTAGAGGGTGTTAGTTTAATGGTTGGTTAAGCAATTTAGTTCATTGTTAAAAGTTAATAGAAATACCTTGTGTTCTGCTCTTGGAAGTCGGGGAGGGGGAGGCGGGGTTGGGTGGGAGGGTTGTGGGAAAACTGTGTTTTTTTCTCTAATAAAACTTTTTCAATTAAAAAAAAAGTAAAAAAAAAAGTTCTGACGATCAAGCGTTGCTCAGCTGATCTTCGGAACCTTTTAAAAAACTTTTTAAAGCATTTTTTTACTACCGGTTCTCCGGTACTGGTAGTTTAAAATGCTTTAAAAAGTTTTTTTTAAAAAGTTCCGATGATTGCGGGTTGCTCAGCTGAACTTTGGAACTTTTTTTACTAACGGTTTGGCAAACCAGTAGCATTTTTCTCTGGAACCGGTAGTTAAAAATACTTTATAAAAGTAAAAAAAAAGGTTCCGATGATCGCGTGCCACAGCTGTGATCATCGGAACCTTTTTTTTACCTTTTTAAAGCATTTTTTACTTCCGGTTCTGGAGAACTGGTAGTTAAAAATGATTTTAAATTTTTAAAAAAGGTTCCCAAGCTCGCGCGCCACAGCTGATTCCCCCCCCCGCTGTTCTACTTACCTTCCCAAGCTGCCTTTTGGCACGTACTGCGCATGTGCATGCGTGCACGAAGCATGCGTTTGGTGCGTACTGCGCATGTGCACACGCTTTGTGCGCAGCGCACATGTGCAGCCAGTGAACCGGTAGTAAACCGGTTCAGATTTCACCACTGCCCCAATGTCCCTTTCAACTCTCCGGCCTGGAGAGAGCTTCTTCCACCAAACTGTAATAGTCTTTGGTAGACAATACTTCAGTCCCAAACGTTGTAAGCAGAAAACTTCCAACTATAAATCCAACAAGCCAAGACAAGGTAATTAGTCCGGCAGGGCAGCAAGATAAGGAGTTCCAGAAGTGAAGTAGCACGGCAGTAAATCAAACCAGTTGGGAGGATGCCAGGAACTCAGATAAACAGTGAACACAATGAACTTAGCGTTTGTTCCCAACAACCGCCCCTCCCATTTGCCTCTCCTGTAAACTCCATCAGCAGGTGTGCCTTGTGAAGGGAATCGGAACCCTTTCCTCCGTTGTAAGCCATGCAATCCACATTGCTCTCTTCTCTGTTCTTCCCTGAGCTGCCTAGGATGAGGAGGGGGTGGGCCTTGGTCTTCATCTGAACCCCCTCTCCCTTGTTCTACCTCTCCCCTGCTCTGCCCAGCCTGACTTTGCCCTTCCCCAGTTTCTTCCACAGCCAACGGAGTCACTCTCTCACTCTCTGTCAGCTGTTTGTCTTCCCCTTTGGATTCAGACTCCAACAGGGGCATGACACTCTCTGTGAAACCTATTAATTACCCGCACGGCTCTGAAGAGAAGGACCAGGGGAGACATGATAGCAGTGTTCCCATATTTGAGGGGCTGCCACAGAGAGGAGGGGGGTCAAGCTTTTTTCAAAAGCACCTGAAGGCCAGACAAGGAATAATGGATGGAAACTGACCAAGGAGAGATTCAACCTAGAAATGAGGAGGAACTTTCTGACAGTGAAAACAATCAACCAATGGGACATCTTGCCTTCGGAAGTTGTGGGAGCTTCATCACTTGAGACTTTCAAGAAAATATTGGACTGCCATTTGTCAGAAATGATATAGGGTCTCCTGCTTGAGCAGGGGGTTGGACTAGATGACCTATAAGGTCCCTTCCAACTCTGTTAATCTGTTAATCTGTTAAATCTATCTGATATCTCTACTCCTTACTCATGGCAATGGCAATGGGTATCCCTTCCACTGGACCAAATATTGCAGGTTTCCCCTATGTAAGTGGGAATCCAAAATCCAGGCAACCTCATAATAGGTCTCCCCCCACCCCCCTGCGATGGGTCTGGGCTCAGACTGTGGTGTGGGCTGGACATCTGACATTTCAACAGGTTTTAGCAAGCTACTGTGGAAGACTGGATGTACCTTGCCCAATAGACAGGGAAGCTTCAACTCCACAGTGACTGGATTAATTACTCTCACTATGGGGAAGGGACCCAGGAATTTTGATCCCAATTTTCGACATGGTACCTTCAACTTCAGGTATTTGGTGGAGAGGTACACCTTCTCCCCCACTTGGAAGGGCTTTTGCGGGGATTGTTTCTTGTTGGCCTGGGTTTTCTGTGTTTCGGCTGCTTTTCTCAATGCTGTTTTCACCCTACCCCACACCCCTTGCAATGTTTCCACCCACTCGGCTAAGCTAAAAGAGGAGGGAGCCTCTTGAGGGTACTTGGGAATTGGAATGAACTCCACCCCATTTACTACTCTGAAGGGGGTGTGGCCTGTGCTGCTATGCACAGTGTTGTACACCACTTCCACAAATGGCAGAAGGTCTGCCCAGTTGGTTTGCTGGTAGTTGACGTAGCATCATAAATACTTCTCTACCATTCCATTAGTCCACTCTGCCGCCCTGTTGGTGCGCAGATGGAAAGCTGAGCTAAGGCCCTGGGAAGACCCAATTGTCTGGATAAATTCCCTCCAGAACTTGGCTGTAAATTGTACCCTCTGATCTGATATAATCCTCCATGGAACGCCATGGAAACAGTAGATGTGAGTGAGGAACAGCTTCACTAGTTTACGGGCCAACGGCAGGCTTGGGCACACTATGAAATGGGCTTGTTTCGAGAACAAATCAATGACTGTTCATATACTGTAACTGTATTCCTGTTACTCTCAGGGAGCTCCACGATAAAGTCCATGGCTATCTCCTCCCAGGGCCAAGTTGGGTCAGCCATGGGTTGCAGGAGCCCGTGTGTGTGTGTTTCTGGTCGCTTTTTCATGGTGGCGCAGATCGGACAACTCTTGATGTAGGTTTCTATATCCTTTTTCATCCGTGGCCACAAGAACTGTTTATTGGCCAGGTGTAGTGTTTTGAGGAACCCAAAGTGTCCAGCTTGTCTGACGTCATGGCACCTGTGTAGAACTTGCGTCCTCAGTTTGTGGGGTATGTATAACTTGTTGCCCTTCCATGCCAACCCTTCCCACTGGGTCAACAGCTGTCAGTGCTCCAGGAACCAGGGGTCGGTCAGCAAATCTGCCTTCAGGGAGCAGGTCAGCTCATTCGCGCTTGCTCCTAGCAGTCATGCTATTTGCCACCTGGTAGTTACCTGAGCAGCCTTTTGTGGCAGAGGAATGATTGCATGGACCACCTCCTCCCAACTGCTGTTGTACTGTGGCATCTGTGATAGGGCGTCAACCAGGAAATTTCTACCCTCAGGGATGTACAGTGTACTTCAGGGTGAACAGAAAGTGTTGAAAGTATTGCACCCATTGAACTTATTTGGGTGACAGTTTGTGCAGGGTCTGAAGGGCCTCAAGATTTTTATGATCTGTCCACATCTCAAAAGGCACCTTGCTCCCCTCCAGGAAGTGTTGCCAGGTCATCAGTGCCCACCGGACCTCAAAGGCTTCTTTCTCCCAAATTGCCCACCGTGTCAGATATGCTTCCTTCAATATCCAGGAAAGGAAAACCCAAACTCAATCATTTTGAAGAGATTAGTACTTTTACTGAATATGAAATGATCGCAACCCAGGTAAAGCTGGAAGTGAGCAAAACGCGCGAAATAGCATCTACTAAGCTTCTCCCCCCCAGTTCCCATTGATCATCAGCCAATCCAAAGGTCTCCCAAAGGTCAGGTGGCATCACGTCTGGCAACGTCATTCATCAGGAATGTAGGGCAGTTGGTCAGCCAGCCCCTTTTGAAGATTCACTTTTGTTTCTTGGGAAGACACTTCCTACAATGGATAAAACACCTCCTGCACCTCCCCCCCCTTTCGCCCCCCTTAACTAATCCCTCCCCCATTTCTTATGGCAGCTGGAGCAGGCAAAGCTGAGGCTGACATTCGGCCCCTCTTGCAGAAGAGACGTTAGTCCTAAATAAGAGGAAGTAAAAGAGAGAGAAATAGAATATATACAATAATTATTGTTTATCAGGGTATTTGGTATAGAATTGCTGTATTTTCTTGGGAGCTTGGACATCCCGTTTATTCACCCATTCAGCCTGAGACAAAGGGGAATGTTTCCAGGCTATCAGATATTGGACTTTACCATGGTGTTTCCTAGAGTCCAAAATTTCCTTAACTTCAAAATGTTGCTCCCCCTCTATGAGAATGGGAATTGGAGGGGTGCTTTGGTCAGTCCTTAGGGGAGACGAGTGTTCAGGTTTTAATAAACTAACATGAAATACAGGATGTATACGTCTCAACGTTTTTGGCAATTCCAATTCAACTGTTACTGGATTAATCAGTCTAATCACACGAAATGGTCCCACATACTTAGGGCCTAGCTTTTTGGACTTCTGGGTAGTCTGTAAGTATTTAGTAGATAAATAGACTTTATCACCCACTTTATAAATGTGAGCTGGGGACCTTTTCTTATCGGCTTGCGCCTTATGGGCCCGGTGTGCCTCATCCAATGCCTTCCGAGTCACTGCCCATGTGCTCTTTAATTGTTCAATCCAATCCATCATGGAGGGATTCTGGGGATCATCTTTTTTCTTTTTTTTTTTTATTGCAAAAGTTTTACAATTACATTTTCGCCCCTTTCCCCCCCCCTCAACCCACCCCAAACTTCCCAACCTCCCTAACCTACCCTAACCCTCCCCTCCCCTCCAGACTTCCTCACAATATACTCATATCAGGTAAAAGGAAAAACCCTCCTTTGTATATAAAACTTGAACCCCTCCCTCCCCCTTATAAATTTTCATCTTCATTACATTAACATATTTCTATCTTAATATAACATTTTCAAATAAATTTTCATCTTCATTACCTTAAAATATTTCTATCTTAATATAACATTTTCAAATAAAAGCTATTTGATACTTCCTAGTTTGATATTTGTTCTGAACATAATCTATCCACTTTTTCCATTCCCATTCATAAGTCTCTTGTGAACAATCTTTTAGATATGCTGAAATCTTCGCCATCTCTGCAAAACTGGCCATCTTCAAAGTCCATTCATCAATCGTGGGCAGTGCTTCATTTTTCCAGTATTTACCTATCAACAATCTTGCTGCTGTTATCATATACAATATCAATTTTGTTTCACCCAATGTAAAACCCTTAACTATACCCAATAAAAACAATTGTGGAGAAAATTGAATTTTTTTCTTCAAAACATTCTGCATGACCCACCAGATTTTTATCCAAAAAGCCTTGACTTTCTTACAGGTCCACCAAACATGATAATATGTAGCATCTGAACAATCACATCTCCAACATTTAGGCTGAACATTAGGGTACATACACGACAATTTTTTGGGGTCTAAATGCCATCTATAAAACTTTTTATAAAAATTTTCCCTCAGATTCTGCGACTGTGTAAATTTAACATTCTGAACCCAAATTTTTTCCCATGTTTCCAACATCACTGGTTCCTCAAAATTTTGTGCCCACTTAATCATACAATCTTTCACTAATTCAGTTTCTGAATCCCTTTCTAACAAAACATTATAAAGTCTTTTAATATGCATTGGACCTTTCTCTTTTATGTGTCTGACCAATTCTTCCTCATGTATCATAATACCAGTTTTTTGGTCCTCTTTCCATCTCAATTGCAATTGATTATATTGTAACCAAGTTAAATTAATCCCTTCAGCCAACAATGTCTGTAATGTCTTCAGCTGCCATCTGCCCGCATCTGTAAAAAGAACCTCTTTATATAAAAACCCCCCGAGTGACATTATATTTGTATTCCACAAAGTATGACCAAGATCCAGCCATAGCGGTATTTTATAATCCCATTTAAGTCGGTGCTTCTTCCAAACTCTCAACAAAGAATCTCTAAGTATATGGATTTTAAATACTTTATCCACTTTGTTGTCATAAAATAAGTAGGCATGCCATCCAAATTCCAAATCAAAACTTTCTGCATTCAGTATTCCAGTCTTTTTTCCTCCAAACCAATCACTTGTTAAAGTCAAAGCTGCTGCATCATAATATAACTGTAGGTTTGGAAGTTTAAGACCTCCCCTTTCTGAAACATCTTGCATAATTTTCATTTTCACTCTCGGCTTTTTCTCGTTCCAGACAAACGTATTCACTCCAGTTTGCCACAATTTCAGTTGTTTATCACTATTAAGCACCGGAATCATTTGAAACAAAAAAAGAAATCTTGGCACAATATTCATCTTAATTGCTGCTATTCTTCCAAGTAGAGACAGCTGCAGTTTTCTCCAAGTCTCCATATCTTTCTGTACCTCTCGCCACAACACCTCATAGTTATTTTGAAACAGTTTCATATTTGATTCTGCAACCTGAACTCCTAGATATTTTACCTTTGGTACAATCTCAAAACCTGCCCTTCTTTCCAGCTCATGTTTTCGATCTTGTGTCATATTTTTGACTATCATCTTTGTTTTTTTCTGGTTCAATCTAAAACCTGAAACTTTACCATAGTCTTGTATAATGTATTTCATCTGGATTATTGATTCCATTGGCTGTGTTAGGGTAACAACCAGATCATCGGCAAATGCCTTTATTCTGTAGTCCTCTTGCCTTATCATTATACCTTTCAAGATATTAGAGTCCCGTATTGTATTTAACAAGACTTCTAGTGTTAAAATAAATAACAATGGGGATAACGGACATCCCTGTCTTGTTCCTTTTTCAATTTTAAACTCTGTTGTCAAACTTCCATTAATAATAATCTGTGCCTTTTGCTCTTGGTAAATTGCTGAAACCGCCTGTATAAATTGATCCCCAAAGTCCATCTTTTTTAAAGTCTTTAGTAGAAAATTCCAGTTCACTCTATCAAAGGCCTTCTCTGCATCCATGAAGACCAGCACTGCAGGGATCTGTTTATTCTTCTCAAGATATTCCAATAAATCTATTACTTGCCTTACATTGTCCTTCATGTATCTGCCCTCGATAAATCCTGCTTGATCATCATGAATCACCTCTTGGATTGCTGGCATCAACCTGTTGGCTGGTACTTTTGCATAAATTTTATAATCAGTATTCAGAAGAGTTATTGGTCGATAATTCTCCGGTTTTTTAGGACCTACTTGTTCTTTTGGTATCAAAGAAATATAAGCTGTTGTCCATGATGGGGGTACTTTTCCCCCTTGTTGTATATTACAAAATAAGTCTCTGAGTTGTTCCACCATTTCTGCCTGCAAAGTTTTATAGTACACTGCAGTCAGACCATCCGTTCCAGGAGCTTTGGCTGTTTTTAGTTGTTTAATTGCTGCTATTATCTCCTCCTCTGTTATAGGATAATTCATTCTTTCCTTTTGTTGCTCAGTAATTTTTATAACTCTTTTATTATCTAAATATTTTTCTATAAGTCCATTCTGCACCTCCTCTTTAGCATATAATTTAGTGTAGTAGTCAAGAAAAGCTTCTTTAATTAATTTCTGTTGAAAAATTTCTTTCCCTCCAATATCAATACTATCAATAGTCCGTATACTCTGTTTTTTCCTCAGTGTGTAGGCCAACCACCTGCCCGGTTTATTGGCATTGCAGAATGTATTGTGCTTCGCATATTGTAAATTTGTTGCAACTTGTTCCGCCATAAGCATTTGGAATTGATCTTTCAAAAGTTTTATAGCACCACGTATTCTTTCATCTGTTGGGTTTTTAATAAGTAACTGTTCTTTATTCTTTATTTCTGCTTCCAATTCAAGTCTCTGGGGATCATCTTGTGGTAGCTCGGGAATGGGTACGAAATCCTGGCCTGACGCGACCTTAAAAGGAGTGAATCCGGTGCTACTGTGTACGGAATTATTATATGCCACTTCTGCAAATGGCAACAAGTCTACCCAATTGTCTTGCTGGTAATTAACGTAACACCTCAGGTATTGTTCTAACATCCCATTGGTTCTTTCACAGGCCCCATTTGTCTGAGGGTGGTGACTGGAACTTAGCCCCTGGGCGGAGCCTATCAACTTCAAAAACTCTTTCCAGAAACTGGAAGTAAATTGCACACCCCTGTCAGAAATTATTCTTTTCGGAGATCCATGTAGTCGGTAAATCTGCCGAATAAACAGCTTTGCAAGGGTTTTTGCTGAAGGGATCTTTGAGCAAGGGATGAAATGTACTTGTTTGGAAAACAAATCAGTTACTACCCAAATGACAGTGCAGCCCTCACTCTCTGGTAAGTCCACAATAAAATCCATAGATATTTCCTTCCATGGGGCGTTCGGTCTAGCCACACTTTGCAGCAATCCAGGGGATTTTCCTGGAGGTCTTTTAGCCGAGGCACATACGGGACAGCTAGCCACATATGCCTCTATGTCCTTTTTAAGTGCAGGCCACCAAAATTGTCTCTTAACAAGATGTAGAGTCTTGACAAATGCAAAGTGTCCTGCGGCCTTGGCATCATGAGCATATTTCAATACGGTTGTCCTTAATGTGGTTGGAACATACAATTTCGATCCAACCCAAGCTAGTCCGTCACGAAGTGTGCATTCATTCGAGTGGTTCTTAAACCACTCGTCAGTTTTTAGCGCTTCTCGCAATTTTTTGAGTAAATCCCCCGAGAGTTCTGGTTCGGTTTTACTCTGCGCTCTGGTAGTGACAGGTGTTGCCAATTGTGTCAAGAGGATCATTGGTTGAACCACCTCCTTCTTGATGCTGTTGTACTGCGGCAATCTGGAAAGTGCGTCCGCCATGAAGTTTTTTCCACCAGGAAGGTAACGTAGAGTGAAATTGAAACGCTTGAAATGTTGGGCCCAACGAGCCTGTTTTGGTGATAGTTTGCGTGGTGTTTTTAATGCTTCTAGATTCTTATGATCAGTCCACACCTCGAAAGGGTGTTTCGCCCCTTCTAAAAATTGTCTCCATGTTAACAGCGCCCATCTAACTGCAAACGCCTCTTTCTCCCATATGGCCCATCTCCTTTCCGTTTCTGATAGCTTACGGGACGTGTAAGCACAGGGTTGTAATATCCCGTTTTCATTCTTTTGCAAGAGTATTGCTCCTACAGCTACGTCGCTGGCGTCAGCTTGTACTACAAAAGGTTGTTCCATGTCGGGGTGTTTGAGCACAGGTTCAGCCACAAACAGCCGTTTCAATTTTTTGAAAGCATAGTCCATTCTAGTGGTTTCGAGGGTTTGGGATTTACTTCCCCTTTCGTTTTTAGCAAGTCTGTAATTGGTAATGCGATTTTCGCGAAGGAGGGGATAAATTGTCTATAAAAGTTAGCAAACCCTAAGAAACTCTGTAACTGTTTACGGGTGCGCGGTGCGGCCCATTCCAGCACTGCCCGGACCTTTTCAGGGTCCATCTCTATTCCCTCATGCGATATACGATATCCAAGATAGTCAATTTTGTCTTGGTGAAATTCACATTTAGAAAGTTTGGCATAGAGTTCAGCTGCTCTGAGTTTCTTCAAGACCGTCCGTACCACCTTTACATGGTCGGCCATGTTGTCAGAATAGATCAGAATGTCATCCAAATAGACCAACACCCCCTTATACAGGTGCTCATGCAAAACTTTGTTGATCAACTGCATGAATACAGCCGGGGCTCCCTGTAGTCCAAAAGGGAGTACTCTAAACTGGAAACATCCCAGTGGGCAATTAAATGCTGTCTTCCATTCATCCCCCTCTTTTATTCTCACTCGGTAGTATGCCTCTCTTAAATCAAGTTTGGTGAAAATCTTTCCCTTTCCCAAATGGGCTAACATGTCCTTCATGAGTGGGAGGGGGTAGACATTTTCTACGCAAATCGCGTTCATATTTCTATAATCAACTACGAGACGAAAGGATCCATCTTTCTTTTCGCGGAACATTACTGGCGCCGCCACCTTGGGTTTGGCTCATTTGATGAATCCCCGTTCTAAGTTTTTGTCAATAAAATTTTACAATTCCCCCAATTCTTGAGGTGTCATGGGGTAAATTTTTGGTTTGGGAAGCTTCACCCCAGGGAGTATTTCAATGGTGCAGTCGGTGGCCCTGTGGGGAGGCAGAGCATCTGATGCCTTTTTGCTAAAGACTTCCTTGAGATCCCAATATTCCTTTGGAATTTTCTCTTCTCCCTCAATATAGTTAATGGCTACTGCCGCCCTTTCTGGTTTTATGTCGTCCCTCAGGGGTGGGCCTTCCTTTTCTGGAGTTGGTTCTGCCATGCGGATGCACAGGACCCCCATCTTCCAATTTACCCGTGGGTTCCATTTTCGAAGCCAGGGCAGTCCTAGAATGAGGGGTCTCTCCATACCAGGGGCTACAATAAATCTGAGATTCTCTACATGATTCCCCAACTGCAGTTCAAGGGGTTCGGTCATAAAGCTAGCTGGGCCCCCTCCTGCAATCGACCCGTTTAATTGACAGAATGCAATGGGTCTTTTTAAAGTTTTTAGTCTCAGTCCCATTTCCTCCACTACTTTGGGGCTAATTATGCACCTAGTGCACCCCGAGTCCAACAGGGCTAACAATTGCGCATGAGCCCCTGTGGAGGGCACCCTTATTTCTACGGGGATGAGTAAGGGTTCTTCCGTGTGACTCACCCGATCGTCGGTGTCGGAGTCAGAGTCCGTCTCGCTGTTGTCATCGTTGGTCGGAGTTCCCAACTCACCCTGGTTTTGGGGAGTGAACTCAACGACATCTCCTTTCAGGGCGGTGCCGCAGGTTTTGGTGGGTATTTTGTCGCCTTTCTTCGGGCCGGCCCCAGTAGCTTTTGGTGGTGGCTTGGAGAAGCATTCGGCAGCCCGGTGACCTTCTTTCCCACATTTGAACCAGGTGAAGGGCTTTGACTTGGGTTTGAATTCGGTCTTCCCCCCAGTCATCTTTGGTGTCCCTTTACGGTGGAAAGAAGATGACTGGTCCCCCATACGCCTTCCTCAGAGTTCGCTCCATCTCAGCTCGATCTCCACATCCTCAGCTACTATGTACCATCTATGCAAATCTTCGGGGACCCCCATGCTTCTGCAGTCTCGATATATCTCTTCATTCAACCCATCCTTGAAACTCTCCAAAAGAGCCATTTCTGACCAGCCTGTCATATAGGGTGCCAGTTCATGAAACTCTTGGATATACTCTGCCACCGGCCTCCGGCCCTGCTGAATGCTCTTCATTCTGAGTCTTGCCTTTCGTTCAGCTAAATGGTCTTCAAAACGCCTCCTAAGGGCCCCCATGAACTGGTTGTAATTTCTCAGCAAGAGGGAGTTGTTATTGTGGAGAACCACCATCCACTCAGCAGCTTCTCCCTCTAGGGCGTTCGTGACGCTTCTCACTTTAGCAGCCTCTGATTCGTAGTCCTCTCCCCAATCCTGCATGTGGTTCCACACTTGGGTCAGGAAAAATCCCAAGGTTTTAGGATTTCCATCATACTTCCCAGGAAAGGGGGGGGGATTTTTGGCTTTTTACGTCTGCGAGGGGGGGCCTGCAAGGCTGGGGTTCTCTGGCCGGCTGCATCTCTCCCTTGAGCTGCTGAAGCCTGGGATGTTTCTTCCTCAAACTCTTCCTCTCCCCCACAGGCTGTCTCTTCTGGCTCCCCCCTGGGGCCTACTCCCCCCTTCTCCACAGGAATTCCAAAAGACTCACATTTTTTTCTGCTTTCTTCTACATCACGGATAAGCTGCAAGGCTTGTTCCATCATGAGACGTTCCTTTTGCTCCTGCATCCACACTGCCTCTTTTTTTCAGGGTCTGGAAGTCGTCACTCCCTGGGGGTCCTCCCCCCAGTCCGGCAGCCTCCCCACTCCTTTCGACCATCTGGCTTCCTCCGGCTCTAAACGGAGTCTTTCCAACCATTCTGCATTCTCTTTCTCCGCTTGGAGGGTGGCGGCAGTTGAACTCGCTGGCCCCATTTGCTCTCCTCCATCACTCTCTCGATCTGACATATTTTGGATTTACAGTCCCCTCGGTTTTTGTCCGGGATGACTGGATGTGACTTCCAGCTTAATGTCAGGTATGCTTCCTTCAATATCCAGGAAAGGAAAACCCAAACTCAATCATTTTGAAGAGATTAGTACTTTTACTGAATATGAAATGATCGCAACCCAGGTAAAGCTGGAAGTGAGCAAAACGCGCGAAATAGCATCTACTAAGCTCCCCCCCCCATTCCCATTGAACATCAGCCAATCCAAAGGTCTCCCAAAGGTCAGGTGGCATCACATCTGGCAACGTCATTCATCAGGAATGTAGGGCAGTTGGTCAGCCAGCCCCTTTTGAAGATTCACTTTCGTTTCTTGGGAAGACACGTCCTACAATGGATAAAACACCCCCTGCACCTTCCTCCCCCTTTTGCCCCCCTTAACTAATCCCTCCCCCGTTTCTTATGGCAGCTGAAGCAGGCAAAGCTGAGGCTGACACACCGTCTTTCGGTGTCAGTGAGTTTTCAGGAGGAATAGGTGCAGGGTTGTAATTTGCTGCATTCATTGGTTTGGAGAAGAACAGCCCCCATGGTTACATCGCTGGCGTCAGCCTGAATCACAAAAGGGATCTGGGTGTTTGAGGACCGGCTCCATGGCAAACAGGGCCTTTAGAGTTTTGAAGGCCTGCTGGCATTCCATTGTCCACTGGAGGGGCTTGTTGGGCCGGGGTTTGGTCACTGCGTGTTTGGTTTTCAACAGGTTGGTGATCAGCAGAGCTACTCTAGAGAATGAGGGGATGAGCTGTCTATAAAATTTGGTGAAACCTAAGAAACTTTGCAGCTGCTTGTGTGACTTGGGCGCCTGCCACTCGAGGATGTCTTGTACCTTCGTCGGATCTATCTTCACCCCAGTGCTGGAACATGCGATACCCCAGGTAATCCAGATGGGTATGGTGGAACTTGCATTTTGACAGATTTACATAAAGGTTCGCCGCCAACACTTTTTGTAAGACCTGCCCCACCAAATGGATGTGCTCGTCCATGTTCTCGGTGTACACAAGAATGTCATCGAGATATATGAGCACCCCGTTGTACAAATGCTCATGCAACACCTCGTTAACGAGCTGCATGAACACAGCAGGAGCCCCCTGTAGTCCGAATGGCATCACCCTGAATTGGTAACTCCCTAGTGGACAGTTGAATGTGGTTTTCCATTCGTCTCCCTCTTTAATTCTGACCCTGTAATACACCTCCTGTAAGTCAAGCTTGCTTAGTCTCATCTTCCAGCACCCACCTTCCCACCAAATTGTGGGTCCCCAGTTGTCCAACCAAGCCAAACCCAAGATCACCGCTTTGGTCATCTTAGGAATGATAATAAACCAAATCATCTCCCAATATTGAGCTATCTCTAATGTCACTGGCTCCATAATATGGGTGGCCGGGACCCTCCCCCCAGCAAACAGCCATCCCTGCTTGAACCTCATGGCCTTGGTCAACTTCTTCACTTTTATCACCAACTCGGTGGCGGCAAATAGGCTGATTAGGCACTGGGTGTACCCTGAGTCTATCAGTCCCTCATACCTACTGCAGCCACCCAAATTTGGGGCCATGATAGTCACAGGAATGATGAAGGGGCGGATGGACTCCACTCATCCTCACTGTTATACGGGGTCAGGTGGTGCTCCCCTTCGGCCATCACTCCCCCCTTGTCTGCTGGTGATGCCAGGATCTCTACCGCCTGGTGCAGAGGAACATGTCACAGGCCCGTTGCCCTCACTGCCGCTACTTTTGCTCTCGGCTTCTCGGCACTCTTAAAGTCGATCTTGAAGAGCTGGAAGATGTTTCCTTAGATCACCGCCAAACTCATTGTTGGGAGAGGTGTATTCAGGCTAGCCCCTGAATACACGAGAAGTCTTGGGCAGTTCTTCCAAAGTTCGGCCAAGTCTTCTGCTCCTTCTCAGCCTTAACATGTGTGAGCAAACACGCACACCATGAGGTGTGTGCACTGTGAGGTGTGTGCACCATGAGGTTTGTGCGACTGTCTGTGTTTGCTCTGTGATACGAGGCTGAGAAGGATAAGACTTGGCCAAACTTTGGAAGACAAAAAAACAAAACCCAGGCTTGTGGCAACAGTTTGGAGCTTGTTAAGGAGGACTGTTCCTCCACCCCAGCCATGTGTTTTCCAGTCCGGGCTGCTCGGCAGGCAGGCTCAGCAGGCAGACTTGGCAGGCAGGCTTTTATTTTGTCAGCCCAAGGGGGGAGAGAGGTACGTAGGAAATCGCCCTGTCTCTGCAGCATCAGTCATGTGACTGAGTGGGCGTGGCCAACTTGATGTCACTCACAGCAAGGTGCCGTCCCACCTTGCCATGAGTGATGTCGAGTTGGCCACGCCCACTCAGTCAATGCCCCCACCAAGCTACACCCACCAAGCCACTCCTACAAAACCGGTAGTAAAAAAATTTGAATCCCACCACTGGGCAGAAGCTGGGGGGGGGGTCACCACTGTGAGTCTCCCCAAGTTATACTGCAACCCCACCCAGGTTAGAGGAGGCGGTCTGCCAATATTAAGCAAGAAGGATTTGAGAAGGGACCAGACAGGAGACCCTCTCTGTGGTTTGATTATGAGGGAGTGGCCAACAGGGAGGCCTTATTGACTGATTACCTGAAAGAAGCTCACCTGTTGCATAAAGAATGGGACTGATTGCAGCTTCATGGTGGGGTGGTTTATTGGAGGGGCCCCTCCAATGGCCTTGAGGAAAAGTGGCAGTTGTTTCTCCCTGGAAAGCAAAGGGAAGCAGTGCTGACTGCATTAAATGATGACTGTAAAGGTTCTGACTAACGAACTCAAGTAAATCAGAACTCTGAGGCCAAGCACTTCCTCAAAGAACTTCTTTATTGGGTAAATCATATCAGCACACTTTGAAGGAAAGCCAACTCTGACTTTTCCCCACAGTTACAGTATAGTTAAAACCAGTAATGACTCCTTCTCCCCAGTGTCATTAATCACGTTGGCCAATTAGGTTAATTGGTGGGCTTCTCCTGCATTCGTCTCCTCCTTCCTCTGTCACCCAGGAGATGACCTTGGCTCTCGTGAGAAAGCTCTGTGTTGTGTCTAGTAATACATTCCAACCTCCTCCCCCCTCTCATACAGTGTGGCAATGTTGTACCAGGAAAATGGTTTCTGCCAGGTTCAGTTTGGCGTTGACAGTCAGATCCCCTTAGTGTGTGAGGAACACCTGGAAGATATTGACACAAACAGTTTAATCTTGCTCTATCCACCCTTCCCCCCCCCCAAACGTTTCCTTCAGTTTTGGGGGGTTCTTTGCATGGAACTTCCTAACCAACCTCTTTGCCTTCATGTCTTTACTTTTCACCCAGGTAGCTTCTGACGGGATAACCTTTCCATTGCACTAGGTATTGGAGTCTTCCCTTGTGTATTCTAGAGTCTAAAATCCTCTTTACCTCATAATGGGTTTCCCCTTCCACTACGATCGGCCCTGGGGCTGCTTGTTCAGTTGGCCGGAGTGCTGATCTTGTTACTGGTTTCAATCGGCTACTGTGGAAAACCAGATGCACTTTTCCTAACAGGCATGGAAGCTTTAACTCTACTGTGACTGGGTTAATGATTTTTACGATGGGGAAGGGTCCTATAAATTTAGGGCCCAGCTTCTTGCTTCACAGCTTTAACCTTAAGTATTTGGTAGAGAGGTAAACTTTCCAATGTGGAACGGCCTCTGGGGGGACCTTCTTTTATCCGCCTGTTGTTTTTGTGTTTCAGTGGCTTTGGCCAGGGCCCACCTGACATTTCCCCAAGAGTTTTGTAGTGAGTCCACCCACTCTGTTAAACTCACTGAGGAGTGGGGGTTCCTGGGGAAGTTCTGGCATGGGAACAAAGTCTACTCCTGTAGCTACCTTAAAGGGAGTGAGTCCTGTATTGCTACAGTATGTACAGCATTATTATAGGCCAGGGATCACCAACCTTTTGGACCTCAGGGACCACTAAATTCATAATATTAAATTCTGCGGACCACTAATATGATCTGCCTAATGACCGGCTGGGTGGGCGTGGCTAGGTGGGCATGGCCAACTCGATGTCACTCACGTTGAGGGATGCCTTGCCAGCCTCTACAGTCACACCTCTCCTGAGCGAGCTGCACTGGTTGCCGGTGGTCCTTCGGATCCGCTTCAAGGTGCTGGTACTTACCTATAAAGCCCTTCATGGCATGGGCCCGGGGTACTTGCAGGACCACCTCCTACCGGCCTCCCACCGCCCACTGTGCTCACATAGGACTGCCCTCCTCTGGGTGCCATCGGCCAGACAATGTCGCCTGTTGGCGCCCAGGATGAGGGCGTTCTCTGTGGCCACATCGACCCTCTGGAACAAGTTACCCACTGGGCTCCGGACGGTCCCCGACCTCCACTCTTTCCGCGGTGATCTGAAGACATGGCTTTTTCAACAAATCTCCTGATCTGTTGGGGGTTTTAGTTTTAACTGTCGGGGATTTTAATTGGATTATTTTACTGTCTTGTTGTTTTATTGTTGTGAGCCACCCTGAGTCCTTCGGGAGAAGGGCGGCATATAAGTATGATAAAAATAAATAAATAAATAAATAAATAAATAAATAAATAAATAAATACTCACCCCTCCCCTCCCAGCCACTCCTCGTCTCCCCGCCTGGGCTCCTTAGGGCCCCAACAGGAAGCAGTTGTTGGAGCTAAGCAGCCACCACAAGAAAGAGTTGGCAAAACAGCTGGCTCAGTTCAAATGGGATCTGACCGAGAAGGAGGCTCAGCAGAAGCACCTCACTGAGGACTACGAGCATAGGCTTTCCAAGCAGAGGGAAGACCTGCAGGAGTGCAAGGCCAGGTACCGGTGCCTGGAGGTTCAGCGGGCTGAGATGGTCAGCCAGTTCCAGGCCATGATGCAGTCCCACTGGAACGAGGCCCTCCAGTTCTTCGCCACCAGAGGCACTTCCCTCCAGCCTTTGCCCAAAGCCCCGCACCAGGAGGCTGAAGCAGACCCCTGAGTCAGAATTTCTGTCCTCCGCCAACCCACACAAAAAGACCCTGAAGGGGGAGACTCTCTGCAGCAACACAAACGTTCATTGTACGTATCTGTCCCAGGGGCCATAGTTTGAGGACCCCTGATTTAGTGCAATATAAAAAATGCAAATAATTTTTCTGTGGACCACCACAATTTTCTCGTGGACCACCAGTGGTCCACAGACCACCTGTTGGTGACCGCTGTTATAGGCCACTTCAGCAAAAGGCAATAGGTCTGCCCAATTTGTTTGTTGGTAGTTAACGTAACACCTCAAATACTGCTCTATTATTGTGTTAGCTCGTTCTGCTCTCCCATTTGTACTTGGATGAAAAGCTGAGCTAAGCCCCTGGGAGGACCCAATTAGCTTTACAAACTCCCTCCAAAATTTGACCGTAAATTGGACCCCCCAGTCAGATATGATTCTCCTCGGATTTCCATGTAGCTGGTAGTTGTGCTTCAGGAACAGTTTTGCTAGTTTCTGCGCTGATGGGAGTCCAGATCAGGCCACAAAATGAATCTGTATGCAAAACAAGTCAATTACTGTCCAAATCATGGTGTTTCCCCTACTCTCTGGTAGTTCTACTATAAAGTCCATTGCGATTTCCTCCCAGGGTTGGGAGGGCTCAGTCATTTGTTGCAACAGCCCAGGAGGCTTCCCAGATTGTCTCTTCATGGCTGCACAAGTGGCACAGCTTTTCATGTAGCTCTCAATGTCCTTTTTTATCCCCAGCCACCAAAACTGTCTCCTGCTCAGATGCCACGTCTTTAGGAACCCAAAGTGGCTGGCTTGTTTAACATCATGACTCTTTTGAAGCACTTGAATCTGGAGGGTACTGGGGATGTACAATTTAGACCCCTTCCATGCCAGTTCATCCCTGAGGGTTAGGAGCTGACTGTTGTCCCTCAGCCAGGGGTCAGACTTTAGTTCGCCTTTAAGTTTCTGAGTAAGCTCCCTCCCAGGCTCCCCCAACATTCTCTGGGCTTGTTGTCTTGTAGTGGCTTGCTCTGCCTTTTGTGTGAGAGGAATGATGGCATTGATCACTCCCTCTCTGTTGCTTTTGTACTGCAGCATTCGGGACAAAGCATCAACTCGGAAATTATTTCCCCCCGGAATGTACTTTAGGGAGATGTCAAAGGGGTTAAAGTACTACTCCCATCGGACTTGTTTGGGAGAAAGTTTCTGAGGGGTCCTAAGTGCCTCCAGATTCTTGTGATCAGTCCAGACCTCAAATGGCACTTTACTCCCCTCGAGAAAGTGACGCCAGGTTATCAGGGCTTGTTGTGGCCCGTCAGTGGCCTGTGCAGCTAGTAGCTGATTCCAACAGTGAGGAGGCTGGTGTGGTGCTGCGCCAGGAGCCTGTGCAGCTGGCACTCGAGTTGGACAATGAGGAGGCTGGAGAAGATGTGGTGCCAGAGGCAGGGATTCAGCCAGGGCCTTCAGAACCTCCAGAAGCTTCCATGGGTGAAGAGGAAGAAGAGGAGGAGCCTCTTCTCGATGCACGGGCGTGCAGAGCTGCCAAAAGGCAGGAGTGGCTCCTCAGGAGGAGGTCTCGAGAGTAAGGCTTGGGGCTAATTGGCCACTCCCTTAGCCTATTTAAGGACAGACGACGACTGAGGCAATTTGCAGGGAACAACTTAGTTCACTCTCCTTCGCGTCTGGATCTTAGTTCTTTTATCAGTGTCCTGCAAATTGCTTCTGGGCTTTCTGCCAACCTTAGTAAGATTGTGATTACATTGTCTTTGGATTCTTGTAGGCTGTTAAGAAAGTTAATTAACAGCCTTTGTTTGAAAAAGACTGATTTAATTTAGTAAACTAAGGTTTGTACAGACTTTGTGTGTGCTGCGTTCTTTGGGTCCGTAGCTGGGGCAGAACAGGGCCCATCGGACAGCAAAAACCTCTTTTTCCCACACTGCCCATCGTCTCTCAGGGTCGCTCAGTTTTCTGCTGGTGTATGCACACGGCTGCAAACGGTTCTTTGGGGTTCAAGTGCTTAAGGACTGGTTCCTCTGTGAACAGCCACTTGAGCATCTCAAATGCCCTCTGGCATTCCATAATCCATTACAGCGGCTGACTAGGATGCGGCTTGGGTCCTCCTTTTCCTGTTTTCAGTAGCTCAGTGATCGGCAGCACTATTTTGGCAAATGAGGGGATGAATTGCCAGTAAAAGTTTGCAAAACCTAGGAAGCTCTGCAGTCAGTGGTGGGATTCTGCCGGTTTGCACTGGTTCACCCAAACCAGTAGCTAACTGCTTCTGCAGTTTGGTGACCCGGCTGAAAATAAAGTGCAAGAGAGGGGTTTTTTTTCTTCTCTCTCCTTTCAGTTAATAGCTCCAGGCAAACAGCCAAGAACCACTTAACAGGCCACTTAGTTGCAATAACAGCTGACACATGCCTTGAATAAAGTCAATATAGTCAATTAACAACAGAAACTGACAGGATTAGGGCAGGGAAACACCCAGGAAACCCATCAATCACCCATCTAGGGATGGGATTAACCTCTTCCCTTCAGGAAGAAGGACAAGATTACAAACATTTTCATTATAAAGGGTATTAAGTAACACTTCTGTGATCAGTTGATACTCTCTGGAGTTCCCCAAGACCATTTATAGCTGCTGCAGTGTTGGCTACTTCTTGTTCCTGTTAGGTGTTTTGTGCCAGCCATGGCAGTTTCCTCAAAGGCCACCAGATGGGAGCAAAGAGGCACCTTTGATCCCACTGGTGGGTCAAGGTGCTCCGGCCCCTGCAGCCCGATTGGGAGAGTTAATGGCCCTCCGGCCCCCTCACACACATTGGTAAGGGAGGGGCCAAGGGCCCCTATAAGAACCCCTGCACAGGGGCTGCTCCCGGCTTCTTCTCCTTTTACCCCCGCTCTTTCCCTGCTCTTGTTCTACCTTCCTATAGGACTGATCCATGGGCTCAATCCAGGCATGGATGCCTCCATGCCTGGGAACTTATTTTACTCCACGTTTACTTCTAAATAAAGACTTAATTTGATTGCATCCTTGCGTGCTGACCTTTTCTTGGAAGTGCCCTCAACGAACCATCATTCTTTGTGAGATCCCTCACAGTTTCTTCCTGGGGGAAAAAGATACAGGAGGGGACAATGATGCAGCTTGATCATACAGGCTGTGAATTTAATGCATGTGTGGTCCAGCCAGCTGTATTGCTTCTGCTATGAAGGACCCAATTTAGAACATAGAATAATAGAGTTGGAAGGGTTAATGGCTTTTGGCAGCACACTCAGGCTTTCAATTAGCCTGAGTGGCTCCTCTTAGTTTCCCTCTCATCTGATGCTTTTGCTTTGGGGTTTTGCCTTTTTTTTAAAAAAAGTGGAATGGCTGTTTTAAGTTTTCTGCATTGTTTTAGTGGTTCCTGGCACTGTCCTTTTGGGGTGTAGTTCCCTCACTCTTTTTGAAAGACTCTAGTGATGGAGCACCCACAACGTCTGAAGGCAACCTATTCCATTGGTTGATTGGTCTCACCCTTAGGAAATTTCTCCTTAGTCCTAGGTTGCTTCTCTCTTTGCTTAGTTTCCATCCATTGTTTCTTATTGTGCCTTTTGGTGCTTTGGAAAATAGATGGATCCCCTCATTTTTGTAGGACCCCCTCAAATATTGGAACAGTGCTATTTTATTGTGCTATTTTATTGTGAGTTGGGGAGATGTTTGGCAAAATTGATTAAATGGAAAAAAGGGCATGGTTGAATTTGCTTTTTAAATCCTGTCAGCATTTCTCTAGATAAAAAGTGAAAGATCATTAAAAAGATCACCAGTATTGTAGAGCTGGGGCAATTTTTGCACTGTCAGTTTGAAACAATCTCAAAATTTCCAATGGAAAGAGCACATAAAAGAGGCATGGATGACTTTCCTACCTTTCTGTAGTTGACTAGGTTGTGCCAGTTTGATGAAAGGTGAATGTCTCAGCTCTTTTCTCCCTGAGATCCTCTGCTTTTTGTACCCTTGTGCCTCCACCTTTCTGTCTTAATGTAACTGCTTAGTGATTTCTGCTGCAATTGCCTGTCAGTCACATGGATGTGTTTACCTGCTGTTTTCCCACATAACCCTGGCATGTGAGACAGGTAAGAATTTCACAGGCTATGCCATCATTGAAGAATAAACCAAAAAGTAGAGAAAAATAAAGTGGATAAAAATGAAATAAATGCAGTAGTGTAAGGCATGTGACAAGGCAGTCAGCACCCCTTCTCCTTTAGGAGGACATCATTTTCACAAAAGATTTATTTATTTTGTTAGATGTTTATCCTGTCATTATTACTTTATAAGGAACTCAAGGTGGAGAACTTATCTAATATTCCTTCCTCCTCTTAGTTTCCCCACAACCACAATCTAAGAAGTGGTTTGGGCTGGGAGAGAGTGACTGGTCACTCAGCCATTTTTTCAAGCCTAAAATGGGACTAGAACTCAGAGTCTCTTGGTTTCTAGGCCAGCACCTTAACCACTACTTTGTTTAAAAAGGAGGAAGTAATGTCAAAATAACTTGTAAGAATTGCATGTGAAAACAGGGTTGGAGGGAACAAACTTGTAAAGCTGCAAACATCACAGATACATTTCAGAATAATCTCCCATAGAATGATGCAAAAGACAAGAGAGGTTGTATCAAATTACAATCTGAGATGGACCTGTTAGTAGGAAAGGAGACTAGAATGAGCAGTAATACTTTGCAAGATGCATCAAACCTGAAGTCAAGATGTTTGTTATTTATTTGTACAAGGCGAGCATTCTTTTTATTTGAAAACTACTTGCTCCTGCAAGGTGAGTGGTCGGGCATGACAAGGAGTGGCTGGGAGGGCAGGGGCGAGGTGTGGCTGGGCATGGCAAGGAGAGGCCAGGCAAGATGAGGCACCCCTTGACATGACGTTGAGTTGGCCACGCCCACCCAGTCACATAACCACCCAGCAACGCCTACCCAGCTGGTCATTAGGGCAGAGAACCGGTTGTTAAATTATTTGAATCCCACCACTGTCTGCAGCTACTTGCAGGTTCGAGGGGGTTACCACTCCAAGATGGCCTTCACCTTTCCTGGGTCCATTTCTATCCCCTCGCTCGATACTCGGTACCCTAGGTAGTCTAGGCAGGTCTTGTGGAACTTGTCCCCCTCTTTGATTCATACTCTGTAGTATGCCTCCCTTAGGTCTAATTTGGTGAAGATCTTTCCTTTCGCCACGTGACCCAGCATGTCCTTCATTAGGGGAAGTGGATACATATTTTCCATGCATACGGCATTACTTTCCCTGAAGTCCACGCATAATCTCATAGTGCCATCTTTCTTCTCCTTAAAGAGTACTGGGACTGCTACATGGGACTTGGCAGGCTGGATGAAACCCTTGGCTAGGTTTTGGTCAAAGTACTCCCTCAATTCCTTCATCTCCTTGGGGGTCATGGAGTACATTTGGGGTTTGGAGAGTTTTGCTCCTGGCAGAATCTCAATTGCACAGTTAGTGGGGCGGTGGGGGGAAGCACATTGCATTCCTTTTCACTGAATATTTCTGCCAGGTCATGGTAATCCCTAGGAATAAGTTGGGTGCCGGGAAGGGGGCTTCTGATGTCGCCTTCAGCCACTCACTCTTCATTAGGATGGGGGCTTGCTGGGTGGCCCATCCTCAGGGACTGTGTAGGGGAGGGGAAGGTCCCCTTCCTAATTTCATCTTCCTCCATCCCCCTTCCTACTAGTATTTTTTTTTTAAAAAAACCTTTTTTATTTTTTAAACAAATCAAAAACATAAAACAACCATCATCCATTACAATCACAAAAAGTGTATTGATCGGTTACAATTCTTTTATGCTTAATCTCATATCCAAGATTTACAAATTATTTAATTTCTCTTATTTGACAATTTATTATATCTCTTTATAATATTATTCTCATTTACCAATTATTTAACAGTGGTTTATCTCCTGTAAAAAAACCCGCTTCCTACATTTTATTATTACATTTATTTCATATTTCATATTTCATTTCCATGCTTTATTATCAAGCCATTGATAAAATAAATCCCATATCATATAATATTGTTTGTCTTTGTTGGATGCTTATCCTACGGTTGGGTAGGTAATATATAGAAAACTATGTTCTGTAACTTTAACTGCTACAAGATGACTAATTGGCTCTGCTAAGCAGACATAAAAGAAGGCAGGAAGTTCATTCACTTCTGCTCCTGCTATTAGAAGGTTGAACTGCTGAAAGGAACTGTGTCTGTGTTACTGAAGAGAACTGGAATTGTAAGCAAACTATGTTTTTGTGTTGAACCGTGATTATTTGAAGAAGTGTTATCTTTGTTTTGAGAAGCCAAGTTTGTTTTACTACAAGTAAAGACTGTTTATTTTTCTTTACACGTTCAGAGTCTGTGAGTATCTGTGTGTTTTGCTAGGCAACATATTTATTCGCTGTCTGGTCCGTTGCACCACTATGCAGAGGGACAGTTTTACCCTCAACAGTCTTCCTGTTCTCTAATTTCAAATGTCAATTTACTCATTTCAGCACATTCCATAATTTTCATAATAACCTCATCATCAGTAGGTAACTTCTCTCCTTTCCAATTTTTAGCAAATACAATTCTAGTCGCTGTTAAAACATTCACCATTAAATATTGCAATTCTGTGTTGTATGTTTCTGGTAAGATCCCCAATAAAAATATATCTGGTTTAAAGTCAATATGTTTCTTTGTCATTTTTTCCAACCATGTGTATATTTTAGTCCGATATCTTTTTTTTTTATTGAAAAGTTTTAAAATGTTTTACAAACACATTCCCCCCCTTCCCCCACCCCTTCCCCTCTCCCTCCCCGCCCGACTTCCCAGAGCAAAATACAGGGTATTGCATTTAACAAACATAATCTAACATAAGCAAACTAACTATAAACTCTTAACTTCCCCTTACTCTTTAACTCCACCATAGGTACTAAAATATCAAAGTAGAAAAAAAAATCATCTAAATATTTCATTCATAAGCTATTTGCAACTTTTTAGTCCCGTATTTGTTTTGTATATAGTCAATCCATCTTCTCCATTCCAGTACATATCTTTCATTCGAACGGTCCTTCAAATATGCAGAAATTTTAGCCATCTCCGCCAGATTAGCTACTTTTAATGTCCATTCTTCAATAGTAGGTATTTCTTCCTTCTGTTGTGGCCCCGCCCTCTGAGCCTGTCCCATCGGAGGAAGAAAGCTCCGAGCATGAGGAAGAGGAGTCAGCCAGGCCTCCCTCTCCAGGCCCCTCCCCTCTGGCACTGTCTCAGGTGCCGGCTGAGGGAGAGGAGATTAACAGAGAGACAGGTGGCTTGGATGAGAGTGAGGGAGAAACATCATTCCTGGACGCATGCCTCCGAAGGCATGATAAACGATTGCAGCAGCTCAGGAGGCGTGCTAAGGATTAGAACTGAGTCACTGGACCACACCCCAGAGACTATATAATAGAGGGTGGTGGCCAGTGATCTTTGTGACGAACAAAGTAAACCTTGGATAGTCACTAAAGCCTCGTCTGGAACTGCTGAGAGAAATATTTATTGTTGTTGGACGTTTGGACGCTGAGTATGTTATCTGTCTGTTTTCTGTGGAAATAAACGCACTTGGCAGACGGTGTGTAAATCGCTGCCAAAGTTGGAGATAAGGACCTGGGTGTGTGCCAAAGTGTTTCCTTAACCCTCGGCTGGCTGTGTGTGTGTGTGTGTGTGTGTGTGTACGGGGACAGAACATCTTCTTCCAGTATTGCGCCACCAAAAGTCTGGCTGCCGTTATTAAATTCAAAATCAAATTAGTCTCTATAACTGTACATCCTTCAATTATACCCAGTAAAAACATATGGTAATATGATCCTGGAGTCTGAGGACGCTTCCAACATTTCTCTGATTTATTCTTAAACTTTCTGGCTATTCTTGCCGGGGGTAGATGCCACCTGTAAAATATCTTATACAAATTCTCCTTATATGCTGTTGACATTGTCATTTTATAATTTTGCGACCACAGTTTTTGCCATTTCTCTAAGTCTATCCCATGACCAAAATTTTTCCCCCAGGCAATCATTGTTTCTTTAACTTGTTCTTCTTCCAGTTTTACTTCTAATAAATAACCAGTTTTTTAATTACATAGTCATCAGAACCTGTTATGATTTTATCTAAATTCGTCAAATTACTGTAAAAACCCTCTGTTTTAGAATCTTTATCATATCTAGACTGTAGTTGCATATATGTAAACCAATCCATTTTTATCTCTTGTTCTTCTAGTTCTTGCTTCGATTTAAATTCTGTTAGGTGTTTTGTGCCAGCCATGGCAGTTTCTTCAAAGGCCACCAGATGGGAGCAAAGAGGCACCTTTGATCCCACTGGTGGGTCAAGGGGCTCCAGCCCCTGCAGCCCCATTGGGGAGAGTTAATGGCCCTCCAGCCCCCTCACACACATGGGTAAGGGAGGGGCCAGGGGCCCCTGTAAGAACCCCTACACAGGGGCTGCTCTCTGCTTTTTCCCTGCTCATGTTCTACTCTCCTATGGGACTGACCCATGGGCTCAATCCAGGCATGGATGCCTCCATGCCTGGGAATTTATTTTACTCTACTTTTACTTCTAAATAAAGATTTAATTTGATTGCATCCTTGTGTGCTGACCTTTTCTTGGAAGCGCCCTCAACGAACCATTGTTCTTTGTGAGACCCCTCACAAGTTCACCCTTATCATTCAATAATTCACAATATCTAACAATTTGTTCCTTTCTAAATGTTATTGAATGTGAGAATGCTTCAATAGTTGATAACCAGACTGGAATTTTTGAATAATGATATCTTTTGATCTTCTCCCAATTTAATAACAAAAACTCTCGTATAATATGTCTTCTAAAATAACCCTGTGTTTTTATACTCTTATACCACAAAAAAGCATGCCAGCCCACCAGCAAGTCATGTCCTTGTAAAGTCAACAATCTAGTACTTCTTAGCGTTATCCATTCTTTAATCCACATCAAATTACAAACTTGGTAGTATAATTCCCAATCCGGCAAACCAAAACCTCCTCTTACTCTAACATCTTGCAGCAATTTTAATTTTATCCTCACCTTTTTACCCTGCCAAATATATTTTAACACAATTTTATTTAGATCTTCAAAATACTCTTTCCCCAACCTAATTGGGATTGTCTGGAGTAAATACAAAATTCTAGGCAATATATTCATTTTGATAGTTGATATCCTTCCTATCAATGATAATTGCAAGTTCTCCCATTTAGCCAAATCTGTCACTATCTGCTGTTTAAGCTTATTATAATTATTCTCCTTAAGTGTACCACACCTTGCTGTCAAATGTATCCCCACCCCTTCCCACTAGTTTGTTGGGCCCCATTTGTCAAGCCAGGAAATCCCTAGGATCACTGCCTCTGTCATCTTTGGGACTATTATAAAGCAGATAATCTCCCAATGCTGACCCATCTCTAGCCAGACTGGTTCAGTTAGGTGCATTGCGGGGGATCCTCCTATTAGTGACCCGTTGACCTGCTTGAACCTCATGGCTTGGGGTAATTTGCATGCTCAAATCCCCAGTCTTAGCACCATTGGCTGATTAGGCATCAGGACCTGAGTCTATCAAAGCATCCACCTCTCCCTGCACCCCTGTCTTGGGCACCACAATTTTTGTGGGGATTGCGAAGGGGTAGATGGCTTCACTTACCATCGGGTTGCACTTGCCTTTGTCCTCACTGTCACAGGGCTCAGGTCGTTGGCTCCTCTTGGCCGCAGTTCTCTCTTCCTCGCTTGAGGGAGAAGAGACCTCTATGGCTTGGTGTGCCAAATTCAACTTCTTCCTGGCCTTCCTCTGCAGCTTCTTTGGCTTGGTTGGGGTCAATGGGTGGCCCTTTGGCTGAGGGGTCGATGCTAGGCACTCAGCTGCCCGATGGCCCTGCTGGCCGCACCTGCTGGCCGCACCTGAAGCACTTGATGGGTGTTTGGGCCATGGCAGGAGGGGTCTCCATGGCCATGGATGTGGCCAATGGCCACCCAAACTGGCATCTCTCCTGGCTTCGCTTCAGTTTAGCCTCAGAGGTCCCTTCTTCTTGCACTGCTTTAGCTCAAGGTCCAGCACGACCGCCATTCAGTACCACTCCTGGGTCCAGTCAGGAACTCCTCAATAGACACCAGCCTGGAGCAGCTCCCACTCAAGTCCCTCTTTGAACTGGTAGACCAGCAGTCAGTCTGGCCAGTGTCTCAGCTTCCTGGCCACTCTGTGGAACTCTTGGTCATATTCTTTTGCCGGTCTGCCCCTTTGCTTCACATCTCGGATCTCCATCTCAGCCTGTAGGGCCTCGGATTCATCCTCAAATCTGGCTCTCAGCTCCCTCAGGAAAGCATCAATGTTCCCCAGTTCTAGCGCATCCTCATTGTGGAGTCGGGTCACCCACTCTGTGGCTTTCCCCTCCAAGTTTGCAGCCACAGCATTCATCATCTCTGCATCTGATGGGTAGCCTGGGGTATCGCGGTCCAGGTGGGCCCACACTTGGTTGAGGAAAAACGCCAGCTTCTCCAGCTCTCCATCAAACGTGGCTCTGATCTGAGGTGGGTCCACTGGTGGAGGAGGAGGAGGGGGGCGCGCCAACAGGCTAGGAAACCACCCCGGCATGGGGTAGTAAGGTGGGTAACCTGGCCATCCCAGTGGAGCCCTCGGCTGGCCGGCAAGGCTCACAGGGCGCTGCTGTAGGGGATGAGGGCTTTGCCTTGGGCTCAGGCTCGCTGCGCGTTGCTGCCATGGGGGACTGCATCTTGGAGCCAGGCTCATCACCCTGGTCAGTCTAGGGGTTGGGCTCGCTGCTTGGGCCCTCAAGGACAGACTTGGACTCTGGCAAGTTGAAGGCGATTGGACCCAATGGGTTGCCATCACCATTGGGCCCCTGGGTCGATACCTCGGTTCCACACCCTGGATCTCCATATGGTCGAATCTCATCCTTAGGTGCTCGACCGATGGGATGTGGAGGAAGGTCAAGTACCTCCATTCCCTCTGGTCATCCCACTTCACTGTCCTCTTTGCTCTCCAGCCTAAGAGCAGGTTGGCTGGCGACCAGGGGAGCCTCAAAGGGAATTCAGCTTCAGCAGCCTTTGGTACTCTTCTGCGAACTGGCCCTCCTTCTGCCTGGTAGAGGTCCATGATAGCCAGGTCATCCTCTTGGACTGCCAGCCCCTCCATCCATTCTACCTGGAGCTTTGGTCTCGTGCCCAGAGCAGAGGCTCCATCCCCCACCTGACTGGTCGGCTCTACAGTCTCAGCTAGGACTGTATTGGGGTTAGTTGCTCTCCCTTCTTCTCCATCTGAAGGAGAGCCCCTCAGTCAAATGGTATATAACCTCATTTACACTGTTTATTGCACTCTTATATAAAAAATATAATCATAAGGCCCTTTCTCCTACATCTGTACGCCTAAAAGGGAACTTGACATTTGTAGCCTTCTGTTGTAACCGTTATAACCACAAGATGTACCAAGTTGTATGCCCTATAGAACTTACTGGAATATATTGGGTAAGATGTAAGATATACCCATATATGGAATATGTATCACAAAACTATGAACTTCTGCTTTTGTACTTTTCCAGTGAATCTCCCTTAGAATTATCTATCTGTATGCACAATGTATTATCCATAAGCGGAACTGAATATGCTATGGCACTGTCAAATCTCATAGCCTATAAAATCTGCCTTAGGGCGTAGTTCGGGGCTCAGTCTTCAGCAGGTGACTGCACTGAGCCTATTGCTAGCAATACTCAATAAACCTGTTTTCTCTGGATCTCCGTGGTCTTGTCTCCTGACTTATTTACAGGTATTGATTGGGATTAGTAAATCCCGCTTCATTTCTGGCGAGCCAGCCAGGAGCACAATGGAATTTTTAAATTCCTCTGGACCGTCACCACGCTGTGGGAGGGTCTCGGAGGCTCGGGGAACCATCCCAGGCGCCATCGGACATCTTTTAGTCCGAGGGACTTCCCTGTGGAGCCGGCCCCTTCACAGCATCGGTTGACGCCTCCAAGAACCACTTGAGGGAGACCAAGAGACCAGGTCCACTTCAACCCAGCTGGAAGGAGAGGAAAAGATGCCTGCAGGCAAGTATCTGGGTCCCTGGGAAGAGGTCCCTGGGATAGGGAAATAACCACTAGCCTGTAAACAGGTAGGAGTGGGGGGAAGGCCTGATCACCCTTCCCTAAAGGTTAAAGGTGGGGTCAGGGGGACCCCTGAGGGAAGTTTGTCTTGTATGACAGGTGCAGGGGGCACCCTTCCCTGAAGGTCAAAGGTGGGAGGTTTGTCTTGTATGACTGGTGTGAGTGTACCCCGCGGTTCTGTCCAGTGACCGTCGAGTGTCCGGGGCTGGCAGCCGGGGAAGAGTGATTGAGACCCCTTGGTGTTTCTCTGGGAAGAAAGGACCCCTTACCTTCTTCCCAAATCCCTTTTCCTACTTGTTTTGTCTGGTGCCCTGGGAGGAAGATGGGTGGAGGAGGAAGTACGCCACTCACCCCCTTGGCATGTATGTTAAAACACTTTAAAGACGCGTACATTAGCCAAGACTACGGCATAAGGTGGAACAGGCAAAGGTTACGGGTTTTCTGTGAGGTGGACTGGCCAGACTTCAGAGTTGACTGGCCAGTAACAGGGTCTTTGGACCCAGGGGTTGTACTGCAAGTACACCAGAGGGTTTTCCACCCCACCAAAGGACACCCGGACCAAGCCCCTTATATCGATGTCTGGCTTAATCTGGTACAACACCCCCCCCCCCATGGCTACAAAAATGCAAAGCCACAAGGTGCAGGTTGTTAGTTTCACGCACCTTGCCACTCAAGAAAGAGAAGGCCATGGCCCCAATCCTCCCTAGCTGCCCCGAGGAACTACCCAGTCCACCACCATATGTCCCTCGAGGGGATGGACAAATAAGCCCCAGGGCAAGTTCCTCGGCGTCCAGCAGCACAGGGGTTGGGGCTGGTACCTTTCTGCGAGACTTGGATGACATGGGCATCCTCGACTCATCTGGGGTACCGACCCCGGTTGATCGCTCCGCCCAGACCAGCTCGGATGGAGCGGATAGGGGGGCCCGCCCAAAGGAACGGGAAGCCCAGAAAAGCAAGCAGATAACCCCCTCAAGTGAAGAATTGGAAGGCGCAGTAGGGGGAGAATCATTGTCCCTCAAAGAGAAGGAAGGCCCCATAGCTGACCGAACTCGTTCAAAGAATACCAGACTGAGTGAGGAAGCTGATCCGTCTGAAGACGGCGTGGCATTCCTGAACCCCCTCAGGAGGGTGGATCAGTCCGTGATTGAACCAAACAGAGAGCCCGTGATTGTCTCTGTGTTTCAACACGTCCCTTTCACTTCATCGGACCTTTTAAACTGGAAAATGCATTATGGACCGTTTAGTGACAAACCATCAGAGGTCACTGATTTGATCAAAACTATTGTAGATACCCATAATCCCACCTGGCGGGACCTACGACAATTGATGGGTACCATTTTTAATCCAGAGGAGAGGGAAAAGATTTGGAATGCGGCTCTTAAAATTTTAAAGGGAACTATGCCAGCCCAAGATACATTTGACCGTTGGGTGGCTAGGAATTTCCCCTCCGAGGATCCAAGATGGGACCCCTATAAGATAGATGACCTCAGGTCCCTCCAGGATTATCAGCGCCTTGTTGTGCAGGCAATCCAGGCGGCGGGGAAACCCACTACCAACATGTCAAAGCCTTCTTTGGTGATCCAAGGTGCCGATGAAGCCCCGGAAGCCTTCTATGCCCGGCTGTTAGATGCCTACCGCATGTACACACCCATTGACCCCACACAACCTGAAAATGCTCGCATGTTGGCAATGGCCTTCATTTCTCAATCTGCCCCTGACATACGGCGGAAATTACAAAAGTTGGAGGGAGCTCTTGGGAAATCGATGAGCGAGCTGATGGAGGTTGCAAGGAAGGTTTTTGCTAACAGGGATAAGATTGAGGAAAAGAAGCAGGAGCAGAAAATGCATAAGAAAGCAGAACTGCTCACTGCTGCCCTGATGGGCAGGCCTGCGGCCCGGGGTGGGCCATGGATGGGCAGAGGATCAAGGGGCCAGGGGTCAGGGGGACCCCTGGGACGGAGCGGGGGCCAGGGGTCAGGGGGACCCCTGGGGCGAAACCGGGACCAGGGGTCAGGGGGACCCCTGGCGCCGAACCAGTGTGCCATATGTAAAAAGACTGGCCACTGGAAGGGAGAATGCCCCAACTGGGAAAAGGAACGTGTCAATGAAGGGAACCAGGGAGGCTTTGCCAGAGAAGGCCGAGGTGGACGAGGCAGACCATTTCGAGGGAGGGGACGTGGGACATTTAACACCCCCCCTCATTGGTCTGGCCGAAGTCGAGGAATGGGAGTGAAACAGACCGGGTTCAGCCCGCCTCCCAGAACCTATGGTCAGATTAACTGTTGGAGGCAAGCCTATTTCCTTCCTAGTTGACACAGGGGCCACCCGATCCGTCATAACCAAACCCTTGGCCAAGCCCTCCCCGGATACCATCACGGTCCAGGGGGCCACAGGCCAACCAATTAAACGGCCTTTCCTCAATCCCCTAATTTGTCACACGGGGGGTAAAACAATAACCCATCAATTTGTGTATATGCCTGAGTGCCCCCTTCCTCTTATGGGACGAGACTTGCTATGTAAATTACGGGCTCAGATTTCTTTTGACCAGGATGGTTCTGCTACCATGACATATGGCAAGGTCTCTGTGGAACCAATTTGGCTAAATAAAGGTCCTTAAAAGAAAAAGTGGAGTTCAAACTTGCTCATGAGAGCCCTGGCAAAGTGCAAATGATGTGTGAACAAAAGTCTCTATACATTTTGGATCTTTAAAAATAGGCCAGCGCCTGCTGGGAGATCTAAAATAGATGGAGAAGAGTTTGGATCTTTAAAAATAGGCCAGCGTCGGCTGGGAGATCCAAGCTAGAAAGAGCTAGACAGAACATCCCCAGGGCAGAGGACAACCCCCCCCCCCCGGTTTTGCTAGCCATCAGACGCCCATTGTTGTCGAGGAGCTCCCTGCCAAAACTCCAGTTCGCCTTCGTCAGCGGGCCTACCCTAGGCACATTATGCAAGCTATTCAGGAAGTCATTGATCTCTATCTGGCACATGACATTCTGGTCCCTACTGAAGCGGCCTGGAACACCCCTATTTTGCCTATTCCAAAGGGGGATGGCCGCTTCCACCCGGTTCAGAATCTAAAGCCAGTTAATAGCGCAACAGTGACCATTCATCCTTTGGTCCCGAACCCTTACGTGATTCTGGGATTAATTCCCCAGACTGCGTCATGGTTTTCAGTCATAGACCTCAAGGATGCCTTCTTTACCATCCCTGTCCATAAAAGGAGCCAGCACCTCTTTGCTTTCGAATGGGAAAATCCAGCAACTGGTCGCAAACAGCAGCATACTTGGACCAGGCTACCTCAAGGTTTTAAGAACTCCCCCACTCTGTTTGGTAATGCCCTTGCGGCTGATTTGGATGCCCTACGCCTTCCTGGGCCAGATGTCCTTTTACAGTATGTTGATGACCTGTTGGTCACCGGCCAGTCAAAGGACATCTGCTGGCAAAACACTTATGACCTCTTGCACCTCTTACAGCGCTTGGGCTACAAGGCTTCTTGGAAAAAGGCACAATTGGTTTTGCAAAAGGTCAGATACTTGGGCTATGATATTGAGCCTGGGAAACGCACCTTGGGTCATGAAAGAAAAGAGGCCATCTGCCGCCTCCCCACCCCTCGGACCAAGAAGGATCTCCGGGGGTTTCTGGGGGCTGCTGGGTTTTGCCGTATTTGGATTCCCAACTTTAGCCTCCTTGCAAAACCCCTATATGAGGCAACCAGAGGCAGTGACCGTGAGCCACTCCTCTGGCAAAAAGAGGAACAGAAAAGTTTCTCAAGTTTAAAACATGCTCTGATGCAGGCCCCTAGTTTAGGTTTGCCGGACTTGGACAAACCTTTTCAGTTATTTGTTGATACTAAACAGAATGTTGCTGTTGGGGTTCTAACCCAGAGGCTGGGTACAGGGCATCGCCCGGTGGCCTATCTTTCCAAGCAGTTGGATCCTGTTGCAAGAGGATGGCCAGCTTGTCTGAAGGCTGTTGCTGGCACTGCTCTTCTTACTCAGGAGGCTAGCAAACTAACCTTTGGACAAGAACTTGAAATTCAAACCCCTCATGCCCTGAAGGCTGTCCTGGAAACAAAAGGCCATCTGTGGTTAACCAATCCCCGAATGCTTAAATACCAAGGCTTAATAACCCACAACCCCATGATTGTTTTAAAGCAATCCACTTCCTTGAATCCTGCAACTCTCCTCCCTGAGCCCGATCTTGACACCACCCATGATTGCATTCAAACAATTGAGGAAACATATGCTAGCCGCCCTGATATGTCAGATGTCCCACTTCCTCATCCTGATCACACACTTTTCACTGATGGCACTAGTTTTCTCCAGGATGGTGTTCGCAAGGCTGGATATGCTGTCGTCACTTTGACAGATGTCTGGGAAGCCGAGCCCCTCCCTCCGGGGACTAGTGCACAATTGGCGGAGCTACATGCTTTAACTAGGGCCCTTGAACTTTCTAAGAATCTGAAGGTTTACATTTACACTGATTCGAAGTATGCTTTTTTTGACTGTCCAAGTACATGGGGCGTTGTATAAAGAGAGAGGACTTATTACAGCAGAGGGCCGGTAAGAAGAAAAGAACATCTGGCCCTGCCGGAGCACACCGGAAGCTGCTTCCCAGCGCACGGCTGAAGATAGGCTTCACTTCATGAGGGAGACTTGGATGTGGGGATTGTGGTTCGTTGCTGTTTTACTTCTTATTCCTTTTATACTCTATCACTATAGACTGAGATTGTGTGGAGAAGCTCTTGATTCGCCAGGTCGGTTGCCTTCCTCAGTTATCTATGCCCAGCCTGTCCCTCCACCAGAATTGCTCACGTGGCAGGAATTTCTCTAGGAAGGAAGAAACCCTTGCTAAGTCACACCGGAAGCTGACTTTCTACGCACGGGGGAAGATTGGATGAAGAAGGCCTGTTTTCTTTGTATTGAGTATTTATTTTCTTCTGCTAATGTGTTGGTTTTGCTCATGTAAGTGTGGATGCTGCTGCTGTGCACATTGTATTGACTGTGTTCTTTGTATACATTGTGTTACCGCGTGTGATATAGTAATCATAGAAGAAGTATTATCTCGTTACCTTGTAAATTGTCTAGATAAACCCTCCTATTATACACTCAAGCTTAGCCCCACCATACAAGCTGCACTTCTGGATGCCGAAAGAGCTAAACTAAGAGAACAGACAGCAGATAAGTATGCATATAAAATATGGAAGTGGACTGAACATGGTTGGAAGGTTTGGATCTGAGTGGATATGGATGAGCCTGCTGTTGATAAGGGTTCAAAGCAATTTGGTATGTGTTCGTTACACCCTGCGCTCTGGAAGGAAGGTCCCCTCTTCATAACCCTGATGGATGCTGCTCGGCGTATGCGTGAGACCGCTTGCATTCGCCGTGGCCTTATGCCTTCCATATGGGTGGTTGTTGTTCTTTTGTTTGTTAGTATTGTCATTAACGCTCTTTATCTCTATTGCGTTCTGCTGGGAACAGGGGGGAAGAGGAGCTTGGCAGAATCGCCTTGCCTTGGATTATTTGTTGGCTAAAGAGGGAGGTGTGCGTGGCAAGTTCAATCTCACTAACTGCTGCATTGAGATCTGTTATGTCCTTATAAGGACATCCGCCCGGATTGGCTGCCAGCCACCGGGCGGGAAAGTTTGAATCCCTGTCAGGGGGCGGTGCGTCTGCCGGAGCGAATATAAGGAGAGCTCCGGCAGCGCACGGCAGTCTTGCTACTGTTGCTGTTTAATAAAGTTACTCATGTAACGAGCTGGTCACGTCTTCATTCCTGCGCCGATCTAACACTGGCGACGAAGGACTAGAGAGAAGAAACAAACCTTGTGGCACCAAGCCAACAAGACCAAGACTCCGGCACCTGGAACCACAGTAGGCATTTCCAAAGGCATGGCATCCGCTGAAGTCACTTTGCCAGCCCTTGCTCCTTTCCGCCCAGGGAAGGACAAGTGGAAATCCTACGTGGTCAAATTTCGGCAATACCTGAGAGGCAACAACATCAGGGACGCCGACGATGACCGGAAGAAGGGCATCTTCCTGGCCAACTGCGGCTCCGAAGTCCTCGACATGGCAATCGATCTCATAGCACCACGAGACATCGAGGAAGTGCCATGGGCGGACCTGCTGCAGATCCTGGAAGACCAATATGCCCCAACGGGAACACCAGTGGCGAACCGTTTCACCTTCCACCAGAGGGATCAGAAGGAAGGTGAGACCATCAAAGAATTCGTGGCCGCCCTACGCCAGATCGCAGCCAGCTGTGAGTTTGACCACATGGACAACGCCATCGCTGACCGCGTGGTTTTCGGCATGAGGGACAGGGGCCTCCAAAAGAAATTCCTGAGCAGAAAGAAGCTCGTGCTCAAGGATGTGGTGGAGGAAGCCACCGCATCCGAAATCTCGGAGAAAGCAGCCGCCGCAGTAAGCAGAGCGAAGGGAATCCACAAGATTCGCTCCACAGCGCAATCGTCAACAGAGGATTCCACAGCTGGATCCGAATCGGAGGGAGAATCCACCGTCCACAAGGTATCCAGACCCCCAAGGCGGGAAACCGCCCAACGGAACTATAAGGGGGAGCGCTGCGCCAGCTGCAGAGGGGACCATGCCAGAGCAACCTGCAAGTGGAGAGATGCGACCTGCCGACGCTGCAACAGAAGGGGTCACATCGCCGAAGCTTGCAGAGCTGAGGAACCAGCCTCAGAGCCCTTCAGCCACCATCCCCGCGAGAATCGGAAGGATTACCAGAGGTCATCCAAACGGTCCTCTGGCCCTTCCAGACGCAGAGACGACGAATTTCCCCGGAGCGGAGCGGTCCACCAGACGACCATCGCTCACACGACATCAGACAATGCCACCAAGTTCCACGTGACCATCCACGTGGAGGGAGCACCCTGCAAAATGGAGGTAGACTCCGGCTCGGTCTACTCCATCATGGACTGGCAGCAGTTGAAGCGCCCCGCAACCCAGCATCACCAAGCGAGAGCTGAAGCCACTACACTCCAAGCTCGTCGACTTTGGGGGAAACCCCATCGGAGTGTTAGGAAGAGCCAACATCCGAGTCACCTACAAGCAGTTCGAAGGCAAGCTCCCCATCACCGTCGTAAAGGACAGCCGTCCGAACCTGCTAGGAGTGGAGTGGTTCAAGCCGCTGGGGCTTTCAATCGAAGGCATCAACCAAATTGGCAGGGATGAACTCGACAACCTCATCGAAGAATTCAAGGAAGTCTTCGATGGTAAGCTGGGGAAATTTGTGGGGAGGCCAATCTCTTTCAATCTGGATAAGGGAGTCACCCCAATTAGGCTCAAGCCCCGCCGAGTTCCATTCGCCCTGCGGCCGAAAGTAGACGAACAGCTGGATAAGCTGATCACCCAGGGCGTCCTGGAACCGATCGATCATGCCTCATGGGAGACCCCCATTGTGACCCCACTGAAGCATGATGGGTCTGTGCGCATCTGCGCCGACTACCGTTGTACCATCAACAAGGCGTTGGCACAGAGCGCATACCCAGTCCCAGTAGTGCAACACCTGCTGCATTCCCTGGGATCTGGCTCAATATTCGCCAAACTGGACCTGGCCCAGGCTTACCAGCAATTGCCAGTGGATGAAAAAATGGCGGAGGCACAAACAATTGTCACGCACAGGGGGGCATTCAAATGCAACCGCCTCCAATTTGGAGTCAGCGCTGCCCCCGGCATCTTCCAATCCATGATGGAACGCCTGCTCCAAGGCGTTCCAGGGGTGGTGCCTTACTTTGATGATGTGCTCATCTCCGGGGACTCAAGAGCCCAACTCCTTGAAAGGCTCAGGCTTGTCCTGCAGCGGTTCAAGGCCAAGGGTTTGAGAGTCAGGCGGGACAAGTGCATCATAGGGGTACAGGAAGTCGAGTTCCTGGGCTATCTCATTGATAGCACGGGCATCCACCCCACCAAATCAAAAGTGGAAGCAATCCATGAAGCTCCAAGCCCAAAAAACAAAACGGAGCTTCAGGCATTCCTTGGGTTGCTCAACTTCTATGCAATCTTTCTAAAACAGAAAGCCACAGTTGCTGAGCCACTTCACCGCCTGCTGGGGAAATCGGCGCCCTGGAAGTGGGGCCAAGAAGAGGAAGCAGCGTTCCGGGCCATCAAAGGGCTATTGATGTCCAAAAGCGTCCTCATCCAATACAGCGAGACGCTCCCTATCAAGCTGACCAGTGATGCGTCGCCCTACGGGGTGGGGGCAGTCCTCAGCCACGAACTGCCCAACGGCACCGAAGCCCCAATCGCATATTTCTCGAAGACCATGTCCGGAGCAGAACGGAACTACAGTCAGCTGGACAAAGAAGCCCTGGCCATCGTGGCAGGAGTGAAGCGCTTCCACGAATATCTCTATGGAAGACGCTTCACCATAGTCACCGATCACAAGCCACTCCTGGGACTCCTCGCAGGCGACCAACCCACCCCGACCTTCATGTCCCCGCGGATGACGAGATGGGCCATCTTCCTGGCCGGCTACTCCTATAGGCTCGTGCACCAGCCAGGCACAGCCATAGGAAACGCCGACGCACTCAGTAGATGCCCATCGAAGAACCCGGTGGAAGACCCAGCCCCCACGCTCCATCTATTCCACATAGATGACGACGCCAGCTGTCCAGTCTCCTCCGCAGATGTGGCCGCACACACCCAGAGAGACCCCACCCTCCGCCAAGTAAGGTCCTGGATCCTCAGGGGGTGGCCATCGAAACAGACGGAAGAGAGGTTCAGCCCGTTCACCAGGAAACAGACGGAGCTGTCCACCATAAAGGGCTGTCTGCTATGGGGAGACAGGGTGCTGATTCCAAGCACTCTGCAACGGCGGACGCTAGAGACACTGCACAACGGGCACCCGGGCATCGTACGCATGAAGGCCCTGGCACGGAGTTACGTCTGGTGGCCCTCACTGGACAGAGACATCGAACAATGGGTCTCCAGATGTGACCCGTGCCAAGAAGTCCGTCCCGCGCCACCGCAATCCGAAGTCACAAACTGGGAGACCCCCAGCAACCCCTGGTCGAGGGTCCACATCGACTTCGCGGGCCCGATGCAGGGGCGACACCTCCTCATCGTGGTAGATGCCTTCTCCAAGTGGCTCGAGGTGATACCCATGGCATCTACCACAACAGAAGCGACGATCCGAGCCCTGCGCCGCCTGTTTGCCACACACGGACTACCGGACGTGCTGGTCTCGGACAACGGCCCCCAGCTCACATCCCTGGCCATGGAGTCCTTCCTGGCAGGACTGGGCATCCGCCATGCCCTCTCCGCTCCGTACAGGCCGGCCAGAAACGGACAAGCGGAACGGATGGTCCGGCTCACAAAAGAAGCCCTCACCAAGATGGGCCCGGGAGACTGGCAAGAACGCATAGACAACTTCCTCCTCACCCAGCACATCACGCCGCATGCCACCACCCACAAGAGCCCGGCCGAACTCCTCATGGGCAGAAGGTTGAGGTCACCCTTGGACCGGCTGCACCCCCAATACAGCCCGGAAGTGACCGCAACTGCCAGCCAGCCACTTCGCGCTTTCAGCAAAGGAGATTCAGTTTTCGTGCTGAATTTCAACGGCTCTCCTAAGTGGCTGAAAGGGAAGATTGCCAGCACAACCGGTCCCAAATCCTACACCGTCGAGTTGGAAGATGGACAGGTCGTGAGACGTCACATCGACCAACTCCGGAAAAGGTGGGGGGAACAAACGAAAACCAGCCTGACGAGGGAGGCCTACAACACCCAGACGGGGTAGGCCTACAACACCCCAGCGAGGTAGACCTACCATACCCAGACGAGGTAGGCCTACCACACCCCTACGAGGCAGAGCAACGCCATCCCGACGAGGTCGGCCCAGCACACTACCAGGCACTGTCACGCCGGCAGTGCAGCGAGGTAGACCGGGGCCAACCGCATGGGGGATGGCAACACCAACCCGGCCAGGTGGGCACCCGGCACAACAGACCCAGGGACCCCCGACCCAGCCCGCAGGTAGACCGGGACCTGCCCAGAAGGGAAGCACCGCACCCCACCAGTGAAGGCAACCCACGGCAGCCCTACCAGGGAGACCTCAACGCAAGGCGAGTAGACCGGGGACCATCGCAGATGGGCACACCACAGCACATGGGCGAGGGTGGCACACGACTCCCCGGCGAGAGGGACCCCCACCCAACACAAGAAACAACCCGGCAACAACAACAACCCAACCCAGACGACCCCAACCACCAACGGGCGGTAGACCAGGGACTAGGGGGAAGGGAAAGCCGACAACAACCCGGCCAGGGAGGCCTGCGCCACCCCGGCAGGGGAGACCTCCACCGACCCGAGGAGGTAGCCCCGCAACGACACCCCGACCAGGTCGACCACCACCAACCCGACGGGGAAGGCCAACGCCTGCCGGGCCAGGGAGACCTGCGCCAACCCTGCAAGGTCGGACACCGCTACCCGAGCCAACACCACCCACAGCGGGCGGACCGGACCCAAGGGCACCGGCCCGAACCACCCTCCAGACCACAGCGGGCCGGGCCGCAGCAGAACCGCAGCCACCGGGAGACCGAGGAGGAGCAAGTGACAGCCGGGGTCTTACCGAGACTCAGACGCTCTTCCCGGGTCGGAACCGAACAGCACCGCCGAGGCGAAAGATCCACAGGCCAGGAGGAAGACCACCAGAACCAGCCATCCAAGGTCTGCGGTCCGGCCGGAGGCGCTGAGGGTGACCCTGCACACTCGCCAGCCGAACCGAGCCCGTTTCCGGGGAAGGATCCAGGAGCCACAGGAACCCCGTCCGTCCAGGGCGGGGACTCGGGAGAAATGAGACTGCGCAGGTCAAGTAGGGTGCCTAGGCGTCCTACGTACCTGCAGGACTACGTCACGTTATTGACGAACACTGAACGTTTTTTTTCTTTGGACTAGGGGGGAGGAGTGTTATGTCCTTATAAGGACATCCGCCCGGATTGGCTGCCAGCCACCGGGCGGGAAAGTTTGAATCCCTGTCAGGGGGCGGTGCGTCTGCCGGAGCGAATATAAGGAGAGCTCCGGCAGCGCACGGCAGTCTTGCTACTGTTGCTGTTTAATAAAGTTACTCATGTAACGAGCTGGTCACGTCTTCATTCCTGCGCCGATCTAACAAGATCGATGATAGTGGCCATGTTATTAAGGAAATCACTGATAAAATGGTCAAAATCGCACATGTCCCTGTTCAGACATGGAGAGGCCTCAACCTGGCAGATGCCTTCTCAGGGTGGTTTCCTAAATTGCCTGGTTTGCAGGCTATCGTTGCTCTCATTGGCCTCATTGCAGCTGGATGTGTTATTTTGCCTTGCATTCTCCCTATCTTTATTCGCACAATCACCAGCACTCTATCTTTATTGGTTGAAAAGAAAGCTACCGCCCAAGCTATGGCCTGGTGGGAATATCAGAAACTTATAGATATGGAGGAAGATAACCCCATATGTGAAACTTCGCAGTAATTGCATTACTTGGCTAAGTCTCAACAGGGGGGAATGAAGGAGAGCCCCTCAGTCAAATGGTATATAACCTCATTTACACTGTTTATTGCACTCTTATATAAAAAATATAATCATAAGGCCCTTTCTCCTACATCTGTACGCCTAAAAGGGAACTTGACATTTGTAGCCTTCTGTTGTAACCGTTATAACCACAAGATGTACCAAGTTGTATGCCCTATAGAACTTACTGGAATATATTGGGTAAGATGTAAGATATACCCATATATGGAATATGTATCACAAAACTATGAACTTCTGCTTTTGTACTTTTCCAGTGAATCTCCCTTAGAATTATCTATCTGTATGCACAATGTATTATCCATAAGCGGAACTGAATATGCTATGTCACTGTCAAATCTCATAGCCTATAAAATCTGCCTTAGGGCGTAGTTCGGGGCTCAGTCTTCGGCAGGTGACTGCACTGAGCCTATTGCTAGCAATACTCAATAAACCTGTTTTCTCTGGATCTCCGTGGTCTTGTCTCCTGACTTATTTACAGGTATTGATTGGGATTAGTAAATCCCGCTTCACATCTATGACTCTTCCCTGAGTCTTCTCTGTCTTCCTGGAGCAACCGGGCAGGCGGGCAGGGCTCAAGACCCTGGAGGCTGACCCTAATTCAGGGCAGGTTAAAAAATGGAGAGTTGGCTTAATGTAAAGGTTCTGACTAATGAACCCAAGCAAATCAGAACTCTGAGGCCGAGCACTTCCTCAAATAACTTTTTTATTGGGTAAATCATATCGGCACACTTTGAAGGAACGCCAACTCTGATTTTTCCCCACAGTTACAGTATAGTTAAAACCAGTAATGACCCTTCCCCCCCGGTGTCATTAATCACATTGGCCAATTAGGTTAATTGGTAGGCTTCTCCTGCATTTGTATCCTCCTTCCTCCATTGCAGAGGAGATGACCTTGGCTCTCATGATAAGCGGAGAAGGAGGCAAAGTAAGCTGAGAAAGGGGAGAGGAAGACCGGAGGGAGAGAGTGAAAGAGGCAAGTAAAGAGTTAGCAGCAGAGAAAGATAAACAAGGAATTAACAGCTGGGACAAGAGCAGCAGAAGGGAGAAAGACAAGTCAGAAAAGTGACAGCTGGGACAGAGATTACTGAGAGGAGGAGGGAGAACAGAGGCTAGGAGGAGTGAATGAGCCAGCAGCCAGAGGGGGGACTGGACAACCCAGGAGGTGGCTGTTGCAGACCACTCCAGGCAAGGGAATGAGCCAGAGGGGGACTGGATGACCCAGGAGGTGGTAGAGGCTGACCACACCAGGGAAGGGGATGAGCCAGTGACCACAGAGGGTGGTAGATGCATAGGAGGACAGTGGAGGTGAGCTGACCCAGGCAGGTGGGCAAGACAGTGACCAGAGGGGGCATCAGACACACAGGAGAACATCGGAGGTGAACTGAGCTGGGCAAGTGGTGCACGGGTGAGTGACCAGAGCAGGGTGATGGTTAGGGTGAGAGACAGAGTGACAGACATTGAGACACCAGGCCAGTGACAGAAAGCAGGGAAGAATCTAATTGCTTGGGGAAAGGGACTGAGGGATCTAGACTCTAGTGGCCCTTTCAGGGGTAGTGCTACACTTAGATCAGGATTTATGTGTATTTTTTCCTTTGGACGGTTGCAGTATTGCACCCCAAGCTTGATCCAGTAATTCTGGATATCTTTTAATAGCCACACAGTGTCACTTTACAGGGGAGATGGGTAGCATAAAAATTTGATAAACAAACCAGCAAAGCCAACCCAGGTTCAGCTCTATTGTGCCATTTCCTTAGGAAAAGAAAATATACGTCAACCTCCTGTCTCCCAATTCAATTTCATAATGTATTTATTTATTTTTTTATTGAAAAGTTTTTACAAACATTTTAACCAAGTTTTAAGCCCCACTTCCCTCCCCATTACCCCTCCCTCCCCTCCCCCTTCCCCCCCCCCGACTTCCCAGAGCGAAATACAGGGTATTTCATTTAGCAATCTTAATCTAACATATGCTAACTATCTATAAACTCTTTTCATCCCTTTTTCACTTTAACACCCTATTTACGTAGCTAAGTAATAACATATCTTCTTAAATCCAAATATTCATTCATATACTATTTGAAACTTTTTAGTCCCATATTTGTTTTGAATATAATCAATCCATCTTCTCCAGTCCACAATATATCTTTCTTGTGATTGGTCTTTCAAATATGCTGAGATTTTCGCCATTTCTGCTAAATTCGATTCAATTTCATAATTTATTGAGCCAGTTCTCCTCTTTACTATGTAGGGACCCTGCCACATACCCTGTAGTTTCCTTTCTTTACTAGGCAATAGTAACAGGACTTGGTCTCCTATGTTAAATCACTTCACCTTTAACCCTTGATCATAATGTGTTTTCTGGCTTTCTCTTGTGTTTTCTAAACGTTCCTGGGCAATGTGTCCTAAGGCTTTTAACTTATTCCTCTGTAGATATATTTCAGCTTTTAGAGCCTTCTAGGTGTCACAGTTCTTCTACATATACCCAAGTTAGTGGGCTCCAAAATCCAAGAGAGCCAACACAACACAGGTCCAGTGGTGGGATTCAAATAATTTAACAACAGGTTATATGGTCATGGCTTGGTGGTCATGTGACTGGGTGGGCGTGGCCAACTCAATATAATTTATTTGCCCTAATTACTGTTTTAAGTATAAAAATATACCAAAAGGTAGTTTGCTTAGCAAGTGCTTAGCAAGTGTTCTAATTTACGACTGACCTTCCCAGAGCTACTTGACCTTTTTTTGGAGTTTTGACAGCCATGCACACACACACATTTTTTTTTAAAATTTGATTTATATGCTGCCCTTCTCCAGAGACTCAGGGCGGCTTACAATGTGCTCAGCAATAGCCTTCATCCTTTTGTATATTTATACAAAGTCAGCTTATTGCCCCCACAACTGGGTCCTCAATTTACCTACCTTAGAAAGGATGGAAGGCTGAGTCAACCTAGAGCCTTGGAGAGATTCGAACCAGCAGTAAATTGCAGGCAGCTGTGTTAATAACAGGGTGTGTAGACCACTGTACTATCAAGGCTCCTTTATGACCAGTTACAACATCCCACACAGTCATGTGACTGAGGTTTTCTATGTTTTTTGCCAGTTTCCAACAAAATGAAAATGAAGCAAAATATAAATGCAGACATCCTTTTCTCTCCCTCATAATTTTTCATGATATTTAATGAAATAACTTGAATAGAGTTTAATGAAATAACTTGCAAGAGTGGCCATCTTGACATTACCAAAAAAGAGGGCAAAAGGAAACACTTTTGAAAAAAAATGGCTTGTCTGGGTGCATGTTTGTGTGCATGCAACTATGGGGGGGGGGGGGGGGGGTCTCATTGATCCAGGTCATGGTTGTCCCAAAGGGGCACCTTTTTAAAGTACCTTTAGGACATATGAATGCATGGCTTTGTATGCTAATTTATAAATGTAGATGTATTGTAATTGTGAAGATAATTATAATTAAATTGTAAATGCATAGTACATCTCTCCTAGGATTTTCACTTAAAAGGACTTTCACATAATTTAATCTACTTTCAGGAGGCTAACTATGGCAAGACAAATTCAAAGATATTGTGCTCCTTGCTTAATGATTCATTATCTTTAACACATAAGTGAATTAAATCATACTGGCTGGGGATGATAGGAAAAGTTCAGTTGAGGAAAGTTAGATCAGATAGTCCTTGAAACAGAGAATCCTTCAAATGGAGGACATTAAATCTTACAAACATCCTCTCATATCGGCTACCTTTTGTCCTTTTCTTAGGTTGCAACACTTTATTTCTTTGACATTTTCTTCCTTTAATGTTTATAATTTAAATAAATACATTATTGTGCTAAGCCTGTCAGTTGTGACACAGCGTCCTTTAGAAATATTACATTATATTTCAATGAAAGTGCTATGTACACACGAATAACCTGCACTGTTGAATACTTTTTATGAATTTTTCTGCCTGTTAGATGTTAATCCTATCACTTTAAACATGAGCTACTGTGGCATTTTTAAGGCCACATAAATGCACCATAAATGAACATGCAATAAATATGCTTCTCCTCTAGTATCTGCCCTTGAGGACTACTGCAAATTGTGAGGCCCTTGGTGCTCTCTGAGCTTGGTTGTTTTCTTGTAGACATTTCTTTACCCAACTAGGTAACATCATCACTGCTAGAAGGGTGTGGTGTTTACTCTCTGTTTATATACAAGTGGCTTGCCCTATCAGTGTTGGTGGGAGCGTTCTTGGCAGTTCCTTGATTAGGCTGTTTACTGAGTTGGTAGTTCCTTGATTAGGGTATTGTTTGCTGCTTGGTATGCATCTCTTCTTATCTGGGTGTTGATTGCTCGCCAGGTGTTGTGGTCTTTTAGCTTTTTTATTGTCTCTTTTGAATGGTATGTAGATGTTTTTTAGCATCATGTGCCTGTTGATGGCTGATTTGTCTGAGTGCCCAGCTTCTAGAAATTCCCTAGCATTTTTGGACTTGGCTTGGTCTAGGATGCTCACAGTTTCACAGTTGAAACTCTGGTTGAGTCTGTCCTGCCTTCAGGTGCTTTGGAAAATAGGTTGACCCCCCCTCTTCTTTGTGGCAGCCCCTCAAATATTGGAACACTGCTATCATGTCACCCCTAGTCCTTCTAGGGCTGTGATGGCGAACCTATGGCACGCGTGCCACAGGTGGCACACGGAGCCATATCTGTGGGCATGCAAGCATTGCCCTAGCTCAGCTCCAGCATGCATTCGCATGCTGGCCAGCTAATTTTCAGGCATTGCGGTCCCACTGGAAGTTGGGAAACAGGCTGTTTCCGGCCTCTGGAGGGCCTCTGGGGGAATGGGGAAGGCTGTTTTCGCTGTCCCCAGGCTCCAAGAAAGCCTCTGGAGCCTGAGGAGGGCAAAAAATGGGCCTACCCGGCCCACCGGTAACCTTTTTGCTGTTGGGTGCCAGAAGCGGAGGGAAGGGAGGGGTCGTGTGTGCCTGCACAGGGGGCATTGAATTATGGGTGTGGGCACACACACGCATGACCTCCCCGCACTCCCCCCATTTTTGGCACATGACAGCAAAAAGGTTAGCCATCACTGTTCTAGGGAATTAAAATAATGTGATACCTATGTTGGCTTCCTCTACCGTTGACTCCCCCTGGGTTGCCTCTATAGTCTTGGCAAGTTATTTCTTTGCCCTGCCTAGATCTTTGCAGTTCTTCCAATTCTGCTTCTGTGCATATTTTATTTTGTATTATAAATTGAAAATTTGCTAGCCTCTGTTATTTCTGATTCTGGATGTTGTTCTTTCCAGAACTGGTACATTCTTTTCATATATTCTTTTTGTTGGAAGAAAAGTTGTTTACCTGTCACAAATATACCAAAATTGAAAACACAGAATTTGTTATATTATTACAAATCATTTTCAATTTTGGTATATTTATGATGGGTAAACAACTTTTTTCCCAGTAGTCCTGCCAACAGTCCTTAGTCCTGTAGCCCATTTGTTGTTACCAGATGTCCAGGAACTCCAACACTGAGCTTGGTCCTTTCTTGCTGACCAGGGTGATGACTGATCCAGTATGAGTTTCTGTAAATTACGTCTCACCATATTTTTTTATCCTGCCTTTATTATTTTTATAAATAACTCAAGGCAGCAAACATACATGATGTTCTGTCCCCGTCGCACGCACACACACAAACAGACAGCCAGGAGTTAATGAATCAAGCAGTCAGGAATTCCTTTAAGATAACAGCTTTGGCAGCGTCCCATGAACTGCCTGCCAAGAGATTGTACTCACTAAGGGAGGTTTTTTCTCCTCAGTCCAATATACCAAATTAATTCCACAAAGCAAAGAATTGTCAAAGTCCAGTCCGAAGAAATCCAAAAAGAGCTTCTAATGGGGTTCTAGAAACACGATATGACTTCCGAGCTTTTCAATTTGTCCGTCACAAGGACTGAATAGCCGACACACTCCCTTTTATCCCCTATGGGGTGTGGTCCAGTGACTCAGCTCAATCTCTGGCCCGCCCACACCTCTTTCTCTGCTGCACGCGTTTATCCTTCCGACGCTGTCTGGGATCCAGCCAGAACTCATCCCCTTCACTCTCTATCTGTGGCTGCTCCGAAGTGCCTTGCTCCTGGCAAATCTCTTGGCCTTCGGAGGAAACCTGAGGCATTGCCAGAGGGGAGGGTCCTGGAGAGGGAGGCCTTGCCAAATCCTCTCCTTCACCTTCTGAGTCCTCTCCCTCTGTTAGGACAGGCTCGGGGGTCGGAGTCACAACACATAATACTTCCTCCTATTTAATTATATTTTTATTTATGGGAGAGACACTATTTATCTGGCTCCTCTGATGAGATGTGCCTTGTATGGTTGAACCACTGGCATAAATCTCATCGTCCTCAGAGCACACAAACCCCACAGCTCTACATCAAGGTAGTGCCTCACTGGGAGATTATTATTATTTCTCACCAAATGTACTGGGAAGTGTGGTGTCCATGGTACAGGGGAAGATTGGAAGATTCATCCTGTCATTCAGGTGTTAATGGTGATTGGACAAATTCAAGACCACTGTTCTTCCTTTCTATCTTCAACCTGGTCAGGGATTAGTACTTCTCCACAGAGGGGGGAATGATAATCCATTTTCTTTCAAGAGTGTCCTTTCTTTCTAGAATATCTCTTTCTCCCCTCCCCTTTTTTAAAAAAATTCTCCCTTCTCTCATATAGCAGGCTGTACCTGGAAAATGACAGATTGCTTGCAACAATTCCAATTGCTGAAATTAGGCCAAGGGTCTGATGCAGCCTGGGGACCACAGATTGCCCGTCCCTGAAATACCATACTTTTCGGAGTATAAAACGCACTTCCCCCCACTAAAATTGGGTGAAAATTGTGGTGTGTCTTATACACCGAATGTTGCCAAAGCCCCGTCCACCCACCAGCCCCCACCCACCGGCCATTTTCGGCCTCTGCATGTCACGTTTTCAGCCTCCGTACGCTCCATTTTAGACCTGTTCCAGGCTGCAGGGGTTGCCACAGCATATCACTGCTGATTGCTGCCTCCTTCCAGGTGCCTGGAACCAGCTGAAAATGCAACGCGCGGAGGCCAAAAATGGGGCGTGCAGAAGCCAAAAACGCAATGTGTGGAGGCAGCAATCAGCGGTGATGTGCTGTGGTGATCCCTGCAGCCTGGAACAGGTCTAAAATGGAGCATGTGGAGGCCAAAAACGTGATGTGTGGAGGCCAAAAGTGCGACGCGTGGAGGCCAAAAACATGACACACGGAGGCGGCGATGGGCTGTGGCGATCTCCACAGCCTGGAACAGCTGATTGGTGGTATTCAGGCCGATCCAACTGCCAATCAGCTGCTTGTGCTGAATCAGGCTGCGATAACGTGCTGAAGTTGACCAGGCTGTTTGCTGTTTGCTGCAAGGATGCTAGCCAGATGAATACCGATGGATGCTGGTAGGCAGAGGCAGAATTTTTTTTCTTGTTTTCCTACCCAAAAACAAATGTGCATCTTATACTCCGGAGCGTCTTATACGCCGAAAAATACAGTAACTGGTATCTTCAAACAGAGAGCAATTCTCCATCAATTCTTCAAACTCTCTTGTATCAAGTAACACACTCATGGACACTTTTGCCATAGAATTTAATCAATCAGAATAGAGCTGGAAGGGACCTTGGAGGTCTTCTACTCCAACCCTCTGCTCAAGCAGGAGATCCAATACCTTTTCAGACAAGTGACTGTCCAGTCTCTTCTTAAAAACTTCCAGTGATGAAACACCCACAACTTCTGATGGCAAGCTGTTCCACTGGTTAATTGTTCTGTCAGAAAGTTTCTCATTAATTCCAGGTTGCTTCTCTCCTTAATTACTGTAGTTTCCATCCATTGTTTCTTGTCCTGCTCTCTGTTGCCTTGGAAAATAAGTTGACCCTCTCCTCTTTGTGGCAACCTCTCAAATATTGGAATACTGCTATAATGTCCCCCCTAGTCCTTTTTTTCTCTACACTAGCCAAACCCAAATCCTGCAACCGTTCATACATTTTTGTTTCTAGGCCTTTAATCATCTTAGTTGCTCTTCTTTGCACTTTCTCCAAAGTCTCAACATCTTTTTTCTAATGTGGTGACCAAAACTGGATGCAGTATTCCAGGTGTGGTCTTACTAAGGATTTATAAAGCGGTACTAATACTTCACGTGATTTTGATTCTGTTTATACAACCAAGGATTCCATTAGCTTTTTTGGCTGCTGCTGCACACTGCTGGGTCATATTTAAGTGATCGTCCACTAGCACTCCAAGGTCCCTCTCACAGTTACTGTTTTTGAGGCAGGTTTCTCTTAATCTGTACTTGTACCTTTGGTTTTTCCTGCCTAAGTGTAAAACCTTGCTTTTCTCCACATTAAATTTTGTTTTGTTGGATAGGGCCCATTGTTCAAGTCTGTCAAGTTAATTTTGGATCCTGAGCTTTTCTTCTAGGGTATTGGCTATTCCTGCCAGCTTAGTGTCATCTGCAAATTTGATGTGTTCCCCTTCTATTCCCTCATCTAAGTCATTTATGAAGATATTGAAGAGTGTTACGAGTAAATGCCTAACTGTGTATACATTAATGCATAGACTGACCCCTCCTCCCTCACCTAGCCCTTCCCATGACCCCTCCTTACCTTGACTCTGCCTCCGCCATATATAAGGCTGTGCACAGGGGCCTACCAGCAGTTCCAGATGTGTACCTGAAAGAAAAGGAAATAGTGTAAATAAATACGTTGAAATAGAAACTCATATTGTCTGTGATTATTGGGCAAGATCCTTGGAAAAATACTTCACAAGATGGTAGCAGAGGATGGTTGTGCCCAATAACCAGGACTAACATCAAAAATGGAAGGAAGGATGAACACAAGGTCCATCACCAGACTAATGGCAGAGCTGGGGGAATCCAAAGACGCCACCGCCAGAATCCCAACTGCCTTGGAAGTGGAGGACCTGGACCAGGCAAACAGAAGTGTGAGGCCAAAAGAAAGTGCAGCCAGACACGCCAGGGACAGATCACCCGAAAGAGATGAGCTGAAAGAGACCATACAGAAAATGATGGAGGCCTCCATCAACAAGAAGGAGCTCCTCACGAAACTCCAGGACCTACTAGATGACCACGGAGCAGCGATGAGCCCCCAGGAACAAGACCACGAGGCTGCCAGACCGGTAAGACAAAGATACCCCCTGGCAGGGACCCAGGACCTAAGCAATTCCAGTTTCACGCCATGCTCCCGGCGGCCATCTTGGGATGGCCACCGACCAATAGGGAGCCAGGATTCAAATTTAATGGCGCGAAATGAAAGAAACCCCAGAACAAATGGGGGAACAACCAAAAACATCCCAGAAGGGACACACCAAGCCATCTGGAGCTCGCCTGCCAAGCTCGAAGCCAGAAAACCACCCGAGACCCCAGCAACCACGATAGGCCCTGCACGCAACCCCCTCGCTCCAGCCACGCACCGCAGAGAGACAACCGCGAGACGAGAGGACTACGGGGGGGGCATCGATGATGATACACCCCCCCAGATCCTCCACCCGAGGGCCACTCCCCACGAGGACAACCGCAGGGCACCGATCACGCTCGAGGCATGCCGATGGCAGGACTCGAACCCAGCACCCACAGCACCGAATGCACGAGACCTGAGGAGAGAAGGCCACACCAGCTACTCACCCTCCATGCGACCTCCGCCGGGCCTCCTGACGCTCCCAGGGACCAGCGACCAAGGATCGGGACCTCCCACCACCGCTGCCACCGCTGCCGCCACGCCGCCGAATCCCAGAAGTCCTCCACTTACGACCTCCTCGCCTCCTCACCTTTCTCCAGCTTCCTGCAGGGATCCAGATGCCCACCGATGGATGCCCGCCTCCAGGGACGAAGCCGGGTACCTCAGGGGTGAGGTAGGACCCCCAACTGTAGGCCTAGGCCGAGGCCTAATAGCAGCAACAGCCAGCTACTTACCCATCGGCTACAGGCGCGAAATGGGCTTCGCGCATGCTCAATCGGCTCCTGTAAGAAGAGAAGGAGAGAACATAAATACAAGTCTGCACAGAGCCGCAAACTGCATCCCCAAGCCATATTGTGAGTTCCCTCACCTGAGATACCATGGACAGCAACAGACTGAGTAATTTACGACACAGCTCAGTAAATTTACCAACTGACTTTCCCACTCTTAAGTTAGATGGATCAAACCTTATGCAGTGGAATCACCAACTCCAGGTTTTATTTTTAAGAGAATTTGTTGTTTTTAATTGATGACCCCCCCACAAAACCTTGGACTTTAGAAACAGATTGCTTACACCACAGGGCTTATTATTTAATCATAGCAAGTATTCCACCAGGTGTATACCCCAGCCTTAGCCATTACCTGACTGTGTCTGAAATACAGCAAAAAATATTCAATCTGTTCTACAGTAAAAGCGCTGCCACCACAGCAAGAATATCTAGGGAATTCCACTCTGCCAGACATAAAGCAGGGACTCCCATGGGTGAACATATACTGAACCTAAATGCCACAAGGACTGAGCTGATACAAAGAGGGGAGGACATATCAGAGGAGTGCATGAAGAGCATTGTCATCAACTCCCTGGACTCCAGCTGGGATAACTTCATAATGCAGCTGGATAGCATAGGCTTAGGCCACCTCACACTCGAGTCACTGACGAACAGAATAATAGCAGAAGATAGTTTAAGGAGGGACCACTCCATCAGCCGCAGGGACAGCAAGCCAACAAAGAGAGTTGAGTTCCAAACCAGGAACCAAGACTACCCAGAGTGTTTCACCTGTGGTTCCAAGAACCACTATAAACGGGATTGTCCAAAAAGCTCAAGGGGAAGGGATCACATCTACCAAAGGGAAAGGGGAGGCAGGAAGCCAGGACTCCCCGATAGATCCCCATCAGAAAACAGATACAGGCGTAGAGACTCCCCCGACCTCTAGGGAGAGCCGATCGGGATCCATGTATGGGATCGGGGAGAGCACACACTCATACCCACAAACTAGAGAAGGAGAAACATGGCTCATCGATTCGGGAGCCACCAACCACACAACTCATGACAGGAAGATACTGACCTCATTCACAGAGGAAAACTACTACATTAAGGTGGCCAATCAAAACAGGGTCCTGGTAACAGGGAGAGGAAACACTTTCATAAGCGGAATAGGCAAAGTAGAGGGGGTATTACTCATACCCGAAATACCCCACAACATTTTAGCAGCGCTTAAACTGAGCAAGGACATGGGCATAGAGATCACCTTCAAAGAGGGAAAAGCCTACATGACCAGAGACAGGGAAAGCATCGGCAAAATAGTCATTGATGGAGGACTAACATACCTCCACCCTAAAAAGAATAACCAGACCCAAGTTATCGCCCAACTAGAAAACACTGAGAACAAAGTCAACACACATGTTGAGGCAGAGGGGGGCAGGGAAGATGACCCCACCGAAAACAACACAACACACAGAGGGAAATTGTTAATAGGCAAACCCATTCACGATGACTGCGCCCATTTGCTACATAGAAAATTGGGCCATGCCAGCTTCCCAGTCATCCAAAAAATGACAGAATGTACCAGTGATTTGAAAATAAAAAACTGCAAAAACTATTTAGAGTGTTCTGTATGTAAATCATCTAAGTTAAAAACCAAACCCAGACCTAGAAAAGCCACCCGTACCACCAATTCTATCTTCCACCTGGTACATATGGACATTGTGGGCCCCATGAAGCCCTCTATAAAATACAAAAGGAGATATTTTCTGACAATAGTAGACGATTACAGCCGCTATGGCTTTGTGTATACCATTAATCATAAAGACGAGGTATTCCAAAAATTTAAAGAGTTTTATAAGAGAGTGGAAACGCAACACAACACAAAGATAAGGCAAATAATGACAGATAGGGGGTCTGAGTTCTTATCGAGGGAATTCTCGAACTGGTCAAAGATGCACGGGATAATACACTACAAGACTTCTCCCTTTTCCGCATTCCAAAATGGAGTCGTAGAGAAGAGGAATGGAGTCCTACAAACAATGATGAGATGCACCCTAGAGGATGCGGGGTTAGGACAGCCATTCTGGGCGGAAGCTCTCAACTACTCAAATTATACGCTGAACAGACTCTGGTCTAGTGTAATAGGGAAAACACCTTATGAGGTGATGTACGACCGAAAGCCAAAGATTGCGCACCTGCACATATTTGGAGTCACGGCGGATGTGCACATCCCCAGGCAACTGAGGCGAAAAGGAGACAAGGTCTCCAGGAGATTAAGGTTCATGGGGTATGAACCAGGCACAAAAGGCTATAGATTCATTGACAGGGACAACAGGTTCATCGTATCCAGAACAGCGGTGTTCCACGAGAACGCCAACTGGTCTAAGATACACCTCAACGAGACACTCATCAGACAGGAAGACACAAACGAATCAAGGGACAAAAGCAAACCCATCACATTAGAAGCAAATACACAAGACAGACAAAGACCAAGACACCATGAGGTAGCCACCAAGGGGTGGAAGGAAGACCACCCCATCATCAAGGTAGACACGGTCACAGAGAAGGAGGCCAAATACATGCACGACACCGACACAAGACCCATGAGACCTATCAGACCCAACAGAAACAAAATGCCCAAGAGATTTGAAGATTATGTCATGTCCATTCACCCAAATAGAACAACACCCAACTCATACGAAGAAATCATTAGCCTGCTGCAGGTAGAGAGAGATAGGTGGGAGCAAGCTATGGAAAGGGAGATGGCTAGCCTGCGCGAACTGAACGTGTACACCCCCTCTAAGGTCCCAGTCGATAAGACACTCATAGGCACGAAGTGGGTTTTCAAAATCAAGGAACTCGAAGACAACAAGGCCCTCTACAAGGCTAGACTCGTAGCTCAGGGGTTCGCCCAAAGGTATCCAGACGACTACACAGATACCTACTCACCCACAGTTAGGGCAGAAAGTGTCAAAAGCGCCCTAGTAGTTGCATCTATCTTAGGCCTAGAAGTCTACCAATTTGACGTTCAAACCGCATACCTCCATGCGAAGTTAGACAAAGAAATATATGTCAGGGCACCCCCAGGGAAAGGCGCGAAAGAGGGAGTCACTTGGCTACTAAACAAAAGTTTGTACGGTTTAAGACAGTCCGGGAAAAGATGGTATGAATGCCTAGTCAAAACACTCAGGGACATGGGTTTTACTGCCACATCAGCAGACCTCTGCCTCTTCGCCAAGAGGGAGGGCACATCGGTCGAATACGCACTCGTTTACGTAGACGACATCCTGTACATGGGGCAGCACAAGCAAAATTGCGATAAATTCGCCAGAGAACTGAGGAAACAATTCACACTCAAGACCCTAGGGAAAGTCAATAAGTATCTAGGAGTACAAATTGAGAAAACAGAGAACAGGTTCAAGGTTTCTCAAAAGGAGAAAATATTAGAACTTATACATAGATGCAACATGAGGGACGCTAAGCCATGTGAAACCCCCATGCAAACAGACGTCTTGAAACATATGCACGAAGAGGGGGAGTCATTTAAGGACAACACCTTGTATAGATCTGTCATTGGATCCCTCCTGTATATTGCCAATTGGACAAGGCTCGATATCAGCTTAGCTGTTAATTTATTATCCAGACATGTCAGTGAACCCAAGGTATACCACTGGGAAGGGGTGAAGCGAGTAATCAGGTACCTGAAACATAGCATAGACGCGTACCTATGCCTGGAACCATCCAAATCCAAAGAACCCGTGCTGACCTGCTATGCGGACGCTGACTGGGCGGGTGATACCAAGAGCAGAAAAAGCACCTCTGGTTACATATTCCTCATCAATAACTGCCCGGTACATTGGTATACCGGCAAACAGAATCTAGTTGCCACATCCACAGAGGAACCAGAGTACATCTGCCTATCAAAGGCAGCTAACAATTTAGTGTGGTTCGATGACCTGCTCTCTGAAATATGGACCGAGCCAGTTTATCCAATAACAATCCACGAGGACAATAAAGCAGCAATAAACATTTCCAACGCAGACGCAGTAGGTCAAAGGTCCAGACATATCGACATCAAGCACAAGCACGTCAGGCAGTTATCGAACGTAGGTTTCATCAGGGCCGTACATTGTGAAACTTCTGAACAAGTCGCAGACATTCTGACAAAGCCATTACCAAACAGACAGCACACATATCTGACATCAAAATTAGGGGTGGCTATGCCTTGTACAGGATCAACCCCAAATGTTAGGCATTTAGAGGGGGATTTGTTATGAGTAAATGCCTAACTGTGTATACATTAATGCATAGACTGACCCCTCCTCCCTCACCTAGCCCTTCCCATGACCCCTCCTTACCTTGACTCCGCCTCTGCCATATATAAGGCACAGGGGCCTACCAGCAGTTCCAGATGTGTACCTGAAAGAAAAGGAAATAGTGTAAATAAATACGTTGAAATAGAAACTCATCGTGTCTGTGATTATTGGGCAAGATCCTTGGAAAAATACTTCACAAAGAGTACTGGGCCTAAGACAGAACCTTGTGGTACCCCACTGCTTACTTCCCTCCATGTAGATGTAGTACCATTAAGGATGACTCGTTGAGTATGGTTTGTCAGCCAGTTACAAATCCATCTGGTGGTGATGTTGTCTATCCCACATTTTTCTAGCTTACCAAGAAGTAGGTTGTGGTCTACTTTGTTGAATGCCTTGCTGAAGTCTAAGTATACTATGTCCACAGCATTTTGCTGGTCTGCTAATTTAGTCACTTTGTCAAAGAATGAAATAAGATTGGTTTGGCATGATCTGTTTTTAACAAACCCGTGCTGACTGCTAGTTATTACTTTACTCGTTTCTAGGTGTTGGCAGATCTGTTTTTTGATTATCTTTTCCAGTATCTTCCCAGGTATTGATGTTAGGCTGATTGGTCTGTAGTTTCCTGGGTCTGTTTTTTTCCCTTTTTTGAAGATGGGAAACACATCAGCTCTTTTCCAGTCCTCTGGTAGTTCCCCAGTGTTCCAGGATTTTTGAAAGATATGGTAAAATGGCTCTGAGATAACATCTGCCACCTCCTTCAGAACTCTGAGATGTAATCCATCAGGTCTCGGTGATTTCTATTCATCAAGATCAGATAGGTGTTCTCTAACCATTTTCTTGCTTATTTTAATTTTTATTTCTAGTCTGTCTTTTACAGTTAGGTTTTTGGTAGGTTGGGCTATAGTTTCTTTTTGTGTGTTGATTGATGCAAAGAGTGAGTTAAGCATTTCTGCTTTTTCTCTGCTGCCAGTTACTTCCTTGCCATCTTCTCCCCTAAGGGGACCTACTGTTTCCTTGACGTTTTTCTTGCTATTTATATGTTGAAAGAAACTTTTAAAAATAATCTTTGACTTTTGTTGCAAGTCTTTGTTCATTCTGATCCTTTGCTTTCCTGACTTCATCTTTGCAGATTCGGGCTATCTGCTGATACTCTGCCTTAGTTATGTGTCCCTCTTTCCATTTTTTGTACTTGTCATTTTTGTCTTTCAGTTTATCAGAGAGATCTTTGTGTAACCATGCTGGTTTCTTCATGGATTTCTTGTTTTTCTTTTTCAGTGGTATTCTGCTGGACTGGGCTTTTATGATAATATTTTCAGAGTTTCCCACTCTTCTTGAGCTGTTTTCCCTTTTAGTATTTTCATCCATGGAATTTTTCTTAGGCTCTCTCTGAGTCTGTTAAAATCAGCTCTTTTAAAGTTTAAGACATTGGATGTATTATGTTCTATTGCTTGTGTTTGCATTCTATTTAATTCCAATATGACATGGTTGCTCTCGCACAAAGTTCAACTCCCTCTATCACTTCTTCTCTATGTTTGGGATCCAAGATGGCGTCACCGAAGGCTGCCTCGGTGAAATGCTCTCTAATGGATTCTTTTTTTAAAATTATTCTCTGCGACTCACTACGGATTTCTTACTTACGAGACCATCTGCTAAAAATTAAGCAACGTTTCTTTAAGAAGCAGCTTTCTGTAATTTCATCCCCCCCATCTTTACAAACGCGGAGGAGATTCTAACACAGGAAGAAGCAATTTCCCCGGAGCCATGGATTACCAAAAAAATCAAATGGAGAAAATGAAGAAGGAGAGGTAAAAGGGCGGGAATTTTAAACAGGTTAAGGAATAGGAGAAATAAAACTCCTCTGCCTTAAATTTTCCTAACCAACATACGTTCACTTGCTAATAAGATGGATGAAATACTCCTTTTAAACAGATACAATTCTGATTTTTACAATTCAGCAGCCCTATGTTTCTCTGAAACCTGGTTAAATGAATCAATTGAAGATAACAGCCTGCATATCCCAGGGTTTCAGATTCAACGATCAGACAAGAGTTGCAGAAACATCTGGTATAAAGAAGGGAGGAGGCTTATGCTTATTTATCAACAACAGCTGGTCTCAGGATATAACTATAATATATAAATTCTGTGACGAAAACTTAGAGACATTAATTATCAACTGCAAACCATACTATTCGCCTCGTAACTTTTCCTCATTTCTTCTAATTGCTGTTTATGTCCCACCACAAGCCTATGTAAACAAGGCATTACAAACTCTAGCTGACCAAATTATGGAGGCTGAAGCCAAATACCCCAATTCACTGGCCATTATTTTGGGAGGTCTAAACAAGGCAAATTTAAGGAAAGAGCTACCAAAATACTTTCAGCATGTCAATTGTCCCACTAGAGGCAAGAATACTTTAGACCATTGCTACACAACAGTAAAAGATGCTTATCGGTCTTTACCACAAGCAGCTGTAGGACACTCTGATCATTGCATGATTTACCTTGTACCTGCTTACAGTCAAAGACTTAAAACCACAAAACCAACAATTAAATCAGTGAGTACTTGGACTGAGGAGGCAAAGTTAAAGCTACAGGCTTCCTTTGGCTGCACTGACTGGGATATTTTTTTTAAAAAAAAGTTTTTTTAAAAATTTTTTAAAACACAAACATAAAACACATATTTTCCAAAATGAAGCATTGATCCGGTCACAAATTAGTACAAATCACTAACAAATCTTAACTTCCAATTAACACAACTTAATATTTTACTCAGTTATTTCCCTAAATTCTATCAATTTAACTATGCCATTATCCCAAAAACCTGTTACTTAAATCTTAGATCCTAACCAAATATCATTCCATTTTTCTCTTCCTTTTTGCTTAGATGGATATATTTTAACAATATAAATCATTACAGTTATTGTAAACATTTAAAAAATATGTTAACTATTACTCCCAATATAATCATCTTCATTACTTTACTATTAATCCCAACACAATCATTTCATTTTTACTGTTCCCAACATAATCATTTTTTTTTTGGCTGTTAATTCCAACATAATCATTTTATTTTACTGTTGAACTCAGCATTATCGTCTTTATTTCTGTTGTTAAATCCAATTTATACATTTCATTTTTACTGTTAATCTCAACATACTCCTCCCTATTTTTGCTGTCCTACCCAGCATAATAATTTTTATTTTTGGCTCTTAATCCCAGCATAGTCATTTTATTTTTACTATTAAACCTAACATCTTTATCTTTTTTAAAAATTTTATTAATTAAAAATACAAACAAACATAAATACGATACAACATACAAAACAAACAAACATCAATCAAGTCTTACGACTTGCTCTTAAAGTTGTCACATCGGTAGACTATTTTTCTGTATTTATCTATATATCTGTATATTTACATATTTACATGTGAAGCATTAATATACGTTCCATCCTTAAAATTGTTACACTCCTTAATTGGTACTTTAAGTTTTGTCTCAAAATTGACCTTATTCTTTAGGGTCCCTATGAATGTATTTCTAACTTTTTCTCCAACCAGTTATACCATTTTTGCCATGCTAAGTAGTACTCTGTGTCATCTTTCTCTTGTAGCTCTTTTGTAAGTTTATCCATTTCTGCGCATTCTGTGATTTTATTGATTATTTTGTTTTCTGTCGGTATGTGTTCCTGTTTCCAGTTTTGGGCAAAGAGTATGCGAGCCGCTGTTAGGATATGAATAATTAAGTATTTTATCTCTTTCTCATACTGTGCTGTGATTATTCCGAGTAGAAAGGTTTCCGGCTTCATTTCCAACTTCTAATTTGTAATTTCTTCTATCATTTTCCTTATTTCCTGCCAATATTGTTTCGCCTTTTGGCATGACCACCATAGATGGTAATATGTTCCTTTTTGTGCGTTACACTTCCAGAAAATTGGAGAGGTGTTTGGGAACATTTTTGCTAGGCGCGCCGGTGGGAGGTGCCATTGGTAGAACATTTTGAACAGATTTTCCATGTAGGGTATAGACATTGTCAGTTTATAATTTACAGTCCATATTTTTTCCCATTTGTCTAATTCGATACTATACCTAAAAAATTTTGCCCAAATTATCATATTTTCTTTAACCACTTCTTCCTCTAGTTTATATCTTAATAGGTAATTATATATTTTAGTTATCATTTTCTCGTCCGTTCCTGTAAGATTTTATCCAATTCATTTGGTTCATTTTGAAATCCGAATTGTACTCAATCTGTTTTATACCTTGATTCTATTTTTAGGTATGGCCACCAGTCAATGTCTATACCCTGTTCTTTCAATTCTTGCCTCGATTGTAATTCTCCTATATTATTCAGCAGTTCTTTGTAATTTCTCATTTTCTCCGTGTCCATAGTGTTAGGATAAATCAGCACCTCCATAGTTGATAGCCATCTCGAAATTTTATTATAATGTATTTTTCTGATCTCTTGCCATGTTCTGTGTAATGATCCTCTAATAATATGTTGTTGGAAATATCCGTGATGTTTATCTCTTCCCTCCCACAAAAATGCGTGCCAGCCTCATTGTAGGTCGAATCCCTCTAGAAGTAGTGTTCTCTTATTTTTCAGATCTATCCAATCTCTAATCCAATTTAGTGATGCCGCCTTATAGTACAGTTCCCAGTCTGGTAACCCTAATCCTCCTTTCTCCCGGGTATCTTGCAAACATTTTATTTTAATTCTGGCCTTCTTCCCTTGCCAAATATACTTTGCTATCATTTTATCGAAGTCTTTGAAAAAGTCCTTTCCTGGCCAAATCGGAGTTACTTGGAAAAGGTATAGCAGTCTGGGCAGTATATTCATTTTAATGGATGCAATTTTCCCTAAAAATGACAGTTGTAGTTTGCTCCATATTTCCAAATCTTTTTTAATCTGTTTTGTTAATTTAGTATAGTTATCCTCTCTAATTGATGTTACTTTATTGGTGAGCCAGATTCCCAGATACTTTACTTTCTTCACTATTTGTATTCCTAATTTATCCTCTAATTCTTTCTCCTGTGCCTTTGTCAAGTTCTTCATTAATGCTTTTGTTTTTTGTTTGTTGATTTTGAGACCAGCCACTCTTCCATATTCCTCTATTTTCCCTAACAGTTTAGTTCCTGTTGTTTCTGGTTGTTCCACAATAAACACCACATCATCAGCGAAGGCTTGCAATTTATACTCCTCTTTTTTTATTGTCAGACCTTTTATTTCTTTGTCTTTCCTAATTTCATTTAATAAGATTTCAAGGGATATTATAAACAATAATGGGGATAGAGGGCATCCTTGCCTCACTCCCTTTGATATCTCAAAATTTTCTGTCATATCCCCATTGATCATAATTTTGGCTGTTTGGGAGGAGTATATTTTCCTAATCATATTTAAAAATTTATCACCAAATTCCATCGCCTCCAATTGTAGTATAAGAAAATTCCAATTTAAGTTATCGAATGCCTTCTGCGCGTCCAGGAAAATTAAGGCCAATTGTTCGTCCATTTTTTTCTCATAGTATTCAAGGATGTTAATGATTGTTCTCATATTATTTTTGATCTGTCTTCTCGGAACAAAACCATTTTGGTCTGAGTGGAGGTATTTATGAATAATTGTTTTCAGTCTCTGCGTAATGACCAGCATAAACAGTTTGTAATCCACATTTAATAGGGATATTGGCCTGTAGTTTTGGATTTGTGTGGGGTCAGTGTCTTCTTTTGGGATAAGTGTAATTATGGTTTCAGCCCAGGAATTGGGAATTTTTTCTTCTAAGAGTGCATCGTTGAAAACTTGAAGTAAGAACTCGTCCATTGGGTGCTGACACTTTTTACAAAATTCTGTTGGTATGCCATCTGGTCCGGGAGTTTTATTGTTTTTTTTTGTTTTTTCCTTGCTTCCAGCAATTCAGTCATGGTGATTGGTCTATTTAATAACTCTTTGTGTGTCTCCTCCAGTTTTTGGATATTTATTTTACGTAAATATTCCTTGATCTCCTCTTCCCTAATTTCTTCTTGCTTGTAAAGGTTCTGAAAGAAATTCTTTGCTATACGTTTTTTGTCTTGATTTATGTGATATATTTCCCCTGCCTCGTCTTGCAGTTGGTATATGTTCCTCTTTTTCCTTTTTCAATTTATACGCTAACCAGTGACCTGTTTTATTTGCATGCTCAAAGTGTTTTTGTTTTGCCAATTTGATTTTCTGTGCAGTTTCTGTTTGTGTAATTAAGTTAATCTTATGTCTGACAAGTTTTAACTTTCCTTTAATTATTTTATTGTGGGGTTGTTTCTGCAGTTCTGATTCATGTGTTCTGAGTTCTGTTAATAGGTTGTTTCTTGTCTGTTGTTTATCCTTGTTTTTCTTTGCTGTATATGAGATGGTAAGGCCTCTTATGTAGGCTTTGGCCGTATCCCAAAGGTTTTGAAGTGTTGTCTGTTCTTTAGTATTTATCTGAAAAAACATATTCATTTCTTTCTCGATCATCTGTGCGTATTCCTTGTCCTTAATCATTCCAGTGTCCATCATCCACTTTTTTTGTTTCCGATATCCTTTCCATACTATTGTTATTGGGCTGTGGTCTGCCCAGGTATTTGGTGATATTTCTATGACTTTTATTTCTTTCCTAAGCTCTGAGGTCGTCCAGGCCATATCTATTCTGGACCACGATTGGTGTGGGCCAGAATAGAATGTATATTGTTTTGCTTGTTTATTTGCCTCTCTCCAAACATCATGTAATTGTAGTTCGTCTGCCATGTCTTTGAATGTATCCGGTAATGTTTTTTTCCTGGTTTTGTTCTTTTTATTGCTCTGATAATATTTTTCGGTGTCCATGATTGCGTTGAAATCTCCTGATACAGATGTTCTCATATTCCAAATCCTTGGTTATGTTATGTATTTTTTAAAAAAACTCACTTTGATTTCCATTGGGTGCATATATCAATATTAATAACATTTTTTTTATTCTGTTTGTATTTCTATCATCAAAATCCGTCCATCTGTGTCTGTATATACTTGCTTTGTTTTTAGATGTTTCTTAACGTATACTGCAACTCCTCTCTTTTTCTGATCCGCTAATGATGTGTATAGTGTTCCTAATCTTTGATTTTCTAATAGTTTTTGATGTTGTTTCTTAATGTGGACTTCTTGTAGGATTATGACATCCATCTCCAATTTATGGAATTTTGTGAATATGTGTGTTCTTTTGGTTGGTGAATTTAGACAGTTTATGTTAATTGAGGTCATCTTTAGTTCTTGTTCCATTATTGTTTTCTATCGGTTTGTTGTTCTTAGTCTTCTTGTGTTTCTTGTAATTACTTGTGTCTTTTCCCTCGCTCCCTCTCTTTCTATTCTTTCTTTCTCCAATCTTCTTTTTTCTTCTTGATCTCTTTCTTCTTTTTCTGTCCGGTGTTCCTCTTGGCTCTTAGTCCATTTTCTTAAAGTTATCTTTTATTTCTCCCACATCCATCCTCAGTTCTTCATGATTTTTCCTTGTTTCTTCATGGTTGTTAGCTATGGACTCTTGCGTTTTGTTCATTCCCTCTTGAATCATTGCTAGTACCAAGTGGATGTTTTGCATGTTAAGGGTGGAGGTTGCCTTTTCTTTTTCCGCCCCAGACGTGGTGTCAACTGACCTTTGCTGCGCCGGAGAAGCTGAGAGTGTCATCTGGTTTGAGGGTATCTTCTTGCTTGTCTTAGTAATCATTGATGAACCTGTAGTTGCCATTTGTACTTTTTGTATTATCTGTCCCCAAAATTTCATATACTGGTTTGCTATTTAGATCTTTATGTTTCTGTCTATATTAATGTTCAAATTATAGCATCTAACAATCCTAGAATAATGCCCAGGTGGAGTAATATTTACTGTTTACTATGTTGCTATTTCTCTATCACACAATCAAATTCTCTCTATATATTTCTGTATACTTATTCACAGTTTTAAATATCCTGCTTTACGCTTTTGCAATACTCTTAAATAAGGGAAGGGAAAAGTAGGGGGCGGGGAGATGGGGGAAAAGTTTAAGATTTCAGCAATTCATTAATTCAAGAATAAATGTTCAGCAATTCATTAATAACAACAATTTTTCCTTTATAGTTAATTTCTATACTATTAAGTTACTATTAGCTAATGTCAATTACCCTTAATTACTATACACAATGTATTTTCTTCGATATATGTAGTCAATCTAATTTAACTAGAATATAAGTCTAAGTATGTAAGATAATAAAAGGCTATATAGTAAGAGAAATCACCGTATAAACACAAAACCAAATCTATCTGCGCATGTCCAAGATGGCAGCATCTGCCTGAGCCGCGGCGTGAGGATGGGGGCTTTTTGCCCCACGGGTCCGTTTCGGGGGTCCTTGAGCAATTTTGACCCCCCCGCCCTGTCGTGGGAGCTCCCCACCAGTCGGTTGAGGGGTCTGTCTCCCCAGAAGATCGAGGCTGGGGGGGATGGCGGTGTCGGCGAGATCCGGCGCTCGAGCGCATCAGCTGGGCGGCGGCGGCATTTTTCTGGGCCGGAGCCAGCTCAGAAGTCGGAGCAGCGGCGGCGACGGGTCCGTTGAGGTCATCAGTGGTCCTGGGGATGGCCCCAGGCCCAGGGATGTTTCCCAGTTGCCTTGGGGCCGTCGGACTCCCTGGTGAGCTCGGGGACGCTGCCAGAGTCTTTTTCTTTAGCAGTGGCAGTGAAACCGGCGTTAGCGGCGGCTGCAGCTGCAATGGCGGCCGTCTGGCGACGGCGGGAAGGAGAGCGTCAGCCATCAACCCTGCTGTGGTGCTTGATGGATTTAATGGCAAACTATAACATCGTCCGTCCGGGACAGGCTATGACCAGCGGGGGGGGGGGGGGCTGCCCAGTTGATGGGTTAGTCCCTCACGTCATTGGGAGGCCTCTGTTGAATTTTGGGGGCTGGGAGATTTCTCCCTCTATTTTCCATTGTTCCCCTTGGCATTATACCTATCTCGGACTGGTTGCCGTTTATGGACTCGCTGGCACTGAAATCCGGCTCATATTCATCAGAGCCCTTCCCCCTGCCGTGGAGGGGGACTGTAAATTGTGTTGGGAGCTTATGGGAGCCGGTACACTTCTTCCATCCCACCGGCAGAGGGGACTGTCCATCATACCAGCCACCGTGAGAGGGTGGTCTTGGTTTTTTGTGCCCCTCGAGCGGAGTCGGTATGGTATTATCTGCACTTCACCAGCAGAGGGGACTGACCATCAGACCAACCACCATGAGAGGGTGGTTGTGGACCATTAGACTAGCCACTGTGAGAGGGTGGCTATGGACCTTAACCCCTTATGCTGAACTGATATTGCAAAGGTTCACTACTTCCATCTCACCAGTAGAGGGGACTGACCATCAGACCAATCACTGTGAGAGGGTGGTTGGATTGTATTCCCCTTGAACTGTGTCGACTTGGCAAGAGATCCTTCCCACTGTGGTGAGGGGACAGTGGACTTTGGACCTCGGATTTTGGATGCCCCCACTTTGTTTGCTCCCTTTTGGACCTCTTATTTTCCATCTGACCCTTGGGACATGGTCACTTATCCTCTGTGGCAAGATGTATTCGGCAGCTGAGCTTCTTGTTCTGCGAGACTCCCCCCTCTCGCAGGATTGGCCCTCCACTCTATCGAGGGCCTACCTCGATGACGGATTTTGGAATCCCGAGAGGTGGCATGCAGCGAAGAGGGGGTTGAGGGGTTTTTTAAAATTGTCATTTGCCAATCTTTTAAGGGGTTTTGGGAGGGGGGAGGGTTGTTTGGCAAAGGATAGGGAGGGTGATTTGTTGGGGAGGGGACCAGGCCCGGCACAGGGTCGCGCTAGGGGAGGTGCGGAGCGGGGATCGGAGGGGGTTGGTGTTGGTAGGGAGGAGGGCGATGTCATCAGGACCGTGGGTGGGAGGGGCAGGTATGGTGGGAGCAGGGGGCCATATCATGTTGTGGGGGCACGTATCCGCTGTCTCCAAGCGGTGACATGCTCCGGCCCCCAATGCTCTTCTCGTTCTCTGGGTTGTCCGGAGTCTCAGAGCCTGGGTCTTAGGCTGATGCTGTGCAACGCCAGGTCCGTGGCTAATAAAGCCCCCCTCATTTGTGAGCTGATTCAGGAGGGGGGAGCGGACCTGGCGGGTATTACTGAGACCTGGTTGGGCCTGGAGGGGGGGTCCCCCTCATAGAAATGTGCCCACCGGGTTTCCGCGCATTTCATCAGCCGAGGGCCCAGGGTAGGGGTGGGGGGGGTGGCGGTTATTGTAAAGGAAGGTCTTGATCCTAGGGAGGCCACTGTACCTCAGATAGCCGGTTGTGAGTCTCTCCTTGTGAAGTGGGGCCATGGGAGGCAGATGGGCCTGCTGGTTACGTACCTGGCTCCTTGCTACATGGCAGCGACCCTGCCCGAGCTCCTCAATGTTATAGCCGGGGTGGTGGTTGATACCCCCAGGCTTTTAGTCATGGGGGATTTCAACCTGCCGTCAATCGGTGAAGCATCTGAGGTGGCTCGGGAGTTCATGGCTTCCATGACGGCCATGGACCTGACCCAGTTAATTCAGGGCCCCACTCACATAGGAGGAAACACGCTGGACTTGGTTTTCGTCTCTGGTCAGTGGTTGAATGGCTTAGATACAGGGGATATAGTTATTGAACCCTTGTCATGGTCAGACCATTCTCTCCTTAGACTTGACTTCCTGACCGCTATGCCCCACCGCAGGGAGGCAGAACCGATCAGGTGGTTCCGCCCCAGGCGCCTGATGGATCCTGATAGGTTCCGAATGGAGCTTGGGCCATTTCCTGAGACTCTGGCGCGCGACTCGACCGAAGACCTGGTGGCTGCCTGGGATAGGGCGGCCGCTGGTGCTTTAGATCGGGTCGTGCCTTTGCGGCCTCTGACCCGGCGCCGAATCTGCCCAGCTCCTTGGTTCTCCGAGGAGCTGAGGGGGATGAAACGCCGGAAAAGACGCCTAGAGAGTAGTTGGAGGGCCAGTCGTTCCGAATCTGACCGTACACTAGTGAGGTCTTATATCAAGACCTACTTAGTGGCGATAAAGGTGGCGAAGTGTAATTACTTTTCCACTCTTATCGCGTCGGCAGAAAATCGCCCAGCTGCCTTGTTTAGGGTGACTCGCTCCCTTCTCCATCTGGGAGCGCAGGAAGACCCTTTGCAAGGTCGTGCTGAGGATTTTGCGCATTTTCTGCACGATAAAGTCGCTCAAATTCAGGAAGGCTTGGACTCTGACTGGGTAGGTACAGGCGGGTTGTCCGAGGTCTGTCTTGAGACGGTTATCTGGGATGAGTTTGACCCTGTGACTCCCGAGGACGTGGACAGGATGCTGGGGAGGTTGAACGCAACCACATGTTTATTGGACCCGTGTCCCTCCTGGTTGGTGCTGGCTACCCGGGAGGTTACACGAGGCTGGCTCCAGAGGATTATAAATGCTTCTTTGAGTGAGGGGTTCTTGCCTCCCACCTTGAAAGAGGCGGTGGTGAGGCCCCTCCTCAAGAAGCCCTCTCTGGACCCAGCTGTTTTAGCAAACTATCGTCCAGTTTCCAACCTTCGCTTCTTGGCGAAGGTTGTTGAGAGTGTGGTTGCGTGACAGCTCCCGCAGTACCTGGATGAAACCGTCTATCTAGATCCATTCCAGTCCGGCTTCAGGCCTGGGTACAGCACGGAAACGGCATTGGTCGCGTTGGTTGATGATCTCTGGAGGGCTCGGGACAGAGGTTGCTCCTCTGTTCTGGTCCTATTAGACCGCTCAGCGGCTTTTGATACCATCGACCATGGTATCATGCTGCGCCGGTTGGAGGGGTTGGAAGTGGGAGGCACTGTTTTACGGTGGTTCTCCTCCTATGTCTCCGACCGGTCGCAGTCTGTGTTGGCTGGAGGGCAGAGGTCGACCTCAAGGCACTTGGTTTGTGGGGTGCCACAAGGGTCGGTCCTCTCGCCTCTCCTGTTCAACATTTATGTGAAGCCGCTGGGCGAGATCATCCGTGGCTTTGGGGTGCAGTGCCATCTGTACGCTGATGACACCCAGCTGTACATCTCCACCCCAGACCACCCCAACGATGCCCTTGAAGTGATGTCCCGGTGCCTGGAGGCCGTGTGGGTCTGGATGGGGAGGAACAGGCTCCGACTCAATCCCTCCAAGACTGAGTGGCTGTGGCTGCCGGCGTCCCGATATAGTCAGCTGGTGCCATCGCTGACTATTGGGGACGAGACATTGGCCCCCACGGAGAGGGCGCGTAACTTGGGTGTCCTCCTGGATGCACGGCTGTCTTTAGAAGAGCATATGACGGCCGTGGCCAGGGGGGCTTTCTATCAGGTTCGCCTGATACGCCAGTTGCTCCCCTTTCTGGATCGGGACTCCCTATGCACGGTCACTCATGCCCTCGTTACTTCCCGCCTCGACTACTGCAACACTCTCTACATGGGGCTCCCCTTGAGGAGCACTCGGAGGCTCCAACTGGTGCAGAATGCGGCCGCGCGGGTACTTATGGGGGCGACATGGCGCTCCCACGTGTCACCTCTCCTACGCGAGCTGCATTGGCTTCCGGTGGTCTTCCGAGTGCGCTTCAAGGTGTTGGTTCTCATCTTCAAAGCGGTCCATGGCTTAGGACCCGGTTATTTACAAGACCACCTTCTGCCTCCGATAACCTTCCACCGGCCAACACGCTCCCACAGAGAGGGTCTCCTCAGGGTGCCATCTGTCAGGCAGTGTCGGCTGGCGACCCCCCGGGGAAGAGCCTTCTCTGTGGGGGCACCCGCCCTCTGGAATGAGCTACCCCCAGGGATACGACTAATCCCGGACCTCCGGACCTTCCGCCGGGCCCTGAAGACTTTTTTATTTCAGCAAGCCGGGCTGGGTTAAAAATTTTTAATTGGGTGAATTTTATGGCTAAGGGGTTTTAAATTGGAGAAGCCTAAGATAATTTAATTTTGTTTTAATGTATTTTAATATTTGTATTGTGTGTTTTTAATTCTGGCTGTTCACCGCCCCGAGTCCTTCGGGAGAGGGGGCGGTATAAAAATTTAATAAATAAATAATAAATAAATAAATAAATAAAAACTGGACTAACAAATATATATAGCAATCTAAACAATATATATATGTCACTTTTTACTTAATATTTAGTAATTAATAGTTAATTTATAATTAATAATCAAGTTTAAGTAGGTGGATTTTACTTCATTAAGTGTTATTCTTTCTCCTTCTATAGTATCTTCTTCTTTCAATCTTGCATCATTCCAATTTCTTCTCTCTGTTAATTGTATCCAATATCCTTTAAATTAAATATCCAAATACCCAACACTAAAAATGTCTAATTCCAAGTGTCCAAGTATGATCCAAGTATCCAGGAAAAAGACCTTAATAGAGTTAATTTAGCTCCACCACTCTTTAGTTTCCAGACAGGAAGCTTCTGTATATCGGTCTGCTATTCACTCTGCTCCTCCAATATCCGCTGCCAGTCAATCGCCTCGTCACACTCTCCACTTATAACAAGGTCTGTCTGTCTCCTCTTCCTCTCTCCTCTGGATATCGTCCTTTTCCACAAAATAATTTATTTTAATACTCAGATTTCCTCCGGATTCACCTTCTACTTGCTTGTGTTATAGATTCCAATGTCCGCCATTCATTTGACTTTCCGCTGTCAAAATCACCTCTCACCGCACGTTGTTTCTTCCAATCTTCATTGGTCTCTTTCACCTCACTTAAAGTTCTAATTCCGAACACTTTCCTCTCCAAGATCAATTTAATTTGTATTTTATTTTGTAATCCACAAGTCATTAATGGTATTTCTCTTGGAGTCGCTCCAGTTCCACCGCCTGTCACTTTCTGCGCTGTCACTGTCAGTTTAAGTTTTCTGCTCCACTCACTTTTCCATCGCCACTTATCGCCGCTTGTTTGGAGTCTCACTTTCACCCATTTCTATTCGCACTTTATAACAGTACCTTCTTCTATTCTCGTTCTTCTTCCTTCTGTTTCCTACCGATGTCTTCTTTAATTTGATCTTCACTTCCCAGTAATCAGCTGTCAACATTTCAGGCCAGCCAAAATGGCTGGCCTTTTTTCGATAGGAATTAAGAGGTTTCCCCTGAACCTTTGGAGGGATTGCTGTCCTCACCGAGGTCCTCAGGGTTTCCTCTTTTTTCTATTGACCCCTCTGAGGTCAATAGTGCCTGGATTGGCTTCCTAATCGAAAATATTGGAACTCTGAGAATGGAGCACCGTTCTCTTGTTTCTGGCACAATGACGTCACCGCCGGAAGTCCCTAAACCTAACATCTTTATCTTTGTCTTTGTTGTTAAACCCAACATAATCATTTCATTTTGTTGTTACTCCCAGCAAAATCCTCTTTATTTTGTTGTCCTACCCAACATAATCATTTTTGTTTTTTGGCTGTTAAATACAGCATAATCATTTTTTGTTTTTTGGCTGTTAAACACAGCATATTCTTTTTTGTTTCTTGGCTGTTAATCACAGCATAATCATAGTTAGCTTTGCTATTAATCCCAGCACCTCCTCTTTGTTGTTTCCATCCATCTATACATTGCTTATTTCAGTTAATCATATTTATCATTATCCTTTTTTATGACAATTTAACATTGAGACATGGTTCTTGCTTAAAACATAACTTTGTATATATTTAAAAATCTCTTTTAACATGCTTAATTTCTCTTATATTCTAATTTCCATCAATATTTCAATTTTATATATCTATGTCATATTCTTCTCATATTCTTATACATTCATAATTATCTTATAAGAACCTCCTTTTTATTATTACTACCAGCTATACATTATTTCATTTTTAATCACATTGTTTTAATCTTCTTTTTTCTTTTTCCAGCCGTTATCTACCTCATTTCTTTACTTTCTCGCCTGCTAGCATATATTTCCTTCCATTTTCAAAGTCTTCAAATTTTGTCCTCCATATGTCATATTAAGTCTTTTTCTTATTTTTAATCTGGATAAAATGCATCAAGTTCCCTTCTCTTGAGCCTGCGCTAAATCCTTCTTTTGTTCCTGCACCAGTTTTTTAAATTGTTATTATTTCAATTATAGGAGTTCCATTGTAGTTTCCTTTTCTTTTCCCCAAAGTCAAACTGCCTGCAGACAAGAAAAAAAAACCTCCTCCACAAAATCCCACAACTGATATCTGTAAAGTTCAAAATTTTCCATAACAAAGACGAGTTACAATGTTCCTTTTTAGACCAGAAGGTGTCCCTCTACAATCCACATTTTCCATTAGTCATGCAAGTATCCATTTTGTTACAATTATATAACAGTCCAGTCCTTTGATTTTAAAAGTATCAAATCATCTTTTTAAAAAAATAAAATAAAATAATCCAGTTCCAGTTTTAAAATATCCAGTCTTTTCACCATGTCTCAATATTTAATTCCTTTTTTCAATTTTAAAACAAACTTTATTAAATTATCAAACAATTATAAAAACAATTAAAACCATAATAAGATATTCATATACATAGATCATATCATATATTTGACATTTCATTTCTATTCTTTTACATATCTATATATATTCTTCTTCTCTACACATTATATATTTCTTAACCTAGTCCCATATTCATTATCCTGACGGTGAAGTCGTTGTTGGTATTCATATGAAATAAGCATGGAAATACACTCTCAATTATCAGTTCTCAATTTAAAATTCACTATTAAAGAAAGGTAAAATTTAGTACTCATCAAGATTAACTATATGCTTTACTACGTATATCCTTATCCACTTTCTTTTCGCTTAATCCAATCGTACCACTTGTCCCATACCTTAAAATACTTTGAGCTTTCCTTATCCTTTAATTTCAGTGTTAGTTGATCTGATTCCGCACATGCATATATTTTTTGTATTATCTGCTGGTCAGTTGGCAAATGATCGGTCTTCCAAACTTGTGCAATTGCTATTCTGGCCACCGTAATTATATGATGTATCAAATATGTCATTTCTTTTCTGATATTTTGTTTATATATTCCTAATAAAAAAATCTCTGGGTCTAATTCTATTTCTTCTCCTGTAATTTGTGATACCCAAATTCTGATTTCCCCCCAGAATACCTTGATTTTGGGACATAGCCACCATACATGATAATAAGTTCCTCGAGCCTGTTTACATTTCCAACAATTCGGATCCAAATTAGGGTACATTTGTGCTAGTCTCGCGGGGGCAAGGTGCCACCTATACCACATTTTGTATTGGTTTTCCTTGTAGGTTACTGATTTCGTTATTTTGATATTGTTTTCCCAAATCCTTTCCCATTCTTCTAGTTGAATATTTTTACTTATGTTTCTGGTCCAGGCAACCATTTGTCCTTTAATTATATTCTCATTTAAGTCAATTTCTAATAAGTATTTATATATTTTGGATATCAATTTCCCTTCTTTCACTTCCAGAAATTTGTCTAGCCTATTAGGATTCACATCAATTCCTCTTTCGTCCCTGTCTTTCCTATATCTATTTTGTACTTGAAGGTAGGGCCACCAATCCAATTCCATTCCCGCATCTCTGAGGTCCTGGCGTGTTCTTAGTAGTCCATTTGAGTCTAGTAGATCCCTATACCGTATAGTTCTATGAAAATTTGTAGTATTGGGGTGCATAGCCGCCTCCACTGTGGAAAACCACCCAGGGACCTTCGTATAGCATTTTTTCTTTATCTCCAACCAGATGTCAATTAATGCTCTCCTAAATATATGATTATTAAAATGTTGGTACGTTTTGTTCCCGGAATTCCACAGGAAGGCGTGCCACCCCATCATTAAATCATGGCCTTCAAGTTTTAATAATCGTTGATTATCTAAGTTAACCCACTCTTATCCATATCAGGCATGCTGCCTTATAGTATTTCTCCCACACCGGGAAACCAAAACCTCACTAAGTTTATCATCCTGTAGTGTGTTCAAGCTTATCCTGGGTTTTTTACCCTCCCATAAAAATTTAGACGTAATTTTATTTAAGTTAATAAAGAATTTTTTCTCCAGTTTCACTGGGATAGTCTGGAATAGGTAGAGAAGTCTAGGCAAGATGTTCATCTTCAGAGCCGCTATCCTTCCTAAAAATGAAATATTTAACTTTCCCCATCTTTCTAAATCGTTTTCAATTTGGTGTATCATTCCATCGTAGTTGTTTTTCTTTATGTCAATATTCTTATTTGTCAGGTTTATTCCTAAATATTTTATTTTCTTAACTACTTTTAGCCCAGATTGTTTCTCTAATTCCTCTATTTGTTTCATTGTTAGGTTTTTGGTTAATATTTTGGTTTTATCCTTATTAATTTTCAAACCTGCGACTTTTCCAAATTTTTCAATTTCCTTTATTAGATTGGGTTCTGTTGAAAGTGGGTCTTCTAAGAAGAACACAAGGTCGTCCGCAAAAGCTTGGACCTTGTATTCTTCTCCTTTTATTTTAAGCCCCCTTACATCTCCATTTGCTCTAATTTTCCGAAGCAGGTTTTCTAAAGTTAATATAAATAATAGCGGCGAGAGAGGACACCTATTTCAAAATAATTTGTTGCTTCTCCATTAATTAGTATTTTTGCCTTTTGTTTAGTATAAATTGACAAAATTAATTCTTCGAATTTCTCACCAAATTTCATGTTTTTAATTTGTTGGGTCATAAAGTTCCAATTGACTCGGTCAAATGCCTTCTGTGCGTCCAGAAAAATCAGGGCTACCTGTTTTTCCGGATGTTTTTCATAATATTCAATTACATTCATAACTGTCCGTAAATTATTTCTAATTTGCCGGCCTGGTAAAAATCGGTTCTGATCTGCATGTATCTTCCGGTTTAATATTATTTTAATTCTGTTAGCCAATAAATTCATAAAAAATTTATAATCCAAATTTAATAATGAAATCGGTCTATAATTTTTAATCTGGGTAGTGTCTGCCTCTTCTTTTGGGATCAGTGAAATATAAGCTTCTCTCCAAGTATCTGGAATTTTTGCTTCCTTTAAAGCCTCATTATAAACTTCCAAGAGGATTGGGTTCAAGATTTCACCTAAACTTTTATATAATTCTATTGGGATCCCATCCGTTCCTGGAGTCTTATTATTTTTCTGTCCTTTAATTACCTCCTGTAATTCTTCTTTGGTAATCTCTCTATTTAACATCTCTCTATCCGCTTCCGTAATTACTGGGAGCCGTTCTTCCAAATATTGTTTTATTTTCCCATTCGATACTTCCTCTTTGCTATATAATTCCTGGAAGTATTGAATTGCTATCTCTTTTTTCCTTTCAGTACCTTTTTGTAGATTGCCCTGTTTATCTTGTAGTTGGTGTATAGTCCTTTTCTCGGTTTCTTTTCTTAATTTGTAGGCCATCCATCTCCCTGGCTTATTCGCCTGCTCGAAATAATTTTGTTTTATATATTTCAAAGAATTAATAGTCTTTTCCTGTTCAAGCAGATTTAATTTGTGTTTGGCTGTTATCCAGTTAGTTTTTATTTTATCGTCTCCTGGATGGGTACCTAATTTTTCTTCCCAATTTTTAATTTCATCTTGTATGTTATTATACTCTCTTTCCTTTTCTTTTTTCCTTTTACTATTATAAGCAATAGTTATACCCCTAATATAGGCCTTTGTGGTGTCCCATAGATTCTGTAGGGATGTCTGATCTTTATTGTTGTCTTTGAAAAACCATTTAAGTTCCTTTTCTAATTTTCCAATGTATTCCTTCTCTTTGATTGTCTGTACATTCATCATCCATCTGCCTCTTTTTGGTGTTTGCCCTTTCCATTCTATTGATATTGGATTATGGTCCACCCACTCATTTATTCCAATATCTACCACTTCAACTTCCTGGACTAAGATCTTAGAGATCCAAATCATATCGATCCTTGACCAGGACTTGTGTGGACTAGAATAGTAGGTAAATTTCTGCTCCTTTGGATTCTGAAACCTCCAAATATCTATCAAATTTAGCTCTTCTGTTGCTGCCCTGAAAGAGGCGGTGGTGAGGCCTCTCCTCAAGAAGCCGTCCCTGGATCCGGCAATATTGGCTAACTACCATCCTGTCTTCAACCTTCGCTTTATGGCGAAGGTTGTTGAGAGTGTGGTCGCGCAACAGTTTCCATAATTCCTGGAGGAAACATCTTATCTAGACCCATTCCAGTCGGATTTCAGGTCTGGGCACAGCATGGAAACGGCATTGGTCGCGTTGGTTGATGATCTCTGGAGGGCTCGGGACAGGGGTTGTTCCTCTGTTCTGGTCCTGTTAGACCTCTCAGCGGCTTTTGATACCATCGACCATGGTATCATGCTGCACTGGCTGGAAGAGTTGGGGGTGGGAGGCACCGTGTTGCGGTGGTTCTCCTCCTTTCTCTTCGACCGGTCGCAGTTTGTGTTGGCAGGGGGGCAGAGGTCGACCTCGAGGCCTCTCATTTGTGGAGTGCCGCAGGGATTGGTCCTCTCGCCCCTTCTGTTCAACATTTATGTGAAGCCGCTGGGCGAGATCATCCGTGGCTTCAGGGTGAGATACCATCAGTACGCTGATGACACCCAGCTGTACATCTCCACCCCGGACCACCCCAACGATGCCCTTGAAGTGATGTCCCAGTGCCTGGAGGCTGTGCGGATCTGGATGGGGAGGAACAGGCTCAAACTCAACCCTTCCAAGACAGAGTGGCTGTGGCTCCCGGCATCCCGATATAGTCAGTTGACTCCATCACTGACTATTGGGGGCGAGTCTTTGCCCCCACTGAAAGGGCTCGCAATCTGGGAGTCCTCCTGGATATGCAGCTGTCCTTGGAGGAACATCTGACGGCTGTAACCAGGGGGACCTTTTATCAGGTTCGCCTGATTCGCCAGTTGCGGCCCTTTCTTGATCGGGATTCCTTGTGCACAGTCACTCACGCCCTCGTCACCTCTTGCCTTGACTACTGCAACGCTCTCTACATGGGGCTCCCCTTGAAGAGCACCCGGAGGCTCCAACTGGTCCAGAATGCAGCAGCACGGGTAGTGATGGGAGCAACATGGCACTCCCATGTAACACCGCTCCTGCGCGAGCTGCACTGGCTCCCGGTGGTCTTCCAGGTGCGCTTCAAGGTGTTGGTCATCACCTTTAAAGCGCTTCATGGCATAGGGCCTAGCTATCTGTGAGACCGCCTGCTGCTACCGACGACCTCCCATCGACCCGTGCGCTCCCACAGAGAGGGCCTCCTCAGGGTGCCATCAGCCAAACAATGTAGGCTGGTGACCCCCAGGGGGAGGGCCTTCTCTGTGGGGGCTCCTACCCTCTGGAATCAGTTTTCCCCAGAGATGTTGTGGCCCCGCCCTCTGAGCCTGTCCCATCGGAGGAAGAAAGCTCCGAGCATGAGGAAGAGGAGTCAGCCAGGCCTCCCTCTCCAGGCCCCTCCCCTCTGGCATTGTCTCAAGTGCCGGCCGAGGGAGAGGAGACAGCTGATTCGGATCAGAGTGATAATGAAACATCATTCCTGGACGCACGCCTCCGAAGGTGTGATAAACGATTGCAGCAGCTCAGGAGGCGTGCTAGGGATTAGAACTGAGTCACTGGACCACACCCCAGAGACTATATAATAGAGGGTGGTGGTCAAGGATTTTTGTGACGAACAAAGTAAACCTTGGATAGTCACTAAAGCCTCATCCGGAACTGCTGGGAGGAATATTATTTCTGCTTGGACTTTTGTGAACGTTCGTATCTTAAGCTTTCTGTTTGTGGAAATTAAGTCCCTTGGCAGACGGTGTGTCTATCGCTGCCAAGTGGGAGATAAGAACTGGGTGCGTTCCAAAGTGTTTCCTTAACCCTCGGCTGGCTGTGTTTGTGTGTGTGTGGGGACGGGGACAGATCATCTTGTTCGTCACCCCATACTCCATCGTTAACCCACGATGGACCAACAGCTGCAGCAGCAGATACAGCAGATGCTGGAGGCCAATCAGCTTCTGCAACAGCAAGTAGCACAGCTAACTGCCCAACTTGCTTTGGGAAATGCTCCTGCAGCTCCACCTCCTCCCCCTCCCCGTCCAAGATGCCCAGTGAACGTGCCAGATAGGTTTTCTGGGCAGCAGGAGATGTTTCCGGCCTTCTTGGGACAATGCCAACTGTTTATGGCGATGAGGCCGGAGGATTTTCCGGATGACCAGGCTCGGGTGGCATTTGTTATCAGCTCCCTCTCTGGCACTGCCGCCCGATGGGCCATGCCCCTGTTGTTGCAAGATAGCCCCTTGCTCCTGGACTTTCAGGGCTTTTTACAACACCTACGCACCATGTTTGAGGACCCCCTCCGGGTGCAGACGGCAGCGAGGCGCATCAAGGACCTCCGCCAAGGCAAGCGCCCCCTGCAGGACTATATTGCAGAGTTCCGACTGCTAGGCCAGGATTCGGCTTGGAATGAGGTGGCGCTGATGGACGCCTTCCAGGACGGCCTTTCCGACGAGATGCAGGACGAGCTGGTTCGTGTGGAGGCGCCACCGACCCTCGACGCGCTGGTGACCCAATGCCTGTGCATCGACGCCCGCCTGCAACGGCGACGGCCCCGTCGGGCTCTTCCGGAACCACCGACAGCGTCGGCACCCCCGCGTTTCACACCGACAGTGCTTCGGACCGCACAGCGTTTTGTGGCGACAGCTGAGGAGCCCAAGGAGCTCTTTGCAGCCAGACCTCAACTGACGGCCCAGGAGCGGATGTGGAGACGTCAAGGGGGGTTGTGCCTCTATTGTGGCGAGGCGGGACATTTTGCCGCCTCGTGTCCCCGGAAGCGGAGTGGACCGCTCAAGCCTGTTCCGGAGTCTCGGCGTGACCAGCCGGGAAACGGGTCAGGCCTGGCCTAGGGGAAACTCTAGGTCAGGCACGTGACCATGCCCCATCGGAGTCAGCGGCTGTGGACTGTGAGCCCTCTCGGCACCTGATTTTGAACACCCGGGTGTTGTTGGCTAACTGGTCGGAGGGGCTCCAGGCGCATGCGCTGGTGGACTCAGGGGCCACCACGAACTTTATGAACCAGGCCTTTGTGGCCCATTACAAAGTCCCCTTGGTTCCAGTGGACCCTCCGTTGAGGGTCGAAACTATAGATGGGCGGGAACTCGTGGCGGGGCCCATCAAAACCGCTACCCAGCCCTTGCGCCTCGCCATTGGGAACCACGAGGAGGCGATCCAGTTTTATGTAACGGCGGATCTGCACTTCCCCTTGGTCCTGGGGATGGCCTGGCTTCGGGCGCACGACCCTCAGGTGGCGTGGTCGAGAAACGCCATCTCGTTCCCGAGCCTGCAGTGTGTTGACCACCTTCGCCACACCTGCGCCGGCCAGGACGTCTCTGCCCCAAACATCTCCTTGCCTCCGGAGCTGACGCCCTTCGCCGACGTGTTCAGCGAGAAGGAGGCGGACCGCTTGCCCCCGCACCGACCCTACGACTGTGCGGTGGACCTAATGCCCAACGCGCCCCTGCCCTCGGGACGCCTGTACTCCATGTCGGAGCCTGAGCTGGCTGCCTTACGGGACTTTCTGGAAAAGAACCTGGCCCGTGGGTTCATCCGGCCTTCGACCTCCCCGCTCTCGGCCCCGGTCCTCTTCGTTAAAAAGAAGACGGGGGACTTGCGCCTGTGTTGCGACTACCGGCGCTTGAATGCCATCACAGTGCGAAATCGCTACCCCCTGCTGCTGATCCCGGAGCTGATGGAGAGGTTGCGGGAGGCCTCGATCTTCACTAAGCTTGATCTCCGAGGGGCCTACAACCTGGTGCACGTGAGAGAGGGGGACGAGTGGAAGACGGCGTTCGGCACTCGGTACGGACACTTCGAGTATACCATCATGCCGTTCGGGTTGACCAACGCCCCTGCGGTCTTCCAGCACTTGATGAACGATGTGTTCTGGGACATGCTGGATCGGTTCGTGGTGATCTACTTGGATGACATTTTGATCTATTCCCGGACCCAGGAAAGTCACCTCCAGCATGTCCGCCAGGTCCTGCAGCGCCTGCGGGAGCACCAGCTCTATGCGAAGTTGGAGAAATGCTACTTCTTCCAGACTTCCATAGAGTTCCTCGGGCACATCATCACCCCCGAGGGCATCGCGATGGACCCGCGCAAGGTGGAGGCCTTGCGCAGTTGGGAACCCCCGCGCCGGGTGAAGGACGTCCAGCGTCTGTTGGGATTCGCCAACTACTATCGGACCTTCATCCCGGGCTTCACCACCCTGACCCTGCCGTTGACCCAGCTCCTTCGGAAGAAGGTCCCGTTCCAGTGGGGGCCCCCGCAGCAGCAGGCCTTCGAGGTCATCAAGCAGGCCTTCCTCACGGAGCCAGTCGTGAGGCACCCCAATCCACACTGTCCGTTCGTGGTGGAGACGGACGCGTCCAACGTGGCAATTGGGGCGGTGCTGCTACAGGCTCCGGTGGATGGCGGCACTCTTTTTCCCTGCGCATACCACTCCCGGAAACTCAACCCGTCCGAGCGCAACTACACCATCTGGGAAAAGGAGTTGCTGGCCATCAAGGCCGCGTTCGAGGCTTGGCGACATCACCTCGAGGGGGCCCGACATCAGGTGGAGGCGCGGACGGACCATCGGAACCTGGAGCACCTCACCACGGCCAGGAAGTTGAACCAGCGGCAGATCCGGTGGTCGTTGTTTTTCGCCCGGTTCAACTTCCACGTCACATACATTCCGAGCAACCTCAACCAGAGGGTGGACGCGCTATCCCGTAAGCTGGAATACTTTTGCCCCAAGGACTCCCTTCCCCCCCGGACGGTGCTGCCAGCGGACTCCTTGGCCGCGGTCCAGGAACCGGTGGACCTGCGGGCTCAGGTGCTGGACACGCAGCGACGGGACGACTGGTCGCAGCAGCAGAGAGCAGACGTCGGCCCCGCGTCCCCATGGACCGTGGAGGAGGGCTTGCTCAGACACCGGGGTCGGCTGTACATGCCCACGAGTCCACTTCGAGCCCTCGTCATGAACCAGTGTCATGACAACCCCGCGGCGGGGCACTTCGGCTTCTTTAAGACTTTGAACTTGGTGACGTGGACTTTTTGGTGGCCTCGGGTACAGCACGACGTGCACGCCTACGTGACGTCCTGTGTGACGTGCCGACAGGCCAAAGCCGCGTCCGGCCCCCCTCCCAGACTCCTCCAGCCACTGCCGACACCGGAGAGACCGTGGGGAGCCATCTCCATGGACTTCCTGACAGACCTGCCCCTGTCCGCTACGTACACGACCGTCCTCGTGGTGGTGGATGCGCTCACAAAGATGGCACATTTCATCCCGTGCCGCGGCCTGCCCTCGGCCCGCACCACGGCTCGCCTGTTCCTGCAACATATCTTCTGCCTCCATGGCCTGCCGGACCGGGTGGTTTCGGACCGCGGGGCCCAGTTCACGGCCCGCTTCTGGAAAAGCCTGATGGCCGCACTGGAGGTGCAGGTGTGCCTGTTGTCATCGCACCATCCGGAGACTGACGGGGGCACGGAGAAGGTCATCGGCATACTGGAGCAGTACCTCCGCTGTTTTGTCAACCAGCAGCAGGACAACTGGGCCGAGTACCTTCCCCTGGCGGAGTTCGCTTTTAATAACTCCCAACACACCTCCACCCAGATGACCCCGTTCCATGCCAACGTCGGATACCATCCACGGCTTTTCCCGTTGACCATCATGGACTCCCCTGTTCCCGAGACCCGGGATTTCCTCTCGGAGCTGCAGGCGGTGCAGCAACTGGTGCGGCGGCAGCTGATCCGGGCGAAAGAGGATTATAAACGGTTCGCCGATCGCGCCCGCCGGGCGACGCCACCGCTGGAAGTAGGAGATCGGGTGTGGTTGTCCACGAAACACCTCCCCACAGACCGGCCGGTGAGGAAACTGGCTCAACGCTTTATCGGCCCCTTCCCTATCGAGGCGGTCATCAATCCGGTGGCCTACCGGTTGACTCTACCCCGCTCCATGCGGCTCCACCCTGTTTTTCATCGGTCCCTCCTGATCCCTGAGGCCCCCTCGAGCCATCTCCGCCGGCCGCTGCCGCCTGACCCCCCAGCCACAGCCGACGAGGACGACGCCTCGACGTACGAGGTGGACAGTATCTGGGACTCCCGTTGGCTGAAGGGGCGCTTCCAATACCTCATCGCCTGGAAGGGGTATGGGCCCGAGGATTTCACCTGGGTGTACGCGTCTGCCGTTCAGGCCCCTGACCTGGTGCGGGCTTTCCATGAACAGTTCCCGTCCCGACCCCATCCCGACCGTCAGACCCGGGGGAAGGGCCCTGCGGTGGGGGATAGTGTTGTGGCCCCGCCCTCTGAGCCTGTCCCATCAGAGGAAGAAAGCTCCGAGCATGAGGAAGAGGAGTCAGCCAGGCCTCCCTCTCCAGGCCCCTCCCCTCTGGCATTGTCTCAAGTGCCGGCCGAGGGAGAGGAGACAGCCGATTCGGATCAGAGTGATAATGAAACATCATTCCTGGACGCACGCCTCCGAAGGCGTGATAAACATTTGCAGCAGCTTAGGAGGCGTGCTAGGGATTAGAACTGAGTCACTGGACCACACCCCAGAGACTATATAATAGAGGGTGGTGGTCAAGGATCTTTGTGATGAACAAAGTAAACCTTGGATAGTCACTAAAGCCTCGTCCGGAACTGCTTGGAGGAATATTATTTCTGCTTGGACTTTTGTGAACGTTCGTATCTTAAGCTTTCTGTTTGTGGAAATAAAGTCCCTTGGCAGACGGTGTGTCTATCGCTGCCAAGTGGGAGATAAGAACTGGGTGCGTTCCAAAGTGTTTCCTTAACCCTCGGCTGGCTGTGTTTGTGTGTGTCGGGGGACGGGGACAGATCAAGAGATAAGGAGAAACCATGACCTCAGTGCCTTCCGTCGTGCCCTTAAAACCCATCTTTTCCAGCAAGCCAGGCTGGCTTAAGAAGAAATTTTTAAATTCTTTTAATCAGTTTGTGATTTCTTAAATTCTGGGCCAAATTTATATATATTTTTAACTGTTTTTAATATTTGTATTCTATGTTCTTATTTTGGCTGTACACCGCCCTGAGTCCTCAGGGAGAAGGGTGGTATATAAATTGGAATTAAATTAAATTAAATTAAATTAAATTAAATTAAATTAAATTAAATTAAATTAAATTAAATTAAATTAAATTAAATTAAATTAAATTAAATTAAATTAAATTAAATTAAATTAAATTAAATTAAATTAAATTAAATTAAATTAAATTAAATTAAATTAAATTAAATTATTAAATTAAAAATGTGTTAGGTAATAAATTTCTCTTCTTTTTGTTATTTTGATTACTTTTATAGTCTTTTTTCAAATCCGCTATTGCATTCAAGTCCCCCAGTAAACAAATAGACTCGATATTTTGTTCAAGTTTTTCCCATGTACTTTTTGGAAAAATTCTTTTTGACCATTACTTGGCGCATATAATACTACCAACGATACTTTCCTATTCTTAACATTTATTTCTAATAACAAAATTCTTCCATCCAAATCAGCATATAACAATTTACTTTCTACCTTCTCCTTAACATACACTACTACCCCTCTTTTTTTTTCTCAGCTAAAGATGTATATACCTTTCCTAATTTTTTACATTGCAAGTATTTTTCGTCCTGCTTTCTTATATGTGTTTCTTGTATGCATACTATGTCTAATTTTTGTCTGATTAATTTCTTGAATATCTGATGTCTTTTAACTGTTGAATTAAGTCCATTGACATTTAATGAGATAATTTTTACATTCGAATCCATAGCCTACTCTGGATGTGTTTCCTCTTACTTCTTGTCTTTCTTCTTCGCTTCATTCATTGCTCTCATTGTTACTCCTTCTTCTTCCAATTTCTCACTTTCTTCCTGTGTCTCTTTTCTACTATTTCTCCCCTCAAAAGATCGATCTTGCTGTTCCGTGGCTCTCCTGGGTCTATTTCTCCCTTCTATTTCTTCTCTTCTGCCATTGGTTCTTTCTGCCTCGATCACTTGGTCATGTAAAGTTTGTGCTTTTTCTGTGGTGTCCACTTTAATCTTTTTCCCTTGCCACGTTACCAGCATCCCTTCTGGTATAATCCATCTAAACAGGATTTGTTTTTTATTTAATATCGATGATAGAAATCCATACTCTCTCCTCCATTCTCTAATACGTCTCGGGATCTGTTTCAGCGTAATTATTTCTTTTTGTTTGTAATATATCATTTCATCTTTTATTATTTTGTAAATTGTGTCTCTCACTTTCTTTCTTGCAAATCTTACGTGGATCTCTTGGGGGAGTCTAGCATAGTTGGTATGCACGCGATATACCTCTTCAAGTTCCTTCATTATTTCATCCTTATCCCATTGTAGTACATTTACGAATATTTCTCCCATTACTTCATATAGATCTTCATCTCTCTCTTCTTTAATATTTTGGAACCTCAAGTATAACTCTGCTTTTTCCATTTCAAGTCGTGCCACCGTGCTTTCCAGTTCTTTGTTGAGACAATTCATTTTTCCATCTAATAGTTCTATTTTCTCCTCTACCTGTCCTGTTTTCCCTTCTATGGCTGTTATCCGTTGCTTGTTCTTTAGAATCAATTCTTGGAATAAATCTACTTTTCCATCCAACTTTTGAATATCATCCTTGACAGCATTTTTAACATCGTCTAAGTCCTTTCTAGTTTGTTCATAGTTCTTCGCCATGCATTCCTGCATTTTTAACATTGTTTCCTGTATAGATACTAAAGTTGTCTGCACGGTCTGCATTGTCATAGTGGGAGTTTGTTTTTCAGTTGGAAACATAGTATCTAAAGTTTTTTGTGCTATTGGGGAAGCCGTTGTTCCACTTGGTATTAAAATTGTTTTTTTCCCAGTTTTCCCTGTCGTTGTTATAGTTGATGTCATATCGTTCAAAAGTTTGTGTTGTTTTTCTAATATTTTGTCTATTCTTTTCCAAATCAGCATCCAATATTATTGTGTGTTGTTAGTATATATAAATATCAATTTCCACTCCAATCTCGTGTAATTTGAACTAATTTGCTATCTGTTATGATCCTTATTTTACTCTAAAATTTATAGTTTAAAAAATATGAATAGAAATATGAATAGAAATATAGAAATATAAACTCTAAAATACTAGGTCACCGTCTGGTCTAATCTAATCAAATAGTCCTGATAATTAATTAATCTGACACTACTAAAATTTTAAAGAACTCACTTAATCATTTAACCAGTAAATGAAGGGAAAAATAAGAGGGAAGGAGAACAAGAGAGCAATACAGTCTAAACAGTAATCAATTCATTAGTAAAAATTAATACTCTTAATCTTCTATAATTATTCTATTACAGGTATATATGAATTTATAAAGTTTTTAAAATATAAAAGTTATGAGGTTATCTAGTTATAAAATATTGCACTTATAAAATTGTTATTATCTATATTTCAAACAATTGGTTATAGTTCTCACCAGATCCAATCACTGAGTTCAGATATCGCTATCCAGTCTTAACTTATTCAGATTCACTCCTTATGTCCTTAATAATTTTCAAAATTTTAAAAGGAGCTTTTCTTTATTTTTGTATTTTCCAATAGTCCAAAATGGCTGCCACAGTCACAGTATCAGTCTATTTCTTCTTATCTGTCACTCTTCACTTTGTTTTGCCCCAATAATCTTCTCCTTCAGCGCAGTTCTCTTTTCTTGCTTTATCAGTCCAGCCCTCTGTCCTATGCTCTTTTCTCTTCCAACAAAAAAGGGAGAGCTTTAAACTTACTGTCACAAATCCTAAGAGTCCGGTTTCGCTGAGTCACTCTGGCAAGTCTTATTCTTTGCCGCTTCCTCCCTCGTTACACCACTTCTTCTTTCTGCTGCGCTTCTGGACCTTAAATCTCATCCTCTTTTGTCGGTCCCTCGATGCTGAAAACAATTTTAACACTCGATCTCTGCTCTCACTGCCAAATTTCACCGCTCTCACTTCCTTGTCTTCCTGTTCTTATATGCTCGGGATGTCAGGTCTCTGGATCCACCGAATCGGCCTCCTTCTTCTATGTCCAAAATAAGGGCTCTCCTAGGTCTGATGTGAGATCGCACCTCTCCACACCGCACCTCTGAAGTCTCCCTCTTTCTCCCGGTCCTCACCCGGACTGATCGCCCCCTTTACGGGCACCAAAACACAGAAAATCGCCACGAGAAAGCGGAGCTCTCCTTTCTCGTGCCGCTACGACCTACGCCTCCACCGGAAGTCCGTCTCAATATTTAATTCCATTAGTTCTGTTCTACAGTTAATTGTTTGTTGGGTCTTTGTCTCTTTAAAGTTACATTTTATTTTATTTTTTTTTTATTGCAAAAGTTTTACAATTACATTTTCACCCCTTCCCCCCCCCTCAACCCACCCCAAACTTCCCAACCTCCCTAACCCACCCTAACACTCCCCTCCCCCCCCGGACTTCCACACAATATACTCATATCAAGTAAAAGGAAAAACCCTCCTTTGTATAAAACTTATATAACACTTGAACCCCTCCCTCCCCCTTGTAAATTTTCATCTTCATTACGTTAGAATATTTCTATCTTAATATAACATTTTCAAATAAATTTTCATCTTCATTACATTAAAATATTTCTATCTTAATATAACATTTTCAAATAAAAGCTATTTGATACTTCCTAGTTAGATATTTGTTCTGAACATAATCTATCCACTTTTTCCATTCCCATTCATAAGTCTCTTGTGAACAATCTTTTAGATATGCTGAAATCTTCGCCATCTCTGCAAAACTGGCCATCTTCAAAGTCCATTCCTCGATCGTGGGCAATGCTTCATTTTTCCAGTATTTACCTATCAACAATCTTGCTGCTGTTATCATGTACAATATCAATTTTGTTTCACCCAATGTAAAACCCTTCACTATACCCAATAAAAACAATTGTGGAGAAAACTGAATTTTTTTCTTCAAAACATTCTGCATGACCCACCAAATCTTTATCCAAAAAGCCTTAACTTTCCTACAGGTTCACCAAACATGATAATATGTAGCATCTGAACAATCACATCTCCAACATTTAGGCTGAACATTAGGGTACATACACGACAATTTTTTGGGGTCTAAATGCCATCTATAAAACATTTTATAAAAATTTTCCCTCAAATTCTGCGACTGTGTAAATTTAACGTTCTGAACCCAAATTTTTTCCCATGTTTCCAACATCACTGGTTCCTCAAAATTTTGTGCCCACTTAATCATACAATCTTTCACTAATTCAGTTTCTGAATCCCTTTCTAACAAAACATTATAAAGTCTTTTAATATGCATTGGACCTTTCTCTTTTATGTGTCTAACCAATTCTTCCTCATGCATCATAATACCAGTTTTTTGGTCCTCTTTCCATCTCAATTGCAATTGATTATATTGTAACCAAGTTAAATTAATCCCTTCAGCCAACAATGTCTGTAATGTCTTCAGCTGCCATCTGCCCGCATCTGTAAAAAGAACCTCTTTGTATAAAACCCCCCCGAGTGACATTATATTTGTATTCCACAAAGTATGACCAAGATCCAACCATAGCGGTATTTTATAATCCCATTTGAGTCGGTGCTTCTTCCAGACTCTCAACAAAGAATCTCTAAGTATATGGCTTTTAAATACTTTATCCACTTTGTTGTCATAAAATAAGTAGGCATGCCATCCAAATTCCAAATCAAAACTTTCTGCATTCAATATTCCAGTCTTTTTTCCTCCAAACCAATCACTTGTTAAAGTCAAAGCTGCTGCATCATAATATAACTGTAGGTTTGGAAGTTTAAGACCTCCCCTTTCTGGAACATCTTGCATAATTTTCATTTTCACTCTCGGCTTTTTCTCGTTCCAGACAAACTTATTCACTCCAGTTTGCCACAATTTCAATTGTTTATCACTATTAAGCACCGGAATCATTTGAAACAAAAAAAGAAATCTTGGCAAAATATTCATCTTAATTGCTGCTATTCTTCCAAGTAGAGACAGCTGCAGTTTTTTCCAAGTCTCCATGTCTTTCTGCACCTCTCTCCACAACACCTCATAATTATTTTGAAACAATTTTGTGTTTGATTCTGCAACCTGAACTCCTAGATATTTTACCTTTGGTACAATCTCAAAACCTGCCCTTCTTTCAAGCTCGTGTTTACGATCTTGAGTCATATTTTTAACTATCATCTTTGTTTTTTTCTGGTTCAGTCTAAAACCTGAAACTTTACCATAGTCTTGTATAATGTCCTTCATCTGGATTATTGATTCCATTGGATGTGTTAGGGTAACAACCAGATCATCTGCAAATGCCTTTATTCTGTAGTCCTCTTGCCTTATCATTATACCTTTCAAGATATTAGAGTCCCGTATTGTATTTAACAAGACTTCTAATGTTAAAATAAATAGAAGTGGGGACAACGGACATCCCGGTCTTGTTCCTTTTTCGATTTTAAACTCTGTTGTCAAACTTCCATTGATAATAATCTGTGCCTTTTGCTCTTGATAAATTGCTGAAACCGCCTGTATAAATTGGTCCCCAAAGTCCATCTTTTTTAAAGTCTTTAATAGAAAATTCCAATCCACTCTATCAAAGGCCTTCTCTGCATCCAAGAAGACCAGCACTGCAGGGATCTGTTTATTCTTCTCAAGATATTCCAATAAATCTATTACTTGCCTTACATTGTCCTTCATGTATCTACCCTCGATAAATCCCGCTTGATCATCATGAATCACCTTTTGAATTACTGGCATCAATCTGTTGGCTAATACTTTTGCATAAATTTTATAATCCGTATTCAGAAGAGATATTGGTCTATAATTCTCCGTTTTTTTAGGACCTGCTTGCTCTTTTGGTATCAAAGAAATATAAGCTGTTGTCCATGATGGGGGTATTTTTCCCCCTTGTTGTATATTACAAAATAAGTCTCTCAGTTGTTCCACCATTTCTGCCTGCAAAGTTTTATAGTACACTGCGGTCAGACCATCCGTTCCAGGAGCTTTAGCTGTTTTTAGTTGTTTAATTGCTGCTATTATCTCCTCCTCTGTTATAGGATAATTCATTCTTTCCTTTTGTTGACCAGTAATTTTTATAACTCTTTTATTATCTAAATATTTTTCTATAAGTCCATTCTGCACCTCCTCTTTAGCATATAATTTAGTGTAGTAGTCGAGAAAAGCTTCTTTAATTAATTTCTGTTGGAAAATTTCTTTCCCTCCAATATCGATACTATCAATAGTCCGTATACTCTGTTTTTTCCTCAGTGTGTAGGCCAACCACCTGCCCGGTTTATTGGCATTGCAGAATGTATTGTGCTTCGCATATTGTAAATTTGTTGCAACTTGTTCCGCCATAAGCATTTGGAATTGATCTTTCAAAAGTTTTATAACACCACGTATTCTTTCATCTGTTGGGTTTTTAATAAGTAACTGTTCTTTATTCTTTATTTCTGCTTCCAATTCAAGTCTTTTCTTTTGTCGAATCAATCTGTGTTTAGAGTTCATATAAATAAGCACCCCTCTCATATAAGCCTTGCTTGCATCCCACACAGTTTCCATTGGAGTGCCTTTATTCAGATTCATTTCAAAAAACTCTTTCAAGTGCTTTTTAAGTTCTATTATATTTTTTTCATATCTGAACAAGTTTTCATTTAATCTCCAAGAGCGTCTCTCAGTCTTACTTATCTCAATTTCTATCCATACTGGGCTATGGTCAGTCAAAGTTCTTGGCAAAATCTTTGTTCTTTTTGTCCTGACAAGTAAATCATCTGACAACAAAATGAAATCAATCCTAGAGAAGGATCTATGTCTATCAGAAAAAAAAGTATAATCCAGTTCTTTTGGGTTGTGTATTCTCCAAATATCTTTTATTTCCAAGTCTTCTTTCATATCAAAAAAAGTCTGTGGTAATCTAATCCTTGACTTCGCCAGAGTCTTTTTATCTAATTTAGAATCAATTACTCCATTCCAGTCTCCCATAATTAAAATAGATCTATAATCCCATTGTAGTATTTTAGTATGTAGCATTTTGTAAAAGTGGTCCTGTTGTTGATTGGGAGCATAAATTCCAATCAAAAGAATTTGGCCATTTGCTGAAAGTAGTTCAATTGCTACAAACCTACCATCTTGATCTGCTTCTATAAGTTTGGCTGTTAATTTTTTATTTACATAAATAACCACACCATTCTTTTTTTGGTTAGTTGAAGATATAAAGTGTGTTCCTAATTTGGAATTTTTCAAATAGTTTTGATCTTGAACTGTAATATGCGTTTCTTGTAAACAAATTATATCATTATTAAATTGTTTCAAATATGCAAATCCTTTCTTCCTTTTCTGTGCTGAGTTCAACCCATTCACATTCCAAGATAAGCATTTAATCATCATCATTATCTTTCTGGAGCAAAGAGCAGAATAACCGGATGTCTTCCGGAATCTTCGATCCTGCATTCCCCATGTCTCCAGTCTCTTGTGTAGTACTCTTAGCTCCCTTTTTATCTTGTCTTTCCTGTTGTTGTTTTTCTTTAAGTTGCTTGGATTTTGCTCGGGTTATACGCTGATCCTTAACTTCAGCCATCCAGACCGGCTCCAGAATTGGAGAAGATTCCAACAAAGGCTCATCCAAAAAACCTCCTTCAGCGCCCTTCAATTCCTCTGATTCCTGCTTAGACTGTTCTTGCGGTTCTTGTTGAAGTTGCTTCTTATCACTCTCCTTAATCTCCAGAACTGTAGATGTACGTGGAGATGGTGTTCTTTCTTTAAAGATGTTAGTGTAAAATTGCTCCGCCTTCTCCACAGTATTCAAACGATATCTTTCTCCCTTATATCTCAGAATTATACCAGTTGGAGCATCCCACCGAAATGGTATCTGACAGTTTTGCAATTCTTTAACAAGAAAGCCAAAGTCTTTTCTGGATTTCAACATTTTAGGTGGTAGCTCTTTGTAGACTGTAATTTGCGAACCCCCCACTTGCACGGAGGTATGAAAAGATTTTTGCAGGATATCATTTCTTATTGCTCTATCCGTAAAATATATGACCACATCTCTAGGCAATTGTCTTTGTCTGGCCACCCAGGAATTCACTCTGTAAATTTTGTCTATTTTGTAAAAAACCATATCAGGATTAATTTTTAGAATCACAGCTAAGGCCTCAGCACAGACCTGTCTCAAATCTTGTCTGTCCTCTTCTCTAATTCCTCGAAGCCGTATAGCGAATTCCATTGCCCTGAATTGCATCATAACAATTTCATTTTCAACTCTCTGCATTTTATCATCAACAACAAAAAATTTGTGATCATTATCTTTCATCTTAACATTAACTTCTGATTTAAATTCATCCACTTTTGAATCAACTTTAATAATAAATTCTGCCAGGCCAGATGCCACATCTGATATTTTTTTGGTCACCTTATTTTGATTCTGTTTCATTTCCTGCATAATTTCCTGTTGAAACTTTTGAAGTTTATCATCTATTTCCTGTTGGGCTTTTTGAAATTTATCATCCAAAATTTTTGAAATAAATTCTTTTAAATCTCCCATATCAAAATCTTTTTTCTGAGTTTGTAACTGTTCAGCAGGAGAAATCTGTGTTTCATGTTTGCGTGTGGGGGATTCCCCCCCCCCGATGGCTTGCCTTCCTGCTTCTTTGAGGCCATCCTGCCACGTAAGCAAGTTTTTCTGAAGAGGGAAGTTCCTTTTCCTCTCCCACCTCCACAAAGCCTTCTAAAAAGGTCCCCCAGATTTAATCAAATCAAAATTGTCGTGTATGTACCCTAATGTTCAGCCTAAATGTTGGAGATGTGATTGTTCAGATGCTACATATTATCATGTTTGGTGGACTTGCAAGAAAGTTAAGGCTTTTTGGATAAAAATTTGGTGGGTTATGCAGAATGTTTTGAAGAAAAAAATTCAATTTTCTCCACAATTGTTTTTATTGGGTATAGTTAAGGGTTTTACATTGGGTGAAACAAAATTGATATTGTACATGATAACAGCAGCAAGATTGTTGATAGGTAAATACTGGAAAAATGAAGCACTGCCCACGATTGAGGAATGGACTTTGAAGATGGCCAGTTTTGCAGAGATGGCGAAGATTTCAGCATATCTAAAAGATTGTTCACAAGAGACTTATGAATGGGAATGGAAAAAGTGGATAGATTATGTTCAGAACAAATATCAAACTAGGAAGTATCAAATAGCTTTTATTTGAAAATGTTATATTAAGATAGAAATATTTTAATGTAATGAAGATGAAAATTTATAAGAGGGAGGGAGGGGTTCAAGTTTTATATACAAAGGAGGGTTTTTCCTTTTACCTGATATGAGTATATTGTGTGGAAGTCTGGGGGGGAGGGGAGGGTTAGGGTGGGTTAGGGAGGTTGGGAAGTTTGGGGTGGGTTGAGGGGGGGGAAAGGGGTGAAAATGTAATTGTAAAACTTTTGCAATAAAAAAAAAAACTGTGGTGATGCAAAGTCAAGTATTAAAAAGGGAGAAATTTTTTCTCTTGTTTCTATTGTTGCAACCGAAGCAACTTTGTAGCAACTTATTAACTTTGTAACAAAGCAAGATGACTTCACCAATCCACACTCGCTGATTCGGTCACTCTAATGCTGAGCGCCATATTTTTTCAAGTCACTTTCATTCATTCACATTTAAAGTTACATTTTAAACTTTCCATAGCCCCTTTGTTGTTCAGCTGCTGTTTTAAGGCTAGGGGTCTTATAGTTAATAATATTGCTCTAAGCGTTGTTACAAGCCTGGGTTGGTTGTCACTCACCTGGCTTCAAAATGCTCCATTTCCATCCACTTTCCTCCTGCACATCTCTTAGCCCGGTTGTCCCAGCTTCGTGGCAGCTGCCATGGCTGCCGCCACCCGCCGCCGACTCACAGAGGGTTCCCTCTGACCTCTGAGGAACTTGCCTGTTCCTCTTGGTTGTCCGAGGCACCCCTCCTTTCCCCCTGTCCCTGCAGGACGGTTCCGGTCTGAAGACCCATAGGCGGCGGTTCGGCAGCCGGGGTTTTCGCGGAGCTCATCAGAGACAGTCAGTGCCCCGACTGTCTCGCCGCAACGCCAAACCGGAAGTCCTGTACTGATTGGAATATTTTTGAAGATACCTCTGCAGACCTGGATGAACTCATAGATACTGTAACATCATATGTCAGCTTCTGTGAAGACCTATGTGTACCAACCAGGAACTTGTGAATATACAGTAACAACAAACCTTGGTTCACAGCTAAACCCCATTCCAAAGAGGAAGCCTACAGAAAAGGTGATAAAATGCTGTACAATCAGGCCAGAAATGTATTAACAAGGGAGATCAGAGCAGCAAAAAGAAGCTACTCTGAAAAGCTAAAGAATCAGTTCTCAACAAATTAACCAGAAAACCTGTGGAAAACTCTTAGAAATATCACCGGCTACGGCAAACCTCCTTCCCAGGCTGAAGGAAATAAACAACTGGCAGATGACCTGAACGAGTTTTACTGCAGGTTTGAAAGGAAACTACAGCCACCTATCGCCACAACCCCCATCTCAGACACACCAACAGCGAAGCCTCCTACAACTGACCCAATCCCATTGGGTTCACAACCCCTAGTGATCACAGAAAAGGAAGTGCAAGACCTATTTCACAGACAAAAGCCAGGAAAAGCTCCAGGCCCAGACAAGATAACTCCTTCTTGCTGAAAAGTCTGTGCTGACCAATTGGCCCCCATCTTCACCCGAATCTTCAATAAATCGCTAGAGATGTGCTGTGTTCCTTCTTGCTTCAAATGCTCTACTATCATCCCAGTGCTGAAGAAGCCCACCATCAAGGAACTGAATGACTACAGACCAGTTGCTCTAACATCTGTAGTCATGAAAACCTTTGAAAGGCTAGTGCTGTCCCACTTGAAAACCATCACGGATCCGCTGTTAGACCCCTTGCAATTTGCATACCGAGCAAATAGATCAACAGAAGATGCTGTTAATATGGCTCTGCACTACATCAGACAACATCTTGAATCTCCGAAGACCTACGCAAGGGTCCTCTTTGTAGACTTTAGTTCAGCATTCAATACCATCATTCCAGACACCCTTCTAACTAAGCTAAACCAGCTACAGGTACCTGAACACACTTGTAAGTGGATCATAAGCTTCCTAACAAACAGGAAGCAGCAGGTGAAGCTAAGCAGAATCACAGCAGATACCTGTACAATTAGCACAGGGGCCTCCCAAGGCTGTGTGCTCTCCCCACATCTCTCTGTATACCAATGACTGCATCTCTAACGATCCATATGTTAAACTACTGAAGTTCGCAGATGACACAACAGTGATCGGTCTCATTCGAGACAATGATGAATCCGCATACAGATGGGAGGTTGAACAACTAGCCTTGTGATGTGACCGGAACAATCTGGAACTGAACACACTCAAAACTGTAGAAATGGTGGTAGACTTTAGGAGAAACCCTTCCATACTTCCACCTCTTACAATACTAGACTCTTGTATTGTATTAGGGGCGGGGGAGTAGCGGTTATTATTAGAGAAGGCCTTAGGCAGAGGGAGACCACTGTACCTCAGACAGCTGGTTGTGAGTCCCTCCTTGTGAAGTGGGGCCACGGGGTTCAGATGGGTTTGCTGATCACGTACCTGGCTCCCTGCCATGTGGCGGCAGCCCTGCCCGAGCTACTCAACGTTATTGCCGCGGTGGCGGTTGATACCCCCAGACCTATGGTCATGGGGGATTTCAACCTGCCATCCGTGGGTGAGGCGTCTGAGGTGGCTCGGGAGTTCATGGCTTCCATGACGGCCATGGACCTGACCCAACTAATTCATGGCCCTACGCACACTGGGGGAAACACACTGGACTTGGTTTTTGTCTCTGGACAGTGGTTGAGTGATCTCGAGATAGGGGATATAGTCATCGAGCCCTTGTCATGGTCAGATCACTCGCTCCTTCGCCTTGACCTTCAAACCGCAGCACCCCGCTGCAGGGAGGCGGAACTGGTAAGATGGTACCGCCCCAGGCGCCTGATGGAACCTGATAGGTTCCAGATGGAGCTTGGGCCAATCCCGGAGGTTCTGGCTCACGCCTCGTCTGGGGACCTAGTGGCCGCCTGGGATAGGGCGGCTGCTGGAGCCCTGGACCGAGTTGTGCCTTTGTGGCCTCTGACCCGGCGCCGATCTCACCTGGCTCCTTGGTTTACCGAGGAGCTGAGGGAGATGAAGCGACAGAAAAGACGCCTAGAGAGCTGTTGGAGGGCTAGTCTTTCTGAATCTGACAGAACACTGGTAAGATCTCATATTAGGAGTTACCTAGTGGCGATAAAAGCAGCAAAATGTACTCATTTTACTGCTCTTATTGCATCATCAGATAATCGCCCGGCCGCCCTGTTTAGGGTGACCCACTCCCTGCTCCACCAGGAAGCGCGGGAGGACCCCTTGGAGGGAAGAGCCAAGGATTTTGTTCAGTATCTGTATGACAAAATCACTCAGATTCGGGCAGGTCTGGACTCTGAAGGGATAGATCCAGCGAGGGTGACAGAGGCAGGTCTTGAGACTGTTATCTGGGATGAGTTTGATCCTGTGACTCCAGATGACGTGGACAGGATTCTGGGTAGATTGAACGCGACCACATGTTTGTTGGACCCGTGCCCCTCCTGGTTAGTGCTGGCTTCCCGGGAGGTGACGCGAGGCTGGCTCCAGGGGATTATAAATGCTTCGTTGGGTGAGGGTGTCTTCCCCACCACCCTGAAAGAGGCGGTGGTAAGGCCCCTCCTCAAGAAGCCTTCTCTGGACCCGGCAGTATTGGCTAATTATCGTCCAGTCTCCAACCTTTGCTTCGTTGCGAAGGTTGTTGAGAGTGTGGTTGCGCGACAGCTTCCCCAGTACCTGGATGAAGTGTCATATCTAGATCCATTTCAGTTGGACTTCAGGCCTGGGTACAGCATGGAAACGGCATTGGTCGCGTTGGTTGATGATCTCTGGAGGGCTCGGGACAGGGGTTATTCCTCTGTCCTGGTCCTGTTAGACCTCTCAGCGGCTTTTGATACCATCGACCATGGTATCATGCTGCACTGGCTGGAAGGGTTGGGGGTGGGAGGCACCGTTTTATGGTGGTTCTCCTCCTTTCTCTCTGACCGGTCGCAGTCTGTGTTGACAGGGGGGCAGAGATCGACCCTGAGGCCCCTTATATGTGGGGTGCCGCAGGGATCGGTCCTCTCGCCCCTTTTGTTCAACATTTATGTAAAGCCGCTGGGCGAGATCATCCATGGTTTCGGGGTGAAGTACCATCTGTATGCTGACGACACCCAGCTGTACATCTCCACCCCGGACCACCCCAACGATGCCCTTGAAGTGATGTCCCAGTGCCTGGAGGCCGTACAGATCTGGATGGGGAGAAACGGGCTCAGGCTCAACCCATCCAAGACCGAGTGGCTGTGGTTTCCGACGTCCTGATATAGTCAGCTGGCGCCATCGCTGGCTATTGGGGGCGAATCATTGGCCCCCACTGAAAGGGCTCGTAACTTGGGCGTCCTCCTGGATTCACGTCTGTCTTTAGAAGAACACTTGACGGCCGTGACCGGGAGGATTTTTTATCAGGTTCGCCTGATTCGCCAATTGCGTCCCTTTCTAGATCGGGACTCGTTACACACAGTCACTCATGCCCTCGTCACCTCTCGTCTGGACTATTGTAACGCTCTCTACATGGGGCTCCCCTTGAGGTGCACCCGGAGGCTCCAACTGGCGCAGAGTGCGGTCGCGCGGGTGGTTATGGGAGCAACGTGGAGCTCCCATGTAACACCTCTCCTGCGCGAGCTGCACTGGCTCCCGGTGGTCTTCCGGGTGCGCTTCAAGGTTCTGGTTACCACTTTTAAAGCGCTCCATGGCTTAGGACCTGGTTACTTACGGGACCGCCTACTACCATCAATAGCCTCCCACTGACCAGTACGCTCCCACAGAGAGGGGCTCCTCCAGGTGCCGTCGGCCAAACAATGTCGGCTGTCGGCCCCTAGGGGGAGAGCCTTCACTCTGGGGGCACCGACGATCTGGAATGAGCTCCCCCCAGAGATACGGAGGATTCCGGATCTGCGCACCTTCCGCCGCGAGCTGAAGACGCTTTTATTTCATCAAGCTGGCCTCGCCTAAATCTTCTCTCTTTTAAGTGTAAATTTTAAATTTTTACTGTATTTTAAAATATGGGTATTTTAAATTATGGGTATCAATTCAGCCAAATTTATTTAATTCATTTTATTTGATTTTAAATTTTGTATATCTATGTGTTTTATTTCATGGCTGTGCACCGTCCTGAGTCCTTCGGGAGTAGGGCGGTATAGAAATTCAATAAAAACTAAAAAAAAACACAGTATCAACAGTAGAGACCTTCAAATTTCTAGGTTCTACCATATTGCAAGATCTAAAATGGACAGCTAACATCAAAAACGTCATCAAAAAAGCACAACAAAGAATGTTCTTTCTGAGCCAACTCAGAAAGCTCAAACTGCCCAAGGAGCTGCTGATACAGTTCTACAGAGGAATTATTGAGTCTGTCATCTGCACCTCTATAACTGTCTGGTTTGGTTCTGCAACCCAACAAGACAGACACAGACTTCAGAGGATAATTAGAATTGCAGAAAAAACAATTGCTACCAACCTGCCTTTCATTGAGGACCTGTATACTGCAAAAAGTCAAAAAGAGGGCTGTGAAAATATTTACAGACCCCTTGCATCCTGGACATAAACTGTTTCAACTCCTACCCTCAAAACGACGCTATAGAGCACTGCACACCAGAACAACTAAGAACAGTTTTTTCCCGAACGCCATCACTCTGCTAAACAAATAATTCCCTCAACACTGTCAAACTATTTACTAAATCTGCACTACTATTAATCTTCTCATTGTTCCCATCACCCATCTCCTTCCACTTATGACTGTATGACTGTAACTTTGTTGCTTGTATCCTTACGATTTATATTGATAGTTTCCTGATTGCTTATTTGTACCCTATGACTATCATTAAGTGTTGTACCTTATGATTCTTGATGAACGTATCTTTTCTTTTATGTACACTGAGAGCATATGCACCAAGACAAATTCCTTGTGTGTCCAATCACACTTGGCCAATAAAAAATTCTATTCTATTCTATTCTATTCTATTCTATTCTATTCTATTCTATTCTATTCTATTCATAAGAATTAGGTCTAGTATAGCTTTTCCTCTAGTTCCCTCCTCTCTCTTTTGGATGACAAAGTTGTCAGCTAGGTTGTTTAGGAATCTATTTGATCTCCCACTTGCTGCAGAGTTTGTCGCCCAGTTGATATTGGGGTAGTTAAAGTCTCCCATTACTACTGTGGTATATTTCCTACATACATTTGTTAATTGTTTAGCAAAAAGTTCATCTATTTCTTCTGCTAGGTTGGGTGGCCTGTAGTATATGCCTAGAGCAATGTCATTTTTCCCCCTTTTATATTGACCCATATGGATTCTAGGAGGTTTTCATCCTTGGTTTTGTGTATTTCTGTAGAGATGTAGTGATATTTTATATATAATGCAACTCCACCTTCTCTTTTGTTAGGTCTGTTTCTTTTGAATAGTTTGTATCCTTCCATCAGTACATTCCAGTCATGAGTTTCATCCCACAATGTTTCAGTAATGGCAACTATTATATCATATTTACCTTCATGTACTAGTACTTCAAGTTCACCCTGTTTGTTCCCTAAACTTTGAGTTTTCATGTACAGGTATTTGAATCCTTTATGGGCCTTGGGTATGTTTCTTATATCTCCTATTTTGTAACTGGGTTTTCCATCCATTCCATCATGCTTCATTGTGTTTTTCCTTTTTTCTTCTTCTTCTTCTTTCTCTTTACTCCCTACCTCCTTATATGATTGGTTATTTAGTGGTGTTTGCTTGGAGTTAGGTTCTAAAGGTCTTGAAGATTGCCCCCCTCCCACCTCAATTTTTGTTTAAAGCCCTTCTGATAAGATGAGCCAGTTGCTTTCCGAATATATTATCTCCAGTTCTTGTGAGGTTCACTCCATTACTTGCCAGTAGTCCTTCATGTAGGTAACACAGACCATGGTCTAGGAAACCAAAGTTCTCTTGAGGACACAAGTTTTTAAGTCAGTGGTTCGTTTCTAAAATCCTTTGCTCCCTCATTGTCTCAGCCTGGCTAAGCCAAGCCTGTGCGGGTATACAAAAAAGCCAGGATCCGACTTCAGTGATGCAGAGCTTTAATGTTGCTACAAGCCCGGCCCCAGCTCAGACCAAGCCACAATGTGAATTAAAGGCAGCGCTTACAACTACCGCCTCTCGGCGCCCTTTTAACAAAGTGTACAAGACACCCACCCCAGCAAACCGGCATCCGGCACCCAAAAGCCCTTCCCCTCACAGCTGTTCAGTGGTGGTTTGAATGGCCCACCTGGCACGGCTCTCCAATACTGGCCATGATGTCACCCACTCAGCTCACCTCCATGCCGTCACCCACACCCGTCGGGACCGTTGTGGTGCCACAGCCCGAATGCTTGTCCAGTAATTGCTGCCATGCCGTTCTGTTCCTCCCACCACCATAAGCTTCTGCCACTGCTCTTCCCGCTTCCCCCCAGATGTGTGTCAAGCCCTGAACTGGGGCTCGACAGGCGGTGTACCACGTTGTTGTAGGCTACCTCAGCAAAGGGTAGCAGGCCTGACCAGTCTGATTGCTGGTATGAGACGTAACATCTCAGGTAGTGTTCCACCATAGCATTAGTCTTTTCGGCCACTCCATTGGTGCTAGGGTGAGACGCTGAGCTTAACCCCTGTGACGACCCTATCAACTGTATGAAGGCCCTCCAGAACCTGGCGGTAAACTACACCCCCCTATCTGAGACAATGCAACATGGCACCCCATGCAGGCAATAGATGTGTTGGATAAACAGTTTTGCCAACCGTTGTGCCGATGGTATCCCGCTGCAAGGCACGAAGTGGGCTTGTTTCGAAAAGAAGTCTATCACTGTCCATATCACTGTATGACTGCTGCTGTCCGGGAGGTTGATAATGAAATCCATGGCAATTTCATCCCATGGCTGACCTGGATCGGCCACTGGTTGTAATAAGCCAAGTGGTTTGCCCGGCCACAGTTTATTTAATGCGCATACCGGACAGGTCTTTACATAGGTTTCGATCTCCACCCGCATCTGTGGCCACCAAAACTGTCGCCTTGCCAAATGTAATGTTTTAAGAAAGCCGAAGTAACCGGCCAACTTGACATCATGGCACCGCTTCAGCACTGGAGGCCGGAGGCCTGTGGGAACATACAGCCTGTCTCCCTTCCAGGCAAGTCCCTCCCTATGGGTCAGCAACTCTTTTATTTTCCGACAACCAAGGGTCCGTTAACAAGGCACTGCACAAATCATCATGCCATGGAATAACCGGAGCCTCGTTCGTAACGAGTCTTACCGGATGACTAGGAGGGATAATGGCCTGTACTACCTCTTCCCGTCTGCCGTTATACTGGGGCATATGGGATAGGGCATCGGCCAAAAAGTTCTTTCTTGCCGTTACGTACTTCAACTTGAAGGTAAATCGTTGGAAGTACTGCGCCCACAGGTTTTTGTGGTCTGTCCACACTTCAAATGGTTGCCTTGCACCCTCAAGCAGGTGCTGCCATGTTAGGAGTGCCCACCTCACCACGAAAGCCTCCTTCTCCCAAATCACCCAGCCTCGTTCCGTCAGCGTGAGCTTTTGGGATGTATAGGCACAAGGTTGCAACCTACTCTGGTTGTTCTTTTGTAACAGGATGGCACCCACAGCCACATCGCTTGCATCCACCTGTACTATAAAGGATTGTGTCGGATTGGGGTGTTTCAGAACTGGTTCATGGGCAAAAAGTGCTTTTAGCTCTTCAAACGCTCGCTGGCATTCGAGGGTCCAGTTCAACGCCTGGCCTGGTCTGGGTTTCGTGATGGCGGGTTTGGTATGCAGGGCAACGCCACCCGAGCAAATGATGGAATAAATTGCCGATAAAAATTGGCAAAACCAAGGAAACTTTGCAGCTGTTTCCTTGTCCTCGGTGCTTGCCATTCCAACACCGCCTGGACCTTTTTTTTTTTCTGAAAAAAGTTTTTTATTTTTATTTTTCATCAACATGTTTAAATGTACAGTCTTTTATCCATCCTTATACATTGTTCGTTCATCTTCTTCTTTAACTTCCATTAGGTAATTAATTAATTATTTGTTCAGGTCTGCTCTTTTACCATTTCCTTCTTTTGTTTTACTACAACCTTTCCTTTTTCCCTTTCCTTCTTTCTCCTCCTTTCTTTCTTCTTTCCTCATTCCTCCTTTCCTTTCCTTTCCTTCCTTTCCTCTTTCCCCTCTCCTCTCTTCTTCCTCCCCTTCTTACCCTCTCTCCTGCTCTTCTTTCTCCTTCCTTCTTCCTCTCCTTTTCCCATTCTTCTTTTCTCTTCTTCTCACCTCCCAACTCCCCTACTTTCCCCTCTCTACTCCTCCCCTCTTTTCCATTCCTTTGTTTCCTTTTTTAATACAATCTGAGATGGTATTCGAGCAGACCCGATTTCTATTTACATACATCTTCATTTCCAATTTCATTTTTTACTTTACTATTATTCCTCTAGTATTCCTGTACATTTTTTAATCAATCCATGTATCATCTGGGTATAACATTTGTGCTATCATCTTCAAAGTTTACCATTATTTCTTAAAATATATATTTATCTTTCCTTCTTTCATTTACTTTTAATATACTACAACATATTCATCTCAAAGTTCTTGTCTTTATCCTGTTTATTATCTATACTCACTTTCTATCCATTGATAAAATTTTCCCCAAATGTTGTAATACTCCGATTCTGTTTTCCCTTTAATTGCCAACGTCAACCTATTCATTTCTGCACATTCCAATATTTTCTTAATTACCTCTCCTTTTGTAGGGATTTTTTCTATTTTCCACTTTTGTGCAAATATCATTCTTGCCACCGTTATGATATGTATTATTAAATATATATGTTCTTTACTATACTTTTCTGAAAAAATACCCAACAGAAACAATTCTGGTTTTAAATCAATATGTTGCTGTGTCATCTTCTCTAGCCATATTCTAAGTCTTGCCCAATATTTTCTTGCTTCTGGACATGTCCACCACATATGATAATATGATCCCGGTATCTGATGACATTTCCAACATTTAGCTGATTTATCTTTGAACATTTTTGCCAATCTCTCTGGTGACATGTGCCATCTATAAAACATTTTATACAGATTCTCTTTGTATGCTGTGGCCATTGTTAATTTATAATTTCTTTCCCATAGTTGTTGCCATTTATCTAGCTCAATCGTATAGCCAAAATTTTTTGCCCATGCTATCATTGTTCCTTTCACTTGTTCTTCTTCCAACTTCACTTCCAATAAGTAACTATACAGTCTTCTGATCATTTTTTCCTCAGTTCTTGTGAGTATCTCATCCAATGTTGTCATTTCCAAATAAAAACCATCTAATTTTGCATCTTTCCCATATCTCGCTTGTATTTGCAACTGAGTATACCACTCCATTTCAATCCCTAGTTCCTCTAATTCTTGTCTTGTTTTCAGTTCCCCTGTTGCTGATAAGATATCTTTATATCTTATAATATTTCTCATATTCATAAGGTTTGGGTATACAAATGCTTCCACTGTTGAAAGCCATATTGGTATTTTCAAATAATGTTTCTCTCTAATTCTTTCCCACACTAATAATAATGCATTCCTCACATAATGTCTTTGGAAATAACTATGCATTTTGTTCTTCCCATACCAAAAAAAGCGTGCCAACCCAGTTGTAAATCATGTCCCTCTAAAGTTAATAATATTATATTTCTCAACACAATCCATTCCTTTATCCAAGTTAATGCTGCTGCTTGATAATATAATTCCCAATTTGGTAATCCAAAACCCCCTCTTAATCTTGCATCCTGTAACATTTTCATGCTAATCCTCGCTTTTTTCCCCTGCCATATAAATTTCAATATCATTTTATTCAAATTTTCAAAGTATTTCTTTTCCACTTTCATTGGTATTGTCTGAAATAAGAACAGCAGCCTAGGTAATATATTCATCTTAATTACTGCTATTCTTCCCATTAGTGATAATTGCAGTTTTCCCCATTTTCCCAAGTCTGTTACTATCTGATTTTTCAGCTTATAATAATCATCTTCTTTAATCGTTGCACACTTTGCTGTTAATTGTATTCCCAAATACCTTACTTTTTTAGTAATCTGGATATCTAGTTTCTCCATTAATTCTCTTTTCTGTTTCTCTGTAATATTTTTCACCAATATCTTTGTTTTATCTTTATTAATTTTCAATTCTGCCACTTCTCCATATCTCTCTATTTGTTCTATTAATTTAGGACCTACTTCTAATGGTTCCTCTAATATAAACACTAAATCGTCCGCAAATGCTTGTAATTTATACTCTTCTTTTTTAATTTGTGTCCCCCTTATCTCTCTATTTTGTCTTATATTTCTAATTAACACCTCTAGTGTCAACACAAATAACAATGGGGATAGAGAACATCCTTGTCTTGTTCCTTTCATAATATTAACTTTCTCTGTCATATCTCCATTTATTATTACCTTTGCTAATTGTTTACTATAAATTGTCTCAATCATCTTTATGAATCTTCCCCCAAACTCCATAATCTGTAGTTGCTTCATCATAAATTTCCAATTCACATTATCAAAAGCTTTTTGCCTATCTAAAAACATCAATGCCATTTGTTTTTCTGGATGTGCCTCATAATATTCTAAAACATTCAAGATCATTCTCATATTATCTCTAATTTGCCTCTTTGGTAAAAAACAATTTTGGTCTACAAATTTACAAATGTACAAATTCATTTAACAACCTCTTCAATCTATTCACCATTATTGATGCAAATATTTTGTAATCCACGTTTAACAAAGATATCGGTCTATAGTTTTTAATTTGTTGTAAGTCTGTATCATCCTTCGGTATAAGCGTAATATACGCCTCCCTCCATGAGTCAGGTATTTTTGCATTCACTAGAAGGTCATTAAATATTTCCAGTAATATATTTCTGAGTACATCTTAAAATGTTTTATACAGTTCTGCTGGTAATCCATCTGGACCTGGTGTTTTACCATTTTTTTGTTTTTTGATTCCTTCTATCATCTCCATCGTCGTTATCCTTCCCTCTAAAGCTTCCTTATACTCTTCTGGTATTTTTGGTTGTTCAGATTTTTCTAAATATTGCTTAATCTTCTCTTCTGATGTTATCTCTTGTTCATAAAGCTTCTTGTAGTATTTCTGTACCACTTTTTTCTTTTCCACATTTTGATAACATAGCTGTCCTTCTTCATCTATTAGTTGATTGAACAATTTCTTCTCCTTCTCCTTTTTCATTCTTTATGACAACCATCTACCTGGCTTATTAGCATTTTCAAAAAAAGTTTTGTTTAGACATCTTTATTTTATAAGCCAAATCTTCTTTTTCAATTAAATTCATTTCATGTTTCTTTTCTTTTTTTTTAATTTGATTTATATATCTTCAAATCCATTTGCTTTTTGATCCTCTTATTTTGCGTATTTTTTTGTAGTTCCATCTCCAAGTTCTTATATTCTTCTTCCAATTTTTTCTGTGTATATCTTTTCTTTTTGTTTCTTTTTCTCACATAAGTCATTGCCAATCCTTGGATGTATGCTTTTGCTGTGTCCCATACGTTTTGTAGTGAAGTATCTGTCAGGGCATTGATTAATCCCATGTTTGGCTCTGAGACAAATCACCCTGGTTAGAGGATGGATCGAGGTTTATTCCTTGTTGCAATATTCTGAAAAGAAAAACCCGAAGAAAAGTTCTATGAGTTAAAACTCATTTATTTGTTTTAAAGAAAATAAAACACCTCACTAACTAAGAAAGATAATTGCTACATTTTGAAAGTAAATCGGGCCAGCTGCCTTTCAGCAACCGGCAGTCGTGGCAAGAGAACAAAGGGAAGAAGTGTGTGAAAGGAATGTGGGTGGATGGACATGCGTAGTAGCTTTTGATAACAATTCTTGGCAAGGTACGTAAAGTCTGATAGTCCAGAAATATGAAGCTCAGCTGGTAAATAAAATAACACAGTGACATTCCCCTTCTTTTGCCAGTTGAGCAAATATCAGTACATCATCAAATAAGGCACATCTTCTTACGCAGATACTCATGTTGAGCTTCTGGGAGTGGTTTGTTGAGCATATCAGCAATTTGATCATGTGTAGATACATATTGCATTTTGACAAAACCTTTTTTCACTAAATGTTTTATGTTTTGATAACGGATGTCAATGTGTCTGGACCTAGAACCTGTGAAATGTGATTCAGAAATATAAACCACCGATTCATTGCCTTCCATCACTGTGATCGGTCGGATCGGGTGTGTCCAGATATCTGTGACTAAAGCATCAAACCAAGTTAGAGAATTACATGCATCTGAAACACAAGCATATTCAGCTTCAGTAGATGAAGAAAAAAAAATTATGTTTACGTACTTCCCAATAAACAGGACATCCATTTAAGAACATCATATAACCTGAAGTACTTTTACGTGATTTCTTATCACTTGCCCAATCAGAATCTGCATAACAACTTAATTCTGCATAATCAGTATGTGTTGGTTCTAATAATAACTTCATGTGTTTAGTGTATTTTAGGTATCTCAGTAATTTCTTAATACATGTCCAATGAAACTGCTTTGCCTTACCTACGTGTCGAGATAAAAGATTGACACTAAGTGCAATGTCGGGTCTGGTCCAACTACTAATGTATAACAGTGACCCAATGACTGAACGATAAAGTGTTTGATCCTCGAACTCAGGACTTGCTTCTTGTGTCAAGTTGTGAAAATCTGTTTGCATGGGTGTCTTTGTTGTGTTAGCATCTTTCATGTTGCAATGATGCAAAACTTGTTCAATTTTATCTTCTTGTGAAAGACTAAACCCCTTCTGTGTTTTTTCAATCTGAACACCTAAATAAGTGCTAATGTGACCCAATGATTTCAATGTGAAGTATCTCTGCAAAGCTTTGGCAAAAATTTCACTCATTTGCTTATTTGGACCAATATAAACAATATCATCAACATAAACAAGAACTATCTCATATGCATTGTTAGATCTTTTTGTGAACACGCACTCATCAGTTTCAGACTTAATAAAGCCCATTGAATTTAGTTTGTCAGTAAGACATAAGTACCACATTAAACCAGATTGTTTCAGACCATAAAGACTTTTGTTTAGGAACCAGGTATCCCCTTCTTGCTGTTGGAATCCTGGAGGACTTCTCACGTAGATCTCTTCGTCTAGGTCTGCATGTAGATAAGCCGTGTCAACATCAAACTGGAAAACTTCTAAACCAAGGATAGTTGCAGTTGCTAAAGCAATTTTTACACTCTCAGTTCTGACTGTCGGTGAGTAAGTATTTGTGTAGTCCTCAGGATAACGTTGAGCGAAACCCTGAGCTACAAGTCTGGCTTTGTACAATGACTCACCATTTGGTTTCTTTTTGATTCTGTAGACCCATCGAGTGCCAATGACCTTTTTGTTTGCTGGAGGTTTTGCAGGTGTAAACACTTTGAGTTTCTTTAGACTGTCCATTTCAACCTGCATTGCTTCATACCATTTGTCTTGCTCTGAATCAGGGAGCTGCTTGATTTGTGTGAAATTATCAGGTGGAAGTGTAACATTGCAAATCAAAGGCAAGGGTGCTTTTGTCAGTTGCCAAGAATATCGTTGTGGAGGGATTCCTTTTGTGGCCCTCTTGGAACGTCTCGGAACAACTGTCCATTCTTCTTCTGCTTCGTCCTCGTCCTTACTTTTGTCGCTAATGTCAGCATCCGCGGCTTGCGAAGACGGAACATCGGGTTGAGAAGAACTAGTGGAATCTTGATCATCAATCTGCGTGGCATCAGCAGTATCATCTCTAGGAAAATAAACTCCAGGATCATTGGAATGAATCCTGGACCAGTCAATATCTTCTTCAAAATTAGCAGATTGGGAAATCAGAATTGCATGTTTAGAGTCAATAAATTTGCTCCATTTTGAATTATCATCAATACCCATAAATCTCAGTCTCTTTGCTGCTGGACTTCCTTTTCTTCTTTGAGCTAAGGGAATGTTCACCATAGCATATGAACCAAAAATATGGATGTTTTTAAGATCGGGCTTGTAGCCATACAACATGAAGAAAGGAGTCTGATTTGTTACACTGCTCCAAGTACGGTTGACAATGTAATTTGCATATTTTATAGCTTCACCCCAGTATATCATATCAAGGTTGGCGTCTTCTAGGAGACAACGCATCATGGTTTGTAGGACCCCTTGTCTTCGTTCTACAACTCCATTATGAGCCGGTGTGTAAGGGGCCGAAGTCTGATGAATAATTCCATTCTTACACATCCAGTCCTGGAAACGCTGAGACATGAATTCGGCACCACGATCAATCTGGATTCTGGCGATGGGAACTTGGTGTTGGGTAGAAACAAGGGCTGAAAAGTCTTTAAAGATCTGAAAAGTCTCTGATTTTTCTTTCATAGGATATACATATCCATATCTAGAGTAATTATCAACAATTGTCAGAAAATATTTTCTACCACCAAATGATGGCGGGAATGGACCAACTATGTCAGTGTGAACCAAATCAAAAATGCGTGTTGACAGGCGTGTAGCGTGTTTGGGAATGGCTGCTGCTTTGGATTTGGCCTTTTTGCAGACAGCACAATCCAAAAACACCTTACACCGCTTTAGATCCAAACCTTTTGCGAACTCCGGCATCTTCCTAAGAACACGGAAACTGGCATGCCCCAATCTTCTATGCTATTTATGGATACACCTGGAATGCAAAGGTTTACCAGTTAGTGAATTCTCAACATTAACAGTTTTATGCGGAACCTCAGGCTTGCTCTGAGCAACCTGTTTACCAATTCTATTTTTGTTGGCTTTAGGACCCTTTGGAATAGCAACAGGATCTCTCTCTGGAGCATCTCTCTCTGGGCCTGCGCTTTCCTTTTTTGGAGTTTGTATACTTGCCTGTGTTTGCGGTTTAGGCTTTGGCTTTAAGTAATAAACACCACCAATTAATATGGTTCCAGCAACAATATTTCCATCTTTAACTATGTAACTTGCATTTTCAAGGTGGTGAACCTGGAATTTTAATGCTCTAGACAAGTGACTCTGACTAAGCAAGTTACTGGTTGCTGTTGGTATGTAATAAACATCAGGAATGAATGCATTGAGCTCTTCAACATAAACAGTTCCTTTTCCTTTGACCTAGCAAGGATGATTTGAAAAAGAATAAAGTTCACGTAGTTCTGGTTCAGGCTCATGCATCTCTGTGAAAAGTTCCTTTCTGTAGGTAACATGCAATGCTGCACCACTGTCCAAAGTCCACAGGAGTCATCTGTCGTACTCTGGTTGAGGTTGTGGATCATTGGTTAAAGCCAATGTGGCGAGTGGAGTTTGTGGATCACGCCGGGGACCACGACGACCTTGTCTTCTGCCTCTGCCTCTGCCTCTGGAATCTGTTCCTCTGGGCTGGTATGAGACGGGAGCTGGAACTCGTTGGGGACAATCCCGGGTGGCATGTCCCACACGATTGCAGGTGTTGCACCTTGGCATCCTTGGAGCATAGGTCCTTCCTCGGAAGGGGCGCTTAGCTGGAGCTCTTGATGTGGGTGGTCCTCTCAAGTGTGGCGTGGCCAACATGAATGCCTCTTCTTCAATTAAAAGCCTACAGACATTGTCCACTGTGCGTTGAGCAATTGAGACTTGGTTAATTTTTGTAACAGCATCTTTCCATTCATAGTTCAAAGAGTTAATAATGATGCTGATCATTTGAATATCTTCAATGTTATGGCCTCTTTCTCTCAATTCTGTTCTCAGTCTTTTCAATTTGGTCAAATGCCCTCCAATTTGTTCACCAGGTTTCAATCTCGAACCGTGGAGTTCAAACATGAGTAAACATGAAGATTCAATTGAGATAGGCCTGTAGCAATTTTCCAATTCAGCCCAAATTTGTTGGGCTGTTGTATTTGGTGGAAAAGTGACCTGCAGTTCAGTATCCATGGACATCAATAATGTTGTACGAGCTCTTATCTCTAGATCTCATATTGCAAAATCCCATGGTTGTGCAGGAGGGTTAAAAACCATGCAGTGAGTGCCTTCTCTAAGAAGCAATAATCTAATCTCACTGACCCAGGCTTTGTAATTGTGTCCTGACATTTTTAGTTTTGACTCACCAGTTAGTGGAGAGACAGAAAATGCCTGGTAAGGAGCCTGCATTTGATATGCTGGCTGTGCTGGCAGAAATGCCTGTGGTATTTGCTGTGCCTGTTGTGGACCTAAAAATGGTCTTGGTTGTGCCATTGGAGGTGGGCCAGGAGCTGGCCCTATTTGCACTTGTGGCTGGGGCACATATGCAGGCATTTGTAGCTGCTGTGGCTGATGCACTGGAATCTGCTGTATTCCAGTTGCCATTTGTGCTTGATCTGCAATATTGGCATGACCTGCTGGAGATGCAGTCATTTGCCTTTGCTGCATAAAGCGTGGCTGTGTTCCATCTAAAAAGACACCATCACCACCAGGGGGTGTTGGAGTTTGAGCCCGTGGAAACACTTGTGGCATTTCAGCTTCCTGTAGTAAATTACTTTCGCCAGCAGATGGTGCTGCACCTTTAGCTTCGGGCAGCCCAGTTACAAGAAATGACTGCGTGGCAGGTTTATGTGTAACTTGATCAGGGAGACTTTCATGTGACATATGCAGTGCTCTTTGCCTTAATTGGCCTGACAGAATCCACCAGGGGGAGTGTCTTTGGCTCCAGAGAAGAAGGCAATATGGTGCTTTTTGAAAATCTTAAGTCACGAGATTCTCCCTTATCTTGCTCAAGCATAAATATAGCCATTTTTGCCTGGGATAGCTCCTGTTCATAGAATTTTATACGGTCACGATAGGCTTTCATAGCCAGCTCATCCAGGGTGAGCTTAGAGCTTTGAGGAGAATAATGAATTGTTTCTCTCTCTGCATGGGAGTAATTTTGCTCGGCAGTTTGCTTTGGCCTTGCACCGAGCGTTACAAATTCAGAAGGTTCTGGGAGGACTTTTTGAGAGCATGCATATTCAGAAGAAGACGTCACTGACCTCAGTTCCAGTACGTTATCTTCAAAAGCAATTTCTCTGTTATCTCCCTTCGTTCCTTCTCCCACAGCTTCTCCTTGTTCCAGGCGTGTGGCTGTAGTAAGGGGCTGGAAATCTGAAAACCTCCTTTCTGCCACCTTCTCAGCAAAATACATTTTGTATTTGTTTTTCTTCTGTTTCGGCATCTTAGCAAAATAATTAGCATACCTCAGTAGCTAAAAACTAATTGCCTATGGGCTCTTATCAGAAATAACAAACAAGGAAAAAAAGCCATAAATCAACCGTCTGAGCTACCAGATGTCAGGGCATTGATTAATCCCATCTTTGGCTCTGGGACAAATCATCCTGGTTAGAGGATGGATCGAGGCTTATTCCTTGTTGCAATATTCTGAAAAGAAAAACCTGAAGAAAAGTTCTCTAATAAAACTCATTTATTTGTTTTAAAGAAAACAAAACACCTCACTAACTAAGAAAGATAATTGCTACATTTTGAAAGTAAATCGGGCCAGCTGCCTTTCAGCAACCGGCAGTCGTGGCAAGAGAACAAAGGGAAGAAGTGTGTGAAAGGAATGTGGGTGGATGGACATGCGTAGTAGCTTTTGATAACAATTCTTGGCAAGGTACGGAAAGTCTGATAGTCCAGAAATATGAAGCTCAGCTGGTAAATAAAATAACGCAGTGGCAGTATCTTCCTTTCTATTTTCCTTAAAAAAGAAGCCCAATTCTTTCTCTACAGATTGTTTAAACTCTTTTTCATTTAAAATTGTCTGATTCAATGTCCATCTTAATGTCTTTCTTTGTCCCTTCCATATAGTTATAATCGGGTTATGGTCCACCCATATACTTGTTTCAATATTTATGTCTTGTACATTAACTAATAAATCATTTGTCATCCACATCATGTCTATTCTGGACCATGACATATGTCTATTTGAGTAGAAAGTATATTGTTTTTCTTTCAAATGTCTTTCTCTCCAAACATCTTTAATACCTATTTCCTCTGCCATTGTGAAAAAGGCCTTTGGGAGTGTTTTTCTGGGTTTCTTATTGATTTTGTTGTTTTATAGTCCCAATCTACTTCTCTTATCGCGTTGTAATCTTCCATTATACAAATGTTATCATGCTCATATTCTATTATTTTCCTGTGCAATTTTCCATAAAATTCTTCTTGTTTATCATTTGGTGCATATATCGCCACCAACAATATTTGTTTATTATTCATTGTTACTTCCACCATTAAAATCCTCCCTTCTTCATCCGCGTATATTTGTTTAAAGTCTAATTTCTTTTTAATGTATAGTACTACACCCCTTTTGCTTTGATATGTCAATGCAGTAAACAAATTGCCTAGTTTTGGATACTCCAATAATTTTCTATGATGTTTTCTAATATGAACTTCTTGTAGGCATACTATGTCCATTTTTAATTTCTCCAGTTTATTAAGAGTTCTTTTCCTTTTTATCACTGAATTTAAGCCATTGATGTTTATTGATATTGCTTTTATTTCTTCTTCCATTTTTTACTTGTTACTAGTTTTTGTTAATCTTGTCATTCTTATCTCTCTTTGATCCTTAGGCTCTTTTGCCCTTGCCCCTTCCCTCATTGCCTTTTCTTCTTGCTCTTTTGTCATCTCTTTTTTTTTAGTATTCTTTTTCTTTCACTGCTTCATCTTGGGCTTTCGTATCTTTTTCTTCGCTCAATCTTTGCTCTTCTTGGGTTCCCAGGTATTCATTGTAAAATAATTTCACTTTTTCTATTGTATCTAATCTATGTCTTTGTGCTTGCCAGTAAACCATTATTCCTTCTGGTATTCTCTTCTCAGGTCTCTTACTCTTCTAGGTATCTGTTTCAACACCACAATCTCTTTATCTTTATATTTTATTGGTGTGTTTCTTGCTACCTGTAATATTTCTGATTTTATTCCTTTCCTGGTGAATTTGACATGCACTTCTCTTGGCAATTTATTTCTCATTGCATATTGAGTATGAATTCTATATATCTCATCGATCCCATTTAGTATCTTTTCCTTGGTCTCCTCCATCACTTCCACCAGTATCTCCGCAACTACTTACACCAGGTTTTCTCCCTTCTCTTCTTCTATATTTTGGAATCTTAAGTAATACTCTGCCCTGTCCATTTCGAGACACACACTTTTTCCCCCAGATTTTTATCAGCAATTGTAAGTCTATCATCCATTTCTTCCATTTTTTTATTGAATCTGCTTTTTCCTCCACTTTCTGTAACCTTTCTTCATTCTTTCCCATCATCGCCTTTACTTCTTTAAGTTCTCCTTCTACCTTTTCCATCCTTTCTTTAAAATCATCATGGAAGGCCTGTATCATATTTTTTAGTTCCAGTTGCATAGTCATGGTATCCAATGTCCTCTGCCCTGCAGAACTTGCGATTGGTGTTGTGGAGGGTAGCTGTGTCGTTGTCTTCTTCATCTTATCCCATTTTATACACTATGGACAACCAATTTTGTAATCCAGATGGTAGTTTAATTTGTAATCCAAAGTACCTACTCCACCCTGTTGGGTGAATTGGTTAAAAATAAAAATCAAGAAAAATCAAGAAACTCCATCACACCCCAAAAAACCTCTCACCTTCAACCAAAAGGAAGAAGTTAAAAAAAAAAAGCCCAAGAGAAAAAAAAGAAAAAGAAAAAAGAAAGACCCAAAAGAAAGGTAAAAAGAAAAAAACAATCCCCAAAAATCAAACCCAAAAGCTTCTGATTCTTCAGGTTCTTCTCACCTTAATCCAATTTTTTATGTATCCACAAAGTTCCAACACTCAAAAAACCAACCAGCCACAAAAAAAAGCAACGAAATAGAAATGGTGAAGAGAAAAAAGAGTACAAAAATTTAATCCAGTCAAAGCCAATAGATCAAAAGGAAAAAGAAAAAAAAAAAGGGGGGGGAAGAGAAGAAATGGATCACCAACAATATTCCAATGGTAATAAAGTCCTGGACCGCAGAAGAGTGGGGGGGGGATCAAAAAACCAACCAACAAAAAGCAGTAAAGAAAAAAGAACAATATTCACTAAAATTAAAGAAAAAGTAAAGGCCAAGACTGCCACAATAGAAAAAAGAGGATCCCCCCCCCAAAAAAAAAACCCTGTTATTTTACTTCAATTGTCTTGTTCTTGTTTTTATTTCAAAAGTTTCAAAGAGTTCACTCTTTTATGTTTCTATTAGAACTAACAGTCTCAATACACAATTCTTTGCCAAACACAGCTGTTTCTTATCAGCCCAAGCTACAGTCTCAAGGCCAGTCCTCTCAGTCAGTTTATTTGAAACAATGTCTTTTTCATTTTCACTCAGATAAAAGGGAGAGAAGGAAAAAAAATAGAGACATTTTTAAAGTTCCTTCAATAATTTCCACTCAGTCTCGTTTTTTAGTATAAATCCATAAATCCAAAATTTACAAACACTCAATCTGGCTTCTTATTCTTATTTTCTTGTTTTCCCCAGCAATTTTATTACTTCTTTTAATTCATTTCTTCTGCTTGGGCCAATACACTTTCTTTGCCACTAACCAGCTGAAGATGGAGAGCTGACACACACCGCACTCTCCGCTCTTATCTTTTCACCCTTCACTTCCTTCAAAGTGCTTTTCGGGGTTTATAAAACTAAGACTTCAAATCACCAAAAAAAGAAAAACATACTAACTTCTCACCCAGATGAATCCATTTCTTCTCCGCTTCCGTTGTGGCCGTCCCGACTTTGCTGCAGCTTCAATGGCTGCTTTCTTGATCGTCCAGTTGAAAGGCTACTTCTGACTAGCCAGGGAATTGCGTTTTCCCTGCGTTAGCCAGTCCATGCCTTTCTTGCTCACCGTCCCTCCGAGACAGTTTCTGGTCAATAAAGACCCCCAAACAATCTAGATATCAATGTTTTCTCAGGAGCGAGAAAAACATTTTACTGTCATGACATTGGCCATGCCCCTTCTCTCCAACACTGCCTGGACCTTACGGGGCTCCATCTCTACCCCCTCGCTAGATATCTGGTATCCCAAATAATCCAACCATGTTCGATAGAACTCACATTTGGAGAGTTTGGCGGCTAGCAACTTTTGTAACACCTGCCTCACCAACTGGGTGTGTTCCTCCATTGAATTGGTGTAAATCAAAATGTCACCAGGTATACAAGGACTCCCCGGTACAAATGCTCATGCAGGATTTCATTGATCAACTGCATGAACACAGCCGGTGCCCCTTGGAACCTGAATTGCATGACCTGGAATTGATAGCTCCCCAGGAGACAATTGAACATTGTCTTCCATTCATCCCCTGGTTGGATATGCACCTGGTAAAATGCCTCCCGTAGGTCAAGTTTAGTAAATATGCGGCCTGTCGCTAAGGTGGCGAGGAGATCTTTCATGAGTGGTAGCGGGTATAGATGTTCCATGCATACCCTGTATAGCCCACTAAAGTCTACATACAAACGTAGACCCCTGTACTTTCTCTCCCTGAACAAAACGGGGGCGGGCATACGTGACCTGCTGGGCCGGATGAATCCCCTGGCTAGGTTCCTGTCTATGTAACAGTGTAGTTCCTCGAGCTCCTTTGGCATCATCGAGTACATATGGGGCTTTGGCAGTGTAGCTCCCAGTATCAGCTCAATGATACTGGGAGCGGCAGATCAGGACATCCTCAACTTTTGGAACCCCCCCTTCCCACCAGATGGTAGGTTCCCACTTGTCCAGCCAGGCTAACCCCAAGATGATGGGCTCAATTATTTTCTCCACTATAATAAACCTAATGGTCTCCCAGTGCTCTCCTATTTCTAAGTGAACCAGTTCTGTGCAGTGGGGACCTGGCACCCCACTCCCGAGCATGGACCCATCCATTTGTTCGAACTTAATGGGCTGACGCAGCCTCTGCATGTGCACCCCCAACTTGTCAACCATGGCCCGACGTATTAAGCATCTAGTGCACCCTGAATCAACCAGGGCACCATCTTTGACCCCTTGAGAGGTGTGCGGGTTGCGGACTATCACCGGGATCATGAAGGGACAAATGGGATTGCTCACCATCGGATCCTCCGGGTCCTCATCATCACTGTCCCTGTACACCACTGAGAATTGTCCAGGACCTGGCGTAACTCTGACCTCCCGGTTTGGTGTCTGGGCACCCGCCGGAAGTGTCTGCATCGTGACCCAGGATTGTTCAGGAGTCAGGTGGGGTCTTTCCTTGGCCTTCCCTCCGGTTGGAGATGGTTTTTGAGCCGGTGACCATGGTGGTGGAGTTGGACACTCCATTGCTCAGTGGCCCACCTGGTTACACCTGAAACAGCAGCCTCCAGGCCTGGTCAGTAACCTTGGGGGTTGCCACAGCTGGTCTTGCTTCTCTGGGGGGTGTTGTCCTGTCAACAACCCTCCTCTGCTGACTTGGTCCTCCATCCCCCCGGGGCTGAAACTCCCATAGCCCAATGTCCAGGTCTATAGCTGCCTGGAACCAATTGGCTAGACGGGGTGGCAATCCTCGGTATAAACATGCTTGCTGGAGGTCCCGGTCCAGGCCCATATGAAATTGATGGACCAACAGACACTCTGGCCACGTTCTCAGCCTCCCGGTGATCTTTCGAAAGTCTCTCACATACTCCTTTGCCGACCAACCCCTTTGCTTAAGCGCTACAAGCTCCCCCTCTGCTAACTGGGCCCGGGACTCGCCCTCAAACCTCATCCTCATCGCCTCTAGGAAAAGGCCCATGTTTGCCAATTCTCGAGCATAGTCACTATGTAGATCGGCCACCCAATCCACAGCCTCCTCTGTGAACACTGCCGTGACCGCCGCCACCATCACCCACTGGGATGGATAAAAGTGCCCATGCAGATCCATGTGGCATCAAAGTCTGACACTAAGTGTCAGCTTTGGAAGTCATATTAGGCCGGAAGCTTCCATGCTGCCACCTGTTCTGTCCGTGTCTCACACACGCACACCAGCAATCGACCAAGAGTTAAAATAAACCAGCAGACAAGAATTTCCTTTGATAACAGAATTGGCAGCAACCCAGTGGCTGCTGACCAAAAGTTATTACTTACAAAGGGAGGTTTATCTCCTCCGACCGAAACATCAAAGTCCACAAAAGCCAAAGAATAGTCAAGTCCAGTCCAAAAATCAATCCAAACAGAGCATATAACAAAGTTCCAGAAATGCAGAATGACTTGCTAGCTTTCAGTTTTGTCCGTCACAAAGCCTGAATGGCCACCACACCCCCTCTTATCCCCTGTGGGGTGTGGTCCAGTGACTCAGCTTAATCTCTGGCATGCCTCCTTCTCTGCTGCGCACACTTGTCTTTCCGACGCTGTCGGGGATCCAGCCAAGACTTATCTCCGTCGCTGTCTAACTGCGGCTGCTCAGAAGTGCCTGGCTCCTGGCCTATCTCTTCTCCTTCGGAAGACACCTGAGGCATTGCCAGAGAGGAGGGTCCTGGAGAGGGAGGCCTTGCCAACTCCTCTCCTTCACTTTCGGAGTCTTCTCCCTCCGATAAGACGGGCTCGGGGGTCGGAGTCACAACACCACCTTCTCATGTGTGGGAAAGTAGGAGGGGGGATTTAGTAGAGGGGTTGTCTGTAGTCATAATAGCATTCTTCCTGTCGGTCAAGGTCAGGGCGATCCTGCATCTGGAGAAGGAGTGGTCAGAGTGATGTCTCGAGATGGGACGGCGGTTGATTGAAGCATGTGATCAACTGAGGAATGAGGGGATGGTTTTGGGGGCTTTGATTTACTGAGGGAAAACCCGGACCTCTCAGATTTGGGTTTTCCCAGATGTGCCAGTTTACCTATTCTAGTAAATAGAACTTTGAAAAATGCTTGCTTCAGAGTACTTACTTGGAGTTGGGTTTTTTTCTGGAACGCTGACACTAAGGAACAGGGCCACCCGGTCAGAGCTGCCATCAAACGTGGCCTGGATTGGCGGGGGACCCCAAAGCGCCTGTTGGGGCCACAACCCCGGTGTCCACAGCAGGGCTTGGTCGGGTGCTCAAGTTGTGCCTATAGTCTGACTATCGGCCTGGTGGGGACCTGGTTGTCTCCTCTGGGCTGGCTGACCCACCTCATCTACAGGGCCCCTGCACGGGGCCTAGTCCGCGCCTTGTACCACCTCCCCCAGAGAAGAGGCCTAGTCCCAGTTGCCTTGATGTTCTAAGCCCCTGGGCCTGCTGGGCGCATCGTCCAAACACAGTTTTGGACTGGCAAGGCAGAAGTGGGTCTCCGAGCTAGGACCAGTGGGGCCCCCTTGCCACGTAATCGATGGATCCAACCCCATTGCCCAAGGCTGCCAGGAAGGGGCATCGCAAAAGCTGGCTTCTCCAAAATGTTCTCTCAAGATGTCCATAGTGCTGGCACCAGGACCTGTTGTGACCCCGGCCCCGGAGGCTGATTTCACGTCGGAAATGTCCAGTAGCCATGCCAGATAAGTTCACTGGGCAGCCCTGACATGTTCTCAGCATTCATGGGGCAGTGTCAACTGTATATGGCCCTAAGAGTAGAGGTGTTCCGAGATGATCGAACTAGGGTGCCTTGGTAGCGCAGCAGACTAAAGCACTGTTAAGTAACACCAGCTGCCTGAAATTACTGCAAGTTCAAATCTCACCAGGCTCAAGGTTGACTCAGCCTTCCATCCTTTCGAGGTAGGTAAAATGAGGACCCGGTTTGTGGGGGCAATAAGCTGACTTTGTATTAAAAAAAAGAACACCGCTTGGGGGGGGCGAAAGCCCTACTAAACAGGTATATACAAAAGTATGAAGGCTACTGCTTAACGCATTGTAAACCACCCTAAGTCTCCGGAAAAGGGCGGCATATAAATTGAACCAATAAATAAATAAATAAATAGGGTGGGGTTCATCATCAGTCTTCTCTCTGGCTCTGCTGCTCGATGGGTCATACCCTTATTGGCCCAGAATAGTCCCCTTCTGAATGATTGCCAGGGGTTCTGGCGCCACCTTCAGCAAATGTACGAAGACCCCATCAGGACACAGACTGTGGCAAGGCGCCTCAGGGACGTGAAAAAGGGGAGGCACCCCCTACAGGATTTCAGCGCAGAATTTCGACTGTTATCTCAGGACTCCACCTGGAACGAGGCGACATTGATGGATGCCTTCCAAGATGGCCTGTCGGAAGAACTGCAGGATGAATTGGCCCAAGTCGAGGTTCCTGTTGGATGCTTATCCTACGCTTGGGTAGATAATATATAGAAAACTATGTTCTGTAACTTTAAACTGCTACAAAGATGACTAATTGGCTGTGCTAAGCAGACATAAAAGAAGGCAGGAAGTTCATTCACTTCTGCTCCTGCTATTAGAAGGTTGAACTGCTGAAAAGAACTGTGTCTGTGTTACTGAAGAGAACTGGAATTGTAAGCAAACTATGTTTTTGTGTTGAACCGTGATTATTTGAAGAAGTGTTATCTTTGTTTTGAGAAGCCAAGTTTGTTTTTTTTACTACAAGTAAAGACTGTTTATTTTTCTTTAAACATTCAGAGTCTGTGAGTATCTGTGTGTTTTGCTAAGCAACGTATCTATTCGCTGTCTGGTCCGTTGCACCACTTTGCAGAGGGCAGTTTTACCCTCAACAGTTCCTCCAACTTTCGACGCCTTAGTGGTCCAGTGTCTCCGGATCGACGCACGCTTGCAGCGTTGGAAGAGTTGACGGATGGCCCCAGAGCCGCCGCCTGCACTGAGCCTGTCTGTTGCTTCTCGCCCAGTGCCAGCAGCATCCCGAGCCATGCCACGCTTCGTAGCTACGGCGGATGAACCGATGGAACTGGGAGCGGCCTGACCCTGCCTGACGGCCCAAGAAAAGACTCACAGATGCTGGGGGGGGGGCTGTGTTTGTATTGTGGTGCACCTGGACACTTCGCAGCCTCCTGTCCACAGAAGAAAGGCGGAGCGTCGCAGCCTGACCCCAGGCCCCGAACTCGAACAGACTGATCGGAAACGAGGCAGGCCCGGTCTAAGGGAAACCATAGGCCAGGCACATACCAGTTTGCCATCTGAAGTGGCAGATATGGACCCTTGCCCCCCTCGACATTTGATCCTGGCTTCCCAGGTTTTCGTGTCAAACCGACAAGGCGGTATTTCAGCGCATGCGCTAGTGGACTCAGGGGCCACAACGAACTTTATGGACCAGGCCTTTGTGGCCCAGTATAACATCCCCTTGTGTCCAGTAGACCCCCCACCCCCGCTGAGGGTGGAGACTATCGATGGGTGGGAGCTGGTGGTAGGACCCATCAAATTTGCAACTTGGCCCCTGCGTCTAGTTATTGGATCGCATGAGGAAGCGATCCAATTCTACGTGACCTTGGAGCTCCATTTCCCTTTGGTCCTGGGTATAGCCTGGCTTCGGACTCATGACCCTCAGGTAGCGTGGTCACGGAACGCCATCTCCTTCTCGAGCCTGCAGTGTGTAGACCACATCCGCCACACCTGTGCCGGCCAGGAAGTCTCTGTCTCTGCTGTCTCTTTGCCTCCTGACCTGGCAGACTTCGCCGACGTGTTCAGCGAAAGGGAGGCGGACCGTCTGCCCCCACATCGGCCGTACGACTGCCCTGTGGACCTTCTGCCCAATGCACTGCTGTCAGTGGGATGCTTGTATCCTATGTCGGAGCCCGAGTTGGCCGCCTTGCGGGAATTTCTGGAGAAGAATCTAACCAGGGGATTCATCCGGCCCTCGTCCTCGCCTCTCTCGGCCCCAGTCCTCTTCATCAAGAAGAAGATCTGCGCCTGTGTTGCGATTACCGCCAACTGAACGCCATCACGGTGAGAAATCGATATCCCCTGCCGCTGATCCCAGAGCTGATGGAGAGACTGCGTGAGGCGACCATCTTCACGAAGCTCGACCTGTGGGTGGCCTATAATCTGGTGCGAGTTCGTGAGGGCGATGAATGGAAGACAGCGTTTGCCACTCGATACGGCCACTTCGAGTACACTGTAATGCCATTCAGGTTGACCAACGCCCCTGCGGTCTTCCAACACTTCATAAACGAAGTGTTCCAGGATATGCTGGACCGGTTCGTGGTGGTCTACCTAGATGACATTTTGATCTACTCCGGGTCCAGGGAAAGCCACTTCCAGCAAGTACGCCTCATTCTGCAGCGCCTTCAGGAGAATCAGCTCTATGCAAAACTGGAGAAGTGCCAATTCTTCCAGACTTCCATAGAGTTCCTGGGCCACATCATCTCTCCCAAAGGCATTGCCATGGACCCTCGTAAGGTGGAAGCCTTGTGTAGTTGGGAACCCCCTCATCGGGTGAAGGATGTTCAGCACTTTCTGGGGTTCGCCAACTATTACCGCACCTTCATCCCGGGTTACGCCTCCTTGACCACTCCGCTGACCCAGCTCCTGCAAAAAAAGGTCCCATTCCAGTGGGGAACCTCACAGCAACAGGCATTCCAGACCCTGAAGCAAGCATTTATCACCAAGCCCATCCTGAGGCAACCGGACCCACGTCGTCCTTTCGTGGTGGAAACGGATGTGTCAGATGTGGCCATCAGGGCAGTATTATTGCAGACCTCTGTGGATGGCGGCACTCTTTTTCCTTGTGCTTACTATTCGCAGAAACTCAATCCTTCCAAGTGCAATTACACCATCTGGGAAAAAGAGTTGCTGGCTATCAAGGCCGCATTTGAGGCCTGGCGACATCACCTCAAAGGGGCCTGACACCCGGTGGAAGTCCGGATGGACCATCGGAACCTGGAGCATTTAAAGACCGCCAGGAAGTTGAACCAGTGGCAGATCTGGTAGTCCTTGTTTTTCTCCCGGTACAACTTCCATGTGACCTATATTCCCAGTGGTCACAACCGGAGGGCGAATGCGCTGTCCAGGAAGCCTGAATACCTCTGCACCGAGGATTCACTTCCCCCATGGACGGTGCTGCCCATGGAGTCCTTAGCCGTAGTCCAGGAGCCAGTGGACTTACGGGTTCGGGTGCGAGAGGCGCAGTGCCTGGATGATTGGTCACAGCAAAAGAGAGCCGAGGTTGGTCCTGCGTCCCCATGAACTTGGGAGGAGGGCTTGCTCAAGCATCGGGGGCGATTGTACGTGCCCACAAAGCCGCTCTGAGCCCTCGTCATGACTCAGTGCCATGACAACCCTGCAGCGGGGCACTTTGGATTTTTTAAGATTCTCCATCTGGTGACGCGGACCTTTTGGTGGCCTCGAGTACAACACGACGTGCATGCATACATGACGTCATGTGTGCTGTGCTGACAAGCAAAGGCCGCGTCGGGTGCACCTCCCGGACTCCTCCAGCCACTGCCAACACCAGAGAGACCATGGAGAGCAATCTCTATGGACTTTCTGACTGACCTGCCACTGTCCGCTGGGTTCACTGCCGTGCTAGTGGTGGTAGATATGCTGACGAAGATGGCACATTTTATTCCGTGCTGCGGGCTGCCAACGGCCCGCACCACTGCCTGCTTGTTTCTCCAGCATATCTTCCACCTCCACAGCTTGCCGGACAGGGTGGTTTCGGACCGTGGTGTACAATTTACGGCCCACTTCTGGAAGAGCCTGATGGCCGTGTTGGAGGTGCAGGTGTGCCTGTCATCGGTGCACCATCCAGAGACTGACGGGGGAACGGAAAAGATAATCGGCATCCTGGAGCAGTACTTACGCTGCTTTGTGAACCAGCATCAGGATAACCGGGCCGATTACCTCTCTCTGTCAGAGTTTGCTTTCAACAACTCCCAGCACACCTCCACCCAGATGACCCCGTTCTATGCCAACGTGGCGTACCATCCGCGACTCTTCCCCCTGGCCCCGTCGGATTCTCCTGTTCCCGAGACCCAGGATTTCATGTCGGAGTTGCAGGTGGTTCAGCAGTTGGTATGTTGGCAGCTAATCTGGGCCAAAGAGGATTACAAACGGTTCGCCAACCGCTCCCGCAAGGCGATGCCACCGTTGACAGTGGGAGACCGGGTGTGGCTATCCACAAAACACCTCCTGTCCGACTGCCTGGTGAAGAAGTTAGATCACCGGTTCATCGGCCTGTTCCCCGTCAAGGCAGTTATCAACCCGGTAGCTTATCATTTAACTTTGCCGCGGTCCATGCGGATTCACCCCGTCTTCCACCAGTCCCTTCTGGTCCCTGAAGCCCCATCATGTTCCCTCCGATGCCAGACAGCTCCTGTTCCACCCCCCACACCCGGCGAGGACGGCTCACCAGAGTACAAAGTGGCAAGCATCTGGGACTCCTGTTAGCTGAAGGTGCACTTCCAGTACCTGGTCGAGTGGAAGGGATATGGACCCGAGGATTTCTCCTGGGTGGATGCTTCCGCAGTCCATGCCCCTGAACTTGTACGGGCCTTTCACGACCAGTTTCCGTCCCGGCTGCATCTAGACCATCAGACTTGGGGGAAGGGCCCTGTGGTAGGGGATAGTGTTGTGACCCCGGCCCCAGAGGCTGATTTACCTTCGCATGGTGAGTCGGAGGATGATATGGAGGAGGAGAAAGCTGTCACGAGCTATGTGCCGGAGGGGCCGTCTTCACTGGTGAGTCAGCAAGAACTGACAGTTGCTGACGTGCCTCTGGACCCCAGCCAAATTGAGGAGGAAACAGAGGCCGGTAACGATGAGGGGGAGCCCCTATTGGATGCAAGAGAGAGACATAGGAGACGTCATAGAGAACAGCTATTGCCACGTCCCAAGAGATGTGGTCAGGAGACATAGGGCCACACCCTACAAAGTATAAAAGGGGTGTGACTGGGCTGGAAAGGCATGGTGAACAATTTGTTGGCGTTTTGGATGCAGTGGATTTACAACTGTTAGTTTGGAGTTTTTTTGACAAGAGTCTGCATTCCTGCATTAGTCTGCTGGCCATCTGCCAAGACCTTTGGAACATTGCCCGGTAACTATTGGACTGATATACTCTTTGGAAGAGAACTATTTATTAAAGGGCCAGCTTCAGCCTCTCTAGCCTACGTTTGTTACTGCCGGGCTGTTTGAGCCTCTGCAAGGCCACTCGTGGGAGGGGACAGAACAGGACCCATGCAATAGCTCCACTCACCCTCATCGTCCTCAGTCCACCGTCTCTCCCTCCATCCCTGGAATGGGGCTCCAGCATGAGGTGGGGTAGGCATCCTGGGCCCAAAAGGTCCAGTCAAGGCAGAACTATGCCACCAGTCCCCTGTTGATGCATAACTAGACCCAGGCTCAGGGCCCGCCTGGCCCTCTGCAGGACACCCCTCACTCATGTTCTTACATTCCTTTGGCCTCACCACAGGCAGGTCCCTTTCCTCTGGAGCCTCTGTCTCCTGTTCCAGTTCCTTCTTCTCCTCCACAGCCTCCGTTTCCACCTCCAACTCTCCAGATGATGTTCCCTCCGCCATCCTGGGTAGTTCCCAGACAGCAAGAAAAAAGAAGGGAAGAGCGCTGCCTTTCTCCCGGCCTGGCTAAGCCAAGCCTGTGCAGGTATACAAAAAAAGCCAGGATCTGACTTCAGTGATGCAGTGCTTTAATGTCGCTACAAGCCTGGCCCCAGCTCAGACCAAGCCACAATGTGAATTAAAGGCAGCGCTGAGAGCTACCACCTCTCAGCACCCTTTTAACAAAGTGTACAAGACACCACCCCCCCAGCAAACTGGCATCCAGCACCCAAAAGCCCTCCCCCTCACAGCTGTTCGGCGGTGGTTTGAATGGCCCACCTGGTGTGGCTCTCTAATTCGCGTCGGGCAGCTGTGACATCATCCACCATTGCCTGGGAGGCCTGCTGAGCTCGCCTCCATGCTGTCGCCCACACGTCCATTGGGACTGTTGTGGTGCCGCCGCCCAAACACCTGTCTGGTAATCGCTGCTGTGCTGTTCTGTTCCTCCCACCACCATAAGCTTCTGCCGCTGCTCTTCCCACTCCCCCCAGATGTGTGTCGAGCCCTGGACTGGGGCTCGACACATTGGATGTTGGCCTTTTGTTGGAAGAATAGATGAAAACACCACTTGGGCTCCTAATTCTTTAACTTTTTTTCCTAGCTGTTCGTAATCTCGTTATTGTTTTTAGATTCATTGTTGTGTCACTGGTCTCCACATGTAGAAGAAAAGGATAGTAATCCATGGGGTTCATTATTTTAGTAAGGTTCTCAGTTACATCTTTGATTTTTGCTCCAGGGAGACAACATACCTCCCTAGATTGACTGTTCGGTCTGCAGACTATAGTTTCTATTCCCCATAGAATCAAATCTCCTATCACCAATATTCACCTTTTTTTCCTAGGGAAGTCTAGGATTCTGTTCTTCCTGTCACAGGAATGCTGGGTTGTGTCTCCTTTTTAGAAATGGCTGCTCTTTTACAGGTGTCTGCATGTTTTCTTCCAGGGGGAGGCTATGAAAGCAATTGTTCATTTCCAGAGAAGCTTCATTGGATACTAGGATAGATAGTAGGGGCTTTGCTCTTGGTTGCTGTTTTCTTCTAAAAGTGACATGTTTCCATCAGTCTTCCTCTTTAGGTTCATATATCAGGTCATTTTTTGTTTGTTTGTTCCCTATTGTGTTCAATTTTGGTGTAATCTTCTTGTTTAGGTTGGGGATTCTCGCTTTGTTCATTGAGTTACAGAGTGGCTAGAGTTGCTTCTAGACCCTTTTTCTTCTAGTAATTTATATGATTTACATTTGATACATATATAGTTTGGGTCTTCTGTGGGCATAAGCTCAAACATATGACATATTTTGCAAGTCACTATAATGTCAGTCTCTATGTCCATGATTTTTTGTTAAAAAATTATGAATTTGTAAAAAAAAATATTTTTTGTGTTGCGAAGTGTCAGTTTACAATAGTTTACAAAAGTTCTTGACCCTTTGTTCTCTGTCTTCAAAAATTCATCACTATCTTCCCTGTTTTAAGTGTCCATCTCTTTTTCTGTGATTTTTTATTTTTTCCTCTTAGATCATTAAGAATTTAAAATTTTCTGATTTAACCAGTTGGCGTCGCAAGACAGATATATTATAGTTATATCCTGAGACCAGCTGTTGTTGATATATAAGCCTCCTCTCTTCTTTTTACCAGATGTTTCTGCAATTCTGTCTGATCGTTGAATCTGAAACCCTGGGTGTCAGCATTCCAGAAAACCCCCAACTCCAACTAAAGACGCAGAAGCAAACATTTTTTCAAAGTTCTGTTTACTAGAATAGGCAAACTGGCACATCTGGGAAAACCTGAATCTGAAAAGCCCGGTTTTCCTTCAGTAAGTCAAAGCTCCTAAAACCATCCCCTTTCCCCTCAGTTGATCACATGCTCCAATCAACGTCCATTCCCTCTCGATCCAGCCCCCTGACCACTCCTTCTCCAGATGCTGGATCGCCCTGACCGTGATTGACAGGAAGAATGTTATTATGTGTACTAACAACCCCTCTCCTTAATCCCCCCTCCTACTTTCCCACACATGAGAAGGTGGCAGCATTGAAGCTACTGGCCTAATATGGCTTCCAAAGCTGACAGGCGTCCCCACCCTGCAGAAAGAACCACATCCTGAAAAATAAAGCAGACAAAACACCAAAGAAGGGGTTAACACCGTGCACCAGACCCCTTAACCCCCTCTCCCTCCCCCCCAGGGGGACCTTTCGGTTTCTCAGGAAATTTATCATGAAATTGTTTCACTAGATTCCCTGCAACTCGTCTAAAGTCCCATACAAAGTCTTTTATAGGTCGATTACCTTGCTTCATGACCTTTAGCGTGGCTTCGCTTTCATTTATACAGTCTGGGTCCTCAAATCGGGAATGGAGCAGTGTAATAAACCCATCGGCATCATTCAGTTCTGCAGCACCCTCATTGTGCAGCTGGGCTATCCATTCAGAAGCCTCTCCCTCATTCATCCCATCTGAGATTGCCGACACCAAGTCCCGTTCTGATTTGTATTGGTCCACGTACTGATCCATGTGAGCCCAGACCCTGCTGAGGAAATAAGCTAGTTTGGCCGGCGTCCCATCAAAGGTTGCTCTGAAGCGGGGTGGCGTTGGCCTCATGGGTGGAGGGGCTCCGGCCGCGGCTGGCTGGGATAGAACTTGCTGCAGGGCTGCTCCTGGTTGCTGCATTCCAACCGGCTGCTGGGAGACTTGCTGGGCTGGAGTGGGGGGGCAACGTCGTCGGCTGCTGGGGGAGGGGGGGCGGCTGTTGAGCTTCTTGCTGTGCTGGAGGGAGGGGGGCATTCCAGCCGGCTGCTGGATTAGTCCCCCCTGTGGTGCCAGGGTCGTTGGGCCATAGAGTGGCCATGGGGATCCCTGGAAGCTTGGAACAGACGGAGCGGGATACCACTGGCACTGGACCCATCCCTGTTTGGGATAAAACCCCCATCCGGGCGGTATATTCTCAGCAGGAGGTAGCACGAAGGCAAGCTGGCGAGGGCCCCCAAAAGGGGGGTTTTGCATTCCGTATGCCGGCTGTGCCTGGTGTCCCACTGCTGCATGATGGCCATGCTGCGCTAATCCTCTCGTTTCGCACCTGGCCGGGGGGGGTGTCTGCGCCCTACTAATCCCCTCTCCATGTCCTGGATCAGGGAAGGTGAATGTAGGTTGCGTTAGCCTCCATCTCACCTCAAGGGGTTGGGAAGAGGGTGTGTAACTCGCCACTTCCATCCTCTCAAAACACTCAGGGAGCCCAGTTAAGGACTGGCTTCACATTGGGTGCAGCCTGTCCCAGTCCTGGGAGTCTCCGGATCCCACAGCAGTCCCCATCCTCCAGTCTGGCTCATGGGGCGACTTCATTTCCCCCGCTGGAGCTGGGTCGGATTGGCAACTCTTCCAGGAATCTGATGCCTTGGGCCGAGCCCCCAGCCGAAGGGCTTCCTCTGCAGCCTCCATGGCTCGCCCCATTTCTTCAGAAGGAGAAAGCAAGGGATCAGCAATTCCTTGAGCATCCGCCCCCCCCCCCCCCGGCGGGCCCCTCTCTGATTTCTCCTTTCTCCTCCATCTTCACTGAGTCTTCGCACCACCCGGGGTTTAGGTAGATGCTGGAGCTCAGCACCCCCGACAGCCCTCTTACGGGTTGCCGCTAGGCTTTAAGGGAGATTTGGGTTAATGTCAGCATTCCAGAAAAACCCCAACTCCAACTAAAGATGCAGAAGCAAACATTTTTCCAAAGTTCTGTTTACTAGAATAGGCAAACTGGCACATCTGGGAAAACCCGAATCTGAAAAGCCTGGGTTTTCCTTCAGTAAGTCAAAGCTCCCAAAACCATCCCCTTTCCCCCCAGTCGATCACATGCTCCAATCAACGTCCATTCCCTCTCGATCCAGCCCCATGACCACTCCTTCTCCAGATGCTGGATCGCCCTGACCTTGATCGACAGGAAGAATGCTATTATGTGTACTAACAACCCCTCTCCTTAATCCCCCCTCCTACTTTCCCACACATGAGAAGGTGGCAGCATTGAAGCTTCCAGCCTAATATGGCTTCCAAAGCTGACACTGGGATATGCAGGCTGCTATCTTCAATTGATTCATTTAACCAGGTTTCAAAGAAGCATAGGGCTGCTGAATTGTAAAAATCAGAATTGTATCTGTTTAAAAGGAGTATTTCATCCATCTTATTAGCAAGTGAACGTACGTTGGTTAGGAAAATTGAAGGCCAAGGAGTTTTATTTCTCCTATTCCTTAACCTGTTTAAAATTCCCGCCCTTTTACCTCTCCTTCTTCATTTCCTCCATTTGGTAGGAAGGACTCTTTGTTGATCGTAAGGAAACAGCAATTTCCTCACTTGATCCAAAGAAATCAGCAGCAGAGAGGACAGCCATTAGGGCCAGAACAAAGCTGTGACAACTGGAACAAGAAGCGGTTCATGAACAGAGGATTGGAACTGGGTGAGATGATTTTCAACTTCTACATTAGAGACTTAAACCCAAAGAATTTTTTTTAAAAAAAAAAAGACTCTCCAAAATCTGAGAAAGTGGTGAGCTAACACACTGAGATAGATTATAGACCCAAAAGAGAAACGAATTTTAATGAAAGACTATGAAGCTTTAAAATATAGAAAGACCGGACTGGCACTTGTAGTATTATCAAAAGTAACTTAATTTGTGGATAATATTGTTTGATTACTGGAAGAAATCGTATAAAGAAAAATTGGGTTTTTTTCTTCCTCGATCTCCCAACAGTTAGCTGTTCTATTTTTGCTTTGTTTAATGCTGGAACTTAGAGCGGGGGTGCCACCTACTGGTGAAAAATGATACTATGCTATTACATGGTGGGAAACGTCCTTGACAAAGAATGAATTAATTGATAACAGAAGAAAAATAAGGAGCAGAAGAATGGAAATAGAAAGGCAAACAACATCTGGAAGGCCTTTTTATTTTGGTTTCGTATTCACTTGTTTTTTGTTTTTTTGGCTGCCTGGAAGTAACTAGTGGGTCTCTTGAAGGGTTTTTTTTTTTATTGAAAAGTTTTAAAATATTTTTACAAACAAATTTCCCCGCCCTTCCTCTCCCACCCATTCCCTTCTCCCTCCTCCCCCCCGACTTCCCAGAGCAAAATACAAGGTATAGCATTCAGCAAACATAATCAAACATAAACAAACTAACTATAAGCTCTTAACTCCCCCTCACATTTTAACTCCCCCATACATACCAAAATATAGGAATATAAAAATTCACCTAAATTCATTCATAAACTATTTGCAACTTTTTAGTCCCATATTTTTTTTGAATATAATCAATCCATCTTCTCCATTCCAATATGTATCTTTCATTTGAGTGATCCTTCAAAAATGCAGAGATTTTAGCCATCTCCGCCAAATTAGCTACTTTTAATGTCCATTCTTCAATGGTAGGTATGTCTTCCTTCTTCCAATACTGCGCCACCAAAAGTCTGGCTGCAGTTATTAAATTCAAAATCAAATTAGTCTCTATAACCGTACAGTCTGTAATTATACCCAATAAAAACAACTGTGGAGTAAATTTTATCTTCTTTTTAAGAATATTTTGTATAATCCACCATATCTTAATCCAAAATGCCTTAATTTTTTTACATGTCCACCATATATGATAATACGTTTCACCATCACATTTACATCTCCAGCACGTAGATTGTAGGGTTGGATACATAAAAGCTAACTTTCTGGGCTCTAAATGCCATCTATAAAACATTTTGTAAAAATTTTCTCTCAGGTTTTGGGCTTGTGTAAATTTTACATTTCTGACCCATATTTTTTCCCATGTTTCCATCCTTATTGGTTCCTTGATGTTTTGTGCCCATTTAATCATACAGTCCTTCACTAGCTCAGTTTCTGAATCTATTTCTACCAATGCATTATACAACCTTTTTATATGCATTGGGCTTTGATCCCTAATTTGTTTTATCAGATTTTCCTCATTTTGCAAGATACCAATTTTCTGATCCTCTTTCCATCTAGTATACAACTGTCCATACTGAAACCAAGTTTGAATTATCCTTTCTTCCTTTAATACCCCTAAAGACTTTAACTGCAATGTACCTCTTTCCATAATAAGAAGCTCTTTGTAAGTAATCACATCTTGTTTCTGTTCTACACTTATGTTCTCTATCGTATGACTAGGTATTGCCCATATAGGTAATTTATTATTTAATTTATATTGATACTTTTTCCATACACGTAGTAATGCATTCCTCAATATATGGCTTTTAAAATTCTTGTCCGCCTTTTTATTATATAGTAAATATGCATGCCACCCATATAGCAAATCATATCCCTCAATATTCAATATTCTCTCTTCTGTTGAGTTAATCCAATCACTAATTACTGAGAGAGCAGCTGCCTCATAATACAATCTTAAATTAGGCATTTTGAGACCTCCTCTTTCACGTATATCTTGCATTATTTTTTGTTTTATTCTCGGTCTCTTTCCTGCCCACACAAAATTACTAATGTCCTTCTGCCATTCATTCAAATTTCCATCTTTTTTCAATATTGGTGTCATTTGGAAAAGGAATAAGAACTTTGGCAAAATATTCATTTTCACTGCAGCTATCCTTCCCAACAACAATAGTTGCAATTTTTTCCAGTTTTCCATCTCTTTCTGTATTTTTTGCCACAACAATTCATAATTATACTTATATAATTTCGCATTTGATGTCATAATATAAACCCCTAAATATTTAACCTTTTTTACTGTTTCGAATACCGTTATTCTTTCTATTTCTTCTTTTTGGCTTGTAACCATATTTTTAGTTATTATCTTTGTTTTCCCTGCATTTATTTTAAATCCAGATACTTGTCCATATTGATTAATTATATCCATTAAACCTATAACCGATTTTACTGGTTGGGTCAAAGTCACAACCAGGTCATCTGCAAATGCTCGTAATCTGTAATCATCATGCCTAATTTTAATTCCCCTTATTTTATCTGAACCACGTATTTTGTTCAACAAAAGTTCCAAAGTCAAAATAAACAGTAATGGAGATAAGGGACATCCTTGTCTTGTTCCTTTTTCTATGTTGAAAGTTTCCGTTAAACTACCATTGATTATTACTTGTGCTGTTTGTTGCTGATATATTGCCTTAATAGATTGTGTAAAATACTCTCCAAACTGCATCTTTTCAATTATTTTCAATAAAAAATTCCAATTCAATCGATCAAACGCCTTCTCTGCATCTAAGAATATAAGCACCGCAGGGACCTGGTTGTTCTTTCCCAAATACTCCAATATATTAACTATTTGCCTTACATTACTTTTCATATATCGCCTATTAATAAAACCAGTTTGATCATTATGAATCATTTGTTGTATAACTGGCATTAGCCTATTTGCTTGTTCTGTCCCCGTACCACACACGCACCCCCACAGACGGCCCGGAGTTAATAAGCCACACGACAAAACTCTTTGAAGATAAAGCTGGCAGCAACCCAGTGGCTAGCTGCCAATTCAGACTTTACTCACACAAAACAAAGATTAGACTGCAAGCATTCTGATAAAACAGACAGAGTTTCAACAATACAAGGATTAATCCAAATGCAGTCCGATAAAGCAGGCAAAGTCCAGTAACGCAGAGATCATGGATTATTTCCAGTTTTTGCTCGTCACAAACTGAACTGGCCACTACACCCACATTTATACCCTGTGGGGTGTGGTCCAATGACTCAGCTAATCTCTGGCATGCCTTCCCCTCTGCTGCGCACGCTTCTCCCTGCGCCTCTGCCGAGGGTCCAGCCAGCACTTATCTTCTTTGTCGCTGTCCACCTGTGGCTGCGGGGATGTGCTTGGCTCTGAGCCTATCGTTTGGCCTTCGGTGTCCTCCGGAGGCATTGCCAGAGAGGAGGGTCCTGGAGAGGGAGGCCTTGCCAACTCCTCTCCCTCACTCTCAGAGTCTGCATCTGTCAATAGCCCAGGCTCAGGCAACGGAGCCACAACATTGCTAATATTTTAGTAAAAATCTTATAATCTGTATTTAGAAGTGATATAGATCTATAGTTTTTTGGCTGAGTATGATCTTGATCCTCCTTTGGGATCAAGGAAATAAATGCTGTTCTCCAGGAAGGAGGTACTTCTCCTCCAGTTTGTATTTTGTTAAATAATTCTTTAAGTGGTTCCACCATTTTTATCTGCAGATTTTTATAGTAAACAGCTGTCAATCCATCTGTCCCAGGGGCTTTTCCCATTTTCAATTGTTTAATTGCTAAAACAATTTCCTCAGAAGTTATCAATTGATTCAAACCTTCCCTTTGCTCTTCTGAAACTATAGAAATATTCTCCTTCTGTAAATATTTGTCTATATCTATACCTTGGATTTTGTCACTAGTATACAACTTCGTATAAAATTCTAAAAATGCTTTTTAATCATATTTTGCTGATACACCTCTTTACCCTTATATTCTATTTTCTCTATGGTACGTGATTTTTGTTTTTTTCTGAGCAGATATGCCAACCATCTACCTGGTTTATTAGCATTACAAAAAGTATTATGTTTGGCATATTGCAAGTTGGTTACCACTTGGTCTGCCATCAACATATTAAATTGCCCTCACAATAAATTAATTGCTTCTTTTATTCTCTTATCTGTAGGATTTAATATTAATACTTGCTCTTTATTTTTTATTTCTTCTTCTAGTTCCTTCCGTTTTCTTTCCTGTCTACGTCTATGTTTATTATTCAAATATATTAAAATACCTCTCATATATGCTTTACGTGCATCCCAAACCATTTCCATAGATATACCTTTATGCATATTCATAACGAAAAATTCTTTCATAAATTTTTTTACATTCTTTCACATTTTCCTCATATCTAAACAAATTTTCATTCAACCTCCAGGACTTCCTGGGTCCCTTTTCATTTTCTAATTCCATCCAAACCGGGCTGTGATCTGATAATGTTCTTTGACATATCTTTGTTTTCTTCACCCTGGAAAGGAAATCATTAGTAATTAGTATAAAGTCAATCCTGGAAAATGACTGGTGTCTATCAGGAAAAAAAGTAAAATCTTTTTCTTCTACGTTCCGCTCTCGCCAAATATCTCTCAACTCCATGTCCTCCATCATATCAAAAAAGGATTTAGGCAGCCTGGCACGCGTTTGAATATTTTGCAAAGATCCTTTTTTATCCTTTTTAGGATCCAGAACTCCATTCCAATCTCCCATCAATATATACGATTTGTAATTCCATTGTGTTAATTTAGCATGTAAAATCTTGTAGAATTTTTCTTGTTGTTGGTTTGGTGCATATAGTCCAATCAAAAGTGTTTTTTTCCCTTCTATTAAAATTTCAATTGCAATTTATCTTCCTTGCACATCTGCTTCAATTAATTTAGCTATTAAGCCTTTTTTTAGGTATATAACTATACCGTTTTTCTTTTCTGGTGCAGATGCTACAAAATGTGTCCCCAACCTTGCATTTATTAAATATTTTTGATCTTTCGTTCTAATATGTGTCTCTTGTAAGCAAATAATGTCATTTTTATACTGTTTCAGGTAATGAAATATTTTCCTCCTCTTTTGCGGTGAGTTTAAACCATTGACATACCGGGTTAGAAATTTATTTGCCATCTTTGGCAATTTGAAGCTTTTGAAGCATTAGCTGGAGATCATCTTTCACTTTGATCTTCGGCCTTGCCCCCACCCCCCTGCTTCTGTTTTGGTAGTGTGAGAAATAAAGAAATTAGGGTTATTCCTGTAAAATCGTATAACCTGAGTTACGCCATTTTAAAAACATGTCAAGGCTTTTATTTTACTCTGTATAACCTGATTGTAACCTGATTATATAATTTAGCTGACATTTAGGAACATGAGAACGGAATTATATGTTTCCTGTGTTCTTGAGAAAGTGTTTATTTAACAGGATGTATGCTTCAGGTCAACTTGACCTCGTTAAGAAGGGGAAGTACGTGAATGCTGATCTTACATGTATAAGCAATATTTTAAGTAGGGTATTTTTATATTGGAATTGTGGGGACTTTCCATAATGGGAATATCATGTGTTTGTCTATTATATAAGGTTTGAAATTGTACTCAAGGGACATGCTTGTATCCTGTAAGATGTAACTTGAAATTGTATAAAAGACGGTGAGAACGAATGGTAATTTGCTCTCTCACTTTGAGGGAGACCTTTGCAAAGAATAAACTCTGTTCCAGGATTATTTTGGTCTTTGTCTCTTTAAAACGATAATGGGATTTACCTGTCGACCACAGGTAGTTTCTTGTGTTTTTATCTGAGCTTGCTGCACCTTTAATTCTTCTTTAGTTGCTGCTTAGTTGCTGCTCGAGTCTGTCTTTGGTCCTTTGGTTCCTCTGTTTTGTCAAATAGCTCCAGATCCTGGGCAGAGCTCATGAGTTGTATTAAATCTTCTTCAGCAATCAAGGCCCCTCCTTGAGCCTGTACCTGGGCCTGCTTCTTTCTCTCCCTTTCTTGCTCCTTCTGCTTCCTTTCTTCTTCTGGTTTCTGGGGAGAATGAACCTCCAGCCTTTAATACATTGGAGTAAAAATCTCTTGCCTTCCATACAGTATTAAGACGCTATCTCTGTCCTGAGTAGTTCACCACCAATCCAGTTGGAACCTCCCATCTATACTGTATCTGGCGCTTTCTGAGTTCTTCCACCAAAAAGGCATAGTCCTTCCTTGTTCTCAACATTTTGGGAGGGATTTCTTTCAATGTTAAAACCTCCTGCCCTGCCACTTGGAGTTTGTTTTTGTAAGAAGCCTGTAAAATTTCATTTCTTATCCTCCTTGTTGTGAAGTAGATTACAATATCTCTTGGTAAATTTCTCTGTCTGGCCACCCATGAATTTACACAATAAATTTTGTCAATTTGCCATTCCAAATCTTCCTTTCTTTCTCCAGTTATCTGTACAAAGGCTTCTGCAAAAATCTCTCTCAGATTCTCTTGGTTATTTTCTTTCAAACCTCTTACTCTTATAGCAAATTCCATCAACCTGTATTGTATCATCATCACCTCTAAATCTGCCCTCTCCATCTGTGTCTGAACCTCCCCCATTTTATTATCCAAATTCACGTTGGTTTGATTAATTTCCTCTAGTCTTTCATCTAACCCTTCAATGTGACTTGCCAAACCCTGAAATGCAAAGATAATATCTTCTCTAATTTCCTTGTTTCAAGCTTGGATCACATCTTTAATTTCTGCCATTTCTTCAGTCACCACGTTCATTTTTTCAGTCACCTCCTTCATTTTTTCCTCAAAGGCAGAGGTAATTTTCCCCTCTAAGGTGAAGGCTTGTAGCTTTAAAGCTTGCTGCAAGGCTTCCAATGTTAAAACTTGTGGTTCTGCTGGGGCTGACAAAGATTGTGGTTTAGATGGTGGGGCAGGAGAGCTCGCAGTACTTTTGGGCACAGCAGTTTTTATTTGCCTGGAAGCCATTTTCCAATTTTCAGTTTCAATTTAAAACTTTTACAACAGCCAGAACAAGTCCAGTAAATCAACTTAATTTCCAATTAGTTTCCAGTCCTCAATAAGTTTTAAATTTATCTGCAATCCACTTTGATTCTTCTTTCTTTTAAAACAAATTTCAATTATTATCAGCAAAGTCTGTCTGCGCTGAGGAGTATTTTACAGTTAACTTTCATTACCACACCCAATTAGGACTCGGCACCATTTCCTTTCACTTTCTTCCTTTGGCAATCAAGAAGGAAGTATTCAATACACAGGAGTTAAAGTTTGATACTTGCAATTAGAGTCTCTCCTGACTTCGCTCTGCCTGCTTTTGTATCCAATATGTTGTAAGATTGTTGCAGGAGTGGTCACGGCGTCTTGTTCTGCTTTAAGCAGAAGAGTCCCGGGTCCGGAGCTTTTGTCAGGCTTCCAGGGAGCTCTCACCCTTCAAGCCCCAGAGTGGTTCCTGGAGCTCTTGGGGAGCTCTAGCCAAGCCTGGCTGCTCTCTTTCCCCCCTTTTCCCGAGGGGAAAGTTTCCAAGCCGCTAGACAGCTGATTTTCGCTGGTCTAGCGGCTTTAACGAGATCACGGGGCTAGCGCTCCAAAGGGAGCAGCCACCGATGTCTGCGGTGCCACCGGAAGTCTCTTGAAGGTTTTTAAAGCAGTGCTGACTGTAATTAACAGAAATTACCCTGGAAATTAAATACCTGACTTTGTGCATTAATGAGATTTGGAGAAATTTGGTGGCCTATTCTGGATTATTATTACCATTTGATAGAACGTTTTAAGAGGCAAAAGAAGAAAAATTAAACAAGAGTTATAAATGTGGATAACTTAGAGGGTGCAAATTGGAAAAAATTGAGGACTATAAACTGTGTGGATTTTGAGGAAGAGTTCCAGGACTGAGTAAATTTTACTAATATTGGCCTTTTGGGTGTCTCTGGGTAATTGAGACATTGGGATCTTGGTGGATTATTATTATTTTTTATTTTTTTTATTTTTTATTAGTTTTTTTTTATTTTTTAAAACATGAAACATAAAATACATCTTTTTAGAGCAAGGATTTGATCCGGTATAAAGTAAATACAATTACTCACATTCCCTCAACCAATTTTGTTCCAAATTTTATCCATTTACCTCTTTAAGAAAAAAGAAAAAAAAGAAAAAGAAATCTTATTCTAAACATTTAAATTGAACATTCTACTATGTCACCCTAAATTCTAAACAATTATTTCCAAATAGACATCATTCCAAATCTTTGTCATTTTAACAATCAATATATATATTCATATATATTCCTCATTTCTAAGACCCATTACAACGAGTCTATATTGTACCTCTTTTAAATGGCAACTAGTATCCATAATCTTGACAAAGAATATTTTCCTCCTCTCTTAATTGTTCCTAAATCAATCAACATTTCCATCTAAGACAGCAGTTCTCAACCTGGGGGTCGCGACCCCTTTGGGGGTCGAACGGCCATTTCACAGGGGTCGCCAAAGCCCTCTCTTGCCCCCCCCCACGCCTTCACTCACCCTCACCCTCTGCCTCTGTTGGATCGCCGTTCGCTTACCCCGCCCACTCCCAATCTAGTGCTGCCTCCTGAGTCCCAGCTGATGGCTAGAGGGAAACAAACCAGTGGTGGGATTCTGCCGGTTCTAGGTGGTTTGGCCGAACCATTTGTTAAATTGCTGGCTCGCCCCGCCCTTTGCCAATAAATAGTGGGGGTGGGGCGGGGCGAGGGGCGGGCAAGCCAGTAATTTAACAAACGGTTCAGTGGTTTTTTGCAATTTATTGGCCTCGCAGCACACCGAACCGTTTTTTAAATTGCTGGCTCATCCGCCCCTCGCCTTGCCCCACCTCCCACCCCCGCGGCGTCAGCCTACCCTAGCCCAGGGCTGGGCAATTGTGGCTCTTTTACAACCTGTGGACTTCAACTCCCACCTAGCCCATTCTGGGGAATTGTGGAGAATTCTGGGAGTTGAAGTCCACAAGTTTTAAAGCTGCCAAGGTGGGAGACATCTGCTGTTACACTGTAGAATCCTTTCAAGCATGAAGATGGCCAAGTATCCCCCTTGAGAGACAACAGTTGAACATCAGGAGGGCTGTTAGAGGGCAGGGCTACATTTGGAAATTTTTGCATTTTTGCTGGTGGTGCAATACGATCTGGTGTCTGCAATGGAGAGCAAAATCCAGCTTCTTCTCTCTGCTGTAAGTTTGGCATCAGGATTCCACCTTGGTATATTTGCAGCACAAGGCAGCCCTCCTCTCCTGCCGCTTGGGACTCGGAGCGGTAAACAGCGTCCGGTTTGGGGATCAGCCGGATTTTGCTCTCCATTGCTCTCTCAGCCCCCTGCAAGCTCTCGTCTCTTGAGGATCGCTCCCTGAAGTGGTGAAGGAAACTTTAGGTGGGCTTCTCGAGAGATGAGAGCTTGCAGGGGGCCGAGAGAGCAATGGAGAGCAAAATCCAGCTGCTCCCCAAACCAGACGCTATTTACCACTCCAAGTCGGCAGGAAACGAGGGCTGCCTTGCGCCGCAAATATACCAAGGTGGAATCCTGATGCTGCAGGATGAGTGAGAGTGAGAGAAAGAGTGGGGGAGAGAGAGAAGGGGGGAGAGAGAAAGAGAATGAGAGAAAGGGGGAGAGAGAAAGAGAGAGAAAGAGTGGGGGAGAGAGAGAAGGGGGAGAGAAAGAATGAGAGAGTAGGGGAGAGAGCAAAGGGGGAGAGAGAGAATGAGAGAGAGAGAGAGAGTGGGGGAGAGAGAGAAAGAGGAGGGAGAGAAAGAGAGAATGAGAGAGAGAGAGAGTGGGGGAGAGAGGGAGAAAGAGTGGGGGAGAGTGCCTGAAGGACCCTATCCCGTCACTGGGAGTCCAGGTGCTTCAGCAAGTGGTGCACTGGATTCGTATTAGTGGTCTGCAAAATTTAAAATTATGAACTTGGTGGTCCCTGAGGTCCAAAAGATTGGGGACCCCTGCTCTGGAGGATTTAAGTAGCTTAACTGTGCTTGCTTGTCAATACCAGAATTACAGAGATGGAAGGGACCTTTGGAGGGTTCTAGTCCAGAGATCTCCAACCTTGGCAACTTTCTTTGCCTGGGCCTGATGCTTCCTGAGAGGCAGGGGGTCTCTCCGAATGGGACCCCCTCTCCAAAAGGCTGGCCCCAAAGCCCTAGCTCAGAGGTCTTCAAACTTGGCAGCTTTAAGACTTGTGGACTTCAACTCCCAGAATTCTCTAGCCAGCATAGCTGGCTGGGGAATTCTGGGAGTTGAAGTCTGCCAGGCTTAAAGTTGCCAAGTTTGGAGATCTCTGGACTAGAAGATAAATGATGGCATAAATGATGACTGGTCAAAAGTGTGAGGACCTGTCAGAAATTACTTTTTTCAGCCCTCTGGATAGTCCCTATGTCCATATGGACTACTCAGAGGGCTGAAAAAGTTATTTTTGACCGGTCCTCGCACTTTTGACCAGTCCTTGAACTTACGACTGTCCTCACATTTCACGTTTTGCGCCCTATCTTGTCACCGTGGTGAAGAGAAGTAGTGGTGAAATGATTGACACGGTTGTTAAGAATGCCACAATGGGCATAAATGTGAGGATGGTCATAAGTGTGAGGACCGGTCAAAAGTGCGAGGACCTGTCAGAAATCACTTTTTTCAGCTCTCTGGGTAGTCCTTTTGTGCACATGGACTACTCAGAGGGCTGAAAAAGTTATTTTTGACTGGTCCTTGCACTTTTGACCAGTCCTTGAATTTACAACTGTCCTCACATTTTACGTTTTTTGCCCTATCTTATCACCATGGTGAAGAGAAGCAGTTGTGAAATGAGTGACATGGTTAAGAATGCTGCACGGGCATAAATGTGAGAATGGTCATAAGTGTGAGGACCAGTCAAAAGTGTGAGGATCTGTCAGAAATGACTTTTTTCAGCCCTCTGAGTAGTCCCTATACACATAGCCATGGCCCCCCGGTCACATGACCAGCTAGCCACGCCCACCCAGTCACATGACCTCCAAGCCACACCCACAAAATAAGCCACGCCCACAGAACCGATAGTAAAAAAATTTAGAACCCACCCCTGGTTGGGGGTCACCACAACATGAGGAACTTTATTAATGGGTCGCGGCATTAGGAAGGTTGAGAACCACTGTTCTAGGAGATGTTTAGCTCTTAATCCTCTATACCCGTGATGGCGAACCTATGGCACGCATGCCAGAGGTGGCATGCAGAGCCCTCTCTGTGGGCATGCGTCACTGCACCCCGAGACATTGGCCCAACCCTGCCATGGCCGGCGCCAACCTCGCTAACACGAGGGGTGGAAATGGGATCTGGGAGGAGGGTACCATCACATTCCCCAACGAAGCAATTTTGTGGGTCAAAGTCACTCCAGCTGTTGCAGGTCTCCGTGGAGATGGTCTTGACTTTGGCCGGCTAGGCTGTGTCTTGTTTTGACTGAGGTGTGAATTCCTTGGTGCAGCTGCAAGGCACGATTCCCATCCCCTTGCCTATGGCAACTTGGGAGCTGGTCAGGAAAGCTTCGTGAGTTGACAGTTAGGGCATCTAGACTTATTCACAAGTTCCATGCCAAACATCCCACCCAGTCCTGGTAGGTTGTCAAAATAGGAAATTTTGTGTAATATAACCTCATGTATGTTTGCTCTTTTGTACGACTAATCTTTCTTCTGGAGGTTCAGCATGTTAAGGCCGACTCGCTCTACACTTTCTCTCGCAGCTTGACAACAGAAACTGGGGGAAGAATGATTGGAGTGTATGGGTGGCTGGGAGGGAATTGAGGAATTCATGTGCACCGTCTCTGGCCTGGGAAAATCTTGACACCTCAATGTTGAACAATGAGAGCCTTCTGATCCATACAGATCGTTTCTCAAAACAAAGAGATTGGGCGTTGGTTCTTACCTGATACGCCCTTTCTCACTCTGAAGGAAACAGCAGTCAGGAATGGGTTAACTCTGTTAACTGATTGGACTGAGTCTGCAAAACAGTTAAACCACGCCTCTTCCTGTTGCTTGCCAGCTTTTTGACGAAGGCGTCGATGCAGACTGATGTGTTGAGCTATGAAGATAAAAGAAGAAAGTCCTACCCTCCCCAACCCCAGGGCCGGATGAAAGGAAACCGGGCGGGGCTGACTACTGTTTCCTTCAGAGTGAGAAAGGGCGTATCAGGTAAGAACCAACACCCATTCTCCACCAGGAAGGAAACAGCAGTCAGGAATGGGACATACCAAAGCCGCATGTCCTATTGGGAGGGTGAAGTCTGGGCCTGTGGTCCCTGATCTGAATGGACCCTGTGGAGAACCTGTCTGCCAAAAGCCACCTCAGCCGAGGTGTAAGTATCTAGTTTGTAATGATAAGCAAAAGGAGAAGAAGACCAAGTGGCAGCCCTGCAAACCTCTTCCAGAGAAGCCTGGGTAGCCTAGGCCGCCAAAGTAGCAGCGCTTCGGTTAGAATGGGTGGTGACGCATCGAGGTACAGGGAGGGCCTGGGCCTCATACGCTTTAGAAATACACGCCCTGATCCATATACCCAAGGTAGAAAAGGAAACGCTGTTACCTAGAGAAGCGGGCTGAAATGAGACAAAAAGGGACTCTGTCCTCCGCAGAGAAGAAGTCCGTTTGACATAGATGTGGAGAGCCCTCCAGACATCCAATGTATGCCAAACACATTCCAAACGGTGTGAAGGCTCAGGGCAAAAATTTGGGAGAATCAACTCTTGAGCCCTATAAAACCACCTGTTGATCTTGGGAAGGAACGTAGGGTCTAGGTCAGTGATGGCTAACTTTTTTGCCGTCACGTGCCAAAAGCAGGGGGAGCGGGGGGGTCATGGGTGCGGGTGCCCACATCCATAATTCAATGTGCCCCGTCTTCCCGCACATGCGCACATGACCCCCCCACACTTCCCCCTGCTTTTGGCATGTGATGGCACGGTGGGCCCGGTAGGCCCGTTTCCCCCCCCCCCAGGCTCCAGAGGCTTTCTAGGAGCCTGGGGAGGGCAAAAACAGCCTTCCCCTTCCCCCACGGAGGCCTTCCGGAGGCCGGAAACAGCCAGTTTCCTGACTTCCGGTGGGACCAGAAGGCCTGAAAATCAGTTGGTTGGTGCGCGCATGCACGCTGGAGCTGAGCTAGGGCAACACTCACGTGCCCACCAATATGGCTCCGCGTGCCACCTGTGGCACCCATGCCATAGGTTCGCCATCACTGGTCTAGGTGTAAAACCACTCTGTCCGCATGGAAGACACAGAGGTCTGCCCAGGTGGACAAGCCGCCAGCTCAGATATGTGCTGAGCAGAGGTGATGGCTACCAAGAATGCTACCTTATAGGAGAGATAGTTTAAAGTAACTTCCCGTAGGGGTTCAAAGGGACCCTGGGTAAAGGCGGTTAAGACCTTGTTCAAGTCCCAAGTAGGAAACCGGTTAACCACCAGGGGTTGGAGATTGGTTGCCCCCCGAAGGAACTGTCGAACCACTGGATGCCTCGACAGGGAGTCCCGGATGCCACACGTCAGAATGGAAGAAAGGGCTGCCACCTGTCTCCAAAGGGTATTAGGGGCCAACCCTGCCTCTAAACCTTCCTGTAGAAAATCCAATATGTGAGTCACAGAAACTTCAGTGGGAACCAGACCCCCTTGTTTGCACCAATTACAAAATGCCCTCCATGTAGCATCATAGATACGCTTGGTGGAATCCCTGCGGGAAGCTTGGATAGTAGCAATGACCCTGGGGGAAAAATTGTCCACCGTCAGCAGGCTCCGCTCAAGCACCAAGCATTTAGTTGGAGCCACTGAGGGTCCGGGTGAACCAACGCTCCCTGAGAGCGAGAGGTCCTGTTCCACGGCATCTGCCAGGGTCGGGCCACTGAGAGGGCCACGAGATCTGCAAACCAAGGTCTCCTGGGCCAATGAGGAGCCAGGATCAAGAGCTCTGCTGCCTCCCCCAATAGTTTCCAGATGACTCTGGGGATCAGAGGAAGAGGAGGAAAGGCGTACAGGAGACATGGAGACCACAGGCTCCATAATCATCTCCAGGACCTCCCCGGAGGCAATGACGGTTATGATCTTTGCTGTTTGAGCCTGTTTTGACTATGTGGACTGACCTGATCCCATTCTTTCCCTCCGTTGAATGGAGGTTTACATCTGGGGATTCAAGTCTTGGTGGAGTGGGTCTATAACTGCTGCCTCATTTCCGGCTTTTTGGACGATCGTGGTTGACCAGCCGCCGTGAGAGGGGGGCTGGATCACCCTCTGCCGGATCGAAGCAGCATTTTACTCCCGCCATTGCCGTGAGAGGGCAATGAGGTCCCACATGCTCCATTGGAATTCTCTTGAAGTCCGGCATTTCACTCCTTCTGACTGTGATAACATCAAATTGGCCCCTGGTTATTGGCCATGGACTATCATCCCCCTTTGATGTTCAGATGTACTCGGTGAATGACCTTCGTGCCCTGCGAGATTCCCCCCTCTCGCAGGTCTGGCCCTCTTCGTTATCGAGGGCCTATCTTGATGACGGGTGTTGGAGCCCCGAGAGATGGCATGCAGCAAAGAAGAGTTTGAGGGGTTTTTTAAGTGGGTTTTTTAGTGGGTTTTTAACAAAAATTTTAAGGGGTTCGGGGGGGATTAAGGTGGGTTCTGGGGGAAATCCACCGGGTTCAAGACCAGCCTTAGCAAAGGGCCACGACATTAGGGACATAGAACCGGAGGTCGGGGAGGGGGGTGGAGTTCGATTTGAAGAGGGCTGTTCCATCAGCATAGTGAGTGGGAGGGGCAGATATGGTGTAAGCTGGGGTCCATATCATGTTCGGGGAATGCGCACTCGTTATCTCAGAGCGATTGCGCACTCCGGTCCCCAATGCTTTTCTTGTTCCCCAGGTTGTCCAGATTCTCAGGGCCAGAGCCTTCGGCTGATGTTATGCAACGCCAGGTCCGTTGTTAATAAAGCCCCCCTCATCCACGATCTTATTCAGGAGGGGGAGGCGGACCTGGCGGGTATTACGGAGACCTGGTTGGGCCAGGAGGGGGGAGTCCCCCTCGTGGATATGTGCCCACCAGGTTTCCGCGCATTTCATCAGCCGAGGGCTCAGGGCAGGGGCGGGGGGGGGTGGCGGTTATTATAAAGGAAGGTCTGGATCCAAGGGAGACCACTGTTCCACAGATAGCCGGATGTGAGTCCCTCTTTGTGAAGTGGGGTCGTGGAGTACAGATGGGCTTGTTGGTCATGTACCTGGCTCCCTGCCACGTGGCAACGGCCCTGCCTGAGCTGCTTAACGTTATAGCCGAGGTGGCGGTGGACACCCCCAGACTTGTCATCATGGGGGATTTCAACCTCCCATCTATCGGTGAAACGTCTGAGGTGGCTCGGGAGTTCATGGCTTCCATGATGGCCATGGACCTTACTCAGTTAATTCATGACTCCACTCACACGGGGGGACACACTCTGGACTTAGTTTTTGTCTCTGGTCAGTGGTTGAGTGGCCTTGATATAGGGGATATAGCCATCGAACCCTTGTCATGGTCTGACCACTCGCTCCTTCGACTGGACTTTCTGACCGCTGCACCCCGCCGCAGGGAGGCGGGACCGACCAGGTGGTTCCGCCCCAGGTGCCTGATGGACCCTGATAGGTTCCAGACGGAGCTTGGGCCATTTCCTGAGACTCTGGCTCATGACTCGGCTGAAGACCTGGTGGCCGCCTGGGATAGTGCAGCTGCCGGGGCCTTGGACCGAGTCGTGCCTTTGCGGCCTCTGACCCGGCACCGAACTCACCTAGCTCCTTGGTTCTCCGAGGAGCTTAGGGAGATGAAGCGCCAGAAAAGACACCTGGAGAGTAGTTGGAGGACCAGCCGCTCCGAATCTGACCGAACACTGGTGAGGTCTCATATTAAGACCTACCTAGTGGCGATAAAAGCGGCGAAAACGAGCTATTTTGCCGCTCTTATCGCGTCATCAGATAATTGCCCAGCCGCCCTGTTTAGGGTGACCCGCTCCCTCCTTCATCTGGAGGTGCGGGATGACCCCTTGCAGGGCCGTGCTGAGGATTTTGTGCAGTATCTGTATGACAAAATCGCTCAGATTCGGGAAGGGCTGGCCTCTGACTGGGTATGTCCAGACGGGATGACTGAGGCAGGTCTTGAGAGTGTTACCTGGGGGGAGTTCGATCCTGTGGCTCCCGAGGACATGGACAGGGTCCTGGGACGGCTGAACCCGACCACATGTTTATTGGACCCGTGTCCCTCCTGGTTAGTACTGGCTTCCCGGGAGGTGACACGAGGCTGGCTCCAGAAGATTGTTAACGCTTCTTTGAGTGAGGGGGTCCTGCCGGCCGCTTTGAAAGAAGCAGTTGTGAGGCCCCTCCTCAAGAAGCCCTCTCTGGATCCGGCTGTTTTGGCTAACTATCGTCCAGTCTCCAACCTTCGCTTCATTGCGAAGGTTGTTGAGAGTGTGGTGGCGCAACAGCTTCCCCGGTACCTGGATGAAGCTGTCTATCTAGACCCGCTCCAGTCCGGCTTCCGGCCTGGGCACAGCACTGAAACGGCATTGGTCGCATTGGTGGATGATCTCTGGAGGGCCCGGGATAGGGGTTGTTCCTCTATCCTGGTCCTGTTAGACCTCTCAGCGGCTTTTGATACCATCGACCATGGTATCATGTTGCACCGGTTGGCGGGGTTGGGGGTGGGAGGCACCGTGCTGCGGTGGTTCTCCTCCTACCTCCCTGACCGGTCGCAATCTGTGTTGACAGGGGGGCAACGGTCGACCCCGAGGCACCTTGCTTGTGGGGTGCCACAAGGGTCGGTCCTTTCGCCCCTTCTGTTCAACATTTATGTAAAGCCGCTGGGTGAGATCATCCGTGGCTTTGGGGTGGAGTTCCATCAGTACGCTGATGACACCCAGCTGTACATCTCCACCCCAGGCCACCCCAATGATGCCCTTGAAGTGATGTCCCAGTGTCTGGAGGCCGTGCGGGCCTGGATGGGGAGAAACAGGCTCCGACTCAACCCCTCCAAGACCGAGTGGCTGTGGCTTCCGGCGTCCCGATATAGCCAGCTGATGCCATCGCTGGCTATTGGGGGTGAATCACTCGCCCCCACGGAGAGGGCTCGTAACTTGGGCGTCCTCCTGGATGCACGGCTGTCTTTGGAAGATCATTTGACGGCCGTGGCCAGGGGGGCTTTTTATCAGGTTCGCCTGATACGCCAGTTACGCCCCTTTCTAGATCGGGACTCCCTACGCACAGTCACTCAAGCACTCGTCACTTCCCGCCTGGACTACTGTAACGCTCTCTACATGGGGCTCCCCCTGGGGTGCACCCGGAGGCTCCAGCTGGTCCAGAATGCGGCTGCGCGGGGGATTATGGGGGCGACGAGGCGCTCCCATGTGACACCTCTCCTGCGCGAGCTGCACTGGCTCCCGGTGGTCTTCCGGGTGCGCTTCAAGGTGTTGGTGACCACCTTTAAAGCGCTCCATGGCTTAGGGCCGGGGTATTTACGAGACCGCCTTCTGCCACCAATAGCCTCCCACCGGCCAGTACGCTCGCACAGAGTGGGCCTCCTCAGGGTGCCGTCCGCCAGACAATGTCGGCTGGCGACCCCCAGGGGGAGAGCCTTCTCTGTGGCGGCGCCCACCCTTTGGAACAACCTCCCCCCAGAGTTACGTACAATAACAGACCTCCGGATTTTTCGTCGGGCCCTGAAAACCCATTTATTCCAACTAGCTGGGCTGGCTTGAGTCAAATTTTTAAACTATTTTAAATTGGAATTGTTTTTAATTATGGCCAAATTATCTAATTATTTTAATCAGTTTTTAATTTTTCTATGTCTGGTTTTTTACTTTGGCTGTGCACCGCCCTGAGTCCTATATTGGAGAAGGGCGGTATAGAAATTAAAACAAATAAATAAACAAATAAACGCATCCACTGCTTCCGCTCCTGGAGATGGGAACCTGAAGAAGAACCTTGGAACCTGACAGTTGTCCCGTGTAGCGAACAGATCTACTACCGGAAGGCCAAATCGGTCTGTCAGATCCCTGAACAGAGATGGATCCAAACGCCACTCTGCCTGGTCGACCAATGTCTGACTGAGCCAGTCTGCCTGGACGTTTGCTACTCCCGATATGTGGCCCGCCCGGATGGAAGCCAGATGAGACTCCGCCCAGAACATCAGCTGCTCTGCCTCTAGCATAAGAGCCAGGGATCGAGTCCCCCCCCTTGATGATTTATGTGGGCCTTGGTGGCCATGTTGTTCATCAGAACCAATATGTCCTTCCCCGATACCAGGGACCTGAAACTCTTGAGAGCCAAGTGAATGGCCCGTAGCTCCAGCCAGTTGATGTTGTGTGACAGATCCTCTGGGGACCACTGACCTTGGACTGTGTGGGCTCTGAGATGGGCTCCCCAGCTGAAGAGGCTTGCATCAGTCGTCAGGGTGAGGCAGTGAGGAACCTGGAACCTGCAACCCAGGGTAATGGCGTCGGAAGTCTACCACGCAAGGGAAGACAGGACCGCTGGTGGAACCTCCACTCTTAAAGGGGACGTGCTCAGCCAAGCTCGTTGGAATGGAAGAAGAAACCACTGCAGGGCCCTACTGTGGAGGTGCGCCCAAGGTGTGATGCCAAAGCACGAAACCATCTTTCCCAGCAGCTGTGAGAGAAGCAGTGTTGTGGCCCCGCCCTCCGAGCCTATCTCATCGGAGGAAGAAGGCTCCGAACATGAAGAAGAGGAGTCGGCCAGGCCTCCCTCTCCAGGCCCCTCCCCTCTGGCACTGCCTCAAGTGCCGGCTGAGGAAGAGGAGATTAGCCAGGAGCCAGGTGTCTCCAATGAGAGCGAGGGAGGTGATCTGTCGTTCCTGGATCCACGCCAACGAAGGCGTGATAAACGGTTGCAGCAGTTAAGGAGGCGTGCCAGGGATTATAACTGAGTCACTGGACCACACCCCAGAGACTATATAAGAGAGTGTGGTGGCCGTTTAAGACTCTGTGACGAACAAAAACTAACTCTGGCTAGTCACTTGAACAACGCCTAAATCTGCCGAAGGTTCCTTGTTTTGAACTGGACTATTTGCAATTTGTATGTATTTTCTGTTTATCTGATGAAGTAAAGCCCTTGGCAGTCAATGCTCGTATAGCTGCCAAGTTTTAGATAACAACCTGTGTGCGTGCCAAGTGCTTTCTTAACCCTCGGCTGGCTGTGTTTGTGTGTGTGTGGAGACGGGGACAGAACAAGCAGCAGGGATGAGGCCCGATCTGACTGGACCCTGATTGCCAGGTCCCTCAGACTGGATTGTCGATCCAGCGAAATATACACCTGTGACTCCACTGTGTCTATTATTGCCCCGAGATGAAGCAAATGTGTTGTCGGAATTAGATGACTTTTGGCTTGGTTTACAGAGAAGCCATGACATTGAAGGACCTGTATGGTGGTATCGAGGTCCTGTTTGGCTCGGGATTCTGAACTGGACTGGATGAGGATGTTGACCAGGTAGAACTGTATTCGGACAGGTAGAGTACGAAGATGGCCCACCAAGGCAGACATCAACTTGGTAAATGTTCGTGGAGCAGAGGACAGGCCGAAAGGCAACACCTGGTACTGATGATGTTTTTCTGCATATTGGAAACGGAAAAATTGCTTGTGAGCTGGATGGATGGGGACATGCAAGTAGGCTTCCGTGAGATCCACCGAAGTGAGATCGCCCTTCCTGACGCTCTCCAAAATGGAGTGGAGAGACTGCATATTGAACCTGCGATATACTATGTAACAGTTCAAGGTCTTGAAATCAAGAATTGCTCTCCACCCCACTCTCCTGAGGAATTCTGAACAAAGAACAGTCAGGGATAAAATCCCTGACTGTAGTGGACCTCCGGAACCAGCTGAATGGCCTGAATGTTCAGTAGGTGTGTTATGTTTTTTTTTATTGAAAAGTTTTATAAGAAATACAAACATTTTCTCCCCCCTGCCCTTCCCCCCTCAGCCCTTCCCTCCCCCTTTCCCTCCCACCCATCACCCCTCAGCCTTCCCCCCACCCCCCTCCCTTGACTTTCCAGAACAAGCACAGGGTATAGCATCCACAAACATAAAACTAAAATATGCTAACAAATTGTTGACTTCAAATTCTTTCTAGGTCTTTAACTCCTTATAACTCAAAACACTATAAACATAAGCTAAAAGTTAAAAATGTTTCATTCATAAGCTATATGAATCTTCTTAGTCTGATACTTATTTTGAATATAGTCAATCCATCTTCTCCATTCCGTTATGTATCTTTCATTTGAATGGTCTTTCAGATATGCTGAAATTTTTGCCATCTCTGCCAAATGCACGACTTTTAGTGTCCATTCCTCAATAGTGGGTGGATCTTCCTTCTTCCAATATTGTGCCACCAGTAACCTGGCAGCTGTTATTAAATTCAAAACCAACTTAGTTTCTATTACAGTACAATCCGTAACTATTCCCAACAAAAAAAACTGTGGTGTAAATTTAATCTTTTTCTTTAAAATATTTTGCATAATCCACCATATTTTTATCCAAAAAGCCTTAATTTTTTTTACATGTCCACCATATATGAAAATACGTAGCATCTTCACATCCACATCACCAACACTTAGGTTGTAAGTTTGGATACATACAGGCTAGTTTTTTGGGATCTAAATGCCATCTATAAAACATTTTATAAAAGTTCTCTCTTAAGTTTTGAGCTTGTGTAAATCTTACATTTCTAACCCATATCTTTTCCCATGTTTCCATCATTATTGGTTCTCCTACATTTTGTGCCCATTTTATCATACAGTCCTTGACTAGCTCTGTTTCTGAATCTATTTCCACTAACACATTATACAACCTTTTTATATGCATTTGACTTTTGTCTCTTATTTGTTTTATCAAATTCTCATCCTGTTGCGAAATACCAATTTTTTGATCTTCTCTCCATCTGGCCTGCAGCTGCCCATATTGAAACCACGTTCTAATTATTCCTTCTTCTCTTAATTGCTCCATAGGTTTTAATTGTAGTCTGACTCCTTCTTTATAAAGGAGTTCCTTATATGTAAACTTATCTTGCTTTTGCTCCAAATTTATATTCTCTATCACGTGTCTGGGTATTGTCCATATTGGTAACTTATCATTTAATTTATATTGATACTTTTTCCAGACATGTAATAGAGCATTTCTTAATATATGACTTTTAAAAGTCTTATCTACTTTCTTATCATACAGTAAGTAAGCATGCCAGCCGTAGACCAGACCATATCCTTCAATATTTAATATCCTTTCCTCCGTTAAATTTATCCAATCAGTAATTGCTGAGAGGGCAGCGGCTTCGTAGTACAACCTTAAATTGGGCATTTTAAGACCTGCTCTTTATCGTGTATCTTGCATTATCTTTTGATTTACTCGCGGTTTTTTCCCTGCCCAAACAGATTTATTTATGCCCTTCTGCCATTCCTTCAAATTTTCATCTTTTTTAAGTATAGGTATCATTTGAAAAAGAAATAAAAACCTCGGTAAAACATTCATTTTTACTGTGGCTATCCTTCCCAGCAAAGACAGTTGTAGTTTTTTTCCAATTTTCCATCTCTTTCTGTATTTTTTGCCATAGTGGTTCATAGTTGTGCTGATATAATTTTGTATTTGTGGTCATAATATAAACCCCTAAATATTTAACCTTCTTAACTATCTCAAATCCTGTTACCCTTTCTATCTCTTCTTTTTGGCTTCTAGTCATATTTTTGGCTATTATCTTTGTTTTAACTGTATTTATTTTAAAACCAGATACTTGTCCATATAAGTTAATTATATCCATCAAGGCTGTAATCGATTGTACTGGTTGGGCTAAGGTAACAACCAGGTCATCCGCAAATGCCCGTAGCTTATACTCATGCTGTCTAATTTTAATTCCCTTTATTGTATCCGTCCCACGTATTTTACTCAGTAAGATTTCCAGCGTCAAAATAAACAATAATGGAGACAGGGGACAACCTTGCCTTGTTCCTTTTTCTATATTAAAAATATCTGTTAAACCACCTTTGATTATTATTTGCGCTGTTTGTTTTTGATATATTGCCTTAATAGATTGTATAAAATGTTCTCCAAGTTGCATCCTTTCTATTAATTTTAATAAAAAATGCCAATTCAATCTATCAAAGGCTTTCTCAGCATCCAAAAATACTAGCACTGCAGGGACCTGGTTGTTCCTTCCCAAATACTCTAGTAAGTTAACAACTTGCCTTACATTACTTTTCATTTGTCTACCATTTATAAAACCAGTTTGATCATGATGAATCATTTGCTGCATAACTGTCATTAATCTATTTGCTAATATTTTAGCAAAAATCTTATAATCTGTATTTAAAAAAGAAATCGGCCTATAGTTTTTTGGATCTGTATGATCCTGACCCTCTTTTGGGATCAAAGAAATAAAAGCTGTCTTCCAAGTTGGAGGTACCTCTCCTCCGTGTTGTATATTATTGAATAATTCCTTCAATGGTTCCACCATTTCCTCCTGTAAGCTTTTATAATAAACAGCTGTCAAACCATCCATCCCAGGAGCTTTACCCACTTTCAACTGCTTAATTACAAACAAAATTTCCTCGGAAGTTATCAATTGATTTAAACTATCCCTCTGCTCTTTTGAAGTTATATAGATGTTCTCTTTCTGCAAATATCTATCTATAGCTATATCTCGAATTTTCTCACCGGCATACAGCCTTGAATAAAACTCTAAAAAAGATTTTTTAATCAATTCTTGCTCATAAACCTCTTTACCCTTGTGTTTTATTTTCTCTATAGTCCTTAATTTCTGCTTTTTCCTTAACATATATGCTAACCACCTACCTGGTTTATTAGCGTTACAGAAAGTATTATGTTTAGCATATTGTAAGTTAGTTGCCACTTGGTCTGCTATTAACATATTAAATTGACCTTTCAGTAAATTAATTGCCTCTTTAATTTTCTTATCTGTTGGATTAGCTATCAAAGCTCGTTCCTGTATTCTAATCTCTTCTTCTAATTCTTTTCTTTTTCCCCCCTGTTTTTTCTATATTTATTATTCAAATATATCAAAATGCCTCGCATATATGCTTTACTTGCATCCCATACCATTTCCATAGATGTACCCTTTTGCATATTCATAACAAAAAATTCCTTCATAAATTTTTTACACTCTTTTACATTTTCTTCATATCTAAACAGATTATCATTTAACCTCCAGGACCTCCTAGGCCCTTTTCCATACTCCAGTTCCAACCAAACTGGACTATGGTCTGTCAATGTTCTTGAACAAATTTTCGTATTCTTCACCCTAGAAAAAAAGATCATTAGTAATTAGTATAAAATCAATCCTTGAAAAGGATTGGTCTCTATCCGAAAAGAAAATAAAATCTTTTTCTTCTGGGTTTCTTTCACGCCAAATATCCCTCAACTCCCAATCGTCCATCATCTCCAAGAACGACTTGGGCAGTCTTGCTCTTGTTAAAACATTTTGCTTAGGTCCCTTCTTATCCTTTTTTATGTCCAAAACACCATTCCAGTCACCCAATAGGATACAAGTCTTGTATCCTATTGTATCAACTTTGAATGTAGAAGATTATAAAATTTTTCCTGTTGTTGGTTCGGGGCATATACTCCAATTACCAGTAATTTCTCTCCTTTTATTAAAAGTTCAATTGCTAAAAATCTTCCTTGATCATCTGCTTCAATTAATTTGGCAATTAAGTCTCTTTTCAAATATATGACTATACCGTTTTTCTTCTCTGGTGCTGCTGCTACATAATGTGTACCTAATCTTGTATTTGTCAAATATTTTTGATCTTGTATCCTAATATGAGTCTCTTGTAAACAAATTACATCTTTCTTAAATTGTTTAAGATAGTGAAATATTTTCCTCCTCTTCTGTGGCTAATTCAAACCGTTGACATTCCAGGTTAAAAATCTAGTTCCCATCTCTGGGCCTCTGAAGCATCTGGAGCACTTTCTGATGTTCTTGCCTCATTTGACCTTTAGGTCTGGCTCCTCCCACAGCTTCTGTTTTGGTAGTTTCTTGAGTTGCCATCTGAAGTTGTTGCTGTCTTAATTCTTCCCTGCGTTTAGCTGTTGCTGCTCTAGTCTGTCTTTGATCCTTCGGTTCTTCTGATATATCAATTAAATCCAAATCTTGAACAGCAATCTGTAACAATTCTTCTTGACTTGTTGAAACTCCCCCCTGGACTACTGTCATCAGCTCTTCTCTCTCTCCTTCCATTACTTCCTTCTTTCTTTTTCCTTCTGGTGATTTGGATGTCCCAGCCTTTAACACATTGACGTAAATCTCTTGCTTTCCATATTGTATTAAGACGATGTCTCTCTCCCAAATATGTCACCACTAAGCCGGCTTGCACTTCCCATCTATACTGTATCTCACACTTTTTCAGTTCATCCACCAGAAAGGCATAATCCCTTCTAGCTCTCAACATTTTGGGAGGAATTTCTTTCATTGTCATCACCTCCTGGCCTTACACCTGACGCTTGTTTTTGAAGAGCCTTGGTAGTACAGTGGTCTAAGGCACCCTGTTATTAAGCTGGTTATTAAGACCAGATGCCTGCAATTACTGCAGGTTCAAATCTCGCCAAGGCTCAAGGTTGACTCAGCCTTCCATCCTTTCTAAGGTAGGTAAATTGAGGAGCCAGTTTGTGGGGGCAATAAGCTGACTTTGTATAAATATACAAAAGAATGAAGGCTATTGCTTAGCGCATTGTAAGCCACCCTGAGTCTTCGGAGAAGGGCGGCATATAAATCAAATTAAAAAAAAAGGTAGCCTGTAAAATTTCCTTGTAGTAAAATATATTACAATGTCTCTTGGTAGATGTTTCTGTCTGGCCACCCACGAATTGACACGATATATCTTGTCAATCTGCCAGCCTAACTCCACTTTCTTCTCCCCTAACATCTGTGCCAATGCCTCTGACATCATTTCTTTCAAATTCTCTTGTTTGTTTTCCTTCACCCCTCTTATTCTTAAAGCAAATTCCATATCCCTGTATTGAATCATGATTACATCAGCTTCAGCCCTTTCAATTCTATTCTGAGTCTCTGCTACTTTATTATCCAAAATTTCTGTAGATTGCTTAATTTCCTCAACTTTGTCATCCAATATTTCAATATTGCCTGCCAGACCTTTAAATGCCAGTAATATATCTTCCCTAATTTCCTGATTCTGAATTGAAATGTCCTCTGAAACAGCCTGTATTTTTTCATTAGTTTCATTAATTTCATTAATTTTTTCGTTAATCACAGTGGCAAGTTTAGTCTGTGTAGCTATTAGGGCTTCTTGTATCATTTCAATCGTTAAAGTCTGTGGGTCTGTTGGGGGTGCAGAGGCTTGCATTTTAAAAGTGTGAGCTGGGGAACTTCCAGCACTCCCAGTTCCTTTAGTGGAAACAGTCTTTACAGGTTTTGAGGCCATTCTCAGTTTAGGTTAAATTAATCTTTATATTTTAGTCAGAAGCCAAAAGGAAAAGTTCATCAAAGTCAAAAGTAGGTGTTTTACAATATGTGTTGTGGTCCGCCAGCAGCCTGCGGAGTCGGTGGCCATTTAAGACTCTGTGACGAACAAAAACTAACTCTGGCTAGTCACTTGAACAACGCCTAAATCTGCCGAAGGTTCCTTGTTTTGAACTGGACTATTTGCAATTTGTATGTATTTTCTGTTTATCTGATGAAGTAAAGCCCTTGGCAGTCAATGCTTGTATAGCTGCCAAGTTTTAGATAACAACCTGTGTGCGTGCCAAGTGCTTTCTTAACCCTCGGCTGGCTGTGTTTGTGTGTGTGTAGAGACGGGGACAGAACAAGCAGCAGGGATGAGGCCCGATCTGACTGGACCCTGATTGCCAGGTCCCTCAGACTGGATTGTCGATCCAGCGAAATATACACCTGTGACTCCACTGTGTCTATTATTGCCCCGAGATGAAGCAAATGTGTTGTCGGAATTAGATGACTTTTGGCTTGGTTTACAGAGAAGCCATGACATTGAAGGACCTGTATGGTGGTATCGAGGTCCTGTTTGGCTCGGGATTCTGAACTGGACTGGATGAGGATGTTGACCAGGTAGAACTGTATTCGGACAGGTAGAGTACGAAGATGGCCCACCAAGGCAGACATCAACTTGGTAAATGTTCGTGGAGCAGAGGACAGGCCGAAAGGCAACACCTGGTACTGATGATGTTTTTCTGCATATTGGAAACGGAAAAATTGCTTGTGAGCTGGATGGATGGGGACATGCAAGTAGGCTTCCGTGAGATCCACCGAAGTGAGATCGCCCTTCCTGACGCTCTCCAAAATGGAGTGGAGAGACTGCATATTGAACCTGCGATATACTATGTAACAGTTCAAGGTCTTGAAATCAAGAATTGCTCTCCACCCCACTCTCCTGAGGAATTCTGAACAAAGAACAGTCAGGGATAAAATCCCTGACTGTAGTGGACCTCCGGAACCAGCTGAATGGCCTGAATGTTCAGTAGGTGTGTTATGTTTTTTTTTATTGAAAAGTTTTATAAGAAATACAAACATTTTCTCCCCCCCTGCCCTTCCCCCCTCAGCCCTTCCCTCCCCCCTTTCCCTCCCACCCATCACCCCTCAGCCTTCCCCCCACCCCCCTCCCTTGACTTTCCAGAACAAGCACAGGGTATAGCATCCACAAACATAAAACTAAAATATGCTAACAAATTGTTGACTTCAAATTCTTTCTAGGTCTTTAACTCCTTATAACTCAAAACACTATAAACATAAGCTAAAAGTTAAAAATGTTTCATTCATAAGCTATATGAATCTTCTTAGTCTGATACTTATTTTGAATATAGTCAATCCATCTTCTCCATTCCGTTATGTATCTTTCATTTGAATGGTCTTTCAGATATGCTGAAATTTTTGCCATCTCTGCCAAATGCACGACTTTTAGTGTCCATTCCTCAATAGTGGGTGGATCTTCCTTCTTCCAATATTGTGCCACCAGTAACCTGGCAGCTGTTATTAAATTCAAAACCAACTTAGTTTCTATTACAGTACAATCCGTAACTATTCCCAACAAAAAAAACTGTGGTGTAAATTTAATCTTTTTCTTTAAAATATTTTGCATAATCCACCATATTTTTATCCAAAAAGCCTTAATTTTTTTACATGTCCACCATATATGAAAATACGTAGCATCTTCACATCCACATCACCAACACTTAGGTTGTAAGTTTGGATACATACAGGCTAGTTTTTTGGGATCTAAATGCCATCTATAAAACATTTTATAAAAGTTCTCTCTTAAGTTTTGAGCTTGTGTAAATCTTACATTTCTAACCCATATCTTTTCCCATGTTTCCATCATTATTGGTTCTCCTACATTTTGTGCCCATTTTATCATATAGTCCTTGACTAGCTCTGTTTCTGAATCTATTTCCACTAACACATTATACAACCTTTTTATATGCATTTGACTTTTGTCTCTTATTTGTTTTATCAAATTCTCATCCTGTTGCAAAATACCAATTTTTTGATCTTCTCTCCATCTGGCCTGCAGCTGCCCATATTGAAACCACGTTCTAATTATTCCTTCTTCTCTTAATTGCTCCATAGGTTTTAATTGTAGTCTGACTCCTTCTTTATAAAGGAGTTCCTTATATGTAAACTTATCTTGCTTTTGCTCCAAATTTATATTCTCTATCGCGTGTCTGGGTATTGTCCATATTGGTAACTTATCATTTAATTTATATTGATACTTTTTCCAGACATGTAATAGAGCATTTCTTAATATATGACTTTTAAAAGTCTTATCTACTTTCTTATCATACAGTAAGTAAGCATGCCAGCCGTAGACCAGACCATATCCTTCAATATTTAATATCCTTTCCTCCGTTAAATTTATCCAATCAGTAATTGCTGAGAGGGCAGCGGCTTCGTAGTACAACCTTAAATTGGGCATTTTAAGACCTGCTCTTTATCGTGTATCTTGCATTATCTTTTGATTTACTCGCGGTTTTTTCCCTGCCCAAACAGATTTATTTATGCCCTTCTGCCATTCCTTCAAATTTTCATCTTTTTTAAGTATAGGTATCATTTGAAAAAGAAATAAAAACCTTGGTAAAACATTCATTTTTACTGTGGCTATCCTTCCCAGCAAAGACAGTTGTAGTTTTTTTCCAATTTTCCATCTCTTTCTGTATTTTTTGCCATAGTGGTTCATAGTTGTGCTGATATAATTTTGTATTTGTGGTCATAATATAAACCCCTAAATATTTAACCTTCTTAACTATCTCAAATCCTGTTACCCTTTCTATCTCTTCTTTTTGGCTTCTAGTCATATTTTTGGCTATTATCTTTGTTTTAACTGTATTTATTTTAAAACCAGATACTTGTCCATATAAGTTAATTATATCCATCAAGGCTGTAATCGATTGTACTGGTTGGGCTAAGGTAACAACCAGGTCATCCGCAAATGCCCGTAGCTTATACTCATGCTGTCTAATTTTAATTCCCTTTATTGTATCCGTCCCACGTATTTTACTCAGTAAGATTTCCAGCGTCAAAATAAACAATAATGGAGACAGGGGACAACCTTGCCTTGTTCCTTTTTCTATATTAAAAATATCTGTTAAACCACCTTTGATTATTATTTGCGCTGTTTGTTTTTGATATATTGCCTTAATAGATTGTATAAAATGTTCTCCAAGTTGCATCCTTTCTATTAATTTTAATAAAAAATGCCAATTCAATCTATCAAAGGCTTTCTCAGCATCCAAAAATACTAGCACTGCAGGGACCTGGTTGTTCCTTCCCAAATACTCTAGTAAGTTAACAACTTGCCTTACATTACTTTTCATTTGTCTACCATTTATAAAACCAGTTTGATCATGATGAATCATTTGCTGCATAACTGTCATTAATCTATTTGCTAATATTTTAGCAAAAATCTTATAATCTGTATTTAAAAAAGAAATCGGCCTATAGTTTTTTGGATCTGTATGATCCTGACCCTCTTTTGGGATCAAAGAAATAAAAGCTGTCTTCCAAGTTGGAGGTACCTCTCCTCCGTGTTGTATATTATTGAATAATTCCTTCAATGGTTCCACCATTTCCTCCTGTAAGCTTTTATAATAAACAGCTGTCAAACCATCCATCCCAGGAGCTTTACCCACTTTCAACTGCTTAATTACAAACAAAATTTCCTCGGAAGTTATCAATTGATTTAAACTATCCCTCTGCTCTTTTGAAGTTATATAGATGTTCTCTTTCTGCAAATATCTATCTATAGCTATATCTCGAATTTTCTCACCGGCATACAGCCTTGAATAAAACTCTAAAAAAGATTTTTTAATCAATTCTTGCTCATAAACCTCTTTACCCTTGTGTTTTATTTTCTCTATAGTCCTTAATTTCTGCTTTTTCCTTAACATATATGCTAACCACCTACCTGGTTTATTAGCGTTACAGAAAGTATTATGTTTAGCATATTGTAAGTTAGTTGCCACTTGGTCTGCTATTAACATATTAAATTGACCTTTCAGTAAATTAATTGCCTCTTTAATTTTCTTATCTGTTGGATTAGCTATCAAAGCTCGTTCCTGTATTCTAATCTCTTCTTCTAATTCTTTTCTTTTTCCCCCCTGTTTTTTCTATATTTATTATTCAAATATATCAAAATGCCTCGCATATATGCTTTACTTGCATCCCATACCATTTCCATAGATGTACCCTTTTGCATATTCATAACAAAAAATTCCTTCATAAATTTTTTACACTCTTTTACATTTTCTTCATATCTAAACAGATTATCATTTAACCTCCAGGACCTCCTAGGCCCTTTTCCATACTCCAGTTCCAACCAAACTGGACTATGGTCTGTCAATGTTCTTGAACAAATTTTCGTATTCTTCACCCTAGAAAAAAAGATCATTAGTAATTAGTATAAAATCAATCCTTGAAAAGGATTGGTCTCTATCCGAAAAGAAAATAAAATCTTTTTCTTCTGGGTTTCTTTCACGCCAAATATCCCTCAACTCCCAATCGTCCATCATCTCCAAGAACGACTTGGGCAGTCTTGCTCTTGTTAAAACATTTTGCTTAGGTCCCTTCTTATCCTTTTTTATGTCCAAAACACCATTCCAGTCACCCAATAGGATACAAGTCTTGTATCCTATTGTATCAACTTTGAATGTAGAAGATTATAAAATTTTTCCTGTTGTTGGTTCGGGGCATATACTCCAATTACCAGTAATTTCTCTCCTTTTATTAAAAGTTCAATTGCTAAAAATCTTCCTTGATCATCTGCTTCAATTAATTTGGCAATTAAGTCTCTTTTCAAATATATGACTATACCGTTTTTCTTCTCTGGTGCTGCTGCTACATAATGTGTACCTAATCTTGTATTTGTCAAATATTTTTGATCTTGTATCCTAATATGAGTCTCTTGTAAACAAATTACATCTTTCTTAAATTGTTTAAGATAGTGAAATATTTTCCTCCTCTTCTGTGGCTAATTCAAACCGTTGACATTCCAGGTTAAAAATCTAGTTCCCATCTCTGGGCCTCTGAAGCATCTGGAGCACTTTCTGATGTTCTTGCCTCATTTGACCTTTAGGTCTGGCTCCTCCCACAGCTTCTGTTTTGGTAGTTTCTTGAGTTGCCATCTGAAGTTGTTGCTGTCTTAATTCTTCCCTGCGTTTAGCTGTTGCTGCTCTAGTCTGTCTTTGATCCTTCGGTTCTTCTGATATATCAATTAAATCCAAATCTTGAACAGCAATCTGTAACAATTCTTCTTGACTTGTTGAAACTCCCCCCTGGACTACTGTCATCAGCTCTTCTCTCTCTCCTTCCATTACTTCCTTCTTTCTTTTTCCTTCTGGTGATTTGGATGTCCCAGCCTTTAACACATTGACGTAAATCTCTTGCTTTCCATATTGTATTAAGACGATGTCTCTCTCCCAAATATGTCACCACTAAGCCGGCTTGCACTTCCCATCTATACTGTATCTCACACTTTTTCAGTTCATCCACCAGAAAGGCATAATCCCTTCTAGCTCTCAACATTTTGGGAGGAATTTCTTTCATTGTCATCACCTCCTGGCCTTACACCTGACGCTTGTTTTTGAAGAGCCTTGGTAGTACAGTGGTCTAAGGCACCCTGTTATTAAGCTGGTTATTAAGACCAGATGCCTGCAATTACTGCAGGTTCAAATCTCGCCAAGGCTCAAGGTTGACTCAGCCTTCCATCCTTTCTAAGGTAGGTAAATTGAGGAGCCAGTTTGTGGGGGCAATAAGCTGACTTTGTATAAATATACAAAAGAATGAAGGCTATTGCTTAGCGCATTGTAAGCCACCCTGAGTCTTCGGAGAAGGGCGGCATATAAATCAAATTAAAAAAAAAGGTAGCCTGTAAAATTTCCTTGTAGTAAAATATATTACAATGTCTCTTGGTAGATGTTTCTGTCTGGCCACCCACGAATTGACACGATATATCTTGTCAATCTGCCAGCCTAACTCCACTTTCTTCTCCCCTAACATCTGTGCCAATGCCTCTGACATCATTTCTTTCAAATTCTCTTGTTTGTTTTCCTTCACCCCCTTATTCTTAAAGCAAATTCCATATCCCTGTATTGAATCATGATTACATCAGCTTCAGCCCTTTCAATTCTATTCTGAGTCTCTGCTACTTTATTATCCAAAATTTCTGTAGATTGCTTAATTTCCTCAACTTTGTCATCCAATATTTCAATATTGCCTGCCAGACCTTTAAATGCCAGTAATATATCTTCCCTAATTTCCTGATTCCGAATTGAAATGTCCTCTGAAACAGCCTGTATTTTTTCATTAGTTTCATTAATTTCATTAATTTTTTCGTTAATCACAGTGGCAAGTTTAGTCTGTGTAGCTATTAGGGCTTCTTGTATCATTTCAATCGTTAAAGTCTGTGGGTCTGTTGGGGGTGCAGAGGCTTGCATTTTAAAAGTGTGAGCTGGGGAACTTCCAGCACTCCCAGTTCCTTTAGTGGAAACAGTCTTTACAGGTTTTGAGGCCATTCTCAGTTTAGGTTAAATTAATCTTTATATTTTAGTCAGAAGCCAAAAGGAAAAGTTCATCAAAGTCAAAAGTAGGTGTTTTACAATATGTGTTGTGGTCCGCCAGCAGCCTGTGGAGCTGGCAGTGGAGTCAGACAGCGATGAGGCTGAGGAAGAACATGGGCCAGTCCTGGAGGCTGGGGAAGGCCCAGATGAGGGCTCTGCGTCGGAGGCAGAGATGGGGCCAGGGCCATCGGGGAGTGATGTGCGGACTCCATAGCCTGACAGTAGAGAGGCAGAGGAACAGGAGGAGCCTGTTCCTAGTGCATGTATGAGAAGAGCTGCCAGAAGGCAAAAGCAGCTAAAGCAAAGAGGATGACTCGGGAGTAGGGCCAAGAGATGATTGGCCCCTCCCATAAGGCTTAAAAGCAGGGGTGAAATCTAAAATTTGTTACTACCGGTTCTGTGGGCATGGCTTGGTGGGGGGGGGGGGTGTAATGTGACTGGGTGGACGTGGCCAACTTTTTTTTTTAACTTGTAAAAGCATTTTTTTGTCTGAAGAGGTTGTAGAAAAAATGGTTTTAAAAGTAAAAAAAACAGCCTCTGATTATCGTGCGGCTTAACTGGGCATGGGGGCGGGGCGCAGGGATTTTTGCTACCGGTTCTCCGAACTACCCGCTGCCATCGCTACCGGATCAATCCAGTCCGAACCGGGAGCATTTCACCCCTGCTTAAAAGACCAGCAACGGCTTTTGGGCTCTTTGTCGGAAAACAACATTGATTGTTCTTGTCCTGCTGCACTTATCTCTGGTCAGCATCTTCTGCTTCTGAACTTTTGCCAAGAGAAGCCTTTGGCCGTTTGCCTAATTATACCAAGGTTGGTGATTAGACTGAAGAATTTGTGTTATGAAGAGTTTAGTTTGGACTATGCTGAGAATGAGTTAATTCTCAGCTGTTCTAATAAAGTCTGTTTGTTTTGGAACTTTTTGCGTCTAATACTACATACTTGGGCCTGGGTCACAACAGTCAGCGTCTCTTGAACTTTGTGGGATTTTTGCCAAGAAAAGCCTTTGGCAGGAACCCAAAGACATCAAAGGTTGGTGATAAGGCCGATGGACTGCTTATTAAGAATTTTGTTTTGGACTAAGCCAGGGGTCTGCAACCTTAAACACTCAAAGAGCCACTTGGGCCCGTTTCCCAAAGAAAACAAAACACAGGGAGCCACAAAACCTGGGTGGGCGTGGCCAACTTGACATCACTCACTCCCACCCAGTCACATGACACCCCCCAGCCATACCTACCCAGGTTTTGTGGCTCCAGGTATTTTCTTTTAAACAGGTCTCTCTCTCTTCCCCCCTCTCTTTCTTTCTCCCTCTCTCTCTCTCATTTCTCCCTCTCTCTTTCTCGTCTTTCTCCCTTTCTTTCTCCCTCTCTCTCTCATCTTTCTCCCTCTCCCTTTCTCCTCTGTCTCCCTTTCTCCCTCTCTCATCTTTCTCCCTCTCTCTCTTTCTCCCTCCCTCTTATATCTTTCTCCCTCTCATCTTTCTCCCTTTCTCTCTTTCTCTCTAATCTTTCTCATCTCCCTCCCTTCCTTCCTTCCCTCCCTCCCTCCCATCTTTTTCTTCTTCCCCTCTCTCATGTCTCTCATCTCTCTACCTCTCTCTTTCTCCCTCTCTCTCATGTTTGTGTGTGTGTGTGTGCGCGCGTAGGTTCCCTCTTGAACCATTTCCAAAAACAGGCGAGGGTTGGAGTTTTTTTTCTGATGTTGTTCTTTCTTCTTCTTTGGGTGCTTTTTACCATATGATTTAATTTTAAATCAAGAGTCATTTCAGGTTCCCAGATAAATGAAGCTCTTTCGTCCCACTGCTGTGGCTCCCTGTCGGCTGGCTGGCCTCCCTGCCCTCCCCTCCTCCTCATTCCTTGCCTGCCCTGAGAAGGGCAGTGGAGGTGGATGGAGACTCACTCCGTATTTCAGAGCGGAACTGAAGCACCCCTCTACTTGCCTCTTTTTCCGGCCCTTGTTGGGAGACGTGCAACTTTCTTTGCCCCAAGACACCAGCTGGGCTGCCCCAGCTGATGTTCCACATTGTAATGGGCTCCAGGAGGAGGAGGAGGAGACGCCGTCTTCCCCATTGTGCAGTGCGCTATGTTTAAATGCAAGAGCAGCAAGCAGCCATGAAGGCAGCGAGAGGAATATGGGGAGACATGCGACTTTCTCCGCCCCGAGACACCGACTGGGGCGCATCTCCCCATATTCCTCTCACCGCCTCCATGGCTGCTTGCTGCTCTTGCAATTAAACTTAGCACGCTGCACAATGGGGGAGACACGTCCCCTCCTCCTCCTCCTGGAGCCCATTTCAACACGCAGCATTGGCTGCAGCCGGGCGGCCCAGCCAGTGTCTCGGCACACAGCAAAGTCATGCATCTCCCCCAGTGACTGAGGTGCACACAGCACCAACAAGGGCCAGAAAAAGAGGCAAGTAGAGGGGCGCTTTGCTCTCACTCTGGAATACGGAGCAAGTCTCTATCCACCGCAGTCGCCCTTCTCTTCTCAGGGCAGGTGAGGAGGGGAGGGGATAGGCCACCCAGTGTTGGGATCATCCGACAGGGAGTGGCAGGAGAGGGCCAAAGAGCCGCATGCGGCTCTAGAGCCGCACGTTGCCCACCCCTGGACTAAGCTGAGACTGAATTAATTCTCAGCTGTTTTAATAAAATAAGTTTGTTGAGGACTGAATTGTCTTTGGTAATCACTACTTGGGCCTTGGTCACAACATTATGGCCGATTTCATGAGGCGCCACTTCATCCTATCCTGAGACACGGGACAGTGGACAAAGAACCTCAGAGGACGAGAGAGGAATTCCAGGGAGAGGCCCGACCTTACCGTCTCCCTGACCCAAGAGTCCGATGTGGAATCCTCCCACTGGTCAGCAAAGAGGGCCGGATGGCCCCCTATGGGAGGATCAGGTGAGCAGTCATTTGGATCATCAATAGGGACAACCCCTCCCGCCCCGAAAGGAACGTTTGGGTGGATAATGGTGCCCCTGTATGCCCTATCTGTCCTGACCTTGTCTGAAGGGAAATTGTCTCTGTGTTTTTTGTCCCCCAAACCCACTGTCCGCTCCCCGAAAGGAAGAGGGATGAAAATACGGGCTCAGATGGGCCTCTGTCCATCTGGTCAAATTGGGCATAATCTTGCGTTTGTCCCTAGACTCCACTAGGATAGGGTCTAAACATTCACCAAACAATTTATCTCCCATATAAGGGGAGGAAGCCAGCCTCCATTTATTCCTAGCGTCTGCCTGCCACTGGCGAAGCCACAGGAGGCGACGAGCTGTAATGGAAGACCCAATAGTGTTCTGCCCCAGCTACGGACCCCAAAGAACACAGCACACACAAAGTCCGTACAAACCTTAGTTTACTAATTAAGGACTACTAATGAGCTTTCTTAGTAGTTGTTCAAACACAAGTACAGTTTAAATTAGTCTTTTCTGAACAAGAGCTGTATGGTGGCGCGACAGCTTCCACGGTACCTGGATGAAGCTGTCTATCTAGATTCTCTCCAGTCTGGCTTCAGGCCTGGGCACAGCACAGAAACGGCATTGGTTGCATTGGTGGATGATCTCTGGAGGGCTCGGGATAGGGGTTGTTTCTCTATCCTAGTCCTGTTAGATCTCTCAGCGGCTTTTGATACCATCAACCATGGTATCATGCTGCACCGGTTGGAGGGGTTGGGGGTGGGGGGCACCGTTTTGCGGTGGTTCTCCTCCTATCCCTCTGACCGGTCGCAGTCGATGTTGGCAGGAGGGCAGAGGTCAACCCCAAGGTGCCTTGTTTGTGGGGTGCCGCAGGGGTCGGTCCTCTCGCCCCTTCTGTTCAACATTTATGTAAAGCCACTGGGTGAGATCATCCGTGGCTTTGGAGTGGAGTTCCATCAGTACGCTGATGATACTCAGCTGTACATCTCCACCCCAGGCCATCCCAACGATGCCCTTGAAGTGATGCCCCAGTGCCTGGAGGCCGTGCGGGTCTGGATGGGGAGAAATAGGCTCCGACTCAACCCTTCCAAGACCGAGTGGCTGTGGCTTCCGGCATCCCGATATAGCCAGCTGGTGCCATCGCTGGCTATTGGGGGCGAGTTACTGGCCCCCATGGAGAGGGCTCGCAACTTGGGCATCCTCCTGGACGCCCGGCTGTCTTTAGAAGAGCATATGACGGCCGTGGCCAGGGGGGCTTTTTATCAGGTTCACCTGATTCGCCAGTTGCGTCCCTTTCTGGATCAGGACTCCTTACGCATGGTCACTCAGGCACTCGTCACTTCTCGCCTGGACTACTGTAATGCTCTCTACATGGGACTCCCCTTGAGGACCACCTGGAGGCTCCAACTGGTGCAGTGTGTGGCCGCGCGGGGGATTATGGGAGCGATGGGGTGCTCCCATGTGACACCTCTCCTGCGCGAGCTGCATTGGCTCCCGGTGGTCTTCCGGGTGCACTTCAAGGTGTTGGTTACCGGGGACTTCCGGTGGCACCGCAGGCGCTAGCAGATGCTCCTTTTGGAACGTCAGCCCCGCGATCTCGTTAAAACCACTAAGACAGCGCAAATCAGCTGTCTGGCGGTTTGGAAACCTTCCCCTTGGGAGAAGAGAGGAAGGTGAGCAGCCGGACTAAGGTAGAGCTCCCCAAAAGCCCTAGGAGTAATTCTGGGGCTTGGAGGGTGAGAGCTCCCTGGTAGTCCGACTGAGCTCCGGATCCGGGACTTTTCTGCTCTATTATTATTATTATTATTATTATTATTATTATTATTATTATTATTATTATTATTAATTAAATTTCTATACCGCCCTTCTCCAAATAGGACTCAGGGCGGTGCACAGCCAAGGTAAAAACAGAGCATAAAAAATTTAAAAACAGTATTAAAATAATTAAATATTTGGCCGTAAATTAAAACAACCCAATTTAAAATCAATTTAAAATTTAACTTAAGCAGAACAAGACGCCACGACCACCCCTGCAATCAACATTTAGCTTCAAAATAATTTTAAAGCAGACAGAGCAAAAACAGGAGTTTGAGCAATTGCAAGTACTGAACTTTAACTCTGTATCAATATTTCTTCCTTCTAAAATCTTCAAAAAGGAAAGCAAACATGGCGCCTGATCTCTAACAGGGTGTGGGAAAAGTGAAAGTTATAGTGAAAGTGATTGTTAACATCGTTAGCGCTTCTAAGGCTGTTTAAGACTATTGGATTCTATATTAAAGAAAGAAAGATTTAAAGTGGAAAGAGTTGCAGTTTGGACCTTAAATAAACTATAATACTTACAAAAGATTTAAAAACATTTGGACTTACTGATTTCGTTGCTGTAAGAAGTATAAATTGAAAGCTAAAAATGGCTTCTAAGCAAATAAAATCTGGCTTTAAAAGTGCTGGAGGATCACCAGCACAACCATCAAAACTACAATCTTTGTCTACTTCAAACCCACAAATATTGACTTTGGAAGTTTTACAGGAATCTTTGCAGGAGGCTTTGAAGCAACAAACTTATTTTTTAGAGGGGAAAATTAAGGGAGTGTCTGAAGAGATGGCAGAGATTAAAGAGGTCATTCAAACTCAGAATAAGGAAATAAGAGAAGATATAGTAATGGCATTTCAGGGTCTGGCAAAACACATTGAATTGTTGGATGAAAGAGTAGAAGAAATTAATCAGTCCAATTTGAATTTGGAAAATAAAATGGATGAAGTTCAGACCAAGGTGGATAGGGCAGACGATGAAGTGTTGATGTTACAATATAGAGCGATGGAGTTTGCCCTGAGAGTAAGAGGTCTGAGAGAACATAATCGAGAGAATTTGAGAGAGACCTTTGCAGAGGCTTTTGCAAAGATAACTGGGGAGCAACAAGCAGATCTCTCATTGCAAATTGACCAAATATATCATGTTAATTCCTGGTTTGCTAGACAGAATCAATTGCCAAGAGACATTGTGATTTACTTTACAACGAGGAGGACCTGAAATGAAATTTTACAAGCTTTCTATAAAAATAAACTTCAAATGGCAGGACAAGAGGTTTTAGTGCTGAAAGAAATTCTCCCAAAAATGTTGAGAAGCAGAAAGGAGTTTGCTTTTTTGGTGGATGAACTTAGAAATCGACAGATCCAGTTTAGATGGGATGTTCCAGCTGGTCTGGTGGTGAATTATATGGGAGAAAAGCATCGCCTTAACACAATTTGGAAGGCAAGAGACTTTTATACTAATGTATTAAAGGATGGATGCCCACCATCTCAGGAAATGAGGAGAAGAAAAGAAGAGCTGGCAATACAGGGACAGAAGGAAAGTAAACAGCCACAAGCTGCAGGAGAGACCTCACTTATTGAAGAAGATTTATTGCAACTTTTTGGTACTGTTCAACCTTTGGAAGTAGCAGAAAAAAGAGAAGAACCAAAAGATGAAAGGCAGACTCGTGCTGCAGCAAAGCGAAAAGAACAAGATTTAAAGATACAGCAAACCCAAATGAAAGCTCAAGAAGCTACAAAAACAGAAGCAGTGGGAGGAGCAAGGCCAAAGAGAAAGGTGCAGGAGGATCTTCAGCTGGCGCTCTTAAAGCTTCAAGGTGCCAAGAATGGCAACTAAATTTTTGACTTGGAATGTCAATGGTTTAAATTCACCACAAAAGAGAAAGAAAATATTTCATTATTTGAAACAATTTAAAAACAATGTAATTTGTCTACAAGAAACACATATTAGAGTGACAGATCAAAAATATTTGATAAATTCAAGATTGGGGACACATTTTGTTGCATCTGCTCCAGAGAAGAAAAACGATATAGTTATATACTTAAGGACAGATTTAACAGCCAAATTAATTGAGGCAGATGCTCAAGGAAGATATATTGCAATTGAATTTCTAATAGAAGGGAAGAAAACATTTTTAATTGGAGTATATGCTCCCAACCAACAGCAAGAAAAATTTTATAAACTTTTGCATACCAAAATAATACAATGGGATTATAAATTGTGTATATTAATGGGTGATTGGAATGGAGTACTGGATACCCAAAAGGACAAAAAAGGATTACTTCAAAATACCCAAAATCGTGCAAGTTTGCCCAAATCTTTTTTTGATATGATGGAGGATATGGAGTTGAGAGATATCTGGTAGGAACGAAATGTTGAAGAAAAGGATTTTACTTTTTTTTCTGATAGACATCAATCCTTTTCTACGATTGATTTTATACTAATCACTAATGATTTCTTTTCTAGGGTAAAGAAGACGAAGATATGTTCAAGAATTTTATCTGATCATAGTCCGGTGTGGATGGAATTAGAGCAGGAAAAAGGAGCTAGAAGGTCTTGAAGGCTAAATGAAAATTTGTTTAGATATGAGGAAAATGTGAAAGAATGTAAAAAACAAATGAAAGAATTTTTTGTTATGAATATGCACAAGGGTACATCTATGGAAATGGTTTGGGATGCAAGTAAAGCATATATGAGAGGAACCCTAATACATTTGAATAATAAATATAGATGTAGACAAGAAAAGAAACGGAGGGATTTAGAAGAGGAAATAAAAAAGGAAGAGCAGGAACTTATATTGAATCCAACAGATAAGAAAATAAAAGAAACAATAAATTTATTGCGAGGGCAGTTTAATATGTTGATGGCAGACCAAGTGGCAACTAACTTACAATATGCTAAACATAATACTTTTTGTAATGCAAATAAACCAGGTAGATGGTTAGCCTACTTGTTAAGGAAAAAACAAAAGCTACGTACTATAGAAAAAATAGAATACAAAGGTAAAGAGGTATATCAACAAAATATGATTAAAAAAGGTTTTTTTAGAATTCTATACAAAGTTATATGCTAGTGATACAATTCAAGGCAAAGACATAGACAGATATTTACAGGAGGAGAATATTCCTGTAATTACACCAGAGCAAAGGGAAGGACTGAACCGACCAATAACTTTGGAGGAAATTATTTTAGCAATTAAACAGTTAAAGGGGGGTAAAGCTCCAGGCACAGATGGACTGACAGCTGTTTATTATAAAAATTTGCAGTTAGAAATGGTAGAACCGCTTAAGGAACTATTTTGTAAGATTCAAGCCAGAGGAGATGTACCCACTTTCTGGAGAACACCTTTTATTTCATTGATTCCAAAGGAAGACCAAGATCATAGTCAACCTAAGGATTACAGGCCAATATCGCTTTTAAATACTGATTATAAGATTTTTGCTAAAATATTAGTAAATAGGTTAATGATAATCATGCAACAAATGATTCATAATGACTAATCTGGATTTATAAGTGGGAGACAAATGAAATGTAATGTAAGACAAATTGTAAACTTATTGGAATATTTGGAAAGAAACAACCAAGTCCCTGCAGCGCTTATCTTTTTGGATGCGGAGAAGGCATTTGATCGATTGAATTGGCAATTTTTATTGAAAATAATAGAAAAGATGCAGTTTGGAGAATACTTTACACAATCTATTAGGGCAATATATCAGAGACAAACAGCACAAATAATAATTAATGGTGGTTTAACAGAAACTTTTAAAATTGAAAAAGGAACAAGACAGGGATGCCCTTTATCACCATTATTGTTTATTTTAACTTTGGAACCTTTATTGAATAAAATACGAGGGTCAAATAAAATAAAGGGAATTAAAATTAGACATCATGATTATAGACTAAGAGCATTCGCAGACGACTTGGTTGTTACTTTAACTCAACCAGTATAATCAGTTACAGGTTTAATGGATATAATTAGCCAATATGGACAAATGTCTGGATTTAAAATAAATAAACAAAAAACAAAGATAATAACTAAAAAATATGACGGTAAAGCAAAAAGAAGAACTAAAAAGACTAACAGGATTTGAAATAGTAAAAAAGGTTAAATATTTAGGGGTATATATTCAAATGTAAAATTATATAAAAATAATTATGAATTGTTATGGCAAAAAATACAGAAAGAGATGGAGAATTGGGGAAAACTACAATTTTGGGAAGAATAGCAGCAATAAAAATGAATGTTTTACCTAGGTTTTTATTTTTGTTTCAAATGATACCAATACTCAAGAAAGATGAAAATTTGAGGGAATGGCAGAAGGGTATTAATAATTTTGTTTGGGCAGGGTAAAGACCGAGAATAAAGTTAAAAATAATGCAAGATATACATGAAAGAGGAGGTCTTAAAATGCCTAATTTAAGATTATACTATGAAGCAGCTGTCCTAACAATAATTAGTGACTGGATTAATTCAACAGAAGAAAGAATATTGAATATTGAAGGATATGATTTGTTATATGGCTGGCATGCTTATTTATTATATGATAAAAAGGTGAATAAGACCTTTAAAAGCCATATATTAAGGAATGCCTTGTTACGAGTTTGGAAAAAGTATCAATATAAATTAAATTATAAGATACCTATATGGGCAATACCCAGACATGCGATAGAGAATATAAGTGTAGAACAAAAGCAAGAGGTGATTACCTATAAAGAGCTTCTTAAAATGGAAGGGGGTATATTGCAGTTAAAATCTTTAAACGCATTAAAAGAAGAAAGAATAATTCAAACTTGGTTTCAGTATGGACAGTTGCAAGCTAGATGGAAAGAAGATCAGAGAATTGGTATCATGCAGAACGAGGAAAATTTGGTAAAACAAATTAGAGATCAAGGTCAAATGCATATAAAAAGATTATATAATATATTGATAGAAATAGATTCAGAAACGGAATTAGTTAAGGATTGTATGATAAAATGGGCACAAAACATTCAGGAACCAATAATGATGGAAACTTGGGAAAAAATATGGGTTAGAAATGTAAAATTTACGCAAGCACAAAATTTAAGAGAAAATTTTTATAAAATGTTCTATAGATGGCATTTAGATCCTAAAAAATTGGCTTGTATGTATCCGAATTTGCAATCTAAGTGTTGGAGATGTGATTGTGATGATGCCACTTATTATCATATATGGTGGACTTGTAAAAAAGTTAAAGCATTTTGGATTAAAATATGGTGGATTATCCAAAATATTCTTAAAAAGAAGATAAAGTTTACTCCACAATTGTTTTTGCTGGGTATAATCACAGATTGTACGGTTATAGAGACTAAATTGATTTTAAATTTAATAACTGCAGCTAGACTTTTGGTGGCGCAATATTGGAAGAAGGAAGATTTGCCTACTATTGAAGAATGGACATTAAAAGTAGTGAATTTGGCAGTAATGGTGAAAATTTCAGCATATTTGAAAGATCATTCACAAGAAAGATATATATCGGAATGGAGAAGATGGATTGATTATATTCAAAACAAATATTGGATTAAAAAGTATCAAATAGTTTATGAATGAATAGAAAAATTAAGAGTATTTATATTTAGTTAAGTAAAAGGGGAGTTAAAGTGTGAAGGGGGGGATAGGAATCCATAGTTAGTTAGCTTAGTTTAGTATATGATTGTTAATTGTTATACCCTGTATTTTGTTCTGGGAAGTTTGGGGGGGGGGTTGGGGGAGCCAGCAGAAGCAAGATGTCTGGAGGTTCCAGCAAAGAAGCCCTGTTAAAATTAATCTTAAATTTTGTATGTGATGTTTTTATTCTTGGCTGTTCACCGCCCTGAGTCCAGTAGGAGAAGGGCGGTATAAAAATCTAATAAAATAAAATAAATAATAAAATAATTTAACTTCATTAACAGCCAACAAGAATCCAAAGAATAATAACTCAATTCTGAGGCACAGTATTTCAGATAACAGTAATCTTACTGTGGTTGGCAGAATGCCCAGAAGCAATTTGCAGGAAAACTGACAAGAGAGAAACAAGAGCCGATCAAATGTTTCTGGAATCAAGGAATATGAACGAAGTTGGTTCCTGCAAATTGCATCAGTCATCATCCTTCCTTAAATAGGCTAGGGGAATGGCCAATTAACCCCAAACCTTACTCTCGAGAAGACCTCCTCCTGAGGAGCCACTCCTGCTTTTTTACAGCTCTTTGTGCTCGTGCATCAAGAAGAGGCTCCTCCTCTTCTTCCTCTTCACTTATGGGAGCTTCTGGAGGTTCTGAAGGCCCTGGCTGAATCTCCGCCTCTGGCACCACATCTTCTCCAGCCTCCTCATTTTCTGACTCGAGTGCCAGCTGCACAGGCTGCTGGCGCATCACCACACCAGCCTCCTCGCTGTTGGAATCAACTACTAGCTGCACAGGCCACTGACGGGCCACAACGAATAGCCTTAGAAGTGAATTGAGACACATTTAGCATCACATCAGCAGAAAATTCCACCGCTGCCATGAACTTGTTGAGATCTTGGTGGGACCTGATATCTGTGCCTGGGAGGCGGTCCTGTAATTGCCTTAACCAGAGCAAAGAAGCCCTGTTAAAAAATGGCCCAGGCTACAGCCTGATGGGTCTTGACCAGAGATTGCTCCAATCTTTTATCCTCCAGACGGAGGTGTTCCTCCGGAGGGCCTGGTAGGTTGGATTGTGATGACAGAGCCACCACTGGAGGGTCAACCACTGGCACCTGTAGCGACTTGGTCATATTGGAACCAATGTTGTACAGGCGTTTGTCCAAACTGCTGGGAATAGGGTCCGAGCCTGGAGAGACCCACTGTCGATGCACCATGTCGAGAAAAAGTCAGGGGGCCGGAACCTCCTCACTCAATGGTGGGTTCAACAAACAAGGGATCAGCTGGGTCAGCAGGCTCCAAAACAGTACCAGGAGTTGACTGGACCAAGCCCTGTCAAGTGGTCACCTTGGCCTTGTGCAGCAATGACCTGAAGAGATGAGGCCTAAAAAGTCCAACGAATGATGGTTGGTCAGGTAAAAGATCCTCATCATCAGATAACTCAATATCATGCTGCATCTCCTCCCCTGAAAGGGAGGCCTGGCCGGAAGATGCCTTGGAACACTCTGTATCCTGAAAGGGAAGGGAAGATCCCAACCCTTGTTGTCTATGATGGAAAGATTGAGCTCTAGAAAAATCAGAAAGCATAGCAGCAGATATTCGTTGTAACCCTGTTTCAATGCCCTGACTTATAGCATTAGTAATCAAGGTGGACAAATGATCCGGATATTGAGTGTCACCCATCTGACCAGGCTGTAAGCCTACAGAAATGGGTGTGGATGAAGCCCCAGGTGAAGGAGACCTGTGTTCCACTTGTTGCTCCCAAGGGATCACCGATGGTTCAAGAGCAGGCATTGCTCCAAAAAGCAAGTCACTGCCACTGGGCAAGGCAGGAGCCTGTGCTGAGTCCCCATCTGGAGACCAGGCAGATGGAGGAGCTTCCTCCGGAATAGCAGACAGCTCCTGTATTCCCTCAGAGGCAACCTGGGCCCTAGGGAGATCCTTGTCCTGGGAACTCTTCCCTTTTGTTACAGCTTCCTCTTGAATCTTCTGAAGTGCCTTTGCAGAGGCCTTATGCTTTTGCTTGGACCCCTGTTTAGAATGCTTTGAAGGCTGGGAATAAGGCTTCTGAGCTCGAGAACGAGCCTTGCCCCATCCAAGGGATTGAGAGCCAGAAGGCCCTTCCCCTGGATCACTGTCTTGTTCAGGATGGCCTGATCCAGACCTGGATCTGAAATGTCCCGAAGCCATGGAGACCATTGTGACAACTCCTGCAAGGAGAATATGGTCACAATGAATTAAGGTAATAAAGCTACCCATTACTCACAGGGCCCACAATGGAAGTAAATTGGGAAAGCCTGAACACTGGCACATTTGGGATCCCAACCCCAAGTGCCACTCTCTCCACCAGGTCACGTTGGGCCGCTGTACAATGGCCCCAGTGTCATGAAGACATGCTCATGAATGCCAGCCTGGTAACAAAAGGAGAGTGCCCCCGAAGGCTTCTGCCAGGATTGGTCTTACCCGGATTGAAATCTGCAGATGAAGTTCCTCTGCTCGAACCTCCCTCTGAGGTGCCTAAAATGGGCACCAAACATCCTTGCTGAGGTTTCAAAATGGCCACCGCACATTCATGGTGTTTCAAAATGGCCACCACAACATCGATCGGCTACAAAAAATGGCCACCACTACTCCTGGAGGCTCCTCGCCACTGCTCCTTGCAATACAGGTCAGCGCTACAGAGCTAGGCTCGTGGGCACTGCCTGTAGCGGCTTCCAATGGTGCTGATCCTGTGCACCCTCCAGGCAAGCACTACGGAGCTCTGCTCATGGGCGCTGCCTTTCAATTTGCAGAGGGACCGAGTCCTTGAGTCCCCTGTGGGTCAGTTACTGCGAGGCAAGCCTGTAAGTGCTGCCCAGAGGTCCTCAGCCGAGCGACCTCTTGCCACCCCTGTGGCCCTCAGCAGGCTCAGGCTGAATTGCCCTTCACACTGGAAAGAAACTAAAGGTTTACCTGATAGGAAGTCAAACCTCAGCAAGTAGAAAATACAAATAAAAACTTGTTTTCCCAAGGAAAATCAGTCAGTGAATGGACAGCTCAGAGAAAACACGTCTGTCCAGTTAGACTGAATCTAAAAAGCTGGCAAGCAACAGGAAGAGGTGTGGCTTAACAGTTTTGCAGACTCAGTCCAATCAGTTAACAGACAGAGTTAACCCATTCCTGACTGCTGTTTCCTTCCTGGTGGAGAATGCACAGGATTGGTGGACACTGGGTGGCCCAGGGGGGAAAGGGGGATTGTAACTATGCAGTTTCCACACAAAAAGTCAGAACTGGCTTTGCTTTCTACTGTGCCTATATGGATCTATCAGTAAAGTTATACTCTTGGTAAAATAATGTCCCAGGAGTTTCTTTTGCTGCATGTGCCAATGGGATGGTTGACACAGTCTTTCTTCCTTATATACAACAGAGAGCTCTGTTGAGGAACTAGCTACCACACTGCATTCCTCTGGATATAATACCAGCTTGCCAAGCAGTATACTGTCTATGGAATCCTCCACATGGCTTCCAAGTTCCACTTCAACAGCAACAGAGAATTTCCTAAACAGACTGGTACCTACTGGTACCACGAAGCCTGATGTCCCAGGAACTATTTCTCATGTCACAGAAAGGGACAAGTCCCAACACAGGGCAACCATTTGTCTCAGCAAAGTGAATATAGCATGGATCATCTTGGCCATCAGTGTACCCATATCCTCATGCTGTAAGTTGAATGTTTCTTTATAAATTTCTGCTTTGTGGGATACAATATGCATTAAATATCACTAATGAAAAAAATCAAGGTAACTCTCTTTGAAAGACTGAAGAAGCCAATTATAAATTTATTTATTTATTTAGACTTCTATACCGCTTCATAGTGCTTTACAGCCCTCTCTAAGCGGTTTACAAAGTTAGCATATAGCATATTGCATATTAGCATATTGCATTAGCATTAGCATATTGCCCCCAACAATCTGGGTCCTCATTTTACCCACCTCAGAAGGATGGAAGGCTGAGTCAACCTTGAGCCGGTGAGATTTGAACTGCTGATCTGCTGAACTAGCAGTCAACTGAAGTAGCTGCAGTACTGCACTCTAACCACTGCGCCACCTCGACTCTTGCTAGTTTTGCTAAAGCTTTCTTGATGCTCATAATTTGACTCCCACATAACTACTACTAATCATCCAAAGTTATTCCAACATCCTTAGGTTTGCACATGCTATGCTCAATATTGGTAGTCTTTTTAGCAAAACTAGCATGTGGTTTGATCTCTCACATTTTCTGTCTTTGTAAAGGTTATATTAGGGTGCCGGAAATCCAGGAGCATCCAATTTCCTTTTCAGCCTTGGTATATAATTTTGAACATTTCAGAAAACACAGATTAGTAATCCATTACCCATTTGTAATTTTGCCATGAAATGTTCCCTCATATGTGGAAATGATCACTCACCTGCATAGTGCCTCTGATTCTACTTTTTTTCAGTCTTTATTATAACCCTTTTGTTGCTGGGGAAAAGGGCTCTGGTTGGGAAACCTATGTGATGGGGCTTGATAAATTGACACTTAAAGCTTGAAAATTAATGAGTAGTTAAAAAAGTGACTGTATTATTTCGTTAGAGATATTAAACTAAGTTTCTGTTACAGATGAAGACATTATTGTAAGTGTAACAACAATAAAATAGATGGGTTTAAACCCTTTAATCCCAGCAGCAACCATGGCTGTTTTGTCTATGTAGCCAGGCTAATAAGTTGCATAACATAGACTTCCAATTCGTCCCTCAGATGAATTGCTCAGGACCTCCCTGTAAACAACATTCCTGGTTTTGCTCTCTGGCTGGAGGATGACCAGGCTGTCAGGTGAACTGACTCTGGAGCATGCCACATAGAACTGGCCATGGGAGAAACAGTCACTCGTCAGATGCACACCAGCCACTTTCAAAGTCTGTCCCTGTGCCTTATTGTTGGTGATGGCGTAGCAAACCTTAATGGGAAATTGTAGATGTTTGAACTCAAAGTGGTAGTCTGATGGGATCAGAGGAATTTGGGGTATGAAAATGGTTTCTCCCTGATTGACGCCTGTGAAAATCATGGCTTCGATTACGTGTTTGTACAGAGTCTTCACCTGAAGCCTGGTGCCATTGCACAGTTTCGGAGGGGTTAGATTGCGTAACAGCATGATTGGAGCATCAACCTTGAGGTAGAGGACACAAGGTGGTAATCCTGGTGGGTTGAGAGTGTGCAAGAACTCCACAGGGTAATGTACAGCATCCCTGATCTCCATTACTGAGTCCACAGATTCATATTTCATATGCTCAGTGGACAACTTTTCCAGCAGAAAGTTGTTGATGCTGTTGGCTGACTCATTTGTTGGCGTGAGAATAGCTCTTTCCCTCAGCCATGAACCACAATCCACTCCAGCCTGATGACTGTTGGGGTATATTCTGTCAGTCAAGCTGATCAGATCTCTCACAACATCGCAAAAGTTACTTGGAATAGTTATTCTTCCCTCCTCTTCCAAAAGCTTGCCATCACCAATATCAAGTAAACATTTAGAAAAGTTTTCTGCCCTCAAATCATGTTGAAGGTGGACACACATGTTAACTGTCAAGGTCAGGACTTTGACTTTAGGCCATAAGATGGATGACTTGAGACAGGCCTTGACTTCATCTGCACGTGTCCCTTGTGGCACAACAGGCAACGTCTGTCTGAAGTCACCAGACAAAAGCATCGTAACTCCACCCATAAGACAGTTGCTGCCCTTAATGTCCTGGAGTGTCCTGTTTACAGCCTCAAGACCTCCTTTGTGAGTCATGGTGCACTCATCCCACACAATAAGTTTGGCTTCTCGAAGCACCTGAGCCATCTCACTCTGCTTAGAGATGTTACAAAGTACAGACTCAGAATGATTTAGGTTGAGAGGTAACTTGAAGGCAGAGTGAGCCATCTTGCCTCCGTCGATCAAGGTAGCTGCAATTCCTGAGGAAGCAATGGCTAGGGCGATATTCCTTCTGCTTCTAATTTTGGCCAGCAAGAGATTGATCAAGAACATTTTGCCAGTGCCACCAGGAGCATCAAGAAAGAACTGCCCAGAATCAGAAGCAATACTGTGCATGATTTCATCATAGGCTTTCCTCTGTTCTTGATTTAATTTTGGAACATTCACAGCAACTGCTTCTGTCAGCTGAACGGTATTATAAGACAGTTCACTCAGGTATTGACGGTTGCTGACAGTGGCTCCTTGCTCTCGTGAAGGTGGTGGAAATCCGAACTGTAGGAGTGTTTTACCCGACATGGATATGACAATATCCTCAAGAAGGATAAGGCATTGGTTGTAAACAATTTGGAGGACCATTTGGGCATCTCCACACTCTCTCTCCATTAGCCTTCTAACATCTTCCACAAGACTGTCTCTGTATGTCTGTTGGATCCTTATCCTACAGTTGGGTAGATAATATGTACTGTAACTTTAACTGCTACAAGATGACTAATTGATTAAGTGGTTAAAACAGAAATAAAAGGAAGGCACTGTGTCGGTGTTATGGAACTAGAACTGTAAGCAAATTTTGTATCTTTGTTATGAGAAGCCAGGCTTGTTTGTTTTACAACAAGTAAAGACTATTTATTTTTCTAACAACGTTCAGAGTCTGAGAGTATCTGTGTTGCAACGCTGTCTGGTCCGTCGCTCTACTCTGCAGAGGGCAGTTTACCCTCAACACTGGTTATGGGCCCAGTGCCAGTGTGTGTACCAGTTACAGCAATAAGAGAGTTGCAGCACACATTATTGCTCCAGACGTTCTGATACGTATTTAATATCCTGGTGAGGATGGCACAAGGTCAAGCTCCCAACTTATCGCTGGTTACCCGGCTGGATAGCACCAACTACAAATCCTGGTCCACCAAGTGCAGTCTCCTGTTGCGCAAAGAAGGGCTATGGGATATAGTGCAGACTCCACCAGATGTGACCTCCTGGAATGCTGATGATGCCGAGGATGCCAGGAAGATAGCCGAGTTCCAGAGGAAGAATGAGAGTGCATTGTGTATTATTGGTTTGTCTCTAGACGATACCCAGCTTGTTCATATTGAGGGTGAACAGTCTGCTGCAAAATGCTGGGGAAATTTGAAAGGTCTTTATGTTCGTGACACTGTAGGGGCGCAAATTAACATTACACGAAAGTTGTTTTGCACAAGACTCCTTAAGGGTGGTGACATGTTAACACACCTGAATTGCATAAAAAGCATTTTTCAAGAGCTACACCAGAAGGAGGTGGTTTTTTCTGAGCAACAACAGGTTTATATACTGTTATCATCGCTAGATGAAAGCTACGATGACGTAGTAACATCATTTGAAGTTCTCACACAGCAGGAACTAACTTTGGCCAATGTAACCTCGCGACTACTAGAAGAGGCCAGAAGGAGAGAAGAAAGAAAACAACTAAGGGAAGAACCCGAGTCGATTAATGCAAATGTAAAGGCAAATAACCATGTATATGCTGTAAAACATTGTTTTAATTGTGGCAAGAAGGGTCATATAGCCAAGTTTTGCAGAAGGCTGAAACCAAAAACCATGGTTAATGATAAAAAACAATGTAATGTAGCTATGTCTGATAAGAAACCAGTTAACCACGATTCATGGGTTATTGATAGCGGGGCGTCGCTATGCATTGTCAGAACACAAAACTATTTGGTGAAAATGTTGCCTAGTAATAATAAGGTTTCTTTAGCAAATGGGTGGAAGCTAAAGGCATGTGGTGAGGGAATGGCAATATGTCCATATGTAAAAGAAAAAATGCATATGTTATATGTTCCAAATTTAAACTTTAATTTGATTTCGGTTAGAGTATTGGTTAAGCTAGGATATACAGTAACATTTAGAACCAATGATTGTTTAATTGAAAAAGGTGAAACCAAGATTATTGGAAAACTGAAAGATGGTTTATATGTATTATCTAGTAACCGTGTTACAAATGTTGTATATTCAAATGTCAAACCACATGATGAATGTGTTCACTTGCTTCACAGACGTATGGGGCATATCAGTTTTAAGATGTTACAGAAAACTGTAAAATTAGTTGATGGGTTGAAGCTGAAACCATGTAACCAGTATTTAAATTGCAATATTTGTAATCAGCAGAAAAGTAGAACAATCCCTGCTAATAGGTTTGATGGTTTAAAACAAAGAGACCACTGGAAGTGGTATTTGCTGGTTTAATAGGGCCAATGAAGGCTAGTTTAGGGGGTGCTTGCTATGTTCTCAGTATAGTTGACCATTATTCCAGGTATGGTTTTTGCTACCTATTGAAGTCTAAGGTAGATACTTTTCAAAATTTTGTTCAATGGATTAAGTTTGTGGAGAGAAAAACAAATCAAAAAATAGTTACTATTGTAACTGACAATGGTACTGAGTTTGTAAACACAAGGTTTAAATCAATGTTAGCTAATGCTGGTATAAAGCACAAATGTTCAGCTCCGTATCAGCCACAGCATAATTCATATGTTGAAAGGAGAGGACAAACTCTACAAGCAATGATGAGATCAATGTTAGCTGATGCAGGTTTACCGGCTAATTTATGGGGAGAAGCCATTATGTGTGCAAATACACTCTTAAACAGCACCATAAATACAACCACTAACAAAATTCCATATACCGTATGGCATGGAAGGAAGCCAGATTTGAGCTACATACACACATTTGAATCACCTGCATGGGTACATACTCCAGCGCAGTTAAGGCGTAAGGGCCAGAGTAGGGCACAACAATTAATATTTGTTGGTTATAATTCAAACCACAGGTCCTACAGATTTTGGGTAAAAGGAACAGCAACGGTAGTTAACAGTGCAAATGCCAGGTTTATGGAGCATGTAGGGTGGAATAAATTAGGTACTGAAAATGAGGTTATCATTGAAACTCAGACTGAAGTTACAAATGAAATGCCAGAGATCCAGAGCGAAGAGGTAGAGAAAGATGTAGTACAGGAAGAGGTAAAGGTGGAGAGGCAATCTGTAAGTCCTGAACTCCCAAGAAGGTTGAGTAGAGTAACAAGACCACCTGATAGGTATCAGGCAACTACAGTCTATCAAGTAAATAAAGTCCCTACTACATTTAATGAGTTGACCACGTTTCCACCTGAAGACCAGAAAGTGTGGAGAGGTGCAATGACTAAAGAACTACAATCTTTGCAGAATTTGAAAGTGTATGAGCCTGTAACAATTCCAAAAGGGAAAACTGTTGGATCGGCGCAGGAATGAAGACGTGACCACCTCGTTACATAAGTAACTTTATTAAACAGCAACAGTACCAAGACTGCCGTGCGCTGCCGGAGCTCTCCTTATATTCGCTCCGGCAGACGCACCGCCCCCTGACAGGGATTCAAACTTTCCCGCCCGGTGGCTGGCAGCCAATCCGGGCGGATGTCCTTATAAGGACATAACACTCCTCCCCCCTAGTTCAAAGAAAAAAGTTCAGTGTTCGTCAATAAACGTGACGTAGTCCTGCAGGTACGTAGGACGCCTAGGCACCCTACTTGACCTGCGCAGTCTCATTTCTCCCGTGTCCCCGCCCTGGACGGACGGGGTTCCTGTGGCTCCTGGATCCTTCCCCGGAACCGGGCTCGGTTCGGCTGGCGAGTGTGCGGGGTCACCCTCAGCGCCTCCGGCCGGACCGCAGACCTTGGATGGCTGGTTCTGGTGGTCTTCCTCCTGGCCTGTGGATCTTTCGCCTCGGCGGTGCTGTTGGGTTCCGACCCGGGAAGAGCGTCTGAGTCTCGGTAAGACCCCGGCTGTCACTTGCTCTTCCTCGGTCTCCCGGTGGCTGCGGTTCTGCTGCGGCCCGGCCCGCTGTGGTCTGGAGGGTGGTTCGGGCCGGTGCCCTTGGGTCCGGTCTGCCCGCTGTGGGTGGTGTTGGCTCGGGTAGCGGTGTCCGACCTTGCAGGGTTGGCGCAGGTCTCCTTGGCCCGGCAGGCGTTGGCCTTCCCCGTCGGGTTGGTGGTGGTCGACCTGGTCGGGGTGTCGTTGTGGGGATACCTCCTCGGGTCGGTGGAGGTCTCCCCTGCCGGGGTGGCGCAGGCCTCCCTGGCCGGGTTGTTGTCGGCTTTCCCTTCCCCCTAGTCCCTGGTCTACCGCCAGTTGGTGGTTGGGGTCGTCTGGGTTGGGTTGTTGTTGCCGGGTTGTTTCTTGCATTGGGCGGGGGTCCCTCTCGCCGGGGAGTCGTGTGCCACCCTCGCCCATGTGCTGTGGTGTGCCCATCTGTGATGGTCCCCGGTCTACTCGCCTTGCTTTGAGGTCTCCCTGATAGGGCTGCCGTGGGTTGCCTTCACTGGTAGGGTGCGGTGCTTCCCTTCTGGGCAGGTCCCGGTCTACCTGCGGGCTGGGTCGGGGGTCCCTGGGCCTGTTGGGCTGGGTGCCCACCTGGCCGGGTTGGTGTTGCCATCCCCCGTGCGGTTGGCCCCGGTCTACCTCGCTGCACTGCCGGCGTGACAGTGCCTGGTAGTGTGCTGGGCCGACCTCGTCGGGATGGCGTTGCTCTGCCTCGTAGGGGTGTGGTAGGCCTACCTCGTCTGGGTATGGTAGGTCTACCTCGCTGGGGTGTTGTAGGCCTACCCCGTCAGGCTGGTTTTCGTGTGCTCCCCCCCACCTTTTCCGGAGTTGGTCGATGTGACGTCTCACGACCTGTCCATCTTCCAACTCGACGGTGTAGGATTTGGGGCCGGTTGTGCTGGCAATCTTCCCTTTCAGCCACTTAGGAGAGCCGTTGAAATTCAGCGCGAAAACTGAATTTCCTTTGCTGAAAGCGCGAAGCGGCCGGCTGGCGGTTGCGATCACTTCCGGGCTGTATTGGGGGTGCAGCCGGTCCAAGGGTGACCTCAACCTTCTGCCCATGAGGAGTTCGGCCGGGCTCTTGTGGGTGGTGGCATGCGGCGTGATGTGCTGGGTGAGGAGGAAGTTGTCGATGCGTTCTTGCCAGTCTCCCGGGCCCATCTTGGTGAGGGCTTCTTTTGTGAGCCGGACCATCCGTTCCGCTTGTCCGTTTCCGGCCGGCCTGTACGGAGCGGAGAGGGCATGGCGGATGCCCAGTCCTGCCAGGAAGGACTCCATGGCCAGGGATGTGAGCTAGGGGCCGTTGTCCGAGACCAGCACGTCCGGTAGTCCGTGTGTGGCAAACAGGCGGCGCAGGGCTCGGATCGTCGCTTCTGTTGTGGTAGATGCCATGGGTATCACCTCGAGCCACTTGGAGAAGGCATCTACCACGATGAGGAGGTGTCGCCCCTGCATCGGGCCCGCGAAGTCGATGTGGACCCTCGACCAGGGGTTGCTGGGGGTCTCCCAGTTCGTGACTTCGGATTGCGGTGGCGCGGGGCGGACTTCTTGGCACGGGTCACATCTGGAGACCCATTGTTCGATGTCTCTGTCCAGTGAGGGCCACCAGACGTAACTCCGTGCCAGGGCCTTCATGCGTACGATGCCCGGGTGCCCGTTGTGCAGTGTCTCTAGCGTCCGCCGTTGCAGGGTGCTTGGAATCAGCACCCTGTCTCCCCATAGCAGACAGCCCTTTATGGTGGACAGCTCCTTCTGTTTCCTGGTGAACGGGCTGAACCTCTCTTCCGTCTGTTCCGATGGCCACCCCCTGAGGATCCAGGACCTTACTTGGCGGAGGGTGGGGTCTCTCTGTGTGTGTGTGGCCACATCTGCGGAGGAGACTGGACAGCTGGCGTCGTCATCTATGTGGAATAGATGGAGCGTGGGGGCTGGGTCTTCCACCGGGTTCTTCGATGGGCATCTACTGAGTGCGTCGGCGTTTCCTATGGCTGTGCCTGGCTGGTGCACGAGCCTATAGGAGTAGCCGGCCAGGAAGATGGCCCATCTCGTCATCCGCGGGGACATGAAGGTTGGGGTGGGTTGGTCGCCTGCGAGTAGTCCCAGGAGTGGCTTGTGGTCGGTGACTATGGTGAAACGTCTTCCGTACAGGTATTCGTGGAAGCGCTTCACTCCTGCTACGATTGCCAGGGCTTCTTTGTCCAGCTGACTGTAGTTCCGCTCTGCGCTGGACATGGTTTTCGAGAAGTAGGCGATGGGGGCTTCCGTGCCGTTGGGCAGCTCGTGGCTGAGAACTGCCCCCACCCCGTATGGCGACGCGTCGCAGGTCAGCTTGATGGGGAGCATCTCGCTGTATTGGATGAGGACGCTTTTGGACGTCAATAGTCCTTTGATGGCCCGGAACGCTGCTTCCTCTTCCTGGCCCCACTTCCAGGACGCCGATTTCCCCAGCAGGCGGTGGAGTGGCTCAGCAACTGTGGCTTTCTGTTTTAAGAAGATGGCGTAAAAGTTGAGCAACCCAAGGAAAGCCTGAAGCTCCGTTTTGTTTTTTGGGCTCGGTGCTTCATGGATTGCTTCCACTTTTGATTTGGTGGGGTGGATGCCCATGCTATCAATGAGATAGCCCAGGAACTCGACTTCCTGTACTCCTATGATGCACTTGTCCCGCCGGACTCTCAAACCCTTGGCCTTGAACCGCTGCAGGACAAGCCTGAGCCTTTCAAGGAGTTGGGCTCTTGAGTCCCCGGAGATGAGCACATCGTCGAAGTAAGACACCACCCCTGGAACGCCTTGGAGCAGGCGTTCCATCATGGATTGGAAGATGCCGGGGGCAGCGCTGACTCCAAATTGGAGGCGGTTGCATTTGAATGCCCCCCTGTGCGTGACAATTGTTTGTGCCTCCGCCGTTTTTTCATCCACTGGCAATTGCTGGTAAGCCTGGGCCAGGTCCAGTTTAGCGAATATTGAGCCAGATCCCAGGGAATGCAGCAGGTGTTGCACTACTGGGACTGGGTATGCGCTCTGTGCCAACGCCTTGTTGATGGTACAACGGTAGTTGGCGCAGATGCGCACAGACCCATCATGCTTCAGTGGGGTCACAATGGGGGTCTCCCATGAGGCATGATCGATCGGTTCCAGGACGCCCTGGGCGATCAGCTTATCCAGCTGTTCGTCTACTTTAGGCCGCAGGGCAAATGGGACTCGGCGGGGCTTGAGCCTAATTGGGGTGACTCCCTTATCCAGATTGAACGAGATTGGCCTCCCCACAAATTTCCCCAGCTTACCATCGAAGACTTCCTTGAACTCTTCGATGAGGTTGTCGAGTTCGTCCCTGCAAATTTGGTTGATGCCTTCGATTGAAAGCCCCAGCGGCTTGAACCACTCCACTCCTAGCAGGTTCGGTCGGCTGTCCTTTACGACGGTGATGGGGAGCTTGCCTTCGAACTGCTTGTAGGTGACTCGGATGTTGGCTCTTCCTAACACTCCGATGGGGTTTCCCCCAAAGTCAACGAGCTTGGAGTGTAGTGGCTTCAGCTCTCGCTTGGTGATGCTGGGTTGCAGGCGCTTCAACTGCTGCCAGTCCATGATGGAGTAGACCGAGCCCGTGTCTACCTCCATTTTGCAGGGTGCTCCCTCCACGTGGATGGTCACGTGGAACTTGGTGGCATTGTCTGAGGTCGTGTGTGCGATGGTCGTCTGGTGGACCGCTCCGCTCCGGGGGAATTCGTCGTCTCTGCGTCTGGAAGGGCCAGAGGACCGTTTGGATGATCTCTGGTAATCCTTCCGATTCTCGCGGGGACGGTGGCTGGAGGGCTCTGGGGCTGGTTCCTCAGCTCTGCAAGCTTCGGCGATGTGACCCCTTCTGTTGCAGCGTCGGCAGGTCGCATCTCTCCACTTGCAGGTTGCTCTGGCATGGTCCCCTCTGCAGCTGGCGCAGCGCTCCCCCTTGTAGTTCCGTTGTGCGGTTTCCCGCCTTGGGGGTCTGGATACCTTGTGGACGGTGGATTCTCCCTCTGATTCGGATCCAGCTGTGGAATCCTCTGTTGACGATTGCACTGTGGAGCGAATCTTGTGGATTCCCTTTGCTCTGCTGACTGCGGCGGCTGCTTTCTCCGAGATTTCGGATGCGGTGGCTTCCTCCACCACATCCTTGAGCACGAGTTTCTTTCTGCTCAGGAATTTCTTTTGGAGGCCCCTGTCCCTCATGCCGAAAACCACGCGGTCGGCGATGGCGTTGTCCACGTGGTCAAACTCACAGCTGGCTGCGATCTGGCGTAGGGCGGCCACGAATTCTTTGATGGTCTCACCTTCCTTCTGATCCCTCTGGTGGAAGGTGAAACGGTTCGCCACTGGTGTTCCCGTTGGGGCATAGTGGTCTTCCAGGATCTGCAGCAGGTCTGCCCATGGCACTTCCTCGATGTCTCGTGGTGCTACAAGATCGATTGCCATGTCGAGGACTTCGGAGCCGCAGTTGGCCAGGAAGATGCCCTTCTTCCGGTCATCGTCGGCGTCCCTGATGTTGTTTCCTCTCAGGTATTGCCGAAATTTGACCACGTAGGATTTCCACTTGTCCTTCCCTGGGCGGAAAGGAGCAAGGGCTGGCAAAGTGACTTCAGCGGATGCCATGCCTTTGGAAATGCCTACTGTGGTTCCAGGTGCCAGAGTCTTGGTCTTGTTGGCTTGGTGCCACAAGGTTCGTCTCTTCTCTCTAGTCCTTCGTCGCCAGTGTTGGATCGGCGCAGGAATGAAGATGTGACCAGCTCGTTACATAAGTAACTTTATTAAACAGCAACAGTAGCAAGACTGCCATGCGCTGCCGGAGCTCTCCTTATATTCGCTCCGGCAGACGCACCGCCCCCTGACAGGGATTCAAACTTTCCCTCCCGGTGGCTGGCAGCCAATCCGGGCGGATGTCCTTATAAGGACATAACAAAAACTATACTCGGTAGTAAGTGGATATATAAATTAAAGACTGGGATAGATGGGATACCAATATATAAAGCTAGGCTAGTAGCTCAAGGATTTAATCAGTCTCCTAATGATTACAATGAAGTATTCGCTCCAAGCTTAAAAGCCATTACATTAAGAGCAGCATTGGTATGGGCAGCTAGAAATAAATATACAGTTAACCATTTAGATGTAGAGACCGCATATCTGCATGCACCATTACAGCATGAAATTCATTTAAAGAAACCCTCAGGATTTGAGGAAAATGGGAAGGCTGACTGTTGGTTATTAAAGAAAAGTCTGTATGGGTTAAAACAGTCAGGTTATGAATGGAACCAGTGTATTGTAAAAACATTGAAAAATATTGGATTTAAAGCAGGATTAGCAGATCCATGTTTATTCAAAATGGAAAGGGATGGTATAGTATCATTATTACTTCTTTTTACGGACGATATAGCTCTGATTACAAAGAATGAGCAAGAGGCCAACAGGATTGTTGATGAATTAAAAGCTCATGTCAGGATTAAAAATCTAGGGGAGATACAACAATACCTAGGTGTAAGGATCGAAAAAACTAGGGGAGGATTTAAATTATCCCAAACTGATAAAATTAATAATCTAGTAAAACAGTTCAGAATGGAATTGTGTAAACCATCAAAAACACCTATGGTTCAAGATTATTGCAACACTGATGTGCAAAGTCCGTTGTTTGATAAAGGGATATACCAATCGTTGATTGGCAGTTTATCATACATTAGCAATTGGTCTAGACCTGATATTTCTTATAGTGTGAACCAATTAGCTAGATTCAACACGGAACCTACAGAAAGACACTGGCAAGGAGCAAAACGTATTCTTAGATATCTGAAATATACCATGCATCATGCATTGTATCTACAACCATCAGAAGAATTGCATGTAACCGCTTATGCAGATGCTAGTTTCGCAACAGATGTGAATACAAGAAAATCAACCTCAGGAATCACTGTATTTCTGGGAAAATCTTTGATATGGTGGCGTTCAATAAGACAGAAGCATTTAAGTATGTCTACAATGGAAGCAGAGTTTTCTTGTTTATCTTTGTTATGTACGGATTTGATCAGTATTAAGCAGCTGATGCTAGATTTAGGAATAGATATACAAGATCCTATAATAGTATACAAAGATAATCAGGCAGCTATAAAAATGGCAACAAATATAGCTGTAAAGACTAGAACAAAACATACAGATCTTCGATATCTCAATGTAAGAGAATGTATAATGAACAAGATGATAGAACTTGTATATTGTGCTTCAGAGAACAATGTGGCTGATCATTTCACAAAAGCACAGGGAAGTAGGAAACATATAGATACACGTGAACAGTATGGTTTAAGATTGTAAAAATATTAGTCTACCCAAAGGGGAGAATGTTGGATCCTTATCCTACAGTTGGGTAGATAATATGTACTGTAACTTTAACTGCTACAAGATGACTAATTGATTAAGTGGTTAAAACAGAAATAAAAGGAAGGCAGGAAGTTCATTCACTCCTCCTCACTCCTGCTCGTTATATTACTGCTAGAGATACTGTGTCGGTGTTACGGAACTAGAACTGTAAGCAAACTTTGTTTGCATTAGAAATGTTATCTTTGTTATGAGAAGCCAGGCTTGTTTGTTTTACAACAAGTAAAGACTATTTGTTTTTCTAACAACGTTCAGAGTCTGAGAGTATCTGTGTTGCAACGCTGTCTGGTCCATCGCTCTACTCTGCAGAGGGCAATTTACCCTCAACAATGTCTCCCACAATTTTAGGGGGTCTCCAATTTGGCAGAAAACCATTTAACTGAATTGGAGCACTCAACATTTATATGAGCTGAGAAGGTGTGAGACAGGACTGGGTTGTATGGCACCACCCAGCGATTGTCAAGATTGAGTCCAGTGATGTTGGCAGTGAAGCCACCGTCTGCTGGGGACCGCCTGTGATACTGAGGATAGCCGTCCTCTCTGGTTTGAGTTTCCTTCAAAAAGGGCCGGGGGTACTTCTTGCTGCAGGTGCCATCCACCATGCAGGGTAAGTTCCTGTTGAGGGGTCCACATGGGCCGTGGATCATTGTCGTCTTGATAATGTCATGGAGGGCTAGGTCTAGGTCAGGATAAGGTACCTCAGCACTTATAACTTTGTCAATGGACTCTGGTCTTCTCTTCTAGCCACAGAAGAATATGAACGTGGGGGAGTCCACATTTCTGCCATTCCACAGAGTACATGTGACACCTAGTATTTCCAAGGATGCAACCTTTATTGAGGAGCTTCATGATATGTTTTACTTTCATGTGAAAAACCCTTGCTACTATGTCATGTCTATCATGAGATTTTTGTCCATGTTTCAAGATCTGTACAATTTCTGGCCATTTCAGATTGCAGGTAAATGTAATGAACAGATCCGGTCGTCCGAAATGGCGCATATACGTCATCACATCTTTTTTTTTTTTTTGTAAAAATTTGTTTTATTTTTTTAAAACATAAACATAAAATACATCTTTTTAGAACGAAGCATTGATCCTGTCATAAATTGGTACAATCACAAATTCATCTTTAACAACAACTCATCTCCACTAATCATCATCTTATAAAAATAATAAAAAATAAAACAGAGAAAAAAAGACCAGCTCACAATAACTCGCTCAAAACAATTACCTTTCTATTATTTCACCTCAGATCTTAATTTCCAAATAACACAACTTAATGTTTTACACAATTGTTTCCCTAAATTCTATCTATTTTATAATACCATTATCCAAAAACCCATTACTTAAATTTTTAAATCCTAACTCAATATCATTTCATTAACTTTTCTTTTTGTTTAGATGAATGTATCTTAAAAATATAAATCATTACTATTATCATAAACAATATCTTAACGATCACTCACAGCAAATCATCTTCAACATAATCATCCTAATTTTACTAGTAATCCCAACATAATCATCTTTAATTGTTTATCACAGCGCATCTTCATCTTAATCCTCATCTTTTACTTTTAATCCCAATGTAATCATTTTTATTTTTACTGTTGAACCCAGCATAGTCATTTATTTTTACTGTTATTCCTAGCAAAATCATCCTTATTTTTACAGTTAAACCCAGTATAATCATTTTTGTTTTTGCTGTCAATCCCAGCATAAGCATCTGAATTTTACTGTTAAATCCAGTATAATCATTTTTGTTTTTGCTGTCAATCCCAGCATAATCTTCTAAATTTTACTGTTAAACCCAGTATAATCATTTTTATTTTTGCTGTCAATCCCAGCATAATCATCTAAATTTCAGTGTTAAACCAGTATAATCATTTTTAATCTCAGCATAAGCTTCTTTAATTTTACTGCTATACCCAGTATAATCACCTTATTTTACTATTAATCCCAGCATAATTATCTTCATTTTTACTGTTATACCCAGTATAATCATCTTTACTTTTGCTGTCAATCCCAGCATCATCACCTTAATTTACTGCTTGTCCCAGCATAACCATTTTTTTATTTTACCATCCATCTATACATTATTTATTCATATTCAATCGCATTATCATTATCACCTTTGTAACAATTTAACATTGAGACTTAGTTCTTACACCAAACACATCCTTATATGAGTTAATAAATTTCTGTTAACATATTCTGTTCCTCTTATATTCTAACTTCCCTCTTTATTTCAATTTTTTAAATATATCTATAACAAATTCTTCTTATATTCATATTCATTCTTATTCATCTATAAAAACCTCCTTTTTATTATTACTTTCCATTTATACATTGCTTTTTCATTTTTAATCACATTATTTTTATCTTCTTTTTTCCCAGCCGTGTGTATCTTGTTCCTCGTTTCCTTGTCTGTTAGCATATATTTCATTTCAATTTCAAAGTTCTCAATTTTAATTCTCCATATATCAATTTAGTTCTTTTTCTTACTTCTATTTCAAGCAAATTACATCAATTTTCTTCTTTTGTTCCTGTGCCATTTGACTTCTTTTGTTCCTGTGCTAATTAGTACCAATTATAGGAGTTCCATTATATTTTCCCTTTCTTTTTGCCAAAGTCAAGCCACCTGCAGACAAAGAAAAAACACCTCCACCGCCAAAGTCCCATGGTTGTTATCTGTAATATTCACAATGTTCCCAAACAAAGAACAAATTACAATGTTTCTTTTTGAACCAGAAGGTGTCTCTCTACAATCCACGATTTCCATTAGTCACGCAAGTAGCCATTTTATTTCAATTATTTAACGTTCCTGCTTGATTCTCTCCTTGTTCTGTTTTTTAAAAATAATAATTCTTTTTTTCTTTTTTTCTTTAACAGTCCAATTCAAATTTAAAACTTTGCTCAGTTTTTCAACCAAGTCTCAATGTTTATTTTTCAGATTTGTTCTATTCAAACATCAATTTTCTGTTGGGTCTCTTTCTTTTCTTTTAAAAAGTGCATCCAGAATCTTCTATGCCCCGTAGTTCCACAGCCGCTATTTTAAGGCTAGGGGTCTTACATGTAAAAAACCATTGCTCCAAATGTTGTTTCGAGCCTGGGTTGGTTGTCACTCACCTGGCTTCAAAGAGCATTGTTCCTTTCCGCTTTCCTCCTGCTCATCACTTAACCCGGTTTGTCCCAGCTTTGTGGCAGCCACCATGGCTGCCACCCACCACCACCGACTTACAGAGAGTTCCCTCCGACCTCCGAGGAACTTGCCTGTTCCTCTTGGTCATCCGAGGCGCCTCTCTTTCTACCCCGTCCCTGCAGGACGGTTCTGGTCTGAAGACCCATCAGCAGCGGTTCGGCAGTTGGGGTTTTCGCTGGGCTCCTAAGAGCCCGCTATTCCCTGGCTGTCTCGCCATGATGCCAAACCAGAAGTCACGTCATCGCATCTTGAATTCATGCATGTAGCGGGGTCCTCCAGTGATACTCCCTATCCTGTGGTAGACCTGCCCCTGCACTTTGAATGTTGGCATAAAATTTCCCTCCTTCACCTCTCTGGCTCCAAAAGACGTCATTTGGAAGCATCTGTTGTACTTCCGGACAGCAGAAAGAAAGTGCTTTGCCATTGGATGCTGGTGGGTGAGAAGGCTGTGTAAGGGTTCAGGGTAGGGCTGAAGGGGAGGGAGGTGGACTTTACCGCCACTGCAGCACATCCCGGGACTCTCATCCTGCCACTTTAGAGCACGGCACCAGGCACAAGGTAACCGAGGTCCGAGATCAACAATCTTTTCCCTGGAATAATGAATCTGAAGTTCATATTGAAAACCAGACAAATAGGGCACTGTGTCCAAGGCACTGATCTCATTTGTGACTGATTAATGTAGGGGTTATTAGATGTATACTTTTTTACAGCCTGTCTACTGACTTGGGGATGAGTTTGACGATACTTGTGTGCAGCTTCCCTTACTTGTGTTTTCCTAATCGCATCTGTAAATCTTTTTCTGCATTTTTTGCCTCTTTTCCCTTTAACTGGGGTTACAGTAGAAGGAACAGATTCATCTGAACTGAGGAGGAAAATAAGGGGGGAAAATTCAGCCTCTGCCTACCAGCATCCATCGGTATTCATCTGGCTAGCGTCCTGTCAGTGTGTGAGTGAGTTGAGGGGCGTTTGGAAACTCAAACAGTATTTGCTGTGTGAGCAAGAAGGAGACAGGAAGGAGGCTGGGCGTGGCTTAGCTCAACTGTTCTGTAGTAAAGCTGCTTGCTGCTGTGAAAGTAAAACTGAAACTGAAACTCCTCTCCTCTGCTTGTGTTTTGCATTTGGAACAGATTTCTTTTCAGGTGGGGAGGGGGAGTAGAACTCCTTAGCATCAGAGCATGTTAATAATAACATAGGAAATACTAATGCTCTGATGGTCATTTCAAAAAATCATTTCTCAGTGAGCACCTAGAAGCCAAGAGGAACATATGTGGCAAATTTCAAGTTTGTAGGCTTTACGGTTCGGGAGATTTTGTGATGATACGTGAGTGGTATTTCGCTTTTATATATATAGATACCCAAAAATAAGACCCTGTCTTATATTGTTTTGAACCCTGAAATAAGCGCTTAACCTTATTGCCATGTGCTCAAAAGCCTGATTGGGCTTATTATCAGGGGATGTCTTATTTTGGGGAAAACAGGGTAGATAGAAAAGCAACTAACTTACCTCTATTCTTAAATGCTAAAGCTGTTGCACATAAAAAACAGAGGAGCTCTAGTCAACTATCAGAGCCATCATTTTGACAGTTTTACTGTACTGTAGTCTGTGGACACCCCCATGAAATGCAAGCACGGGATAAACTGAGCCTGGTTTGTTCTCAGTCTTTTAAGAGGCTGTTAGGAAATGGTTATTTGTCTAACTAGTTGGTCAGGCAATATATAAACCAACAATGTATGTTTGCAGTCAGAAAGGTATTATATTGCTTTAAGACTGTATTGCATCATCCTGTATCCTGATTGGCTAAGCTCTGTAGCCAATGTACTTAAGGGAAGTCAGGACCATGGCTTGTGTGGATAGTACACCATTTTACCTGCTTGTTTGCTCTAACTCTCTGCCTGATCTCTCTGCATGATCACTGTTTGATCACAGCTACATGTTGTTTTCTACTATTTATTGAATGTTTTATATTGAACTTGTTCCTGTTTTGAAACGCAAGAAGAAATGTTTTATTGTGTATGACTACAACTGGTAAGAAGACTTTGTACTTGAAATATCCCTGGATTGATCTTTTAACTCTCATCTTATCTGTGTATGACTTGGATTGTTTTTGGATTTTGCTTTACTTTTTTCTAAAAAGTAAAAGACTACCACAACTCAGTGTGTTTGTATGTTAACTGTGATTGTTCACAACCACTCCCAGTCGCTTTTCATGCGTTTACTCAAAGGGTTCTCTGCTCAATAACCCACAACATCGGTTATGAGCCAAGAATATCCTTAACAGTGGCCACAAACTGCTAGCAAAAGTGGCATTTGATCACAAGGCAAGGAGGCATTGAGAAATGTTTCCCCTTTTGCATTTGAGCATCCAAGAAGGGACAGAAAAGAAAAAGAAAAAGAAAAAGAAGGAAAGAGGGGAAGAGAGCAAGGAAGCAAAAAGAAGGAAAGAGGGGGAGGAAGAAGAAAGAAAGGAGAATGAAGAGGGAAGGAAAAAGAAGAAAAGGGAAAAAGGAAGGAAGGCAATTATAATGAGAGAGAGTGAGGGTCTGAGGTAAATCCTGCCTTAGCACTTGACCACCAGCAGCCCTGCTGCCTTTTGCCATCCCCTTGTCCCCTCCTCTTGACCTCTCCTGGTGGTCTCCCATCCTATCACTGAGGATGCTTTGGTTACAAAGCCAGGTCTCTTCATAAGGAGAGGGAGTGGGCCTCCCTCTGACCCACATACTTTGCCCTCCCGCACACACCATGAGCAACCTGGCCAAGGAGAGTGAGCACAGCAGCAGTGGGAGCTGGCCATGCCCACCATGGCCATGCCTCCCACGGCCCCCCGAAGTCAACCACAATCCTGATGTGGCCCTCATTGAAATTGAGTTTGACACCCCTGGACTCACAGATGACCTGAGTGCTGCATGTGTTGTCTCAAATTTACAAAGTATGAGCCAAGGTTAGAAAAATTATCAGTTTGCATACAACAGCAAAAGTCACATGCCAAATGCAAGCTTTTTTTTTTTTAGTTATTTTTATTCAACATTTACATCTTTAAAATCTTTGTTACACTTTAACAGCTTTCCAAAACCGGCATTTCTAGTAATATCCATTTTATCCTTCGGCCAATTATACACATATGCATTTTGTTTGTTATATACTTATTCATATAATCACTACATAATATACATACCTACTACACATTAAATATTATCTTTTCATTATAATATCTTCTCTTATCACTATACACTAATTTTAGATTTCTTTTCCAGCCAATTATACCACCTATTCCATGTTTCATAATAAATAATTTCCTCTCTATCTTTGAGTTCCATCGTTAACTTATCTGATTCTGCACACTCTAGCACCTTTTTTATAATCATTGTGTTTGAAGGAACATATTGTTGTTTCCAGTTTCGGGCGAATGAAATTCTGGTGGCGGTAATTATGTGGAGCATGTGGTATTGAATATCTTTACTCATTTTCTCTTTTATAATCCCCAAAAGAAATAGTTCTGGTTTCATGTCAATTTTTTGCTCGGTCATTTCCTCCAACCACTTTTTGATTTTTAGCCAGTAATCTCTGGCTTTGGGACATGTCCACCACATGTGGTAGTATGTCCCTTGTTGATGGTTACATTTCCAACAGTGCGGGGGGCTATTTGGAAACATCTTAGCCAATCTCGCCGGGGGTAAATGCAACCTATAAAACATTTTATATTCTCTTTATAGGCGGCCAACGTCATTTTGTAATTTGTTCCCCATAATTTTTCCCAATGCTCTAATTCTATATTATATCCAAAAAAATTTGCCCAAATTATCATTGTTTCTTTCACCGTTTCCTCCTCCATTTTAAATTTAAGGAGACAATTATACGTTTTAGTAATTATTTTCTTCCGGTGGTGACGTCAGCATGCATGGAGCGAGAGAACGGGGCTCCGTTCTTGTAGCTCCAATATTGCCAGCCAGGAAGCCGAATTAGATTGATTGAGAGATTGATAGAAAAAAGAGGAATCTTCAAGGACCTCGGGGCAAAAAGCAATTGTCCCAAAGGTTCAGGAGAAACCTCTTAATTCCAGTGGGGAAAAACCAGCCATTTTGGTTGGCCTGAAGCGCTGACAGCCGAGGAATAGGAAGCGAAAATTGAATCAACAAATTGCAACGGTACGAGAAGAGACTTTAAAAAAAAGGGCGGTACAGCTATATCATGGAACGGAAGAGCAGAGAGATCGAGGCTCCAAAATCAGCGGCAGATTTGCAGCAAGGTAAATGCGGCGACGAAAAGGGAGAGGAGCGGAAGAAGGAACTTTGACAGGTAGTGACTGAGCGAAAGGCGAGAGAGTGGTTGAGAGGAGGAAGAAAACTCCAACGGATATATTTTGAGGCTTGAGAGAGGTGTTGACTACAGATAGATTTTCTAGAAGACGGTGCATTGGACCAGGACTGTGAGATTGACGGAAGGCTCTAAAGATGGAAAAGAGATAACGAGCGGCAACGGTTGAGGGGGTTAGGAATAGGGGGCACCGTCCTGCGGTGGTTCTCCTCCTTCCTCTCTGACCGTTTGCAGTTTGTGTTGGCAGGGGGGCAGAGGTCGACCTCGAGGCGCCTCGCATGGGGAGTGCTGCAAGGGTTGGTCCTCTCGCCCCTTCTGTTCAACATTTATGTGAAGCCGCTGGGTGAGATCATCCGTGGTTTTGGGGTGAGAGTCCATCAGTACGCTGATGACACTCAGCTGTACATCTCCACCCCAGACCACCCCAACGATGCCCTTGATGTGATGTCTCGCTGCCTGGAGGCCGTGCGGGTCTGGATGGGGAGAAATAGGCTCAGACTCAACCCTTCCAAGACCGAGTGGCTGTGGCTTCCGGCGTCCCGATATAGTCAGCTGGTGCCATCGCTGACTATTGGGGGTGAATCTCTACCCCCCACAGAGAGGGCTCGCAATCTGGGTGTCCTCCTGGATGCACGGCTGTCTTTAGAAGAGCATATGACGGCCGTGGCCAGGGGGGCTTTTTATCAGGTTCGCCTGATTCGCCAGTTGCAGCCCTTTCTGGACCGGGACACCTTGCGCACGGTCACTCACGCCCTTGTCACCTCCCGGCTGGACTACTGTAATGCTCTCTACATGGGGCTCCCCTTGAAGAGCACTCGGAGGCTCCAACTGGTCCAGAATGCGGCCGCACGGGTGGTTATGGGCGCAACTCGTTGTGCCCACATGACACCCCTCCTGCGCAAGCTGCACTGGCTCCCAGTGGTCTTCCGGGTGCGATTCAAGGTGTTGGTTACCACCTTTAAAGTGCTCCATGGCATAGGACCCGGCTACCTTCGAGACCGACTTCTGCCACCAATAGCCTCCCATCGGCCAGTCCGCTCCCACAGAGAGGGTCTCCTCAGGGTGCCATCGGCCAAGTTATGTCGGCTGGCGACACCCAGGGGGAGGGCCTTCTCTGTGGGAGCCCCTGCCCTGTGGAATGAACTGCCCCTGGAAATGCGTAAGATCTCCGACCTCCGTGTATTCCGCTGTGCCCTCAAGACCCTGCTGTTCCGCCAGGCCGGGCTATCAATGTAACGATTTTAAATTGGGTGTTTTAAATTTGGGGTTTTAAATCTGAGCCAAAATTATTTAATAATTTTAATTATTTTTAAATTGATGTCTGTCTTTCTGCTTTTAATAGGCTGTACACCGCCCTGAGTGTCGAGCCTAGCAACCTGCTCGACATCGCTAACACGTGCTGAAAGCATCGAGGGACATATACATACTTGGTGGTGGTGGCCCTGGGTGAAGGCGGCCGTATGCGGGGTGTGGGGTGGTGGTATCGGGTGCGACGGGATTAGGGCCGTTCCGGAGGACACAGCGGCAGCACCTTCTAGAACACGCTGAAGACCAATTACGCCCCTAAAGAGGGGCGTGGTAACAAACAAGGGTGCGGTCCTAATGAGTTAATGGAAAGATGGGCTATATAAACGCCCCATTCTTGGTGTAACGTAGCGCCGATTTCAATCGTGTTTACGAATCACAGTGTGTAGCCGGATGCGGATGCGAATAAACCAGCGTGCCAAAAGAGCTGAATAAGGCTATAGCTGTGTTTTGATTGCGTCTCGCACGGCATTCCTGATAGGAAATCGGCGCTACCCTTTGCAAGCCTACGGAATGGCAGAGGGAGTGGATACGACTGTTGCAACGCCGCCCTCGGAGGAGGAGGGGCTGCCTGCAGCTGAGGAAAGCCCGGCTGAAGCTCAGCCCTCAGTTCGTCCGAAAGAACGCTGTCAAAGCCGCAGCCAGGGAGAGGATGGTAAGGACGCTGTTGCAGCAAGGGGGGGGGGGCACCCCGGCATTGTTAGGAGGGGGTGGCAGAGCTGCGCCTTGGCTGCTCCGGCAGGGGCCCCGAAGGACCAAGTGTCGCCCCCTTACAGCGAACGTTTCCACCGCTGGAGAGAACGGCGCTGGGTGGAAGACGATGACGGGGAGTGGAGCTATTCAACAGGTTTGGGCCACTCCACGATAGAAGTCCTTCGGGAGCGTTTTGGTGAAGCCAGCTTCAGGGATGCACAATCATGGCAACCGTGGATGACAGGGATGGAACCTAACCCTGGCTGGCCAACATCCTCCGCAGGGACAGAGACCTGGTTCCGCCTGGCTAGCCCCAAATTACGGGTGGGTCCCTCCCAAAGCAATCCCCGACCACCGGCCACACAATATGCTGCAACCCAATCGCTTGGATCATTGGCGGGCGTGGCTACAGGGACAGCGTCTGGGTCGCTTCGCCCCCCTCCGGGGCAAGGGCCAAGTCAGGTCTCAGGACAGATTGCTTATCCTCCAGTACTGGCTGGACAGCCTGGGGTATGGGGACCCCAACCAGTCTGGGGACCACCCCCCTTGCAGACCACGTTTGATGGCAACCCAGACCGTCTAGCCCTGTTCCTGAGCCAGGTACTCAGTTATATTGATTTATATGGGTGCTTATATCCAACTCAGTGGTCCATGGTAGTGGCCATTACAACAACTTTAACAGATGAAGCTGCGGATTGGGTAGCGGACTTGCATAACGACCATGCTCGAGAGCTCACTGATGTTGGCTTATTCCTGGAAGGCCTCAGGGTACGATTTGAAGATGACACACGAACACAAGTAGCTGAGGGGGAGCTTGTGGCCCTGAAACAACGGGGCCGTTCGGCAAAAGAATACGTAAAAGAGTTTCGTCGGCTAGCGGGGAGAGTTAGGGGTTAGCCCGAATGCATGCTTGTTCATCAATTCCATCTTGGACTGGATCGTGACCTAAGACAAGCCTGTGTATATCAGGGCATGCCACCCCGTTTGTCTGAGTGGTGTAAAGCAGCTATTGACCTGGACATGGGACTAAGAGAGTTCCGGGTTAGGGGAGGTGTGAGTACGATCCCCATCTGATGCCAACCAGACCGGCTGGGTCCTGTCAGAGCAGCGGGGCGAGGGGAGCCTGATCCTCGAGTAGCTGATTCCACACGGCGGCTGTTACGCTGTTTCCAGTGTAATCAACCTGGCCATAGGGCTCTAGAATGCCCGCTACCACCGGCTCACCCACCTGGACCGAACGCCCTGACAGCTAGTGGAAAGTCCCGTGGGCGACCAACCCCAGAAAAGACCAGAGGTCTATCACAACCGGGACAGAGCCCCAATGGAACCACAACAAAGGAACCGGGTCCTGCTGTACATCCTGGGATAGTTCCTGTGGTGCTAGCCAATAGTGATGAGGAAGAGGACACCAATGACCCAATGGTAAGTGAGCCCATCCATCCCTTCCTCATAACCATAACCCTGACACCATTACAGGGGCCAACACGAGTACAGCATGAAGCCCTTATTGATTCTGGGTGTACAAGGTGTTTGATGAGGCGAACTGTATCCACCCGTTTGGGTATACGGTTACGGTCGTTAAAAACCCCAATAACATTCGAACAGATGGATGGATCTACCTTAGGGGGAGCCCCAGCAACCCAAGTGACAGAATTAGTAAAAATGGAGATAGGCGCTCACTGGGAAAACATACGGTTTGTGGTGGTGGACACAATGATCAAAACCATGATTTTGGGATTGGCTTGGTTGGATAAATGGAAGCCCATGATCTGGTGGGAGGGGGGTTTCAGGAAACTCCGTCTGTCGATAGGACCAGATCTGGGTAGCTCACAGAAGGTTCCGAAAGAGCAAGGAGTTTCATTGGGGCTGGATAGCGATATATGTCCCGTTGGAGTACCAGCAGTAAGCGTAGAACCATTATACCTGTTACCCTTAATGAAGGACCTGTTAGCTGCATTAGCGACCGGAAAGTATTTTACAAAATTGGACTTACGGGAGGCCTACTATAGGGTACGTATAAAACAAGGAGACGAGTGGAAAACCATCTTTAACTGCCCATTGGGCAGTTATAAGTTTTGTGTTATGCCGTTTGGATTGCAGGGCACTCCCGCAGTCTTTATGCAATTGATTAATGAGGTATTACACGATTATCTATACCAAGGGGTTCTAGTGTATCTAGACGATATCTTAATATACACCGAGTCTATGGAGGAACATATTAGTTTAGTCCATCAGGTATTGGAACGGTTGTTAAAAGCCCGCCTGTATGTTAAGGTGTCCAAGTGCGAATTCCATCGCACAGAACTAGACTATCTCAGATATAGGATATCCAAGGATGGTATAGCAATGGATCCGACAAAAGTAAATACTGTGTTGGAATGGCTGGCCCCTACAACAAGGAAACAGTTACAAAGCTTCCTTGGGTTCGCCAACTTCTATCGTCAGTTCATCCCAACATTCGCACATATTGCTCTGCTGTTAAGAAACCTGCTACGCACAAAAGGGGAGGGGCTTCTGTGACCTGGACGGCGCTTGGATTGGACGATGGAGTGCCAGACAGCTTTTGAAACCCTGAAACGTTGTTTTGCTGAGGCACCCGTACTACAACATCCTGATCAATCGAAACCATTCATAGTACAAGTGGATGCAAGTGACGTTGCGGTAGGGGCCGTGTTGTTACAAACCGATGTCCAAGGTCAGTTACACCCGTGTGCGTACACCTCCAAAAAATTCAGTCCCACGGAAAGGGGTTGGGCTATCTGGGAAAAGGAGGCATTTGCTGTTCGTTGGGCTCTTCTCACCTGGAGGCATCTTTTGGAAGGAGCACAGGTACCATTTGAGATGTGGACAGATCACCGCAACCTTATAGCATTACAAACTCCCAGACGACTGTCTCCTAAACAAGTCCGGTGGGTGTTAAGGATATTGTTGTTGTGTTACCAACCAGCAGAGTAGATTGTACAGAGAAACGTTGCTGAGAGCAATGAATAAGAGTTATGCAAACTGGTTTATCAAAAGCTTACTTTATAGTAGAAAAACAGTCTCATAGTCTTTAAACAAATTCCAAGTCTTTGCCAGTAAATCAGTCCAGTAGTTACAGAATCTTCTTACCCAACAAACAGTAGTTGGTTAGAATAACAAACTCACTCTGGTTCACAAACCACGATGGTTGCAGATCCATCCAACGATGATTAGCAGATAGCAACTCCTCACAATGGTATCTTATCATAGCAGCTTCATCATCTCATCATCTTCATACACAATGGCAGCATAGCATAGCAGCAACTGAACATGTTACAATACCTTGCTTAAATACTCTCACAACCAGTAATTATATTGCCTGGACAACATAGTTAGGCTCAAACCATATCCTAACATTGGGCACATTATTTTCAGCGTTTCCGGTTCACGCTAAAACACATGCCCGGTGGCAAGAACTTCCTGGCCGATGCTCTCTCTCGGATGCCTTAATTCCAGAGCAAACGGGATGAGATAGTACAAGCTATGGTGCCCAACGGTGGTAGGACTGCAGCAGCCATAACCACAGAGACTACAATAGACTGGAAAGAGCAGGTGCAAAGGGAGTTAAACACTGATAGCTGGTTTAAGGAAAACAAACACCTGCTCACGCATAGGGACGGGTTTTCGTGGAAAGGGGACAAAATGTATGTACCGGAAGGGGTCCGGGGCCTGGTGTTACACTGATGCCATGATAATAAATCGGCTGGGCATTACGGTTTCCTTAAAACCCTGCATTTAACGTGGCGTCAGTTTTGGTGGCCACATATGAGGAAAGATATAGAAACATACACACAAGACTGTTCCATATGCGCCAAGGCCAAATCCCGCCCTGGAAAACCTTTGGGAGTACTACAGACTGTAGCCACACCTACCCAACCGTGGGAGGAGATAGGGATGGACTTTATAGTCGATTTGCCAGACAGCAATGGGAACACAGTTATTTGGACTATTATCGATTTATTTTCTAAACAAGCTCATTTCATTCCGTGCCGAGGATTACCCTCAGCTCGTAAGCTAGCTAAGCTATTTATACAACACATTTATAGGTTACATGGGGTACCCCGTCGTATTATTTCTGATAGAGGGGTGCAATTTACAGCCCGATTTTGGAGGAACTTCCTCTCGGCTATTGGATCAATGCAAGGCCTCAGTTCGGCATTCCACCCTAGTACCAATGAGGCTGCAGAGAGAGCAAATGCAATGATAGAGCGATACCTTCGTTGATATGTTTCATATCAACAGACCGATTGGTCTTCACTGCTACCATTTGCGGAGGTCGCCGATAACAATGCAGTTCATAGCAGTACGGGTCTCACTCCTTTTTGGGTGGCAATGGGCCGAGACTTCGTAGTGATACCCGAGTTAGATCAACCACCAACAACGTCGCCAATGCCCCATGAGTGGGCCGATAAGATGAATACGGTATGGCCCCAGGTCAGAGAGGCATTAGATAAAGCAACTCTCGCATATAAAAGCCAGGCGAATAAGAAACGAGCACCGTTTCAACCATTCAAGGTAGGGGACATGGTATTTCTCTCTACCAAATACATCAAATTAAGGCTTCGTAGTAGGAAACTGGGACCGAAATATCTGGGCCCATTTCCGGTGATACGAATAATAAATCCTGTGACTATAGTACTAAAGTTACCTCCGTTATTGGGGAAGACTTTGGACCTGGCTCTGTTTGTTATCTAGCATGCTGGCTGTATGGAAAATGGCAGCTTACGGGAGGACGAACGGAGCTGGTTTCTATCATTGTTTCACCACCGATGGGATGTACCATCTCGCCCATGGCTAGTTGGCCAACCATCGTGAGAGGCTGGTTGGACGATTACCCTCGAATTGGTTGGAACATTGGACTCCCCCACTGCCGTGAGAGGACAGTGGAGACTCTCCCGTTTATGGTCAACCTGCCTTTTTTCAGGACAATTTGGACTATCATGGAGCCCTGGGCCATACCTTATCACTACCTCAGAGCTTAGATGTACTTAAGGACACAGCTTCTTGCATTGCAAGACTCCCCCCTCTCGCAAGCTTGGCCCTCCACATTATCGAGGTCCTACCTCAATGACGGGTCTTGGAACCCAGAGAGGTGGCATGCGGCGAAGAGGGGGTTGAGGGTTTTTTTATGTAAATTTTTGGATAAATTTTTAAGGGGTCCCGGGGGGGGAAGGTAAAATTGGAACTAGGGTTGTGGGTTTGGGGGATAACCCACCAAGGGGAAGGTCGGGCCTGGCCACTATGCACGGCGGGGGGGGGGGGTGGGAGTTCCGGAGGAAATGGGGGGGTCAAGCTTGTCCAGATCGTGTTTTTACCATCGGTACTGTGAGGGGGAGGGGTAGATATGGCGGGAGCAGGGGGCCATATCATGTTAAGGGAGCGCGCATCCGCTGTCTTCAAGCGGTAGCGTGCTCCGGCCCCCAAGACTCCACTCGTTCTCCAGGTTGCACAGACCCTAAGGGCCCGGGCCTTCAGCTGATGTTGTGCAACGCCAGGTCCGTAGTAAATAAAGCCCCCCTCATTTGTGATCTTGTTCAGGAGGGGGGAGCGGACCTGGCGGGTATTACGAACAACAAACATGACCTTCAAACAGACACCATAATAATGCTGTGCCAGGATATTGTATCACTGCCATTGATAGAAGAAGGAGATTTCAAAGAGACACCCTCGAGTTAAGGTGCAGGAAAGTCAGGGACTTCTCTTTCATTCAGTGTGCACTTGTGGGATAATGAATTTAAGTTACAGATTAAAACTGAATGTTAAGAGCTGGATAGAGGACTCAGTTACCCAGAGAGGTGGTAGGTTCCCTTTCACTGGAGAGGTTGAAGCAGAGGCTGTCATGGATATTTTATTTTAATTTGGATTTCTGCATAGAGTAAATGATTTTAATCATTTATTCATTTCACTTAAATGACTTTATTACTGAGTTAATCAGGAAACAGAAACAAGCTTCTTAGAATCAGAGAATTGGAAGGGGTTATTAAAGTCATTCATTTATTTATAAAAATTTATATGGCCACCCAACTCACTCTCAGGGAAATGTTGAATAACAAAATCACCTTAACAGAGTTGAAAGAGGCAATTAAAAAACAAAAAAATAATAAAACACCAGGGCCAGATGGAATTCCGGCAGAAGTATATAAAAAAATTCAGGAACCATTAGAGGAAATAATGTTAGAAATTTACAATGAGGTATTAGAGCTAAAATGCCAAATTCGTGGACGGAGGCTTACATAACATTAATCCCAAAAGAAAATACAGATAACCAACATATCCAAAACTATAGGCCAATCTCGCTGCTAAATGCCGATTATAAAATCTTAGTGACAATAATGGCAGAAAGACTTAAAATAATATTAAACAAAATTATTCATTCGTAGCAAAATGGGTTTTTACCCAAACGACCAATAAAATACAAGGATTATAATGAATATATTAGAGTATTATGAGGCCCGCCCTGAAAAACAACTAGCATTAATATTGGTGGATGCACAGAAGGCGTTCGACAATCTAAATTGGCAGTTCCTAATCACTCAATTGACTATGATGAAATTCGGCAAGAAATTTATAGAAATGATTTAAGGCAATATATTTAAATCAAACATCAAGAATTATGGTAAATGGAGACCTAACAGAAAAAGTCAATATAAATAAAGGGGTCAGGCAACGATGTCCACTATCTCCCCTCCTATTTACTTTTTCATTAGAAGCCTTATTGATTCAGGTAAGGAAGAATAAGGAAATAAAAGGGTTAAAAATTAGAAAAGAGTATAAAACACAGGCCTTCGCTGAGGATATGGCTTTTATAATAGAGGATCTTCTGGAAATGGGAGAATTGCTATTACAGGAAATAGAGAAATTTGGTATAGTTGCTGGCTTAAAAATAAATAAAAATAAAACGAAGATAATTACCAAAAATCTTATGCAGGGTCAAAAGAAGAAATTAGAGGAGAAATTAGGAATTCAAGTAGTGAAAAAAGCAAAGTACCTGGCCATTTGGCAAACAGCGAGAACGTCATCCATAAAGGAAGATAATTACTTAAAATTATTGCAACAAATTCAAAAAGATTTAGAGAGTTGGGCGAAACTACAAATATCATTGATTGGAAGAATTGCTACTATAAAGATGAATATCCTACCAAAAATCTTCCATTTATTTTGTTGCAGAAAAATAAATGAGATGAATTTCGAGATCAAAAAAAGCTTTTTATTTTGGCCAAAAGGTTCAGACAGCTTAATATAAATTCTAACATCTGAACAAAGACCTTGTTTAAGACACACATCTTTATACTTTTCAATTAGTAACAAAACAGGAAATGTGAAATAAACCTCCTACGTGCTAGGCTCACCCCCTCCTCCCTTTATTGCTTAAACAGGAAAGTTGATTCATGCTTATCCATGTGGGGCAACTCTGCATTTTAACATGGTACCTCTGCGGTTTAACTTTTTGAACCCAGCAACTGTCTTTTATAATAATTAGTCAAGGGGCCCTTCAGAGATCATCCAGGCTGACCCCGTATTATTTCACTCTTATATCCAAATTTCACTTTACGTCCTATTTTATTTTCAAACAGTACCCATTAAATTAGGGAAAAAATGTTTGGGAAAAACTGAACAAAATAATTCTTAAATTTATATGGTTGGGGAAAACGGTCAGAATTAAACTAAAACTTCTACAAGATTTGAGAACTAAGGGTGGCTTTGGCCTCCCGGATTGGGAACTCTACTATCAGGCAGCAGGAATATCATGGCTCAAAGAGTGGATAAATCTAAAAAACAGAAGATTATTAAAGATGTCTCTGGAAGAGTACTTCCAGAGACATCTGGTGAGAGAAGCTCTGTTAGAAATCTGGATGAAGATAAAAAGGAATTTTTACACAAAAATTCCCAGATGGGTATCAATGATAGAAGCCTTGGTCTACCCCACAAGAAAGCATGCCATCCTCTTTGTAGATTGTACCCCTCTAATGACAATATTCTTTTGTTTTTTAGTTCCATCCAATCTTTAATCCATATCAATGAAGTTGCTTTGTAATATGTTTCCCAGTCTGGGAGTGCTAATCCTCCTCTCTCCCTCGTGTCTTGTAAATGTTTTATTTTGATCTTTGCTTTCTTCCCCTGCCAAATGTAATTTGCTATTAGTTTGTTAAAATCTTTTAAAAAAATTCTTCCCCAATTTTATCGGTATCACTTGGAATAAAAATAACATTCTTGGTAGCACATTCATTTTGATTGAGGCTATCTTCCCAAGAAATGATAACTGTAGCTTGCTCCAAATTTCTAGATCTTTCTTTATCTATAATAATAATAACAACAACAACAACAACAATAATAATAATAATAATAATAATAATAATAATTTTATTTCTATTCCGCCCTTCTCCCAAAGGACTCAGTCTCAGGAATGCCGTGCGAGACGCAATCAAAACACAGCTACAGTGGGGACTTCCGGTTTCCTCGTCTTCGGCGACGACGGTGCCTTTTTAAGCACCGCCAGCCCCGCCGCTCGTAGAGCTGCTTCTCGATCGCGAAGCGGCTTGAAAGCTTCAAAATCCTTAGGATTTTTGAAGAAGAGGCAGCAGGGTACAGGTCGAGCCCCTGCAACCCCCCCAGGAAATTGTTTCTGGGGAGGAAACAGGCGCGGCTCCCTTTCAACCTGCTGAGACTCCGGGCGGCGTGGGACGTCTCTGCTTCCGCAGAACAAGCCGGCTGCAGGAAACTTCAAAAGAGCAAGGAAACAACCCAAATAAACAGCTGAAATCTACTTGAACCCTGAAATTCTGAACTGCAAGTATTAGCACTTTGCTGATCTTTTATATTGAAGTGAAAATTTCTGAATGAGTGAAAGTGACTGGAAAAAATATGGCGCTCAGCATTAGAGTAAATGAATCAGCGAGTGTGGATTGGTGAAGTCATTTGCTTTGTTACAAAGTTAATAAGTTGCTACAAAGTTGCTCCGGCTGTAACAGGAATAAGAGGAAAATCTCTCCCTTTTACTTGACTTTGCTGCATTACAGCTTTGCCCTGATTAAATCTGGGGGACTTTTTTAGAAGGCTTTGTGGAGGTGGCAGAAGAAGCGGAACCTCCCTTTTTAGAAAAGCTAGCCTACGTGGCAGGATGGCTTCAAAGAAGCAGGAAGGCAAAACAGGGGAGTTACAAGCTCAGAAAAAAGATTTTGATATGGGAGATTTAAAAGAATTTATTTCAAAAATCCTGGATGACAAATTTCAAAAGTCTCAACAGGAAATTATGCAGGAAATGCAGCAGAACCAAAAGAAGGTGACCAAAAAAATAACAGATGTGGCGTCTGGCCTGGCAGGATTTATTATGAAAGTTGAGTCAAAAGTGGATGAATTTAAATCAGAAGTTAATGCTAAGATGAAAAACAATGATCATAAATTTTTTGATGTTGATGATAAGATGCAGAGAGTTGAGAACGAGATTGTCATGATGCAATTCCGGGCAATGGAATTTGCTATACGGCTTCGAGGAATTAGAGAAGAGGAGAGACAAGATTTGAGACAGATCTGTGCTGAAGCCCTAGCTGTGATCTTAAAAATTAATCCTGATATGGTTTTCTGCAAAATAGACAAAATTTACAGAGTCAATTCCTGGGTGGCCAGACAAAGACAATTGCCTAGAGATGTGGTCATATATTTTACAGATAGAGCAATAAGAAATGATATCATGCAAAAATCTTTTCTCACTTCTGTGCAAGTGGGCGGATCGAAGATCACAGTTTACAAGGAGCTTCCGCCTAAGATGTTGAAATCCAGAAAAGATTTTGCCTTTCTTGTTAAAGAATTGCAGAATAATCAGATCCCATTTTGTTGGGACGCTCCAACTGGCATAATTTTGAGATATAAGGGAGAGAAACACCGTTTGAATACTGTGGAGAAGGCGGAGCAATTTTATACCGAGATCTTTAAAGAAAGAACACCATCCCCACGTACATCTACAGTTTTGGAGATTAAGGAGAGTGATAAGAAGCAACTTCAAGAACCGCAACAACAATCTAAGCAGGAATCAGAGGAGTTGAAGGGCGCTGAAGGAGGTTTCCTGGATGAGCCTGTGCTGGAACCTTCTCCAATCTTGGAGCCGGCTTGGATGGCTGAAGTCAAGGACCAGCGTATAACCCGAGCAAAATCCAAGCAACTTAAAGAAAAGTTACAGCAGGAAAGACAAGATGAAAAGGCTGGGGTCGTGGGGAATGCAGGACAGAAGATTTCGGATGAAATCCGATTATTCTGTTCTCTGCTCCAGAAAGAGAATAATGATGATTAAATGTTTATCTTGGAATGTGAATGGGTTGAATGCAACACAGAAAAGGAAGAAAGTATTTGCATATTTAAAACAACATAATAATGATATAATCTGTCTACAAGAAACGCATATTACAGTTCAAGATCAAAACTATTTGAAAAATTCCAAATTAGGAACACATTTTATATCTTCAACTAACCAAAAAAAGAATGGTGTGGTTATTTATGTAAATAAAAAATTAACAGCCAAACTTATAGAAGCTGATCAAGATGGCAGGTTTGTAGCAATTGAATTACTTTCTGCTAATAGTCAAATTCTTTTGATAGGAATTTATGCTCCTAATCAACAACAGGACTATTTTTATAAAATGCTACATACTAAAATACTACAATGGGATTATAGATCTATTTTAACTATGGGAGATTGGAATGGAGTAATTGATTCCAAATTAGATAAAAAGACTTTGGCGAAGTAGGATTAGATTACCACAGACCTTTTTTGATATGAAAGAAGACTTGGAATTAAAAGATATTTGGAGAATACATAATCCAAAAGAACTGGATTATACTTTCTTTTCTGATAGACATAGATCCTTCTCTAGGATTGATTTCATTTTGTTGTCAGATGACTTACTTGTTAGGACAAAAAGAACAAAGATTCTGCCAAGAACTTTGACTGATCATAGCCCAGTGTGGATAGAAATTGAGACATGCAAGACTGAGAGACGCTCTTGGAGATTAAATGAAAACTTGTTCAGATATGAAAAAAATATAATAGAACTTAAAAAGTATTTGAAAGAGTTTTTTGAAATGAATCTGAATAAAGGCACCCCAATGGAAATTGTGTGGGACGCAAGCAAAGCTTACATGAGAGGGGTGCTTATTCATATGAACTCTAAACATAGATTGACCCGACAAAAGAAAAGACTTGAATTGGAAGCAGAAATAAAGAACAAAGAACAGTTACTTATCAAAAACCCAACAGATGAAAGAATACGTGGTGTCATAAAACTTTTGAAAGATCAATTCCAAATGCTTATAGCGGAACAAGTTGCAACAAATCTACAATACGCGAAGCATAACACATTCTGCAACACCAATAAACTGGGCAGGTGGTTGGCCTACACATTGAGGAAGAAACAGAGCATACGGACTATTGATAGTATTGATATCGGAGGGAAAGAAGTTTTTCAACAGAATTTAATAAAAGAAGCCTTTCTTGAATATTACACTAAACTATATGCCAGAGAGGAGGTGCAGAATGGACTTATAGAAAAATACTTAGACAATAAAAGAGTTACAAAAATTACTGAGCAACAAAAGGAAAGAATGAACTATCCTATAACAGAGGAGGAGATAATAGCAGCAATAAAACAATTAAAAACAGCTAAAGCTCCTGGAACGGATGGTCTGACTGCAGTGTACTATAAAACTTTGCAGGCAGAAATGGTGGAACAACTTAGAGACTTATTTTGTAATATACAACAAGGGGGAAAAGTACCCCCATCATGGACTACAGCTTACATTTCTTTGATACCAAAAGAACAAGGTGGTCCCAAAAAACCAGAGAATTACAGACCAATATCTCTTTTGAATACGGATTATAAAATTTATGCAAAAGTACTAGCCAACAGATTGATGCCAGTAATTCAAAAGGTGATTCATGATGATCAAGCGGGATTTATTGAGGGTAGGCACATGAATGACAATGTAAGGCAAGTAATAGATTTATTGGAATATCTTGAGAAGAATAAACAGATCCCTGCAGTGCTGGTTTTTTTGGATGCAGAGAAGGCCTTTGATAAAGTGGACTGGAATTTTCTACTCAAGACTTTAAAAAGGATGGACTTTGGGGACCAATTTATTCAGGCGGTCTCAGCAATTTATCAAGATCAAAAAGCACAGATTATTATTAATGGAAGTTTGACAACAGAGTTTAAAATCGAAAAAGGAACAAGACAGGGATGTCCGTTGTCCCCATTGTTGTTTATTTTAACATTAGAAGTCTTGTTAAACACAATAAGGGACTCTAATACCTTGAAAGGTATAATGATAAGGCAAGAGGATTACAGAATAAAGGCATTTGCAGATGATCTGGTTGTTACCCTAACACAGCCAATGGAATCAATAATCCAGATGAAGGACATTATACAAGACTATGGTAAAGTTTCAGGTTTTAGATTGAACCAGAAAAAAACTAAGATGGTAGTCAAAAATATGACACAAGATCGTAAACATGAGCTTGAAAGGAGGGCAGGTTTTGAGATTGTACCAAAGGTAAAATATCTAGGAGTTCAGGTTGCAGAATCAAATATGAAATTGTTTCAAAATAATTATGAGGTGTTGTGGCGAGAGGTGCAAAAAGATATGGAGACTTGGAAAAAACTGCAGCTGTCTTTACTTGGAAGAATAGCAGCAGTTAAGATGAATATTTTGCCAAGATTTCTTTTTTTGTTTCAAATGATTCCGGTGCTCAAAAATGATAAACAACTAAAAGTATGGCAAACTGGAGTGAACAAGTTTGTCTGGAACGAGAAAAAACCAAGAGTAAAATTGAAAATTATGCAAGACGTTCCAGAAAGGGGAGGTCTCAAACTTCCAAACCTACAGTTATATTATGATGCAGCAGCTTTGACTTTAGCAAGTGATTGGTTTGGAGGAAAAAAGACTGGAATATTAAATGCAGAAAGTTTTGATTTGGAACTTGGATGGCACGCCTACTTATTTTATGATAGTAAAGTGGACAAAGTATTTAAAAGCCATATACTTAGAGATTCTTTGTTGAGAGTTTGGAAGAAACACCGAATCAATTGGGATTATAAAATACCGCTATGGCTGGATCTTGGTCATACTTTGTGGAATACAAATATAATGTCACTCGGGGGGTTTTTATACAAAGAGGTTCTTTTTACAGATGCGGGCAGAAGGCAGCTGAAGACATTACAGACATTGTTGGCTGAAGGGATTAATCTAACTTGGTTACAATATAATCAATTGCAATTGAGATGGAAAGAGGACCAAAAAACTGGTATTATGGAGTATGAGGAAGAATTGGTCAGACACATAAAAGAGAAAGGTCCAATGCATATTAAAAGACTTTATAATGTTCTGTTAGAAAGGGATTCAGAAACTGAACTAGTTAAAGATTGTATGATTAAGTGGGCACAAAATTTTGAGGAACCAGTGATGTTGGAAACATGGGAAAAAATTTGGGTTCAGAATGTTAAATTTACACAGTCGCAGAATTTGAGGGAAAATTTTTATAAAATGTTTTACAGATGGCATTTAGACCCCAAAAAATTGTCGTGTATGTACCCTAATGTGCAGCCTAAATGTTGGAGATGTGATTGTCTAGATGCTACATATTATCATGTTTGGTGGACCTGTAAGAAAGTTAAGGCCTTTTGGATAAAAATTTGGTGGGTCATGCAAAATGTTTTGAAGAAAAAAATTCAATTTTCTCCACAATTGTTTTTATTGGGTATAGCTAAGGGTTTTACATTGGGTGAAACAAAACTGATATTGCATATGATAACAGCAGCAAGATTGTTGATAGGTAAATACTGGAAAAATGAAGCGCTGCCTACGATTGAGGAATGGACTTTGAAGATGGCCAGTTTCGCAGAGATGGCGAAGATTTCAGCATATCTAAAAGATTGTTCACAAGAGACTTATGAATGGGAATGGAAGAGGTGGATAGATTATGTTCAGAACAAATATCAAACAAGGAAGTATCAAATAGCTTTTATTTGAGAATGTTATATTAAGATAGAAATATTTTAAGGTAAAGAGGATGAAAAATTTATTTCAAAATGTTATATTAAGATAGAAATATTTTAAGGTAATGAAGATGAAAATTTTTAAGGGGAAGGGAGGGGTTCAAGTTTTATATACAAATGAGGGTTTTTCCTTCTACTTGATATGAGTATACTGTGTGGAAGTCTGGGGGGGAGGGGAGGGTTAGGGTGGGTTAGGGAGGTTGGGAAGTTTGGGGTGGGATGAGGGGGGAAAAAGGGGGTGAAAATGTAATTGTAAAACTTTTGCAATAAAAAAAAAACCACAGCTACAGCCTTATTCAGCTCTTTTGGCACACTGGTTTATTCGCATCCACATCCGGCTACACACTGTGATTCGTAAACACGATTGAAATCGGCGCTACGTTACACCAAGAATGGGGCGTTTATATAGCCCATCTTTCCATTAAATCATTAGGACCGCGCCCTTGTTTGTTACCATGCCCCTCTTTTAGGGGCGTAGACCGCGCCCTTGTTTATTACCACGCCCCTCTTTAGGGGCATAATTGGTCTTCAGCGTGTTCTGGAAGGTGCTGCCGCTGTGTCCTCCGGAACAGCCCTAATCCCGTCGCACCCGATACCACCACCCCACACCCCGCATACGGCCGCCTTCACCCAGTGCCACCACCACCAAGTATGTATATGTCCCTCGATGCTTTCAGCACATGTTAGCGATGTCAAGCAGGTTGCTAGGCTCGACACTCAGGGTGGTGTACAGCCTATTAAAAGCAGAAAGACAGACATCAATTTAAAAATAATTAAAATTATTAAATAATTTTGGTTCAGATTTAAAACCCCAAATTTAAAACACCCAATTTAAAATCGTTACATTGATAGTCCGGCCTGGCGGAACAGCAGGGTCTTGAGGGCACAGCGGAATACACGGAGGTCGGAGATCTTACGCATTTCCGGGGGCAGTTCATTCCACAGGGCAGGGGCTCCCACAGAGAAGGCCCTCCCCCTGGGTGTCGCCAGCCGACATAACTTGGCTGATGGCACCCTGAGGAGACCCTCTCTGTGGGAGCGGACTGGCCGATGGGAGGCTATTGGTGGCAGAAGTCGGTCTCGAAGGTAGCCGGGTCCTATGCCATGGAGCACTTTAAAGGTGGTAACCAACACCTTGAATCGCACCCGGAAGACCACTGGGAGCCAGTGCAGCTTGCGCAGGAGGGGTGTCATGTGGGCACAACGAGTTGCGCCCATAACCACCCGCGCGGCCGCATTCTGGACCAGTTGGAGCCTCCGAGTGCTCTTCAAGGGGAGCCCCATGTAGAGAGCATTACAGTAGTCCAGCCGGGAGGTGACAAGGGCGTGAGTGACCGTGCGCAAGGTGTCCCGGTCCAGAAAGGGCTGCAACTGGCGAATCAGGCGAACCTGATAAAAAGCCCCCCTGGCCACGGCCGTCATATGCTCTTCTAAAGACAGCCGTGCATCCAGGAGGACACCCAGATTGCGAGCCCTCTCTGTGGGGGGTAGAGATTCACCCCCAATAGTCAGCGATGGCACCAGCTGACTATATCGGGACGCCGGAAGCCACAGCCACTCGGTCTTGGAAGGGTTGAGTCTGAGCCTATTTCTCCCCATCCAGACCCGCACGGCCTCCAGGCAGCGAGACATCACATCAAGGGCATCGTTGGGGTGGTCTGGGGTGGAGATGTACAGCTGAGTGTCATCAGCGTACTGATGGACTCTCACCCCAAAACCACGGATGATCTCACCCAGCGGCTTCACATAAATGTTGAACAGAAGGGGCGAGAGGACCAACCCTTGCAGCACTCCCCATGCGAGGCGCCTCGAGGTCGACCTCTGCCCCCCTGCCAACACAAACTGCAAACGGTCAGAGAGGAAGGAGGAGAACCACCGCAGGACGGTGCCCCCTATTCCTAACCCCCTCAACCGTTGCCGCTCGTTATCTCTTTTCCATCTTTAGAGCCTTCCGTCAATCTCACAGTCCTGGTCCAATGCACCGTCTTCTAGAAAATCTATCTGTAGTCAACACCTCTCTCAAGCCTCAAAATATATCCGTTGGAGTTTTCTTCCTCCTCTCAACCACTCTCTCGCCTTTCGCTCAGTCACTACCTGTCAAAGTTCCTTCTTCCGCTCCTCTCCCTTTTCGTCGCCGCATTTACCTTGCTGCAAATCTGCCGCTGATTTTGGAGCCTCGATCTCTCTGCTCTTCCGTTCCATGATATAGCTGTACCGCCCTTTTTTTTAAAGTCTCTTCTCGTACCGTTGCAATTTGTTGATTCAATTTTCGCTTCCTATTCCTCGGCTGTCAGCGCTTCAGGCCAACCAAAATGGCTGGTTTTTCCCCACTGGAATTAAGAGGTTTCTCCTGAACCTTTGGGACAATTGCTTTTTGCCCCGAGGTCCTTGAAGATTCCTCTTTTTTCTATCAATCTCTCAATCAATCTAATTCGGCTTCCTGGCTGGCAATATTGGAGCTACAAGAACGGAGCCCCGTTCTCTCGCTCCATGCATGCTGACGTCACCACCGGAAGAAAATAATTACTAAAACGTATAATTGTCTCCTTAAATTTAAAATGGAGGAGGAAACGGTGAAAGAAACAATGATAATTTGGGCAAATTTTTTTGGATATAATATAGAATTAGAGCATTGGGAAAAATTATGGGGAACAAATTACAAAATGACGTTGGCCGCCTATAAAGAGAATATAAAATGTTTTATAGGTTGCATTTACCCCCGGCGAGATTGGCTAAGATGTTTCCAAATAGCCCCCCGCACTGTTGGAAATGTAACCATCAACAAGGGACATACTACCACATGTGGTGGACATGTCCCAAAGCCAGAGATTACTGGCTAAAAATCAAAAAGTGGTTGGAGGAAATGACCGAGCAAAAAATTGACATGAAACCAGAACTATTTCTTTTGGGGATTATAAAAGAGAAAATGAGTAAAGATATTCAATACCACATGCTCCACATAATTACCGCCACCAGAATTTCATTCGCCCGAAACTGGAAACAACAATATGTTCCTTCAAACACAATGATTATAAAAAAGGTGCTAGAGTGTGCAGAATCAGATAAGTTAACGATGGAACTCAAAGATAGAGAGGAAATTATTTATTATGAAACATGGAATAGGTGGTATAATTGGCTGGAAAAGAAATCTAAAATTAGTGTATAGTGATAAGAGAAGATATTATAATGAAAAGATAATATTTAATGTGTAGTAGGTATGTATATTATGTAGTGATTATATGAATAAGTATATAACAAACAAAATGCATATGTGTATAATTGGCCGAAGGATAAAATGGATATTACTAGAAATGCCGGTTTTGGAAAGCTGTTAAAGTGTAACAAAGATTTTAAAGATGTAAATGTTGAATAAAAATAACTAAAAAAAAAAAAGCTTGCATTTGGCATGTGACTTTTGCTGTTGTATGCAAACTGATAATTTTTCTAACCTTGGCTCATACTTTGTAAATTTGAGACAACACATGCAGCACTCAGGTCATCTGTGAGTCCAGGGGTGTCAAACTCAATTTCAATGAGGGCCACATCAGGATTGTGGTTGACTTCGGGGGGCCGTGGGAGGCATGGCCATGGTGGGCATGGCCAGCTCCCACTGCTGCTGTGCTCACTCTCCTTGGCCAGGTTGCTCATGGTGTGTGCGGGAGGGCAAAGTATGTGGGTCAGAGGGAGGCCCACTCCCTCTCCTTATGAAGAGACCTGGCTTTGTAACCAAAGCATCCTCAGTGATAGGATGGGAGACCACCAGGAGAGGTCAAGAGGAGGGGACAAGGGGATGGCAAAAGGCAGCAGGGCTGCTGGTGGTCAAGTGCTAAGGCAGGATTTACCTCAGACCCTCACTCTCTCTCATTATAATTGCCTTCCTTCCTTTTTCCCTTTTCTTCTTTTTCCTTCCCTCTTCATTCTCCTTTCTTTCTTCTTCCTCCCCCTCTTTCCTTCTTTTTGCTTCCTTGCTCTCTTCCCCTCTTTCCTTCTTTTTCTTTTTCTTTTTCTTTTCTGTCCCTTCTTGGATGCTCAAATGCAAAAGGGGAAACATTTCTCAATGCCTCCTTGCCTTGTGATCAAATGCCACTTTTGCTAGCAGTTTGTGGCCACTGTTAAGGATATTCTTGGCTCATAACCGATGTTGTGGGTTATTGAGCAGAGAACCCTTTGAGTAAACGCATGAAAAGCGACTGGGAGTGGTTGTGAACAATCACAGTTAACATACAAACACACTGAGTTGTGGTAGTCTTTTACTTTTTAGAAAAAAGTAAAGCAAAATCCAAAAACAATCCAAGTCATACACAGATAAGATGAGAGTTAAAAGATCAATCCAGGGATATTTCAAGTACAAAGTCTTCTTACCAGTTGTAGTCATACACAATAAAACATTTCTTCTTGCGTTTCAAAACAGGAACAAGTTCAATATAAAACATTCAATAAATAGTAGAAAACAACATGTAGCTGTGATCAAACAGTGATCATGCAGAGAGATCAGGCAGAGAGTTAGAGCAAACAAGCAGGTAAAATGGTGTACTATCCACACAAGCCATGGTCCTGACTTCCCTTAAGTACATTGGCTACAGAGCTTAGTCAATCAGGATACAGGATGATGCAATACAGTCTTAAAGCAATATAATACCTTTCTGACTACAAACATACATTGTTGGTTTATATATTACCTGACCAACTAGTTAGACAAATAACCATTAGGAAACCGTTAGGAAATGGTTAAGAATATCCTTAACATTGGTTATGGACCCAGAGCACTGAGAGTTGGTGTGAATACACAGTACTATATTCAGACAGCTGTGTTTGTTGTTCATTGTCCAAGTGAAGATGGCACAAGAATAGTCATCCAGCATATCCTTGATAACCCGGTTGGATGGAACAAACTGTTTCCTGGTCCATGAAATGCAGCCTACTTTTGCGTAAGGAAGGACTATGGGATGTAGTTAATAATCCACCGGATGTAACTGAATGGAATCCAGCAGATAATGAAGATGCAAAGAAAATAGTTAAATTTAATCGGGATAACGAACGAGCTCTTTGTATAATTGGACTGACACTGAGTGACCAGCAGCTAGTCCATATTTGTGGTGAAGATTCTGCTGCTAGGTGTTGGAACAATTTAAAGAGCATTTATGTCGGTGATAGTGTGGGTGCACATATACAACTTACACATAAACTGTTTAAAACTCGTCTTCTTAAAGGTGGAGATATGTTAGCTCATTTGGAGTTCATGAAGAGAACTTGTTCTGCCCCAGCTTCGGATTCCCAGAGAATGTGACACACACCAAGCTTCGCAAGCACTGTTTAATTCCAAACAAACCCCTTTCAAGAATGCAGGCTTCCTGTGGAAAGGGTCCTTATCAAAGTTATTAAGAACAAAGCCCGACAAAGGTTGGCAACCAGCCCAGAAAACCAGATATGAGAAGTCGCTCCCTCTCCAAGATGCTCTGTAGTAACGAGACGTTGTTTCTAGCAAGAAAGCACTAGCTGCGTGCAACTTAAATAGGCTAAGGGAGTGGCCAATTATCCTCAAGCCCTACTCTCGAGTAGACCTCCTCCTCCTGAGTAGCCACTCCTGCCTTTTGGCAGCCCAGCATGCCCGAGCATTGAGGAGAGGCTCCTCCACTTCGCTCTCTCCACTGGAAAGAGCCTCTGGAGGTTCTGAAGGCCCTGGCTGAGTCTCTGCCTCTGGCACCACATCCTCTTCGGCCTCCTTGCTGTTCGACACGAGCGCCGGCTGTGCAGGCTGCTGGCGCGACACCACACCAGCCTCCTCGTCATCGGGATCAGCCACGATCCACACAGGCTGCTGGCGGGCCACAACAGAACTTTACAAGAGCTACATGAAAAGGAACTAATTTTCACTGAGTTGCAACAGGTTTATATCATTCTTTCTTCTTTGGATGAAAGTTATGATGATTATGTGTCTTCATTGGAGGTTTTGACCAGAGATGAACTAACATTGACTGGCATAACTGAAGATTGTTGGAAGAGTCCAGAAGAAGGCAAGAAGGAGAACAACTAAGAGAGAGACTAAAAATTAGACTCAATAGAATATGAAAATAAATTTGAAATAAACAAACAAACAGAATAAAGTATTATGGAAGTAACAAACTATAGAAGGAAATGTTGAATGCTTATGAAATGACTTTAAGAGAGGAGGAAAATACTTTTTGTCAAGATTATGGATATTATATGTCATTTAAGTGAAGTAAAATATAGATTTGTGGTAATGGGTTTTAGGATTGAGGAATATATATGAAATATTGATTGTTAAAATGATAAAGATTTAGAATGGTGTTTATTGTTTAGAATTTTGGGCATAATAGTAGAATGATAAATGTTTAGAATAAGATTTTTTTTTCTTTTTTTTTTCTTTTTTTTTTAAGATGTAAATGGACAAAATTTGGAACAAAATTGATTGAGGGAATTTGAATAATTGTACTTACTTTATGACAGACCAAACCCTTGCTCTAAAAAGATGTATTTTATGTTTTATGTTTAAAAAATAATAAAAAATTTTTGGAACTAAGAGAGAGACAACCACAGGAAGAAAAATTGTCTTCAACTGCCTATATTGTTAAAAAATGTTTTCCTTGTGGGGCAAAGGGTCATATAGCTAAATTCTGTACTAAGGGTAAGAAAATGAATGTTGGTAATCAAAAGAGAGCCAAAAAGAATGTTAATATCTAGTTCCACTACTGTAAACCATGATTTGTGGGTAGTTGATAGTGGTGCATCGCAATCTATTACTAGAAGTAAAGAAAAGTTTGTAAAACTTACTACTAGTAAACAACATGTATCATTAGCCAATGGATGGAAAATGAAAGTAGCCGGAGAAGGTATTGCATATTGTTCATTTATAAATGAGCAGTTACCAATGTTGTATATACCTAAACTAAAATTCAACTTGTTATCTGTACAATCATTATTACAAGCTGGATTTGTAGTAACCTTTAGGGGAGATAAATGTTTAATAGAAAAGGATGGTAAAAGTGTTACTGCAAAGTTAGAAAATGATTTGTTTATATTGAAAGATGATCCAGCAATTGTGGCTAAGGCTAACTCGGTTTATGACAATAAGAAGCCACATGATGAATGCATTCATTTGCTTCATCGGCGATTAGGACATATGAATTTTAAGGTGTTGAGAAGGACAGTAGAACTATCTCAGGTTAGTTAAAACCATGTAACAAATACCTCATTTGTAATGCCTGTAATCAGGAGAAGAGCAAAGTAACCCCAGCAAACAGAGTAAATGGTTTTTCAACTAAGGAACCATTAGAAGTAGTGTTTGCTGATATAATTGGACCTAAACAACCAAGTTTAGGTGGGGCCTGCTATATATTAAGCATTATTGATCATTTCTCTCGTTATAGTTTCTGTTACTTGATGAAAACAAAATAAGAAACATTTCAGCAATTGTCAAACTGGCTGAAATTTGTTGAGAGAAAACAGAAACATAAGGTGGTTTGCTTGGTAACAGATAATGGTACCGAGTTTACCAATATAAGATTAGAGAATATGTTACAGGAGGCAGGTATTAAACATAAACGTTCTGCCCCTTATAGACCACAACGTAATGCTTATATAGAACGCAGAGGACAAACACTGCAAGCTATGGCTAGATCAATGTTAACTGATTCTGGTTTGCCGGAAACACTTTGGGGTGAAGCAATAATGTGTGCTAACCATGTTTTGAATAACGTAGTTAATTCATCAACTGGTGAATTACCATTTACACTCTGGCATGGTAGAAAACCTGAATTAAGCTATCTGCATACGTTTGGTGCTCCTGCTTGGATTCATATACCATCACAATTAAGGCGAAAGGGACAACAAAGAGCAAGGAAAATGTTTTTTGTTGGGTATGAATATTGTTATGTATTGATACTTTTTAAGCGGGAGTTTCAAACTTGCCTACGTTTCTGATTGGCTGACAGTCCCTCCTGGATTGTATATAAGGAGGACTGCAGCCCCTGAGTTTTTGCTGAAGTCTCACTATATATTAAAGAGCTGTTGTCACTTGCTTGCTTGTACCTCTCGTTATTCCCGAACCACTTCATTGGCGACGAAGGTGGGATTGAGGCTACAAGAAGCCAACCAGTGAGACCACGAGCTTCAGCTAGGCGACGAGGCGAACCACAGGGGGCATACCAAACATGTCTGCCTACGTTCTGCCCAAGCCTTTCGATCCGACCCGCGAAAAATGGGTCTCGTACCTAACGAGGTTTGAATGCTCGCTAGAAGCCAGCGACATGCAGGGCCTCTCGGCTAATCGAAAGAGAGCCCTATTCCTAAGCTACTGCGGACCGGACGTGTTCGAGATGGCCGAGTCACTGTGTGAGCCAACGCCGGTTCAAACAGTCTCCTGGGACACCCTGATGGCAACCCTCCGGGCTCACTACGCTCCCGTCCCCTCCAAGTTCGTGCAGCGATACCAACTGAGGCAGCGCGTTCAACGAGAGGGAGAGCCGGTCAGCGCGTACATGGCCAGCCTGAGAAAAGCCGCAACCCATTGCGACTACAGAGACTTGGACGATGCGTTGCTTGAGCAACTGATCTGTGGTGTTCGGGACATTAGGCTGCAACGGCGTCTGCTCGCCAAGCCTGATTTGACGCTTGCCGGAGCCCTAGACGAGGCCAGGGCTCACGAAGCCTCCACAAAGGCCGCTGAAACGCTGCAGCGTCCGCTGACCAGCAAAGACAGCCCCAAGTCTGCCCCGGTGCACAGAGAAGACGCCGGATCCAGCTCGGAGTCCGAGTCGGATGAGGACGTCTTCCGAACGGAGCACCAGAGAAAAGACACTGGCAGCCCCCGGCGAAGCTGTCCCAGCTGTGGCGGCCACCATGATAGACTGTCCTGCAAATACAGAGAGGCTATTTGCAGGCGCTGCGAGAAGAAAGGGCACTTGGCGCGAGTCTGCAGAGCCATTCTGCCCAGAAGACACAAACCACGTGAGCGCCGCAGCCAACCGGAATCAGCGCGCCAGAAGCAGCCAACGAGAGAAGGCGGCGCGAAAAAACGGCGCGAATTTGAACCGCGAGATGGCCGCAGCATACACATCGACCAGGCCAGCACGACAGTCGAGGACAAAGTCAGCACGGTGGTCGAGATCAACGGAAGGCCGTGCTCGATGGAGATCGACACCGGATCAGCTCTCTCCATAATGTCGTGGACGACCCTAAAGACCCTCCTGCCGTCGTTCCGGAAGGATCAACTCTCCAGACAGAGACTACGCATCCTAGACTACCAGGGGAACCGAGTCCCCCTCGAAGGCGTGGGCACGTTCCGGGTCACCTACGGAGACTACGAAAGAGACCTGCCGCTGACCATCGTCACGAAGCAGCTTCCTAGCCTCCTGGGCATGGGGTGGTTCCGAGCCCTTGGCATGGGCTTCACCGGCGTCCACCTGATGTCCAAGTCAACCCTGAAAGACAGCCTCCTGTCCGAGTTCCAGGACGTTTTCGGGGACACGTTGGGCAAGTATGTGGGGACCCCTATTTCACTAAACTTAGACCCCAACGTAGCCCAAGTAAGACTGAAGGCCAGACGAGTACCGTTCGCATTGAAACCGAAGATCGATGCGGAACTAGACAAGTTGATTAAGCAAGGGGTGTTGGTTCCCGTTGACCATGCTAAGTGGGAGACCCCCATAGTGACCCCAGTTAAATCCGATGGCTCAATAAGAATTTGCGCCGACTACAAGTGCACGATCAACAAGGCTTTGCAGCCGAGCGCCTATCCAGTGCCGATCGTGCACCATCTACTACACTCCCTGGGGCCCGGAAAAATTTTTGCCAAATTAGACCTGGCCCAAGCCTACCAACAGTTACCAGTCGACGACGCCACGGCAGAGGCACAAACGATCGTAACTCATAGGGGTGCATTTAAATGCACCAGGCTCCAGTTTGGGGTGAGCGTCGCACCCGGGTTATTTCAAAGCACCATGGAGCGCCTATTGCAAGGACTCCCGGGAGTGGTGCCCTATTTCGATGACGTCTTAGGCAGCGCTCAGGACGAAAACCAGCTGGGGGACAGGGTACGGAACGTCCTGTCTAGGTTCAGAGAAGCGGGACTAAGACTCAAAAGGAACAAGTGTAGGATAGCTGTTCCCTCTGTGGAATTCTTGGGGTACAGGGTGGACGGCACAGGCATCCACCCTACCGAGAGCAAGGTGAGAGCTATTAAGAGCGCACCAGCCCCCAAATCCAAAGCAGAGCTCCAAGCCTTCCTTGGACTGCTCAATTTTTACTCCATGTTCCTAAAAGATAAAGCCACAGTTGCAGATCCCCTTCACAAGCTTTTGGGAAAGAACGTACCATGGGTCTGGGGGAAACCGCAAGCAGCCGCTTTTGAGGCAGTGAAAAGACTCCTATCCGAGGACAGCTTCCTGATACAATACAATGCAGAGCTGCCACTCGTCTTAGTCTGTGACGCCTCCCCCGTAGGAGTTGGTGCCGTCCTAGGCCATAGACTGCCGAACGGCCTAGAGGCGCCCATTGCTTTCTATTCCCGAACTCTGTCCAGCACAGAACGAAACTATAGCCAATTGGACAGAGAGGCTCTGGCTGCGATTGCGGGGGTTAAGAAGTTCCACGAATACCTCTATGGCCGAAAATTCGAACTTGTGACTGACCATAGACCGTTGCTAGGACTGCTAGCAGGCGACAGGCCAACCCCCGCTGCCCTCTCCCCTCGTTTGACCAGATGGGCCATTTTTTTGTCGGCCTACTCACATCAACTCGTCCATCGACCTGGGCGGACCCTGGGTCATGCAGATGACCTTAGCCGCTGCCCCCTTCCCGACCTACTGGACAACCCAACGCCGGAAGCCTCCGTCCTTTTGTTGGACACGTTAACTTTGGGCCCCATATCCTCCGGCGAGGTGGCGAAAGCCTCAAATAGAGACCCAGTCATCCGGACTGTTATGGGTTGGGTTCTGAAAGGGTGGCCGGACAAGGTGGTAGGGGAGGAGTACCAAGGGTTTGCCAACAAACGGAACGAACTGTTCATGCAAGGGGGGTGCTTGCTATGGGGTGACAGGGTGGTAATTCCAACGAAACTACGAAATAGGGTTTTGGAGTTGCTGCACGAAGGGCACCCGGGCATTGTTAGGATGAAGTGTTTAGCCCGCAGCTATGTCTGGTGGCCCAACATGGACCAGGTCATTGCCGAGTGGGTGGGGAAGTGCAGACCCTGCCAGGAATCTCGCCCCGATCCCCCAGTAGCGCCCATCCGAGAGTGGGAGAAACCAAAAGGCCCATGGGGGAGGATCCACATTGATTTTGCCGGCCTGTTCCATGGCCAAACGTTTTTAATAGTCGTGGATGCCTACTCAAAATGGCTCGAAATTGTATTAATGCCATCCACAACGGCCGAAGCCGTTATCAAGGCCCTAAGGAAGTTGTTTGCCACCCACGGCCTGCCGGATACCTTGGTATCGGACAACGGGCCTCAATTTACAGCAACCCTTTTCGAAGGTTACTTGGCCGGCCTGGGAATCCGCCATGCCCTATCAGCTCCATTTCACCCGGCTTCCAACGGATTGGCTGAACGTTTTGTCAGGACATCTAAGGAAGCACTGTCCAGATTAGACAATGGGGACTGGCAGGCCAGGATAGATCAATTCCTAGCAGTTCAGCATGCATCACCATGCACAGCAACAGGGAGAAGCCCAGCAGAGCTCCTCATGGGGAGGAAGCTCCGGTGCGTGTTGGACAGGCTTCACCCTAACTACTCGCATGAAAACTTTAAGGGAGAAACCTGTGGCTTAAGGCAGTTCCAGGTCGGGTCCCCGGTGTTCGCTCGCAATTATGCCAGCGGTCCTCTATGGGTTGCAGGAACCATAGTGGGGATAACAGGCCCAAAATCATACACGGTGGACGTTGGGGTAGATAGACTCTGGAAGCGCCACATAGACCAACTTAGGAAACGGGTGGTTGGCGAGGCAAACATCAACTTAGACATTTCCGAGCCTAACTATGACCACTTCTCCAAAACAGCTAACTCAAGCCCGGGGTCGCGCGAATACTTAGCTGACAAGCCCTGGTTCCAGTGCCGCCCCAGCGAGTCGCCACTCCCAGCCGGGAATAACCACGCCCCGGACAAAATCCAGGAGGTTCCATTGGCGGAGCCGGGAAAGACAAAGAGTCCCTCCGACCAGCTCGACGCCCCACCAGACTCTGAACTGCGCAGGTCAACTAGGGCGAGAACTCGTCCTAAGCACCTGCGAGACTTTGTTTGTACATATGTTAATTTTTGAGTATTAGTGCCTTCTGGGAAGGGAGGGGTGTTATGTATTGATACTTTTTAAGCGGGAGTTTCAAACTTGCCTACGTTTCTGATTGGCTGACAGTCCCTCCTGGACTGTATATAAGGAGGACTGCAGCCCCTGAGTTTTTGCTGAAGTCTCACTATATATTAAAGAGCTGTTGTCACTTGCTTGCTTGTACCTCTCGTTATTCCCGAACCACTTCAAATATAATGACAGATCATTTAGATTTTGGGTGCCAGGTACCACTAGCATTTATTGTAGTGCTAGTGCTAAATTCCTGGAGCATATTGGTTGGGATAAGCTTGAGCAAGCTGGTTACAAAAATGAGGATAGTATTATTATTGATACTCAAATGTTCAATAATACCCCTGAAGAAGAAATAGCTGATGTAGAACCTACTGTAAAGGAAGAAGAGGTTTTAGGGGAGGAATTAGTTGAAACACCAGTTATGAGTCCTGTATTACCTAGAAGATCTACTTGGGTTAAACATCCACCCGACAGGTATCAAGCTAGTGTGGTTTGTCAGGTAAATATAGAACCTTCTAACTACAATGATATCAAATTGTATCCTGCAAAGGATCAAGTAGCTTGGAAGGAAGCTATGGATAAAGAACTTAAATCATTAACTGAGTTGAATGTATATGAAAATGTTAAGTTACCACCAGGTGAACGTTTAATTGGTTGTAAATGGGTTTATAAATTAAAAACTGGAGTTGATGGAACTGTAATCCATAAAGCATGATTAGTCGCTCAAGGATTCGCTCAGTCTGAAACAGACTACGATGAGGTTTTTTCTCCTAGTTTGAGAGTTACCACATTGAGAACAATGTTAGTGTGGGCAGCAAAGAATGACTATCAACTGTAGATGTTGAGACAGCATATTTACATGCACCTTTACAGCACAATATCTATATGAAAAGACCACTAGGTGTAAGAACTGATGAGCGAACTGATTGCTGGAAACTAAAGAAAAGCCTCTATGGTTTATTTATTATTTATTTATTAAATTTATATGCCGCCCCTCTCTGGAGACTCAGGGCGGCTCACAATAAATTTAAAAAAAAAACATTCTAAAAAAATTTAAAAGATTAAAAAACATTTAAAACCTTAGAACACATTCACACTATTCATGGCTGGATCTCGCCAGATCGCAAGCGAGATCAACGGCCCCAGGCCTGCCAGAAAAGCCAGGTCTTCACAGCTTTTTGGAAGGCCAATAGGGTGGGGATGGTCCGGACCTCAGGAGGTAACTGGTTCCAGAGAGCTGGGGCAGCCACAGAGAAGGCCCTCCCACATGACGGGACCCGGAGGAGACCAACTCTGTGGGATCTTACCGGTCGCTGTGAGCTATGCAGTAGAAGGCGGACTCGAAGATAACCTGGCCCTGAGCCATGTAGGGCTTTAAAGGTAATAACCAACACCTTGAATTGTGCCCGGAGACCAATAGGGAGCCAGTGCAGCTTGCAGAGAATTGATGTAATGTGGGTGTATCTAGGTGCACCCACAACACCTCTCTGGGTCCATCAGGTGCCTGGGGCAGAACCAGATGGTCGGCTCCACCTCCCAGTGAGGAGGGGCGGCGTACTGGAAACCCAGCTGAAGGGGATAGTGGTCAGTCCATGACAGGGGATAAATAGAAGACAATCCCCCACCGAGCCCCACTCGCCACTGCTCTGAGACAAAAACAAGATTGGGCGTGTGTCCCCCCTCATGTGTCGGGCCCTGAATGATCTGAGTCAGGTCCATAGCTGCCATGGAAGCCATGAACTCCCGAGCCACCCCCGACGCCCCACCCAGGGACGGCAGATTGAAGTCCCCCAGAACAATAAGTCTGGGAAACTCCACCACCAGCCCCGATAGGGCGTCGAGTAGCCTGGGCAGGGCTGTTGATACGCAGCTGGGAGACAGGTACGTAATCAACAAGCCCAACTGCCCACATGGGCCCCACTTCATGAGGAGGGCCTCACACCCGTCTATCTTAGGAGCAGTGACCTCCCGCGGACTAAGGGTCTCCCTAATAACAACCGCCACACCCCCTCCCCTACCCTGGGCCCTTGGCTAATGCAGCACCCAGAAGTCTGGTGGGCAAAGTTCAGTCAGAGGGCCCCCCCTCTGAGCCCAACCAGGTTTCTGTAATGCAAGCCAGGTCTGTGTTTTCCTCCTCAATCAAATCACAAATGAGGGGAGCTTTGTTAACCACAGACCTGGCATTAAAGTAGATCAGCCTAAGCCCAGTAGCCCTATCTCTCAAACTCCCAGGGGGTCGGATTGAACTAGGAGGGTCGGAGCATGCCACCGCTCGAAGATAGCGGGGGCGGGCTCCCAAAAACTGATACGGTTGATATCTCACCCCATATCGTCAGATGATCTCACCCAGCAGCTTCATGTAGATGTTAAATAGGAGGGGAGAGAGGACCGAGCCCTGAGGCACCCCCCAAATGAGGGGCTTAGGGTGGGACCTCTGTCCTCCCACCAACACCGACTGTGACCGACCAGAGAGATAGGAGGAGAACCACCGTAACACGGTGCCTCCCACTCAGCAATTGCTGTCCCAGCAATCAGGGGTTGATTTAAAGCAATCAGGGTTTGAGTGGAATAGATGTATAGTTAAAGAATTGAATAATATGGGTTTTATTGAAGGTGTAGCAGATAAATGTTTATTTAAACAGGAAAAAGATGGTTTAATTTCTTTTTTACTCTTGTTTACTGATGATATTGCTATTGTAACAAAAACAGAACACGAGGCAACATAACTTATTTCTATGTTACAGAATAAGTTCAGGATTAGAAATTTAGGTGAAATCAAGCACTATTTGGGTCCTGATATTGTAAAAACTAAGAGATGAGCCAGGATTTTAAACATGACAATATTCAAAGACCTGTATTCGACAAGGAAATATATCAATCCTTGATTGGTAGTCTATTTTATATTAGTAATTGGTCTAGGCCAGATATATCCTATAGTGTAAATCAACTGGCTAGGTATAACGCTGAACCAGCTGAAAGGCAAGCTACTAAGCGAATACTTAGGTATTTGAAACAAACAATGCATTATGTGTTATATTTGGAGCCTAGTAATGATCTTGTATTAACTGCATATGCTGATGCAAGTTTTGCAACTGATTAACCTACACGGAAATCAACATCGGGTATTGCAATACTGTTGGGTAATGCTTTAATAGGCTGGAAATCCATCAGGCAAAAGCACATTAGTTTATCAACTATGGAAGCTGAGTTTTCCTGTTTATCTTTGATGTGCACAGAACTAATATATTATAAACAACTGTTATTAGATATAGGCTTAACTGTAAATGATCCTGTCAGATCCCTAAAAGTGATACTGCCATTCAGTTGGAGGAGGGGGGGGGGCACTTGGATTCGATTCCCTAGCATTGCCTGTGTCAACATATACTTTACAACCTATATCCTGGCGCCAAAGAGCCCTGAGAACTCCTTTACCTGCAGGGATTTTTATGATAGCCATGTGGGTTGTCTCACTTTAAAGTAAATGGTGGGAATGCATGTTTGTTCAGGTTCTCATAGGAAATAGTAAAGAAAACATCTTCACACTTGTGTATTGGCTAAAATATGCATACTGACTTAAAGGGAGGGGGTCTCTACCACTTTAATCCTACTGCTTTGCCTAAGGGTATTCAGATCTTGCTTTAGCTGAATGGCTGTCACTTCTGCTTAATAAAAGAATCCTTTTGAACAACCACATTTCAAGAGTTCGTACTTTCTTAAGTTGGAAGGAGAGGCAATCCTTACAGAAAGCAAGATCTGCAAAATGGTCAACCCAGAGAAGCAATCTTCGCTCTACTGAGGGGACCTTGCAAATCATGTCTGAACGAAGCAGAGAGCTGGGAGAAACTGATTGCTGGGGAGAGACAGCAACCGCCACCCAGTCGGATGCCTGTTTCGTGCACCCCATCGGAGAGGATGAGGTAACCCTGGAGAATCCTGAAAAGCCCCGCTGGTCAATTGGCATCGGGAAGGAAGATGGCTGGGATGAGAAAACCAGAGGAGTCACCCTCAACCGTGGCAACCGAAAACTGGGGTGGAAACTGGAACTAGAAGCCCTTACTGACCAGGGGGGACTGACCGAAGCACCCTTGAGGGAGGACTATTTGAAGAGGCATATAACCCAATTGGTGATGGAAACTTTGGAAAATCTCAACATCCGAAGGGAGCCAGGACAACAACCAAAGGGCACGGAAAGGGCAGCTGTCGTGGATGAGGCCACGGGAGGCAGCCCCCTTCTGGAGCCTGCCTATCGAGCAGAGGGCACAGCAGCAGTGGGACCAGCAAACCCTCCCCCCCCCAGGCAGCACGCACACCGGCACCCATTTCCAATCAGCCCCGGGTCCCGCAACTGGAAAGAGAAACTGCCCCCCTTGGGGTGAAGTTTGATGGGAATCCGCAACAATTACCACCTTTAAAGCGCTCCATGGCATAGGACCCGGGTACCTTCGAGACCGTCTTCTGCCACCAATAGCCTCCCACCGACCAGTCCGTTCCCACAGAGAGGGTCTCCTCAGGGTGCCATCAGCCAAGTTATGTTGGCTGGCGACACCCAGGGGGAGGGCCTTCTCTGTGGGAGCCCCAGCCCTGTGGAATGAACTGCCCCCGGAAATACGTAAGATCTCCGACCTCCGGGTGTTTTGCTGCGCACTGAAGACCCTGTTGTTCTGCCAGGCAGGGCTATCAACATAATAATTTTAAATTGGGGTATTTTAATTTCTGGGGTTTTAAATCGGCCAAATCTATTTAATTATTTTAATTTTTAATCAGATGGATGGTGACCCTACATAACGCCAATGCACCAGAACTGCGGGATTTCGACTGCTTCATGATGGCCCTGTGACATCGTTTTGAAGACCCACTGGCAGATCGCAAAGCACCCGACCGCATTAAGGTGGTGAAGCAGGGGCGACGGCCTGTAGCAGAGTATACTGAAGAATTCCGGGACCTCGCGTGTCATGTGCACTGGCCGGAAGATATTTTGGTGAGCTGTTTCAAGGACGGGCTGAGTGATGATCTATACAATGCCTGCGTGGTCCGAGGTGCACTGAATCATCTACATGAATGGTATGTCACCACCGAAGAAGCTGAGATCGATATGGCCAGAAACCAGTATCGAGCGGGGCAAGCATGGAAGAAATCCTCACCCCGATGGAAGCAAGAGCCCCCCAAACTACAAACCGCATTCTCTCCGAGATCTTCAGCCTGTTTCAAGTGTGGAAAAGAGGGGCACCGAGCTGCAGAGTGTCGTTCACAAACACCCGCCTGGAACCACCCACCGGGGGAGGGCCCTGCAAAACCGGGTCAGCATGGGAAGGAGACTGCTCTGAGGAGCAGGGAGACCGTAGAAGCCCCATCCCCTCCCCTCTTTCGGGAGGAAACCCTGGCATCTGAACAGGAGGAATCACACTCATTCGGAAGTGATCCAGATGATGAACCACTGGTAAGCAAACCAATTAAACTGCTTACCCTCCCCTTAAGACTATTTGTCCCAAACCAGGACAGGGAGATAAGTATCCCCACCCTAGTGGATTCAGGGTGCACCCGTTGTTTGATCAGACCAACCTTAGTAGAGCAGTTAGGGATTAACGTAAGAAAGCTGAAAACCCCCATTGCATTCTGCCAACTAGATGGGTCAATAGCAGGAGGGGAGCCAGCTTCTTTTGCCACTGAGCCTCTACATATAGGCTTTGGAAGCCATGAGGAAAGGCTTACATTTATAGTGGCACCTGGCATGGAATGGCCATTAGTTCTGGGCCTTGCATGGCTGAAAAAATGGAACCCAAAAATCAATTGGAAACAAGGCATCATAAATTTCCAGAGGAATGTGACTTTTGCTGAGAATCCACATAAAGGAACTGAGGGGGCAGAGAATTGAGAAACAGCCATGGCTGGTCACGCCATACCAACTGAGGGCATACCCATAGAATACAAGGATTTAGCTGAGGTTTTTAGCGAAAAAGCCTCAGATGAGCTCACCACCACCACCACGCCACTGACTGTGCAATAGAAATCTTACCCGGTGCGAAACTCCATAAACCCAAGATGTACAGCATGTCACTGAGGGAGTTGGAAGAGCTGAGAACATTTATTGAGAAAAACCTAGCAAGGGATTTCATTGAGCCAGCCCGACCAAAAATTGCAGCTCCAGTGCTCTTTAGAGAGAAAAAAGATGGCTCAAAATGTCTCTGTGTTGATTTTCGTAATTTGAATGCTATCTGTGTAGAGAGCATGTATCCCCTCCCCCTTATGAAAGATATGCTTACACACCTCGTTAAAGGGAAAAAAATTTCAAAGCTGGACTTAAGGGAGGCTTACTATCATGTCAGAATTAAGGAGGGGGATGAGTGGAAAACGGCATTTAACACCCCCCTTGGCTGCTACCAATTCAAAGTGCTCCCCTTTGGGTTACAAGGAGCCCCTGCAGTGTTTATGCAGTTAATAAATGAAGTGCTGCATCAGCATTTATATAATGGGGTCCTGGTCTACTTGGACGACATTTTAATCTATACCGAGACCAAAGCAGAACATGTAAAACTAGTCAGGACGTTTTTTTTATTTTTTTTTATAATACAAAAGTTTTTTATTTTTATAATCAAACATACAAACAATACATAATCAATCATTGAATATATCATCTAATACATCTTTGATATCTTCTTCTTCTTACTTCTCTATTAATACGTTTGCCTTTCTTTTTATTTTATTAAAAATCATAAAACAATTTTATCCCCAGCACCCCTCAACCCCCCCTCCCCTCACCCCCCCCCCCCCGACTTCCCAGGGCAAAAACAGGATATAACATTTAGCAAACCTAAGCTAACATATACTAACTTACTATTAAATTCAAAAATCCCTCCCACTCTTTAACTCCCCTTTTTAAAATTCTTCAATATTCAGTAACATCAAACATAAACATTTAATTATATTTGCCTTTTAAAAGTTCTATAATCTCAAGTTAAACATTTTAAAATATCTTAATACTTCCTCATGTTTCAGTAAGACATTCTTCATGATCTAAATTTCCAGACTTTTTTGGGGAAAAAAACAAACTATCCATTAAGTTTTAGGTTAACCACTTTAAAACTGCAATACATTTCAAAAAGCTATCCAACTTTAATTAAACCTTTTGTTTCAATAAAGCATTGTTCAAAGATAACCCTAAAAGTATTACATAGATTCCAAAACTTTCAAAAAGCTACCCCTTAAATTTTTAATTGACCCTTTTAATGCTTCCATAACTCTTAAAGAGCTATCCATTTTTAGTTAAACATTTTAATTAGACATCAATAGTCTTCCAAATATCCCTTCAGAAAGTTAACCTCGCATTCTTCCTTTCTTTCTGTATTTTTTCCAGTCCTTCTTCTTCATTAACACTTTCTTCTTCGGTATTGCTCGTCCCCCTGCTTTTATTTTCAAAAATTTTTGAAATTGGATTTGTAGTTGATGTGTCTTAGAAATTCGTTCTCCTTTCAAAATTATTTCTTTCACTTTGGAGCCCCCATCTCTGCTCTTCCTACTTGTATAATCAGTCACTTCATTCTTTAAGTATTGACTCTGTCTGTAAAGCCAAAAATTGTCAAAATATTTTTCAATCTGCAGTGATAAATCTCCTTGATACTTTCCAGTTAATTGTGTGGAAGCCTCCACCAAAACCTCTGTTTGCAGTGTGCTAAACTCCATCTTAATCCTGTCAGCCACTTCTTTGTCCTCCAAAATCACATTAGCCTGCTTGATTTCTTCCTCTTTTCCAGCCAGCAAATCATTGTAATACTCCAATTTACAATCTTGAATAAGCCTTTTAGCTGAATCCAGTATATCAGAAGTAAAATCATTTAAAAGTTCTTGTAAAACCTTTACAGTCAGAACTTGTGAATTTGCTGACTCATATCCTCCTTCCTTAATGGCAGCCATATTTCAGTTTTAACTTTATATTTATTCAGCTATCAGATCAGTAAGTCCAATTATTTTCCACACACTTTAACAAAAGGTCCATACCATAGTCTTTTCCATTCCACTTCCACTTTAAATCTTTTTCTTTTTCTTCTCTATATAATCCAATACCTTTAACAATGTTGCAGGCGTTAACAAGCACTTTCACTGATAAGTTTCATTTTCTTGAGCACCATTTTTCCCCCTTTTTGAATGGAGTTAAAGCTTTTATACTTGCATGTTCTGCTCTCCTGATTCTGCTCTGCCAGCATCCAGTTTTAAAGTGTCTTTAAATCTCAAGGAAGAAATCTTTAAATCTTTAATCTTTTGCTGCTGGTGTGGTCGCGACGCCCCGTTCTGCCTGAGGCAGATACGTCCCGGATCCGGAGCACTGAAGGGCTTCCAGGGAGCTCTCACCCTGCAACCCCCAGGCTTAAAAAAAAAAGAAAGCCTGGGGATCTAGGGGAGCTCTACCCAAACCCTTCTGCTCTTCTCTCCCCCTTTTCCCCCAGGGGAGAGTTTTGAGCCGCTAGACAGCTGTTTTTCGCTGTTCTAGCGGCTAATGAAATCTCGGGGCTGGAGCTCCAAAAGGAGCTGCCATCGGCATTTGCGGTGCCACAGGAAGTCCTAGTCAGGGCGGTTTTAAACAAATTCCGCTCTGCCAAACTTTATGCTAAACTTTCCAAATGTGTATTCCACCAAGAGAAGATTGACTATTTGGGGTACCGCATTTCACACCAGGGGGTTGAGATGGATCCTCTAAAAGTGCAGGCTATACTTGATTGGAACCCTCCATGCACGTGTAAACAGTTACAGAGTTTCCTGGGTTTTGCCAACTTTTACCGCCAGTTTATCCCTGTTTTCGCTCAGATTGCCCTCCCAATCACCAAGCTCTTAAAAACAAAGGGGAGGACAACCCTAAACCGAAGCAGCCATTGAACTGGAGAATGGAATGCCAGGCGGCATTTGAAAAACTTAAACGGCTGTTCTCGGCAGAACCAATTCTAAAACACCCGGACACGGAGAAACCATTTGTCATACAAGCAGATGCCAGCAATGTGACAATAGGAGCAGTCCTGCTTCAGAAGAATGAGCAAGACCAACTACAACCCTGTGCTTACACATCCAAAAAGTTGAATGAGACTGAGCAAAGGTGGGCCATTTGGGAGAAAGAGGCTTATGCAGTTCGTTGGGCGTTGTTAACCTGGAGGCACTTCCTAGAAGGTAGTAAGACTCCTTTTGAAGTCTGGACTGATCATAAAAATCTAGAAGCCCTAAAGACCCCAAGGAAACTCTCCCCAATACAAGTACGATGGGCTCAGTACTTTAAATGGTTTGATTTTACTCTAAAATATCTCCCGGGGGGGGAAACTTTCTGGCCGATGCGCTATCCAGAAAACCGCAATACAATAGTGCAAAGCCAGACATAATCAAACCCATAGTACAAAACAATCAACTAGCTGCCAAAATAGTCACCAGATCCCAGGCAAAACAAGAGACATTGACGGGCAATGACACCACCCAAAATTTTAAACAAGCATTGGCCACTGATTAATGGTTTTTGAACAACAAATCCAGCTGTCTGATGAAAGAAGACTTGGCTTGGGTGGGGGGGGGGGAAAGTTGTATGTTCCTGCCAGCCAAAGACTATGCTTAATGGTAAGGTGCCACGACTCCAAATTAGCTGGACATTTTGGGTTTGTTAAAACTTTACACCTGATTAAAAGACAATTTTGGTGGCCATCGCTTAAAAAGGACATAGAAAGCTATGTAGCTAGCTGCCCCATTTGTGCAGCAGCAAAAAGACGTTAGGGGAAATCCCCAGGTATATTGCAGAAGGTAGCTGAACCTTCAGCACCTTGGAGAGACATTGCTATGGATTTCATCGTAGAATTGCCAAACAGTGAGGGAAATACTGTTATTTGGGTCGTGACAGACCTATTTTCAAAACAGGCACATTTTATACCCTGCCAAAAGATCCCATCTGCTAAAAGTTTAGCCAAATTATTCCTAATACACATTTATCCACTTCATGGGGCTCCACAAAGGATCATCTCCGACAGAGGGGCTCAATTCACCTCCAACTTTTGGAGGGCATTTTTGGGCTTACTTGGTACTGGCCAGGGGTTGAGCACATCCTTTCTTCCTTGTACTAATGGTAATTCTGAAATTTTGAACTCGGTGCTAGAACAATATTTAAGATGTTTCATTAATTTTCAACAGGATAACTGGACCGAACTTTTGCCTTTTGCTGAAGTTGTGTTTAATAATGCTGTCCATTCAAGCACTGGTTTTACTCCTTTTAGAGTAGCGACAGGCCAGGATTTCAGCCCCATGCCTGAACTACCCACAGAAGAACCCACCATCCCCTCACTTAAGGAGTGGATGGATAATTTGCAAAACACGTGGCCAGTGGTTAGACTAGCTTTAAAGGAAGCTAGAGAAGCTTTTAAAATTCAAGCTGACAAGAAAAGGATAGAACCCAAACCTTTTCATGTTGGAGACAGAGTATACTTATCTACAAAATTCCTGAAATCATTACAACCATCAAAAAAACTAGGGCCAAAGTTCATTGGACCTTTCCCCATCACTAGAATCATGAATCCAGTAGCAGTTGAACTACTCCTTCCAAAGACACTCAGGCAAGTCCACTCAATATTCCATATTAGTTTACTCAAGCGAGAAGTAATCTCATCCCTCAGACCACCTGCATCTACACCACCCGTTCCCATCATGATTGAAGGTGAACAACACTTTGAAATCAAGGAAGTCCTTGACTCTAGGATCCACAGAGGGAAAATCCAATACTTAGTTGCTTGGAAACATTTACCATCAGCACACAATGAATGGGTCGCAAAACACCACGTTAGGGCTCCAATCTTACTGAGAAAATTTCACTCTCAATATCCTAACAAACCTTGTTAATATACTATCATGAAATCTTGTGTATATTTTGTTTTTTATTTTCAGGTGGACACTTTCACTTTCTAAGGAGGGTAGCATGTCAGATCCCAAAAAGTGATACTGCCATTCAGTTGGAGGAGGGGGGACACTTGGATTCGATTCCCTAGCATTGCCTGTGTCAACATATACTTTACAACCTATATCCTGGCGCCAAAGAGCCCTGAGATCTCCTTTACCTGCAGGGATTTTTATGATAGCCATGTGGGTTGTCTCACTTTAAAGTAAATGGTGGGAATGCATGTTTGTTCAGGTTCTCATAGGAAATAGTAAAGAAAACATCTTCACACTTGTGTATTGGCTAAAATATGCATACTGACTTAAAGGGAGGGGGTCTCTACCACTTTAATCCTACTACTTTGCCTAAGGGTATTCAGATTGTGCTTTAGCTGGATGGTTTTCACTTCTGCTTAATAAAAGAATCCTTTTGAACAACCACGTTTCAAGAGTTCGTACTTTCTTAAGTTGGAAGGAGAGGCGATCCTTAAAGATCCATTTATAGTTTATGAAGATAATCAAGCTGCAATTAAAATGGCAACTAATTTAGCTGTAAGGACATGATCTAAGCACACTGATATAAGATACTTTTTTTTTATTAAAAAGTTTTAACAAGTATTACAACCATTTTTCCCATCACTCCTCCCCCCTCTTCCCTCCTCCTCTTAAGTTTTGGGCTTGCATAAACTTTACATTTCTAACCCATATTTTTTCCCACGTTTCCATCATTATTGGCTCTTCAATATTTTGTGCCCACTTTATCATACAGTCCTTAACTAACTCCGTTTCTGAATCTATTTCTACCAATGCATTATACAACCTTTTTATATGCATTTGACTTTGATCTCTGATCTGTTTTACCAAATTCTCCTCATTCTGCAAAATCCCAATTTTCTGATCTTCTCTCCATCTAGCTTGCAACTGTACATATTGAAACCATGTTTGAATTATCCTTTCTTCTCGTAGTTGATTCAAAGATTTTAATTGTAGTATACCTCCTTCCTTATTAAGAAGCTCTTTATAAGTAATCACATCTTGTTTTTGCTCTACACTTATATTCTCTATCGCGTGTCTGGGTATTGCCCACATTGGTAACTTCTCGTTTAATTTATACTGATACTTTTTCCAGACACGCACTAAAGCATTCCTTAATATGTGACTTTTAAAAGCCTTATCCACTTTCTTATCATATGATAAATAAGCATGCCAACCGTAAACCAAATCATATCCCTCAATATTCAATATTCTTTCTTCTGTTAAATTCATCCAGTCACTCATTGCTGACAGAGCAGCTGCCTCATAATATAGTCTTAAATTGGGCATTTTGAGACCTCCTCTTTCACGTATATCCTGCATTATTTTTTGTTTTATTCTCAGTCTCTTCCCTGCCCAGACAAAATTATTAATACCCTTCTGCCATATCTTCAAATTCTCATCTTTTTTAAGTATTGGTATCATTTGAAAAAGAAACAAAAACTTAGGCAAAACATTCATTTTTATAGCTGCTATTCTTCCTAACAAGGATAATTGTATTTTTTTTCCAGTTTTCCATCTCTCTCTGTATTTTTTGCCACAACAGATCATAATTATGCTTAAATAATTTCGCATTTGATGTCATAATATAGACCCCTAAATACTTAACTTTTTTAACAATTTCAAATCCTGTTAGTCTTTCTAATTCATCTTTTTGATTTATAGTCATATTTTTAGTTATTATCTTTGGTTGCCCTGCATTTATTTTAAATCCAGATACTTGTCCATATTGATTAATTATGTCCATTAAACCTACAACTGACTGTAATGGTTGGGTTAAAGTAACAACCAAGTCATCTGCGAATGCTCGTAATCTGTAGTTATACTGCCTAATTTTAATTCCATTTATTTTATCCAACCCATGTATCTTACTTAACAGAAATTCCAAGGTCAAGATAAACAATAATGGAGACAAAGGACATCCTTGTCTTGTTCCTTTTTCTATGTTAAAAGTATCTGTTAAACTACCATTAATTATTATTTGTGCTGTTTGTTTCGGATATATTGCATTAATAGATTGTGTAAAATATTCTCCAAACTGCATCTTTTCTATTATTTTCAATAAGAATTGCCAATTCAATCGATCAAATGCTTTCTCTGCATCAAGAAATATCAGCACCGCAGGGATTTGGTTGTTCTTCCCCAAATACTCCAATAAGTTAACAACTTGCCTTACATTACTCTTCATTTGTCTGCCATTTATAAAACCAGTTTGATCATTATGAATAATTTGTTGCATGACTGTCATTAACCTATTTGCTAGTATTTTAGCAAAAATCTTGTAATTTGTATTTAAAAGTGATATGGGTCTATAATTTTTTGGCTGAGTGTGGTCTTGCTCCTCCTTTGGAATCAGAGAAATATAAGCTGTCCTCCAGGATGGGGGTACATCTCCTCCAGATTGTATGTTAGTAAATAATTCTTTGAGTGGTCCCACCATTTCCGACTGCAAGTGTTTATAATAAGCAGCTGTCAAACCATCCGTCCCAGGAGCTTTACCCACTTTCAACTGCTTAATTGCAAACATAATCTCCTCGGAAGTTATTGATTGATTTAGACCCTCCCTTTGCTCTTTTGTAATTGTAGGAATATTCTCTTTCTGTAAGTATCTATCTATATCTATACTTTGAATTTTATCACTAGCATACAACCTCGCATAAAATTCTAAAAATGCTTTTTTAATCATATTTTGCTGATAAACCTCTTTACCTTTATATTCTATTTTCTCTATGGTCCGTGACTTTTGTTTTTTCCTTAACAAATGGCTTAGGACCTGGTTATCTACGGGACCGCCTGCTACCACCAATAGCCTCCCACCGGCCAGTATGCTCCCATAGAGAGGGGCTCTTCCGGGTGCCGTCGGCCAAACAATGTTAACTGGTGGCCCCTAGGGGGAGAGCCTTCTCTGTGGGGGCACCTACGATCTGGAACGAGCTCCCCCCGGAGATACGGAGGATCCCGGATCTGCGCACCTTCCGTCGCGCGCTTAAGACTTTCCTATTCCATCAAGCTGGCCTGGCCTAAATCTTCTCCCCTTTTTAAATGTAAATTTTTAAATGTAAATTTTAATTTGTTTTAAATTATGGGGTATTTTAAATTCAGCCAAATTATTTAATTCATTTTTAATTCATTTTAATTTTTTTGTATTTATGTGTTTTATCTCGTGGCTGTTCACCGCCCTGAGTCCTTCGGGAGAAGGGCGGTATAGAAATTTAATAAAATAAATAAAAATAAATAAAATAAATAAATATGCTAACCATCTCCCTGGTTTATTAGCATTGCAAAAAGAATTTTGTTTAGCATATTGCAAATTAGTTGCAACCTGATCTGCCATTAACATATTAAATTGCCCTCTCAATAAGTTAATTGCCTCTTTTATTTTCTTGTCTGCTGGGTTCAATATCAAAGCTTGTGTTTTTTTTTTAATTTCCTCTTCTAAGTCCTTCCTTTTTTTCCTGTTTACGTCTGTGTTTATTATTCAAATATATCAAAATACCTCTCATATATGCTTTACTTGCATCCCAAACCATTTCCAGAGATGTACCCTTATGCATATTTATAATAAAAAATTCTCTCATAAATTTTTTACATTCTGTTACATTTTCCTCATATCTAAACAGATTTTCATTTAACCTCCAAGACCTCTTAGATCCCATTCCATACTCTAATTCCATCCAAACTGGACTACGATCCGTTAAAACTCTTGGGCAGATCTTCATCTTCTTCACCCTAGAAAAAAGGTCATTAGTAATTAATATAAAATCAATCCTAGAGAAGGATTGATGTCTATCAGAAAAAAAGGTAAAGTCTTTTTCTTCAGGGTTCCTCTCTCGCCAGATATCTCTCAACTCCATATCATCCATCATTTCAAAAAACAATTTTGGTAATCTGGAATGTGTTGAGATATTCTGCAAGAGCCCCTTCTTGTCTTTTTTAGTGTCCAAAACTCCATTCCAATCGCCCAGTAAGATACATGATTTATAATCCCATTGTAATAACTTGGAATGTAAAAGCTTATAAAATTTTTCCTGTTGTTGGTTCGGTGCATAGACTCCAATTAAAAGTATTTTTCCCCTTTTATTAAAAGTCCAATTGCTATAAATCTTCCTTGATCATCTGCTTCAATTAATTTGGCAATTAAATCTTTTTTTAGGTATATAACTATACCATTCTTCTTCTCGGGAGCAGATGCAACAAAATGTATACCTAACCTTGCATTTATTAAATATTTTTGATCTTTACTTCTAATATGAGTCTCTTGTAAACAAATTACATCATTTTTAAACTGTTTCAAATAATGAAATATTTTTCTCCTCTTTTGTGGCGAATTTAGGCCATTAACATTCCAAGTCAAAAATCTAGTTGCCATTCTTGGCCCCCTGAAGCATTTGGAGCATCCGCTGGAAATCTCCATGCATTTTACTTTCTGGCCTTGCTCCTCCCACTGCTTCTGTTTTTCTAGTGTCTTGAATCATCTGAAGTTGCTGCACTCTTAATTCTTCTTGACGCTTGGCTGCCGCTCAGGTCTGTCTTTGATCCTTAGGTTCTTCTATCTCCAAGGCTTGAACAGTAGTCAAAAGTTGTATTAATTCTTCTTGAGTAATCAAAGCTCCCTTTTGGGCCTGAGCCAACAATTCTTCCTTCTCCCCCTTTCTTGCCCCTTCTGCTTCCGTCTTCCTTCTAGCTTCTGGGGGCTGTGGGCATCCAGCCTTTAATACATTGGTGTAAAAATCTCTTGCCTTCCACACTGAGTTAAGATGATATCTTTCTCCTGAATAGTTCACCACTAATCCAGCTGGAACTTCCCATCTGTACTGTATCTGACGGTTTCTCAGTTCTTCCACCAGAAAGGAATAATCCCTTCTCGCTCTCAACATTTTTTTTTGGGGGGGGGGATTTCTTTCAGTATTAAAACCTCCTGCCCCTGCACTTGAAGTTTATTTTTAAAAGTGATTTGTAGGATGTCATTGCGTATTCTCCTTGTTGTAAAATAGACTACAATGTCTCTTGGTAAATGTTTCTGTCTGGCAACCCATGAATTGACCTGATAAATTTTGTCAATTTGCCATTCAAGATTTGCTTTTTGATCTCCCATTATCTGTGCAAATGCTTCTGAAAAGATCTCTCTCAAATTCTCTTGCTTATTTTCTTTGAGGCCTCTTATTCTCAAAGCAAATTCCATATCTCTATATTGTATCAATAGCACATCAGCCTCTGCTCTTTCCATCTTATCCTGGACCTCCACCATTTTATTTTCCAAGTTCTCATTAGACTGCTTAATTTCTTCCACTTTTTCATCTACTGCTTCAATATGGCCTGCCAGACCTTGAACTGCCATGATAATATCTTCTCTAATTTCTTGATTTCGTTTCTGAATAATCTCTTTAATTTGAACTATCTCCTCAGCAATATCTCAAATTTTATCCTCAAACACCGAAGCAATTTTTTTTTCCGTAACAGAGGCTTGTGTTTTAAGGGCTTCCTGCAACATTTCAAGTGTTAATATTGTTGGTTCTGTTGGAACAGAGAGTGATTGCAATTTGGACGTTTGAGCTGGCGAGCTCTCAGCACTTTTGGGTACAATAGTCTTTATTTGTTTTGAAGCCATTTTTAGTTCCAATTTGAATTTATACAGCAGCCAGAACAATAAATCCACCAAATCCAAAAATTCCCAGCCTTTAAATAAAGATCACTGCTGTAGTCTTTTTAGCCTTTAATCTTTTTTTTTTAAAGCAGAAATATCTAATTTTGAACAGGGGCTACCAGCGCTTAACAAAACTTTCCTTTTTAACTTTCACTTTCATGCCCCATTAAAACTCAATCGCCATCTTGGTTTCACTTTCTCCCCTTAATGAGTCAGAAGGAAGTAATACACATTTGGAGTTAAAGTTCAGTACTTGCAAGTCTGATCTCTCCTGAGTTTGCTCAGCCTGCTTCTGAATGATGTTTATTCCAAGCGTTGTTTGCAGGGGTGGTCGCGGTGTCTTCTTCTGCTTAAAGCAGAAACGTCCCAGATCCGGAGCTTTGTCGGGCTTCCAGGGAACTCTCACCCTTCGAGCCCCAGAATTGTTCCTGGGGCTCCTTGGGAAGCTCTACCTACGCCCGTCTGCTCTCTTCCTCCCCTTTTCCCAGGGAGAAAGTTTCCAAGCCACTAGACAGCTGATTTGCACTGTTCTAGCGGCTTTACGAGATTGCGGGGCTGGCGCTCGCAAAAGGAGCGCCTTCGGCGCCTGCGGTGCCACCGGAAGTCACTGATATAAGATACTTGAATGTGAGACAATGTGTACAGAGTAAAATGATTCAATTAGAATACTGCATGACTGAAAATAATATCGCAGACCATTTTACAAAAGCTCAGGGTGCAATTAAGCATAAAGTGTGTTGTGAGTGTTATGGTTTAAGAATGTAAGCTATTATATATTGTCCTACCCAAAGGGGAGAATGTTAGGGAATGGCTATTGCCTAACTGGTTGGGTTGACAATATACAGGTGAAACTCGAAAAATTAGAATATCGTGCAGTAATGCAGTAATTATTTCAGTAATGCAACTTAAAAGGTGAAACTAATATATGAGATAGACTCATTACATGCAAAGCGAGATAGTTCAAGCCTTGATTTGTCATAATTTTGATGATTATGGCTTACAGCTCATGAAAACTCCAAATTCACAATCTCAGAAAATTATAATATTGTGAAAAGGTTCAATATTCTAGGCTCAAAGTGTCCCGCTCTAATCAGCTAAGTAAGCCATAACACCTGCAAAGGGTTCCTGAGCCTTTAAATGGTCTCTCAGTCTGGTTCAGTAGGAATCACAATCATGGGAAAGACTGCTGACCTGACAGTTGTGCAGAAAACCATCATTGATACCCTCCATAAGGAGGGAAAGCCTCAAAAGGTAATTGCAAAAGAAGTTGGATGTTCCCAAAGTGCTGTATCAAAGCACATTAATAGAAAGTTAGGTGGAAGGGAAAAGTGTGGAAGAAAAAGGTGCACAAGCAGCAGGGATGACCGCAGCCTGGAGAGGATTGTCAGGAAAAGGCCATTCAAAAGTGTTGGGGACTTTCACAAGGAGTGGACTGAGGCTGGAGTCAGTGCATCAAGAGCCACCACACACAGACGGATCCTGGACATGGGCTTCAAATGTCGTATTCCTCTTGTCAAGCCGCTCCTGAACAACAAACGTCAGAAGCGTCTTACCTGGGCTAAAGAAAAAAAGAACTGGTCTGTTGCTCAGTGGTCCAAAGTCCTCTTTTCTGATGAGAGCAACTTTTGCATCTCATTTGGAAACCAAGGACTCAGAGTCTGGAGAAAGAATGGAGAGGCACACACAGCAAGATGCTTGAAGTCCAGTGTGAACTTTCCACAGTCTGTGTTGATTTGGGGAGCCGTGTCATCTGCTGGTGTTGGTCCACTGTGCTTCATTAAGTCCAGGGTCAACACAGCTGTCATCCAGGAGATTTTGGAGCACTTCATGCTTCCTTCCGCAGATGAGCTTTATGGGGATGCTGACTTCATTTTCCAGCAGGACTTGGCACCTGCCCACACTGCCAAAAGTACCAAAACCTGGTTCAATGACCATGGGATTACTGTGCTTGATTGGCCAGCAAACTCGCCTGACCTGAACCCCATAGAGAATCTATAGGGCATTGCCAAGAGAAAGATGAGAGACATGAGATCGAACAATGCAGAAGAGCTGAAGGCCGCTATTGAAGCATCCTGGTCTTCCATAACACCTCAGCAGTACTGCAGGCTGATAGCATCCATGCCATGCCGCATTGAGGAAGTAATTGATGCAAAAGGGGCCCAAACCAAGTACTGAGTACATATGCATGCTTATACTTTTCAGAGGTCTGATATTGTTCTATGTACAATCCTTGTTTTATTGATTTCATGTAATATTCTAATTTTCTGAGATTGTGAATTTGGGGTTTTCATGAGCTGTAAGCCATAATCATCAAAATTATGACAAATCAAGGCTTGAACTATCTCGCTTTACATGTAATGAGTCTATCTCATATATTAGTTTCACCTTTTAAGTTGCATTACTGAAATAAATAAACTTTTGCACGATATTCTAATTTTTCGAGTTTCACCTGTATATAAACCATCAATGCTTGTTTGCAGTCAAAATGTAATGTATAGCTTTAAGACTGTAATGCTGTATTGCATTATACTGTATTCTGATTGGCTGTGTTGTGGCTCCAATCACCGGAGTTTATTTTCTTGCAAAAGTATGCTTCAAGGAAAAGTCTCGATCCACGTCTCTAAATCAAGGTGCGATTACCCAAAAGCAGAATGGGATTAATTAGCACCCTGACAGCACCCAGCTAGGCGTCCCTTGGAAGGGACGCCCAGCTGGAACACTTGAGCGGACCACCCACATCAAGAGCTCCAGCTAGGCGTCCCTTCCAAGGAAGGACCTATGTTCCAAGGATGCCAAGATGCAACATCTGTAATTGTGTGGGACATGCCACCCGGGATTGTCCCCAACGAGTTCCAGCTCCCGTCTCATACCAGCCCAGAGGAACAGACTCCAGAGGCAGAGGCGGAAGACAAGGTTGTCGTGGTCCCCGACGTGATCCACAAACTCCACTCGCCACATTGGCTTTAACCAATGATCCACAACCTCAACCAGAGTACGAAAGACGACTCCTGTGGACTTTGGACAGTGGTGCAGGGTTGCATGTTACTTACAGAAAGGAACTTTTTACAGAGATGCACGAGCCTGAACCTGAACTACGTGAACTTTATTCTTTTTCCAATCATCCTTGTCAGGTCAAAGGAAAAGAAAATGTTTATGTTGAAGAGCTCGATGCATTCATTCCTGATGTTTATTATATACCAACAGCAACTAGTAATTTGCTTAGTCAGAGTCACTTGTCTAGAATGTTAAAGTTCCAGGTTCACCACCTTGAGAAAGCAAGTTACATAGTTAAAGATGGAGATATTGTTGCTGAAACCATGTTAATGGGTGGTGTTTATTACTTAAAGCCAAAGCCTAAATCGCAAACACAGGCAAGTATACCAAAAAGGGAGAGCACAGGCCTAGAGAGAGATGCTCCAGTGAGAGTTCCTGTTGCTACTCCAAAGGCTCCTAAAGCCAACAAAAAGAAAATAAGGAAACAGGTTGCTCAGAGCAAGCCTGAGGTTCCTCATAAAAATGTTAATGTTGAGAATTCACTAACTGGTAAACCTTTGCATTCCAGGTGTATCCATAAATGGCATAGAAGATTGGGGCTGCCAGTTTCTGTGTTCTTAGGAAGATGCCGGAGTTCACAAAAGGTTTGAATCTAAAGGGGTGTAAGGTGTTTTTGGATTGTGCTGTATGCAAAAAGGCCAAATCCAAAGCAGCAGCCATTCCCAAATGCGCCACACGCCTGTCAACACGCTTTTTTTTTTTATTGCAAAAGTTTTACAATTACATTTTCACCCCTTTCCCCCCCCCTCAACCCACCCCAAACTTCCCAACCTCCCTAACCCACCCTAACCCTCCCCTCTCCCCCGGACTTCCACACAATATGCTCCTATCAAGTAAAAGGAAAAACCCTCCTTTGTATAAAATTTATATAAAACTTGAACCCCTCCCTCCCCCTTATAAATTTTCATCTTCATTACATTAAAATATTTCTATCTTAATATAACATTTTCAAATAAAAGCTATTTGATACTTCCTAGTTTGATATTTGTTCTGAACATAATCTATCCACTTTTTCCATTCCCATTCATAAGTCTCTTGTGAACAATCTTTTAAATATGCTGAAATCTTCGCCATCTCTGCAAAACTGGCCATCTTCAAAGTCCATTCCTCGATCGTGGGCAATGCTTCATTTTTCCAGTATTTACCTATCAACAATCTTGCTGCTGTTATCATGTACAATATCAATTTTGTTTCACCCAATGTAAAACCCTTAACTATACCCAATAAAAACAATTGTGGAGAAAATTGAATTTTTTTCTTCAAAACATTCTGCATGACCCACCAAATTTTTATCCAAAAAGCCTTGACTTTCCTACAGGTCCACCAAACATGATAATATGTAGCATCTGAACAATCACATCTCCAACATTTAGGCTGAACATTAGGGTACATACACGATAATTTTTTGGGGTCTAAATGCCATCTAAAAAACATTTTATAAAAATTTTCCCTCAAATTCTGCGACTGTGTAAATTTAACGTTCTGAACCCAAATTTTTTCCCATGTTTCCAACATCACTGGTTCCTCAAAATTTTGTGCCCATTTAATCATACAATCTTTAACTAATTCAGTTTCTGAATCCCTTTTTAACAAAACATTATAAAGTCTTTTAATATGCATTGGACCTTTCTCTTTTATATGTCTAACCAATTCTTCCTCATGCATCATAATACCAGTTTTTTGGTCCTCTTTCCATCTCAATTGCAATTGATTATATTGTAACCAAGTTAATTTAATCCCTTCAGCCAACAATGTCTGTAACGTCTTCAGCTGCCATCTGCCCGCATCTGTAAAAAGAACCACCCCCCCGAGTGACATTATATTTGTATTCCACAAAGTATGACCAAGATCCAGCCATAGCGGTATTTTATAATCCCATTTGAGTCGGTGCTTCTTCCAAACTCTCATCAAAGAATCTCTAAGTATATGGCTTTTAAATACTTTATCCACTTTGTTATCATAAAATAAGTAGGCATGCCATCCAAATTCCAAATCAAAGCTTTCTGCGTTCAATATTCCAGTCTTTTTTCCCCCAAACCAATCACTTGTTAAAGTCAAAGCTGCTGCATCATAATATAACTGTAGGTTTGGAAGTTTAAGACCTCCCCTTTCTGGAACATCTTGCATAATTGTCAGCGTTCCAAATTAGGCTCTCTTCCAGTTCTGACATAGAGAGAACAGTAGCTTGATTTATTGCTGAGATGAACTTTTACCTAGTCTTTGTATGTTACAGATAGGGTTTCCTGGGAGACGAGGAGGGGGGCACATTCCTGTGAAAAGAACGTGCTGGGATGTAGAGATGGATTTGCATGATGGCCAATGAGACATTGGGGTTGGAGTGCGGAAGAGGAGGGGGTTGGAAGGAGGGGCCAGTTTGGCTGCAAAATGAATCAGAAATGTCGGACTCTGCTATTCTTAAAATAAAAGTGATTCATTAGAGAGCTTGCGCTTGAGAATGAAGTTTTTTTCAAGATAGCACCGAAACCTGACAGACAGCCAAACTCTCCCCCAAATCCAGGCTGGCTGAGTTTAAATCATCCCGTTCCCTCCCAGACATCTGGTCGGACGGACTATGGCTGAAGCCAAGCTCTCGGAGGAAAGCCTGCTTCAAGTGACGGGAGGAGCAGAAGCGGTCGTGATTCCAGCCAACTTGGAAAATACAAAGGTTCAACTTTCTCCGCCTTCCCTCCCCGCAGAACTTCAAGCAAAGAAACGTGAGGCAGATAAGTACCCGGGGACTGTGCCAAAAGCCTTAGAGGCGGAATTTTCTTTTGCAAATGTAAAAGATAAGGAAAAACCCCTAAATGAATTGAGAAGGGCGAGCTGGGGATGGGAATGGCAGCGAAGCCCAGACAAGGCAGCACCTCCCCACCCCAGGATGAGAGACGAGGCAGAGGACTATCAACACCAAGGCTGGCCCTCCAGAGCTCAGCACAGAGAGGAGAGGGCAGAGAGGGAGGAGCCACCCCAGTTCAGAGGGAAGTTCGATGGTGACCCAGACAACCTCGCTCAATTCCTCGATTCAGCTGAGATATACATAGAGCGGTTCGGACACCTCTACCCTTTCCCCAGAGCCCTAGTGAATGCTATCTCGGAAGGGCTGGAGGGAGAAGCAAAGAGGTGGTCAGCATCACTCTACAAATACAGGGCCCCCCAGCTACGAGATGCGGATGGGTTCTTGCAACTATTGAGAGCCCGTTATGAGGAGGAGGAGGAGGACCCCTATGTGGAAGACGAGCTCAGAAACCTAATGCAGAGGGGGAAGCCTATCAGAGAGCATATCCGTGAATTCAGGAGAGTCATTGGGACACTGCCTCCCCTACCAGAGCGATTGCTGGTGTATTTTTTTAGAACAAGCCTAGATAAAAGAATTTCCCAAGTGACTGCCTATCGTGACATCCCAAACCGACTCGCTGAATGGTTCCGGGTAGCGATAAAAGTCGACAGAGGGCTGCGGGCGAGTGACACGTCAAAACCACCAGAGGGAAAGGAGAGAGGCCGACCAGACCAGGGGCCACTCAACAGACGAGAAACCCCAACATCACAGCCCTCCTACAGACCAACTGCCCCACGGAGCCCACTGAAATGCTACAGATGTGGAGGAAGCGGCCACATAGCAGCAAGATGCGGAACACCTAGACCGGGACCAGCTCCACCACCCAAAGCACGACCGGAACGAGGGCCCAAGCGCGTCACCCACGTACCACGGGAAGCTCCCCAAATCCCGAAGTTTTTCGCTCATCTGACCGAAACCAGAGGAATCGCAGATGAGGGAGATCAGTCCCCCGAACCCTATGACACAGAGGACGAAGGCGAGGATGACCCGATGGTGAGTGAACCCGTCCATCCTTTTCTTTTCCCCATATGCCTAACAGCCCCCAAAACAGGGGCCCAAGAGACTTTCCATGCCCTAATAGACTCGGGTAGCACACGGTGCCTAATCAACCTACCCACAGTTCTAAAATTGGGAATCCGAGCTAAACAGCTCAAACAACCAATTCGCTTTGAGCAAGTTGATGGGTCCCTAGTGGGAGGAGCTTACGCCACACACTTGACTGAACCCGTGAGACTAGAACTCGCAGATCACTGGGAGACCATCCGCTTCATAATAGCCCCCAAGATGACAGAACCAGTCATATTGGGGCTCTCGTGGCTCAACAAATGGGGCCCAATCATTTGGTGGCAAGAGGGAACCCGCAGGCTGAGAATAGCAAAGGGGCCCCAACCCCTGCCGCCCCGACCAGAAGAATTCCCTCCCACACTGAAACCCCAAAGCAGCCCTCCACTACAGAAGAAAACACCACAAACACAAGGGTCCCTCCCAGAAGGTGCAGTAAAGCAATTGGCAACAGCACCCACCACCGCTTGTAACGCAAACCAGATCCCAAGGGAGTACCAAGACCTGGCAGGGGTATTCAGCGAGGCCGAGTGTGACATTCTGCCCCTCCACCGCGAGACCGATTGTGCCATCGAAATTATCCCTGGAGCGAAACTACCCAAACCTAAAATGTATGCCATGACGCCCCGAGAAATGCAGGAAATGCGAGACTACATAGACAAAAACTTACAAAGGGGATTTATTGAGCCAGTAAAACCAAGGGTAGCGGCGCCGGTCATGTTTAAAGAGAAAAAGGACGGCTCCATGAGACTGGTGGTCGACTTTCGAAGTTTCAACGCTGTATGCGTGCAAAACTTGTACCCCCTCCCCCTCATGAAAGACATGTTAGCCCACCTAGCTAAGGGGAAGGTTTTCACCAAACTAGACCTTCGAGAAGCTTATTACCGAGTACGCATAAAGGCAGGAGATGAATGGAAAACAGCATTCAACTGCCCCCTGGGTAGTTTCCAGTTTAAAGTAATGCCTTTTGGATTGCAAGGAGCCCCGGCAGTATTCATGCAGTTAATAAACAAAGTCTTACATGAACACCTTTACAAAGGGGTCCTCGTCTATCTGGACGATATTCTTATCTACACGGAGACCATAGACGAACATATACCCCTCGTCCGCCAAGTACTGAAAAAACTGCTACGGGCAAACCTATATGTCAAACTGCCAAAATGCGATTTCCACCAATCACGGCTAGACTACCTGGGCTACCGAGTATCAAATGAGGGGATAGAGATGGACCCAGCCAAGGTCCAATCAGTTCTACAATGGCAGCCCCCTCGCACCTGCAGACAACTGCAAAGTTTTCTAGGCTTTGCGAATTTCTACAGACAATTCATCCCCTCGTTCGCGAAGATTGCCAAACCTTTGATGGACCTCCTAAAGACAGGAAGCCCAGCGATGAAACCTCGCCCGGGACAACCCCTACAGTGGGACCTGACCTGCCAACAGGCATTTGAGACGCTAAAAGGACTGTTCACGAAAGAACCTGTCTTAAAACACCCGGATCCGGAACAGCCTTTTGTCATCCAAGCAGACGCAAGTGATGTGGCAGTAGGAGCTGTGTTACTCCAAAAGAACAACCAAAGTGATCTACAACCCTGCGCCTACACCTCCTGCAAACTCACCGATACGGAGAGACGATGGGCGGCGTGGGAGAAGGAAGCGTTTGCAGTAAGGTGGGCCTTGTTGACCTGGCGGCACCTTCTAGAGGGAGGCCAGAAACCATTTGAAGTCTGGACTGATCATAAAAACCTAGAGGCCCTAAAAACCCCACGAAAACTGTCGCCCAGGCAAGTGCGGTGGGCACAATACTTCAATCGTTTCAATTTCGAGCTTAAGCACATCCCAGGAGGGAGAAATTTCCTGGCTGATGCCCTCTCCCGGATGCCCCAATACAATAGTGAGCGGGAGCAGGTAGTGAATGCCATCATCCCCTCCACCCAAGCTGCGGCCCAAGCGATCACCAGACGGCAACAACGTGATCAGCAAGGCCAACTTGCAAGTGACTTAACTGCAAAATTAAAAAATGAAACGCTGACAGACCCCTGGTATCGGGACAATCAACATCTCTTGACAAAAAGAGATGAACTAGCATGGAGGGGGACAAAGCTCTATGTCCCACAGAGTTTACGCATCCTGATTCTCAAGAGGAGCCACGACGTTAAACCAGCAGGACACTTCGGATTCCTAAAGACTCTGCACCTAGTACGAAGGCAGTTCTGGTGGCCACACATGAGAAAGGACGTAGACAGTTATGTAAAAAGCTGCACCATTTGTGCCACGATGAAGACAAGGCCAGGGTGCCCGCCTGGATTGTTGCAACCAGTAGCTGAACCAACAAGACCATGGGAGGAGATTACAATGGACTTTATAGTAGACCTACCGAGGAGCAGTGGAAATACAGTGATCTGGACTGTAATAGACTTATTCTCCAAACAGGCACACTTCATTCCTTGTAGTGGACTGCCTTCAGCTCGTCAGTTATCCAAACTGTTCCTGAAACACATTTACCACCTACATGGAGTCCCCAGGAGAATCATTTCCGACAGAGGGGTCCAGTTCACAGCAAAGTTCTGGAAGGAGTTTATACGATCCATAGGTTCATCCCAAGGGCTCAGCTCAGCATTTCACCCGAGCACCAATGGGGGGGGCAGAAAGACTGAACGCTATGATAGAACAGTATTTAAGATGCTACGTCGACTACCAGCAGTCCAATTGGGCAGACCTCCTATCTTTTGCGGAGGTTGCATATAATAATGCTGTCCACAGCAGCACGGGGCTAACCCCGTTCAAAATAGTGAGTGGCATGGATTTTGTTCCCATGCCAGAATACCTGAGGGAGCCCTCTTCCTCAGTCAGTTTGACCGACTGGATGGCAATGTTGAGACAAACTTGGGAAAATGTTAAGAGGGCGCTGGCAAAGGCGGCTCAATCTTATAAGGAACAAGCAGACAAGCACCGAACTCCCCAAAGACCATTTCAACTGGGAGAGAAAGTTTACCTCTCCACCAAGTACTTGAGACTTAGACTCCCGAGCAGGAAATTGGGTCCAAAATTTATAGGACCATTTCCTATAATAAAAATAATCAACCCCGTTACAGTTCAATTGCAGTTGCCACGGCTTTTGGGGAAAATTCACCCCGTTTTTCACAGTAGCCTTCTAAAACCTGTAGTGGGGTCTACTTTAAGGCCAACGCCATGTGAACCCCCTGGGCCCCTGGTTGTTGGGGGCCAAACGCACTACGAAGTGCAGCGGATTCTTGATTCAAGATGGCACAGGGGGCGCCTCCAGTACTTAATTAAATGGAAGGGTTACCCAGTGTCAGAGGCTTCCTGGGTGAAGAGCGCAAACATTCAAGCTGATCGCCTTATAGCAAAATTCCATGCAGACCACCCGGGAAAGCCGAGAGAGGGGGGTGCACAGCCAGGGAGGGGCTGATGAGACTAATCTTGTTGTGTTTTCCCTATGGGATAGGTGATGTCGCAGAAGTGAAGGGAGAGGGGCCGGATGTCAGCGTTCCAAATTAGGCTCTCTTCCAGTTCTGACATAGAGAGAACAGTAGCTTGATTTATTGCTGAGATGAACTTTTACCTAGTCTTTGTATGTTACAGATAGGGTTTCCTGGGAGACGAGGAGGAGGGCACATTCCTGTGAAAAGAACGTGCTGGGATGTAGAGATGGATTTGCATGATGGCCAATGAGACATTGGGGTTGGAGTGCGGAAGAGGAGGGGGTTGGAAGGAGGGGCCAGTTTGGCTGCAAAATGAATCAGAAATGTCGGACTCTGCTATTCTTAAAATAAAAGTGATTCATTAGAGAGCTTGCGCTTGAGAATGAAGTTTTTTTCAAGATAGCACCGAAACCTGACAGAATTTTCATTTTCACTCTCGGCTTTTTCTCGTTCCAGACAAACTTATTCACTCCAGTTTGCCACAATTTCAATTGCTTATCACTATTAAGCACCGGAATCATTTGAAACAAAAAAAGAAATCTTGGCAAAATATTCATCTTAATTGCTGCTATTCTTCCAAGTAGAGACAGCTGCAGTTTTTTCCAAGTCTCCATATCTTTCTGCACCTCTCGCCACAACACCTCATAGTTATTTTGAAACAATTTTGTGTTTGATTCTGCAACCTGAACTCCTAGATATTTTACCTTTGGTACAATCTCAAAACCTGCCCTTCTTTCAAGCTCGTGTTTACGATCTTGAGTCATATTTTTGACTATCATCTTTGTTTTTTTCTGGTTCAGTCTAAAACCTGAAACTTTACCATAGTCTTGTATAATGTCCTTCATCTGGATTATTGATTCCATTGGATGTGTTAGGGTAACAACCAGATCATCTGCGAATGCCTTTATTCTGTAGTCCTCTTGCCTTATCATTATACCTTTCAAGATATTAGAGTCCCGTATTGTATTTAACAAGACTTCTAATGTTAAAATAAATAAAAGTGGGGACAGCGGACATCCCTGTCTTGTTCCTTTTTCGATTTTAAACTCTGTTGTCAAACTTCCATTGATAATAATCTGTGCCTTTTGCTCTTGATAAATTGCTGAAACCGCCTGTATAAATTGGTCCCCAAAGTCCATCTTTTTTAAAGTCTTTAATAGAAAATTCCAATCCACTCTATCAAAGGCCTTCTCTGCATCCAAGAAAACCAGCACTGCAGGGATCTGTTTATTCTTCTCAAGATATTCCAATAAATCTATTACTTGCCTTACATTATCCTTCATGTATCTACCCTCGATAAATCCCGCTTGATCATCATGAATCACCTTTTGAATTACTGGCATCAACCTGTTGGCTAATACTTTTGCATAAATTTTATAAACCGTATTCAGAAGAGATATTGGTCTGTAATTCTCCGGTTTTTTAGGACCTGCTTGCTCTTTTGGTATCAAAGAAATATAAGCTGTTGTCCATGATGGGGGTATTTTACCCCCTTGTTGTATATTACAAAATAAGTCTCTGAGTTGTTCCACCATTTCTGCTTGCAAAGTTTTATAATACACTGCAGTCAGACCATCCGTTCCAGGGGCTTTGGCTGTTTTTAATTGTTTAATTGCTACTATTATCTCCTCCTCTGTTATAGGATAATTCATTTTTTCCTTTTGTTGGTCAGTAATTTTTATAACTCTTTTATTATCTAAGTATTTTTCTATAAGTCCATTCTGCACCTCATCTTTAGCATATAATTTAGTGTAATAGTCCACAAAAGCTTCTTTAATTAGTTTTTGTTGAAAAATTTCTTTCCCTCCAATATCGATACTATCAATAGTCCGTATACTCTGTTTTTTCCTCAGTGTATAGGCCAACCATCTGCCCGGTTTATTGGCATTGCAAAATGTATTATGCTTCGCATATTGTAAATTTGTTGCAACTTGTTCCGCCATAAGCATTTGGAATTGATCTTTCAAGAGTTTTATAACACCACGTATTTTTTCATCTGTTGGATTTTTAATGAGTAACTGTTCTTTATTCTTTATTTCTGCTTCCAATTCAAGTCTTTTCTTTTGTCGAATCAATCTGTGTTTAGAGTTCATATAAATAAGCACCCCTCTCATATAAGCCTTGCTTGCATCCCACACAATTTCCGTTGGGGTGCCTTTGTTCAAATTCATTTCAAAAAACTCTTTCAAGTACTTTTTAAGTTCTATTATATTTTTTTCATATCTGAACAAGTTTTCATTTAATCTCCAAGAGCGTCTCTCAGTCTTACTTATCTCAATTTCTATCCATACTGGGCTATGGTCAGTCAAAGTTCTTGGCAAAATCTTTGTTCTTTTTGTCCTAACAAGTAAATCATCTGAGAACAAAATAAAATCAATCCTAGAGAAGGATCTATGTCTATCAGAAAAAAAAGTATAGTCCAATTCTTTGGGATTATGTATTCTCCAAATATCTTTTAGTTCCAAATCTTCTTTCATATCAAAAAAAGTCTGTGGTAATCTAATCCTTGACTTCGCCAAACTCTTTTTATCTAATTTAGAATCAATTACTCCATTCCAGTCTCCCATAATTAAAATAGATCTGTAATCCCATTGTAGTATTTTAGTATGTAACATTTTGTAGAAGTGGTCCTGTTGTTGCTTGGGAGCATAAATTCCAATCAAAAGAATTTGGCCATTTGCTGTAAGTAGTTCAATTGCTACGAACCTACCATCTTGATCTGCTTCTATAACTTTGGCTGTTAATTTTTTATTTACATAAATAACCACACCATTCTTTTTTTGGTTAGTTGAAGATATGAAGTGTGTTCCTAATTTGGAATTTTTCAAATAGTTTTGATCTTGAACTGTAATATGCGTTTCTTGTAAACAAATTATATCATTATTAAATTGTTTCAAATATGCAAATAATTTCTTCCTTTTCTTTGCTGAATTCAACCCATTCACATTCCAAGATAAGCATTTAATCATCATCATTATCTTTCTGGAGCAAAGAGCAGAATAACCGGATGTCTTCCGGAATCTTCAATCCTGCTTTCCCCATGTCTCCAGTCTCTTGTGTAGTACTCTTAGCTCCCTTTTTATCTTGTCTTTCCTGTTGTAGTTTTTCTTTAAGTTGCTTGGATTTTGCTCGGTTTATACGCTGATCCTTAACTTCAACCATCCAAACCGGGTCCAGAATTGGAGAAGATTCCAACAAAGGCTCATCCAAAAAACCTCCTTCAGCGCCCTTCATTTCCTCTGATTTCTGCTTAGACTGTTCTTGCGGTTCTTGTTGAAGTTGCTTCTTGTCACTCTCCTTAATCTCCAAAACTGTAGATGTACGTGGAGATGGTGTTCTTTCTTTAAAGATGGTTGTATAAAATTGCTCCGCCTTCTCCACAGTATTCAAACGATATCTTTCTCCCTTGTATCTCAGAATTATACCAGTTGGGGCATCCCACCGAAATGGTATCTGTTGGTTTTGCAATTCTTTAACAAGAAAGCCAAAGTCTTTTCTGGTTTTCAACATTTTAGGTGGTAACTCTTTGTAGACTGTAATTTGCGAACCCCCTACTTGCACAGAGGTATGAAAAGATTTCTGCAGGATATCATTTCTTATTGCTCTATCCGTAAAATATATGACCACATCTCTAGGCAATTGTCTTTGTCTGGCCACCCAGGAATTCACTCTGTAAATTTTGTCTATTTTGTAAAAAACCACCTCAGGATTAATTTTTAGAATCACAGCCAAAGCCTCAGCACAGACCTGTCTCAAATCCTGTCTGTCTTCTTCTCTAATTCCTCGAAGCCGTATAGCGAATTCCATTGCCCTGAATTGCATCATAACAATTTCGTTTTCAACTCTCTGCATTTTATCATCAACATCAAAAATTTTGTGATCATTGTCTTTCATCTTAACATTGACTTCTGATTTAAATTCATCCACTTTTGAATCAACTTTAATAATAAATTCTGCCAGGCCAGACGCCACATCTGATATTTTTTTGGTCACCTTGTTTTGATTCTGTTTCACCATATCTTTAACTTCATTAATTTCCTGCATAATTTCCTGTTGAGGCTTTTGAAGTTTGTCATCTATTTCCTGTTGGGATTTTTGAAATTTATCATCCAAAATTTTAGAAATAAATTCTTTTAAATCTCCCATATCAAAATCTTTTTTCTGAGTTTGTAACTGTTGAGCAGGAGGAATCTGCGTTTCATGTTTATGTGTGGGGGATCCCCCCCCTGCTGGCTTCCCTTCCTGCTTCTTTGAGGCCATCCTGCCACGTAAGCTAGTTTTTCTGAAGAGGGAAGTTCCTTTTCCTCTCCCACCTCCACAAAGACTTCTAAAAAAGTCCCCCAGATTTAATCAAATCAACTGAGGTGATGCAAAGTCAAGTATTAAAAAGGGAGAAATTTTTCTCTTGTTTCTGTTGTTGCGTCAACACGCATTTTTGATTTGGTTCACACTGACATAGTTGGTACTTTTCCGCCAACACTTGGTGGTAGAAAATATTTCCTAACAATTATTGATAATTACTCTAGATATGGATATGTATATCCTATGAAAGAAAAATCTGAGACCTTTCAGATCTTTAAAGATTTTGCTGCTCTTGTTTCTACCCAACACCAAGTTCGCATAGCCAGAATCCAGAGTGATCATGGTGCTGAATTCATGTCTCAGCGTTTCTAGGACTGGATGCGTAAGAATGGAATTATTCATCAGACGTCGGCTCCTTACACACCGGCTCATAACGGAGTCGTAGAGAGACGACAAGAGGTCCTGCAAACCATGATGCGTTGTCTCCTAGAAGATGCCAACCTCAGTAACCCATACTGGGGTGAAGCTATAAAATATGCAAATTACATTGTCAACCGTACTTGGAGCAGTGTAATAAATCAGACTCCTTTCTTCATGTTATATGGCTACAAGCCCGATCTTAAAAACATCCATATTTTTGGTTCATATATATGCTAAGGTGAACATTCCCTTAGCTCAAAGAAGAAAAGGAGGTCCAGAAGCAAAGAGACTTAGATTTATGGGTATTGATGATAACTCAAAATGGAGCAAATTTATTGACTCTAAACATGTAATTGTGATTTCCCAATCTGCTAATTTTGAGGAAGATGTTGACTGGTCCAGGATTCATTCCAATGATCCTGAAGTTTATTTTCCTACAGATGTTACTGCTGATGCTGCGCAGATTGATGATCAAGATTCCACTAGTTCTTCTCAACCTGATGTTCTGTCTTCGCAAGCCGCGGATGCTGACGCTAGCGACGAATGTGAGGACGAGGACGAGGCAGAAGAAGAATTGACAGTTGTTCCGAGACTTCCAAGAGGGTCACAAAGGGGATCCCTCCACAACGATATTCTTGGCAACTGACAAAAGCACCCTTGCCTTTGATTTGCAATGTCACACTTCCACCTGATAATTTCACACAAATCAAGCAGCTCCCTGATTCAGAGCAAGACAAATGGTATGATGCAATGCAGGTTGAAATGGACAGTCTAAAGAAACTTAAAGTGTTTACACCTGCAAAACCTCCAGCAAACAAAAGGGTCATTGGCACTCGATGGGTCTACAGAATCAAAAAGAAGCCAAATGGTGTGTCATTGTACAAGGCCAGACTTGTAGCTCAGGTTTTCACTCAACGTTATCCTGAGGACTACACAAATACCTACTCACCGACAGTCCGAACTGAAAGTGTAAAAATTGCTTTAGCAACTGCAACTATTCTTGGTTTAGAAGTTTTCCAGTTTGATGTTGACACTGCTTATCTGCATGCAGGCCTAGACGAAGAGATCTATGTGAGAAGTCCTCCAGGATTCCAACAGCAAGAAGGGGATACCTGGTTCCTAAACAAAAGTCTTTATGGTCTGAAAAAGTCTGGTTTAATGTGGTACTTATGTCTTACTGACAAACTAAATTCAATGGGCTTTATTAAGTCCGAAACTGATGAGTGCGTGTTCACAAAAAGATCTAACAATGCATATGAGATAGTTCTTGTTTATGTTGATGATATTGTTTATATTGGTCCAAATAAGAAAATGAGTGAAATTTTTGCCAAAGCTTTGCAGAGATATTTCACTTTGAAATCATTGGGTCATATTAGCACTTATTTAGGTGTTCAGATTGAAAAAGCACAGAAGGGGTTTAGTCTTTCACAAGAGGATAAAATTGAACAAATTTTGCATCATTGGAACATGAAGGATGCTAACACAACAAAGACACCCATGCAAACAGATTTTCACAACTTGACACATGAAGCAAGTCCTGAGTTCGAGGATCAAACACTTTATCGTTCAGTTATTGGGTCACTTTTTTTTTTATTGAAAAAGTTTTCAAATACAAGTTTTTCCCCCTTCCCCCCCCTTCCCTAACCCCCCCTCACCACCCAACCCCCCCTGTGACTTCTTCACAACAATAAGCTAATTCATAACTAATTACATAATATTTTACCATTCCCTTACTCCCTCCTCCAAATACTGACCCTTAGCATAATATTCTTATAACTCCCATTTTCGCAATAATCTGCCCTTTTTCTCCTCCCCCAAACTTATAGTATATTATTACAACAACATAACATTTAATCTTTTATATATATTAATATAACATTTCAAAGCAGCCTTCTCCCTACATCCAAATTTAACATTTATTCAGTTCTATCCAATTCCTCCACTCCCCTAAATATGTGACTTAAAAATCCTTTTTCTTAAACTAATCAATCAGTAAACTGACCAATTTCAACCCAATTTCCTGCAGAATTACCATGCACTACAATTCTAAATATAATCCACTGCCCACTCTACTAAAATATACATATATCTATATATGCATTCCATTTTATAAAAAGAAAAAAGACAATAACTTTAAATTTATAATCCATATAATATCTTCTTTGATGTCTTTCCACTGGATTGTTAAATCCATCGTCCATAATAGGGTAAGATAACATGCTGGTGCAACAGTTTGTTCAAAATCTTCAATCATCTTCTGCCCCCATCAGTAATGGATATCCTCATATATTTATAAAAGTAAAAACAACCACCCGAGTGACATTATAATTATATTCCATATAGTTGTAATTGTGGTTTTCATCAGGATTATTAATTCCCATCATCCTAGTGGGTAACATCCAGGGTTATTGGGTCACTGTTGTACATTAGTAGTAGGACCAGACCCAACATTGCACTTAGTGTTAATCTCTTGTCTCGACACGTAGGTAAGGCAAAACAGTTTCATTGGTCATGTGTTAAGAAATTATTGAGATACCTAAAGCACACTAAACATATGAACTTATTGTTAGAACCAACACATACTGATTATGCAGAATTATGTTGTTACGCAGATTCTGATTGGGCAAGTGATAAGAAATCATGTAAAAGTACTTCAGGTTATATGATGTTCTTAAATGGATGTCCTGTTTATTGGCAAGTGCGTAAACAGAATTTTGTTTCTTGTTCATCTACCTAAGCTGAATATGCTTGTGTTTCAGATGCATGTAATTCTCTAACTTGGTTTGATGCTTTGGTCACAGATATCTGGACACGTCCAATCCGACCGATCACCGTGATGGAAGACAATGAATCGGTGGTTTATATTTCTGAATTACATTTCACAGGTTCTAGGTCCAGACACATTGACATCCGTTATCAAAACATAAAACAATTAGTGAAAAAAGGTTTTGTAAAATTACAGTATGTATCTACACATGATCAAATTGCAGACATGCTCAACAAACCGCTTCCAGCAGCTCAACACGAGTATCTGCGTAAGAAGATGTGCCTTATTTGATGATGTACCTGATATTCGCTCAACTGGCAAAAGAAGGGGTTGTCACTGCGTTTTTTGTATTTACCAGATGAACTCATATTTTTGGACTTTCAGACTTTCCGTAGCTTGCCAAGTTTCTTATCAGTAAGCTAACTACGCATGTCCGCATTCCTTTCTTTTCTTCTATCTTTTCTTTGTTCTCCTGCCAAGAGGTCCGGCCGCAGAGAGGTGGCTGGCAGGAACGTTGCCAAATTGTAACTATTTAGATAGTGAGATGTTTTATTTTCTTTATAACAAATAAATGAGTTTTTCTTAGAAAAAATATCTTCGGGGTTTATTTTCTTGCAAAAGTATGCTTCAAGGAAAAGCCTCGATTCATCCTCTAAATCAAGGTGCGATTACCCAAAAGCAGAATGGGATTAATTAGCACCCTGACACACCGAGCCTGTGTTATCAGCAGGAGAGGACTCCGAGAGTGAAGGAGAGGAGTTGGCAAGGCCTCCCTCTCCAGGACCCTCCTCTCTGGCAATGCCTCCGGTGTCCTCCGAAGGCCAAGAGATAGGCCCGGGGCCAAGCACTTCCACGCAGCCGCAGGTGGACAGTAATGATGATGATGATGAGTCTTGGCTGGACCCTCGACAGCATCGCAGAGATAAGCGCGCACAGCAGAGGAAGAGGCGTGCCAGGGATTAGGCTGAGTCACTGGACCACACCCCACAGGGTATAAAAGGGGCTGTGGTGGCCGTTCAAGCTCTGTGACAAGCAAAAACTGATATTGAACAAACCTCTCTGCATTGCTGGACTTTTTGAATATTCTTTCATCTGTTGTGTGTTGGCTTTGAAAAACACTTCCTTAGTAAGTAAAAGACTCTTGGCAGCCAGCCATTGGGTTGCTGCCAATTCTGCTCTTAGAGAAACCTTTGTCGGCTGGTTTATTTCACTATTGACTGTCTGTGGGGGTGCGTGTGTGAGACGGGGACAGAACAGGCTAGCTCTGTAGCCAACGTACTTAAGAGGAATCTTGAATCATGGCTTATTGTTCGTATTACATTATTATTGCTACCTCTGCTCCTCTCTTCCTGTTCTCTCTGCATGATCACTGCTTGATCATTGCTACTTGTTGTTTTCTACTGTTTTACTGATTGTTTTACTGCTGTACTTGTTCCTGTTTGCAACTCCAAAAAGAACTGTTTTATTGCATATGACTACAACAACTGGTAAGAAGACTTTGTTCTTCGAATATCTCTGGATTGACAATTTAACTATCTTTATCTGTGTATGACCTGGATTGTTTATTGGACTTTGCTTTGCTTTTTCCTAAAAGTAAAAGAATATCACAACTCAGTGTGTCTGTATTGACAGTGCTTATTCACAATCACTCTCAGCCGTTTCTCATGTGCGCAACCTTGCTACTCAAGGGTTACCCTGCGCATATTCCTTAACAAGTACAACACAGAGAAAAAAGAAAAAAAACATAGAAAGACAACATAACAAAATTTTTCCACTAATAGCAGCTTTTCTATATCGGTATCTCTATCATATCATTCTCTGGTGCAGAATGCGGCCACGCGGGTTGTGATGGGAGCGTCCCGACACTCCCATGTTACACCCCTCCTGCGCAACTTGCATTGATTACTGGTTGCCCTTCGGGTGAGGTTCAAGGTGCTGGTTATCACCTACAAAGCCCTTCATGGGCTAGGCCCGGGATATCTGTCGGACCCCCTGCAGCCAGTGACAATTCCCAATCGCCCGGTGCGTTCCCACAGACAGGGCCTTGTCAGGGTGCCGTCGGCCAGACAGTGTTGGCTGGTGACCCCCAGGGGGAGAGCACACCCACCCTCTGGAACCAACTTCCTTTGGAGCTCCAGATGGCCCCTGACCTTCACGCATTCCACCGCGATTTGAAGACCTGGTTGTTCCGCAGCCTGGACTGATGGGGGCGTTTCTTAATGAATTTTAAATTGTTTTAAATTGGAATTTTAATTTTATATTGTCTTTTAATGAGGAACTGTGCATTTTTACCATTGTGAGCCGCCCTGAGTCCTTGGAGATAGGGCGGCATATAAATTACATAATAATAATAATAATAATAATAATAATAATAATAATAATAATAATAGTGGGGCTGGGGGTGGGGGGCACCGTTCTGCAGTGGTTCTCCTCCTACCTCTCTGACCGGTCACAATCTGTGTTGACAGGGGGGCAGCGGTTGATCCTGAGGCGCCTTGCTTGTGGGGTGCCACAAGGGTCAGTCCTCTTGCCCCTTCTGTTCAACATTTATGTAAAGCCGCTGGGTGAGATCATCTGTGGCTTTGGGGTGGAGTTCCATCAGTACGCTGACGACACTCAGCTGTACATCTCCACCCCAGGCCACCCCAACGATGCCCTTGAAGTGATGTCCCAGTGCCTGGAGGCCATGCGGGCCTGGATGGGGAGAAACAGGCTCCGACTCAACCCTTCCAAGACTGAGTGGTTGTGGCTTCCGGCGTCCCGATATAGCCAGATGGTGCCATCTCTGGCTATTGGGGGCGAATCACTGGCCCCCACGGAGAGGTCTCGCAACTTAGGCGTCCTCCTGGATGCACGGCTGTCTTTAGAAGAGCATATGACGGCTGTGGCCGGGGGGCTTTTTATCAGGTTCGCCTGATTCGCCAGTTGCGCCCCTTTCTGGATCGGGACTCCCTATGCACGGTCACTCAAGCACTCGTCACTTCCCGCCTGGACTACGGCAATGCTCTCTACATGGGGCTCCCCTTGGGGTGCACCCGGAGGCTGCAGTTAGTCCAGAATGCGGCCGCGCGGGGGATTATGGGAGCGACGGGGTGCTCACATATGACACCTCTCCTGCGCGAGCTGCACTGGCTTCCTGTGGTCTTCCGGGTGTGCTTCAAGGTGTTAGTGGCCACCTTTAAAGCGCTCCATGGCTTAGGGCCAGGGTATCTGCGAGACCGCCTTCTGCCGCCAATAGCCTCCCACCGACCGGCTCGCTCGCACAGAGAGGGCCTCCTCAGGGTGCCATCGGCCAGACAGTGCTGGCTGGCAACCCCCAGGGCCTTCTCTGTGGCAGCACCTGCCCTCTGGAATGACCTACCCCCTGAGATAAGCACGATATCAGACCTCCGGACTTTTTGTCGGGCCCTGAAAACACACTTATTCCATCTAGCCGGGCTGGCTTGATCCCATCCTCTCAGTTTTAATTGAATTCGGTTTTAATTGGGTTGTTTTAAATTATTGGGCTGAAATTATTTAATTGTTTTTTAAACTGTTTTTAAATTTTATATGCTATGTTTTATCCTGGCTGTACACTGCCCTGAGTCCCACAGGAGAAGGATGGTATAAAAATAAAAATAAATAAATAAATAAATAAATAAATAAATAAATAAATAAATAAATAATAACAAACATATTTACAAAAGTTATATTTCTATATATCTCTATCTTAAATTACATCCTTATTTATATTGTAATTACCTCTATTCATAGTTCAATTCCATACCCTATATTTCTTCAATTTTACCTTCTACTGTACATATTATATTTAACAAATTATCCCTTTTTTTTCATCTCCTCTAAAGCCAGGAATACCATCTGTTCCAAATTTGATAGTTCTCGGTTTCCTCCCTCTCCTTCATTTCCATGGACAATCTGTCCATTTCTGCACAATCATAATTTGTTTTAATTATAATTTGGTCTGGAGGAATATCTGGTTGTTTCCAGTTCTGTGCTAGGACAATTCTACTTGTGGTTAATATGTGTATTGTTATACTGTATATTGTAGTCTTCATTTTCCCTTCCAAAATGCCCAAGAGAAAAAGTTCCAGCTTCATCTCTATTTTCTGTTTTGTTATCCCTTCCAATCACTTTATCTTACACCAGTATTTTCTAATTTTAGGGCAGGTCCACCACATGTGGTAGATTAGAACGTTCCTTGTTTATGATCACACCTCCAACATTCCGGAGACCTGTTCAAGAACATCTTGGCCAATCTCGCTGGTGGCAGATGCCATTGATAAAACATTTTGTAGAGGTTCTCCTTGTAAGTAGCTGTTCTGCCCCAGCTCCGGATTCCCAAGGATTGTGACACACACCAACGGTCCTTATCAAAGTTATAATGTACCAAGAATATACAAAGTCCGGCAAAGGTTGGCAACCAGCCCAGAAAACAAGATACGATAAGACACTCACTCTCCAAAATGCTCTGTAATAATTACACGTTGTTTCCAGCAAGAAATTACTAATTGTGTGTGACTTAAATAGGCTAAGGGAGTGGCCAATTAGCCTCAAATCTTACTCTCGAGGAGACCTCCTCCTCCTGAGTAGCCACTCCTGCCTTTTGGCAGCCCTGCATGCTCGAGCATTGAGGAGAGGCTCCTCCATTTCGCTCTCTCCACTTGAAGGAGCCTCTGGAGGTTCTGAAGGCCCTGGCTGAGTCTCTGCCTCTGGCACCACATCCTCTTCAGCCTCCTCGCTGTCCGATGCGAGCGCCGGCTGCGCAGGCTGCTGGCGCGACCCCACACCAGCCTCCTCCTCGTCGGGATCAGCCACAATCCATGCAGGCTGCTGGCGGGCCACAACAGCAGCTGACATTGTTAGCTTTTAGCTTTTCTCCCACAATCTATCCCATTGATCTAATTGAATATTATGACCAAAATTTCTCGCCCAACTAATCATTGTCTCTTTCACAGTTTCTTCTTCCATTTTGAATTTTAACAAAAAGTTATACATTTTTGTAATCATTTTTTCCCCTGTTCCTAATAATATATTGTCAAGTTCCAACTGTTCTGTATATATACCGTATCGTTCCCGGTCTTTTTTGTATTTTGTTCTAATTTGCAATTATGGCCACAGATCAATTTTTATCCCCCAATTTCTTAAATCCTGTTTTGATTTGAAGTTTCCAAATTCATCTAAAAGTTCTGAGTATCTTACTACTTTGTTTATGTCCAATACGTTGGGATAGATTATGGCTTCCATTGTTGAAATCCAAACTGGAACTTTCATATAGTGATTTTTCCTTATATTATCCCAAATATTTAACAAAGCATTTCGCACTAGATGTCTCTGGAAGTATGTGTGGGATTTCTTTTTTCCTTCCCATAAAAATGAATGCCATCCCAATTGAAGATCGTGGCCTTCCAATGTTAATACTCTCTTATTTCTTAATTGAACCCAATCCTTTAGCCACGTTATTGCCGCTGCTTGATAATATAGTTCCCAATTGGGTAGGCCGAAGTCTTCTTTGGTTCTGGAGTCCTGAAGAAGTTTGTGTTTTATTCAGACTTTTTTCCCCAACCAAATAAATTTACCTATTATTCTATTCAACTGATCAAAAAATACTTTCCCTAATCTTATTGGGATCGTTTGAAATAAATATAAAAATTTTGGTAGTATATTCATTTTTATTATGGCAATTCTACCAACTAAAGATATCTGTAATTTTGCCCAAATGTCTAAATCTTTTTGTATTTGTTGTACCAATTTATCATAATTATCCTCTTTTAATGTAGAACATTTTGCCATTAACCAAATTCCCAAATATTTTACCTTTTTGACAGTTTGAATCCCCAATTTCTCTTCCAATTTCTCATCTTGCCTTTTGGTACAATTCTTGGTTAATATTTTAGTTTTTTCCTTGTTTATTTTAAATCCAGCCACTTTACCAAATTCTTCCACTTCATGAATCAAGAGGTCGACCAGACCAAGGGCCACTCAACAGATGGGAAACACCAACATCACAGCCCTCCCACAGACCAACTGCCCCACGGAGCTCACTGAAATGCTACCGATGTGGGGGGAGCGGCCACATAGCAGCAAGATGTGGAACGCCTAGACCGGGACCAGCTCCACCGCCCAAAGCACGACCGGAACGAGGGCCCAAGCGCGCCACCCACGTACCGCGAGAAAACCCCCAAATCCCGGAGTTTTTCGCTCACCTGACCGAAACCAGAGGAACCCCAGATGAGGGAGATCAGTTTCCTGAACTCTACGACACAGAGGACGAAGGCGAAGACGACCCGATGGTGAGTGGACCTGTCCATCCTTTTCTTTTCCCCATACGTCTAACAGCCCCCAAAACAGGGGCCCAAGAGACTTTCCAAGCCCTAATAGACTCTGGTAGCACACGGTGCCTAATCAACCTACCCACAGTTCTGAAATTGGGAATCCGAGCTAAACAGCTCAAACTACCAATTCGTTTTGAGCAAGTTGATGGGTCCCTAGTGGGGGGAGCATACGCCACACACTTGACCGAACCCGTGAGACTAGAACTAGCAGATCACTGGGAGACGATCCGCTTCATAATAGCCCCCAAGATGACAGAACCAGTCATATTGGGACTCTCGTGGCTGGACAAATGGGGCCCAATCATTTGGTGGCAAGAGGAGACCCGCAGATTGAGAATAGCAAAGGGCCCCTAACGCCTGCCGCCCCGACCAGAAGAATTCTCTCCCACGCTGAGACCCCAAAGCAGCCCTCCACCACAAGACAAAACACCACCAACACAAGGGTCCCTCCCAGAAGGTACAGTAAAGCAATTGGCAACAGCACCCACCACCACTTGTAATGCAGATCAGATCCCAGGGGAGTACCAAGACCTTGCTGAAGTATTCAGCGAGGCCGACTGTGACATTCTGCCCCCCCACCGCGAGACCGATTGTGCCATCGAGATTATCCCGGGAGCAAAACTACCCAAACCAAAAATTTATGCCATGACACCCCGAGAAATGCAGGAAATGCGGGACTACATAGACAAAAACTTACAAAGGGGATTTATTGAGCCAGTAAAACCAAGGGTAGCAGCGCCGGTCATGTTTAAAGAGAAAAAGGACGGCTCCATGAGATTGGTGGTCGACTTTCGAAGTTTCAACGCTGTATGCGTGCAAAACTTGTACCCCCTCCCCCTCATGAAAGACATGCTAGCCCACCTAGCTAAAGGGAAGATTTTCACCAAACTAGATCTTCGAGAAGCTTATTACCGGGTATGCATAAAGGCAGGAGATGAATGGAAAACAGCGTTCAACTGCCCCCTGGGTAGTTTCCAGTTTAAAGTAATGCCCTTTGGTTTGCAAGGAGCCCCGGCAGTATTCATGCAGTTAATAAACGAAGTCTTACGTGAACACCTTTACAAAGGGGTCCTCGTCTACCTGGACGATATTCTTATCTACACGGAGACCATAGACGAACATATACCCCTCGTCCGCCAAGTACTGAAAAAACTGCTACGGGCAAATCTATATGTCAAACTGTCAAAAAGCGATTTCCACCAATCACGGCTAGACTACCTGGGCTACCGAGTATCAAACGAGGGGATAGAGATGGACCCAGCCAAGGTCCAATCAGTTCTGCAATGGCAACCCCCTCGCACCCGCAGACAACTGCAAAGTTTTCTAGGCTTTGCGAATTTCTACAGACAATTCATCCCCTCATTCGTGAAGATTGCCAAACCTTTGACGGACCTGTTAAAGACAGGAAGCCCAGCGATGAAACCTCACCCGGGACAACCCTTACAGTGGGACCTGACCTGCCAACAGGCGTTCGAGACACTAAAAGGACTGTTTGCGAAAGAACCTGTCTTAAAACACCCGGATCCAGAACAGCCTTCTAGAACTCAGAAGGGATTCAAGAACTCTCAAAAGGAGAAAATACTGGACCTGTTAATTAAATGCAACATGAAGGAAGCCAAGCCATGTGACACACCAATACATATTGACTTCCTGAAACACATGAATGAGGAAAGCGAGACCTTCAAGGACAATACCCTCTATAGGTCTGTTGTTGGGTCACTATTGTATATAGCTAATTGGACTAGACCAGACATCCTCCTGGCTGTCAACCTGCTATCCAGACATGTCAGCGATCCAAAGATGTATCACTGGGAGGGTGTAAAACGTGTGCTCAGATATCTAAAACACAGCATGGACGCATGCCTGAACCTAGAACCAGAGATGTCCAAAGAACCCATACTAACCTCCTATGCAGACGCTGACTGGGCAGGTGACACAAAAAGTAGAAAGAGCACATCCGGCTACGTATTCCTCATCAACGGCTGCCCAGTACACTGGTACACTGGAAAACAAAACCTGGTAGCCACCTCCACAGCTGAGGCAGAGTACATCTGCCTCTCCAAAGCGGCCAATAACCTGACATGGTTTGACGATCTACTTACCAGCATATGGACCGAACCGGCCTACCTGATAGTAGTTTTATTAGAAACTTTTCTTCGTGTTTCTTTTCAAAATATTGCAACAAGAATAAGCCTCGATCCATCTCCTCTAATTAAACCAGGGTGATTTGTCCCAGAGCCAAACATGGGATTAATCAAAGCCCTGACATCTGGTAGCAGAGGATGGTTTGATTTATGGCTTTTTTCCTTGTTTTGTTATTTCTGATAAGAGCGCATAGGCAATTAGTTTTTAGCTACTGAGGTACACTAATTATATTGCTAAGATGCCGAAACAGAAGGAAAAGGGAAAAATGAAGCACAGAGCTTTATCCTCTTTGGAAGAAGAACAGGAGATAGTAACGCCCTCAAGATTCCAGCCTCTTGCTACGGCTACGCAATTGGAACAAGAAGGTGCCATGGGTGAAGAAGATCTGAAAATGCTTTCGGAAACACATCAAAGGACAGATATCAGAACAGCTGCTTTTGAAGATAATGAACTGCGACTGAGGTCGGTAGCCTTTTCTTCTCAATTTGCATGCTATGAATCTATTCTACCAGAGCCCACAGATTACGATGTGCTTGGTGCTGGGCCAAGAAAGTTTCCACAAACGGCAAAGTTTTTTCACCCCCATGAAGAGAGAGAAGTAATTCATTATTCTCCTCAAAGCCTTGAGTTCACCCAGTGTGAGATGACCATTAAATCCTACCGTGAACATGTAAAATATTATGAAAATGAACTTTTTCGATTTAAGAGAGATTTATCTATGCTTGAGCAAGATAAGGAAGAATCCCGTGACTTAAATTTTTCAAAAAGCGCCATATTGTCTTCTTCCTTGGAGCCAAAGACACTCCCCCTGGTGGATTCTGTGTCAGGCCAATTAAGACAGAGGGCACTGCATACGTCACATGAAAATCTCCCTGATCAAGTTACACATAAACCTGCCACGCAATCATTTCTTGTAACTGCAAAGCTGCCCGAAGCTAAAGGTGCAGCACCATCTGCTGGCAAAAGTAATTTACTACAGGAAGCTGAAAGAGAAAGGAGCTTAGATGAACATTTTAAATTACTACAGCAGACCCTGGCAAACCTGTCTCTAACTCACTCAGAGATTCAAGCTGAAATGCCACAAGTGTCTCCACGGGCTCAAACTCCAACACCCCCTGGTGGTGATGGTGTCTTTTTAGATGGAACACAGGCACGCTTTATGCAGCAAAGGCATATTACTGCATCTCCAGCAGGTCATGCCAATATTGCAGATCAAGCAGAAATGGCAACTGGAATACAGCAGATTCCAGTGCATCAGCCACAGCAGCTACAAATGCCTGCATATGTGCCCCAGCCAAAAGTGCAAATAGGGCCACCTCCTGGCCCACCTCCAATGGCATAACCAAGACCATTTTTAGGTCCACAACAGGTACAGAAAATACCACAGGCATTTCTGCCAGCACACCCAGCGTACCAAATGCAGGCTCCTCACCAGGCATTTTCTGTCTCTCCACTAACTGGTGAGTCAAAACTAAAAATGTCAGGACACAATTACAAAGCCTGGGTCAGTGAGATTACATTATTGCTTCTTAGAGAAGGCACTCACTGTATGGTATTTAACTCTCCTGCACAACCATGGGATTTTGCAATACAAGATCTAGAGATAAGAGCTCGTACAACATTATTGATGTCCATGGATACTGAACTGCAGGTCACTTTTCCACCAAATACAACAGCCCGACAAATTTGGGCTGAATTGGAAAATTGCTACGGGCCTGTCTCAACTGAATCTTCATGTTTACTCATGCCTGAACTCCACGGTTCGAGATTGAAACCCGGTGAACAAATTGGAGGACATTTGACCAAACTGAAAGGTCTGAGAACAGAATTGAGAGAAAGAGGCCATAACATTGAAGATATTCAAATGATCAGCATCATTATTAACTCTTTGAATTATGAATGGAAAGATGCTGTTACAAAAATTAACCAAGTCCCAATTGCTCAACGCACGGTGGACAATGTCTGTAGACTTTTAATTGAAGAAGAGGCATTCATGTTGGCCACGCCACATTTGAGAGGACCACCCGCATCAAGAGCTCCAGCTAGGTGCCCCTTCCAAGGAAGGACCTACGCTCCAAGGATGCCAAGATGCTACACCTGCAATTGTGTGGGACATGCCACCCGGGATTGTCCCCAACGAGGTCCAGCTCCCGTCACGTACCAGCCCAGAGGAACAGATTCCAGAGGCAGAGGCAGAGGCGGAAGACAAGGTTGTCGTGGTCCCCAGCGTGATCCACAAACTCCACTCGCCACACTGGCTTTAACCAATGATCCACAACCTCAACCAGAGTACGACAGACGACTCCTGTGGACTTTGGACAGTGGTGCAGCATTGCATGTTACCTACAGAAAGGAACTTTTCACAGAGATGCACGAGCCTGAACCTGAACTACGTGAACTTTACTCTTTTTCAAATCATCCTTGTCAGGTCAAAGGAAAAGGAACTGTTTATGTTGAAGAGCTCGATGCATTCATTCCTGATGTTTATTACATACCAACAGCAACCAGTAATTTGCTTAGTCAGAGTCACTTGTCTAGAGCATTAAAATTCCAGGTTCACCACCTTGAAAATGCAAGTTACATAGTTAAAGATGGAGATATTGTTGCTGGAACCATATTAATTGGTGGTGTTTATTACTTAAAGCCAAAGCCTAAAACACAAACACAGGCAAGTATGCAAACTCCAAAAAGGGAGAGCACAGGCCCAGAGAGAGATGCTCCAGAGAGAGTTCCTGTTGCTACCCCTAAGGCTCCTAAAGCCAACAAAAATAGAATTGGTAAACAGGTTGCTCAGAGCAAGCCTGAGGTTCCGCATAAAAATGTTAATGTTGAGAATTCACTAACAGGTAAACCTTTGCATTCCAGGTGTATCCACAAATGGCATAGAAGATTGGGGCATGCCAGTTTCCGTGTTCTTAGGAAGATGCCGGAGTTCGCAAAAGGTTTGGATCTAAAGGGGTGTAAGGTGTTTTTGGATTGTGCTGTCTGCAAAAAGGCCAAATCCAAAGCAGCAGCCATTCCCAAACGCGCTACACGCCTGTCAACACGCATTTTTGATTTAGTTCACATTAACATAGTTGGTCCTTTCCCGCCATCATTTGGTGGTAGAAAATATTTTCTAACAATTCTCGATAATTACTCTAGATATGGATATGTGTATCCTATGAAAGAAAAATCAGAGACCTTTCAGATCTTTAAAGACTTTGCAGCCCTTGTTTCTACCCAACACCAAGTTCGCATCGCCAGAATCCAGAGTGATCGTGGTGCCGAGTTCATGTCTCAGCGTTTCCAGGACTGGATGCGTAAGAATAGAATTATTCATCAGACTTCATCCCCTGACACACCGGCTCACAACAGAGAGGTACTGCAAATCATGATGCGTTGTCTCCTAGAAGACGCCAACCTTGATAAGATATACTGGGGTGAAGCTATCAAGTATGCAAATTACATTGTCAACTGTACTTGGAGCAGTGTAATAAATCAGACTCCTTTCTTCATGTTGTATGGCTACAAGCCCGATCTTAAAAACATCCATATTTTTGGTTCATACGCTATGGTGAACATTCCCTTAGCTCAAAGAAGAAAAGAAAGTCCAGCAGCAAAGAGACTGAGATTTATGGGTATTGATGATAACTCAAAATGGAGCAGATTTATTGACTCTAAACATGCAATTGTGATTTCCCAATCTGCTAATTTTGAAGAAGATATTGACTGGTCCAGGATTCATTCCAATGATCCTGGAGTTTATTTTCCTAGAGATGATACTGCTGATGCCACGCAGATTGATGATCAAGATTCCACTGATTCTTCTCAACCCGATGTTCCGTCTTCGCAAGCCGCGGATGCTGACACTAGCGACGAAAGTGAGGACGAGGACGAAGTAGAAGAAGACTGGACAGTTGTTCCAAGACGTTCCAAGAGGGTCACAAAAGGGATCCCTCCACAACGATATTCTTGGCAACTGACAAAAGCACCCTTGCCTTTGATTTGCAATGTCACACTTCCACCTGATAATTTCACACAAATCAAGCAGCTCCCTGATTCAGAGCAAGACAAATGGTATGATGCAATGCAGGTTGAAATGGACAGTCTAAAGAAACTTAAAGTATTTACACCTGCAAAACCTCCAGCAAACAAAAAGGTCATTGGCACTCGATGGGTCTACAGAATCAAAAAGAAACCTAATGGTGAGTCACTGTACAAGGCCAGACTTGTAGCTCAGGGTTTCGCTCAACGTTATCCTGAGGACTACACAAATACTTACTCACCGACAGTCAGAACTTAGAGTGTAAAAATTGCTTTAGCAACTGCAACTATCCTTGGTTTAGAAGTTTTCCAGTTTGATGTTGACACGGCTTATCTACATGCAGACCTAGACGAAGAGATCTATGTGAGAAGTCCTCCAGGATTCCAACAGCAAAAAGGGGATACCTGGTTTCTAAACAAAAGTCTTTATGGTCTGAAACAATCTGGTTTAATGTGGTACTTATGTCTTACTGGCAAACTAAATTCAATGGGCTTTATTAAGTCCGAAACTGATGAGTGCGTGTTCACAAAAAGATCTAACAATGTACTGTATATGAGATAGTTCTTGTTTATGTTGATGATATTGTTTATATTGGTCCAAATAAGCAAATGAGTGAAATTTTTGCCAAAGCTTTGCAGAGATACTTCACATTGAAATCATTAGGTCATATTAGCACTTATTTAGGTGTTCAGATTGAAAAAACACAGAAGGGGTTTAGTCTTTCACAAGAAGATAAAATTGAACAAATTTTGCATCATTGCAACATGAAAGATGCTAACACAACAAAGACACCCATGCAAACAGATTTTCACAACTTGACACAAGAAGCAAGTCCTGAGTTCGAGGATCAAACACTTTATCGTTCAGTCATTGGGTCACTATTATACATTAGTAGTTGGACCAGACCCGACATTGCACTTAGTGTTAATCTTTTATCTCGACACGTAGGTAAGGCAAAATAGTTTCATTGGACATGTATTAAGAAATTATTGAGATACCTAAAATACACTAAACATTTGAAATTATTGTTAGAACCAACACATACTGATTATGCAGAATTATGTTGTTACGCAGATTCTGATTGGGCAAGTGATAAGAAATCACGTAAAAGTACTTCAGGTTATATGATGTTCTTAAATGGATGTCCTGTTTATTGGCAAGTATGTAAACAGAATTTTGTTTCTTGTTCATCTACTGAAGCTGAATATGCTTGTGTTTCAGATGCATGTAATTCCCTAACTTGGTTTGATGCTTTAGTCACAGATATCTGGACACACCCAATCCGACCGATCACCGTGATGGAAGACAATGAATCGGTGGTTTATATTTCTGAATCACATTTCACAGGTTCTAGGTCCAGACACATTGACATTTGTTACCAAAACATAAAGTATTACTTTTCTTAGTTAGTGAGGTGTTTTATTTTCTTTATAACAAATAAATGAGTTTTATTAGAAACTTTTCTTCGCGTTTCTTTTCAGAATATTGCAACAAGAATAAGCCTCGATCCATCTCCTCTAATTAAACCAGGGTGATTTGTCCCAGAGCCAAACATGGGATTAATCAAAGCCCTGACAGGGGAACCTCCGGATGAGTCGGGAAGCCTGGTGGAGGCCGCGTGGTTGGTGAGTCGTTGTTTCTTCTCCTCATTCCACGGCCTAGGGAAGTTGGTGCGGCGGATGGCGAGTGCGAATCCTGCAGGTATTCAGTCCTGCAGGCGGCCGGGTCTTGGGTGTAGTTTTTGGGGTGCGTTGTCTGCAGGGGTGTTGCAAGGGTTCCGGTGGCTACCCTGCTGCTCATTTGGGGGTGTTGAGCGTCGGTTTGTTTCTTTCTGGCTGCTGGAGGCTTGAGTGCTGAGCCAAGTGCTGCAGCCAGGTTTTCAATCATTTCGTCTGCTTCGGGCTCGATGGGTGAGCCCCCGCAGGCTTGTGATCTTGCTTGGGTGCTGTTTTGGGGGTCTTCTCCAGCGAAGTTGGGGTTCTTGTTGTTTCCCGCCATTCGATTTGAATCTTGGCTTCCCATTGGCTGTTGGCCATTCCAAGATGGCCACCAAGAGCATGGCACGGAAATGAAATCCTCCACGTCCGGAGCTTCAGCTTGGGGATACCTTCCTCTTGCCGGGCTGGGGATTTCTTCTCTTTGTTGCTGGATGCTCATCGCTGCTCCATTGCTTTCGAGTAGGCTATGGAGTTTCGCGATGAGGTCCTCTTTGCTGGCGGTCACTTCCATCATCTCCAGAATGGTGGATCGGAATTCTTCGTTGCTTGGTGGCTCTGCCCTTTCGCAGTAGTAGGTCCCTTCTCTTGTCCCTTTGTCCCTGGGTTGTGGACTCGGGTTGTAGTCTCCATCATCTTCAGTTGTGGTGGTCCTTGCTGTGGCACCTTCGAGAGCCCACAGTTCATTCATTTGTTTGATGTAGGCTCTGGTGGCCATTCTTTTCTCTGCCTCTGTCTGGGTTCCTGGTTCTGCCATCTCTGTGAGTTGTGGGTAAACCATCCTCTGCTACCAACCTGTGACTTATTTCTAGGATCTTAGCCAATAACGCCAAACACAGGATGCAGTGAACCAATTCTCTTTATTGATCAATGTTTCTATTACAGATATTTATTTTATTTATTCATTTATTTTATTTTATTTCTATACGGCCCTTCTCCTGCGGGACTCAGGGCAGTGTACAGCCAAGATAAAACATTGCATATAAAATTTAAAAACAATTTAAAAAGCAATTAAATAATTTCGGCCCAAGATATTAAAAACAACCCAATGAAAACCAAATTCAATTAAAACTGAGAGGATGGGATCAAGCCAGCCCGGCTAGATGGAATAGGTGTGTTTTCAGGGCCCGACGAAAAGTCCAGAGGTCTGATATCGTGCGTATCTCAGGGGGTAGGTCATTCCAGAGGGCGGGTGCTGCCACAGAGAAGGCTCTCCCCCTGGGGGTCGCCAGCCGACACTGTCTGGCCGACGGCACCCTGAGGAGGCCCTCTCTGTGTGAGCGAGCTGGTTGGTGGGAGGCTATTGGCGGCAGAAGGCGGTCTCACAGATACCCCGGCCCTAAGCCATGGAGCGCTTTAAAGGTGGTCACCAACACCTTGAAGCGCACCCGGAAGACCACAGGAAGCCAGTGCAGCTCGCGCAGGAGAGGTGTCATATGTGAGCGCCCCGTCACTCCCATAATCCCCCGCGTGGCCGCATTCTGGACTAACTGTAGCCTCCGGGTGCACCCCAAGGGGAGCCCCATGTAGAGAGCATTGCAGTAGTCCAGGCGGGAAATGACGAGTGCTTGAGTGACTGTGCGTAGGGAGTCCCGATCCAGAAAGGGGCGCAACTGGTGTATCAGGTGAACCTGATAAAAAGCCCCCCTGGTCACGGCCGTCATGTGCTCTTTTAAAGACCGCCGTGCATCCAGGAGGACGCCTAAGTTGCGAGCCCTCTCCGTGGGGGCCAGTGATTCGCCCCCAATAGCCAGTGATGGCACCTGCTGGCTATATCGGGACGCCGGAAGCCACAGCCACTCGGTCTTGGAAGGGTTGAGTCGGAGCCTGTTTCTCCCCATCCAGACCCGCACGGCCTCCAGACACTGGGACATCACTTCAAGGGCATCGTTGGGGTGGCCTGGGGTGGAGATGTACAGCTGAGTATCGTCAGCGTACTGATGGAACTCCACTCCAAAGCCACAGATGATCTCACCCAGTGGCTTTACATAAATGTTGAACAGAAGGGGCGAGAGGACTGACCCTTGTGGCACCCCACAAGCAAGGCGCCTCGGGGTCGACCGCTGCCCCCCTGCCAACACAGATTGCGACCGGTCAGAGAGGTAGGAGGAGAACCACCGCAGAATGGTGCCCCCCACCCCCAGCCCCTTCAACCGGTGCAACATGATACCATGGTTGATGGTATCAAAAGCCGCTGAGAGATCTAACAGGACCAGGATAGAGGAGCAACCCCTATCCCGAGCCCTCCAGAGATCATCCACCAATGCGACCAATGCCGTTTCCGTGCTGTGCCCAGGTCGGAAGCCGGACTGGAGCGGGTCTAGATAGACAGCTTCATCCAGGTACCGTGGAAGCTGCCGCGCCACCGCACTCTCAACAACCTTTGCAATAAAGCGAAGGTTGGAGACTGGACGATAGTTAGCCAATACAGCCGGATCCAGAGAGGGCTTCTTGAGGAGGGGCCTCACCACCGCTTCTTTCAAAGCGGCCAGAAGGACCCCCTCACTCAAAGAAGCGTTAACAATCCTCTGGAGCCAGCCTCATGTAACCTCCTGGGAAGCCAGTACCAGCCAGGAGGGACACGGGTCCAATAAGCATGTGGTTGCGTTCAGCCATCCGAGGATCCTGTCCACGTCCTTGGGAGCCACAGGATCGAACTCCTCCCAGATAACACTCTCAAGACCTGCCTCAGTCATCCCGTCCAGACTTACCCAGTCAGAGGCCAGGCCTTCCCGAATCTGAGCGATCTTGTCATACAGATACTGCACAAAATCCTCAGCTCGACCCTGGAAGGGGTCATCCCGCGCTTCCAGATGGAGGAGGGAGCGGGTCACCCTAAACAGGGCAGCTGGGCGATTATCTGATGATGCAATAAGAGCGGCAAAATAGCTAGATTTCGCCGCTTTTATCGCCACTAGGTAGGTCTTAATATGAGACCTCACCAGTGTTCGGTCAGATTCGGAGTGGCTGGTCTTGCAACTACTCTCCAGGCGTCTTTTCCGGCGCTTCAACTCCCTCAGCTCCTTGGAGAACCAAGGAGCTAGGTGAGTTCGGCGCCAGGTCAGAGGCCGCAAAGGCATGATGCAGTCCAAAGCCCCGGCAGCTGCACTATCCCAGGTGGCCACCAGGTCTTCAGCCGAGTCATGAGCCAGAGTCTCAGGAAATGGCCCAAGCTCCATCTGGAACCTATCAGGATCCATCAGGCGCCTGGAGTGGAACCATCTGGTCGGCTCCGCCTCTTTGCAGTGAGGTGTAGTGGTTAGAAAGTCCAGTCGAAGGAGCGAGTGGTCAGACCATGACAAGGGTTCGATGACTATATCCCCTGTATCAAGGCCACTCGACCACTGACCAGAGACAAAAACTAAGTCCAGAGTGTGTCCACCCATGTGAGTAGGGTCATGAATTAACTGAGTAAGGTCCATGGCCATCATGGAAGCCATGAACTCTCGAGCCACCTCAGACGTTTCGCCGACAGATGGCAGATTGAAATCCCCCATGACTAGAAGTCTGGGGGTACCAACCACCACCTCAGCTATGACATTGAGCAGCTCGAGCAGGGCCGTTGCCACGCGGCAGGGAGCCAGGTACGTGATCAACAAGCCCATCTGTACTCCACGACCCCACTTCACAAAAAGGGACTCACATCCGTGTCAGGGCATTGATTAATCCCATTTTTGGCTCTAGGACAATCACCCTGATTTAATTAGAGGATGGATCATGGCTTCTCCAAGTTGCAATATTCTGAAAAGAAAAACCCGAAGAAAAGTTCTCTAATAAAACTCATTTATTTGTTTTAAAGAAAATAAAACACCTCACTAACTAAGAAAAGTAATTGTTACATTTTGAAATAGTTCGTGCCGGCTGCTTTTTTAGCAGCCGACACCTCTGGCAAGAGAACAAAGGAAAGAGAGTGTGTGAAGCAAGTGAAAGAATGCGGATACACGTAGCTTACTGATAAGAAGTTGGCAAGCTACGGAAAGTCTGACAGTTCAGAAATGATGAGCTCAGCTGGTAAATAAAATAACGCAGTGACATTCCCCTTCTTTGCCAGTTGAGCGAATATCAGGTACATCATCAAATAAGGCACATCTTCTTACGCAGATACTTGTGTTGAGCTGCTGGGAGTGGTTTGTTGAGCATATCAGCAATTTGATCATGTGTAGATACATACTGCATTTTAACAAAACCTTTTTTCACTAAATGTTTTATGTTTTGATAACGGATGTCAATGTGTCTGGACCTAGAACCTGTAAAATGTGATTCAGAAAAATAAACCACCAATTCATTGTCTTCCATCACGGTGATCGGTCGGATCGGGTGTGTCCAGATATCTGTGACTAAAGCATCAAACCAAGTTAGAGAATTACATGCATCTGAAACACAAGCATATTCAGCTTCAGTAGATGAACAAGAAACAAAATTCTGTTTACGTACTTGCCAATAAACGGGACATCCATTTAAGAACATCATATAACCTGAAGTACTTTTACGTGATTTCTTATCACTTGCCCAATCAGAATCTGCATAACAATATAATTCTGCATAATCAGTATGTGTTGGTTCTAACAATAATTTCATATATTTAGTGTATTTTAGGTATCTCAATAATTTCTTAATACATGTCCAATGAAACTGTTTTGCCTTACCTACGTGTCGAGATAAAAGATTAACACTAAGTGCAATGTCGGGTCTGGTCCAACTACTAATGTATAATAGTGACCCAATGACTGAACGATAAAGTGTTTGATCCTCGAACTCAGGACTTGCTTCTTGTGTCAAGTTGTGAAAATCTGTTTGCATGGGTGTCTTTGTTGTGTTAGCATCTTTCATGTTGCAATGATGCAAAATTTGTTCAATTTTATCTTCTTGTGAAAGACTAAACCCCTTCTGTGTTTTTTCAATCTGAACACCTAAATAAATGCTAATATGACCTAATGATTTCAGTGTGAAGTATCTCTGCAAAGCTTTGGCAAAAATTTCACTCATTTGCTTATTTGGACCAATATAAACAATATCATCAACATAAACAAGAACTATCTCATATACAGTACATTGTTAGATCTTTTTGTGAACACGCACTCATCAGTTTCGGACTTAATAAAGCCCATTGAATTTAGTTTGTCAGTAAGACATAAGTACCACATTAAACCAGATTGTTTCAGACCATAAAGACTTTTGTTTAGAAACCAGGTATCCCCTTCTTGCTGTTGGAATCCTGGAGGACTTCTCACATAGATCTCTTCGTCTAGGCCTGCATGCAGATAAGCAGTGTCAACATCAAACTGGAAAACTTCTAAACCAAGGATAGTTGCAGTTGCTAAAGCAATTTTTACACTCTAAGTTCTGACTGTCGGTGAGTATTTGTGGAGTCCTCAGGATAACGTTGAGCGAAACCCTGAGCTACAAGTCTGGCCTTGTACAGTGACTCACCATTAGGTTTCTTTTTGATTCTGTAGACCCATCGAGTGCCAATGACCTTTTTGTTTGCTGGAGGATTTGCAGGTGTAAATACTTTAAGTTTCTTTAGACTGTCCATTTCAACCTGCATTGCATCATACCATTTGTCTTGCTCTGAATCAGGGAGCTGCTTGATTTGTGTGAAATTATCAGGTGGAAGTGTGACATTGCAAATCAAAGGCAAGGGTGCTTTTGTCAGTTGCCAAGAATATCGTTGTGGAGGGATCCCTTTTGCGGCCCTCTTGGAACGTCTCGGAACAACTGTCCAGTCTTCTTCTACTTCGTCCTCGTCCTCACTTTCGTCGCTAGCGTCAGCATCCGCGGCTTGCGAAGACGGAACATCGGGTTGAGAAGAATCAGTGGAATCTTGACCATCAATCTGCATGGCATCAGCAGTATCATCTCTAGGAAAATAAACTCCAGGATCATTGGAATGAATCCTGGACCAGTCAATATCTTCCTCAAAATTAGCAGATTGGGAAATCACAATTACATGTTTAGAGTCAATAAATTTGCTCCATTTTGAGTTATCATCAATACCCATAAATCTCAGTCTCTTTGCTGCTGGAATTCCTTTTCTTCTTTGAGCTAAGGGAATGTTCACCTTAGCATATATATGAACCAAAAATATGGATGTTTTTAAGATCGGGCTTGTAGCCATACAACATGAAGAAAGGAGTCTGATTTATTACACTGCTCCAAGTACAGTTGACAATGTAATTTGCATATTTTATAGCTTCACCCCAGTATATCATATCAAGGTTGGCGTCTTCTAGGAGACAACGCATCATGATTTGCAGTACCTCTCCATTGTGAGCCGGTGTGTCAGGCGCCGACGTCTGATGAAGAATTCCATTCTTACGCATCCAGTCCTGGAAACGCTGAGACATGAACTCGGCACCACGATCACTCTGGATTCTGGCGATGCGAACTTGGTGTTGGGTAGAAACAAGGGCTGCAAAATCTTTAAAGATCTGAAAGGTCTCTGATTTTTCTTTCATAGGATATCCATATCCATATCTAGAGTAATTATCAACAATTGTTAGGAAATATTTTCTACCACCAAATGATGGCAGGAATGGACCAACTATGTCAATGTGAACTAAATCAAAAATGCGTGTTGACAGGCGTGTAGCGCATTTGGGAATGGCTGCTGCTTTGGATTTGGCCTTTTTGCAGACAGCACAATCCAAAAACACCTTACACCCCTTTAGATCCAAACCTTTTGCGAACTCCGGCATCTTCCTAAGAACACGGAAACTGGCATGCCCCAATCTTCTATGCCATTTGTGGATACACCTGGAATGCAAAGGTTTACCTGTTAGTGAATTCTCAACATTAACATTTTTATGCGGAACCTCAGGCTTGCTCTGAGCAACCTGTTTACCAATTCTATTTTTGTTGGCTTTAGGAGCCTTAGGGGTAGCAACAGAAACTCTCTCTGGAGCATCTCTCTCTGGGCCTGTGCTCTCCCTTTTTGGAGTTTGCATACTTGCCTGTGTTTGTGTTTTAGGCTTTGGCTTTAAGTAATAAACACCACCAATTAATATGGTTCCAGCGACAATATCTCCATCTTTAACTATGTAACTTGCATTTTCAAGGTGGTGAACCTGGAATTTTAATGCTCTAGACAAGTGACTCTGACTAAGCAAATTACTGGTTGCTGTTGGTATGTAATAAACATCAGGAATGAATGCATCGAGCTCTTCAACATAAACAGTTCCTTTTCCTTTGACCTGACAAGGATGATTGGAAAAAGAATAAAGTTCAGATAGTTCAGGTTCAGGCTTGTGCATTTCTGTGAAAAGTTCCTTTCTGTAGGTAACATGCAATGCTGCACCACTGTCCAAAGTTCACAGGAGTCGTCTGTCGTACTCAGGTTGAAGTTGTGGATCATCGGTTAAAGCCAATGTGGCGAGTGGAGTTTGTGGATCACGCCGGGGACCACGACGACCTTGTCTTCCGCCTCTGCCTCTGGAGTCTGTTCCTCTGGGCTGGTATGAGATGGGAGCTGGAACTCGTTGGGGACAATCCCGGGTGGCATGTCCCACACGATCACAAATGTAGCATCTTGGCATCCTTGGAGCGTAGGTCCTTCCTTGGAAGGGGCGCCTAGCTGGAGCTCTTGATGCGGGTGGTCCTCTCAAATGTGGCGTGGCCAACATGAATGCCTCTTCTTCAATTAAAAGTCTACAGACATTGTCCACCGTGCGTTGAGCAATTGGGACTTGGTTAATTTTTGTAACAGCATCTTTCCATTCATAATTCAAAGAGTTAATAATGATGCTGATCATTTGAATATCTTCAATGTTATGGCCTCTTTCTCTCAATTCTGTTCTCAGACCTTTCAGTTTGGTCAAATGTCCTCCAATTTGTTCACCGGGTTTCAATCTCGAACCGTGGAGTTCAGACATGAGTAAACATGAAGATTCAATTGAGATAGGCCTGTAGCAATTTTCCAATTCAGCCCAAATTTGTCGGGCTGTTGTATTTGGTGGAAAAGTGACCTGCAGTTCAGTATCCATGGACATCAATAATGTTGTGCGGGCTCTAATCTCTAAATCTCTTGTTGCAAAATTCCATGGTTGTCCAGGATGGTTGAAAATCATGCAGTGAGTGCCTTCTCTAAGAAGCAATAGTGTAATCTCACTGACCCAGGCTTTATAATTGTGTCCTGACATTTTTAGTTTTGACTCGCCAGTTAGTGGAGAGACAGAAAATGCCTGGTAAGGAGCCTGCATTTGGTATGCTGGCTGTGCTGGCAGAAATGCCTGTGGTATTTTCTGTGCCTGTTGTGGACCTAAAAATGGTCTTGGTTGTGCCATTGGAGGTGGACCGGGAGCTGGTCCTATTTGCACTTGTGGCTGGGGCACATATGCAGGCATTTGTAGCTGCTGTGGCTGATGCACTGGAATCTGCTGTGTTCCAGCTGCCATTTGTGCTTGAGCTTCAATATTAGCATGACCTGCTGGAGATGCAGTCATTTGCCTTTGCTGCATTAAGTGTGGTTGTGTTCCATCTAAAAAGACACCAGCACCACCAGGGGGTGTTGGAGTTTGGGCCTCTGGAAACACTTGTGGCATTTCAGCTTCCTGTAGTAAATTACTTTCACCAGCAGATGGTGCTGCACCTTTAGTTTCATGCAGCTTTGCATACGTGGCATTTTATGCTTTAGAGTAGGAGTGATTATGTAAGACATGTGACGTGTGCACTACTGTCTGTTCTGATTGGCCTGACACGAAATCCACCAGGGGGAGTGTCTTTGGCTCTGAGGAAGAAGACAAGATGGCGCTTTTTGAAAATCTTAAGTCATGGGGCTCTGCCTTTTCTTGTTCCAGCATAAACAAATCCCACTTAAATCGAGACAGTTCATTTTCATAATATTTTACATGCTCATGGTAGGATTTGATGGCCATCTCACGCTGGGTGAGCTCAGGGCTTGGAGGAGAATAATGAATTGTTTCTCTCTCTGCGTGGGAGCAAAAAAGCTTTGCCGCTTGTGGGGAATCTGGCTCTGCACCAAGCGTTACAAATTCAGAAGGTTCTGGGAGGACTTTTTCAGAGCTTGGAAAATCAGAAGAAAATGTTACTGACCTCAGTCGTAATTCATTATCTTCAAAAACAGCTTTTCTCTTATCTCCCTCCATTTCTGCTCCCACGGCTTCTTGTTCCAGGCATGTGGCTGTAACAAGGGGCTGGAAATCTGAAAATCTCCTGTCTGCCACCTCTTCGTTGGAAAGATCAATCAAATCATTTACGAAGAGTGGTCTTAGTTTCATTTTGCCTTTTTTCTTCTGTTTCAGCATCTTAGCAAAAATAATTAGCGTAATTAGCTAAAAACTAATTGCCTATGTGCTCTTATCAGAAATAACAAACAAGGAAAAAGCCATAAATCAACCATCCTCTGCTACCAGATGTCGGGGCATTGATTAATCCCATTTTTGGCTCTGGGACAATCATCCTGATTTAATTAGAGGATGGATCGTGGCTTCTCCAAGTTGCAATATTCTGAAATAAAACCCGAAGAAAACATTCTCTAATAAAACTCATTTATTTGTTATAAAGAAAATAAAACACCTCACTAACTAAGAAAAGTAATTGTTACATTTTGAAATAGTTCGTGCCGGCTGCTTTTTTAGCAGCCGACACCTCTGGCAAGAGAACAAAGGAAAGAGAGTGTGTGAAGCAAGTGAAAGAATGCGGATACACGTAGCTTACTGATAAGAAGTTGGCAAGCTACGGAAAGTCTGACAGTTCAGAAATGATGAGCTCAGCTGGTAAATAAAATAACGCAGTGACAATCCGGCTATCTGTGGAACAGTGGTCTCCCTCGGATCAAGACTTTCCTTTATAATAACCGCCAACCCCCCCCCGCCCCTGCCCTGAGCTCTCGGCTGATGGAATGCTCGGAAGCCTGGTGGGCATATATCCACGAGGGGAAACCCCCCCCCATGGCCCAACCAGTTCTCCGTGTTACCTGCCAGGTCCGCTCCCCCCTCCTGAATAAGATCGCAAATGAGGGAGGCTTTATTTACCATGGACCTGGCATTGCACAACAGCAGCCGAAGGCTCGGGCCCTGAGAGTCTGAACAGCCTGGGGTGCGAGAAGGGCTATGGGGACCGGGGCGCGCCACCGCTCGAAGATAGCAAGTGCGCACCCCCACCACATGATGCAGCCCCCTGCTCCCGCCATATCTGCCCCTCCCACTCAACACATTGATAGAGAAGCCCTTGACAGAATGGACTCTGATGTTCCCCTTACCCCCGGAATCCACACCCTCCGTGGCCCCACTGACAGCTGGGCCGGACCCCTCCCCCCGTGGGTTAACCCCCAAACCCACACAACCCTCCCGCCCCTTAAAATCCCTTAAAATCTATCAAAAAGTTTCCCTAAAAAACCCCTCAATCCCCTTTTTGTGACATGCCATGGTTGGAAGTGACCTCTGGACTCCTGGACCATGTCTTAAGTACCTGGGAGGCGGAGCTGAGGTAAGGAGGGGTCAGGGGAGGATCTAGGTGGATGTGACGTTAACCCTTATCATACCTGGGATGGGCAATGGTGGTCATTTATACATAACAGATCATATCTGTAAATTTCTCCCCAAAATTCATAATTTCCAATAGGTTAATAAGAAAGTTCCAGTTTAGATTGTCAAACGCTTTTTGAGCATCTACAAACATTAATGCCAGCTGCTTATCCGGGTGGGCCTCATAGTATTCTAATGAATTCATAAACATTCTTGTATTATTCCTTATATGTCTATTTGGCAGAAATCCATTTTGGTCCAAATCAATAATTTCATTTAATATTTTTTTGGTCCTTTCAGCAATTATCGTTACGAATATTTTGTAGTCCACATTAAGTAGCGAGTTCTTGATTTTGATTGATAGTTCTTGATTTGCTGTGTATTTGTAGGATCTTTTGCAATAAGTGATATCAGCACCTCCATCCATGACTTTGGTAGTTTGGATTGCCCTAAAGCCTCATTGTATATGTTCAACAGTAACATTTGTGGTCAAGATGTATTCCGCAGCGGATCTTCTTGGTCTGCGAGACTCCCCCCTCTCGCAGGCTTGGCCCTCCACTCTATCGAGGGCCTACCTCGATGACGGGCTTTGGAACCCCGAGAGGTGGCATGCCGCAAAGAGGGGGTTGTGGGGTTTTTTTAAATTGTCTTTTTGTAATCTTTTAAGGGGTTTAGGGCGGGGGGTGGGGAGGGAGGGGCATAGGTCAGGCTCGTTACAGGGGCATGGAACGGAAGGCGGGGAGCGGGGTGTGGAGGAGCTCAGTGTGGATAGGGTGGAGGGCAGTTCTATCAGGACCGTGGTTGGGAGGGGCAGATATGGCGGGAGTAGGGGGCCACATCAGGTGGTGGGGGCACGCACCCGCTATCTCCAAGCGGTGGCATGCCTCGGCCCCCATGACTCTTCTCGTCTCCCCGGCTGTCCAGAGTCTCAGAGCCCAGGCCTTAGACTGATGTTGTGCAACGCCAGGTCCGTGGTTAATAAGGCCCCCCTCATTTGTGAGCTAATACAGGAGGGGGGTGCGGACCTGGCAGGTATTACAGAGACCTGGTTGGGCCAAGAGGGGGGGTCCCCCTCGTAGAGATGTGCCCACCAGGTTTCCGCGCATTCCATCAGCCAAGGGCCCAGGGCAGGGGTCGGGGGGGTGGCGGTCGTTATAAAGGAAGGTCTTGATCCGAGGGAGGCCACTGTACCTCAGATAGCCGGATGTGAGTCTCTCCTGGTGAAGTGGGGCCATGGGATGCAGGTGGGCCTGCTGATCGCGTACCTGGCTCCCTGCCACGTGACAACGGCCCTGCCCGAGCTTCTCAATGTTATTGCTGGGGTGGCGGTTGATACCCCCAGACTTTTGGTCATGGGGGATTTCAACCTGCCATCTACCGGTGAGGCGTCTGGGATGGCTCGGGAGTTTATGGCTTCCATGACAGACATGGACCTGACACAATTAATTCATGGCCCCACTCACGTGGGAGGACACACTCTGGACTTGGTTTTTATCTCTGGTCAGTGGCGGAGTGGTCTGGATATAGGGGATATAGTTATTGAACCCCTGTCATGGTCGGACCATTCTCTCCTGAGACTGGACCTTTCGACCGCTGCACCCCACTGCAGGGAGGCGGAACCGACCAGGTGGTTCCGCCCCAGGCGCCTGATGGATCCTGATAGGTTCCAGAGGGAGCTTGGGCCAGTTCCTGAAACTCTGGCTCACGACTCGGCTGAAGATCTGGTGGCTGCCTGGGATAGGACAGCCGCCGGTGCTCTGGACCGAGTCGTGCCTTTGCGGCCTCTGACCCGACGCCGAACCTGCCCGGCCCCTTGGTTTTCCGAGGAGCTGAGGGGGATGAAGCGCCGGAAAAGACGCCTAGAGAGTGGTTGGAGGGCCAGTCGCTCCGAATCCGACCGAACACTAGTTAGGTCTCATATTAAGACCTATCTAGTGGCGATAAAAGCGGCAAAGCGTAACCACTTTTCCGCTCTTATTGCATCGGCAGATAACCGCCCAGCCGCCTTGTTTAGGGTGACTCGCTCCCTCCTACATCAGGGACCGCGGGAAGACCCCTTGCAAGGGCAGGCTGAGGATTTTGCACAGTATCTGCACGATAAAATCGCTCAGATTCGGGAAGGCTTGGACTCTGACTGGGTAGATCCCGGCGGGGTGACTGAGGCTGGTCTTGAGAATGTTATCTGGGATGAGTTCGACCCTGTGACTCCTGAGGACATGGACAGGATCCTGGGGAGGCTAAACGCAACCACATGTTTATTGGACCCATGCCCCTCCTGGCTGGTACTGGCCACCCGGGAGGTAACACGAGGCTGGCTCCAGAGGATCATAAATGCTTCTTTGAGAGAGGGTTTCTTGCCTCCCGCCTTGAAAGAGGCGGTGGTGAGGCCCCTCCTCAAGAAGCCTTCTCTGGACCCGGCCGTTTTGGCAAACTATCGTCCGGTCTCCAACCTTCGCTTTGTTGCGAAGGTTGTGGAGAGTGTGGTTGCGCGACAGCTCCCACAGTTCCTGGATGAAACCGTCTATCTAGATCCGTGCCAGTCCGGCTTCAGGCCTGGGTACAGCACGGAGACGGCATTGGTCGCATTGGTGGATGATCTCTGGAGGGCTCGGGACAGGGGTTGCTCCTCTGTTCTGGTCCTATTAGACCTCTCAGCGGTTTTTGATACCATCGACCATGGTATCATGCTGCGCCGGCTGAAGGGACTGGGGGTGGGAGGCACCGTGCTGCGGTGGTTCTCCTCCTATCTCTCTGACCGGTTGCAGTCTGTGTTGGCAGGGGGGCAGAGGTCGACCTCGAGGCCCCTTGCTTGCGGGGTGCCGCAAGGGTCGGTCCTCTCGCCACTCCTGTTCAACATTTATGTGAAGCCGCTGGGTGAGATCATCCGTGGTTTTGGGGTGCGATGCCATCTGTACGCTGATGACACTCAGCTGTACATTTCCACCCCAGACCACCCCAATGATGCCCTCGAAGTGATGTCCCAGTGTCTGGAGGCCGTGCGGGTCTGGATGGGGAGGAACAGGCTTCGGCTCAACCCTTCCAAGACCGAGTGGCTGTGGATGCCGGCGTCCCGGTATAGCCAGCTGGTGCCATCGCTGGCTATTGGGGGCGAGTCACTGACCCCCACAGAGGGGGCTCACAACTTGGGCGTCCTCCTGGACACACGGCTGTCTTTAGAAGAGCATATGACGGCCGTGGCCAGGGGGGCTTTTTATCAGGTTCGCCTGATACGCCAGTTGCTCCCCTTTCTGGATCGGGACTCCTTGTGCACAGTCACTCATGCCTTGGTTACGTCACGCCTGGACTACTGTAACGCTCTCTACATGGGGCTCCCCCTGAGGAGCACCCGGAGGCTCCAGCTGGTGTAGAATGCGGCCGCGCGGGTGATTATGGGAGCGACGTGGCGCTCCCACGTAACACCTCTCCTGCGCGAGCTGCATTGGCTCCCGGTGGTCTTCCGGGTGCGCTTTAAGGTGTTGGTTCTCATCTTTAAAGCGCTCCATGGCTTAGGGCCAGGGTATTTGCGAGACCGCCTGCTGCTACCGATAACCTCCCACCGGCCAATACGCTCTCACAGAGAGGGCCTCCTCGGGGTGCCGTCGATCAGGCAATGTCGGCTGGCGGCCCCCAGGGGGCGAGCCTTCTCTGTGGGGGCACCCGCCCTGTGGAATGAGCTGCCTCCCGGAATACGATTGATCCCGGACCTCCGGACCTTCCGTAAAGCCCTGAAGACGTTTTTATTTCATCAAGCCGGCCTAGCCTAAATGGTTTTTAACTGGGATTTTAAATTTTATGGATTTGGGGTTTTAAATTGGGTAGCCAATTATTTAATTCTTTTAATTATCTTAACTTTTGTATTTGTATGTTTTTTAATTTTGGCTGTTCACCGCCCTGAGTCCCTTCTGGGAGAAGGGCGGTATACAAATTAAATTAATAAATAAATAATAAATAAACATTTCTACAGGTCCCTGTATCTCTTTATAGAACTCAGAGGGGATACCATTAGGTCCTGGAGTTTTGTTATTTTTTTGCTTTTGTATAGCCGCCTTCATCTCCATCATCGTAATTTTATTATTTAACATCTCATTCATTTCCTCTGTTATTATAGGGAGATTTCTATCCTTTAAATAACTCTTTATTTCTTCCTCTTCTAATTTCTCCTGACTATAAAGTTTTCCTAAATAATTTTGGGCTATTCTGTTTTTTTTTTTGTCCATTCGATGATGGATATTCCCCTCTTTGTCCTGCAGTTGTGTTATTAATCTTTTTTTCTGTATCCTTTTTCAGTTTGTATGCCAGCCATCTCCCTGGTTTATTGGCGTGTTCAAAATGTACCTGTTTCGTTGCTCTAAGCTTTTGAGCCATTTCCTCCTGGGCGAGCAAATTTATTTTATGTTTGATCAAATCTTTTTCCTCTCTAATTTTCATGTCTGGGGAATCTTGCATCTTACGCTCTAATTCTCCCAGTTTCTCTTGTAATTCCAATTGCTGTTTCCTTTTTGTCTTTGTTTCTCCTCACCCTATACGCTATTGTTAGACCTCTAATATAGGCCTTAGTTGTATCCCAAAGATTCTGCAAGGTTGTATCTTCATTTGAGTTTTCCTTCAAGAAGAAGTCCAGTTCTTTTTCCATCCATTGTATATACTTTTTCTCTTTTATCACCCTTTGATTCATGGTCCATCTTCCCCTTGTTTTTACTCTCCCTTTCCATTTTAATATCAGTGGGCTATGATCTGCCCATGAATTTGATGCTATTTCTATCTCCTCTATATTTTTGCTTAGTTCTGAATCCATCCAAATCATATTATATTCTGGACCATTAATCATGTGGGTTAGAATAAAAAGTATATTTTTTTTTATGTGGAATTCGTTCTCTCCAGATATCTTTTATATTCAACTCTTGCATCATGTTAAAAAAAGTAGTCGGTAGTATCCTCCTTCTCTTCTTATTCTCCCCCCCCCCCCGGTAAATAATCTTATTTTGAGTCTACGACCGCACTAAAATCTCCCAATAAACACACATTTTCACTCTCCAACTCTTAATTTTTTATGTAAATTATAATAAAATTCCCCTTGTTTGGTATTTGGTGCGTAGATAGCTGCCAATAAAATCTTTTTTTGACTTATTCTTATTTCAATTAATAAAATTCTTCCTCATCAGCAAAAATTTGTCTCGGTTGTAACCAATCTTTAATATAAACTACTCCTCTCTTTTTTTGTGATGCAAGAGCTGAATAAAATTTTCCTAGTTTGGGGGCTTCTAACAGGTTTCTTTGTTCTCTTTTAATGTGGACTTCTTGCAAACATGCAATGTCCGTTTTATATTTTTGAAATCTGGATAGAACCTGCCTCCTTTTGGCCTGAGAGTTTAAACCATTTATGTTAATCGAAATTAATTTGATTTCTTCTTCCATCTTATCTTCTATTGGTGGCCCTAGTTCCTTTCCTTAGTCTCGTTTCTCTTTGTGTCTTCGACCTTGCCCCTCTTCTTTCCTTTTTTTTGAAAAATAAAATTATTTTTATTTCTTATACACATATTGTAAATGTACATTCTCTTATCCATAATTGATCATACATATACATATTTTTTCTAAAGAAAGCATAAAAATAAGACATTTTAATTACATTTGGGGTTGCTCTTCTACCCTTTCTTTTCCCTCATTTTACAACAAACCTTCTTCTCCTTCTTCTTTCTTTCCCTTCCCTACCTCCTCTCCTCTCATACTTCCTTCCTTCCTCCTCTCCTTCCTCTTCCCTACTTCCCCTTCCTTTCCCCCACTCCTCCCCTCTTTTCCCCCTTTCTAGCCTTCTTTCCTGCTCTTTTCCCCTATCCTTTCTTCCTCTCCTTTCCCCTTTCTTCCATTCCTCTCTCTCTCTCTGTGTCCCTCTCCTCTTACCCTCTATTCCTCTCTTCTTTCTTTCTCCTTTGTTGTCCAATATTTCCCCTATTTGGTATCCGAGCATCCCCAATTTTCTATTAATATATACTTTCTTTCCAATTTCCTTTCAGTTTTACCTAGTCTATCACTTCTATCATCATAATTGTACATTTATATTATAACATTCTTTCTCCCCCCCATCCCCCTTTTCCATTTACTCTGGTGTCATCTGAGTTTCTATTTCTTTTTGTCTTCTCCCTCATTTATCTTTCTCTTATCTAATTTGTTTATCTATCATCTTTTATTCGTATTTCTTTTCTAACCATACATAGAATCTTCCCCATGTCTTGAAATACACCGATTCCTCTTTATCTTTTATTCTTAGAGTTAATCTATTCTTTTCTGAACAGTCTAAAATCTTTTTTATTACTTCACCTTCTGACAGGATTTTCTCTGTCTTCCAATTTTGCGTAAATACAATTATTGCTGCTGTTATTATGTGTATGATTAGATACATATCTTCTTTGCTATATCTCTCTGGCAAAATACCCAATTAAAAAATCACTGGTTTTAATTCTATACGTTTATGTAACATTTCCTCTAACCATGTCTGTATTCTAAACCAATAGTTTTTTGCTTCTATGCATGACCACCACATATGATAATACGATCCTGGCAAATGCGAGCATTTCCAACATTTAGCTGATTTATCCTTTTTGCTAGCCTTTCTGGTGGCATATGCCATCTATAAAACATTTTACATAAATTTTCTTTATATGCAGTTGCCATTGTCAATTTGTAATTCCTTTCCCATAATTGTTGCCATTTCTCTAATTCTATTGTATAACCAAAGTTTTTCGCCCATGTTATCATTGTCTCTTTTACTTCTTCATCTTCTAATCTAACTTGCAATAAGTAATTATACAATCTTTTAATCATTTTTTTCATCCTTTCCAGTCATTAACTGATCCAACTCTGATTCCCCCAAATTAAAACCATATTGTTTCAAGTTTTTATCATATCTTGATTGTATTTGCAGTCATGTGTACCAATCAGTCTCAATCCCTTGTTTTTCTAAACCTTGTTTCTGTTTTAGTTCTCCCTTCTCTGTTAAAATGTCCTTTTATCTTACAATATTGTCCATGTTAATCATATTTGGATGTGTCAAAGCTTCTATTGTTGAAAGCCACATTGGTATTGCCATATAATGTTTTTCGTTCACTCTCTCCCATACTGTTAACAAACCGTTCCTTACACAATGTCTCTGGAAGTATCCATGTATCCTATTTTTCCCGTACCATAAGAAAGCATGCCAACCTAATTGTAAATCATGTCCCTCCAATGTCAATAGTCTTGTATTTCTCAATAAAATCCATTCTTTGACCCAAGTTAACATTGCTGCTTGATGATAAAGTTCCCAATTTGGTAGACCAAATCCTCCTCTAGTTCTAGAATCGTGAAGCAATTTAAGATTAATTCTTGCTTTTTTTCTTTGCCATATTTATTTATTTATTTATTTTATTTCATTTGATTTGTATACCGCCCTTCTCCAGCAGGACTCAGGGCGGTGAACAGCTGAGATAAAACAGAGCATACAAAATTTTAAAAACAATTTAAAAGGTAATTAATATATATTTCCACATCATCTTATTCAAGCTCTCAAAAGTATTTTTTTCTCCAACTTTATTGGAATTGTTTGAAAAAAAAAAACAGAATTCTTGGTAATATATTCATTTTAATTAACACTATACTTCCCATTAATGATAATTGCAGGTTTTTCCATTTTTCCAAATCTGTTTCAATTTGATTTCTCAGTTTATAATAATTATCTTCCTTCACTGTAATACATCTTGAGGTTAATTGAATGCCCAAGTATTTCACTTTTTTCACTATTTGAATATCTTAACTTCTCCATTAGTTGCTTCTTTTGCTTTTCTCTCATATTTTTAACTATAATTTTTGTCTTATCTTTATTAATTTTCAATCCTGCTACTTCTCCATATTCCTCTATTTGCTCAATTAATTTTGGGCCCGTTTCTATTGGTTCTTCCATAATAAATACCAAATCATCCACAAATGCTTGTAACTTATATTCGTCTCTTTTAATTTTCATTCCTTTTATTTCTTTATCTTGTCTTATTTTTCTTTTTAAGATTTCTAGGGTCAAAATAAATAATAATGGAGATAGCGGACATCCTTGTCTAGTTCCTTTTCTAATGTCCACTTTCTCTGTCATTTCGCCATTTATTGTTACCTTTGCCAATTGATTTTTATATATAGTCTTAACCATGTTAATAAATCTATCCCCAAAGTCCATCTTTTGTAATTGTATAGTCATAAATTGCCAATTCACATTATCAAATGCTTTCTGCACATCTAAAAATAACAATGCCATTTGTTTCTCTGAATGTGCTTCATAGTATTCCAATGTATCCAATATAACTCGTATGTTGTCTCTAATCTGTCTTTTAGGCAAAAAGCCATTCAGATCTGAATGAATGAATTCATTTAACAACCTCTTCAATCTTTCCGCCATAATTGATGCAAATATTTTATAATCTGCATTTAATAGTGAAATTGGTCTATAATTCTTTATTTGTTGTAAATCTGTTTCTTCTTTTGGTATAAGAGTTATATATGCCTCCATCCATGAGTTCGGAACCTTAGCTTCTATTAATAAATCATTAAATACTTATAACATTGTATTGCTTAATACATCTTGCAATTTTTTATATCGTTCTGCTGGTAGTCTATCTGGTCCTGGGGTTTTTCCATTCTTCTGCTTTTTAATTCCCTCCATCAATTCCATCATTGATATTGTTTCATCTAATGCTTTTTTAAATTTTTCTGATATTTTAGGAACCATTGCTTTTTCCAAATATTATTCTATTTTCCCTTCTGATATAATAATAATAATAATAATAATAATAATAATAATAACAACAACAACAACAACAACAACAACAACAACAACAACAACAATTTTATTTCTATACCACCCTTCTCCCGAAGGACTCAGGGTGGAGTACAGCCTATTTAAAAACAGAATAAACATCAATTTAAAATAATTTAAAAATATTAAATAAATTTGGCTTAATTTAAAACCCCAAAAATTTAAAACATCCAATTTAAAATTATGTTGCTAACCCAGCCTGGCGGAACAACAGGGTCTTGAGTGCGCAGCGAAATACCCAGAGGTCAGAAATCTTATGAATTTCCGGGGACAGTTCATTCCACAGGGCTGGGTCTCCCACAGAGAAGGTCCTCCCCCTGGGTGTTGCCAGCCGACGTGACTTGGCCGATGGCACCCTGAGGAGACCCTCTCTGTGGGAGCGGACTGGCCGGTGGGAGGCTATTGGTGGCAGAAGACGGTCTCGAAGGTACCCGGGTCCTGTGCCATGGAGCACTTTAAAGGTGGTGACCAACACCTTGAATCGCACTCGGAAGACCACTGGGAGCCAGTGCAGCTTGTGCAGGAGGGGTGTCACGTGGGTGCAACGGGTTGCACCCATAACCACCCGCGCGGTCGCATTCTGGACCAGTTGGAGCCTCCGAGTGCTCTTCAAGGGGAGCCCCATGTAGAGAGCATTACAATAGTCCAACCGGGAGGTAACAAGGGCGTGAGTGACTGTGCGCAGGGCGTCCTGGTCCAGAAAGGGCTGCAACTGGCGAATCAGGCGAACCTGATAAAAGGCCCCCCTGGCCACAGCCGTCTGCTCTTGTTGATATAATTTCTTATAATAGTCATCAATTATTTTTTATTTTCTTCATTCTGATAACATATCTTTCCATCTTGATCTAATAATTGATCAGTTTCCTTTCTCTTTCCTTCTTCATTTTATATGCCAGCCATCCTCCTGGTTTATTTGCATATTCAAAGAAATTTTGCTTTGTTGATTTTATTTTCTTTGCCAGCTCTTCACTCTCTATTAAATTCAATTTATGTTTTTTCAAGTCCATTAGGTTTTTAATTTTTTTGTCTTGTGGATTTTTTTGCAAATCTTTTTCTAATTTCTTATATTCCTCCTCCAACTTCTTTTGAGTTTGTCTATTCTGTTTATTTCTTTTTCCTGTATAAGTCATTACCAATCCCCTTATATATGCTTTACTGGTGTCCCATACGTTTTGCAATGATGTACCTTCTTTTCTATTCTCTTTAAAGAAAAAAGTCAATTCTTTTTCCATATATTGTATAAAGTCTTTCTCATTTAATAAACTTGGATTTAATGTCCATCTCATTCTTTTTCTCTGTCCTTTCCATGTCATCTTTATTGGGTTGTGGTCTGCCCATATATTTGCTTCTATATCAATCTTATATATCTTGGATATTAAATCTGTTGACATCCACATCATATCTATTCTTGACCACAACATACGCCTATTTGAATAGAAAGTATATTGCTTCTCCTTTAAGTTTCTTTTTCTCCACACATCTTGTAAACTTAGTTCATCTATCTTTGTATAAAATGCTTTGGGAAGTGTCTTCCTTGGTTTTTTATTCACTTTTGTAGATTTATAGTCTAATTCATTATCAACAATCGCATTGAAGTCTCCTACTATACATATATCTTCATCTTCATATTCTAATATTTTACTGTGTAGTTTTGCATAAAATTCTTCTTGATTTTCAATTGGAGCATATATACCCACAAGTAATATTTTTTTATGATTCATTACAATTTCTACCATTAATACCCTTCCTTCCTCATCCTCAAATATTTGTTTGGATTGAATTGTCTGTTTAATATAAAATACTACTCCTTTCTTGCTTTGACAAGCCAATGCTGTATACAATGTCCCCAATTTTATTTGCTCCAAAAGTTTTTTGTGTTGCTTTCTAATATGAACTTCTTGTAAGCATATAATTTCTACTTTTAACTTCTCTAGCTTATTAAATGTTCTTCTTTTTATTGCTGAATTTAATCCATTTATATTCAGAGATATTATTTTAATTTCTTCTTCCATTTCTTATTTATTTACTTGTTTTGTCGATCTAGTCATTCTTATCTCTCTTTGTTCTTTAACTTCTTTTGCTCTTGCTCCTTCTCTATTGTTCTTTAGTTGTCTCTTTTGGTTGTTCTTCTTTTTCTCCCTGTCGCCCATCCCCTCTTTCATCTCTCAATCTTTCTTCCTCTTGACAACCTATATGTTGTTCATAAAATAGCTCTGCTTTTTCTTTTGTATCCAATCTGTATCTTTGTTCTTGCCAATTCACCAATATTCCTTCTGGTATCAACCATCTGAAATTTATTCCTCTTTTAATCAAACTTTTTGTGAGAAATTGATACGCTTTTCTCAGATCTCTCACTCTTCTTGGAATTTGTTTCAGTGACACTACTTCTCTCCCTTTGTGCTTTATCGTCGCATTTCTCATTAACTGCAATATCTCTGGTCTCAATGTTTTCTTAGTGAATCTGACATGAATTTATCTAGGCAGGTTATTTCTCATTGCATATCTTGTGTGCACTCTGTATATCTTGTCAATCCCATTTAGTATCCTTTCTTTACTTTCTTCCATTACTTCTGCTAATATATCTGCGATTTTCTCTGCTAATTTTTTTCCCTTTTCTTCTTCAATATTTTGGAATCTTAAATAATAATCAGCTTTATCCATTTTCAATGATATAATTGTTTTTTTCCTGATTTTTATCAGTAATTGTAAGTCTATAGTCCATCTCTTCAACTTTTTTCTCCATTGCTTCTGCTTTTTCTTCCACTTGCTGCAATATTTGTTCATTTTTCCCTATCATCCCTTTAACTTCTTTCAGTTCTCCTTCTTTTTTTTCCATTCTCCCATCTACCTTGTCTAGTCTTGTCTTGAGATCCTCATATATAGTCTGTAGCATATTTTTTTAATTCCATGTTGATTTTCTCTTGCTGTGGTGTAGTTTCTGTTGTCGTTTGCCCCGTAGAGTCAGACGCTGTTGATATTGATGGTGATGATAAATGTTGTGTTGTCTTCTTCATCTTGTTTCTTCAGTTCACACAACCCAATTTATAATCCAAAATAATCCAGTTCTTAAATTCAAGCTGCCCCTTTATTTATATTCCAAATTCGAATTTCGAATCTGCTCCCAAATCAAACTCTTCAGGTTCTTGATACCCTAATTCACATATGTTTAATCCATATAAAAAAGGAAGAAAGGCTATATCAGAAAAATAAAACAAAAAAACATTGCAATCATTGTTTCTTTAACTTGTTCTTCTTCCAATTTTACCTCTAATAAATAACCATACAATTTTTTAATCACATAGTCATCAGAACCTGTTAAAATTTTATCTAGATTAGTCAAATTACTGTAAAAACCCTCTGTCTTAGAATCTTTATCATATCTAGAATGTATTTGCATATATGAAAACCAATCCATCTTTATCTCTTGTTCTTCTAATTCTTGCTTCGATTTAAGTTCACCCTTTTCATTCAATAATTCACTATATCTAACAATTCGTTCCTTTCTAAATGTTATTGAGTATGAGAATGCTTCAATGGTAGATAACCAGACTGGAATTTTTAAATAATTATGTCTTTTAATCTTCTCCCAATTTAATAACAAAGATTCTCGTATAACATGTCTTCTAAAATACCTCTGTGTTTTTGTACTTTTGTACCATAAGAAAGCATGCCAGCCCAACAGCAAGTCATGTCTTTCTAGAGTTAACAATCTAATATTTCTTAACATTATCCATTCTTTAATCCACATCAAATTAGTTGCTTGATAATACAGTTCCCAATCCGGCAAGCCAAAACCTCCTCTTGATCTAACATCTTGCAACAATTTTAATTTTATCCTTGCCTTTTTACCCTGCCAAATATATTTTAACACAATTTTATTCAAGTCTTCAAAATAGTCTTTTCCCAACCTAATTGAAATTGTCTGGAACAAATATAGAATTCTAGGCAATATATTCATCTTAATAGTTGATATCCTCCCTACCAATGATAATTGCAAATTCTCCAATTTAGCCAAATCTGTCACTATCTGTTGTTTAAGTTTATTGTAATTATCTCCTTAAGTGTACTGCATCTTGCTGATAAATATATCCCTAAATACTTAACCTTGTTTGTGACCTGCATCTTTGATACTTTTGCCAATTCTTCTTTCCGTTTCTTTAACATATTTTTTGTCAAAATCTTCGTTTTATCTTTATTTATTTTCAAACCAGCAACCTTTCCAAAGTCTCCTATTTTTTCTATTAATTTATTTATTGATTCAAATGGATCTTCCAAAATAAACACCAGGTCATCAGCAAATGCTTGCAGTTTATATTCTTGATTTTGAATTTTCATTCCTTTTATTTATTTTTCTTCTCTAATGTTTCTATTTAATACTTCTAGTGTTAACATAAACAACAGTGGTGACAGTGGACAACCTTGTCTCGTTCCTTTTTGTATTTCAATAGATTCAGTCAATTCTCCATTTATCATTACTTTTGCTGTTTGTTTATGATATATCGCTTCTATGGCTTGAATAAATTTCCTCCCAAAGCCCATCTGTTGCAGCTGTAATAACATAAATCTCCAGTTCACGTTGTCAAAGGCTTTCTGTGCATCTAAAAACATCAGAGCCATTTGCTTTTCAGGATGTGCCTCATAGTACTCCAAAGTGTCCAGAATTATCCTCAAATTATCTCTGATCTGCCTTTTTGGCAGAAATCCATTTTGATCCGGATGTATAAAATTATTTAAATACCTTTAAGTCTTTCTGCCAATATTGTAGCGAAGATTTTATAATCTGAGTTTAGCAGGGATATAGGCCAATAGTTCTTGACTTGTTGTGAGTCGGCATCTTCCTTTGGGACAAGTGTAATATATGCTTCCAATCATGAATTGGGTATTTCCATCTTTGACATTACTTCATTCATAACTTCTAACAGTGGGAGACTCAGTGAATCCTGTAAAGTCTTATAATATTCCACTGGCAAACCGTCTGGGCCTGGCGTCTTTCCAATCCTTTGTTTTTTAAGTGCTTCCGTCAGTTCCATCATCATTATGTTTCCATCTAACATCATCTCGGTGTCTTTAGGAATCGGAGGTAAATTTGCCTCGAGTAGATATTGTTTAACACTTTCCTCCTCTATGTTTTCTTTTTCGTATAATTTTTTATAGTAATCTTGTACAATATTTTTCTTCTCTTCATTCCCAAATCTAATTTGTCCTTGATCATCTACTAATTGCATTATTTTCCTTGATTCTTTCTCTTTTTTCAATTTATATGCTAGCCATCTACCTGGTTTATTGGCTTCCTCAAAGTAGTTTTGTTTAGCATTTCTAATTTTTTGTGCTAGATCTTCTTTTTCCAATAGTCCCATTTTATGTTTAGTTATGTCCATTTTCAGTTTAATATCCTTTTTTTGTGGAAACTTCTGTAGTTCTTTTTCAAGTTCCTTATAATCATCCTCTAATGTTTTATAACTTTGCCTCTTCTTAATATTTCTTTTCCTTGTATAGTCAATTATCAGGCCTCTGGCATAAGCTTTCATAGTGTCCCACAAATTTTGCATTGATGTATCCTCTTTTCTGTTTTCTTTAAAGAAAAAGTCTAGTTCTTTCTCCATTTTCTGTACAAAGTCCTTTTCTTTTAATACTGTAGTGTTTAAAGTCCATCTAAACCTTCTCCTTTGCCCTTTCCATCTCACTATCATTGGATTATGGTCTGCCCAGGTATTGGCTTCTATATCAATTTCTTCTATATTAGAGGTCAATTCTATTGTCATCAATATCATATCTATTCTAGACCATGATAAGTGTCTGTTAGAATAAAAAGTATATTGTCTCTTTTTTGCATTTCTTTCCCTCCATGCATCTTTTAAATTCATTTCCTCTTTCATCTTAAAGAAGGATTTCGGCAGAGTTTTCCTACTTTGTTTTGTTACCTTCTGTGTATTATAGTCAGGGCCGGATTTTCCTATAGGCTAACTAGGCTTCAGCCTAGGGCCTCAAGATCAAGAGGGGCCTACACAGTGGTGGGATTCTGGGGGTTCTAGGGGGTTCGGCCAAGCCCTTTGTTAAATTGCTGGCTCACCCGCCCCTCGCCTCCCACCCGCACGGCGCCAGCCTACCGTAGCCAGGGGTGGGCAATTGTGGCTCTTTTACAACCTGTGGACTTCAACTTCCAGAATTCCTGAGACAGCTTGGCTGTCTCAGGAATTCTGGGAGTTGAAGGCCACAGGTTGTAAAAGAGCCACAATTGCCCACCCCTTCCCTAGCCTGAGTTCCGCTGCCTGGGATCCACGTGGGCTGCCACATGGTTCCCCACCGGCTCCGGACGCAAGAGAGCAGGATGGAGAAAGCAGCTTCACGCCTTCACTCACGCTCTCTGCTCTGTTGGATCCCCGGCCATTCGCTTACCCCGCCCACTCCCAATCTATTGCTGCCTCCGATGGCTAGAGGAAAAAAAAACTTCAAATTCTTGCCGTGGGGCTTCAGAGGGCCGCCCTATAGCCAGTGGTGCAGCTGAACCCTTTGTTAAATTGCTGGTTTGCCCCGCCCCTCCGCACCACTATTTATTGCCAATAAATAGTGGTGGGCGAGGGGCAGGGGAGCCAGCAATTTAACAAAGGGTTCGGTGTTTTTTTTGTAATTTTATTGGCCCACGGAGCTTCAGCATAGGCTAATTAGCCCTTGCTTAGATCGGCTCCTGACCCCCAGCTGATTTGTCTCAGCTGTTTTGCTCAGGGCTCTTCTTCCTTGCAAAGAGTGCTGATTTTTTCCCCCTACCTATGCTGAGAAACAAAAGTGAAACTGCTTTGCTGTTGCTGCAAGGTTGGAAAATTAGGCAGGCAGAATTCTTTTCTTTTTCCTCACCAAAAAAGGTAGGTGCAAACAACGGAAAATTTAGGGAAAAAGAGGAGAGTTCAGGATTTTAAAACACAAAAGAAAAAAAGCTCTATTTAACTAGGGAATGGTAATAATTGAGATATTATTAATTGTATATTTCTGAAAGCAGAAATGGTTAAGTTGTGGTTTGGAGGAATATATGGGGGAAATTATTTGGTTTATTATTATTGGTAGATATAATTAATTGATTTGTAAGAAATTGGATTGCATGGAAATAATTGGAATATTCATGTTCATATTGATTAATATACAAAAAAGGTAGTTATATAACTAATTGATTTATATTAAAATGTTGAATTTATATTAAACAACTAATATTACATAATTAACCAATGTGAGGATGGATATAAAAATAGATGACAATGGGAAGGGGTATAATATAGAATAGAAGGGAAAAATTGAATTTGATTAAGATTAGAGATGAGGATGAAGGGTAATATTGGTTTTTTACAAAAATAGATGAGGAATAAATATGGCAAAAAAGAAATATAGAAATTGTAAATTTAATTGAAATGACTAAATACTGTTTAAATTTGTGAACCGGCCAAATACTCTGTTCAGAGAAAATACATTGTATGTTTTTATGTGTGTTTCTAATTATTGCTATTTATTCATATTTGTTCTCTTTTATTCTTTAAAGTTTAACAATTCATTCTTTATCTTAATATCTTTATATTTGTTTGGGGTTGGCTTTCTTCCCTTTCATCTTTTTTATTGTACAGCAATCTTTCTCCTCAAACCTACTACCTCTCTCTTTTCTTTCCTTCTTACTTTCTCTTCCTCCCCCTCTTCTTCTCCTCCTCCCTACTTCCTCTTCCTTTCTCCTTCTCCTCCTCTCTTCCTCCCTCTCTTACCCTCCCTCCTACTATAATTTCCCTTCCCTTCCTTCATCCCTCTCTATTGCTGTATCCTTTTATGCATATGGACTACTCAGAGGGCTGAAAAAGTTATTTCTGACTGGTCCTCGCACTTTTGACCAGTCCTCGAACTTACGACTGTCCTCACATTTTACATTTTTGCCCTATCTTGTCACCATGGTGAAGAGAAGCAGTTGTGAAATGAGTGACATGGTTGTTAAGAAAGCTACAATGGGCATAAATGATGACCAGTCATAAGTGCGAAGACCGGTCAAAAGTGCGAGGACCTGTCAGAAATCACTTTTTTCAGCCCTCTGGGTAGTCCTTTTGTGCATATGGACTACTCAGAGGGCTGAAAAAGTTATTTTTGACTGGTCCTCGCACTTTTGACCAGTCCTCGAACTTACGACTGTCCTCACATTTTACGTTTTTGCCCTATCTTGTCACCATGGTGAAGAGAAGTAGTTGTGAAATGAGTGACATGGTTGTTAAGAAAGCTGCACGGGCATAAATGTGAGGATGGTCATAAGTGTGAGGACCAGTCAAAAGTGCGAGGCCCAGTCAGAAATGACTTTTTTCAGCCCTCTGAGTAGTCCCTATGCACATAGCCACGTCCACCCGGTCACATGACGAGCTACCCATGCCTACACAGTCACGTGACCAGCTAGCCACGCCTACCCAGTCACATGATTGCCAAGCCACACCCCCAACTAAGCCACGCCCACAGAACCTGTTGTTAAAAAAATTGAATCCCACCACTGGTGAAAGGGCCTCATAAGTGGAATAGCCTAGGGCCTCTTTTCATCTAAATCCGGCCCTGATTATAGTCTATTTTCCCGTCTACTGTGCCATTAAAATCTCCCATCATACAAATATTTTCATAGTCCAATTCAATTAATCTCATATGTAGTTTTCTATAAAAATCTTCTTGATTGTCATTTGGAGCATATATTGCTATTAAGAGTATTTTCTTATTATTATCTATCATGCACTTTGTCAGCGGAGGGGATTTGACCATCGGACCAACCGCCGTGAGAGGGCGGTTTTTGGACCTGACCCCTGGATGCTGTCTGTTTGCATTGGTTCATCGCTGCCATTTCACCACAAGAGGGGGCTGACCAGCTGACCTAACCACCGTGAGACGGTGGTAGGATCTATTGCCCCCCTTGGATTGTGGTCGTCTTGGTTCCAGACTTTGTCCTCTGTTGTGAGGGGACAGTGGACTTGGTCCTGTAAATATGTTTTTGAGATCCCCCATTTCTTTGTCTTCCTACTTTAGATAACCAGGTCCTAAGCCATGGAGCGCTTTAAAGGTGGTAACCAAAACCTTGAAGCGCACCCGGAAGACCACCGGGAGCCAGTGCAGCTCACGCAGGAGAGGTGTCACATGGGAGCGCCATGATGCTCCCATTACCACCCGCGCGGCCGCACTCTGCGCCAGTTGGAGCCTCCGGGTGCTCCTCAAGGGGAGCCCCATGTAGAGAGCATTACAATAGTCCAGGCGGGAGGTGACGAGGGCATGAGTGACCGTGCGTAACGAGTCCCGATCCAGAAAGGGACGCAACTGGCGAATCAGGCGAACCTGATAAAAAATCCTCCCGGTCACGGCCGTCAAGTGCTCTTCTAAAGACAGCCATGAATCCAGGAGGACGCCCAAGTTGCGAGCCCTCTCCGTGGGGGCCAGTGATTCGCCCCAATAGTCAGAGATGGCGTCAACTGACTATATCGGGACGTCGGAAACCACAGCCACTCGGTCTTGGATGGGTTGAGCCTGAGCCTGTTCCTCCCCATCCAGATCCGTACGGCCTCCAGGCACCGGGACATCACTTCAAGGGCATCGTTCACAAGGAGTGGACTGAGGCTGGAGTTAGTGCATCAAGAGCCACCACACACAGACGGATCCTGGACATGGGCTTCAAATGTCGTATTCCTCTTGTCAAGCCGCTCCTGAACAACAAACAACATCAGAAGCATCTTACCTGGGCTAAAGAAAAAAAGAACTGGTCTGTTGCTCAGTGGTCCAAAGTCCTCTTTTCTGATGAGAGCAACTTTTGCATCTCATTTGGAAACCAAGGACCCAGAGTCTGGAGGAAGAATGGAGAGGCACATATTGCAAGATGCTTGAAGTCCAGTGTGAAGTTTCCACAGTCTGTGTTGATTTGGGGAGCCATGTCATCTGCTGGTGTTGATCCACTGTGCTTCATTAAGTCCAGGGTCAATGCAGCCGTCTACCAGGAGATTTTGGAGCACTTCATGCTTCCTTCTGCAGACAAGCTTTATGGGGATGCTGACTTCATTTTCCAGCAGGACTTGGCACCTGCCCACACTGCCAAAAGTACCAAAACCTGGTTCAATGACCATGGGATTACTGTGCTTGATTGGCCAGCAAACTCACCTGACCTGAACCCCATAGAGAATCTATGGGGCATTGCCAAGAGAAAGTTGAGAGACATGAGACCGAACAATGCAGAAGAGCTGAAGGCCGCTATTGAAGCATCCTGGGCTTCCATAACACCTCAGCAGTGCCACAGGCTGATAGCATCCATGCCACGCCACATTGAGGCAGTAATTGAGGCAAAAGGGGCCCAAACCAAGTACTAAGTACATATGCATGCTTATACTTTTCAAAGGTCCGATATTGTTCTATGTACAATCCTTGTTTTATTGATTTCATGTAATATTCTAATTTTCTGAGATTGTGAATTTGGGGTTTTCATGAGCTGTAAGCCATAATCATCAAAAGTATGACAAATCAAGGCTTGAACTATCTCGCTTTGCATGAAATGAGTCTATCTCATATATTAGTTTCACCTTTTAAGTTGCATTACTGAAATAAATGAACTCTTGCACGATATTCTGTCAGGTTAAATGTCTAACTCATTCATGTCACAACCCCTCATATTCCTGCAAGGGTTAACACAACCACACATCCCATCACCCCACCTTCCCTCTGACTCCTCCCCCTGGGTATAAGAGGTCTCACCATGAGGCCATCCAGCAGTTCCAGATGTGTACCTGCAAGAGAAGGATAAAAGGTCAGTTGCTGCTAGATGGATGGGCCTAGGAATAATCCAGGCCTCCAATAAAGAATTCTTAAAGAATATTACTCTGTCTGGAGTGTTATTGGGCTAGATCCATCAAATCCTAACAAATATGGTAGCAGAGGATGGTTGCCCATTAAAACACAAGAAATGACTGAGCCAGCTGAACAATCTACAAAGAAAAACAGAGTGAACACCAGGGCCTTCACCAGACAAATGGCTGCACAACTGTCCCCCTCTGGAGCCACTCCGAAGACCACTTCAGCTGGGAAAGAGCAGATGGACGATCCATGCACCCCATCCAGGGCTGAGCCACGCAGGGAAGATGAAGGGAATGGTTCCAGAACCACCCCACTCAGAAACAATGACCTCAAGGCAGCTGTATTGAGGATCATGGAGCTACCCGCCACAGACAAAGACCTCGTCGCAAACCTCCAGAGACTGCTGAGGAACCATGGAGCAGCGAGCGAGGAGAAAGAACCGACCTGCAAGGGCACAGATCCGGTAAGGGAAACACCACCCCAACTGGACGAGCTAGAGATGGCAGAATCCGTTTTTGCACCTTTTTCCTGGTGGCCATCTTGGAATGGCCAGCAACCAATGGGAAGCCTGGATTCAAATCCGTTGGTGCGAACCTGCCCAAGCCCTAAAACAAACGAAGACCCATCCCAAAACAATGATAAAAATAAAAACCAAAAATCCAGGAGCTCACCTACTAAACTTGAGATCGAGAAAGCAATGGAGACCCTCGAAGTAGCCTTCGGCTCCGCTTTCAAACCTCCCACGGAAAGCATGAACCGCGAGGAAGCCCCTGGGACCTGAAGGGACCTCGGAGCGACAACCGGCAGCGAAACACCGACCCTGCCACTCCCCAGGAAGGTGACTCACTTCCGCGATGAACAAAGAACATCGACCACCTACGGACTGACCCCACAGCAAGACTCGAACTCACCACCCCTCCAACTATCAGCGCGAGACCTGAGGGAAGAAAACCAAGCCAGCTACTTATCTGCTCTATGACCTCCTCCGGGCTTCTCTGCTCACCCCAGTACTGGCATCCGTGGATCGGGACCCATCGCCACTGCCGCCGAGCCGCCCGGCTTCGGAAGTCCTTGACCAACGACTGCGATGCCCCCACACCTTCCATCGATGTTCGCAGGGGATCCAGCCGCCCAACAACAGGTTCCGACGCCCAGCGTGGAGTCCAGATACACCAGGGGTGAGTCCAACCTCCCTCTGGCAGGCCTAGGCCTAGGAGCCGCGGCCACGAGCTCCTCACCCGACGACTTCCAGCGTGAAATGAGCTTCCCGCATGCCCAGTCTTCACCTGCAGGGAGAAAGGAAAAAAAAGTGTCTAGCAGTTTTTTTAACCTAAGCTCAAGCATCCCATTGCCTTATTGTGAATTCACTCACATCCAGGACCATGGACAGCTGCCTCCAGTAAGTAATTACCCAAATAACTCTAGAACATTACCTGCTGACTTTCCTAAACTACAGGTAGATGGGAGAAACCTTTTAGAATGGCGTCAGCAACTGCAAATAACATTTATGAAAGAAAACATGCTTTTTCTAATTTCAAACCCACCCCAGAAACCTTGGACATTTGAAATTGACTGTATTCATCACAGAGCTTTTTGTATATTGTTAACCAGCATCTCACCCACTATGTACCCAAGCATAGGTGATCACATGACGGTACACGAGGTCATGCAAAAACTTTATAGCCTATTTTACAGTAGAAGTAGAGCCACCACTACAAAGATATCCAGGGATTTTCACTCTGCCAGGCTCAGGCCAGGGATCCCCATGAGCGAGCACCTGTTGAAGCTAAATGCTACCAGGGCTGAATTAATGCAGAGAAGGGAAGCAATCACTGAGGAGAGTATGATGAGCATAGTCATAAACTCATTAGACAATAGCTGGGACAACTTTGTGACACAACTGAACAGTCTCAGTCTAGAACACTTATCCTTAGACATACTCACCAACTGCCTAATTGCAGAGGATAACCTAAGGAGAGACCGCCATCTATCCAGGAGAGATCCTAGGCCCACCAAGAGGGTTGAATTCCAGGATAGGGCAAAAGGTACTCCAGAATGCTTTTCTTGCGGTTCCAAGAGCCATTTAAAAAGGGATTGCCCCAGAAACAATAGGGACAGGGGATACAATGATAGCAGAGGGAGACAATCACCAGACCGCAGGCCTTTTAGGGAACGAGGGCGCGGGTGGTCTCCCAACCCCAGGCGAAACAGTGAGCATAGGGACAGTTCCAGGGACAGTAACCCCAGGTCCATGTACGGGTTCAGACATGAGAAGCCAGACTCCAAACAGAAAATAAGCAAGAACATGTGGCTCTTAGACTCAGGAGCCACTAACCACACCACACATAACCCAAATTTATTCATTTCCCTCATAGAGACAGATTTTGAGATCAGAGTGGCCAACCAGAGCATTGCCAAGGTAATAGGAAAGGGAAGTGTACATATTCCAGGAATAGGGAAAATAGAGGGGGTGCTATATGTGCCAGAAATACCCTATAATGTGCTAGCTACCACTAAACTCACAACAGATACAAACACTGAAATAATGTTCAAAGAAGGCAGAGTATACTTATCCAATCAAGGGAGAAAGGTTGGGAAGGTAACCATACACGATGGTCTACCTTATTTTACACCTAACGAGAATAACGAAGGGAGTGTAAACACAAACACTGCCAATGAAGAAAAGGGAAACAGAGAAACAGGAGGGATACACCAGAGGGAAACCAATAGCATGTCACCAGGTAAAAACACGATATCTATGGGAAAGCCCATCCACGATAATTGTGCACACCTTCTCCACAGAAGACTAGGGCATATCAGTTTCCCAGTTGTTAAGAAAATGTTGGACTGTACCGAGGGTTTAAAAGTAAAAGATTGTGAGAATTATTTAGAGTGTTCCATGTGTAAATGCTCAAAGATTAAGGTCAAAGCGAGGCCTAAGAAATCAGAGCGGACTACTGACACTACGTTTCAACTAGTACACATGGACCTAGTGGGACCATTGAAGCCATCCATTAGACATAGAAAAAGATTTTTCTAACCATAGTGGACAATTATAGTAGATACGGTTATGTATACTCACTCAGACATAAAAATGAAACATTCCAAAAATTAAAAGAGTTCTATAAAAGAGTGGAACTACAACATGGCACCAAAATTAGACAGGTAATGACTGACCGAGGTACAGAATTCATGGCCAGAGACTTTACAAAATGGTTAAGGGAAAGGGGCATATTACACTTCACCTCTTCACCTTTTTCCCCCTTTCAAAATGGAGTCATAGAATGTAAAAATGGTATGCTCCAAACAATGGTAAGATGTGTCCTAGAAGATGCAGGGATGAGCCAATCATTCTGGTCAGAGGCATTGCATTACTCCAACTACACACTGAACAGATTGTGGTCAAGTTCAATTAATAAAACCCCATATGAGATAATGTATAAGAGAAAACCTAACCTAGCCCACCTGCATATATTTGGTGTCCCAGCGGATGTTCATATCCCCAGACAATTAAGGAAGAAAGGAGAAAAGATATCCAAAAGACTAAGATTCATGGGGTATGAACCAGGAACAAAGGGTTACAGGTTCGTGGATTGGAACAACAAGTTCATTGTGTCCAGATCTGCGGACTTTCATGAACACTCAAATTGGTCAAGGCTTCATTCCAACAGCATTTTCCTTGGCGGGGACGCGCACTCGCATAAACAAAGGGATGAGGAACCAATCACTGAAAAGGCAGAAGAAACCATAACACACAGACCCAAACACCACGAACTAAAGGCCAAGGAATGGAAGGAAGGGCACCCCACTCTGAACTTAAATAGCCTCACTAACAAAGAAGCTGAGCACCTGCATGAAACAAACACACCTCCTGACAGACCAGTCAGGGCAAATAGAAACAAAATACCAAAGAGACTTGAGGATTACATCATGTCTATACACACAGGCAATATCACGCCCAGTTCCTATGAAGAGATACTCGACCTTCCCCAGGAAGAGAGAGAAAAGTGGAAACAAGCCGTGGAAAGGGAAATGGAGAGCCTTAGGGACCTTCGAGTATACTCACCAGCTCAAGCACCAGAGAACAAAAAACCAATAGGGACCAAGTGGGTGTTCAAGGTCAAAACACTAGAAAACAATAAAGTATTGTACAAAGCGAGGCTAGTCGCACAAAGCTTTGCCCAGAAGTACCCAGAGGACTACACTGACACCTACTCGCCCACGGTCAGGGCTGAGAGTGTCAAGAGCGCCATCAAAAGGTTACTCAGGTACCTAAAATACAGTATTGATGCCCAATTATGCCTTGAACCAGACCTGTCCATGAAACCAAAATTAACTTGTCATGCAGATGCTGACTGGGCGGGAGATATCAAAAGTAGGAAAAGCACTTCCGGGTACGTACTTTTCCTCAACAATAGCCCCATATGTTGGTACTCGGGGAAACAAAAACTAGTAGCCACATCTACCACCGAGGCAGAATTCGTTTGTTTATCCAAAGCCGCAAATAACCTAATATGGTTTGATGACTTACTCAGTGATATTTGGACCGAACCATCATACCCAATAATTATCCATGAAGATAATAAAGCAGCCATAGAAATATCAAAGGCTGATGCCGTGGGACAGAGATCAAGACACATTGACATTAAGTGTAAACATGTCAGGCAATTCTCGGAGATTGGTTTTATCAAGGCCATACACTGTGACACTGAGGAGCAAACTGCTGATATACTTACCAAACCTTTACCTCACAAACAACACACGTACCTCACGTCAAAAATATGTGTCTATATGTAAATCATGTAATCTTGTGCATGTAACGTGTGTATGTAAACATCATGTACCGGCCATCAGTTAGACATTTAGAGGGGGTTTTGTCAGGTTAAATGTCTAACTCATTCATGTCACAACTCCTCATAGTCCTGCAAGGGTTAACACAACCACACATCCCATCACCCCACCTTACCTCTGACTCCTCCCCCTGGGTATAAGAGGTCTCACCACGAGACCATCCAGCAGTTCCAGATGTGTACCTGCAAGAGAAGGATAAAAGGTCAGTTGCTGCTAGATGGATGGGCCTAGGAATAATCCAGGCCTCCAATAAAGAATTCTTAAAGAATATTACTCTGTCTGGAGTGTTATTGGGCTAGATCCATCAAATCCTAGCATATTCTAATTTTTCGAGTTTCACCTGTAAATCTCCCAATCCGGAAGGGCTACTCCTCCTCTGTCCTTGGTATCTTGTAAGGTTTTTAGTCTAATTCTAGGCTTTCTCCCTTGCCATATAAATTTTGAGATCAATCTGTTTAATAAATCAAAAAAGCTTTTTTCTATTCTTATCGGTATAACCTGGAAGAGGAACAGAATTTTGGGCAGGATATTCATTTTTATTGCCACCACTCTTCCCATCCATGAAATTTGTAGATTTTTCCAATTTTCAGATCTTTCCCAATTTGCAGTATTAATTTATCATAATTGTCCTTTTTGATTGAGGAACCTCTTGCTGTTAGCCAAATCCCTAGGTATTTTATTTTTTTGTTATCTGAATACTGTTTTTTGTTATCTGAATACTGTTTTCTAATTCTATCTCTTGTTTTTTTGTAAGGTTTTTAGTTAGCAATTTAGATTTACTTTTATTAATTTTTAGACCTGCCACTACGCCAAATTCTTCTATTTTTTTATCAATTTGGGGCCAGATTTTAGAGGTTCCTCAATTATGAAAACCATATCATCTGCAAAGGCTTGCAATTTATACTCTTCATTTTTTATCTTCAATCCTTTTACCTCTTGATCTTCCCTATTTTTTTTTTAAGAGTGGCTCCAATGATAGTATAAAGAGAAGTGGGGAAAGTGGGCATCCTTGTCTCACACCTTTTGTTATCTCAAATCTATCTGTCATATCTTGATTAATAATTACCCTTGCAGTTTGTTTTGAATATATATGTTTTCAATCATTTTTTCAAATTTTGACCCAAATTCCATTTTTTTAAATTTGTTGTATCATAAATCTCCAATTCAAATTATCGAAGGCTTTTTGGGCACCAAGGGAAACCAGTGAAACTTGTTTCTCTGGGTGTACTTCATAAAACTCTAATATATCAATTATGGTCCGTGTGTTGTTTTTAATTTGTCGACCTGGCAAGAAACCATTTTGATCCGAATGTATATGTTTGTCTAAGATTGTTTTTAACCTTTCCGCAATAATTGACATGTATATTTTGTAATCAGAATTTAATAAAGAGATAGGCCTGTAGTTTTGTACTAATTGCTGATCTGAACCTTCCTTGTACTGTATATGAATGTGATTAATGCTTCTGTCCATGTTTTGGGTATGTTTGTTTGCTGTAGTGCTTCATTAAATATTTCCAGCATTAATCCTCCTATCTGTTCTTGTATACTCCTATATAACTCAACTGGTATTCCATCTGGTCCTGGCATTTTATTGTTTTTTTGCCTTTTTATTGCAATTCCAAATTCTGTTTCAGAGATTGGTCGGTTTAATACTTCTTTCTGTTCCTCCATAAGTTTACCTACATTTGTTTCCTCTAGATACTTTTTAATTTCTGCTTCTATCATTTCTTCCTGTGTATATAATTTGGAGAAAAAAGTATGTATAATTCGTTTCTTATCTTCTCTTTTATATTGGATTTTCCCTTCCTCATCTTTCAAATATTGTATTGTTCTTTTATCCTTTTCCTTTTTTAACTTATAAGCTAACCATCTGCTCACCTTGTTTGCGTGCTCAAAATAGTTTTGTTTTGCCATCTTTATTTTCAATGCCACTTCTTCTTGGGTTATCAAATTTAGTTTATGTTTAATTATTCTCCTTTCCTCTTTTACTTTTTTATTTTGGGGGTCTTTCTGTAGGTCTTCTAATTTTTTAAGCTCTTCCTGTAGTTTATTTTGCTGAGACCTTTTCTCTTTTCTTTTCTTTGCCATATATGTGATTGTCACCCCAAAGGTTTTGAGTCAAAGTGTCTTCTTTTTTGTTTACACTTAGGAAAATCTTTAGCTCTTTTTCCAATAATTGTTTATATTCTTTCTCTTTACATATGTTTTGGTTTAACGTCCATCTTTTGTATTTTTTTTTGTCCTTTCCAATGGATAATTATCGGGTTATGGTCAGCCCATTCATTTATTCCTATGTTTATTTTTTCTAATTCTAATTGTAATTGTGCTGTCATCCAGGCCATATCAATCCTGGACCAAGATTGATGTGGATGAGAATAGTACGTATATTGCTTTTCTTCTTTATAAATTTCTCTCCATGTCTCTCTTAAACTTAATTCTGATACCATGTTGAAGAATTCTTTAGGTAATATTTCCTTCTTTTTTTATTTTTCTTATTACTGTAATAATCTTTTTTACTATCAGCTATGGCATTGTAATCTCCTATTATGCATACGTTTTCTATTTCTTGTTCTATTATTCTATTATGTAATTTTTTCTGTTGGTTTTTATTTGGGGCATATACCACTACTAATAAAATTTGTTTATGTTCTGTATCTAATTTTATCAACAAAATTCTATCCTCGTCTGCATAGACTAATTCTGAATTTATTCTTTCTTTTACATACACTGCAATTCCTTTTTTTTTTCTGTTGTGATAATGATACATGTAATCTTCCTAATTTCTTGTTTTCTAATAATTTTTGAAATCCTTTTTTATATGAACCTCTTGCAGGCAAATCACATCTATATCTAATTTTTTAAATTTTATAAATATTTGTGTTCTCTTTTTCTGTGCATTTAGACCATTAATGTTCACAGAGAATAAAGTTATTGTCTCTTCCATCACCTACTGTATTTGTTTCTTGGTGTTTCTTGTCTCCCTTTTTACTCTTCCTCTTGCTCCTTCTCTTTCTTCTCGTTCTTTTTCTTGAGTTTTCCTTAGCTCTCTCTCTCTTTCTATCTCCTCTTGTTGATCTTCCTCTTGACTTTTACTTTCTGATTCATCTTTACTTTCTTGTTCTTCTTCAAGGTAGTTTTTATAGAATTCTTGAGCTTTTTCTATCGAATCCACTTTAAATTTCCTATCCTGCCATGTGATGAGAATACCTTCGGGGATAATCCATCTGAACATTACTTTGTATTTTATAAGGTGTGACGTTAAGAATTGATACTGTTGCCTTTGCTCTCGGCTTCTACATGGAATTTGTTTTAGAATTATGATCTCTTTCCCTTTGTATGTTACAGTCTCTTCTCTTGATTTTTTTATAGATTTTATCTCATTGATTTTTTTATAAATCTTATATGCACTTTCCGTGCTAAACGGTGTCTTCTTATGTAATTATTATGTACTCGGTAAATTTCATCTATGGTATCTTTTATTTCTGACTTATCTCTCTGTGTTAACTCTGCTATTATTTTGACCCTTTTTTCCCCCAGGTCTTCCTCTTTCTCCTCCACGACATTCTGGAAACGCAGGAAATATGAGGCTTTTTCCATTTCCAAGAAAATGATTGAGTCCAACAATTCTTTGTTTGATTGTAATACCTTCTGCTCCGCCATTTCTAGCTTGAGGTCTAATTGGTCTACCTTGGTTTCTATTTTTTTAACTTTTTGCTCATTTTCTGCGATTATTTGCTGTATAATTTCCATCTTTTCCTTCATATTTTTTAAATCTTCCTTTACTTCTCCTATCTCATTTTTGATTTCTTGATGGTGTTTTCTAGCCTCTTCTTGATTATTTGCCATTCTTTCTTGTGACTTCATCAATGTCTCTTGGATCATTTGGAGCATATTTTGCATACTGTTTATTGTCGGCTCTGTTTTATCTTTTTCCTTCCCTAACATATTTTCAATTGACAGTTGAGTTGTAGGAGAAGCCATGGATGTTGGATTAGAAATAGGCTTTTTTCCAGTTTTTGTTACTGTTGTTGTGGTTGACATTGTTAGATTTCTTGTAAAGTTCTTCCACAATATCATAAAAGTATAGTATTCTATTTAATTTAGAACGTTCTTTTATATTTACTACTTTCTGATTTAATTGTTTAGTTTCTTACAAACTAATTTAAATATTATCACTCTTATTTACTTTGGACTACTAGTAATATTCAATATATATGTCTCGATTGAACTTATATATGTGTGTCTATGTATACCTCTCTCTATATATATGTACTTTGTTCTCAGATTGTAACTACAATTTTCTATATCAATATTCTATATTTACCTTTTACCACTAGTTCTTATATATCAATCCGTTTAATTTATTCACCACCACTCAAAACAAGTTTTACCATTCAATAACTCTTTAACAATCATCCCCCCTTTCCCCCCAAAAATTAATTAATTAATTAAGTATTATAATCTTTTTCAAATATTTTCACTGTAATTATTATAAAATATCAAGTAATCAAGATATATCTTCCCCGTTAATTCTTTCAACACCTATCCAAACAGTTCTTTAACATTATTTTTTTTTTTAGCAATATTTATTTATTTGATTTATTGTTTAAATTTGTATACTGCCCTTCTCCCGAAGGACTCAGGGCAGTGAACAGCCAAAATTAAAATACATACAATATAAAATTTAAAATAATTTAAAACAGAATTAAATCGAATTGGCTTCCCAAAAATTAAAACCCATTACCCTTAAAATAACCCATTAAAATTTTAAGCCAGCCCAGCTTGCTGAAATAGGAAGGTCTTCAAAGCTCGACGGAAGGTCCAGAGGTCCGGGATCAGTCATATTCCTGGGGGTAACCTCTCCTTTTCAAACGTTATCAGCAAACCAATTTTTTTCTCTCCCCTCAAGTTACAATTTCTATAAGTATATTAAATTCCAACCAGACTTTTCCTTTATTAAGTTCTTATTTGGTTTTCTTCTTTCCAATCCTTATTGCATCAGATTTTTTCTATCACCCAATTCAAGCTTAGTCACTTTCTATTCCAGCACACAGTCTCTACATCCTCCCAGTCTCTCTCTTTGTAGTTTGTTTTCTTCTATATCTTTTCTTCTTTCCCCCCCTTTTTCCAGTACACTCTACTTTCTTCTTAATATTTATAAATCCACAATTGTCCGTGCGTCTATCTATAAATCTCTTTCCAAATTACCTCCTCCTCAGTCCACCAGGTCCACCAAGTCTGCCAATTAAAGGAAGGAAACTCCTTTAATTTTTAGTTCCAAAGTTTATATATACCTTCACTGTTTCTTCCTTCTCGTGGTGTATTTACTCTTTTTTTTCTCTCCCCCGCAATAAATCCTTGACTCGAGTCCAAATATTTCAGTTTGTTACTTTGTATCTTCTTTGTTGATTAACTCCTTCTGCTACGTCTATTACACTGTTGTCTTCATTCGATCGTCTCCTGTTAAGCGCTCTCTTTCTCAATCGCCACTCTCTTTACCCTCTGCGACTCTCTCGCTCGTAACTGCTTATTGAAAACTGCTTATTGGAAAGTGAAACAGTATTTGCTGTGTGAGTAAGAAGGAGACAGGAAGGAGCCTGGCCGTGGCGTAGCTCAACTGTTCTGTAGTAAAGCTGCTTGCTGCTGTGAAAGCAAAACTGAAACTGAAACTCCTCTCCTCTGCTTGTGTTTTGCATTTGGAACAGATTTCTTTTCAGGTGGGGAGGGGGAGTAGAACTCCTTAGCATCAGAGCCAAAGGTGGGTTTCAGAAGGTTCTGACCAGTTCTGTAGAACCGGTAGTGGAAATTTTGAGCAGTTCGGAGAACCGATAGTAAAAATTCTGACTGGCCCCGCCCCATCTATTCTCTGCCTCCAAAGTCCCAGCTGATCGGGAGGAAATGGGGATCCTTCCCCTGGAGTGGGGTGGGAATGGAGATTTTACAGTATCCTTCCCCTGCCACGCCCACCAAGCCACGCCCACCAAGCCACACCCACAGAACCAGTAGTAAAAAATTTTGAAACCCACCACTGATCAGAGCGTGTTAATAATAATATAGGAAATACTAATGCTCTGATGGTCATTTCGAAAAATCCTTTCTTAGTGAGCACGTGGCAAATTTCAAGTTTGTAGGCTTTACAGTTCTGGAGATTTTGTGATGATGTGTGAGTGGTATTTTGCTTTTATATATATAGAATAATAAATTGGTAACCATTTAATTCCTTCAAAGCCATTTCAATGGTTTATGTTTTCTCTTTCTTCAAATCTGACGGTGAATGTAAAATCATCATTTGCTGTCCAGTTTTTGGATCAGTGGTGGCTACCCACTGCATCTTTTCCATTGTTCTGGTAATTAATTGGACAAATGAGAGCAAGCAAGGTGCCATCAGTAATCCTACTATTGCCAGAAGTAGCATTGTTAAAGCAATAGTGGTTTCATTAGTTATTATTTCAAGCACTGCCTGTAGCCTTATAATTCTATTTAGCATATAAATGGGAGTTCTATAACCATACATTTCATCTTCCATCCACTTCCTTCCCTCCTTCTCATTCCCAATCTCCTTCCGTCTTTCCGTCCTTCCGTCCTTCCGTCCTTCCGTCCTTCCGCCCTTCTGTCCTTCCTTCCTTCCTTCCTTCCTTCCTTCCTTCCTTCCTCCCTCCCTCCCTCCCTCTCCCTCCCTCCTTCCCTCCCTCCTTCTCATTCAAATCTCCTTCCTTCTTTCCTTCCTCCCTCCCTTCCCCCTCCTTCTCTCTCTCGTTCTCATTCCCAATCTCCTTCCTCCCTCCCTCCCTTCCTCCCTCTCTCCCCCTCCTTCCCTGCCTCCCTCCCTCCTTCCCATTCCTATCTCCTTCCTCCCTCCCTTCCTTCCTTCTTATCTTCCTTCCTCCCTCCTGCCCTGCCTCCCTCCCTCTCATTCCCATCTGCCTCCCTCCCTCCTTCCTCCATCCCTCTCCCTCCCTCCTTCCCTCCCTCCCTCCCTTCCGCCTCCTTCTCTCTCTTGTTCTCATTCCCAATCTCCTTCCTTCCTCCCTCCCTCCCTTCCTCCCTCCCTCCTCCCTCCCTCCCTCCCTCCCCCTCCTTCCCTGCCTCTCTCCTTCTCATTCCAATCTCCTTCCTCCCTCCTTCCTTCCTTCCTTCCTTCCTCCCTCCCTCCCTGCCTCCCTCCTTCTCATTCCCATCTCCCTCCTTCCTTCCTTCTTTGAGACAGCGAAGGGCCGTCCCGTCACACCAGATCCAACCACATTGTGGGCCAGCTCTGGCTTGCGGGCATTGAGTTTGACATGCCTGGTCTAGAGGCAAATCTAGCCACTCTGAAATTCAACCAATAAAAACAAAATCAATCACTTCTTCATCCTCTAGTCTAATACGCAATAAATAATTATATAATTTCTTAATCATTTTCTCATCTGTTCCTGTCAATATTTCATCCAGTTCTGATTTCCCCAAGTTAAAGCCATATTGTCTACGATCTGCTTCATATTGTGATTGTATTTGCAGTCTTGTATACCAATCTATCTCAATCCCTTGACTCTCTAGTTCTTGTTTTTGTTTCAGTTCTCCCCGATCTGTCAAAATGTCTTTATATCTAACAATATTCCCCATGTTCACAATATTTGGGTATGTCACCACTTCTACTGTAGAAAGCCACATTGGAATATTCAAATAATGTTTTTCTTTCACTGTCTCCCACACTGATAACAAACCATTTCTTACATAATGTCTTTGGAAATATCCATGTATCCTTTGTTTCCCGTACCATAAAAAGGCATGCCAACCCAGTTGTAAATCATGACCCTCCAATGTCAATAGTCTTGTATTCCTTAATAAAATCCATTCTTTAATCCATGTTAACGCTGCCGCTTGATAATACAATTCCCAATTCGGAAGGCCAAACCCACCTCTAATTTTTGCATCTTGTAGCATTTTTATGTTGATCCTTGCTCTCTTTCCTTGCCACACATATTTCCACGTTATTTTCTTCAACTCTTCAAAATATTTTTTCTCCAGTTTTATTGGTATAGTTTGAAATAAAAATAATATTTTTGATAATACATTCATTTTTATTAATGCTATTCTTCCCATTAGTGATAATTGCAAGTTTCTCTATTTCACTTTTCCAGGATTCTAGGCAGTTCCATTTTCTTCAAATATTATTCTATCTCATCTTCTTCTATTATTTCTTGTTGATACAATCCATTGTAGTATTTCTTAATTATCTTCTTCTTGTCCTCACTTCTATAACATATCTTTCCATCTTGATCTATTAATTGACTTATTAATTTCTTTTCTTTCTCTTTTTTCATTTTATATGCTAACCATCGTCCTGGTTTATTTGCATTTTCTTTTTTTTTTAATTTTTTATTATATTTTTATTGTTAAAGAATAACAAAAAGGAAAAAAAAATCAATACAAAAATCAATAGTAAGGAAAGAAAAAAAATTTTTCCCCCAACGTGCTATACAAACGGAAAGGAAGTTTTAGGAAATTGAAGTCTTCAATTCTTCCAGAAATCTCTTTGATAAGGTACTGGTGCCGATTCATCCAATCTCCCAAGTGCAAAGTCCACAAATGGTTGCCAAGTGTTCCAAAAAACATTTTCTTTATATATACCACTTCTAATTTTAATATCACTGTGGGAATGCGGTGGCCATAGTACATGTATAGACCAGTCTAACTGGTTGTACACGTGTATGGACTTTAGCACCAAAATAATCTGACTATGGAATGCGGGTTCAACTGGATACTCTCTGAAGGGCCCTATTCATTCTCTCTTTGTTCATAACATAGACTGTATTTGCAAAGATAGAGATATCTCCTTGTGCTACATTCCTGAGAAGTGAAATAATCAGATAAAGGAGATGGGCCTCTCGTCTGGTAGTAACTGGCACCAAATAGCCAGAGTTAAGTTTTGTTTTTACCTTAAGTATCGCTTTCCTAGAATTCACGTGATTTACTGTAAATTGTAGAATGTGAAACCTATATGGATATTTTTCTATTTCTTGTATGTAATATGAGATGTGTAGCCATAATAACGCCTTCTGATGACGCTGTATTTTGATAACTAATAAAAGAGATGGTAGCCTTTTGTTCGCTGCTCTCTCATCCCGAGAAACACCTGTCCTTGTGTTTTTCCTAATCTGGACTAATCATGAGAAGCCCACCATGATGAATGCAACATCTGGTGACCCCGACGTGATAACCCGTTGAGGCTATACGTCTCTTGGAACCTGTTCTCACCGCCTGGAAAGAGGCCGCGCATCCGATTCCGCCTGAAACACGGCGATAATCTTTCGTGAGTATGGGGAAAGGTCTTTCCAAGCTACAGACGGAGCATCTGAGGGAGCTTGGGGAGATATCCAAGACTAATATTAATGTTTTAAAAGATAACGGGAAAGTCCTGCCCGATATATCAAAAAAGAATTTGATCTACCTTCTAAAATACATTTGGCAAAATTACCCGGCTTATCCGGAAAAGGGCTCTTTAAAAGTGAAGGTGTGGAAACAGATGGGAACCTGCTTCCACGAATCTCCTAAAGCCCTGAAAAAATTTTTGCACTCTGGAGATTAGTTATTCACTAACTGGTAAACCTTTGCATTCCAGGTGTATCCACAAATGGCATAGAAGATTGGGGCATGTGAGTTTCCGTGTTCTTAGGAAGATGCCGGAGTTCGCAAAAGGTTTGGATCTAAAGGGGTGTAAGGTGTTTTTGGATTGTGCTGTCTGCAAAAAGGGCAAATCCAAAGCAGCAGCCATTCCCAAACGCGCTACACGCCTGTCAACACACATTTTTTTTTTATTGAAAAAGTTTTCAAATACAAGTTTTTCCCCCTTTTCCCGCCCCCTCTTCCCTAACCCCCCCTCACCACCCATCCCCCCCTGTGACTTCTTCACAACAATAGGCTATTTCATAACTAATTACATACATAATATCTTTCCTTTCCCTTACTCCCTCCTCAGAATACTGACCCTTAGCATATTATTCTTATAACTCCCATTTTTACGATAATCTGCCCTTTTTCTCCTCCCCTAAACTTATAGTGTATTATTACAATTTAACATTTAATCTTTTATATATATTAATATAACATTTTAAAGCAGCCTTCTCCCTACATCCAAATTTAACGTTTATTCAGTTCTATCCAATTCCTCCACTCCCCTAAATATATGACTTAAGGATCCTTTTTCTTAGACTAATCAATCAGAAAACTAACCTATTTCAACCCTTCAATTCCTACAAAATCATGCAATGCAATTCTAAATATAACCCACTGCCCACTTTACTAAAATATACACATATCTATATATGCATTCCATTTTATATATATATAAAAAAAGACAATAACTTTAAATTTATAATCCATATAGTATCTTCTTTGATGTCTTTCCACTGGATCGTTAAATCCATCACCCATAATAGGGTAAAATAACATGCTGGTGCAACAGTTTGTTCAAAATCTTCAATCATCTTCTGCCCCCATCAGTAGTAGATATCCTCGTATATATATAAAAGTAAAAACAACCACCCAAGTGACATTATAATTATATCCATATAGTTGTAGTTGTGGTATTCATCAGGATTGTTGATTCCCATCATCCTAATGGGTAACAACCAGATCTTCTGCATGCCCCAGCGTGACTCTCTTGCCTTGTAACTCAAAATAATCATAATATATTCACCAGTAAAAGAAATCCAGAGTAGATAATTCAAATCCAACAAGGTAAGGCTCTTTTCACATCCCAAAATCATGGCATTACAGAGATCTGCCACAATCCTCAGGATAGTATTAAACAATTGTTCGCCTCCACTATCTTTTCAGATGTTCATTCATTTTTTAAAGTCCCTGGCTTCACTGTTGCTTGGTTTAGAAATTGCTGTTTCTATGAGATCTATTTCTTTTCTTTTTCTTTTGCGGGTTGAATTTCCATCCTGGTTTCCTTCCTACAAATTGTGTATCAGCTGATCGATTTTCATTCTGCTTTATAAGTTGATCTTGTTGGTTTTGTTTTGTTAACTCGTCTTTCTTTTCCATCACTTGTATATCAACTGGTTGATTTACGCACTTGTCTGTAACTTGATGATTCATCACATTGGAGTCGGATGACACTGCTCTCATATTTATAGACAGTCCAGCTGGGGTATCCAGGGAGTCCAAAGACAATTTATCTACCACAGCCTCTGTAATTTGATATTTTCCTTTTGTTTCCAACTCCTTTTGCTTGTCCTGTATTGTGCCTAAAGATGTTAAATTCATTTTTAAAATTTTTTGATAAAATTCTTCCGCTTTTTCAACAGTGTTCAGTTGGTATCTTACTCCTTGGTGTCTCAATATTAAACCAACTGGGACATCCCACCTGAATAGGATATTTCTTTTTTTTAACTCAGTCACTAGAAAGCCAAATTTCTTCCTCTCCATTAACATCTTAGTCGGGAGCTCCTTAAAAATCCAAATCTTTCTTCCATGAAATTGCAAAGTAGAATTAAAAGAGTTCTGCACAATATTATTCCTAATTTCTTTATCTGTAAAATAAATCACCACATCTCTAGGCAGTTGCCTTTGCTTTGCCAACCAGGAGTTTATTCTGTAAATTCTGTCAATCCTGCAAAACACTTCATCAGGTTGAACCTTTAAAATCCCAGCCAGAATTTCAGAAGATATTTTCCTTAAATCATCTCTGTTATTTTCCTGCAGACCTCTCAGTCTAATTGCATATTCTGTAAAATTGTATTGAGTCATTAAAACTTCTCTTTCAATCCTCTGTTGCACATTTTCTTCATTACCAGTCTTTTGGTCAATCTCCATTTTAGGTTTGTCTTCTAGGCTATTATCCTGAGTGTTTGCCAAATCCTTTTTAATTTTTTGGATCTTGTCATCCAAATTCTCCTCAGTTTCTTTCATTTTAGACTCTAATAGTTTAGTCTTTACATCCAACTGAATCATAAAGTCTGATAAACCGTTAGCTGTTTTTAAAATCTTTCGATCCAAAAAGTCAAACTTTGATTTCACCAATTCACCAATTTCTTTAATTTCCTGCTTAAATTTTTCAAGTTGCTGGTTCACAATCTCATCCCTTCTTACAATCTCTTCAAGAAGAAATTCTATTATATTAAAGTCAGGTTTCTGAGACTGGAGAGTTAGAACTTGCTCATGTAATTTGTTAATGGGGGAATTCCCCCCCGCTGCCTGTTTGTCTAACTGTATAAGTCCCAGTGCCATTTTCCACACAGACAAGATTTAGTGGAAAAGAGAAAAAAAAGCTTGTTTCCAACCAAGATCAATATCAGATCCCCCGGAAAAAAAAAGAAAAAAAAAACAAGAGTGAGAGTGAGGTTTTGCCTTCAATTACAGCCCGAAGTATTCATTCCGCTACTTTGTAATAGAAAATGGAAGGACTTTCCCTTTTAGCCTCTCTTCAAGCCTCAGCAATCGCCATTTTAAAAATCTTTTTTCCTTTCACTTCTTAAACAACTTCAGTAACTTTTCTAAAATAAAAAGAATACTTGCGCTTCAGGATCAGAGGTCCAGCTCACATCTTCTTTAATTAATTTAACAAATTTACAGGCTTGCTTTTGCCACCTAGCTCTGCGTGTAGCAGAGATCTCCCAGAGCCCGGAGCATCGGCTGGGGATACGGGGAGTCTCTTCCGCTCCGTCCCAAAAGTAAATAAAAAACTTTTGGGATTAGGCAGAGGACTCTACCCACCCCAGCCGGCTCTATCTCCGTTTCCTAATGGAAACGGAGTTTTTTCGAGCCGCCATTCCGCTATAAAGGCGGCTCTTCACAGGCAGTGGGTTCGACGATCCCGAAGGAGCGTCCGGCGGGGACAAACAGCAAACCGGATGCCTGATACCACATTTTCTTAATCAATCTTGGTTTTTTATCCCCATTACAAAATTTATCTAATTTTTTTTGATATACTTCAATGTCCTTCTCGGTTAAAAAAAATCGGAAGCATCTCGAATAAAAAGTTAAATTTAGGAACCAATAATTACAAATTTTAACCTTACCTTTAAGATTTTCCAAAAACCATTTATAACCAAACTTCTTTATTTCCTTCATTTCCAAGTTACCCCAAAGTTTAACATCTCCTTTTAAAATTTTTACTACTGTTTTTATATTAAATGCTCTATAATAGTTTAATAATTTTGGAATTCCTAAACCACCTTGTTTTTGGTTCTGATACCACATTTTCTTAATCAATCTTGGTTTTTTATCCCCATTACAAAATTTATCTAATTTTTTTTGATATACTTCAATGTACTTCTCGGTTAAAAAAATCGGAAGCATCTCGAATAAAAAGTTAAATTTAGGAAGTAACATCATTTTACATAAAGCTACTCTACCAAACCAAGATAACTTAAGTTTTTTATATTTCCCAATTTTCTCTTCAATTTCTTTTATTACTATGTCATAATTTAGTTTCTTTAAATTTTTAATTTTAAGTGAAAGTATAATACCTAGATATCTTAAATTATCCTTTATCCTAATTCCAAATTGATTTTGTAATTTTTCTAATTTGTTTTCCCTATCAATTTCCATTAATAATTCTGATTTTGCCCAATTTACTTTCAAACCAGTCATATCTTCAAATTCTTCCAAATGTATTTGAACTCTTTTTATATCATTTGTAATATTATTTAAAATGACAAGAGTGTCATCTGCATATAAATTAACTTTGACGCCTTTATAACCTATTAATTCTGAATCCTCTTCAATCAAAGTTGCTAAAATTTCCATTGCTAATAAAAATAGGGTCGGGGACAGAGGACAACCCTGTCTTGTCCCTGCTTCCAAATTTATATCTTGTGTAAATATACCATTTACCTTCACTCTTGCCGTACCCCTCTGGTACAATTTGGAAATAATATGAATAAATTTATTACCAAATCCTAATGCAGAAATCATTTCTTTTATAGTATCCCATTGTATAGACTCAAAGGCTTTAAAAATATCCAAGGCAAGAATACCTATCTTATCACCGTTATTCTCAGCAATATCAATAACATTTAATACTCTTCTAACTAAATCACACATATAACGCCCTTTAACAAAACCTACTTGATTATAGTTTATATATTTATCTATAAAATTATTCAATCTATTTGCTAGAATTGCAGTAAATATCTTAGCATCTTGGTTAATCAAGGAAATGGGCCGATAGGATTCAATCTTTTCTAAATCTTTACCTGGTTTCGGGATTAAGGATATAATTGTTCTATTCCAGGACATGGGAATATCATCTCCATGTAATATCTTATTATACAATTTCTGTAGTTTTGGGATCAAAATTTCTTTAAACTCTTTATAAAATTCTGCTGGTAACCCATCCTCACCTGGAGATTTTCCAAGTTTTAGCTTCTGAATCACATCTTTAATTTCCTCAGAGGTAATATCCTTTTCCATTTTTTCTTTATATTTATTATCAATTTTCTTCTGACCATATTTTTCTAAGAAATTTTTTAATTTACAATTATCAATTTCTTTTTTAAGATATAATTCTTGAAAAAACTTTTTAACAATTTCACATTTCTCTAATTTTTTATAACATCTCTTACCTTTTTCATCTATTAGGACACCTATTTCTCTTTTTTCTTTTTTATCTTTCGCCATTCTTGCTAATAATTTTGAATTTTTATTACCATATTCAAAAAATTCTCTTTTTAAATAGCTTAATTTTTTTTTAACTATTTCTGTATCTTCCGCTATTTGTTTATTTTTCAATTTTTTAAGTTCCTCCCATAATTTTCTATCCTTAGTCACTAGGAATCTATTTTCTAGTTCTTTTATCAATTTCTTCTTTTCCTCTATTTTTACTTTATAATTCTTATACTTCCTACTTGATAATTTAATACTTTCTCCTCTAAAAATTGCTTTCATTGTGTCCCAAACTGTTCCATAATTGACTTCCCCATTATCATTCCAATCCCAATTTTCTTCCCATTTCTTAAGAATACGATTCTTATCTTCCTCATTTCTACACAATTTTTCATCATATCTCCAACAATTTTCTTTTTTCTCCAAAAACATATCTAATCCTAGTAACAATTCTGCGTGGTCAGAGTCTTTAAACATTCCAACATCCATATTATCCACGTTATCCATCAGATTCTTGGATACAAAAATATAGTCAATTCTTGAATATGAATTAAATACCTTTGAGTAAAAAGTATACATTCTTTCATTACCTTTAATCTCCCTCCAAACATCTACTACACCATTTTGAACTTTTCCGGGATTCTAGGCAGTTCCATTTTCTTCAAATATTGTTCTATCTCATCTTCTTCTATTATTTCTTGTTGATACAATCCATTGTAGTATTTCTCAATTATCCTCTTCTTTTCCTCACTTATATAACATATCTTTCCATCTTGATCTATTAATTGACTTATTAATTTCTTTTCTTTCTCTTTTTTCATTTTATATGCTAAACATCGTCCTGGTTTATTTGCATTTTCAAAAAAGTTTTGCTTTGTAACTTTTATTTTATTCGCCAATTCTTCATTTTCCATTAAGTTCATCTTATGTTTTTTCAAATCCAACAAGTTTTTAATCTTTTTGTCGTGCGGGTTTTTGTGTAGTTCCATCTCTAATCTCTTATATTCTTCCTCTAAGTTCTTTTGCAATTGTCTGTTTTGTTTATTTCGTTTTCCTAAATATGTCATTGCCAATCCTCTAATGTATGCTTTACTGGTATCTCACACGTTTTGTAAAGATGTATCTTCTTTCTTATTCTCTTTTAAAAAAAGACAATTCTTTTTCCATATATTGTTGGAAAATTTTTTCATTTAATAGTTTTTGATTTAATGTCCATCTCATTTTTCTTTTTTTCCCTTTCCATGTCATTATTATTGGATTGTGGTCTGCCCATACATTTATTCCAATATCAATTTCTTGTATTTTAGCTATTAATTCTGTTGACATCCACATCATGTCTATTCTTGACCATGACAGATGTCTATTTGAGTAAAATGTGTACTGCTTTTCTTTTGGATGGCTTTGCCTCCAAGCAACTTGTAGACTTAATTCATCTATCATTGTGGAAAAAGTTTTTGGCAATGTTTTTCTTATCTTCTTATTTAATTTTGTAGGTTTATAGTCCAACTCATTGTCTATTATTGCATTGAAATCCCCTAATATACATATCTCTTCGTATTCATATTCTATTATTTTTTTATGTAATTTCCCATAATATTCTTCTTGATTATCATTTGGAGCATATATTGCCACTAACAATGGTTTTTTTTTTTTGATTCATAGTTATTTCAACCATTAATATCCTTCCTTTCTCATCTTCAAAAATCTGTTTGGATTTAATTGTTTTTTTTAATATATAATGCTACCCCTCTTTTACTTTGTCAGGGTAAATGTCTAATCCTCCCAGGCAGGGGCTGGCACCTCCCCATATCCCATCATACCCCCTTACCTCAGACTCCTCCCCTGGTGTATAAAAGAGTCAGCAACCAATAGAAGGCCAGGATTTGAATTTAATGGCGGGAACCAGCCAAGACCCTGAAACGAATGAGGGGCACCCCAAAAATAGCTATGGGGAACAGACTCAATGCAACAGGAGCTCGCCTACCGAGCTTGAAATAGAAAAAGCCATGGAGACCCTAGCATCAGCGTTCGGCCCCACTTTCAGGCCTCCCGCACCAGCCGCAGGCCGCAGGGAGGCCTCCAGCAGCCAGGGAGATCCCAGGCCTGCCACCGAAGCCGCAACACCGGCCCTGCCACTCACCAGAAGAGGGACACACCTACATGACGGACACAGGGCATCGACCGCCTATGGACAGATCTCGTGGCAGGATTCGAACCCGCCACCCTTCCTACCGCCGGAACGGGACCCGAGGGAAGAAAATCAACCCAGCTACTCACCGACGCTGCGACCTCCGCCGGGCTTCCCTGCACCTCCAAGGACCACCGCTCACCGATCCAGACCAGCCGCCGCTGCTGCTGTCGCCACCGAGCTGCCGATCTTCGGGAGTCCTCGGTTAACGACCGCGAGGCCTCCGCAGTCTCCATCGACATCCGCCAGGGATCCAGCCACCCAGCAGCGATCCACAATGCCCAGCAAGGGACCCAGGAAGACCAGGGGTGAGTCCAGCACCCATCTGGCCAGCCTAGGCCTGGGCATAGGAGCCACGACCGCGAGCTCCTCACCTGACAACTTCCAGAGACAAATGACCCTCACGCATGCCCAGTTTCCACCTAGAGAGAGAGTGGGAAGAAACATAGAGACACATCAGTACAGAGTGGGAAGAAACATAGAGACACATCAGTACAGAGTGGGAAGAAACATAGAGACACATCAGTACAGAGTAACAACATGCATACCTGTGCCTTATTGTGAGTTCCCTCACTTACAAAACCATGGACAGCTACCCTCTGTAAGTAACCATTCTAACAATTCTGGGACTTTACCTGTCAACTTTCCCAAACTACAAATAGATGGAAAAAATCTTCTAGAGTGGAGTCAGCAGCTGCAGATAATATTTATGAAAGAAAACTTACTTTTCTTAATCTCAGACCCACCCCAGAAACCTTGGACTTTTGAAATTGACTGTAACCACCACAGGGCCTTTTGTATTTTGTTAACCAGTATTTCTCCCACTATGTACCCAAGCATAGGGAATCACATGACGGTGCATGAAGTGATGCAAAAACTTTATAACCTTTTTTACAGCAGAAGTAGAGCAACCACAACTAGAATTTCCAGAGAATTCCATTCTGCCAGACTTAGACCAGGGGTCCCCATGAGTGAACACCTGTTAAAACTTAATGCAACCAGGACTGAATTAATGCATAGGGGTGAAGCAATCACTGAGGAGAGTATGATGAGTATAGTCATAAACTCTTTAGACAATAGCTGGGACAACTTTGTGATGCAGCTGGACAGCCTCAGTCTGGAACACTTAACATTAGACACACTCACTAACCGCCTCATTGCAGAGGATAATCTAAGGAGGGACCGCCACATATCAAGAAGGGACCCCAGGCCTACCAAAAGGGTTGAGTTCCAGGACAGGGGAAAAGTTACCCCAGAGTGTTTTTCCTGTGGATCCAGGAATCATTTAAGGAGGGATTGCCCCAGAGGCGATAGGTACAGGGGGTATAGAGAGAGATGGTCACCAGACCGCAGACATTTCAGGGAACGGGGACGTGGGTGGTCACCCAACCCTAGAAAAAACAATGAACGCAGGGATGCTTCCAGGGATAGCAACCCAGGGACCATGTATGGCTTCAGGCATGGTAAAGTGGACCACAAGCAAGGGACAAATGAGAACATGTGGCTCCTGGATTCAGGAGCCACTAACCACACAACCCACAACCCCAATCTATTCACCTCCCTCGTAGAGACAGACTTCAAGATCAGAATGGCTAACCAGAGCACAGCCAAAGTCATGGGGAGAGGGAATGTACATATACCAGGGATTGGGAAAATAGAGGGGGTACTGTACGTACCAGAGATACCCCACAATGTCTTAGCCATCGCAAAGCTCACAGCAGACACAGACACAGAGGTTATTTTCAAGGAAGGCAGGGTACAGTTACTCAACCAAGGAAAAAGGGTTGGCGAGGTAACCACACATGATGGACTACCATACTTTACACCCAGTGAGAGCAGCAAGGGAAGTATAAACACAAGCATCACCCATGAGCAGGAGGGAAACACTGAAACTAGAGGGGGACCCCAGAGGGAAACAAACACTGTGTCATCAGGCAAAAACAAGGTATCCGTGGGAAAACCCATCCATGACAATTGTGCCCACCTCCTTCACAGAAGGCTAGGGCATATCAGCTTCCCGGTTGTAGAAAAAATGCTAGAATGTACAGCGGCTTTGAAAGTAAAAGACTGCAAAAATTATTTGGAGTGTTCAGTGTGTAAATCTTCGAAAATTAAGGTGAAAGTGAAGCCCAAAAGGTCAGAGCGCACAACTGACCACCCATTTCAGTTAGAACACATGGATTTAGTGGGACCACTGAGGCCTTCCATTGGACACAGGAAAAGGTTTTTCCTAACCATAGTAGACAACTATAGCAGGTATGGCTATGTATACTCTCTCAAGCATAAGAATGAGACATTCCAAAGGTTCAAAGACTTTTATAAAAGGGTGGAACTGCAACATGGGGCGAAAATCAAACAGATAATGACTGACCGGGGTACAGAATTCATGGCCAAGGACTTTGCAAAATGGTTAAGGGAGAGGGGCATATTGCATTTTAGCTCCACCCCTTTTTCCCCATTTCAGAATGGGGTTTCAGAACGAAAAAACGGCGTACTCCAAACAATGATGAGGTGTGTATTGGAGGACGCTGGAATGAACCAATCATTCTGGTCAGAGGCATTACACTATTCTAATTACACACTAAACAGGTTGTGGTCAAGCTCAATCAATAAAACCCCATACGAACTAATGTACAAGAGAAAACCCAACCTAGCCCACCTACACGTATTTGGTGCCCCAGCTGACATCCACATTCCCCGACAGCTAAGGAAGAAAGGAGAAAAGGTGTCAAAAAGACTAAGGTTCGTGGGCTATGAGCCTGGGACAAAGGGTTTCAGATTTGTGGACTGCAATAACAAATTCATTGTATCCAGGTCTGCGGAATTCCATGAGCACTCGAATTGGTCAAGGCTCCATGGCAATGACATTTTCCTTGGCAGAGACATGCAACCACATAACCAAAGCAACAAAGAACTGACCACCAGAGGGCCAGAGGAAACTGAAACAAACAGACCCAAACACCAAGAACTGAGAGCCGAGGAATGGAAAGAAGGACACCCCACACTGAACCTAGATAGCCTCACCGAAAAAGAAGCCGAATGCCTGCATGAAGCAGACACGCCTCCTGACAGACCAGCTAGATCCAGTAGGAACAAATTACCAAAGAGACTAGAGGACTATGACATGCCCATACACACAGAGCATCTCACACCCAGTTCCTACAAAGAGATACTCGGCCTCCCCCAGGAAGAGAGAGAAAAGTGGAAACAAGCCATGGAAAAGGAGATGGAGAGCCTCCGAGACCTACAGGTATACTCACCAGCTCAAGTACCTGAGAACAAAAAGCCAATTGGGACCAAGTGGGTGTTTAAGGTCAAAACACTTGAAGGCAACAAAGCACTCTACAAAGCAAGGTTGGTCGCGCAGGGCTTCGCCCAAAGGTACCCGGAAGACTACACGGACACCTACTCCCCCACAATCAGGGCTGAGAGTGTCAAGAGCGCCCTAGTAATTGCCACCATCCTAGGGCTGGAAGTATTCCAATTTGATGTGCAAACTGCATATCTACACGCAGAATTGGATAAGGAAATCTATGTTAAGGCCCCACCAGGATACAACGAAGGGAAAGACAACACATGGCTTCTGACCAAAAGTTTATATGGACTCAAACAGTCTGGCAAGAGGTGGTACGACTGTCTAGCCAAAGCTCTCAACACCATGGGCTTCAAAGCCACCTCTGCAGACAAATGTTTTTTCACAAAGAGAGAGGGAGGAGCATTCGAAGGCGTTCTTGTGTATGTGGATGATATATTGTACATAGGGAAGCAAAAGAACAAATGCGATAAATTTGCCACCGAGTTAGGCAATCATTTCTCTCTGAAGTCACCGGGGAAGATAGACAAGTACCTAGGAGTGCAAGTAATTAAGACTGACAAAGGCTTCCGGATCTCACAAAGAGAGGAAATCATGGAACTGTTATCCAAATACAACATGTCAGAGGCAAAACCCTGCGAGACACCCATGCAACCGGACTTCATAAGGAGCATGTACCCCCTTACCTCAGACTCCTCCCCTGGTGTATAAAAGAGTCCTACACGTGGGCATCCAGCAGTTCCAGATGTGTACCTGCAAAGGCAAGACAGAGGTCAGTGACCTTTACCCCGAATGGGCCTAGGACCACTCCAGGCCTAGAATAAAGAACTGATGAAGAGATTCCATTGTCTCCTGTGAGTTATTGGGTTAGATCCATCCAGCATTAACATACTTTGACTGGCAAGTGTTGTATATAGTATTTCCAATTTCTTTTGCTCCAATAGATATTTATGCTGTTTCTTAATATGAACTTCTTGTAGCCATATAATCTCTAATTTTAATTTTTCTAATTTGTTGAATATTCTTCTTTTTATTACTGAATTTAGTCCATTTATATTCACTGATATTACTTTTACTTCTTCCATTTTTACTTGTTTATCTGTTTAGTAGATCTAGTCATTCTTGTTTCTCTTTGTTCTTTTATCTCTTTCGCTCTTGCTCCTCTCTCAATGCCCTTTCCTCTTGTTCCTTGGTTGTCTCTATTAGTTGTTCTCTTTTCTCTTCCTGGCAGCTTGCCCCTTCTTCTTCTCTCACTTTTGCTTCTTCTTGTTCTATATATTGCCAATAAAATAGCTCTGCCTTTTCTACTGTATCCAATCTGTGCCTTTGGTCTTGTAAATTCACCAAGGTTCCTTCTGGTATCAACCATCTAAAACTCACTCCTTTTTAATCAAATGTTTCATCAAAAATTGGTATTCTTTTGGGCTTCCGGTTTCCCTGTCTTCGGCGACGACGGTGCCTTTTGAAGGACCGCCAGCCCCGCCACTTGTAGAGCCGCTTCACGATCGAGAAGTGGCTTGAAAACTTCAAAATCCTAAGGATTCTTGGAGGAGAGACAGCAGGGCACAGGTTGAGCCCCTGTAACCCCCCAGGGAATTGTTTCTGGGGAGGAAACAGGCGCGGCTCCCTCCCAACCTGCTGAGACTCCGGGCGGCGTGGGACGATTCTGCCTTTGCAGAACAAGCCGGCTGCAGGAAACACTTAAAGAGAAAGGAATTAACCTAAATAAGCAGCGGAAATCCACTTGAACCCTGAAACTTGGAATTGCAAGTATTAGTGCTTTGTTGATTGTTTAACTTGAGAAAAAATGCAAATGAGTGAAAGTGACTTGAAAAAATATGGCGCTCAGCATTAGAGTGAACGAGCCAGCGAGTGTGGATTGGTGAAGTCATCTTGCTTTGTTACAAAGTTACTAAGTTGCCATAAAGTTGCTTCGCTTGTAACAAGAGAAACAAGAGAAAAATTTCTCCCTTTTTAATACTTGACTTTGCTTTTCTTCAGTTTCTATTTGATTAAATCTGGGGGACTTTTTTAGAAGTCTCTGTGGAGGTGGGAGAGGAAAAGGAACTTCCTTCTTCAGAAAAACTAGCTTACGTGGCACGATGGCCTCAAAGAAGCAGGAAGGGAAGGCAGCGGGGGGGGATCCCCCACACATAAACATGAAACGCAGTTTCCCCCTGCTCAACAGTCACAAACTCAGAAAAAAGATTTTGATATGGGAGATTTAAAAGAATTTATTTCTAAAATTTTGGATGATAAATTTCAAAAATCCCAACAGGAAATAGATGACAAACTTCAAAAGTCTCAACAGGAAATTATGCAGGAAATTAATGAAGTTAAAGATATGGTGAAACAGAATCAAAACAAGGTGACCAAAAAAATATCAGATGTGGTGTCTGGCCTGGCAGAATTTATTATTAAAGTTGATTCAAAAGTGGATGAATTTAAATCAGAAGTCAATGTTAAGATGAAAGACAATGATTACAAAATTTCTGATGTTGATGACAAAATGCAGAGAGTTGAAAACGAAATTGTTATGATGCAATTCAGGGCAATGGAATTCGCTATACGGCTTCGAGGAATTAGAGAAGATGACAGACAGGATTTGAGACAGGTCTGTGCTGAGGCTCTGGCTGTGATTCTAAAAATTAATCCTGATGTGGTTTTTTACAAAATAGACAAAATTTACAGAGTGAATTCCTGGGTGGCCAGACAAAGACAATTGCCTAGAGATGTGGTCATATATTTTACGGATAGAGCAATAAGAAATGATATCCTGCAAAAATCTTTTCATACTTCTGTGCAAGTAGGGGGTTCGCAAATTGCAGTCTACAAAGAATTACCACCTAAAATGCTGAAAACCAGAAAAGACTTTGGCTTTCTTGTTAAAGAATTGCAAAATCAACAGATACCATTTCAGTGGGATGCCCCAACTGGTATAATTCTGAGATACAAGGGAGAAAGATATCGTTTGAATACTGTGGAGAAGGCGGAGCATTTTTACACTACCATTTTTAAAGAAAGAACACCATCTCCACGTACATCCACAGTTCTGGAGATTAAGGAGAGTGACAAGAAGCAACTTCAACAAGAATCGCAAGAACAGTCTAAGCAGGAATCAGAGGAAACGAAGGGCGCTGAAGGAGGTTTTTTGGATGAGCCTTTGTTGGAATCTTCTCCAATCCTGGACCCGGTTTGGATGGTTGAAGTTAAGGATCAGCGTATAACTCGAGCAAAATCCAAGCAACTTAAAGAAAAACAACAACAGGAAAGACAAGATAAAAAGGGAGCTAAGAGTACTACACAAGAGACTGGAGCCATGGGGAAAGCAGGACCGAAGATTCCGGAAGACATTCGGTTATTCTGCTCTTTGCTCCAGAAAGATAATGATGATGATTAAGTGCTTATCTTGGAATGTGAATGGGTTGAATTCAGCACAGAAAAGGAAGAAATTATTTGCATATTTGAAACAATTTAATAACGATATAATTTGTTTACAAGAAACGCATATTACAGTTCAAGATCAAAACTATTTGAAAAATTCCAAATTAGGAACACACTTCATATCTTCAACTATGCAAAAAAAGAATGGTGTGGTTATTTATGTAAATAAAAAATTAACAGCCAAAGTTATAGAAGCAGATCAAGATGGTAGGTTCGTAGCAATTGAACTACTTACAGCAAATGGCCAAATTCTTTTGATTGGAATTTATGCTCCCAATCAACAACAGGACCACTTCTACAAAATGTTACATACTAAAATACTACAATGGGATTACAGATCTATTTTAATTATGGGAGACTGGAATGGAGTAATTGATTCTAAATTAGATAAAAAGAGTTTGGCGAAGTCAAGGATTAGATTACCACAGACTTTTTTTGATATGAAAGAAGATTTGGAACTAAAAGATATTTGGAGAATACATAATCCAAAAGAATTGGACTACACTTTTTTTTCTGATAGACATAGATCCTTCTCTAGGATTGACTTCATTTTGTTGTCAGATGATTTACTTGTCAGGACAAAAAGAACAAAGTTTTTTCCAAGAACTTTGACTGACCATAGCCCAGTATGGATAGAAATTGAGATAGGTGAGACTGAGCGACGCTCTTGGAGATTAAATGAAAACTTGTTCAGATATGAAAAAAATATAATAGAACTTAAAAAGTACTTGAAAGAGTTTTTTGAAATAAATTTGAACAAAGGCACCCCAACGGAAATTGTGTGGGATGCAAGCAAGGCTTATATGAGAGGGGTGCTTATTTATATGAACTCTAAACACAGATTGACTCGACAAAAGAAAAGACTTGAATTGGAAGCAGAAATAAAGAATAAAGAACAGTTACTTATTAAAAATCCAACAGATGAAAGAATACGTGGTGTTATAAAACTTTTGAAAGACCAATTCCAAATGCTTATGGCGGAACAAGTTGCAACAAATTTACAATATGTGAAGCATAATACATTTTGTAATGCCAATAAACCGGGCAGATGGTTGGCCTATACACTGAGGAAAAAACAGAGTATACAGACTATTGATAGTATCGATAATGGAGGGAAAGAAATTTTTCAACAAAAATTAATTAAAGAAGCTTTTGTGGACTATTACACTAAATTATATGCTAAAGATGATGTGCAGAATGGACTTATAGAAAAATACTTAGATAATAAAAGAGTTATAAAAATTACTGACCAACAAAAGGAAAGAATGAATCATCCTATAACAGAGGAGGAGATAATAGTAGCAATTAAACAATTAAAAACAGCCAAAGCTCCTGGAACGGATGGTCTGACTGCAGTGTATTATAAAACTTTGCAAGCAGAAATGGTGGAACAACTCAGAGATTTATTTTGTAATATACAACAAGGGGGTAAAATACCCCCATCATGGACAACAGCTTATATTTCTTTGATACCAAAAGAGCAAGCAGGTCCTAAAAAACCGGAGAATTACAGACCAATATCTCTTCTGAATACGGATTATAAAATTTATGCAAAAGTACTAGCCAACAGGTTGATGCCAGTAATTCAAAAGGTGATTCATGATGACCAAGCAGGATTTATCGAGGGTAGATACATGAAGAACAATGTAAGGCAAGTAATAGATTTATTGGAATATCTTGAGAAGAATAAACAGATCCCTGCAGTGCTGGTTTGCTTGGATGCAGAGAAGGCCTTTGATAGAGTGGATTGGAATTTTCTATTAAAGACTTTAAAAAAGATGGACTTTGGGGATCAATTTATACAGGCGGTTTCAGCAATTTATCAAGAGCAAAAGGCACAGATTATTATCAATGGAAGTTTGACAACAGAGTTTAAAATTGAAAAAGGAACAAGACAGGGATGTCCGCTGTCCCCACTTCTATTTATTTTAACATTAGAAGTCTTGTTAAACACAATACGGGACTCTAATATCTTGAAAGGTATAATGATAAGGCAAGAGGACTACAGAATAAAGGCATTCACAGATGATCTGGTTGTTACCCTAACACACCCAATGGAATCAATAATCCAGATGAAGGACATTATACAAGACTATGGTAAAGTTTCAGGTTTTAGACTGAACCAGAAAAAAACTAAGATGATAGTTAAAAATATGACACAAGATCGTAAACACGAGATTGAAAGAAGGGCAGGTTTTGAGATTGTACCAAAGGTAAAATATCTAGGAGTTCAGGTTGCAGAATCAAACACAAAATTGTTTCAAAATAACTATGAGGTGTTGTGGCGAGAGGTGCAGAAAGATATGGAGACTTGGAAAAAACTGCAGCTGTCTCTACTCGGAAGAATAGCAGCAATTAAGATGAATATTTTGCCAAGATTTCTTTTTTTGTTTCAAATGATTCCGGTGCTTAATAGTGATAAACAATTGAAATTGTGGCAAACTGGAGTGAATAAGTTTGTCTGGAACGAGAAAAAGCCGAGAGTGAAATTGAAAATTATGCAAGATGTTCCAGAAAGGGGAGGTCTTAAACTTCCAAACCTACAATTATATTATGATGCAGCAGCTTTGACTTTAACAAGTGATTGGTTTGGAGGGAAAAAGACTGGAATATTGAACGCAGAAAGTTTTGATTTGGAATTTGGATGGCATGCCTACTTATTTTATGACAACAAAGTGGACAAAGTATTTAAAAGCCATATACTTAGAGATTCTTTGATGAGAGTTTGGAAGAAGCACCGATTCAAATGGGATTATAAAATACCACTATGGTTGGATCTTGGTCATACTTTGTGGAATACAAATATAATGTCACTCGGGGGGTTTTTATACAAAGAGGTTCTTTTTACAGATGCGGGCAGATGGCAGCTGAAGACATTACAGACATTGTTGGCTGAAGGGATTAATTTAACTTGGCTACAATATAATCAATTGCAATTGAGATGGAAAGAGGACCAAAAAACTGGTATTATGATGCATGAGGAAGAATTGGTTAGACATATAAAAGAGAAAGGTCCAATGCATATTAAAAGACTTTATAATGTTTTGTTAGAAAGGGATTCAGAAACTGAATTAGTTAAAGATTGTATGATTAAGTGGGCACAAAATTTTGAGGAACCAGTGATGTTGGAAACATGGGAAAAAATTTGGGTTCAGAACGTTAAATTTACACAGTCGCAGAATCTGAGGGAAAATTTTTATAAAATGTTTTATAGATGGCATTTAGACCCAAAAAAATTGTCGTGTATGTACCCTAATGTTCAGCCTAAATGTTGGAGATGTGATTGTTTAGATGCTACATATTATCATGTTTGGTGGACCTGTAGGAAAGTCAAGGCTTTTTGGATAAAAATTTGGTGGGTCATGCAGAATGTTTTGAAGAAAAAAATTCAATTTTCTCCACAATTGTTTTTATTGGGTATAGTTAAGGGTTTTACATTGGGTGAAATAAAATTGATATTGTACATGATAATAGCAGCGAGATTGTTGATAGGTAAATACTGGAAAAATGAAGCTTTGCCCACAATTGAGGAATGGACTTTGAAGATGGCCAGTTTTGCAGAGATGGAGAAGATTTCAGCATATTTAAAAGATTGTTCACAAGAGACTTATGAATGGGAATGGAAAAAGTGGATAGATTATGTTCAGAACAAATATCAAACTAGGAAGTATCAAATAGCTTTTATTTGAAAATGTTATATTAAGATAGAAATATTTTAATGTAATGAAGATGAAAATTTATAAGGGGGAGGGAGGGGTTCAAGTTTTATATAAGTTTTATACAAAGGAGGGTTTTTCCTTTTACCTGTTATGAGTATATTGTGTGGAAGTCCGGGGGGAGGGGAGGGTTAGGGTGGGTTAGGGAGGTTGGGAAGTTTGGGGTGGGTTGAGGGGGGAGGAAAAAGTGGTGAAAATGTAATTGTAAAACTTTTGCAATAAAAAAAAATTGGTATTCTTTTCTTAGATCTCTCACTCTTCTTGGAACTTGTTACAACGCCACTATATCTCTACCTTTATATTGTATCGTTGTGTTCCTTATAAGTTGCAAGATCTCTGTTCTCAGCATTTTTTTGGTAAATCTAACATGTATTTCTCTAGGTAGATTATTCCTCATTGCATATCTTGTATATACTCTGTAAATTTCGTCTATGTCGTTAATTATCTTTTCTGGATTTTCTTTCATAACTTCCGCTAATATTTCAGCAATTTTTTTTCTGGTAAATTCTCGCCTTTTTCTTGCTCTATGTTTTGGAATCTTAAGTAGAAGTCTGCCTTGTCCATATTGAGCTGTTTCCTGGCTTTTATCTGTAGTTGTGAGCCTATAGTCCATCTCCTCCACCTTTTTCTCTGTTGCTTCTGCTTTCACTTCCACTGTTATCAATCTTTGTTCATTTCTTCCCATCATCTCTTTTATTTCCTTAAGATCGTCATGCATTGCCTGTATCATGCTTTTTAACTCCATGTTGGTTTTGTCTTGTTCTCTTGTTGTTTCTGCTGCTTTTTGTGCTGCGGAGCTTGGTGCTGCTGTTATTGATGGTGATGATAAATGTTGTGGTAGCTTCTTCATTTTAATCTTTACTTTCAAATCACCCAATTTATAATCCAAATATCATAAATCAATATTTATAATCCACGTTTATCATCCTGGTCACCGCAGATCTTCAGGTTCTTAATACCCTAATCCATACGTTTAAAAAATGATATTAACAAAACCAAACACTAATGTTCCCCCTAAAGGGAAACTAAAGTGAGAAAAAAGAAGAAAAAAGAAAAGAAAAAGAAAATCCAGGCAGTGGAAGAAAAAAGAAAAAAAAACCCCACCAATTGCCAAAAAAATTTAATAATCAAGAAACAAAAGCAAGAAGTCCAAAGGTCAGCCAAAAAATATAAAAAACCAAACTATAAAAAACAGAGTAAAAAAAAATAGGCGAATAAAAAATAAAAATCTGGTTATTGAAATGCAATAAAAAACAATAAGTAGAAGAAAAAAGAGTAATTATCCTAAATACAAAATATTAAATGTCAAGAAATGCAAAATTCCCCCCCCCCCCCAAAAAAAAAAAAGAAAAATACAATATCCAAATTTTAGCTTTTCCACATTTCAGGTTTTAAACAGAAAAAAATAGAGGAAAGGAAGAGAAAAGATCCAAAAATTTTCACTCCAAATAGTCAGCAAAAATAATATACCAGCAGATAATGTATAGACAGAAAAAAAAATTTCAACAAAGTAGTCTTTGAACTATTATTCAGTTGTTAATCTTTTTTCTTCTTCCCCTTCTCCTCTTTTACTCCCACTAAGTCATTTATTTATTTATTTATTTATTTAATTTATTTTTTAAATTTTTATACCACCCCCTCTCCTGAAGGACTCGGGGTGGTGAACAGCCAAAATTAAAAACACACAATACAAACATTAAAATACTATAAAATGAAATTAAATTTATCTTTGGCTCCCCCAATTTAAAACCCCTTACCCATAAAATTCAGTAAGTAAAAGATTTTTAACCCAGCCTGGCTTGCTGAAATAAAAAAGTCTTCAGGGCCCGGCAAAAGGTCCGGAGGTCCGTGATCAGTCGTATCCCTGGGAGTAGCTCATAAGTCATAAGACAGTTTATCTCAAATGTTACTCAAGTTCATTCTTTGTTCATTCCACACTTACCCCCCCAAAAAGAGGATTTTTTGTTCACCACTAGATGGCACTGTATACCTTCACAATTTATTTTCACTGCTCTAAAGTCTATTCTTTCTGACTTAGACCTTTCCGGTTTCTAATTTAAAGTCCAAAATTCATCTGTATTTCAATCTAAATTCACTCTGCCCAATCTGCTTTCCATTTATTATTCAAAATCAGTTGATATTCTTTCAGAAAATTAATTTTTATACACGGCCAACTCTTCTGTCACCGCTAATCCAGAAAAGGGGAGGTAGCCAAATATCCACTTCCTCCCCTTTTGCTCTTGCCGTTCCTTTTTGTTCTAATTAATTTTTTTTACAGTTCAGGTTATCTCTTAAAAAGTAGAAGTCTTATTTCCAAGACAGCAATTTCTTTCTCACCCAAATGTTATGTCTCGTTTCCTCTTTCTTTCTCTTCACTCGTGACTGCTCTGGCTTTGTGACAGCTCTCAATAGCTGTCTTCCCAGCTGTAGAGTCAAAGGCTCTTCGCTGGTGCTACAGGGAATTTGCGGATTCCCTGTCCACACCAGCCTGTGCCCCCTTTCTTCACCGACCCTATGGGTTGGCTATGGTCCCCTATGGACCCCCAAAACAGCTGAGATATCAGCACTCACTCTGGAGCCCCAGAGTTTGCGTTGTTCTGCCAGTCACAAGCCACACCCGCAGTAAAAGAAACAATGATAGCATGGGCAAAGAATTTTGGATACACCATAGAATTGGAGAAATGGCAACAACTTTGGGAAAGAAACTACAAATTAACAATGGCAACAGCCTATAAAGAAAACTTGTATAAGATGTTTTATAGATGGCATATGCCACCAGAAAGATTAGCTAAGATGTTTAAAGATAAATCAGCTAAGTGTTGGAAATGTCAAGAGTTGCCGGGATCAGACTATCATATGTGGTGGTTGTGTAAAGAAGCGAAACAATATTGGGTGAAAATACAAACATGGTTAGAGAGAATGTTGCAGCAACATATAGAGTTAAAACTAGAGATATTCTTATTGGGAATTGAGAGAAAAATGAATTAGGTTAAATGCGAATAATTTGTCTTTGATTAATGTGATGTGATTTCTGTTGTGATAGTGATATGTGTGTGCCGATGAATTAAGTGAACATCTTGGCTTGAGCTTGGAGCTGTGGAAAACAGGTGGTGGTTAGGGCCCGAAATCATGTTTTTGATTAGAAACCACATCCTAAAGTTTTCGGCTGCTTGAGGAATAAGCTACAAGATGTCAAGGATGGAAACAAAATGGGAATCTGAAGGGATAAAACCTTCCCAGGTTGTATTCCAGGTTTGCAAATGTTGTTAAATGGTATGTATGCGTGAAGGCATCTGTGTGTAATGAGAGTTGTTTAGGCAATAGTGCTCATTGGCTTGTAAAAATAATAATAATAATAATAATAATAATAATAATAATAATAATAATAAGGCTCCCTGAAATAATTATGCTGACTAGATGGCAGGGAGAAAGCATGTGTGTATGTTAGTGTACACTAAAAGGTCTGATTGTAGTATAAATATGAGTGTGTGATCCTGACACTTGTGAATGCCTGTGCGCTGAACCCCCAGAGATCTCCTTTTGTATAATGAAATAGTAAGTGGCAAGGGTTTGTTGTTGTTGTTGTTGTTATGAAGGTAATAGCAAGTGTTTGAATGAGAAAGGGAGAGATGAGAGAGATCCTACAGAGAAGTGGGATTAAAAAGAGGTATTTACTGTGAGGGATCTCACGAAGAACGATGGTTCGTTGAGGGCGCTTCCAAGAAAAGGTCAGCACGCAAGGATGCAATCAAATTAAGTCTTTATTTAGAAGTAAAAGTAGAGTAAAATAAGTTCCCAGGCATGGAGGCATCCATGCCTGGATTGAGCCCATGGGTCAGTCCCATAGGAGAGTAGAACAAGAGCAGGGAAAGCAGGGAAAAGCAGGGAGCAGCCCCTGTGCAGGGGTTCTTATAGCGGCCCCTGGCCCCTCCCTTACCCATGGGTGTGAGTGGGCTGGAGGGCCATTCACTCTCCCCAATGGGGCTGCAGGGGCTGGAGCCCCTTGACCCACCAGTGGGATCAAAGGGGCCTCTTTGCTCCCATCTGGTGGCCTTTGAAGAGACTGCCATGGCTGGCACAAAACACCTAACAATTCCCCTACTTGCCGGCCAATGACAGGTGCCGGTGAATATGTCAGAGAAAGTCTTTGGGGTGACCACGACGCTGTTGACAGATGCAACATGTCCAATGTCGATTCTCTTTGGTGGGACCCCCTTGTTGGACCGTTTTGACCTTCTGACCTCCTGTCACTCATCACCCTTTTCCTCTGCGGGTTCTTCACCGACTGGCTGTTCACGACCGGGATGTGGAGGCCCTCAGTCCCAGGCGTTGGGCATCATGGGCCTCTGGAGCATCGCTGGAGGCGAAGAGTCAGGTGAAGATGGCGTGTCTTCCCCCTCAGGACTGGACGGCTCATCCTCCTCATCTGGACCAGGTAGGCTGACCTCTTCGTCCTGTTCCTCGCTCTCGTCAGTGGCAGGGTCTGTGGTTGTCTCAGGCGGTGTCATGGTTGGTGCAGCTTTGCTGGGCCGGTTAATGTATGGATCCAGATCATTTGAGTGGATCTGGGTCCAATTGGAGTCCTCTTCGAAGGAGGCAGATTGGGAGGTCACAGTCCTGCCCCCTTCTCCCAGGAATCGGTAGGCCTTGGAGCCAGGGGCATAGCCCAAGAACCTCAGTCTCTGGGAGACGGATCTCCCCTTCTTCCGCAGCTGCTTGGGGATGTGCATCCAAGCGTTGGAGCCAAACACACGCAAGTGTCCCAAACTTGGCTTCCTACCGTGGGCCAGAAAATATGGGGTCTGGTTCACGACGCTGCTCCAGGTGTGGTTCAGGGTGTAGTTGGCGTAGTGTACCGCCTCCGCCCAGTACGATTCCGCAACCCCAGCATCCGCAATCAGGCTGCGCACCATAGTCTGTAGAATGCCATTTCGTTTTTCTACAACGCTGTTCTGCGCAGGAGAAAAAGGTGCTGTACGAAAATGGTGTATGCCCTTGTGCCTTATCCAGTTCTGGAATTTTCGGGACATGAACTCGGCCCCACGGTCTCTCTGCAGCTGCGCGATCTTTGTCTTATACTGAGTTTCCACGTACTTGTACAGTGATTTTATGGCATCAAAGGTTTCAGACTTTTCTGTGAGGGTATACACATGGCCGTACCTCGAGAAATCATCAACGGCAGTGAGGAAATACTGCCTATTTCCTAGGGACGGTGTAAATGGCCCAACCAAATCAACATGTATTAATTGATATGGGTATTGAGTTTTACGCAGTGACACCTTAGGTATTGGGGCGGCCTTCCTCTTTGCCCTCTTACAGATGGCACAGTCCAGAAACACCTCACAATCCTGGAGATGAATCCCCTCAGCAAATTCCCCCATCTTTTTAACCACTGGGAAGCTCGCATGGCCTAACCTCCGATGTAAGAGGTGGGCACATTTAGTATGGAGCGGCTTTCCCACTGACACCCCCTTGGCTCTGGTTGCCTTGGGTGGTGCTGGCACTTTAGGCCCTTTTTTGGGCTTATCTGCCTTAGGTGCCTGCTGAGGCTCGGGTTTCTTGCCCGCATTGGCCTTGGAAGGCCGTGGTGTCGGTTGAGGCGGCGTGGGCGCAACTGCCTCAGTCTTGTGCATCTTTGACAGCCTGGGAGCTGGCTGTGGAGCCTTTCTCTCTCTCTGCGTGCAGGCCCCTTCTGGGGTGGCACCCTGTGAGCTGTCTCCTGTGGCTGGGTACTCGGGGGAGAAATATGGCAAACCATTTATAATGGTAACATTCCCAATGACCCTTTTGTCTCAAGTGACATGACCTCCCCCTTTGCGAAACAATACCTCAATACACCTTTGACATTGCCCAGCCCTGGTACAGAGACAGTGCCCTCCAGAACAACCAAGGCATTGTTACCATTTGCAACCTTAATGGAGGAGTTAATTCTCCTTAACCTCTTAAAGCCTTGCCTCAAGTTAGCAATGTGAGATGAAGCCCCAGAGTCCAGTAACCAGAGGCCAGTAGGGCCATCAGCCTTTGTGGCGGGGGTGAGGTAACTAGTATACACAAAATTTCCCTTAGCACCACCTTTTCCTCTGCCAGGCCCCCTTCTCTGCCCCCTGCCCCTTCCTTGATTGGAACCACGCTTAGGTCCTTGCTGGTAATGGGGGCAGTCCTTCTTCAGATGCTCTTCAGAGCCACAGATGAAACACGTGGGTAGAGTGTTAACCTGTTCTGAACTCTGGTGCCTTCTGTTGATGCGATGAGTTGTGGCCCTGGTGTACTCTCCCGCATCTCTACGCCTCCTGTCTTCCTCATTGAGCCTCCCTATGAGGTAGGACAGAGTCATGGCTTCCTTTCTGGTTTCCTCTAGTGAGACAATAAAATTGCCCCAACTTTTGTCCAGGGATGCCAGAATGACAGCGATCATGTTGGCCTCAGTCACGGGGTAGTTCCTGAGCACCAGCTCTGCCCTGAGTGCCTTCAACTTTCCCAGGTGCTCAGCCATGCTAGCCCCAAATTTTTGCTTGGTGTTATAGAACTCCGTTGTGAGTCTTGTGGTGGAGCCCAAGCTATCACTATTAAATAAGCTATATAACAACCCCCAAATTTCACCAGCTGTGAGCCCATCTGGAATGCTAGGGTACAATTTAGCATCCAGTGAGCTCAGTAGAGTGGTATAGGCTCTCCTGTGGTACCACTCTTCTTGAGGTCCCCAAGGGAAAGGTGGGGGGTCTAAAACCATTTCTAGGGTCCCCTCTTTTAAGAGACATACCTGTATCTCTTTATTCCATATATTAAAATGTTCCCCTCCCAGATGTAATTTTTCAAAGTTATTTGGGAGAACAGACACAGCTGGGGCAGAAAATGCTGATGTATTTTGCTGTCCTTGGTATTTCTGCTTTGGTTCCATTGAAGTAAATGGGAGAGGGATCCCTCTGCTGGCCAGTGTAGGTATTTTTCTCTGATTATTTTTCTCCTTTTCAGATGGGGCCAACTGAGCATGCTCAGAACTCATTCCAGCCCAGGAGCCGATGGGAGCGGACCTCTCCCTCTGTGCGTCAGGGCCAGGCCTGGGCCCAGGCCTGTGGAGCTCTGAAGAGTCTTCTGGAAGCCCCCCTGGTACTGGAACACTTACCAGGGGGCGAAGGCTGCAGGATGGGGCCGGAAAAGCCCAAAAATGCTGAGGATCGCCTGGAGGGGCCCACTGCTGGTCCTGAAGACTCTGGAGGAGGCAGCCATCTTGGGAGACTTACCCAGTGTCCAGAGGCCCCCTGCACTGGTGTCCCATGTGGCTGGGCTCCTGGCATCCCTCGGGTTGCTAGGAGCGTTCATAGCAGCTCTCTGCATTCCTCACCATATATTATTATATATTATTATTATATTGCTGATTGCTGATTAGAAGTATTTCCACTAATATTAATTCCAACAATAACGTTTCATTTAAGCCATTAACATAAAATAGGCAATACATAATTATATGAAACTGTGGACAAGACTAACACGTACAATAGACATGGCTACTTCAAGTATATCAACTACCATTAAAACAACCAAAAAGGTACCCCAAACCCAAACACTACTAGTGGCCTCCCCAGTACAGCAAAAGACGGGAGAAGAAAAGACCAATACTATCATAGGCATGCAGAATATACAGGCTGCCCTCGCAAGGATACAAGAGAGAATGAAAAGGATGGAAGATAAAATGACGCTAAATCACGAAGAAACTAGAAAAAACCATGAACAATTGCGACTGGATGTAGGGGAAATTAAAGATGACATTAGAAACATAGATGAGAAGATAGTGAAAATCCAGCAAAATATCATAGAAAATGAACAGAGAATACATAAAGTGGAGGAAAAAACGGAAGCTACAGCCTCGAGGATGGAGAGGATGGAGAACCAACAAACGATGAGGAGCCGAGACACCGAAGATGCACTCACATTTCTTGAAATGGAGAAGGCATCCTTCTTCCTTAGATTCCAAAATATAGAAGAATAGAGAGATGAAGACCTGGGCGAGATTATGATCGAAATACTGGCAAAGGCAACGCACAAAGATAAGGACAAAATTAGAAATGGAATTGATGAAATTTACAGAGCCTTTACAAATTATGCAAGGAGAAACAAACTCCCCAAAGAAGTCCATATTAGGTTTACAAAAAAAACAATGAGAGAAGAAATATATAGAAGAATGAGAGAGGAGACAGTCATGTACAAAGGGAGGGAAGTTCTAACATTGAAACAAGTACCGAGAAGAGCCAGAGACAGGAGAAGAGACTACAATTTCTTAAGTAGGCAACTGAATAAACTCAAGATAAAATTGAGATGGCTCATACCGGAAGGCCTACTTATTTCATGGGAAGGAAGGAAAATCAGAATAGATACAATAGAAAAAGCTCAAGACTTTATGGACCAATATCTAGGAAATGAAGGAGAACAGGAAAGCAGAGATAGTAGAGAAGAACATAACCCAAGTGACCAAGAGACACAAATGACAAACAAGGAAGACAAAGAACAAAAGAAGGGAAGGTTGGAGAGAGAGGAAACAGTGGGGATCTCACAAAGAGTTACAAGAAACACAACAAAGCTCAAAATAACAGACAAATAAACACTAGCAGAAATGGAAGAAGAAATAAAGTTCATTTCCATAAATATAAATGGTTTAAACTCACCAAGCAAAAGACATCAGATGTTTACAAGGTTGCAAAAATTAGAGGCAGACATAATTACATTACAAGAAGTACACATAAGAAAACAACAGAAAAAACTACTTGAAAATAAAAAATTAGGAGTAATATACACATCTTTAGGAGATTGTAAAAAAAGGGGAGTGGTAACATATATTAGAGATCACATAAGATCTAAACTGATTTACACTGATAAAGAAGGCCGAGTCTTAATGGTAGAACTAAAATTGGAAATAAAAACAATATTGTTAGTAGCTATTTACTCTCCAAATGGAAACCAATTAGATTTTTACAAAAAATTACATGACAAACTAAAGGAGTTGGACTACGAAAATGTATGCATTGTCGGCGACTTTAACGCAATAGTAAACTTACGAGAAGATTACCACAGCACTAGGAAGAATAAAATTAAAAGGAAGACATTGCCACAAACATTCAAAGATTTAGTACAAGAAATGAGCCTACACGACACCTGGCGAGAACTAAATACCAAAACAAAACAATATACATATTTCTCGGGCCCACATCAATCGTGGTCCAGGCTGGATATGGCTTGGATGACACCTCAACTAAGTAAAGAAACACACGAAGTAGAAATTATGTCTAGTATATGGGCCGATCACAATCCTATCAAAATAGTCTGGAAAGGTTTCCGAAAACAGAAGAGATGGAAAATGGACACAAGTATAATAAAGGAAAAAGAATATCAGCAAATGATAGAAAAGGAAATCAAGATATTTCTACAAATAAATACAAAAGACACAACATCGTTACAAAACCTATGGGATACCACGAAAGCCTATATTAGAGGCCTAACTATTGCATATGTGGCAAGAAAGAAAAAGGAGAAACAAAGAATTAGAAATGAATTATTGGAAGAAATTAAGACAGAGGAAATTAAATTACAACAACAGCCCAACAACACGATTGTGCTACAAAAGCTAAATCTGGCCAAACATAAACTGAATCTAACCACAAAAACCGAATTGGCACAGAAAATAAGAATGGTAAAACAAAATAATTTTGAACATGCTAATAAAACTGGACGCTGGTTAGCATATAAGCTAAAAAAGCAAACAGAAAAAAGAATTATACACCAACTCCAAGACGAATCAGGAACTCTTTACCACACACATCTGGAGAAGAAAAACATAGCCAAAAATTTTTTTCAAAAACTTTATTGCCAGGAAGAGGTCCCGGAAGACCAAATAAAAAAATACCTCCAAAAAACCAATCTCATGCACTTCACAGAAGATCACAGAGAGATTTTAAACCGGCCCATAACAATGCTGGAACTAATGGAAGCCCGCAAAAAACAAAAGAACAATAAGACTCCAGGACTGGATGGAATTCCTACTGAATTCTATAAACTTTGTCAACAATCGATAGACCAAATACTGTTACAAGTTTTTAACGAAGCACTATTGATAGCAGAAATTCCAAAATCTTGGACAGAAACTATTATTACATTAATACACAAAGAAGACTCAGATCCGACCCAAATTAAAAATTACAGACCAATTTCATTACTCAATGTGGACTATAAGCTATTCATGTCAATACTAGCTCAGAGACTCAAAGCAATAATACATAACTATATACATCCAGACCAAAACGGTTTCATCCCTAAAAGACAAATAAAGAATAATTTGAGAATGATTATAAATATTCTGGAATATTATGATCAGAAGATAGCCAGAGAAATGGCCATAATCTCCCTTGATGCCCAGAAGGCCTTCGACAATTTGAATTGGTCTTTTTTCATAAAACAACTTGAACTAATGAACTGTGGAGAGAAATTTCATAACCTGATTAAAAAAAATTATTCCCAACAAACAGCAAAAATCTCAATAAACGGTGACATGACACAAATTTTTGATATTCAGAAAGGAGTACGACAAGGATGTCCCATGTCACCGCTAATATTTATAATAGCATTGGAGGTATTATTAAACGAAATAAGGAACGAGGAAGAAATCAAAGGACTCAAGATCCGGGGAGAGGAGTACAAATTGCTCGCCTTTGCAGACAACATAATTTTCAACTTGGAAAACCCAAGACGATCTGGACCCAGACTGATGTCGATGATAGAACAATACGGGGAAGTCGCGGGCCTCAAAATAAACAAACAAAAAACAAAAATAATGACGAAAAATATGACCCAGACTCAGAGATTGGAATTAGAAGAAGAATTAGGAATCCAATTAGTAAAGAAGATAAAATATTTAGGTATTTGGCTGACGGCAAAAGCAACCACGATCAAAGAAGACAATTACACGAAATTACTAAAAGAAATTAAAAAAGACCTGGAAATCTGGAACAGGCTACAATTGTCATTGATGGGCAGAATCAGTTCAATTAAAATGAATATATTACCGAGGGTACTATATCTATACCAGGTAATACCATTACATCCAGGAAGGGACTTCTTCAAAAATCTCAACAAAATTACAATGACCTATATATGGCAGGGAAAGAAGGCTAGAATTAAGATTAAAGCGCTACAAGACACATGAGACAGAGGAGGCCTCGCAGTACCAGACTGGGAGCTATATTATAAAGCAGCTGGATTGACCTGGATCAAAGAATGGATGAGATTAGATGACAAAAGAACTTTATATCTAGAAGGCTTTGATCTCATACGAGGATGGCACGCGTTCCTATGGGATGGACCAGACAAACAACACATGTACTTCCAAAGACACATAATTCGGGCCTCACTCTTCAAGATTTGGCAGGGAATTAAGAAAACTTATTATACTAAAATACCAAAATGGTGGTCCCCGATGGAGGCATTGATATTTCCAAATACTCTTGAAATCGGAAAGATGATGAGATACCAAGATTTACTGAATCATGAAGGAGAACTTACTCCAAGACATCAACTCCAAAATGGCGATATAAATATTGATTGGTGGCACTACACTCAAATATACTTAAGATACAAGGCGGATAAAATCAAATATGGAATTGCAAAAGATCTGAACGAACTGGACAGAATTTTATTAGGAGCAGACCAGAAAATGATTACTAAAACATATAACTACCTTTTGAGAGACAAATTAATAGAAGAAACAGTTAAACATGATATGACAATGTGGGCCAGGGACATAGGACATAATATTCAATTGGCAGACTGGGAGAAATTATGGAAGCAGAACATTAAAATGACAAGAGCCACATCTTACAAGGAGAACCTCATTAAAATGTTTTATAGATGGCACTTACCACCAGCCCGACTTGCCAAAATACACCCAAACACTTTGGCGTTGTGTTGGAAATGTAAATCAAAAAAGGGGACATATTACCACACTTGGTGGAAATGTAGGAAAGCCCAACACTATTGGCAAGATATAAAAAATATTATTGAAGAAATAACGAACATTCAAATAGAAAATAGTCCAGAATTCTTTCTATTTGGCATGATAACAGCACAACATCTTAAGGAAACAAAATATCTTATCATACATATCTTGACAGCAGCAAGACTACTGTTCGCTCAAAACTGGAAATCAGACGAACTCCCATCCAAAGACAAAATCGTTGCAAAGATAACAGAGTGTGCTGAAATGGACAGATTGACGCTGGAACTCCAGGAAAAGGAAGAAAGCGAATACTATCTTGTATGGCACTAATGGTATCAATGGCTGGAAAGGAAAATCAGCAAAAATGTAGAGGACAGAAATTAGGGTAAAGACTTGCATAAGGAGATGAACCCATAAGAAATGTAAATTTGTAGTGTAAAGTTATAACATTGGAATTAGACATTTAATAATTACTCTTTATTAAACTATATAAGCTCAATGACATATATTCTGTTGATGACAAAAACGTATATGTAAAATGTTAGGTGGGTTTGTAGGTGGTGGGTTTTTTGTTTGTCTTTGTATTGTATTGTATTGTATTGTCTTTATATCTGTGTTTATATTTTAATAATAAAAAAAAATTAAAAAAAAGAAGTAAATGGGAGATGGATCCCTCTGCTGGCCGGTGTAGGTATTTTTCTCTGATTATTTTTCTCCTTTTCAGATGGGGCCAACTGAGCATGCTCAGAACTCATTCCAGCCCAGGAGCCGACGGGAGCGGACCTCTCCCTCTGTGCTTCATGGCCAGGCCTGGGCCCAGGCCTGTGGAGCTCTGAAGAGTCTTCTGGAAGCCCTCCTGGTACTGGAACACTTACCAGGGGGCGAAGGCTGCAGGATGGGGACGGAAAAGCCCGAAAATGCTGAGAATCGCCTGGAGGGGCCCACCGCTGGTCCTGAAGACTCCGGAGGAGGCAGCAATCTTGGGAGGCAGGAGGCTCGGCTGGAGGCCCCCTGAAGTCATCGAGGTGAGTTCCCCGTTGCCTCGGTGGGGGTGTTGGGAAGGCTGGAGCCCCCAGAGGTTCTTCTGGGGCTCTCTGGAGGCCTGGGTCCTGGCTGGGGGGCTCCGGACTGGACGCCCCCCCTCACTGGTCCCCTGGGGGTGTTGAGGGAGGCTGGCTGCCCCCGAGGTTGAGGCTGCGGTCATCGTGGCCTCCAGGGCTGCGACCAGGACTTGGATTGCAGCTCTGATGCCCGCAGGTTTCGAGGTCGTCTCAAATAAATTGCATTTCAAACTAAGTCTTTGATGAAAAACTCCCATTTATTAAGCACGACATTCTAACTCCGACTCCAGTTGAATGCTGTTTTCCACTCATCTCCTCTCATGCCTATCCAGTAGTAGGCTTCGTGGAGGTCTAGTTTGGTGAAAACTTTCCCTTTGGCCAGGTGGGCTACCATGTCTTTCATGAGGGGAAGGGGATATAAGTTGTGTACGCAGACAGCGTTGAGACTCTAAAATCAACCACCAGGCACATAGAGCCGTCTTTCTTCTCTTTGAAAAGGACCGGTGCCGTGACCCGTGGTTTGGCTGGCTCAAGGAAACCCCTTTGTAGGTTCTTCTCTATGTAGTTCCGCATTTCTTGCATTTCACGGGGCATCATGGCATACAATTTAGGTTTAGGTAGTTTATCCCCAGGGATGATCTTGATAGCACAATCGGCCTCGCGGTGGGGGGGCAGAATGTCACACTCGGCCTCGCTAAACACCTCTGCAATGTCTTGGTACTCCTCTGGGATTTGTTCTGTCTCATGGGAGCTGTCGGATGCGGCCGCCAGTTGCTCTGGTGTACCCTTAGGGAGGGACCCTTGTGTCAGTGGCGTCTTCCCTTGCTGTGGCGGGAGGGATTGGGGCCCCTGCGTGGGGGGCGTCTCACCTGGTTGGAGCAGCAGGGGTTGGGGGCCCTTTGCTATCCTCAGCCTGCGGGTTCCCTCTTGCCACCAGATGATAGGGCCCCATTTGTCTAGCCAAGAGAGTCCCAGTATGACTGGATCTGTCATTTTGGGGGCTATTATAAACCGAATCATCTCCCAGTGATCTGCTAGCTCCAGCTTCACTGGTTCGGTCAGGTGTGTGGCGTAAGTTCCCCCCACTAGGGATCCATCAACTTGTTCAAATCAGATTGGGTGGTTGAGCTTTTTGACTCGGATCCCCAATTTTAGGACTGTGGGTAGGTTAATCAGGCACCTCGTGCAGCCTGAATGTATTAGGGCTTGGAAAGTCCCTTGGCTCCCTGTTTTTGGGGCCGTTAGGCATATAGGGAAGAGAAAAGGGTGGATGGGTCCACTCACCATTGGGTCATCTTCACCCTCGTCCTCGCTGTCATAAGATTCGGGGGATTGATTTCCATTATCTGGGATCCCCCTTGTTTTGGTTAGGTGGGCAAAGACCTCTGGACCCTGGGGGATTTTCCGTGGCGCGTTGGTGGCGCGCTTGGGCCCTCATTCCGGTCATGCCTTGGGCGGTGGGTCTGACCTCGGCCTCGGGGTTCCACATGCTGTTGCCAGGTGACCAATCCCCCCACACCTGTAGCACCTCAGTGGGCTCCGTGGGACGACTGGCCTCTGGGTAGGCTGTGGTGCTGTGGTTTCTCGTCTACTGGGTGGTCTGGCTGGCCTCTCTGCTTGCCATCTGGTTGCTTTGACATGTCGTTGGCCCACAACCCTCTGTCGACTTTTATCGGTACTCAGAACCATTTGGAGAGTTGGTTCGGGATGTCCCGATAAGCGGTCACTTGGGCGATTTGCTTGTCTAGGCTTGTTCTAAAGAAATACACCAGTAGTCGCTCTGGTAAGGGAGGTAAGGTTCCAATGACTCTCCTGAATTCACGGATATGCTCTCTGATGGGCCTCCCCTTCTGCATTAGGTTCCTGAGCTCGTCCTCCACATAGGGGTCCTCCTCTGCCTCCTCGAACTGGGCTTGTAGTAGTTGTAAGAACCCATCTGCGTCTTGCAGTTGGGGGGCCCTGTTCTTTTTTTTTAATTATTGAAAAGTTTTTATTTTTTTATAAACAAACATACATACTATATGTAGAGGGCTGTTATGTTCTTGTAGAGGGCTGCTGACCACCTCCTTGCTTCTCCCTCCAACCCTTCTGAAATGGCACTCACTAGGGCTCTGGGAAATGGGTAGAGGTGTCCATAGCGCTCGATGTAGATCTCAGCTGTGTCGAGGAATTGCGCTAGCTGGTCTGGATCGCCATCGAACTTCCCTCTGAAACGGGGTGGGTCCTCCCTCGCTGCCCTCTCCTCCCAGCGTGGGGCTCTGTAAGCCTGGCCTCGGTGCCGCTGGTCCTCTTCCTCATCTCTCCTTCTAGGGCAGGGAGGTGATGTCCTATCTAGGCTGCTCTGCTTGCTGTGTAAGGGGGGAACCCATGGATGCATCTTTGGGCTTCCTTTCCTTCTGCTATGGGAGGGGGGAGGGCTGTGCTTCAGTTTACGGCCTCTCGGTTCAGCAGACCAAACTGGCTCCCCTTTCTTCTTTGGCCTGCACGATAGCCCCTCCTCCCGAATGATGGCACGGTCAAATTTCTCCTTCAATTCATCTATGGGGCTCTCGAGTGGCTTCCCTGAAGCTTTTTGGTGCCTGGCTTGCTGCCAGTCCCATAGCCAGTCTGCCCTCCCCAATTCACTCAGGGGTTTCCCCTTCCCTTGCACGTTCGGGAAGGGAAACTCAGCCTCTGCGGATTTTGGCAAAGCCCACCAATACTCATCTTTTTTTTTTCTTGGTTTGTGGCACGATCGTCTGACCTTGGCTGTCTTGCAGCTTCACTGGAGGAGGGAGGGGTTGAGGCTCTGTAGCATCCAAACTGGCTGGGATCAAGACTGGCTCTTTTCCAGTTGCCTGAATTAAACTCTTTTCGGACAGTTTGCTTTCCGCCATGACGTCCGGACTTCTTCTCCACTCACTCCATACATCTGGCAGGGAGCTGGAGATCTGGAGGTCAGCCAGTTTGGCTTGGAAAGGAGTGTTGGCTGTCTGTCAGGTTTCGAGGTCGTCTCAAATAAATTGCATTTCAAACAAAGTCTTTGATGAAAACCTCCCATTTATTAAGCACGACATTCTAACTCCGACTCCATCGCAGCCAACACTGACTTCCAGACCCAAAACCCTCCCTTTCCGTTCCCCACTCCTCTGCACTCATTGGCCATCTTCCAAGTCACTCTACCCCTAATCTACTGCTCCAGCTCAAAGGAATTTCCCCCCCTCCCATCCCATCTCCTAGGGGATATTATCTCCAGGGAAAATAAGTAGGTGAAAAGTCAAATGTCCCTTTCCAGGCACCTCCGCTTCTCCTTCTTATGTCAGCACTAGGGTAAATGCAGCTTGAAGTGCTAACACTCGAGGCTTGCCGGGGGGGGGGGGGCGAGCAGTTTGCATGCTGCTTTGGCTGGCTGCCATCCGTTGCTGGGCCTCGTGGCCTAGCTGAGGCCTACCAAGCCTTGCTGGAGTAGGTGGCCTGGGGGCCGCCATGTTGCTTCCGGTTGGCCCCGGAAGCTGCAGGTCGCGATTTGGCGGGAACTTTCCCGCCAAACCTCCGGGGCCCCAGGGGCCCCCAGGGTGGCCAGCGGGATGTTGAGGAGCCTCCTGGGTGCTGGGGAAGGACTTACCCGGTGTCCAGAGGCCCCCTGCACTGGTGTCCCACGTGTCTGGGCTCCTGGCGTCCCTCGGGTTGCTAGGAGCATTCATAGCAGTTCTCTGCATTCCTCACCAGTGAGCTGGTCTACGCTGGTGGTGGCCTGGTCCCTGGCCTCCTCCCCGGTGTCCTGGCAGTCCTGGGTGGACTGCTGGTCTTCCATGCCTTCCTCTGTGGCTTGCAGCTGCAAGGAAGCATGCGAAGGGGTCCCTTGCGTTCCACTGAGTCCTCTGGGGGCATAGAGATCATCTGTACCCTCCTTTGGATCGAAGTTCGCATCAGGGACTGGATGCAGGGTTGCCAACCTTGCTTGGAGACTCCTGGTCATAACCGGGGAAGTCCTACCATCCATCTCTTGGGAGTTCTTGCTGGAATCTCCTGGCATCTTGCTTCTGCAGGCTTGGAAGTGTTGCCTCAAACCATCCTCGGCTACCACTTTGTGAGGGATCTCACGAAGAACGATGGTTCGTTGAGGGCGCTTCCAAGAAAAGGTCAGCATGCAAGGATGCAATCAAATTAAGTCTTTATTTAGAAGTAAAAGTAGAGTAAAATAAGTTCCCAGGCATGGAGGCATCCATGCCTGGATTGAGCCCATGGGTCAGTCCCATAGGAGAGTAGAACAAGAGCAGGGAAAGCAGGGAAAAGCAGGGAGCAGCCCCTGTGCAGGGGTTCTTATAGCGGCCCCTGGCCCCTCCCTTACCCATGGGTGTGAGTGGGCTGGAGGGCCATTCACTCTCCCCAATGGGGCTGCAGGGGCTGGAGCCCCTTGACCCACCAGTGGGATCAAAGGGGCCTCTTTGCTCCCATCTGGTGGCCTTTGAAGAGACTGCCATGGCTGGCACAAAACACCTAACATTTATAATGTTAAATGAAGACAGGAGTAGTATTTTTCCTCCCTATATTTCCCCTTTCTTTTTGTTTTGAACAGGAGAAGTAGGGAAGGGGGGGGGATTTGTTTTCCCTTTTACACATTTTTTTCCTTTGCTGAGTTTGTCTGAGAGAAAAGAGGGGCGAATGGATGACTTGATCCTGCAGCATTGTTTTTGACTGCATATGGAAGCTACACAGATATATTTCCTGTCCTGTTCTGAGTTGTGATTATGATTTTATTGTTTGAGGTGTTTATTGTTTGAGGTGTTTAAATAGATTTATATAATAGAGAAGTGACATTAAAAGTTTGAAACAAATATTTTTTGGAGTAGAGACCCGGAGTACCTCTATTAGGAGATTTCTTTTACTTTTTGAAGGTGTTCTTTTTATCACCCTCTTTTATGTCTTTATGTCTGTGCATTTTGAATGATTTTGAATGCTGAGAAGTTAAGGAGATTTCTAGAATAGCCTGGTGAATAGTTGACTATGTTATTTTAGCTTAGTGTTGCCTAGATAAGGGAATGGATTTTGAGGAGTTTAACCCAGAGGTGGGAAGGAAAGACTAGTGGGTATATTTATCTAAAATGCTAGATCCTACCCTAAGGAATATTCCCTTGAGGGAAGAATTACTTACTGGTAGAAGGTAAAGATGGACTTTTTGGTCTGGCTAGCAAGTTACCGGTAAGTTAGTCTGTATAGACTTGTGATTCAGACTTGTGATTTAGATTTGTGAATTAGTTGAAGTTTGTATTTCTCTGAAGCTTGTGGAAATAGTTTAGCTAACTGGTGATAGAGGTGTGGTGTGATTCCTCCGAAGTGGGGATTCCTCCGAGGTGGGGAGAGTTGAGTATTTATTGATGAAAAGCCATAGGAAGTTGTTTGGAAGGAAGGTGATGAAGATAGGTTTGCTCCAGTGTTGAGCTTGCCTGATTTAAGGAGAATCTTCCACTTGTCTGTAGCAGTGGAAGATGGCATAGCCAAAGGAGTGTTGGTTCACATGTGGGCTGGGAAGAAGAGACCTGTAATATTTTTTGTCAAAATTGATGGATCTTGTGGTGCAAAGTTAGCCCTTGTGTATACAAGCTGAAGCTGCAATTGCACCTTCAGTGGAGGGGAGTAGAGAATTAACATTTGGTGGGGCATTGGTGGTGAGTAGTCCACATCAGGACAAACCTGATGCGGAAAACCCAAAGGTGGTGCACCAATGCTAGGCTTTTGAAATATGGGATTATTTTATTGTCTCAAGAGAATTTGGTTCTCTTGGCCAATAGGAATTTAAATCCAGTTGAATTTCTGTCAGGGGAGAGAGAAAGAAATAGGATGATGTGGAACATAATTGTGTGGTTATGTATTGATGGGTCTTCCCAGGTGAAGAATGGAACGAGGATGAGTGGATATACAGTAGTGAATGTAGACACTGCTGGAGTATTGGAAGCTGGACGGTTTTCTTCTTATTGATTGACACAAATATGTGAAGTCTTTGCTTTATTTGCTTGTGGGCTTTTAACGATCTTTGGTAAAAAGATTGTTTGGAAAGACTATAATACATATAGGAGCACATAAAAAGGGAGTTGAAGTTAGTTGTGGGAAATAGGATGGTGGACATAGAAGTAAAAGAGGCAGCATTAGTAGGAGGGGCATTAATGATTTGATCCCTGCATTGGATCTTGATGTGAAGCCTGTATTTACGGACAAACAAACAATGGCTGATGGGGTGCGTAAAGTGGATGGAAAATGGATGATTAAGAAGGAGTGCAAGTGCTTAATAAAACAGTTATGCGGAATGTGATTGAGAGTGTGCATGAGGGAACTCATTGGGGAACCCAAGTTCTTATTGAGTTTGTTAAACAAAAATATATTTGTAGAGGCATGTAAACGATAGCCATACAAGTGGGGAGATGCTATTTACATTGTGTACGAATGCATAAATACATTGTGTATGTGCAAACATGTACAGATTTGACCATTTGGCCTTTTCAGTGAATCCAAGTAGATTACATTGAAATGCCGGCAGTGTGAACATTGAAATATGTGCTAGTAATAGTGGATTATTTTACTGGCTGGCTTGAAGCCTTTCCTTGTGCAAAGGTAAATGCTCAGTTGACTGTTAAAATCATATTGGAGCAAATAATACCCAAATATAGATTGGTTGATATTATTGAAAGTGATGGGGTACACATTTCACTGTCCAAATGATAAAGGTAATGGAGCAATTGGGGATTGATTGGCAATAAACATATTGGCAATAAAAACATTCAGTGAAAAGGTTAATGTTGGAGCTCCAGGTTCTTTGGACAAAATGTTTGCCTTTATCTCTTTTCCATCTAAAGAAAAGATGTTTCAGTATATGATATGATATTTGGTTTATCCTATACTGAGACTCTCAGTATAAAGCTTAAAGATGTCTTACTTAGAAAAATATACAGGGACTGTCCCAGTGTTTTTCTCATTTAAGGTCTAAAGGACTATGAACACAAACTCCACCTCTTGATTTCCAAGTGCATGATTACAAAAGCGGAGACTGGGTCCTGATGAAAGTCTATAAAGGAAAGGAAATTACAGCCGGTGTGGAAAGGGCCATTCCAGGTGTTGTTAACCACTGAATCGGTGGTGAGAACTATGGAAAAGGGCTAGATACATTATTCCAGAGTAAAGGGGTCGGTGGCTTCGCCTTACGGATGGACAGTTGCTACAGCACCTACAAATCCTCTTAAATTGACTTTTCGACGACAAACCAAAGATGATTGATGACCAATGGATGGAAGAAGAAATTTGCATTTGGTTGGGAGTAATAAACGTTTTTATTGTGTTATTGACTGTATTAAGAAAGGAGACAATTGAATAGTGTAAATTAATGCTGTGATATCCGGTGGATGTAAGTTCTCTATGATCGGCTGGAAGACTTGAAGTCTAATGGTAAGCTTTTATGATTTTACACATCTAAAACATACTTTAAACAGGGGGCCTAGTCCACTATGAAGATGGGGTTTAGTGTGGTACTGTTTATTATACTACAGGTGCAGATAGGAATGGGGACGTTGTTTGTGTTGCCTAGTTATCCCATAGCATGGCAGCAGCTATGTTTCCATACCGAACTTGAGCACCAAGATTCCCTGATACAGACTCCACTAACCCTGATAGAAACTACAGATGAAGCTGGGATTTGTATTAGATCATCTCTTGATGATGGTGTACTGTTGGGGAAATACCCCAGGTGCAATCATACATATGAAATAGTTTCCCAGTATATGGATCTTATAAACAAAATGGAGTTGTTATACAATCAATGCACTAAGCGATATGGTAATTATACCCCTTCTTATTGAAGTTTAGGATTACGAAAGAGGGGTTACATTTCCCATATCTGGAATTGAAGCTCCCTCCAAACTGATGTTTTTATGTGGTAATATTGCATTGACCCAATTATCTTTTATATGGGGTGATGCACTGTTGGTTACCTTAAGGCACCAATAAGATGTACTAGAAGTATTGGAGAGTCACCCCATATAAATTTATTTCTGGATTTAATGAAGGTAGCCCTAAACAGTTCATCCTTTTGTATAAGAGAAGAGACTACTGTCTCTGATATATTGAAAACATGTTTTGTGGGAATGCCCGTTCCTGGAGAGTCGTTATCATAGTAACCGTGTTCCTAATAAGGTAGCTACAAAAGTAGCTACACATGATGGTACGTTGGAAACAATTGATGAGCCACATGTGCATAGACATGAACATGTGTAAGCACCTAGTCCTGAGAAGGAACTATATCTAATTCTTTATGCCCCTGTAAGAACCTATTAAATGACATATAACACCTATAGTATCATTTGACCATATGGGGATGGAGCATATAGAGGAATAAAATCTCTATTACAAAATCATATGGCTATGTTATTGAGACATGGTTATGATGAATTCCAAGTATGTGTTGATATATCTGATAAATTACAATTTCTCGAGTCTAAACTGAAAAAAGTGCAAAATATCACTACATACTTCATCTGTAATACATATAACTGAAAACACTGCTTTTAAAGGAATTTGGGATTTGCTAACGGGAAGTTTCTATAATGTTGCAAGACATCCGCAATTTACAGGAATAATAAAACTGATAAACAGGAAAAGGGGGGATTGAGAGAAAAATGAATTATTCCTGTAAAAAGCATAACCTGAGTAACGCCATTTTAAACGCCATGTTTTACCTGATATAACCTGATTATATAACTTGGTAGTGAGGACATAAGAAAGGAAAATGTGTTGTTCCTGTGATGCTTGTTTTGCAGGATATATGATGCATATTTTTAAGGAAATAAATGTTTTGGTACATTCCGAAATGGGCCTGAGGAAAAGCCTACAAATAACGATACCATTTAGCATGGAAACATCTGTGTAAACATCTGTGTAGGATATTTTCGAAGGGTATTGTTGCATGGGAATTTCCAGGGCGGAACATGTGCCAAATATGTTGTATAAGACCTGAAACCAATTCCCTGGTGGACCGTTTGTATCCGTTTGTATCGGGCTTCTGTATCCTGAAAACTGTATTTAAACCATCTAATCGAGGTGGACAGACATTATCTCCTACGGGAGAGAATCCTTTTGCAAAAGATTGAAATATATATAGCTTTATATATATTATTTTAATAAATCTGCCGTTTTTTCTTGTTCATGCTCTCTGTGTCACTTATTATAAGGTAATGCTAATTTCTGCATTTAACAGGAATTTTACCAGAGAATTATGGTAAAGAAGATACATATTTGATTATTCATATAATAACAGCAGCTAGAATTGTATTTGTACAAAACTGGAAAGCAGATAAAATCCCGTTGGAAGGAGAAATTATAAAGAAAATTTTAGAATGTGCAGAAATGAATAGATTAACATTGAGAATAAAAGATAAAGAGGAGTCGATGTATTTCAAGACATGGGATAAATTTTATGATTGGTTAGAAAGGATAAGGATATAGAGATAAAATAGATAGAGAATAGATGGAGAAAACAATTAGAAAAATAGATACCCAAATGATGTCAAGTAAAAGAAAAAAAAAGGGGGGGGTAAAAGGGGAAAAAGTGAGATATTATAAAAATGTACGCAAATGATGAAATAAAAATAAATAATAATTGAATAAGAAATTGAAATGAGAATAAAGATAATAAGAAAATTGGGGCTGTTCGAATACCACTTTAGATTGAACTGAAAAGGAAAACAACAGGAGAGAGGGGAAGGATTAGAGAGAGAGGAAGGGAGAAGAGAGGAGAGGAGAGGGAGAGAAAGACGAAAGGGAAAAGGAGAAGAAGAAAAGGGAGGGGAAAGAGGAGCAGAGGAGAAGGTTAGAAGGGGGAAGAAGAGAGGAGTGGAGGAAGAGAAAAGGAAGTAGGAAAGAGAAGGAGAGGAAGAATGAAGGAAGTAGGAGGAGAAAGAGGAAGGAAGAGAAGGGGAGGAGAAGAAGAAAGGTTGGAGTAAAGGTAAAGGGTAAAAGAGCAGCCCTGAAAAAGTAAAAATGAAAAATGAAAGTTAGAAGAAAAGATGAATGAAAAATGATGGAAATGATTGTACATGTAAATGTGTTTATGAGAAATAAAAATAAAAAACTTTTTTGAAAAAAAAAAACCAAAATCAATCAGAATAGAGCTGGAAGGGACCTTGGAGGTCTTCTAGTCCAACTCACTGCTCAAGGAGACCCTATAAAATTTCAGACAGGTGGCTGTGCAGTTTTTCTTAAAAACCTCCAAATCTCACCTCCCCCAGTCAGGCACAACTGTCCAAGGAAATTCAGGTTGATTCCACATCACTCCTTTTTTAATCCAGGAGTGAATCAGCTACAGAGACCAGCTCCTAGCAACCAAGCCAGCCATTTGCCTAGCAGAGCAAAAAACGAACTACTAATTCAAAACACCATTTTCTGGGCAGACAGGCCTTTAATCATCTTAGTTGCTCTTCTCTGCAATTTTTCCAAAGTCTCAAAATCTATTTTGCAATGTGACCAAAACGGGATGCAGTATTCCAGGTGTGGTCTTACTAAGGATTTATAAAGCAGTACTAATACTTGACATTATTTTGATTCTACACCTCTGTTTATACAACCAAGGATTGTATTAGCTTTTTTGGCTGCTGCCGCACACTGCTGCCTCATGTTTAACTGATCATCCACTAGGACTCCAAGGTTCCTCTCATGGTTACTGACTTTGAGCCAGGTTTTGCCTACTCTGTACTTGTGCCTTTGGTTTTTCCTGCCTAGGTGTAAAACCTTGCTTTTCTCCACATTAACTTTCATGCTGTTGGATAGGGCCCATTGTTCAAGTCTGACAAGATCTTTTTGGATCCTGAGCTTGTCTTCTGGGGTGTTGACTATTCCTGCCAGCTTAGTGTCATCTGCAAATTTGATGAATTCCCCTTCTACTCCCTCATCTAAGTCATTTATGAAGATATTGAAGAGTACTGGGCCTGAGACACAACGTTGTGGTGCATGTCAGTGACAAGTCCCGTGACCATCGCTGCCGTAACCACCCTGTTCACGCCGGCCACTGCCCATTGCCTGCCGGTGCTGCTTGCGTCCGGACCTGTGACCATCGGTGCCGTACAAGCCGTACAAGTCCCGTGACCGGACAAGTCCCATGACCATCGCCGCCGTATCCACCCTGTTCGTGCCGGTCGCACCCCATTGTCTGCCAGCGACGCTTGTGGCCGGACCCAGCCAGGAGAACGGCCTGCTGCAGCAGAGGAACGGCATTGCAGCAGAGCTGCTCGGAAGGCAGCTGCCGCAGTCTTTAAGGTACTTTGACGCGGGGGGGAGTGGGGACCATAAAGGGACAGGCTGCAGGAGCTGCCTTCTGAGCAGCTTTGCTGTGAAGGGAGGCAGAAAAGTTTAGCTTCTCTCTGCTGCAGCATTCAATGTGGCTGCTTCTCTCCTCCTTCTCAGCCTCATACACACAGAGCAAACATGAGAAGGAGGTGAGATGCAGCCAGATTGAATGCTAGAAGACTTGGCCAAACTTTTCTGTCGGTTCTGTGGGTGGGCCTTGGTGGGCGTGGCTTGGTGGGGTGGTGCTGCCCCACCTTTCTGTGAGTGATGTCAAGTTGGCCACACCCACTCAGTCACATGACCCCCCCCCCCACCAAGCCACGCTCAGAGAACCAGTAGTGGAAAAATTTGAATCCCACCACTGGTATTGTCCAACAATGAAGTTCAATATAAGGCAAGATTGGTGGCACAAGGTTTTTTGCAAAAGAAAAACGTGCACTATGATGAGGTGATTGCACCAACGGTAAAAACGGTTAAACTATAAGGTTGGCACTAGCCTTGGTAGCAGCACATGGCCATAAAATTTGGCACTTTGATATAACCACAGCATTCCTCAATGCAGAATTAGAGGAAGAAATTTACATGGTTCTGTTGTGACTCCGACCCCCGAGCCCATCTTATCAGAGGGAGAAGACTCCAAAAGTGAAGGAGAGGAGTTGGCAAGGCCTCCCTCTCCAGGACCCTCCTCTCTGGCAATGCCTCAGGTGTCTTCCGGGGGAGAAGAGATAGGCCAGGAGCCAGGCATCTCCGAGCAGCCTCAGTTAGACAGCGACGGAGATAAGGGCCTTTCACGACCAGTTCCCATCCCAACCACATCCCGACTGTCAGACTCAGGGGAAGGGCCCTGCGGTGGGGGATAGTGTTGTGACTCCAACCCCCGAGCCCGTCTTATCATAAGGAGAAGACTCCGAAAGTGAAGGAGAGGAGTTGTCAAGGCCTCCCTCTCCAGGACCCTCCTCTCTGGCAATGCCTCAGGTGTCTTCCGGGGGAGAAGAGATAGGCCAGGATCCAGGCATCTCCGAGCAGCCGCAGTTAGACAGCAACGGAGATAAGACTTGGCTGGATCCCCGCCAGCATCGGAAAGACAAGCGCACGCAGCAGAGAAGGAGCTGTGCCAGAGATTAAGCTGAGTCACTGGACCACACCCCACAGGGAATAAAAGGGTGTGTGGTGGCCATTCAGGCTTTGTGACGGACAAAACTGAACAGCTAGCAAGTCATACTGTGTCTCTAGAACTTCGTTATCTGCCTTCCTTGGATTTATTATGGACTGGACTTGACAATTCTTTGGCTTTGTGAATTTATTTTGGTTTATCTGATGGAGGAGGAACACCTCCCTCTGTGAGTAAAGTTTTTGGCAGGCAGCTACTGGGTTGCTGCCAATTCTGTTATCTAAGGAAATTATTGTCTGCAAGTTTATTTTAACTCCTGGCTGACAGTTTGTGTGCGTGTGTGAGACGGGGACAGAACATCTTGTCCGTCATCTGACATTTAACCCATCTTTTAACCAAGATGGACCAACAGCTGCAGCAGCAGCTACAGCAGCTGCAAGATGATAATCAGTTTCTGCAGCAACTCAGTAGTGGTTGCAGAATGCAGTAGCTCAGTTAACCGCCCAACTTGCTTTGGGGAATGCTCCTGCAGCTCTCCCTCTCCCTCCTCCTACTCCTACTCCACCTCCCCGTCGGAAATGCCCAGTAAACGTGCCAGATAGGTTTTCTGGGCAGCTAGAGATGTTCCCGGCCTTCATGGGACAATGCCAATTATTCATGACCATGAGACCAGAGGATTTTCCGGATGACCGGGCTCGGCTGGCATTCGTGATTAGCTTACTTTCTGTCTCTGCCGCCCGATGGGCCACACCCCTGTTGCTTCAAAATAGTCCATTGCTCTCAGACTATTAGGGCTTTTGGCAACACTTGCACGTCATGTATGAGGACCCCCTTTGGACTTAGACGGCAGCTAGGTGCATTAAGGACCTCCGTCAAGGGAAGCGCCCCCTGCAGGACTATATCACTGAATTCCGGCTTTTAGGCCAGGACTCTGCTTGGAATGAGGCGGAGCTGATGGACGCCTTCCAGGATGGCCTCTCAGATGAGCTGCAGGACGAATTGGTTCGGGTGGAGGTGCCTCAGACCCTCGATGCTCTGGTGACACAATGCCTGTGTATCGACGCCCGCCTCCAATGGCAACGGCCCCGTCGGCCCCTTCAGGAACCACCGTCAGCTTCTGCACCCCCGCGTCCCGCACCGACAGCACCCCGGGCCACCCCGCGTTTTGTGGTGACGGCTGAGGAGCCCATGGAGATGGGAGCGGCCAGACCTCACCTGACGGCCCAGGAGCGGATGTGGAGACGCCAAGGGGGATTGTGCCTCTATTGCGGAGAGGCTGGACATTTTGCCTTCTCATGTCCCAGGAAGCAAAGTGGGGCGCTCAAGCCTGTTCCTGAATCTCGGTGTGACCAGCCAGGAAACGGGGCAGGCCCGGTCTAGGGGAAACCCTAGGCCGGGCACGTATCAACGCCCCACCAGAATTAGCGGATGTGGACTCTGGGCCCCCTCGGCACCTGATTCTGGACACCCGGGTTTTGTTGGCCAACCGGTCGGAGGGGCTTCAGGCACATGCACTGGTGGACTCGGGGGCCACGACGAATTTCATGGACCAGGCCTTTGTGGCCCATTTTGAGGTCCCCTTGGTTCCGGTGGACCTTCCGTTGAGGGTCGAGACTATTGATGGGCGGGAACTCATTGCGGGGCCCATTAAATTCGCTACGCAGCCTTTGTGCCTCGCCATTGGGGCACACGAGGAGGCGATCCAGTTCTATGTTACAGCAGACCTTCATTTTCCATTGGTCCTGGGGATGGCCTGGCTTCAGGCCCACGATCCTCAGGTGGCATGGTCGAGAAACGCCATCTCTTTCCTGAGTCTGCAGTGCGTCGACCACATCCACCACACCTGTGCCAGCCAGGACGTTTCCACCCCTGCCATCTCCTTGCCTCCTGAACTGACGCCCTTCGCCAACGTGTTCAGCAAAAAGGAGGCGGACTGATTACCCCCGCACTGACCCTACAACTGCCCTGTGGATCTGCTGCCCGACGCGCCACTGCCCATGGGACGCCTGTATTCCATGTCCGAGCCCGAGTTGGCCGCCCTATGGGACTTCTTGGACAAGAACCTGGCCCGAGGGTTCATCCAGCCTTTGGCCTCCCCTCTCTCGGCCCCGGTCCTCTTCATGAAGATGAAGACAGGGGACTTACATCTGTCCTGTGATTACCGCCGGTTGAATGCTATCACGGTGCGGAATCGCTACCCCCTGCCGCTCATCCCGGAGCTGATGGAGAGGTTGCGGGAGGCCTCAATTTTCACCAAGCTCGATCTCCGAGGGGCCTACAACCTGGTGCACATGCGAGAGGGGGACAAGTGGAAGACGGTGTTTGGCACCCGATACGGCCATTTCGAGTAAACCATCATGCCGTTCGGGTTGACCAATGCCCCCGCAGTTTTCCAGCACCTGATGAATGACGTGTTCCAGGACATGTTGGACCGGTTTGTGGTGATCTACTTGGACAATAACTTGATTTATTCCCGGTCCCAGGAAAGCCACCTCCAGCATGTCCGCCAGGTTCTGCAGCGCCTGCGGGAGCACCAACTCTATGCGAAGTTGGAGAAATGCCTCTTCTTCCAGACTTCCATAGAGTTTCTTGGGCACATCATCTCCCCTGAAGGCATCGCTATGGACCCGCGCAAGGTGGAGGCCTTGTGTAGTTGGGAACCCCCTTGTCGGGTGAAGGACATCCAGCGTCTGCTGGGGTTTGCCAACTACTACCGGACCTTCATCCCGGGCTTCACCACCCTGACCTTGCCACTGACCCAACTCTTTCGGAAGAAGGTCCCGTTCCAGTGGGGTCCCCCGCAGCAGCAGGCATTCAAGGTCCTCAAGCAAGCCTTCGTCACGGAACCTGTCCTGAGGCACCCCAATCCACATCGTCCGTTCATGGTAGAGACGGATGCGTCCAATGTGGTGATTGGGGTGGTGCTGCTACAGGCCCCGGTGGATGGCGGCACTCTTTTTCCCTGCGCTTATTACTCACGGAAACTCAATCCTTCCAAGCGCAACTACACCATCTGGGAAAAGGAGTTGCTGGCTATCAAGGCCGCGATTGAGGCTTGGCGGCATCACCTCGAGGGGGCCCGACACCAGGTGGAGGTGCGGACGGACCATCGGAACCTGGAGCACCTCACAACGGCCAGGAAGTTGAACCAGCGGCAGATCCGGTGCTCTTTGTTTTTCGCCCGGTTCAACTTCCACGTCACCTACGTCCCGAGTGGCCACAACCAGAGAGTGGATGCTCTATCCCGCAAGCCGGAATACTTTTGCCCTAAGGACTCCCTTCCCCCATGGATGGTGCTACCAGCGGAATCCTTGGCCGCGGTCCAGGAACCGACGGTCTTGCGGGCTCAGGTGCGGGAAGCGCAGCGCTGGGATGACTGGTCGCAGCAGTGGAAAGCGGAAGTCGTCCCTGCGTCCCCATGGACTTTGGAGGAGGGCTTGCTGAAGCACCGGGGCCGGTTGTATGTGCCCACGAGTCCGCTCCAAGCCCTCATCATGAACCAGTGCCATGACAACCCCGCGGCGGGACACTTCGGCTTCTTCAAAACTCTACACCTGGTGATGCGGACTTTTTGGTGGCCTCGGGTTTGGCACGACGTGCACTCGTACGTGACGTCCTGTGTGACGTGCCGACAGGCCAAGGCCATGTCAGGCCCACCTCCTCGACTCCTCCAGCCGCTGCTGACACTGGAGAGACCATAGGGAGCCATTTCCATGGACTTCCTGATGGACCTGCCACCGTCCGCTATGTTTACGACCGTCCTTGTGGTGGTGGATATGCTCACGAAAATGGCACATTTTATCCCGTGCCGTAGACTGCCATTGGCCCGCACCACAGCCCGCCTGTTCCTGCAACACATCTTCCGCCTCCACGGCCTGCCGGACAGGGTGGTTTCGGACCGCGGGGCCCAATTCACAGCCCGCTTCTGGAAAAAGCCAGATGGCCGCGTTGGAGGTGCAGGTGTGCCTGTCAGTGCATCATCCGGAGACTGATGGGGGAACGGAGAAGGTCATTGGCATCCTAGAACAGTACCTCCGCTGTTTCGTAAACCAGCAGCAGGACAACTGGGCCGAGTACCTTCCCCTGGCGGAGTTCACCTTTAATAACTCCCAACACACCTCCACCCAGATGACCCCGTTCCATGCCAATGTGGAATACCATCCACGGCTTTTCTCTTTGTCGATCTCGGATTCCCCTGTTCCCGAGACCCAGGACTTCCTCACAGAACTGCAAGCAGTGCAGCAACTGGTGCAGCGGCAGCTGATCCGGGCAAAAGAGGACTATAAACGGGTTGCCGACCGCTCTCGACGGGCAACGCCACCGCTGGAAGTTGGAGACCGGGTGTGGCTGTCCACGAAACACCTCCCCACGGACCGGCCGGTGAAGAAACTGGACCACCGCTTTATCGGTCCCTTCCCCGTCGAGGCGGTCATCAGCCTGGTTGCCTACCGGTTGACTCTGCCACACTCCATGTGGCTCCACCCTGTTTTCCATCAGTCCCTCCTGGTCCCTGAGGTCCCATCATGCCACCTCCGATGCCCGATGACACCTGCTCCCCCCAACCACAGTCGCCGAGGACGGCTCCACTACATACGAGGTGGACAGCATCCAGGACTCCCATTGGCTGAAGGGGCATTTTCAATATCTTATCGCTTGGAAGGGATACGGGCCCGAGGATTTCTCATGGGTGGATGCTTCTTCCGTTCAGGCCCCTGACCTGGTACGGGCCTTTCACGACGAGTTCCTGTCCCAACCACATCCCGACCATCAGACTCAGGGGAAGGTATTTATTTTGGTTTATCTGACGGAGGAGGAACACCTCCCTCTGTGAGTAAAGTTTTTGGCAGGCAGCTACTGGGTTGCTGCCAATTCTGTTATCGAAGGAAATTATTGTCTGCAAGTTTATTTTAACTCCTGGCTGACTGTTTGTGTGCGTGTGTGAGACGGGGACAGAACAGGTTCAAGCACCGGTGTATGAAAGTAAAAAGCCTGATACTGTGTACAAACTGAACAAGGCCATTTATGGGCTGAAGCAATCATCAGAAACTGGAACATCTGTTTAGCTATGGCATTGAAGGGTCTTGGGTTCAAGATTTGCAAGGCTGATGGTTGCATATATACTGCAAGGTTACACGGTGGGGATTGTCAATTATTAGCATTTGTGGATGATCTTTGCTTCATTGCAAAAGATCTGATACAAGTGAAGGAATTTGCTAATCGATTTGAGAAAAAGTTTGAATTGAAAAATTTGGGTGAAATACAAAACTATCTTGGTGTAGAGATACAAAAAAACTGAGAAAGGTGGTTACATTCTCATTCAAAGAAAGAAAATTTAACAGCTGTTGGAGAGATACAACATGAGGGATTGTAATTATGCTCCAACACCTATGAGCACAGATTTTCACAACAATTTGAGTGAGGACAAAAGTGAAGCCTGTGATCAAGAAATCTATCAGTCAGCAATAGGGAGCTTGTTATATTTGTCACAGTGGTCCAAACCAGACATAGCTTGTGCAGTAAGCATCTTAAGTCGCTTTACTGCTGCACCAACGCAGTTGCATTGGATGGGTGTAAAAAGAATTCTCAGGTACTTGAAGGGAACTGTGAATTTAGGTCTTCAAATACAGGTCTCTGAAGAATTAAAATTAAAATGTTATGTTGACAGTGATTATGCCAATGATGTGAAAACCAGCAAATCCAATTCTGGGATTGTGGTATTATTTGGAGGGGCTTTAATTGGATGGAAGTCCAGAAAACAAACTACTGTAGCCATTTCTACTGCAGAGGCAGAATTTATTGCTCTATCTGAACTTTGTTCAGAAGTAACTTGGTACGTACAGCTGTTAAAGGATTTAAACATAGACGTTAATGAAGCTGTAACAGTGTTTGAAGATAATGCTGCTTGTATTAAAATGGCAACAGGTGACAGAATGAAAAATAGAAGCAAGCATGTGGACATCAAGTATTGTAATGTCAGAAAAGCTATCAAAAGTAAACTAATTCGCTTGCTTCACTGTTCTTCAGAAGACAATCTAGCAGATGTAATGACCAAGCCATTGGGTGGAGTGCACCATGGGAAGAATATTAAATTATTTGGTTTTATGTCTATTCCAGTCATAAAGGGAGGAGTGTCAGTGTATAAAGAATTTATGAACTGGACTAGCCATGGCAACGATCCAGCCAATGGGAACTGTTTATGTTCTGTTCTTAGGGGAACAGAAACTATAGTCTGCAAACCACACATTCAGTCTAGGCAGGTATGTTGTCTCCCTGGAGCAAAACTAAAAGATGTAACTGAGAACCTTACTAAAATAATCAACCCCACAGATTACTACCCCTTTCTTCTCCTACATGCAGGGACGAAAAACACAACAATGAATCTGAAAACAATAACAATAGATTACGAACAGCTAGGGAAAAAGGTTAAGGAAATAGGAGCACAAGTGATGTTTTCATCTATACTTCCAACAAAAATCTGACATCCAATGAGGGAGCAAAGGATTTTAGAAATGAACCACTGGCTTAAAAATGGTGTTGTCAAGAGAACTTCAGTTTCCTACACCATGGTCTGCATTACCTGTATGAAGGGCTCCTGGCAAGGGATGGAGTGAACCTCACAAGAACAGGAAAGAATATATTTGGAAAACGACTGGCTCATCTTATCAGAAGGGCTTTAAACTAAAATTGAGTGGGGTGGGTGAACAATCCTCACAACCTTTAGGACCTAATTCCAAGCATAAACCACTAGATAACTAATCAAATATGGAGGCAGGGAGTAAAGAGAAAGAAAAAATCTCAGATGCAAAGTAGGAAATGTAGGAAGCATACCCAGGGTCAGCCACAAAGAACTTAAATACCTATACACTAATGCTCAGAGTTTAGGGAATAGGGTGAACTTGAAATACTAGTACATGAGGGCAAGTATGATACAGTTGCCATTACAGAAACTTGGTGGGATGAAACTCATGACAGGAATGTACTGATAGAAGGCTACAAACTATTCAAAAGAAACAGACCTATCAAAAGAAGAAGTGGAGTTGCATTATATGTTAGAGATCACTTCCTCTCTATAAAGATGCACACAACAAAGGATGAAAGCCTTCCAGAATGCATATGGGTCAACATAAAAGGAAAAAAGAATGACATTGCCATAGGTATATACTACAGGCCACCCAACCAATCTGAAGAAACAGATGAACTTTTTGCTAATCAGTTAACCAATGTATGTAGGAAACACACCACAGTAGTAATGGGGGACTTTAACTATGCTGACATCAACTAGGAGGCAAACTCTGCAACAAATCTAACAGATTTCTTACCCACCTAGCTGACAACTTCATCACCTGAAAGGTAGAGGAGGCAACTAGAGAGACAGCTAGACATAATAGAATTCAATATAAAACAGACAAAAGCAACAGAACATAATCAAACCAGTGTCTTAGACTTTAAAAGAGCTGATTTTAACGAACTCGGAGAGAGCATGGATGAAAATCCTAAAGGAGCAATCAATTCAAGAAGCTTACAAGTTTCTGGGCCTTTTTTCTGCTGACAAACAGCAACTCTGTGTTGCTCTCTGGGAGACTCAGATAGCTATTTCTGCCTTTTCAGGCGTCATCAGTGAGCCACACCCTCTTCTCAGATATCCTCCCTGTAAAGGTACAATGTGTCTTTTTCTTTTTCATAGGCTTTTATGTGCATATTCTTTCTAGCCAGGTTTTACCTATGTAAGCTAAGTTGTTCTACAGCCCTGGTTCTGTGAAATCTCATTCACAAGTTTCTGGGCCTTTTTTCTGCTGACAAACAGCAACTCTGTGTTGCTCTCTGGGAGACTCAGATAGCTATTTCTGCCTTTTAAGGCGTCATCAGTGAGCCACACCCTCTTCTCAGATATCCTCCCTGTAAAGGTACAATGTGTCTTTTTCTTTTTCGTAGGCTTTTATGTGCATATTCTTTCTAGCCAGGTTTTACCTATGTAAGCTAAGTTGTTCTACAGCCCTGGTTCTGTGAAATCTCATTCACAAGTTTCTGGGCCTTTTTTCTGCTGATAAACAGCAACTCTGTGTTGCTCTCTGGGAGACTCAGATAGCTATTTCTGCCTTTTAAGGTGTCATCAGTGAGCCACACCCTCTTCTCAGATATCCTCCCTGTAAAGGTACAATGTGTCTTTTTCTTTTTCGTAGGCTTTTATGTGCATATTCTTTCTAGCCAGGTTTTACCTACGTAAGCTAAGTTGTTCTACAGCCCTGGTTCTGTGAAATCTCATTCACAAGTTTCTGAGTCTCCCAGAGAGCAATACAGAGTTGCTGTTTGTCAGCAGAAAAAAGGCCCAGAAACTTGTGAATGAGATTTCACAGAACCAGGGCTGTAGAACAACTTAGCTTACGTAGGTAAAACCTGGCTAGAAAGAATATGCATATATATATGATATATATATGATAAAGATGTTGAGACTCTAGAAAGAGTGCAGAGAAGAGCAACAAAGATGATTAGGGGACTGGAGGCTAAAACATATGAAGAACGGTTGCAGGAACTGGGTATGTCTAGTTTAATGAAAAGAAGGACTAGGGGAGACATGATTGCAGCATTCCAATATCTCAGGGGCTGCCACAAACAAGAGGGAGCAAAGCTATTCTCCAAAGCACCTGAAGGTAGGACAAGAAGCAATGGGTGGAAACTAATCAAGGAGAGAAGCAACTTAGAACTAAGGGGAAATTTCCTGACAGTTAGAACAATTAATCAGTGGAACACCTTGCCTCCAGAAGTTGTAAATGCTCCAACACTGGAAGTTTTTAAGAAGATTGTTGGATGCTTATCCTACGGTTGGGTAGATAATATATAGAAAACTATGTTCTGTAACTTTAACTGCTACAAGATGACTAAGTGGCTGTGCTAAGCAGACATAAAAGAAGGCAGGAAGTTCATTCACTTCTGCTCCTGCTATTAGAAGATTGAACTGCTGAAAGGAACTGTGTCTGTGTTACTGAAGAGAACTGGAATTGTAAGCAAACTATGTTTATGTGTTGAACCGTGATTATTTGAAGAAGTGTTATCTTTGTTTTGAGAAGCCAAGTTTGTTTTTTTACTACAAGTAAAGACTGTTTATTTTTCTTTAAACGTTCAGAGTCTGTGAGTATCTGTGTGTTTTGCTAAGCAACGTATCTATTCGCTGTCTGGTCCGTTGCACCACTTTGCAGAGGGCAGTTTTACCCTCAACAAAGATGTTGGATAACCATTTGTCTGAAGTGGTGTAGGGTTTCCTGCCTAAGCAGGGGGTTGGACTAGAAGACCTCCAAGGTCCCTTCCAACTCTGCTATTATATTATATATTATATTATAAAAGCCCAGTCCAGTTCAATACCACTAAAAAAGAAAAACAAGAAAACCAACAAAAAACCAGCAGGGTTGCACAAAGAATTCTTAGACCAACTGAGAGAAAAAAAGTGTTCTGTTTCAAGCGGCAGACTGCTTGGCACAGACAGATAAACTCCATGGAAAGGGTATCATGCAGATTACTTTTATTCATCAGGCATTCTCTAAACAATAACTCACAGTCACTGAAGAGATTCTTCTGAGGTACACATAGTCTGTTCCCAATTCATGTAGGTGAAACGAGGTAATTTGCCCCCGTGTTGAGGGAGCAAACAGCTCCTGGTAGGGCTGAAATTTAAAAACCTTGCTAATCTACATGTAGCAAGTTAGCCCCGCAGCCAATCAGAAGTCTGACCCAGTGGCCAATCAAACACAGATGTGACCACATGACATAAAACTACATTTCCTAAAAGCAATCCCTTAAGATGATGGTTCTTAATTCCTAAACTAACTACTTACTCTAACCAGCACACTCCCCGCCTGGAATTATAAAATTTCCACTATTAACTAACTACTAACTAACATAAACCCCAGCTCTTGCAGGGCAGAGCTGAGGATTTTGTATAGTTTCTGCAAGATAAAATTGCTCAGATTAAGACTGGGTTAGACTCTGACTGGGCAGAGTCTGGCGAGGTGACAGCGGCCTGTCCTGATGGTAACATCTGGGTTGGGTTTGAGCCTGTTTCAATGGATGAAGTAGACAGGATCATGGGTCGACTGGGTGCCTCCACATGTTTATTGGACCCTTGCCCCTCCTGGCTTGTTTCTGCAGCCAGGGAGGTGACTGGAGGCTGGATTCAAGTGGTTGTCAACGCTTCTCTGAGGGAAGGGGTCTTCCCCGCCACTCTTAAAGAGGCGGTGGTTCGTCCCCTCCTCAAGAAGCCCACCCTTGATCCAGACTCCCTTAACAACTATCATCCAGTCTCCAACCTTCGCTTTATAGCGAAGGTTGTTGAGTCTGTGGTGGCACAGCAGCTCCCGCAGTTCCTGTAGAAAACTGACTTCCTAGACCCATACCAATCGGGTTTCAGGCGCGGTTACAGCACGGAAACGGCATTGGTCGCCCTAGTGAATGATCTCTGGCGGGCCAGGGATGGGGGTTGCTCCTCCATCCTGGTCCTTCTTGACCTCTCAGCGGCTTTCGATACCATCGACCATGGTATCCTACTGCAGCAACTCGGGGGGTTGGGGGTAGGAGGCACCGTTTTACGGTGGTTCTCTTCCTACCTCTCGGGCCGCTCGCAGTTTGTGTGGACGGGGGGAGAGAGATCCACCCCGAGGCCCCTCACATGTGGGGTGCCTCAGGGGTCGGTTCTCTCCCCCTGCTCTTTAACATCTATATGAAGCTGCTGGGTGAGATCATTCGTGGTTTCGGGGTGAGGTACCATCAATATGCTGATGATACTCAGCTTCATATTTCCACCCCAGATCACCCTGGGGATGCCCTTTCCATGATGTTCCGCTGCCTGGAAACGGTGAGGGCCTGGATGGGAAGAAACAGACTCAGACTCAACCCATCCAAGACTGAGTGGCTGTGGATACCGGCATCTCGTGATCTAGTAGCCCCGTCACTCGTGATGGGAGGGGAGGTCCTTACTCCCTCAGAAAGGGTCTGCAGTCTGGGGGTCCTCCTGGACTCCCGGCTATCTTTAGAAGATCATTTGATGGCTGTGACCGGGGGGGCCTTCGCACAGGTACGCCTGGTGCGCCAGTTGCGTCCTTTCCTAGATCGGGATGCCCTTGGCACGGTCACTCATGCCCTTGTTACGTCTCAGTTGGACTACTGTAACGCCCTCTACATGGGGCTGCCCTTGGGATGCACCCGAAGGCTACAGTTAGTCCAGAATGCGGCCGCGCGGGTTGTTACGGGGGCTTCTCGATACTCCCATGTGACACCTCTCCTGCGCGAGCTGCACTGGCTACCGGTGGTTCTTCGGGTTCGTTTCAAGGTGCTGGTGCTCACCTATAAAGCCCTACATGGCTTAGGCCCAGGGTATCTGCACGATCATCTCCTGCCATCCTCCCATCGTCCGGTGAGCTCTCACAGAGCGGGCCTCCTCAGGGTGCCGTCAGCCAGACAATGTCGGCTGGCGGCCCCCAGGGGGAAAGCGTTCTCTGTGGGAGCGCCGACCCTCTGGAATGGGCTGCCCACCGGCCTCAGGACAGCCCCTGACCTCCTCTCCTTCCACCGCGAATTGAAGATGTGGCTTTTTCACCAAATGGGCTGAATCCGTCAGGGTGATTTTTTAAATAATTTTAATTAAATTTTTAAATTAATTTAAATTAATTTTAAATTGATTTGTTGTTTATGTAATTTTTTCTTCCTTCTTGTAAGCCGCCCTGAGTCCTTCGGGAGAAGGGCGGCATATAAATTGCATAAATAAAATGAATAAATAAATAAAATAAACAGAGGCATAGCATCAAACAGTGCGACAATGGGGAGACATGGCTAGCGTCACAGCGGAACGATAGATCTTTTGGGAGCTCCCGAGGGACTGTCAATATCCCAGCTGTTAGGTGGTCCTTTTGGACCTGAGTTGTCTTGTAGGGACAACAAGCAAGGGGAGCACACTCTGGATCTCAGGGAACCTGCAAATTCCCTGATAGAGCCGGAGAAGCTCCCTAAACAGATGGTTGGGAAGGCGACCATTGTGAGTTGCTACAAAGCTGGGGCAGCCACTGCAGAGCATGGAAGCAAAAGGAAGGTGTGATCGGTCTGGGTGAGATATTTTGAATATTTTTTACTACCTATTAAACTGGATTAAAGAAGAACCTCCTAGGAACAGCAGAGGAGAGTGTGACCTCAAAGGAGGAGGTGGAATTGGGTATTTTACCTATCCCACCCCCAGAAGAATGGCAGCGAGGAAGGCGGGTGGGGCCAAGAAAATAAAGGAATAAGAAAAAAATTGGCTTATAAAGATTGGGCCGCGTGGGGGATTATGGGAGCGATGGGGCGCTCACATATGACACCTCTCCTGCGTGAGCTGCACTGGCTTCCTGTGGTCTTCCGGGTGCGCTTCAAGGTGTTGGTGACCACCTTTAAAGCGCTCCATGGCTTAGGGCCGGGTTATCTGTGAGACCGCCTTCTGCCACCAATAGCCTCCCACCGACTGGTTCGCTCGCACAGAGAGGGCCTCCTCAGGGTGCCGTCGGCCAGACAGTGTCGGCTGGCGACCCCCAGGGGGAGAGCCTTCTCTGTGGCAGCACCTGCCCTCTGGAATGACCTACCCCCTGAGATACACACGATATCAGACCTCCGGACTTTTCGTCGGGCCCTGAAAACACACCTATTCCATCTAGCCGGGCTGGCTTGATCCCATCCCCTCAGTTTTAATTGAATTTGGTTTTAATCAGGTTGTTTTTAATATCTTGGGCCGAAATTATTTAATTGTTTTTTAAATTGTTTTTAAATTTTATATGCAATGTTTTATCTTGGCTGTACACCGCCCTGAGTCCCGCAGGAGAAGGGCGGTATAGAAATAAAAATATAATAATAATAATAATAATAATAATAATAATAATAATAATAATAATAATAATAATGTCTGAATCCGGGCTGGATACTTCAATTTTTAAATTGGGGATTATTGATTAAAGAATACTTGATTAGATGAACTTTCTTTGAACTTTTTTTAAAGTTTGGATTTTAACTTGCTGTGATGGTACTGTAAAGAGGGGAAGAAGGAGAGAGAAATAAAGCAACAGTGCCACCTGCAGGCAAAAGCTGGTGACCTTGGGAGCTAAGAAAGCTTGTGAACTAAATTGATAAGCAGCTGTTTTGACTAAACAATTCAAGATATAGAGTGAAACACTGGAGATTTTGTTTTTTCTCTTTGAGAACAGTGCAGCTCTTGGAACCTAAAAGGCAAAAGACAAAACAACAGAGACAAAGTAAGGAAATCTACACTGGCATTTTGGAATAGGGCTCTTGTCCTCTCTTTCTTTTTATAATCCCCCCCCCCCGTTCTAGTGGTTGATATCGGTGTTTTTTTCTTGAGTCTCTTTTTGTTTTTCACAGTTGTTTTGGGTTGAATTGTGAATTTGCTTACTGGAATATATACCCTGGATAACATTTAGGCTTGGTGGGCCGATTTGTATTATAAAATTTTATTTTATAAACTCCTCTTTCTGAGGCTATTTGGATTAAGGTTAGAAGAACGTGAAGTAAAGAAGTTGGAAAAATTCTGAGAAGGACATCAAAGATTGGGTTTTGGACTGGGATTGGAACTGGACTATTCTTTTTTCCCTTTTTTTTTCTTTTTTTCTTTTCTTTCTTTTTTTCCCCCTTCTCCTCCCTGTCTTCTTGCTGGAGGACCTATATTTGAATTATAAATTGAATTTGAATTATATTTTTTACACTTGGTGGATTACAAGATACAAGACATCACAAAATGAAGAAAACACAATCAGTGCCGACTTCAGCGAGTTCGTCTGCAACTTCTAGCCCTGCAGGTCAGAGAACATTGGAGGCCATGATACAACAACAAGAAAAATCAGAAAAATCTAATGCTATGCAACTGGAATTGAAAACCATGATACAAGCTCTTCATGAGGATTTGAAGGAAAGAATAGGCAAGATAGATGAGAGAATGGAGAAAGTAGAAGGCAAACTAGAAAACATTCAAGAGATTATGGGACAACATGAACAAAGAGTACAAAAAGTAGAAGAAAAAGCTGAAGCAACAGAAAAAAGAGTGGGAGAGCTGGATTATAGACTAACAGCGGTAGATAGAAATAAAGATAAAGCAATTATGTCTTTAGAAATGGACAGGGCAGATTATTACTTGAGATTCCAGAACATGGAAGAAGAGAAAGGAGAAAACTTAGCAGAGATAATGGCTGACTTGCTGGCGGAAGTGATGGAGGAAAATAAGGAAAAAATCTTGAATGAGATTGACGAGATATTTAGAGTGCATACTAGGTACGCAATGAGAAACAAGTTACCTACAGAGATTCATGTTAGGTTCACCAAGAAAGCAATAAAAATGAGATTCTACAGAAAGTAAGAGACAATCTGATTAAGTATAAAGGTAGAGAAATAGTTGTGCTAAAACAAATTCTGAAGAAGTTAGAGATTTAAGAAGAGAATACCAATTTCTGATGAAATGTTTGATCAAAAAATGAGTGAATTTTAGATGGTTGATACCAGAGAGAGTACTGGTGACTTGGCAGGAGCAAAGACATAGATTAGATTCAGTAGAGAAGGTAGAACAATTTTATGATGAATACATGGGACCGCAAGAAGAAGAGAGATTAAGAGAAGAGAGAGAGATTAGACGTCAGGAAGAATTTGTGGAAGAGAGAGACAAACAACAGAAAAAAGATGCAAGAGACAAGGAGGAGATAGCAATAAGAGAAGGAGCAAGGGCGAAAGAACCAAGAGAAACAAGAATGACCAGAGCAGCAAATCCTATATACAAGTAAAACTATGGAAGGAGAAATAAAGTTAATGTCAATCAACATAAATGGATTGAATTCGGCAATAAAAAGGAAAAGAGTTTTTAACAAATTAGAGAGACTAAAACAGGACATAATTTGCTTACAAGAAGTCCACATTAGAAAACAACATGGAAAAATTTTAGAATACCCAAAAATGGGGAAATTATACACCTCAATTGCACAGCAAAGTAAGAGAGGTGTAGCACTATATATTAAAGAGACGATTAAAGCTAAACAAATATCTCTGGATGAGGAAGGAAGAATTTTGATGGTGGAGATAATGTTTAATAACAAACAGATATTATTAGTGGCGATATACGCACCAAATGAGAACCAAGAAGACTTCTATAGTAAACTATATAGAAAAATAATAGAACTGGAATATGAGAATATATGTATTGTAGGCAACTTCAATGCAATTGTGGATGCAGAACTGGACTATAAAACTGAAAAAAGAAACAAAAGAGCTAGGAAGACACTTCGAGGGATGCATCTGGACAAAAATCAATACACATTTTACTGTAATAGACATATGTCTTGGTCTAGAATAGACATGATGTGGTTATCAACTGAGCTACTACCCAATATACAAGAAATAAGTATAGAAGCAAGCACATGGACGGATCATAATCTGATGAAAATTATATGGAGAGGACAAAAAAAAGAAGTTAAGATGGACAACGAACCAAACAATTTTAAAAGAAAGCGACTTCATACAATTTATGGAAAGACAGCTGGCCTTCTTCTTCAAAGATAATAGAAAAGAAGAAACATCATTACAAAATGTATGGGATACAGCAAAAGCATATATTAGAGGACTGGCAATAACATATGTGGGAAAGAGGAATAAAAAGAAAAGACAAACTCAAAAGCAATTAGAAGAGGAATATAAGAAGCTAGAGATGGAACTACAAAAAGACCCATGAAAAAAGAACATCAAAAATCAAATGGACTTGAAAAAATATAAACTAAACTTAATAGAAAAAGAAGACTTAACACAAAAGATTAAGAGAGCTAAGAAAACTTTTTTGAAAATGTAAATAAACCGGGAAGATGGTTGGCATATAGACTGAAAAAAGAGCAGGAGAAAAAGCTAATTTACCAATTAATGGATGAGAAAGGGACTTTACATTATAGAAATGAAGAAAAAAAGGGAATGATCCATGACTACTATGAAAAATTATATAAGCAAGAGGCAATCTCAGAAGAAAAAACAAAACAATATTTGGAAAAAGCTGAATTACCTACAATACCAGAGGCATTTAAGAAGGCACTAGAGGAAAGAATAACAATGATGGAACTCACAGAAGCTATCAAAAGGCAAAAGAATGGCAAAACACCGGGTCCAGATGGGCTACCAGCAGAACTGTATAAAACACTTCAAAATGTTATAAGTAATATGATGTTGGAAGTATTCAACGACCTGCAGATAGAGGCGAAAATACCAACTTTGTGGATGGAGGCGTATATTGCTCTTATACCGAAAGAAGACACAGACTTGCAACAGATAAAAAATTACAGGCCGATCTCCCTGTTGAATGCTGATTATAAGATATTTGCTTCAATTATAGCAGAAAGACTAAAGAGATTCTTAAATGAGTTTATACATACAGATCAAAATGGATTCTTACCTAAGAGACAAATTAAAGACAATATGAGAATAATCTTGAACACACTGGAATATTATGAAGCGCATCCAGGGAAACAAATGGCCTTGATTTTCCTTGACGCTCAGAAGGCCTTTGACAACGTGAGCTGGCAATTTATGATGATGCAACTAAAAATTATGGATTTTGGAGAAAAATTTATTAATATGATTAAGACAATATACCATAAACAATCAGCAAGGGTGATGGTAAATGCAGATATGACTGAAAAGGTTAATATTATGAAGAGTAGAAGACAGGGATGTCCTTTATCCCCATTGTTATTTGTATTGACACTGGAGGTATTAAACAGAAATATAAGACAGGATAAGGAGATAAAGGGTATGGAAATAAAAAAGGAGGGATATAAGTTGCAGGCATTCGCAGATGATTTGGTGTTTATTTTAGAAGATCTGCAAGAAACAGGACAAAAGTTATTAAAAAGAATAGAAGAATATGGTGAGGTGGGTAATGGTCCCTCACTGATGCACAAGTGAGGGACTTGTAGTTGTGAATGGTTCTCAGGGTTTGTGGTGCCTGGGTCTTGCTTCTTGGGCACAAAAAAGGTAGGTGCCGAAGCTGGTGACTTTGAAGGTCTAATCAAGCCTTTCTGCAGGTTAGAGTCCAGATACTGCTTCAAAAGAGATAGTTCTTTTTTTTTTACTTTTTTTTAAATTATTTATTATTAAAATAACATTACAAACAACATATACAATACTTCACCCTGTGCTATACATAAGAAAGGAAGATTTGGTTCTTCAGATATGTCCTCATGATCGCCAAAATCCACGTTCTCGGGGTACAGGTATCGAAGCATCCAATTTTCCCAGCGCATAGTCCACAAATGGTTTCCAAATTTTCCAGAAAATATCTTCTTTATAGTCACCATTTCTAATTTTAATATTGCATGTCATTTTATCGTTTAAAGCTAATTTCCACATTTCACAATACCATTCTTCTATTCTAAAATTCACATCTAATTTCCAATATCTGGCTATTATAATTCTACCCATTATAATCATAATTCTAATCAATTCTTTCTCATATTTTGTTGGTTCTATTTCCTTAATTATCAACAGTAATATAGTTTCTGGTCTCAATATTATTGCTTTCCCCATCATTTCAAATATCATTTCCTCCAATTGTTGCCAAAACTTTTTAACTTTATCACATTTGTACCACATATGTTCATAAGTCCCTAATTCCATATCACATCTCCAACATTGTTTACTAATTTTGTTATCCATCAATGACAATCTTAATGGAGTCAAATACCATTTCCAAACAACCTTATAATTATGCTCTTTAATCCTTACAGATAAAGTCTTCATAATTCTACTCTTCCAATTCACATTCCAATCTAAATCTGATATTTTAATATTAAGTTCTTTTTCCCAATTCATCTTCATCACCCTTTGTGGTTTTCCATCAAAATTTATAATCTTATATATCTTACTAACGAGTCCCTTTAGCCTAATTTCAGCTTTCATAATTTGGAATACTAAATGTTCAAATTCAGTTTTACTTCTACTTATCGAACAATTGTCCCTTACTTTCTTAGTCCATTTTTCTATCTGTATTTTTTCAAACCAGCCTAAACCCAATTTTACAATGATTTCTTTTTTCCTCCTTTCATTTTCTGAAGTTTTTAACCAATCTATTATAATTTGTATATTTTCATCTTCCATTACCCTATCACGACTTATATTAGTTTTAATCGGCCAATTTTCAATTGTCTTCCCTAAGAAAATTATATCTGGAATTAAAATTTTAACAAATTTATTCCAAATTTTACTCAGTCCCTTTAACCAATAGCTATTAATTACACATTTTGATTTTGCTTTATCTAAAAACCATGTTGAGCCAAATCTCTTAATGTCTTTTAATTCTAAATCTCTCCAATGACTATCTTCACCTTTAAATATTTTTACCACAGTCCGAATAGTATAAGCCCAATAATAATTGAGTAGTTTGGGGATTCCTAATCCACCTTCCTTTTGATTTTGATACCACATTTTCTTCACTAATCTAGGTCTTTTCCCACCATTGCAAAATTTATCCAATTTCTTCTGATATCCTTCAATATCATTCTCTGTCAAGTTTAACGGTAACATCTCAAATAAAAAATTAAACTTTGGCAACAACATCATCTTACACATTGCAATTCTACCAAACCAAGACAACTTTATCATTTTATATTTATCTATCTTTTTCTCAATTTCATTCATCACCACGTCATAATTTAGTTTTTTCATTTCTTTAACTTTGAGTGAAAGTGTTATGCCCAAATATTTCAATGTATTTTTAATCCTTATCCCAAGTTGTTCTTGCATATTCTCCCACTCCTTACCATTATTATTCATTAATAGTTCAGATTTTGACCAATTTATTTTTGAACCTGTCATTTCCTCAAATTCTTCCAAATGCTTATGTATCTTTTTCAAATCTTTCTCTATATCTTTCAAAATAATCAAAGTATCATCCGCATACAGATTTATCTTATATCCCTTATACCCTTCCAATTCTTCATCTTTTTCTATCATTTTAGTCAAAATTTCCATAACTAATAAAAATAACGTTGGAGACAGGGGACATCCTTGTCTCGTACCCGCTTCCAATCTTATCTCTTCTGTCAACCTTCCGTTCACCTTCACTCTTGCACTACATTTTTTTTAATTGAAAAAGTTTTCAAATACAAGTTTTTCCCCCTTTTCCCCCCCCCTTCCCTAACCCCCCCTCACCACCCATCCCCCCCGTGACTTCTTCACAATAATAGGCTATTTCATAACTAATTACATACATAATATCTTTCCTTTCCCTTACTTCCTCCTCAGAATACTGACCCTTAGCATATTATTCTTATAACTCCCATTTTTACGATAATCTGCCCTTTTTCTCCTCCCCTAAACTTATAGTGTATTATTACAATTTAACATTTAATCTTTTATATATATTAATATAACATTTTAAAGCAGCCTTCTCCCTACATACAGATTTAACGTTTATTCAGTTCTATCCAATTCCTCCACTCCCCTAAATATATGACTTAAGGATCCTTTTTCTTAGACTAATCAATCAGTAAACTAACCTATTTCAACCCTTCAATTCCTACAAAATCATGCAATACAATTCTAAATATAACCCACTGCCCACTTTACTAAAATATACACATATCTATATATGCATTCCATTTTATATAAAAAAAAAGACAATAACTTTAAATTTATAATCCATATAATATCTTCTTTGATGTCTTTCCACTGGATCGTTAAATCCATCACCCATAATAGGGTAAAATAACATGCTGGTGCAACAGTTTGTTCAAAATCTTCAATCATCTTCTGCCCCCATCAGTAGTAGATATCCTCGTATATATATAAAAGTAAAAACAACCACCCGAGTGACATTATAATTATATCCATATAGTTATAGTTGTGGTATTCATCAGGATTGTTGATTCCCATCATCCTAATGGGTAACAACCAGATCTTCTGCATGCCCCAGCGTGACTCTCTTGCCTTGTAACTCAAAATAATCATAATATATTCACCAGTAAAAGAAATCCAGAGTAGATAATTCAAATCCAACAAGGTAAGGCTCTTTTCACATCCCAAAATCACGGCATTACAGAGATCTGCCACAATCCTCAGGATAGTATTAAACAATTGTTCACCTCCACTATCTTTTCAGATGTTCATTCATTTTTTAAAGTCCCTGGCTTCACTGTTGCTTGGTTTAGAAATTGCTGTTTCTATGAGATCTATTTCTTTTCTTTTTCTTTTGCGGGTTGAATTTCCATCCTCGTTTCGTGCCTACCAATTGTGTATCGGCTGATCGATTTTCATTCTGCTTTGTGAGTTGATCTTGTTGGGTTAGTTTTATCATCTCATCTTTCTTCTCCATCACTTGTATATCAACTGGTTGATTTGCGCACTTGTCTGTGACTTGATGGTTCATCACATTGGAGTCGGATGACACTGCTCTCTTATTTATAGACAGTCCAGCTGGGGTATCCAGAGAGTCCAAAGACAACTTATCCACCACAGCCTCTGTAATTTGATATTTTCTTTTTGTTTCCAACTCCTTTTGCTTATCCTGTATTATGCCTAAAGATGTTAAATTCATTTTTAAAAATTTTTGATAAAATTCTTCCGCTTTTTCAACAGTGTTCAGTTGATATCTTACTCCTTGGTGTCTCAATATTAAACCAACTGGGGCATTCCACCTAAATAGGATATTTCTTTTTTTTAACTCAGTCACTAGAAAGCCAAATTTCTTCCTCTCCATTAACATCTTAGTCGGGAGCTCCTTAAAAATCCAAATCTTTCTTCCATGAAATTGCAAAGTAGAATTAAAAGAGTTCTGCACAATATTATTCCTAATTTCTTTATCTGTAAAATAGATCACCACATCTCTAGGCAATTGCCTTTGCTTTGCCAACCAGGAGTTTATTCTGTAAATTCTATCAATCCTGCAATACACTTCATCAGGTTGAACCTTTAAAGTCCCAGCCAGAATTTCAGAAGATATTTTCCTTAAGTCATCTCTATTATTTTCCTGCAAACCTCTCAGTCTAATTGCATATTCTGTAAAATTATATTGAATCATTAAAACTTCTCTTTCAATCCTCTGTTGCACATTTTCTTCATTACCAGTCTTTTGGTCAACCTCCAATTTAGGTTTGTCTTCTGAGCTATTATCCTGAATGTTTACCAAATCCTTTTTAAGTTTTTGAATCTTGTCATCCAAATTCTCCTCAGTTTCCTTCATTTTAGACTCTAATAATTTAGTCTTTGCATCCACCCGAATCAGAAAGTCTGATAAACCATTAGCTGTTTTTAAAATCTTTCGATTCAAAAAGTCAAACTTTGATTTCACCAGTTCACCAATTTCTTTAATTTCCTGCTTAAATTTTTCGAGTTGCTGGTTCACAATCTCATCCCTTCTTACAATCTCTTCAAGAAGAAATTCTATTATATTAAAATCAGGTTTCTGACACTGGAGAGTTAAAACTTGTTGGTGTAATTTATTAATGGGGGAGATTCCCCCCCACCCCGTTTGTCTAGCTGTGTGAGTCCCGGTGCCATTTCCCACACAGACAAGATTTAGTGGAAAAGAGAGAAAAAAAAAGCTTGTTTCCAACCAAGATCAATATCAGATCCCCAAGAAAAAAAAAAGGAAAAAAAAGCAAGAGTGAGAGTGAGGTTTTGCCTCAATTACGGCCAGAAGTATTCATTCCGCTACTTTGTAATAGAAAACGGAAGGACTTTCCCTTTCAGCCTCTCTTCAAGCCGCAGCAGTCGCAGCAGCAATCGCCATTTTAAAAATCTTTTTTCCTTTCACTTCTTAAACAACTTCAATAACTTTTCCAATAAAAAGAATACTTGCGCTTCAGGATCAGAGGTCCAACTGACGTCTTCTTGAGTTAATTTAACAAATTTACAGGCTTGCTTTTGCCCCTTAGCTCTACATGTAGCAGAGATCTCCCAGAGCCCGGAGCATCGGCTGGGGATACGGGGAGTCTCTTCCGCTCCGTCCCAAAAGTAAAAAAAAAACTTTTGGGATTAGGCAGAGGACTCAACCCACCCCAGCCTGCTCTATCTCCGTTTCCTCATGGAAACGGAGTTTTTTCGAGCCGCCATTCCGCTATAAAGGCGGCTCTTTACAGGCAGTGGGTGGGACGATCCCAAAGGAGCGTCCAGCGGGGACAAACAGCAAACCGGAAGTGGCTTGCACTACTTTTTTGATACAGCTTTGAAATAACATGTATAAACTTATTACCAAAACCTAGTACCTCAACGATTATTTTAATAGTTTCCCATTGTACAGAGTCAAAAGCTTTAAAAATATCTAATGATACTATACCTATTTTATCAGCATTATATTCAGCAACATCTATAATATTTAATACTCTTCTGACAATATCACTCATATATCTACCCTTCACAAAGCCTACTTGGTTATAACTTATATATCTATCTATAAATCTACTTAATCTATTATTTATAATGGCGGTAAATATCTTTGCATCTTGATTAATTAAGGAGATGGGCCGATAGGACTCAATCCTTTCTAAGTCTTTATCTGGTTTAGGGATTATAGATATCACCATTCTATTCCATGACAACGGAACTTCTCCACCATGTAAAATTCCGTTAAATAATTTTTGCAATTTTGGTATTATTATTTCCTTAAATTCTTTATAAAACTCAGCAGGTAATCCATCTTCACCTGGAGCTTTCCCTAATTTTATTTTTTGTATTACTCCATTAATCTCGTCTTGTGTTATATCTTCTTCCATCAAGTCTTTATATGTTTGGTCAATTTTCACAACATGTTTTTCTAAATAACTTTTCAGTTTTTCCCGATCAATTAATTTTTTCGAATATAAATTTTGAAAAAAGTTCCTGACCACTTCACATTTTTCTAATTTTTTATAGCATCTTAGACCCTTATCATCTATCAAGGCTCCAATTTCTCTCTTCTCTCTTTTATTTTTCGCCATCCTTGCCAATAACTTAGAGTTTTTATTACTAAATTCAAAAAAATTCCTATTTAAATATCTCATATTCTTTTTTACCAATTCTATATCCTCTTCTATCAATTTATTTTTTAGCAAATTTAGTTCCTCCCCCCAAATTTTTTCTTTAGTAAGCAAAAATTGATTCTCCAATTCCTTAATCTGGCTTTTATCTTTTTCAATTTTATTTTTATAATTTTTATATTTTCTGCTTGATAACTTAATACTTTCCCCTCTAAACACTGCTTTCATCGCATCCCAAACAATTTCAAATTTAACCTCTCCATTATCATTCAATCTCCAACATTCTTCCCATTTTTTAAATATCCATTTTTTATCCTCCTCATTTTTATACAGTTTTTCATCATATCTCCAACAACTTCCTTTTTTCTCAAAATTAAAATCTATTTCCATCGTAACTTCTGCATGATCAGAATCCTTAAAAATTCCCACATCTATGTTATCCACATTATTCAACAAATCTTTAGAAACTAAGATATAGTCAATTCTTGAATATGTGTTATGTATCTTAGAGTAAAAAGTGTACACTCTTTCAGTTCCTTTCACTTCTCTCCAGGCATCCACCATGCCGTTTCGAAACATCCATTTATTTAAGGTCCCCATTTTATTTGCTCCTCCACAACGAGTGGTGTTAGTACTATCTATTTTATCTCTAATTAAATTAAAATCCCCAGCCACAATTACTTTCCCTACACTTTCAATTTCCAAAATTAGTTATTTTTTCAAGAAATTCTTTTTGCTTCTCATTCGGTAGATATAAATTAACCAGTGTCACTTTTTCCACATTAATATTTCCCACAATTATTACATATCTTCCTTCATCATCCACGATTACTTGTTCTTTTTCAAAATATACCCTATCTGATATCAATGTTGCAACTTCTCTAGCTTTTGAAGTTCCAAAAGATTTTTCATAAATTTGCATACCCTTTATATACATTTTATTTGAGCCTTCAGATTTCTGATGGGTTTCTTGCAAAAATAATATATCTGGTAGATCTCTTTTAATTTTAAGTTCCAATCGTCTTCTCTTGATCTGATTCCCTGTACCCATCACATTCCATGTCATTATTTTTATTAAACCCATTTAAACTGTAACTTTTTTAATCCTTTCCCCTCCTCTTCCTTTCTGTGCCCAGATCCCAGCACCAATCTCCCACATTCCAAACAACATTCAACATAAAAGAAAAAAAAAATTAAAAAAGGACAAAAGACACATCAAACATTAAATAACAAACAATCTTCGTCCCCCACATCCTCAATTGGTTTCCGCCTCTATAAAGAGAGTGGGGGAGAGGGGACGTGCTAATCGTCGGGTCACTTCTTTCGGGTAGTCTACTTAAATTCATCTCTCAGAGAAAAGGGTGGTAACTTTTCCCCGCACTAAGCTTCCTGCAATTCTTTTTCAAGATCCTTCAATTTCTTATCCGCTCCATCTCCCATTATATCATCACGACTTTTCTTTTGTTCAACCATCGCAGGTGAGATTTCCTTCCGCTTTAATCCTTTAGGATCTTGTCCTCCAGCAGCCCCTTTTTCTTCTGGTGTTGATGTTTTTGCATATGTTCCACCCATCTTAAGCATTTGATCTTTTATCTCTGTTATGTCCTCATACTTTACAATCAATCCAAATTCATGTAAGTATGACACTGCATCTGTTTCCAAAGTAATTATTTGCATTCTTCCTTTATAAAAAAAATTTAGTTGCTGTGGTGGCCTCCAGTTATATTTAATTCCATTATCTCTCAGAACCTTTGTAATTGGCTTCAAAAAAAATCTCCACGCTCTTTCTTCTCTTGATATTGATATAGACTTGAATAATTTTCTCCTCAAATTTCAAAGCTTCACCCATCCCTCTCACTTTCACCATCACTTCCAGTTTGTCACTAAGATTTGCAAATCTGACAAGTACATTTCTATTTAAGCCATTTTGACTTTTATAAAAACACTTGCCAGATTTGTTGCTGTAAATGTGATTTGTGTATCCAGGTCATTGAGCCATTTTAAAACTCGTTGTTTCAAATTGTCCACTTTTTCTTCTTGAATTCCTCGAATAACTAGATTATATTTCCTCGCTTCTTCTTCCAAAAGACAAATTTTTTTATCTTGTTCATTTTTAAAAAAGATTTCTCCAATTTGCCGATCTATCTTTGCGTCATGTGCATGAATCTGCTCAATTTCATCTTTAATTGTTGTCATTTCTACTGTTTGCTTTGCAAAATTTTCATTCATTTCTTGCTTCATTCTTTTAATTTCCAATGTCATATTATCCATGCTATCTAACAGTCCTGATAACGTTTCACCAATTTTAGTTAAGGCCACAGCAACTTGTTGCATTTCTAAAGATAGTTGGGTCGCCATTTTTTAATAAGTTTTTAATTGTCCACTTTTGCCAAGAGGGTCTTTAATGAAGATTAAGGGACAGCAATTCCCAATTGAAGCTGAGACAGCTTATTATTGCACTCAAAAGGGCCAACAATAAAAGTTTATAGTTCTCAATTCAGCTTGCGTAATTTCCTTTTAAAAAAAAGAAAAAACCTAACATCCGTTGGAAGGCACTGCCCAGAAATGCGTTTTGCCGCTTCGACTCAGGCACTTTCACAAACAAAAGATCAGCTTAAAATTCACATATTCTTCCCAAAAAAACCCCTTTCCACCGGTCTTTTGATGTTCCGTGCCTTTACCCCGCAGCAAAAACAAATGCAGATCGCGATAATAATGAAAACGAAAGGCAGCTATTTGCTCCAAATACACAATCGCGACTGCCTATCTGGTCACCCCCTCACTCCTTCCACTTTCCCACGCTATGAAAGGCTTCAAAATTTGAGTGGTTCAGGGTGACCTACCGATTCCAAAGTCAGTCTGCTGGGCCAGTAGCTCTTCTGATACGATTTATAAAATTTTGGCTCTTATTGGTGCATTTCAGACACTTTAATCCACATTTATCTTCCGTAAAATGCCCTGCGAAGTGGAGAAAACGTCCTCACACCACCACGGCCATAACCACACCCCCAAAAGTGATAGTTCTTTAGCTGACATGGGATACTGTCTCCTAGCAGGTATTTTAGCCCCTGGGATCATGTCTATAGCATAGTCACAGTCTCTATGTCGGGGAAAGGACTGCTGCTTCTTCCTCCCCAAATACAGGTGGTCCTCGATGTACGACCACAATTGAGTCCAAAATTTCTGTTGCTAAGTGAGACAGTTGTTAACTGAATTTTGCCCCATTTTATGACCTTTCTTGCCACAGTTGTTAAGTGAATCACTGCAATTGTTAAGTTATTGGTATTAACACAGTTTTTAAGTGAATCTGGCTTCCTCATTAACTTAGCTTGCTAGAAGGTCGCAAAAGGTGATCAAAGGTGATCCACAAGCCTGTGTAAACAAGGCATTATGAACTCTATCTGACCAGATTATGGAGGCTGAAGCCAAATACCCCGACTCACTGGCCATTATTTTGGGAGATCTAAACAAAGCAAACTTAAGGAAAGAGCTACCAAAATACTTTCAGCATGTCAATTGTCCCACTAGAGGCAAGAATACTTTAGACCATTGCTACACAACACTAAAAGATGCTTATCAGTCTTTACCACGAGCAGCTGTGGGACACTCTGATCATTGCATGATTTACCTTGTACCTGCTTACAGGCAAAGACTTAAAACCACAAAACCAACAATTAAATCAGTGAGGACCTGGACTGAGGAGGCAAAGTTAAAGCTACAGGCCTGCCTTGACTGCACTGATTGGAATGTTTTCGAAAATACCTCTGCAGACTTAGATGAACTCACAGATACTGTAACATCATATGTCAGCTTCTGTGAAGACCTATGTGTACTGAACAGGAACTTGAGAATATACAGTAACAACAAACCTTGGTTCACAGCTAAACTTAAGCAGCTAAATCGTTCCAAAGAGGAAGCCTACAGAAAATGTGATAAAATGCTGTACAATCAGGGCAGAAATGTATTAACAAGGGAGATCAGAGCAGCAAAAAGAAGCTACTCTGAAAAGCTAAAGAATCAGTTCTCAACAAATGAACCAGCAAACATGTGGAAAACTCTTAAAAATATCACCGGCTATGGCAAACCTCCTTCCCAGGCTGAAGGAAATCAACTGGCAGATGACCTGAACATGTTTTACTGCAGGTTTGAAAGGAAACTACAGCCACCTATCTCCACAACCCCCATCTCAGACACACCAACAACAGCCAAGCCTCCTACAACTGACCCCATGCCATTGGGTTCACAACCCCTAGTGATCACAGAAAAGGAAGTGCAAGACCTATTTCACAGACAAAAGCCAGGAAAGTTCCAGGCCCAGACAAGATAACTCCTTCTTGCTTAAAAGTCTGTGCTGACCAATTGTCCCCCGTCTTCACCCGAATCTTCAATAAATCGCTAGAGATGTGCTATGTTCCTTCTTGCTTCAAACACTCTACTATCATCCCAATGCCAAAGAAGCCCAACATCAAGGAACTGAATAACTACAGACCAGTTGCTCTAACATCTGTAGTTATGAAAACCTTTGAAAGGCTAGTGCTGTCCCACTTGAAAACCATCACGGATCCACTGTTAGACCCCTTGCAATTTGCATGCCGAGCAAATAGATCGACAGATGATGCTGTTAATATGGCTCTGCACTACATCCTACAACATCTTGAATCTCCAAAGACCTATGCAAGGGTCCTCTTTGTAGACTTTAGTTCAGCATTCAACACCATCATTCCAGACATTCTTCTAACTAAGCTAAACCAGCTAGCGGTACCTGAACACACTTGTAAGTGGATCATAACAGACAGGAAGCAGTAGCTGAAGCTAAGCAGAATCTGTTACGAGTAAATGCCTAACTGTGTATATACCATTGCATAGACTGACCCACTGATCCCTCCTCCCTCACTTAGCCCTTCCCATAACCCCTCCTTACCTTGACTCCACCTCCTCCATATATAAGGCTGTGCGCAGAAGTCCAGGACCAGTTCCAAATGAGTACCTGAATAGAAAGAAATAGAGTAAATAAATACATTGAACTCAAAGCCTATCGTGTCTGTGATTATTGGGCAAGATCCTTGGAAAACTTACTTAACAAAATGGTAGCAGAGGATGGTTGTGCCCAATAAACAGAACCAAAATCGGAAATGGAAGGAAGGATGAACACAAGGTCCACCACCAGGCTGATGGCAGAGCTGGGGGAACCTGAAGGTGCCACCACCAGAATCCCAACTGCCTTGGAGATGGAGGAACTGGACCAAACAAACAGAAGCGTGAGGCCAAAAGAAAGTGCAGCCAGGCACGCCAGAGACAGATCACCCGAGAGAGATGAACTAAAGGACATCATACAGAAAATGATAGACGCCTCCATAAGCAAGGATGAACTCATCGCGAAGCTCCGGGACCTTCTAGATGACCAGGGAGCAGCGATGAGCCCCCAGGAGCAAGACCATGAGGCTGCCAGATCGGTAAGACAGAGATACCCCCTGGCAGAGGCCCAAGAGCCAAACGGTTCCATTTTCGAGCCATGCTCCAGGCGGCCATCTTGGGATGGCCACCAACCAATAGGGAGCCAGGATTCAAATCCAATGGCGCCAAATGAAAGAAACCCCAGAACAAATGGGGGAACAGCCAAAGGCACCCCAGAAGGGACACACCAAGGCATCTGGAGCTCGCCTCCCGAGCTCGAAGCCAGAAAGACACCCGAGGCCCCAGCAGCCACGATAGGCCCTGCACGCAACCCCTTCACGCCAGCCACGCACCCCAGAGACACCGCCGCGAACCGAGGGGGCTACGGGGGGGCCATCGATGATAGCACACACCCCCAGATACTCCACACGATGACCAGCCCCCACGAAGACAACCGCAAGACACCAACTACGTTTGAATCATGCAGATGGCAGGACTCGAACCCAGCACCCTCAGCACCAAGCATAAGAGGCCCGAGGGGAAGAGGCCACACCTGCTACTCAACCCCCATGCGGCCTCCGCCCGGCCTACTCACGTGCCCAGGGACCAGCAATCAAGGATCGGGGCCCACCACAGCCGTCATGCCTCAGAACCCCAGAAGTCCTCGACTTACGACCGCCTCGCCTCCTCGACTCTCTCCAGCTCCCTGCATGGATCCGGACGCCCAGTGATGGATGCCTGCCTCCAGAGATGAAGCCAGACACCCCAGGAGTGAGATGGGACCCCCAACTGGAGGCCTAGGCCGAGGCCTAAGAGCAGCAACAGCCAGCCACTCCCCCATCGGCTACAGTAGCGAAATGGGCCTCACACATGCTCAGTTGGCTCCAGCAAGAAGAGAAGGAGGGAACATAAATCCAGGTCTGTACAGAGCTGCAAACTGCATACCCAAGCCATATTGTGAGTTCCCTCACCTGAGACACCATGGGCAGCAACAGACTGTGAGTAATTCATCACACAACTCAGGGAATTTACCAGCTAACTTTCCCACCCTTAAATTAGATGGATCGAACCTTATGCAGTGGAATCACCAACTCCAGGTTTTATTTTTAAAAGAGGATCTACTGTTTTTAGTTGATGACCCCCCCACAAAACCTTGGACTTTAGAAACAGATTGCTTGCATCACAGGGCTTACTATTTAATTATAGCAAGTATCCCACCAGGTGTATACCCCAGCCTAAGCCATTATCTGACTGTGTCTGAGATACAGCAGATAATATTTAATCTGTTCTATAGTAAAAGCACTGCCACCACAGCAAGGATATCCAGGGAATTCCACTCTGCCAGGCATAAAGCAGGGACTCCCATGGGTGAACATATACTGAACCTGAATGCCACAAGAACTGAACTGATACAAAGAGGGGAGGATATATCCGAAGAGAGCATGAAGAGCATTGTCATTAACTCCCTGGACTCCAGCTGGGACAATTTTATAATGCAGCTGGATAGCATAAGCTTAGGCCACCTCACACTCGAGTCACTGACAAATAGGATAATAGCAGAAGATAGCTTAAGGAGGGACCGCTCCATCAGCCACAGGGACAGCAGGCCAACTAAGAAAGTTGAGTTCCAAACCAGGAACCTAGACCACCCAGAATGCTTCACTTGTGGCTCAAAGAACCACTACAAACGGGATTGCCCAAGAAACTCAAGGGGAAGGGACCACACCTACCAAAGGGAAAGGGAAGGCAGGAGGCCGGGGCTCCCCGATAGATCCCCATCAGACAACAGATACAGGCGCAGAGACTCCCCCGACCCAAGGAACAGAAGGGGAAGTAGGGACAGCTCTAGGGAGAGCCGACCAGGGTCCATGTATGGGATCGGGGAGAACACACACACACACTCACAAACCAGAGAAGGAGAAGCATGGCTCATCGACTCGGGAGCCACCAACCACACAACTCATGACATAAAGATACTGACCTCATTCACAGAGGAAAACTACCACATTAAGGTGGCCAATCAAAACAAGGTCCTAGTGACAGGGAGAGGAAACACGTTCATAAGCGGAATAGGCAAAGTAGAGGGGGTATTACTCATACCCGAAATACCCCACAACATTTTAGCACCGCTTAAACTGAGCAAGGACATGGGCATAGAGATCACCTTCAAAGAGGGAGAAGCCTACCTGACCAGAGACAGGGAAAGCATCGGCAAAATAGTCATTAATGGAGGGCTAACATACCTCCACCCTAAAAGGAATAACCAGACCCAAGTTATCGCCCAACTAGAAAACACTGAGAATAAAGTCAACACCCACGTTGAGGCAGAGGGGGGCAGGGAAGACGACCCCACCGAAGACAACACGACACACAGAGGGAAATTGCTAATAGGCAAACCCATTCACGATAACTGCGCCCATTTGCTACATAGAAAATTGGGCCATGCCAGCTTCCCAGTCATCCAAAAAATGACAGAATGTACCAGTGATTTGAAAATAAAAAACTGCAAAAACTACTTAGAGTGTTCTATATGTAAATCATCTAAGTTAAAAACCAAACCCAGACCTAGAAAAGCCACCCGTACTACCAATTCTATCTTCCACCTGGTACATATGGACATTGTGGGCCCCATGAAGCCCTCTATAAAATACAAAAGGAGATATTTTCTGACAATAGTGGACGACTACAGCCGCTATGGCTTTGTGTATACCATTAATCATAAAGACGAGGTATTACAAAAATTTAAAGAGTTTTATAAGAGAGTGGAAACGCAACACAACACAAAGATAAGGCAAATAATGACAGATAGGGGGTCTGAGTTCTTATCGAGGGAATTCTCAAACTGGTCAAAGATGCACGGGATAATACACTACAAGACTTCCCCCTTTTCCGCGTTCCAAAATGGAGTCGTAGAGAAGAGGAATGGAGTCCTACAAACAATGATGAGATGTGCCCTAGAGGATGCGGGGTTAGGACAGCCATTCTGGGCGGAAGCTCTCAACTACTCAAATTATACGCTGAACAGACTCTGGTCTAGCATAATAGAGAAAACACCTTATGAGGTGATGTACGACCGAAAACCAAAGATTGCGCACCTGCACATATTTGGAGTCACGGCGGATGTGCACATCCCCAGGCAACTGAGGCAAAAAGGAGACAAGGTCTCCAGGAGATTAAGGTTCATGGGGTACGAACCAGGCACAAAAGGCTATAGATTCATTGACAGGGACAACAGGTTCATCGTATCCAGAACAGCGGTGTTCCACGAGAACGCCAACTGGTCTAAGATACACCTCAATGAGACACTCATCAGACAGGAAGACACAAACGAATCAAGGGACAAAAGCAAACCCATCACTTTAGAAGCAAATACACAAGACAGACAAAGACCAAGACACCATGAGGTAGCCACCAAGGGGTGGAAGGAAGACCACCCCATCATCAAGATAGACACGGTCACAGAGAAGGAGGCCAAATACATGCACGACACCGACACAAGACCCATGAGACCTATCAGACCCAACAGAAACAAAATGCCCAAGAGATTTGAAGATTATGTCATGTCCATTCACCCAAATAGAACAACACCCAACTCATACGAAGAAATCATTAGTCTGCCACAGGTAGAGAGAGATAAGTGGGAGCAAGCTATGGAAAGGGAGATGGCTAGCCTGCGCGAACTGAACGTGTACACCCCCTCTAAGGTCCCAGCCGATAAGACACTCATAGGCACGAAGTGGATTTTCAAAATCAAGGAACTCGAAGACAACAAGGCCCTCTACAAGGCTAGACTCGTAGCTCAGGGGTTCGCCCAAAGGTATCCAGATGACTACACGGATACCTACTCACCCACAGTTAGGGCAGAAAGTGTCAAAAGCACCCTAGTAGTTGCATCTATCTTAGGTCTAGAAGTCTACCAATTTGACGTTCAAACCGCATACCTCCATGCGAAGTTAGACAAAGAAATATATGTCAGGGCACCCCCAGGGAAAGGCGCGAAAGAGGGAGTCACTTGGCTACTAAACAAAAGTTTGTACGGTTTAAGACAGTCCGGGAAAAGATGGTATGAATGCCTAGCCAAAACACTCAGGGACATGGGTTTTACCGCCACATCAGCAGACCTCTGCCTCTTCGCCAAGAGGGAGGGCACATCGGTCGAATACGCACTCGTTTACGTAGACGACATCCTGTACATGGGGCAGCACAAGCAAAATTGCGATAAATTCGCCAGAGAACTGGGGAAACAATTCACACTCAAGACCCTAGGGAAAGTCAATAAATATCTAGGAGTACAAATCGAGAAAACAGAGAACGGGTTCAAGGTTTCTCAAAAGGAGAAAATATTAGAACTTATACATAGATGCAACATGAGGGACGCTAAGTCATGCGAAACCCCCATGCAAACAGACTTCTTGAAACATATGCACGAAGAGGGGGAGTCATTTAAGGACAACACCTTGTATAGATCTGTCATTGGATCCCTTCTGTATATTGCCAATTGGACAAGGCCCGATATCAGCTTAGCTGTTAATTTATTATCCAGACATGTCAGTGAACCCAAGGTATACCACTGGGAAGGGGTGAAGCGAGTAATCAGGTACCTGAAACATAGCATAGACGCGTACCTATGCCTGGAACCATCCAAATCCAAAGAACCGGCGCTGACCTGCTATGCGGACGCTGACTGGGCAGGTGATACCAAGAGCAGGAAAAGCACATCAGGTTATGTGTTCCTCATCAATAACTGCCCAGTATACTGGTATACCGGCAAACAGAACCTGGTTGCCACATCCACGGCAGAAGCAGAGTACATCTGCCTATCAAAGGCAGCTAACAATTTAGTGTGGTTCGATGACCTGCTCTCTGAAATATGGACCGAACCGGCTTACCCCATAACTATCCACGAGGACAATAAAGCAGCCATAGACATCTCCAACGCAGAAGCAGTGGGTCAGAGGTCCAGACATATCGACATCAAGCATAAGCATGTCAGGCAGTTATCAAATGTAGGTTTTATTAGGGCCGTACATTGTGAAACCTCTGAGCAAGTCGCGGACATTCTAATGAAACCATTACCAAACAAGCAACACACATATCTCACATCAAAACTGGGGGTGACCATGTTGGGTACAGAATCAACCCCGAATGTTAGGCATTTAGAGGGGGATTTGTTACGAGTAAATGCCTAACTGTGTATATACCATTGCATAGACTGACCCACTGATCCCTCCTCCCTCACTTAGCCCTTCCCATAACCCCTCCTTACCTTGACTCCACCTCCTCCATATATAAGGCTGTGCGCAGAAGTCCAGGACCAGTTCCAAATGAGTACCTGAATAGAAAGAAATAGAGTAAATAAATACATTGAACTCAAAGCCTATCGTGTCTGTGATTATTGGGCAAGATCCTTGGAAAACTTACTTAACAGAATCACATCAGATACCTGTACAATTAGCACAGCAGCCCCACAAGACTGTGCTCTCTCCACTTCTCTTCTCTCTATATACCAATGACTGCATCACAAACGATCCATCTGTTAAACTACTGAAGTTCGCAGATGACACAACAGTGATCAGTCTCATTCGAGACAATGATGAATCCGCATACAGAAAAGAGGTTGAACAACTAGCCTCGTGTGTGGAGACCACACACACACAAAGGTTGAGGATGTATGTGGTGATTTTATTGTCTTACATAGTGACATTATATAGTTTGTTACTTTCAAGTTAGTGTACTTTGCTTAAGCACTTATAATATTAGACTTTAATTAAAGTCTAATACACATATATCCCATTTCCTCTCCTGCTGTTCCTCTTATTTACAGAATTAGGGTCTTATCTTCTAATGTAGCTTCCTGGTGCTTACGTGCAAGTAACCTTCCTTATCTGAGGTTTGCCATCCAAGATAGGAAAATCCCTGCACATATGCAGATTGCAGATTCCTACACTCGTGGTGTGACCAGAACAATCTGGAAGTGAACACACTCAAAACTGTAGAAATAGTGGTAGACTTTAGGAGAAACCCTCCCATACTACCACCTCTTACAATACTAGACAACACAGTATCAACAGTAGAGACCTTCAAATTTCTAGGTTCTACCATATCTCAAGACCTAAAATGGACACCTAACATCAAAAACATCATCAAAAAAGCACAACAAAGAATGTTCTTTCTGCGCCAACTCAGGAAGCTCAAACTGCCCAAGGAGCTGCTGATACAGTTCTACAGAGGAATTATTGAGTCTGTCATCTGCACCTCTATAACTGTCTGGTTTGGTTCTGCAACCCAACAAGACAGACACAGACTTCAGAGGATAATTAGAACTGCAGAAAAAACAATTGCTATCTGTTAGGAAATGATTTTACCTAACTTTTTGGGTTGGCAATATATAAACCATCATTATAGTGAAAGGGAAACAATAATAAGGATATAATAAATAATACTAGAATATGATATACTGGTATACTAGATTCTGTAACCATTAGGTTCCTGTAATACATATATGCCTTTGTATTTGTATCACACATATTATGTCTTTATATTTGTATCTCCTGTAACAAACATATTCTGTTATTAGGCCTCTGTAATGTATCTGGTATTTGTCAAACACATGTCCCTGCCATTTGACCTGAACCCATATCAATCTTCTCCCTGTTTTTTTCTTGTGCTATCTAAAAGCATGGTAAAAGCATCTAAAAGGATCTCAGTTGGAACTACAGCCATCAACAAAGGGATAATTTACACCTCAGCCCTAATTTATGTTTGATCTGGATAAACTCCTGTCTTGGAGAGCCAGGGGGTCCAAATAGCCAATTAAGTAAACAAAGGAATGCTCAAGGATGACTAATTGGGAAGTTTCTATTCCCCCTTGCAGGGCAACAAGGAATACACAAACCTAAATTAGGAGGCCAGAATTGGGTACTAAGCTGACGTCTCTGAGGGTATAAAAGGACGCCATACCTTCCCCAAGGTGTGGCTATTTCCTCTCATGCATTGTATCTGTATGTTCTGTTTTTTTGCAAGCCTTGTCTTGAGTCTCTCTCTTTGGCATTCTGGTGACTCAAGTGTATTTTGGGACCTTACAATAGCTTTAAGACTGCTGTATTGCTGTATTGCATCATACTGTGTCCTGATTGGTTAGCTCTGTAGCCAATGTCCTTAAGAGGGAGCTAGAAACATGGTTTGTTTCTCTTTGCTGATTGTTACTGCTCTTTGCTGTTTGCTGTGTGCTCTTTACTGCTCTTTGCTGTGTTTTGCTACTGTTTGCAAATACAGAAGAACTGATTATTGTGTATGACTACAACGACTGATAAGAAGACTTTGTTATTGGATTATCCCTGGACTATTGTTTTACTATCTACTGCTTATCTGTGTATGACCTGGACTGTTTATTGGACTGTGCCTTATTACTATTTCCTGAAGGTAACATAACTCAGTGTATCTGTGTGTTCGCTGTGTTATTTTGTAACTACTCTCAATCGCTTTCATGTGCACACCCTTGCTACTCAAGGGTTGCTCAGTAAATTCCTTAACATTGGTTATGGGCCCAGGATACTGAGAGTTAGTGTGAATACACAGTACCATATCCAGACAGCTGTTTTTGTGGTTTATTGTCCAAGTGAAGAGGGCACAAGAACAGTCAACCAGCATATCTCTGATAACCTGGTTGGATGGAACAAACTACGTTTCCTGGTCTATGAAGTGCAGCCTACTTCTGTGTAAGGAAGGGTTATGGGCTGTAGTTCATGATCTACCGGATGTAACTGCTTGGAATCCAGCAGACGATGAAGATGCAAAGAAAATAGCCAAATTTAACCGGGATAATGAAAGGGCTCTTTGTATGATCAGACTGACACTGAGTGACCAGCAGCTAGTCCATATTCGTGGTGAGGAGTCTGCTGCCAAGTGTTGGGACACTCTGAAGAGGATTTATATTTGTGATAGTGTGGGTGCACACATACACCTTACACATAAATTGTTTAGAGCTCATCTTCTGAAAGGTGGAGATATGTTAGCTCATCTGGAGTTTATAAAAGAAACTTTACAAGAGCTACATGAAAAGGAGCTGATTTTCTCAGAGCTACATCAGGTCTATATTATTCTTTCCTCTTTGGATGAAAGTTATGATGATTATGTATCTTCACTGGAAGTCCTGACCAGAGGTGAACTGACATTGACTGGCATAACCGGAAGATTGTTAGAAGAGTCCAGAAGAAGGAAAGATAAAGACCAACTGAGAAAGAGACAACCACAGGAAGAAAACCTGTCTTCAACTGCCTATACTGTTAGAAAATGTTTTTCTTGTGGGGCTAAGGGTCATATAGCGAGATTCTGTAAAAAGGGCAAGAAACTGAATACTGGTAGTCAACAGAGAGCTAAAAAGGATGTTAGTTTAGCTATATCCAGTTCAACTACAACTGTAAACCATGATTTGTGGGTAGTTGACAGTGGAGCATCGCAGTCTATAACTAATAGTAGAGAGAGGTTTGTTAACATGACCAAGAGTAAACAACATGTATCATTAGCAAATGGATGGAAAATGAAAGTATATGGAGAAGGTACTGCATATTGTTCATGTATAAATGAGCATTTACCTATGTTGTATGTACCTAAACTGAAATTTAACCTGCTATCTGTGAAAGCATTGTTAAAAGCTGGGTTTGTAGTAACATTTAGGGGAGACAAAAGTATGATAGAAAAAGACGGTACAAGTGTTACTGCAAAATTAGAGAATGATGTGTTTGTTCTGAATGATGATCCATTAATCATGGCTAATGCTAACTCAGTTTACGATAACACGAAGCCACATGATGAATGCATTCACTTGCTTCATAGGCGTTTGAACTTCAAGGCATGTAAACTTTAAAATGTTAAAGAAAACTGTGGAATTATCTGATGGGATAAAACTAAAACCTTGTAAAAAATATTTAAACTGCAATGCTTGCAGTCAAGAAAAGAGTAAGGTAACTCCTGCAAACAGAGTTAATGGGTTTACAACCAAGGAACCTTTAGAGGTAGTGTTTGCATATATCATTGGTCCTAAAAAACCTAGTTTAGGAGGAGCCTGTTATATATTGAGCATAATAGACCATTTTTCTTGTTATGGTTTCTGTTACCTTATGAAAACCAAAGCAGAAACATTCCAGCATTTCTCAAACTGGCTGAAGTTTGCTGAGAGGAAAAAGAAACGCAAGGTTCTCCTTACAAACAATTATAGACAGCATCTCAATCGGTTAAAATCATTTTGTGCTTACAATTCTCCAAATCTCCTCATATAGCAATTATTCTTTACTTAAACTAAAGATAAATATTTAAACATTTCATATATGCTATCTCATCTCCATACTTTTTTATCAAACCATTGATAAAATATCTCCCATATCAAATAGTATTGTTTATCTTCCTGTTCTCTTATTTCAAATGTCAATCTACTCATTTCAGCACAGTCCAACATTTTCATAATAATTTCTTCATCGGTAATTATCTTCTCTCCTTTCCAGTTTTTGGCAAATACAATTCTGGCCGCTGTTAAAATGTTCACAATTAAGTATTGTAATTCTTTATTAAATGTCTCTGGTAAAATTCCTAGTAAAAATATTTCTGGTTTAAAGTCAATATGTCTCTTTGTCATTTTTTCTAACCACGTATGTATTTTAGTCCAAAATCTCCTTGCTTCCACGCATGTCCACCACATATGGTAATACGATCCTGGAGTTTGATGACACTTCCAACATTTCTCCGATTTATTCTTAAACATCCTGGCTATTCTCGTCGGGGGTAGATGCCACCTGTAAAACATCTTATACAAATTCTCTTTATATGCTGTTGACATTGTCATTTTATAATTATGTGACCACAATTTTTGCCATTTCTCTAAATCAATACTATAACCAATTTTTTTTCCCCCATGCTATCATTGATTCTTTAACTTCTTCTTCTTCCAGTTTTGCTTCAAGTAAATATCCATATAGCTTTTTAATTATATGGTCATCTGAACCGATTAATATCTTGTCTAAACCAGTCGAAACACTATAAATACCTTCTTGTTTAAAGTCTTCTTGATATCTGGAAAGTATTTGCATGTATGAAAACCAATCTATCTTAATTCCCTGATCTTCTAAGTTTTGTTTCAATTTAAGTTCACCCTTTTCATCCAATAATTCATTATATCTAACAATTTGTTCCCCTTCAAATACCACTGGATAAGAAAAAGCTTCAATTGTAGATACCCAGACTGGAATCTTCAGATAATGGTACTTTTTGATCTTCTCCCATGTCAAAAACAAAGCTTCACGTATCTGGTGCCTTCTAAAATACCCCTGAATTTTAGTTCCTTTATACCATAAGAAAGCATGCCATCCCATCAACAAATCATGTCCCTCCAAATTTAATAATCTAGTATTTTTCAATATCACCCATTCTTTAATCCACATTAAACAAACCGCTTGATAGTATAATTCAAAATCCGGTAATCCAAAACCACCCCTCATCTTTGCATCTTGTAACAGTTTAAGTTTTATCCTTGCCTTCTTTCCCTGCCAAACATATTTCAAAACCATTTTATTTAAATCTATAAAAAATTCCTTACCCAGCTTTACAGGAATTGTCTGAAAAAGATACAAAATTCTAGGTAAAATATTCATCTTAATAGTTGCAATTCTACCAATCAAAGATAACTGCAAGTTTCTCCATTTCCCCAAATCCTGTCCTATCTGTTGCTTAAGCTTATTATAATTATTTTCTTTAAGAGAACTACATCTTGCTGTTAATTGAATCCCCAAGTATTTTACCTTATTTGTGACCTGCATCTTGGAGATCTCCCTCAATTCTTCTTTTTGTTTTTTTAACATATTTTTAGTCATTATCTTTGTCTTTTCTTTATTAATTTTCAAACCAGCAACCTCCCCGAATTCACCTATTTCTTCTATCAATTTATTTATTGATATTAGTGGTTCTTCAATAATAAAAACCAGGTCATCAGCAAAGGCTTGTAATTTATATTCTTCCTTTCTAATTTTCATTCCCTTTATCTCTTTTTCTTCTCTAACCTTTCTATTCAACACTTCCAATGTCAATATAAATAACAATGGGGATAAGAAACATCCTTGTCGAGTACCTTTTTCTATTTCAATAGCATTGGTCAATTCTCCATTAATCATTACCTTTGCTGTCTGTTTCGTATATATAGCTTCAATTGCCTGAATAAATTTCCTTCCTGTTATGTATTGATACTTTTAAGCGGGAGTTTCAAACCTGCCTACGTTTCTGATTGGCTGACAGTCCCTCCTGGATTGTATATAAGGAGGACTGCAGCCCCTGAGTTTTTGCTGAAGTCTCACTGTATATTAAAGAGCTGTTGTAACTTGCTTGCTTGTGCCTCTCGTTATTCCCGAACCACTTCATTGGCGACGAAGGTGGGATAGAGGCTACAAGAAGCCAACCAGTGAGACCACGAGCTTCAGCTAGGCGACGAGGCGAACCACAGGAGGCATACCGAACATGTCTGCCTACGTTCCGCCCAAGCCTTTCGATCCGACCCGCGAAAAATGGGTCTCGTACCTAACGAGGTTTGAATGCTCGCTTGAAGCCAGCGACATGCAGGGCCTCTCGGCTAATCGAAAGAGAACCCTATTCCTAAGTCACTGCGGACCGGACGTGTTCGAGATGGCCGAGTCACTGTGTGAGCCAACGCCGGTTCAAACAGTCTCCTGGGACACCCTGATGGCAACTCTCTGGGCTCACTACGCTCCCGTCCCCTCAAAGTTCGTGCAGCGATACCAACTGAGGCAGCGCGTTCAACGAGAGGGAGAGCCGGTCAGCGCGTACATGGCCAGCCTGAGAAAAGCCGCAACCCATTGCGACTATAGAGATTTGGACGATGCGTTGCTCGAGCAACTGATCTGTGGTGTTCGGGACATTAGGCTGCAACGGCGTCTGCTCGCCAAGCCTGATTTGACGCTTGCTGGAGCCCTAGACGAGGCTAGGGCTCATGAAGCCTCCACAAAGGCCGCTGAAACGCTGCAGCATCCGCTGACCAGCAAAGACAGCCCCAAGTCTGCCCCGGTGCACAGAGAAGACGCCAGATCCAGCTCGGAGTCCGAGTCGGATGAGGACGTCTTCCGAACGGAGCACCAGAGAAAAGACACTGGCAGCCCCCGGCGAAGCTGTCCCAGCTGTGGCGGGCACCATGATAGACTGTCCTGCAAATACAGAGAGGCTATTTGCAGGCGCTGCGAGAAAAAAGGGCACTTGGCGCGAGTCTGCAGAGCCATTCTGCCCAGAAGACACAAACCACGTGAGCGCCGCAGCCAACCGGAATCAGCGCGCCAGAAGCAGCCAACGAGAGAAGGCGGCGCGAAAAAACGGCGCGAATTTGAACTGCGAGATGGCCGCAGCATACACATCGACCAGGCCAGCACGGCGATCGAAGACAAAGTCAGCACGGTGGTCGAGATCAACGGAAAGCCGTGCTCGATGGAGATCGACACCGGATCAGCTCTCTCCATAATGTCGTGGGCGACCCTAAAGACCCTCCTGCCGTCGTTCCGGAAGGATCAACTCTCCAAACAGAGACTACGCATCCTAGACTACCAGGGGAACCGAGTCCCCCTCGAAGGCGTGGGCACGTTCCGGGTCACCTACGGAGACTACGAAAGAGACCTGCCGCTGACTATCGTCACGAAGCAGCTTCCTAGCCTCCTGGGCATGGGGTGGTTCCGAGCCCTTGGCATGGGCTTCACCGGCGTCCACCTGATGTCCAGATCAACCCTGAAAGACAGCCTCCTGTCCGAGTTCCAGGACGTCTTCGGGGACACGTTGGGCAAGTATGTGGGGACCCCTATTTCACTAAACTTAGACCCCAACGTAGCCCAAGTAAAACTGAAGGCCAGACGAGTGCCGTTCGCATTGAAACCGAAGATCGATGCGGAATTAGACAAGCTGATTAAGCAAGGGGTGTTGGTTCCCGTCGACCATGCTAAGTGGGAGACCCCCATAGTGACCCCAGTTAAATCCGACGGCTCAATAAGAATTTGCGCCGACTACAAGTGCACGATCAACAAGGCTTTGCAGCCGAGCGCCTATCCGGTGCCGATCGTGCACCATCTACTACACTCCCTGGGGCCCGGAAAAATTTTTGCCAAATTAGACCTGGCCCAAGCCTACCAACAGTTACCAGTCGACGACGCCACGGCAGAGGCACAAACAATCGTAACTCATAGGGGTGCATTTAAATGCACCAGGCTCCAGTTTGGGGTGAGCGTCGCACCCGGCTTATTTCAAAGCACCATGGAGCGCCTGTTGCAAGGACTCCCGGGAGTGGTGCCCTATTTCGATGACGTCTTAGTCAGCGCTCAGGACGAACACCAGCTGGGGGACAGGGTACGGAACGTCCTGTCTAGGTTCAGAGAAGCGGGACTAAGACTCAAAAGGAACAAGTGTAGGATAGCTGTTCCCTCTGTGGAATTTTTGGGGTACAGGGTGGACGGCACAGGCATCCACCCTACCGAGAGCAAGGTGAGAGCTATTAAGAGCGCACCAGCCCCCAAATCCAAAGCAGAGCTCCAAGCCTTCCTTGGACTGCTCAATTTTTACTCTATGTTCCTAAAAGATAAAGCCACGGTTGCAGATCCCCTTCACAAGCTTTTGGGAAAGAACGTACCATGGATCTGGGGGAAACCGCAAGCAGCCGCTTTTGAGGCAGTGAAAAGACTCCTATCTGAGGACAGTTTCCTGATACAGTACAATACAGAGCTGCCGCTCGTCTTAGTCTGTGACGCCTCCCCCGTAGGAGTTGGTGCCGTCCTAGGCCATAGACTGCCGAACGGCCTAGAGGCGCCCATTGCCTTCTATTCCCGTACCCTGTCCAGCACGGAACGAAACTATAGCCAGTTGGACAGAGAGGCTCTGGCTGCGATTGCGGGGGTTAAGAAGTTCCACGAATACCTCTATGGCCGAAAATTCGAACTTGTGACTGACCATAGACCGTTGCTAGGTTTGCTAGCAGGCGACAGGCCAACCCCCGCTGCCCTCTCCCCTCGTTTGACTAGATGGGCGATTTTTTTGTCGGCCTACTCGTACCAGCTCGTCCATCGACCTGGGCGGACCCTGGGTCATGCGGATGCCCTTAGCCGTTGCCCCTTTCCCGACCTGCTGGACAACCCAACGCCGGAAGCCTCCGTCCTTTTGTTGGACACGTTAACTTTGGGCCCCATCTCCTCCGGCGAGGTGGCGAAAGCATCAAATAGAGACCCAGTTATCCGAACTGTTATGGGTTGGGTTCTGAAAGGGTGGCCGGACAAGGTGGTCGGAGAGGAGTACCAAGGGTTTGCCAACAAACGAAACGAACTGTTTATGCAAGGGGGGTGCTTGCTATGGGGTGACAGAGTGGTAATTCCAACGAAACTACAGGATAGGGTTTTGGAGTTGCTGCACGAAGGGCACCCGGGCATTGTTAGGATGAAGTGTTTAGCCCGCAGCTATGTCTGGTGGCCCAACATGGACCAGGTCATTTCCGAGTGGGTGGGGAAGTGCAGACCCTGCCAGGAGTCTCGCCCCGATCCCCCAGTAGCGCCCATCCGAGAGTGGGAGAAACCAAAAGGCCCATGGGGGAGGATCCACATTGATTTTGCCGGCCCGTTCCATGGCCAAACGTTTTTAATAGTTGTGGATGCCTACTCAAAATGGCTCGAAATTATATTAATGCCATCTACAACGGCCGAAGCCGTTATCAAGGTCCTAAGGAAGTTATTTGTCACCCACGGCCTGCCGGATACCTTGGTATCGGACAACGGCCCTCAATTTACAGCAACCCTCTTTGAAAGTTACTTGGCCGGCCTGGGAATCCGCCATGCCCTATCAGCTCCATTTCACCCGGCTTCCAACGGATTGGCTGAACGTTTTGTCAGGACATCTAAGGAAGCACTGTCCAGATTAGACAATGGGGACTGGCAGGCCAGAATAGATCAATTCCTAGCAGTTCAGCATGCATCACCATGCACAGCAACAGGGAGAAGCCCAGCAGAGCTCCTCATGGGGAGGAAGCTCCGGTGCGTGTTAGACAGGCTTCACCCTAACTACTCGCACGAAAACTTTAAGGGAGAGACCTGTGGTTTAAGGCAGTTTCAGGTCGGATCCCCGGTGTTCGCTCGCAATTATGCCAGCGGTCCTCTATGGGTTGCAGGAACCATAGTGGGAATAACAGGCCCAAAATCGTACACGGTGGACGTTGGGGTAGATAGACTCTGGAAGCGCCACATAGACCAACTTAGGAAAAGGTTGGTTGACGAGGCGAACATTAACTTAGACATCTCCGAGCCTAACTCTGACCACTTCTCCAAAACAGCTAACTCAAGCCCGGGGCCGCGAGAATACTTAGCTGACAAGCCCTGGTTCCAGCGCCGCCCCAGCGAGTCGCCACTCCCAGCCGGGGATAACCACGCCCCGGACAAAGTCCAGGAGGTTCCATTGGCGGAGCCGGGAGAGACAAAGAGTCCCTCCGACCAGCTCGACGCCCCACCAAACTCTGAGCTGCGCAGGTCAACTAGGGCGAGAACTCGTCCTAAGCACCTGCGAGATTTTGTCTGTACATATGTTAATTTTTGAGTATTAGTGCCTTCTGGGAAGGGAGGGGTGTTATGTATTGATACTTTTAAGCGGGAGTTTCAAACCTGCCTACGTTTCTGATTGGCTGACAGTCCCTCCTGGATTGTATATAAGGAGGACTGCAGCCCCTGAGTTTTTGCTGAAGTCTCACTGTATATTAAAGAGCTGTTGTCACTTGCTTGCTTGTGCCTCTCGTTATTCCCGAACCACTTCACTTCCAAAGCCCATCTCTTCCATTTGTAACATCATAAATCGCCAGTTCACATTATCAAATGCTTTTTGTGCATCTAAAAATACCAAAGCCATTTGTTTTTCAGGGTGCGCTTCATAATATTCTAGAGTATTCAAAATTATTCTTATATTATCTCTAATTTGTCTTTTTGGAAGAAATCCATTTTGATCTGAATGAATAAAGTTATTCAAGTATCTCTTAAGTCTTTCTGCCAGCATTGAGGCAAAGATTTTATAATCCGAATTCAGCAGGGATATAGGCCTATGGTTTTTAACTTGCTGTGAGTCTGTGTCTTCTTTATGAATCAGTGTAATATAAGCCTCAGTCCATGATTGGGGTATTGTTTTATTTGTCATTACTTCATTCATGACATCCAAAAGTGGAAGGCATAAGGATTCTTGTAATGTCTTATAATATTCAACAGGCAATCCATCTGGTCCTGGTGTCTTTCCATTTTTTTGTTTCTTAATTGCTTCTGTTAGTTCCATCATTGTTATATGCCCGTTTAGCATTTCTTCAGTGTTCTTAGGGATCACAGGTAGTTTTGCATTCTGTAAGTATTTTTTAACTTTCCCCTCTTCAACCTGCTCTCTTTTATAAAGTTGCCTATAGTATTCTTGTATTATTTTTCCCATCTCTTTATTTCCAAATTTACTTTGTCCTTGGTCATCAATCAGTTGCGGTATTTTTTTTTTTTTTGATTCCCTTTCTTTTTTCAATTTATATGCTAGTCACCTTCCTGGTTTATTTGCATTTTCAAAATAGTTCTGTTTAACACTTCTTATTTTTTGAGCTAGCTCTTCCTTCTCCAGTAAGTCCATTTTATGTTTTAGCATATCCATTTTCATTTTTACATCTTTCTTATGTGGATCTTTCTGGAGTTCCTTTTCAAATCTCTTATGTTCATTCTTTAATATTGTAAAAGTTTGTCTTTTTTTCACATTCCTTTTCTTTATATAATCTATTATTATACCTCTAGCATAGGCCTTCGTTGTATCCCAACGGTTTTGTATCGACGTATCTTCTTTTTTATTCTCCTTAAAGAAAAACTCCAACTCTCTTTGCATTTTCTGTACAAATTCTTTTTCTTTTAAAATTGTATTATTCAAAGTCCATCTAGCTTTCCTTTTTTGACCTTTCCAAGTTACTATCACTGGATTGTGGTCAGCCCATAAGTTAGTGTCTATTTCCACCTGTTCAATTTTCGGAATCAAGTCCATTGTTGTCCATATCATATCTAACCTGGACCAAGATAAGTGCCTGTTTGAATAGAAAGTGTATTGTCTATTCTTCCCATTTCTAATTCTCCATATATCTTTCAAATTTATTTCCTCTGTCATTTTAAAGAAAGAGTTTGGCAGTGTCTTTCTATTATGCTTTCCTGTTTTTGTTGTTTTATAGTCCAATTTTTCATCTGCTATTCCATTAAAGTCTCCCATCATGCATATATTATCATAGTCCATTTCGATTATTTTCATATGTAAATTTCGATAGAAGTCACTCTGATTGTTATTTGGCGCATATATTGCAACTAGAAGTATCTTCATGTTATTATCAATTATCTCCACTATCAAAACTCTACCCTCTGAATCTGCATATATTTGTTCCGCTTTTATTGAATTTTTAATATATAGAACAATGCCTCTCTTTTTGTGTTGCGATAGTGATGAAAATTTTTTCCCCAGTTTAGTTTGTGCCAATAATTTTTCGTGTTGCTTTTTAATGTGAACTTCTTGCAAACAAATTATATCAAAATTTAGCTTCTCTAATTTATGAAAGATTTTTCTTCTTTTCACAGCCGAATTGAGTCCATTTATATTTATTGAAATTAATTTCGTTGTATCCATATTCATATTTTATATGTAGGATTTATTGCTCTAGTTGTTCTTACTTCCTGTTGTTCTTTGGATTCCACAGTCCCGCCAACAGCGCCTTCCGTTGATTCAATCATTACCATTTCCTCTTCTGTAGGTTTTGTCGACATCAGTGTAGCTTGTGTTTCTGTTTCCATTGCCACTTCCTTTTCCTTTAAAAAATCTTCATAAAAAGCTCTCGCTTTATCAGTTGTATCTAGCCTGTATCTTTGAAGCTGCCATGTTAAGATCAATCCTTCTGCTATCAGCCATCTAAAATTAACACCCTTTTGAATTAGTATTTTAGTCAAAAAATTATACTCTTTTCTCGCATCTCTCACTTTCCTTGGTATTTGTTTCAAGACTACTACTTCCTTCTCCTTGAATTTCAATGTTTTTTCTCTCACCACTTGAAGAATTTGTGCTTTGATCGGTTTCTTAGTAAATCTTATATGGACTTCTCTTGGTAATTTATTGCGCATAGCATATCTAGTGTGAACTCGATAAATCTCGTCCACGCCATATGCCATCTCCTCTCTAGGTATCTCCAGAGCATCAGCAAGCATAGAAATCATGACATTCGCAAGATTTTCTCCTTTCTCTTCCTCCACATTTTGAAATCTAAGATAGAATTCTGCTCTATCCATTTCCAATTCCACTACTGCACTTCTTTCGCTTTCCACCTCTCTTAGTCTATTGTCAAAATCTTTCATTTTCCCCCCCTTTTGGTCATCCTTCTTCTCAAGCTCTTGTAGTCTTCCTTCAAATTTTGACATTGCCTGTTGTATGTGAACCACTTTTTCATCTGTCTTTATTAATTGTTGTTCCATCCGTTGAACATTCTCATCTGTCTTAAGTAATTGCTGTTCCATCCTCTGAACTGCACTCAAAATTGCTTGTAGTGACGCTTCTTTCTCTTTCTCTTGTTGTGTCATGGTCTGGACCGGACGTTGTCCTCCAGATGGAGATGCAAAAGATGTGGTTGCTGCTCCCACTGTTACTGTTTTTTTACTCATTTTATTATAATCCACTGGTGTAGAGACCAAAAGAGGAGATAAAAAATTAAAAAACGAAAAGCAAAAAGGAGGCCAAAAAGGGGGAAAAAAGGAGAGGCAAAGGGGCAAAAAAAAAAAAAAGAAAAGAAAAGAAAAAAAGAAAAAGAGGAAAAAAATATGGAAAAAGAAAAAAGAGAGGAAAAAAAACCCACAAAAAAACCCCCAACTCTTCAGGTTCTTCCAAACCCTAATCCAACTAAGATTCCCTTAAAAAGGGAAAAGGAAAGGAGAAAAAAAGGAAAGGGAAAAAAAAAATTCTTGTATAAGCAAAATATCAAGGAGATAGAAAAATTACAAAAATTACAAAAATATAGAGGCCCAAAATCAAAAATCCACAATAGGAAACAATATGGAGGGGAGTAAAAGAACCATAGGAAATTAAAAAAGAAGAAAAAAAGGAAAAAGAGAAAGAAAAAAGCTTCAGGCTCTTGAATGCCTAAATCCAATTCGATTCAATCCTTAAAAGGTCTTAAAATAAAAAAGGATCTTTCCTTATATTTTTCCGGAAAGCGTACAGAGAGTTCTCTCTCATACAAGCCTCAAAAAGAGAGAATAATAGTAGCTGCCCCAAAGAGTGATAATAGAGAGGAAAAATTCCCCTTCACACTTTTCCAAGGCTCCTACTTCAAAGTCACCAAGGACACCTGAATCAACAATGCAGATAGATACTGTCTCAGATGTTCTCTTCACTTATGCTAAACAAGCTGGAGCTCAGAGCCACTTTGTTATTATTTTGGCTACAATATATCTTTAATCTTTCTGCCTGGGTACATTGCAACTGAGTTTCTTCTCTTCTTTTCTTTTCCCCAGTAGATGGCAGCACTTTCACTCTCTTAGCTTTCCTACTTTAATTGTTTGTAAGGATGATATTTTTATGTTATTGTTGTGGGGTTTTTTTATTTCATTTTTTATTTTTAATCTAAAATAAAACTTTTTCAAAAAAAAAAAAAAGAAAGAAACCAAGGTTCTTTGCCTGGTAACTGACAATGGTACTGAGTTTACCAATAAAAGGTTTGAAACTATATTACAGAAAGCTGGCATTGAACACAAGTGTTCTGCCCCTTATAGACCGCACTGTAATGCATATATTGAACGCAGAGGGCAAACGTTGCAGGCTATGGCTCGAACCATGTTATCTGATTCTGGTTTTCCTGAGGCACTTTGGGGTGAGGCAATAATGTGTGCTAACCATGTCTTGAATAACGTAGTCAGACTTCTGGTTGGCTCCGCGCACCTCGTAGACGCTCCTCCGTGAGCGCCCGATCCCCGGCACCATAAAAGCCGCCAGAACAGCAGAAAAACAGCTGTCTGGCAGCTTGGAAACCTTCTCCCCGGGCAAAGGGGATAGAGGAGAGCCGACAGGCGGAGGTAGAGCCCCCCAAGTGCCCTAGGAGAAACCCTGGGGCGCGAAGGGCGAGAGCTCCCTAGAAGCCTGTCAATCTGCTCCGGACCTGGGACGACTCTGCTAACTAGCAGAGCAAGAAGCCGCGACCAATTCTGCCAATAACAAATGAGGGGATTTCCAACATCCTAAATTGCTGCAGGCAGAACAAGCCAGGAGAAGTCAGACTGCAAGTATTCAAACTTAACTCCAATGTTTATTGCCTCCTTCGGGAGGAACAATTTAGTAAATTTGCAACAAAATGGCGATTGAGGCTTGAAAGGGCGGGGAAAGTGAAAGTTAAAGGAAAGTTTCGTTTTGCTGGTAGCCCTCTGCCTGAAAAGAACTTTTGTAAAGAGAGAAGGAGGATTTTAAGACATCAATTTAAGATTGGGGAAAACTTTTGACTTTGATGAACTTTTCCTTTTGGCTTCTGATTAAAATATAAAGATTAATCCAAACTGTAAATGGCCTCAAAACCTGTAAAGACTGTTCCTATTAAAGGAACTGGGAGTGCTGGAAGCTCCCCAGCCCACACTTCTAGAATGCAAGCCTCTGCCCACCCCCCCCAACAGATCCACAGACCTTAATGTTTGAAATGATACAAGAAGCCCTAAAAGTTACATAGAACAAACTTACCACTGTGATTAATGAAAAAATTAATGAAACTAATGAAAAAATACAGGCTGTTTCAGAGGAGATTTCAATTCGGAATCAGCAAATTAGGGAAGATATATTACTGTCATTTAAAGGTCTGGCAGGTAATATTGAAATATTGGATGATAAAGTTGAAGAAATTAAACAATCTACGGAAATTTTGGATAATAAATTAGGAGAGACTCAGAATAAAATTGAAAGGGCTGAAGCTGATGTAACAATGATTCAATACAGAGATATGGAATTTGCTTTAAGAATAAGAGGGGTGAAGGAGAACAAACAAGAGAATTTGAAAGAAATGATGTCAGAGGCATTGGCACAGATGTTGTGGGGGGGACGAAAGTGGAGTTAGGCTGGCAGATTGACAAGATATATCGTGTCTATTCGTGGGTGGCCAGACAGAAACATCTACCAAGAGACATTGTAATATATTTTACCACAAGGAGACTACGCAATGAAATTTTACAGGCTACCTTTAAAAACAAGCTTCAGGTGGAAGGCCAGGAGGTGATGACAATGAAAGAAATCCCTCCCAAAATGTTGAGAGCTAGAAGGGATTATGCCTTTCTGGTGGATGAGCTGAAAAAACGCCAAATACAGTATAGATGGGAAGTAATACAATATGGAAAGCAAGAGATTTCTATGTCAATGTGTTAAAGGCTGGGACATCAAAATCACCAGAAGGAAAAAGAAAGAAGGAAGTAATAGAAGGAGAGAGAAGAGCTGATAACAGTAGTCCGGGGGGAGCTTCGAGGAGTCAAGAAGATTTGCTACAAATCCAGATTGCTGTTCAAGATCTGGATTTAATTGATATACAAGAAGAACCAAAGGATCAAAGACAGACTAGAGCAGCAACAGCTAAACGCAAGGAAGAATTAAGACAGCAACAACTTCAGTTGGCAACTCAAGAAACTACCAAAATAGAAGCAGTGGGAGGAGCTAGACCTAAAGGTCAAATGAGGCAAGACCATCAGAAAATGCTCCAGATGCTTCAGAGGCCCAGAGATGGGAACTAGATTTTTAACCTGGAATGTCAATGGTTTGAATTCTCCACAGAAGAGGAGGAAAATATTTCACTATCTTAAACAATTTAAGAATGATGTAATTTGTTTACAAGAGACTCATATTAGGATACAAGATCAAAAATATTTGACAAATACAAAACTAGGTACACATTATGTAGCAGCAGCACCAGAGAAGAAAAACGGTATAGTCATATATTTGAAAAGAGACTTAATTGCCAAATGAATTGAAGCAGATGATCAAGGAAGATTTTTAGCGATTAAACTTTTAATAAAAGGAGAAAAACTACTTGTAATTGGAGTATATGCCCCAAACCAACAACAGGAAAAATTTTATAATTTTCTACATTCAAAGTTGAGATAATGGGGAAATAAAACTTGTATCCTACTGGGTGACTGGAATGGTGTTTTGGATGTAAAAAAGGACAAGAAGGGACCTAAGCAAAATGTTTTAACAAGAGCAAGATTGTCCAAATCGTTTTTGGAGATGATGGAAGACTGGGAGTTGAGGGATATTTGGTGTGAAAGAAACCCAGAAGAAAAAGATTTCACCTTCTTTTCGGATAGACATCAATCCTTTTCAAGGATTGATTTTATACTAATTACTAATGACCTTTTTTCTAGGGTGAAGAATACGAAGATTTGTTCAAGAACATTGACAGACCATAGTCCTGTCTGGTTGGAACTGGAGTATGGAAAAGGGCCTAGGAGGTCCTGGAGGTTAAATGATAACCTGTTTAGATATGAAGAAAATGTAAAAGAGTGTAAAAAATCTATGAAAGAATTTTTTGTTATGAATATGCAAAAGGGTACATCTATGGAAATGGTATGGGATGCAAGTAAAACATATATGCGAGGCATTTTGATATATTTGAATAATAAATATAGAAAGAAACGGGGGGAAAAGAAAAGAATTGGAAGAAGAGATTAGAAAACAGGAACGATCTTTAATAGCTAATCCAACAGATGAGAAAATTAAAGAGGCAATTAACTTATTGAAAGGTCAATTTAACATGTTAATAGCAGATCAAGTGGCAACTAATTTACAATATGCTAAACATAATACTTTTTGTAATGCTAATAAACCAGGCAGGTGGTTAGCATATCTGTTAAGGAAAAAGCAGAAATCAAGGATTATAGAGAAAATAAAATATAAGGGTAAAGAGGTTTATGAGCAAGAACTGATTAAAAAATCTTTTTTAGAGTTTTACTCAAGGTTGTATACTGGTGATAAAATTCAAGATATAGATAGAGATAGATATCTGCAGAAAGAGAACATTTACACAACTTCAAAAGAGCAGAGGGACAGTTTAAATCAATTGATAACTTCCAAGGAAATTTTGTTTGCAATTAAGCAGTTGAAAGTGGGCAAAGCTCCAGGGACAGATGGCTTGACAGCTGTTTATTATAAAAGCTTACAGGAGGAAATGGTGGAACCACTGAAGGAATTATTTAACAATATACAACAGGGAGGAGAGATACCTCCAACTTGGAAGACAGCTTTTATTTCTTTGATCCCAAAAGAGGGTCAAGATCATACAGATCCAAAAAACTATAGGCCGATTTCACTTTTAAATAAAGACTACAAGATTTTTGCTAAAATATTAGCAAATAGATTAATGACAGTTATGCAGCAAATGATTCATCATGATCAAACTGGTTTTATAAATGGTAGACAAATGAAAAGTAATGTAAGGCAAATTGTTAATTTACTAGAGTATTTAGGAAGGAACAACCAGGTTCCTGCAGTGCTAGTATTCCTGGATGCTGAGAAAGCCTTTGATAGATTGAATTGGCATTTTTTATTAAAATTAATAGAAAGGATGCAATTTGGAGAACATTTTATACAATCTATTAAGGCAATATATCAAAAGCAAACAGCGCAAATAATAATCAATGGTGGTTTAACAGATATTTTTAATATAAATAAATAAATAATAAATAAATAATTTTATTTCTATACCGCCCTTCTCCTGAAGGACTCAGGGCGGTGTACAGCCAATTTAAAAACACAAGACACAACAATGATTAAAAATTAAAATAATTAAATAAATTTGGCCGGATTAAAACCCCAAAAATTTAAAATACCCCAATTAAAATTATTATGTTGATAGCCCGGCCTGGCGGAACAACAGGATCTTCAATGCACAATATTCCTTTATAGAAAAAGGAACAAGGCAAGGTTGTCCCTTGTCTCCATTATTGTTTATTTTGACGCTGGAAATCCTACTGAGTAAAATACGTGGGTTGGATACAATAAAGGAAATTAAAATCAGACAGCATGAGTATAAGTTACGAGCATTTGCAGATGACCTGGTTGTTACCTTAGCCCAACCAGTACAATCGATTACAGCCTTGATGGATATAATTAACTCATATGGACAAGTATCTGGTTTTAAAATAAATACAGCTAAAACAAAGATAATAGCTAAAAATATGACTAGAAGCCAAAAAGAAGAGATAGAAAGGGTAACAGGATTTGAGATAGTTAAGAAGGTTAAATATTTAGGGGTGTATATTATGACCACAAATATGAAATTATTTCAGCACAACTACGAACCGTTATGGCAAAAAATACAGAAAGAGTTGGAAAATTGGAAAAAACTACAATTGTCTTTGCTGGGAAGGATAGCCGCAGTAAAAATGAATGTTTTACCAAGGTTTTTATTTCTTTTTCAAATGATACCTATGTCAGCGCCTCAGCGCTGGCATAGAGAGGAGAGAGATAAGCTCTGAACTTTTGCCTGCTAAATCCCTTTGAAGCCGGGTTGTCATGGAAATGAGAAGGGGGGAGACATTCCTGGGAAATGATGAGACAAGAAGTCTGGAGAATGACTTGGAAGATAGCCAATGAGAAGCAGAGATTTGGGGATCGGAAAGGGAGGGATTGGGGGGCAAAAGGTCAGTCTTGTCCGCATCGAGTCATGATCCGGTTGCTGTGCTCAATTAAAGAAAAGATTTCCTTAAAGATTGGCAGTTTGGAAATTCATTTATTTTGAGATAGTATCGAAGTCTGACAACCTATACTTAAAAAAGATGAAAATTTGAAGGAATGGCAGAAGGGCATAAATAAATTTGTTTGGGCAGAGAAGAAACCGCGAGTAAATCAAAAGATAATGCAAGATACACGAGAAAGAGGAGGTCTTAAAATGCCCAATTTAAGATTGTACTACAAAGCCGCTGCCCTCTCAGCAATTACTGATTGAATAAATTTAACGGAGGAAAGGATATTAAATATTGAAGGATATGGTCTGGTCTACGGCTGGCATGCTTATTTATTGTATGATAAGAAAGTAGATAAGACTTTTAAAAGTCATATATTAAGAAATGCTCTATTGTGTGTCTGGAAAAAGTATCAATATAAATTAAACGATAAGTTACCAATATGGACAGTACCCAGACACGCGATAGAGAATATAAATTTGGAGCAAAAGCAGGATAAGACTACGTATAAGGAACTCCTTTATAAAGAAGGAGTTAGATTACAATTAAAATCTATGGAGCAATTAAAAGAAGAAGGAATAATTAGAACTTGGTTTCAGTATGGGCAGCTGCAGGCCAGATGGAGAGAGGATCAAAAAATTGGTATTTTGCAGCAGGATGAGAATTTGATAAAACAAATAAGAGACAAAAGTCAAATGCATATAAAAAGGTTGTATAATGTGTTAGTGGAAATAGATTCAGAAACAGAGCTAGTCAAGGATTGTATGATAAAATGGGCACAAAATATAGGAGAACCAATAATGATGGAAACATGGGAAAAGATATGGGTTAGAAATGTAAGATTTACACAAGCCCAAAACTTAAGAGAGAACTTTTATAAAATGTTTTATAGATGGTATTTAGATCCAAAAAAACTAGCCTGTATGTATCCAAACTTACAACCTAAGTGTTGGCAATGCGAGTGTGAAGATGCTATGTATTTTCATATATGGTGGACATGTAAAAAAATTAAGGCTTTTTGGATAAAAATATGGTGGATTATTCAAAATATTTTAAAGAAAAAGATTAAATTTACACCACAGTTCTTTTTGTTGGGAATAGTTACGGATTGTACTGTAATAGAGACTAAGTTGGTTTTGAATTTAATAACAGCTGCCAGGTTACTGGTGGCACAGTATTGGAAGAAGGAAGATACACTTACTATTGAGGAATGGACACTAAAAGTCGTGCATTTGGCAGAGATGGCAAAAATTTCATCATATCTTAAAGACCATTCAAACGAAAGATACATATTGGAATGGAGAAGATGGATTGACTATATTCAAAACAAGTATCAGACTAAGAAGATTTATATAGCTTATGAATGAAACATTTTCAATCTTTAGTTTATGTTTATAGGGTTTTGAGCTATAAGGAGTTAAAGACCTAGAGAGAATCTGAAGTCAATAATTTGTTAGCATATTTTAGTTTGATGTTTGTGAATGCTATACCCTGTGCTTGTTCTGGGAAGTCTAGGGAGAGGGGTGGGGGGGAGGGGGAAAGGATGGGTGGGAGGGCAAGGGGTGAGGGATGGGGTGAGGGGGGAAGGGGGGGAGAAAATGTTTGTATTTACTATAAAACTTTTCAATAAAAAAAAATAACGTAGTCAATTCAACAACTGGTGAATTACCATTCACACATTGGCATGGAAGAAGACCCGAATTAAGTTATTTGCACACATTTGGAGCCCCAGCATGGGTTCATATTCCTTCGCAATTGAGGTGAAAGGGGCAACATAGAGCAAAGAAGCTGTTTTTTGTTGGTTATGAATCCAACCACAGGTCATATAGATTTTGGGTGCCAGGTACCACTAGTGTATACTGCAGTGCTAGTGCTAAATTCCTGGAGCATGTTGGTTGGAGTAAGCTTGAGCAGGAATCCTACAAGGTAAACGATAGTGTTATTGTGGATACTCAAGTGTTTGCTGATAACCCTGATAATGAGATAGTCGAACCTTCTATTACTGTAAAGGAGGAGGAGGTTATAGGGGAGGTAGAAGAGGAAATACCTATACCGAGTCCTGAGTTACCTAGACGTTCAATTCGAGAGACACGTCCACCTGATAGGTATCAGGAGAGTGTTGTATGTCAGGTGAACATAGAGCCATCTAACTTTAATGAAATTAAACTGTATCCTGAAAAGTATCAGGTAGCTTGGAAGAAAGCTGTCAAGCTTTGATGCTATCTCAAAATAAATGACTTTCCAAACTGCCAATCTTTAAGGAAATTTTCTCTTTATTTGAGTACGGCAACTGGATCATGACTCTGCACGGTCAGTACTGACCTTTGCCCCACAATCCCTCCCTTTCCAATCCCCAATTCTCTGCTTCTCATTGGCTATCTTCCAAGTCACTCTCCTGATTTCTTTTCCTGTCAGTTCACAGGAATGTTCCCCCTCCCCTCTTCATCTCCAAGGAGATCGAAACTTCAAAGGGATTTAGCAGGCAAAAGTTCAAACTTCATCCTCCCTTTTCTATGTCAGCGCTGAGACGCTGACATCCGGCCCCTCTCCCTTCACTCTCCCGGTGAGGCCTGCGTGAGACAAACAACAAGTTTAGTACCTTACCCCGTCCGAGGGTGTGTCCCACCCCCTCCCAGCTTGTCTGGGTGATCTGCATGGAATTTAGCTATGAGGCGGTCAGCTTGAATGTTCATGGTCTTCACCCAGGAAGCTTCTGACAAGGGGTAACCCTTCCACTTAATTAAGTATTGGAGGCGTCCTCTGTGCCACCTCGAATCAAGAATTCGCTGTACTTCATAGTGGGTTTGGCCTCCAACGATCAAGGGCCCTGGGGGATCACGTGGCACCGGCCTTAAAGTTGACCCTACCACAGGCTTCAGGAGGCTACTGTGAAAAACGGGGTGTATCCTCCCTAGTAACCGGGGCAACTGCAATTGTACTGTAACCGGGTTGATTATTTTTACTATTGGAAATGTTCCTATGAATTTTGGGCCCAGCTTTCTGGTCGGGAGTCTGAATCTTAAATACCTGGTGGAGAGGTAGACCTTCTCCCCTACTTGGAACAGCCTCTGGGGGGCTCGGTGCTTATCTGCTTGTTTCTTATAAGACCGTGCCACCTTGTCTAATGCCTTCTTGACGTTCTCCCAGGTTTCTTTCAGCATTGCCATCCATTCGGTCAAGCTAACTGAGGAAGGAAGCTCCCTTGGGTACTCTGGCATGGGGACGAAATCCATGCCGCTCACTATCTTAAATGGGGTTAGTCCTGTACTACTGTGGACAGCATCGTTATATGTGACCTCCGCAAACGATAAGAGGTCCGCCCAGTTCGATTGTTGGTAGTCAATGTAGCACCTCATGGCATTCAATCTCTCATTCGGGGGCGGGGGGGGCGAAGCCCTGCTTAGGCTGGTATGCTTGCTGGGCAGAGGAGGAACCCATGGATGTACACTGGGATTTTCTTTCCTTCTGGTGTGGAAGGGGGGTTGGCTGCGCTCCCGTCTATGGTGACTTAGTTCAACAGGGCCAGCTGGCCTCCCTCTATCTTTGGGCCTGCAGGATGGACCCTCTTCCAGTCTGACGGCACGTTCAAAATCTTCCTTTAACTCCTCCATGGGGCTTTCGAGTGGCAGCTTTGAAGTTTTCTGCTGTCTGGCCTGCTGCCAATCCCATAACCAATCCGCCCTTCCCAATTCACTCAGAGGCTTCCCCTTACCTTTAGCGTCTGGAAAGGGGAACTCAGCTTCTGCAGATTTTGGCAAAATCCACCAAGGTTCATCATTTTTTCTTCTCTTGGGCTGGAGCACGATCGTCTGTCCTTGGTAATTCTGTGGCAGTGGGGGGGGAAGGGGGGGTTGCAGCTTTGCTGGGGGAGGGGGTGGCCCCGTTGCATCCAAGCTGGCTGGAGTAGGGAGGGGGGGCTGGTTCACAGCTACTTGAAGTAAACTTTCAGTAGAGAGCTGGCTTTCTGCCATGGCTTCGTAACCTTGGCGCCACTCTGTCCAAACATTTGGCAGGGAGCTGGAGGGCTGGAGGTTTGCCAGTTTGGCTTGGAAAGTTGTGAGTACTGACCGTCTGTCAAGCTTCGATGCTATCTCAAAATAAATGACTTTCCAAACTGCCAATCTTTAAGGAAATTTTCTCTTTATTCGAGTACGGCAACCGGATCATGACTCTGCGTGGTCAGTACTGACCTTTGCCCCCCCAATTCCTCCCTTTCCGATCCCCAATTCTCTGCTTCTCATTGGCTATCTTCCAAGTCACTCTCCTGATTTCTTTTCCTGTCAGTTCACAGGAATGTTCCCCCTCCCCTCTTCATCTCCAAGGAGATCGAAACTTCAAAGGGATTTAGCAGGCAAAAGTTCAAACTTCATCCTCCCTTTTCTATGTCAGCGCTGAGACTCTGACAAAAGCGATGGACAAAGAGCTAACATCATTGAAGGAGTTAGATGTTTATGAGAATGTTAGGCTACCACCAGGTGAGCATGCAATTGGTTGCAAGTGGGTTTATAAACTAAAAACTGGTGTAGATTTTTATTTTATTTATTTATTTTATTGAATTTGTATACCACCCTACTCCCGAAGGACTCAGGGAGGTGAACAGCCATAGAATAAAACATATAGATACAAAATTTAAAATAAACTAAAACGAATTAAATAATTTGGCTGAACAAATTTAAAACCCCAATAATTTAAAACCAAATTTAAAATTTCCATTTAAAAAGGGGAAAGACTTAGGTCAGGCCAGCTTGATGAAATAAGAAAGTCTTGAGCGCACGACGGAAGGTACGCAGATCCGGGATCCTCTGTATCTCCGGGGGGAGCTCGTTCCAGATAGTACGTGCCCCCACAGAGAAGGCTCTCCCCCTGGGGGCCGCCAGTCAACATTGTTTGGCCGATGGCACCCAGAGGAGCCCCTCTCTATGGGAGCGTACTGGTCGGTGGGAGGCTATTGGTGGTAGCAGGCGGTCCCGTAAATAACCAGGTCCTAAGCCATGGAGCGCTCTAAAGGTGATAACCAAAACCTTGAAGCGCACTCGGAAGACCACCGGGAGCCAGTGCAGCTCGCGCAGGAGAGGTGTTACATGGGAGCGCCACATCGCCCCTGTCACCACCCGCGCAGCCACAATCTGTGCCAGTTGGAGCCTCCGAGTGCTCCTCAAGGGGAGCCCCATGTAGAGAGCGTTACAATAGTCCAGACGGGAGGTGACGAGGGCATGAGTGACCATGCATAAGGAGTCCCGATCTAGAAAGGGACGCAACTGGCGGATCAGGCGAACCTGATGAAAAATCCTCCCGGTCACGGACGTCAAGTGCTCTTCTAAAGACAGCCGTGAATCCAGGAGGACACCCAAGTAGCGAGCCCTTTCCGTGGGGGCCAATGATTCACCCCCAATAGACAGCTATGGCACCAGCTGACTATATCGGGACATCGGAAACCACAGCCACTCGGTCTTGGATGGGTTGACCCTGAGCCTGTTTCTCTCCATCCAGATCCGTATGGCCTCCAGGCACTGGGACATCACTTCAAGGGCATCGTTGAGGTGGTCTGGGTTGGAGATGTACAGCTGGGTGTCGTCAGCATACTGATGGTACTCCACCCCGAAACCACGGATGATCTCGCCCAGCGGCTTTACATAAATGTTGAACAAAAGGGGCGAGAGGACCGATCCTTGTGGCACCCCACATATAAGGGGCCTCGGAGTCTACCTCTGCCCCCCAGTCAACACAGACTGCGACCGGTCGGAGAGAAAGGAGGAGAACCACCGTAGTACGGTGCCTCCCACCCCCAACTCTTCCAACCGGTGCAGCATGATACCATGGTCGATGGTATCAAAAGCCGTTGAGAGATCTAACAGGACCAGGACAGAGGAGCACCCCCGTCCCGAGCCCTCCAGAGATCATCCACCAATGCGACCAATGCCATTTCCGTGCTGTACCCAGGCCTGAAGCCTGACTGGAACGGATCTAGATATGTCGTTTCATCCAGATACTGGGGGAGCTGTTGCGCAACCACACTCTCAACAACCTTCGCCACAAAGCAAACGTTGGAGACTGGACGATAGTTAGCCAATACTGCCGGGTCCAGGGAAGGCTTCTTGAGGTGGGGCCTCACCACCGCCTCTTTCAAGGCGGCGGGAAAGACACCCTCGCCCAATGAAGCATTTATAATCCCTGGAACCAGCCTCGCGTCACCTCCCGGGAAGCCAGCACTAACCAGGAGGGGCACGGGTCCAACAAACATGTGGTCGCATTCAGTCTACCCAGAATCCTGTCCACGTCCTCAGGGGTCACAGGATCAAACTCATCCCAGATAACATTCTCAGGACCTGCCTCCGTCATCCCCGCTGGATCTACCCAGTCAGAGTCCAGATCTTCCCGAATCTGAGTGATTTTGTCATACAGATATTGAACAACATCCTCAGCTCTTCCCTCCAAGGGGTCCTCCCGTGCTTCCTGGTGGAGCAGGGAGCGGGTCACCGTAAACAGGGCGGCCGGGCGATTATCTGATGACGCAATAAGAGCAGCGAAATGGGTACATTTTGCTGCTTTTATCGCCACTAGGTAATTCTTAATATGAGATCTTACCAGTATCCAGTCAGATTCAGCACGACTGGCCCTCCAACTACTCTCTAGGCGTCTTTTCTGGTGCTTCATCTCCCTTAGCTCCTCGGTGAACCAAGGAGCCAGGTGAGATCGGCGCCGGGTCAGAGGCCGCAAAGGCACTAGTCGATCCAGAGCTCCAGCGGCCGCCCTATCCCAGGCGGCCACTAGGTCTCTAGTCGAGGCGTGAGCTAGAAACTCGGAGATTGGCCCAAGCTCCATCTGGAACCTGTCAGGTTCCATCAGGTGCCTGGGGCAGTACCATCTTGTTGGTTCCGCCTCCCTGCGGCGGGGTGCAGCGGTTCGAAAGTCAAGGCGAAGGAGAGAGTGATCCGACCATGACAAGGGCTCGATGACTATATCCCCTATCTCGAGATCACTCAGCCACTGTCCAGAGACAAAAACCAAGTCCAGCGTGTTTCGCCCCGTGTGTGTAGGCCCATGAATTAACTGGGTTAGGTCCATAGCCGTCATGGAAGCCATGAACTCCCGAGCCGCCTCAGACACCTCACCCACGGACGGCAGGTTGAAATCCCCCATGACCATCATTCTGGGGGTATCAACCGCCACCGTGGCGATAACGTTGAGAAGCTCGGGCAGGGCTGCTGCCACGTGGCAGGGAGCCAGGTACGTGATCGGCAAACCCATCTGAACCCCATGACCCCACTTCACAAGGAGAGACTCACAGCCGGCCGTCTGAGGGACAGTGGCCTCCCTCAGCCTAAGGCCTTCTCTAACAACAACCGCTACTTCCCCACCCCTCCCCTGTGACCTCGGCTGATGGAATGCATGGAAGCCTGGTGGGCACATTTCTACCAGAGGGACCCCTCCCTCCGGGCCCAACCAGGTCTCCGTAATACCCGCCAGGTCCGCTCCCCCCTCCTGAATAAGATCACAAATGAGGGGGGCTTTATTTACTACAGACCTGGCGTTGCACAACATCTGTCGCAGGCCCGGGCCCTGAGGGTCTGTGCAACCTGGAGAACGAGTGGAGCCTTGGGGGTCGGAGCATGCCACCGCTCGAAGACAGCGGTCGCGCGCTCCCTCAACATGATATGGCCCCTTGCTCCCGCCATATCTACCCCTCCCACTCACAGTACCTATGGTAAAAACACAATCTGGACAAGCTCGACCCCCCCATCACCCCCATCACCCCCACCCCCCCCGCCGCACGTCATGGCCAGGCCCGACCCTCCCCTTAGTGGGTTATCCCCCAAACCCACTGCTCTAGTTCGAATCCTACCCTCCCCCCCGGGACCCCTTAAAAATTTATCCAAAAATTTACATAGAAAACCCCTCAACCCCCTCTTCGCCACATGCCACCTCTCTGGGTTCCAAAACCAGTCATTGAGGTAGGCCCTCGATAACGTGGAGGGCCAGGCTTGCGAGAGGGGGGAGTCTCGCAGTGCAAGAAGCTGAGACCTTAAATACATCAAAAGCCCTGAGGTAGTAGTGAGGCATGGCAAAGGGTTCCATTATGATAGTCCAAAATTGTCCGGGAAAACAAGGCAGGTTGACCATAAACGGGAGAGTCTCCACTGTCCTCTCATGGCAGTGGCGGAGTCCAATGCTCCAACCAGCTCGGGGTAATCCTCCAACCAGCCTCTCATGCTGGTTGGCCAACTGGCCATGGGGAAGATGGTGCATCCCATTCGGTGGTGAAACGATGATAGATACCGGCTCTGTTCAACCTCTCGTAAACTGCCATTTTCCATACAGCCAGCGTACTGGATGACAAACAGAGCCAGGTCCAAAGTCTCCGGGAAAAAAAACAAACTGTCCACAATGTTTGTCACTGCGTTATTTTATTTGCCAGCTGAACTCATCATTTCTGGACTGTCAGACTCTCCGTACCTTGCCAACTTCTTATCAGTAAGCTATGTGTTTCCGTATCCACCCACATTCCTTCACTTGCTTCACACACTTTTTCCTTTGTTCTCATGCCACGGGGGTGTCGACTGCTGAAAAGCAGCCGGCCCGAATTACTTTCAAAAATGTAGCAATTATCTTTCTTAGTTAGTGAGGTGTTTTATTTTCTTTATAACAAATAAATGAGTTTTATTAGAAACTTTTCTTCGCGTTTCTTTTTCAGAATATTGCAAACAAGGAGGAGCCACGATCCATCTCCTCTAATTAAACCAGGGTGATTAGTCCCAGAGCCAAACATGGGATTAATCAATGCCCTGACATCTGGTAGCTCAGACGGTTTGATTTATGGCTTTTTTCCTTGTTTTGTTATTTCTGATAAGAGCGCATAGGCAATTAGTTTTTAGCTACTGAGGTACGCTAATTATCTTTGCTAAGATGCCGAAACAGAAGAAAAACAAATACAAAATGTATTTTGCTGAGAAGGTGGCAGAAAGGAGGTTTTCAGATTTCCAGCCCCTTACTACAGCCACACGCCTGGAACAAGAAGAAGCCATGGGAACAGAAATGGAGGGAGATAACACAGAAATTGCTTTTGAAGATAACGTACTGGAACTGAGGTCAGTGACGTCTTCTTCTGAATATGCATGCTCTCAAAAAGTCCCCTTAGAAACTTCTGAATTTGTAACGCTCGGTGCAAGGCCAAAGCAAACTACCGAGCAAAATTACTCCCACGCAGAGAGAGAAACAATTCATTATTCTCCTCGAAGCTCTAAGCTCACCCTGGATGAGCTGGCTATGAAAGCCTATCGTGACCGTATAAAACTCTATGAACAGCAGCTATCCCAGGCAAAAATGGCTATATCTATGCTTGAGCAAGATAAGGGAGATAACTTAAGATTTTCAAAAAGCGCCATATTGCCTTCTTCTCCGGAGCCAAAGACACTCCCCCTGGTGGATTCTGTGTCAGGCCAATTAAGACAGAGGGCCCTGCATACGTCACATGAAAGTCTCCCTGATCAAGTTACATATAAACCTGCCATGCAATCATTTCTTGTAACTGGGCTGCCCAAAGTTAAAAGTGCAGCACCATCTGCTGGCGAAAGTTATTTACTACAGGAAGCTGAAATGCCACAAGTGTTTCCACAGGCCCAAACTCAAACACCCCCTAGTGGTGTTGGTGTCTTTTTAGATGGAACACAATTAAACTTAATGAAGCAAAGGCAAATGACTGCATCTCCAGCAGGTCATGCCAATATTGCAGCTCAAGCACAAATGGCAACTGGAATACAGCAGATTCCAGTGCATCAGCCACAGCAGCTACAAATGCCTGCATATGTGCCCCAGCCACAAGTGCAAATAGGGCCACCTCCTGGCCCACCTCCAATGGCACAACCAAGACCATTTTTAGGTCCACAACAGGCACAGCAAATACCACAGGCATTTCTGCCAGCACAGCCAGTATATCAAATGCAGGCTCCTTACCAGGCATTTTCTGTCTCTCCACTAACTGGTGAGTCAAAACTAAAAATGTCAGGACACAATTACAAAGCCTGGGTCAGTGAGATTACACTATTGCTTCTTAGAGAAGGCACTCACTGTATGGTATTTAACCCTCCTGCACAACCATGGGATTTTGCAATACGAGATCTAGAGTTAAGAGCTCGTACAACATTATTGATGTCCATGGATACTGAACTGCAGGTCACTTTTCCACCAAATACAACAGCCCGACAAATTTGGGCTGAATTGGAAAATTGCTACAGGCCTGTCTCAATTGAATCTTCATGTTTACTCATGTCTGAACTCCACGGTTCGAGATTGAAACCCGGTGAACAAATTGGAAGGATTTGGAACAGTTGGATGAACAGTTTGGATTTGACCAAACTGAAAGGACTGAGAACAGAATTGAGAGAAAGAGGCCATAACATTGAAGATATTCAAATGATCAGCATCATTATTAACTCTTTGAATTATGAATGGAAAGATGCTGTTACAAAAATTAACCAAGTCCCAATTGTTCAACGCACAGTGGACAATGTCTGTAGACTTTTAATTGAAGAAGAGGCATTCATGATGGCCACGCCACACTTGAGAGGACCACCCGCATCAAGAGCTCCAGCTAGGCACCCCTTCCAAGGAAGGACCTACGCTCCAAGGATGCCAAGATGCAACACCTGCAATCGTGAGGGACATGCCACCCGGGATTGTCCCCAACGAGTTCCAGCTCCCGTCACGTACCAGCCCAGAGGAACAGATTCCAGAGGCAGAGGCAGAGGCGGAAGACAAGGTCGTCGTGGTCCCCGGCGTGATCCACAAACTCCACTCGCCACATTGGCTTTAACCAATGATCCACAACCTCAACCAGAGTACGACAGACGACGCCTGTGGACTTTGGACAGTGGTGCAGCATTGCACGTTACCTACAGAACGGAACTTTTCACAAAAATGCACGAGCCTGAACCAGAATTACGTGAACTTTATTCTTTTTCAAATCATCCTTGTCAGGTCAAAGGAAAAGGAACTGTTTATGTTGAAGAGCTTGATGCATTCATTCCTGATGTTTATTACATACCAACAGCAACCAGTAACTTGCTTAGTCAGAGTCACTTGTCTAGAATGTTAAAATTCCAGGTTCACCACCTTGAAAAAGCAAGTTACATAGTTAAAGATGGAGATATTGTTGCTGAAACCATATTAATTGGTGGTGTTTATTACTTAAAGCCAAGGCCTAAACCACAAACACAGGCAAGTATGCAAACTCCAAAAAGGGAGAGCACAGGCCCAGAGAGAGATGCTCCAGAGAGAGATCCTGTTGCTATTCCAAAGGGTCCTAAAGCCAACGAAAAGAGAGTTGGTAAACAGGTTGCTCAGAGCAAGCCTGAGGTTCCGCATAAAAATGCTAATGTTGAGAATTCACTAACTGGTAAACCTTTGCATTCCAGGTGTATCCACAAATGGCATAGAAGATTGGGGCATGCCAGTTTCCGTGTTCTTAGGAAGATGCTGGAGTTCACAAAAGGTTTGGATCTAAAGGGGTGTAAGGTGTTTTTGGATTGTGCTGTATGCAAAAAGGCCAAATCCAAAGCAGCAGCCATTCCCAAACGCGCTACACGCCTGTCAACACACATTTTTGATTTGGTTCACATTGACATAGTTGGTCCTTTCCCACCATCATTTGGTGGTAGAAAATATTTTCTAACAATTGTTGATAATTACTCTAGATATGGATATGTATATCCTATGAAAGAAAAATCAGAGACTTTTCAGATCTTTAAAGACTTTGCAACCCTTGTTTCTACCCAACACCAAGTTCACATCGCCAGAATCCAGAGTGATCGTGGTGCTGAGTTCATGTCTCAGCGTTTCCAGGACTGGATGCGTAAGAATGGAATTATTCATCAGACTTCGGCCCCTTACACACCGGCTCATAATGGAGTCGTAGAACGAAGACTAGGGGTACTGGAAACCATGATGCGTTGTCTCCTAGAAGACGCCAACCTTGGTAAGATATACTGGGGTGAAGCTATCAAGTATGCAAATTACATTGTTAACCGTACTTGGAGCAGTGTAACAAATCAGACTCCTTTCTTCATGTTGTATGGCTACAAGCCCGATCTTAAAAACATCCATATTTTTGGTTCATACGCTATGGTGAACATTCCCTTAGCTCAATTGTGATTTCCCAATCTGCTAATTTTGAAGAAGATATTGACTGGTCCAGGATTCATTCCAATGATCCTGGAGTTTATTTTCCCAGAGATGATACTGCTGATGCCACGCAGATTGATTATCAAGATTCCACTGATTCTTCTCAGCCCGATGTTCCGTCTTCGCAAGCCGCGGATGCTGATGCTAGCGCCGAAAGTGAGGACGAGGACGAAGCAGAAGAAGACTGGACAGTTGTCCCGAGACGTTCCAAGAGGGCCACAAAAGGAATCCCTCCACAACGATATTCTTGGCAACTGACAAAAGCACCCTTGCCTTTGATTTGCAATGTTACACTTCCACCTGATAATTTCACACAAATCAAGCAGCTCCCTGATTCAGAGCAAGACAAATGGTATGAAGCAATGCAGGTTGAAATGGACAGTCTAAAGAAACTTAAGGTATTTACACCTGCAAAACCTCCAGCAAACAAAAAGGTCATGGGCACTCAATGGGTCTACAGAATCAAAAAGAAACCAAATGGTGAGTCACTGTACAAGGCCAGACTTGTAGCTCAGGGTTTCGCTCAACGTTATCCTGAGGACTACACAAATACTTACTCACCGACAGTCAGAACTGAGAGTGTAAAAATTGCTTTAGCAACTGCAACTATCCTTGGTTTAGAAGTTTTCCAGTTTGATGTTGACACGGTTTATCTACATGCAGACCTAGATGAAGAGATCTACGTGAGAAGTCCTCCAGGATTCCGACAGCAAGAAGGGGATACCTGGTTTCTAAACAAAAGTCTTTATGGTCTGAAACAATCTGGTTTAATGTGGTATTTATGTCTTACTGACAAACTAAATTCAATTGGCTTTATTAAGTCCGAAACTGATGAGTGCGTGTTCACAAAAAGATCTAACAATGCATATGAGATAGTTCTTGTTTATGTTGATGATATTGTTTATATTGGTCCAAATAAGCAAATGAGTGAAATTTTTGCCAAAGCTTTGCAGAAATACTTCACATTGAAATCATTAGGTCAACTTCCGGTTTGCTGTTTGTCCCCGCCGGACGCTCCTTCGGGATCGTCGTACCCACTGCCTGTAAAGAGCCGCCTTTATAGCGGAATGGCGGCTCGAAAAAACTCCGTTTCCAGGAGGAAACGGAGATAGCGCCGGCTGGGGTGGGTAGAGTCCTCTGCCTAATCCCAAAAGTTTTTTATTTACTTTTGGGATGGAGCGGAAGAGACTCCCCGTATCCCCAGCCGATGCTCCGGGCTCTGGGAGATCTCTGCCACACGCAGAGCTAGGTGACAAAAGCAAGCCTGTAAACTTGTTAAATTAATTAAAGAAGAAGTGAGCTGGACCTCTGACCCTGAAGCGCAAGTATTTTTTTTTTATTTTAGGAAAGTTACTGAAGTTGTTTAAGAAGTGAAAGGAAAAAAGATTTTTAAAATGGCGATTGCTGAGGCTTGAAGAGAGGCTGAAAGGGAAAGTCCTTCCGTTTTCTATTACAAAGTAGCGGAATGAATACTTCTGGCTGTAATTGAGGCAAAACCTCACTCTCACTCTTGTTTTTTTTTTTTTCTTTTTTTTCCGGGGGATCTGATATTGATCTTGGTTGGAAACAAGCCTTTTTTTTTTCTCTTTTCCATTAAATCTTGTCTGTGTGGAAAATGGCACTGGGACTTATACAGTTAGACAAACAGGCAGCGGGGGGAAATTCCCCCATTAACAAATTACATCAACAAGTTCTAACTCTCCAGTTTCAGAAACCTGACTTTAATATAATAGAATTTCTTCTTGAAGAGATTGTAAGAAGGGATGAGATTGTGAACCAGCAACTCGAAAAATTTAAGCAGGAAATTAAAGAAATTGGTGAATTGGTGAAATCAAAGTTTGACTTTTTGAATCGAAAGATTTTAAAAACAGCTAACGGTTTATCAGACTTTCTGATTCAGTTGGATGCAAAGACTAAATTATTAGAGTCTAAAATGAAAGAAACTGAGGAGAATTTGGATGACAAGATTCAAAAAATTAAAAAGGATTTGGTAAACACTCAGGATAATAGCTCAGAAGACAAACCTAAAATGGAGGTTGATCAAAAGACTGGTAATGAAGAAAATGTGCAACAGAGGATTGAAAGAGAAGTTTTAATGATTCAATATAATTTTACAGAATATGCAATTAGACTGAGAGGTCTGCAGGAAAATAACAGTGATGACTTAAGGAAAATATCTTCTGAAATTCTGGCTGGGATCTTAAAGGTTCAACCTGATGAAGTGTTTTGCAGGATTGACAGAATTTATAGAATAAACTCCTGGTTGGCAAAGCAAAGGCAATTGCCCAGAGATGTGGTGATTTATTTTACAGATAAAGAAATTAGGAATAATATTGTGCAGAACTCTTTTAATTCTACTTTGCAATTTCATGGAAGAAAGATTTGGATTTTTAAGGAGCTCCCGCCTAAGATGCTAATGGAGAGGAAGAAATTTGGCTTTCTAGTGACTGAGTTAAAAAAAAGAAATATCCTATTTAGGTGGGATGTCCCAGTTGGTTTAATATTGAGACACCAAGGAGTAAGATACCAACTGAACACTGTTGAAAAAGCGGAAGAATTTTATCAAAAAATTTTAAAAATGAATTTAATATCTTTAGGCACAATACAGGACAAGCAAAAGGAGTTGGAAACAAAAGGAAAATGTCAAATTACAGAGGCTGTGGTAGATAAATTGTCTTTGGACTCCCTGGATACCCCAGCTGGACTGTCTATAAATATGAGAGCAGTGTCATCCGACTCCAATGTGATGAATCATCAAGTTACAGACAAGTGCGTAAACCAACCAGTTGATATACAAGTGATGGAGAAAAAAGACGAGATGAAACAAGATCAACTCATAAAGCAGAATGAAAATCGATTAGCCGACACACAATTGGTAGGAAGGAAACGAGGATGGAAATTCAACCCGCAAAAGAAAAAGAAAAGAAATAGATCTCATAGAAATAGCAGTTTCTAAACCAAGCAACAGTGAAGCCAGGGACTTTAAAAAATGAATGAATATGTGAAAAGATAGTGGAGGCGAACAATTGTTTAATACTATCTTGAGGATAGTGGCAGATCTCTGCAATGCCGTGATTTTGGGATGTGAAAAGAGCCTTACATTGTTGGATTTGAATTATCTACTTTGGATTTCTTTTACTGGTAAATATATTATAATTATTTTGAGTTACAAGGCAAGAGAGTCACGTTGGAGCATGCAGAAGATCTGGATGTTACCCATTAGGATGATGGGAATTAACAATCCTGACGAAAACCACAATTACAACTATATGGATATAATTATAATGTCACTCGGGTGGTTGTTTTTACTTTTATATATATATGAGGATATCTACTACTGATGGGGGCAGAAGATGATTGAAGATTTTCAACAAACTGTTGCACCAGCATGTTATTTTACCCTATTATGGGTGATGGATTTAACAATCCAGTGGTAAGACATCAAAGAAGATATTATATGGATTATAAATTTAAAGTTATTGTCTTTTTCCTTTTTACAAAATGGAATGCATATATAGATATGTTTATATTTTAGTAGAGTGGGCAGTGGATTATATTTAGAATTGTAATGCATGATTTTGTAGGAATTTGGGTTGAAATAGGTTAGTTTACTGATTGATTAGTTTAAGAAAAAGGATCTTTAAGTCATATATTTAGGGGAGTGGAGGAATTGGATAGAACTGAATAAATGTTAAATTTAGATGTAGGGAGAAGGCCGCTTTAAAATGTTATATTAATATATATAAAAGATTAAATGTTAAATTGTTGTAATAATACATTATAAGTTTAAGGGAGGAGAAAAAGGGCAGATTATCGCAAAAATGGGAGTTATAAGAATATTATGCTAAGGGTCAGTATTTTGAGGAGGGAGTAAGGGAAAGGTAAAATATTATGTAACTAGTTACGAAATAGCTTATGGTTGTGAAGAAGTCACAGGGGGGAATGGGTGGTGAGGGGGGGTTAGGGAAGAGGGGGGGAAAGGGGGAAAAACTTGTATTTGAAAACTTTTTCAATAAAAAAAAAAGAAATCATTAGGTCATATTAGCACTTATTTAGGTGTTCAGATTGAAAAGACACAGAAGGGGTTTAGTCTTTCACAAGAAGATAAAATTGAACAACTGTAACTGTAAATGCCCTGACAATGTTCATACAGGCAGTGTATAGCTGGGTAGTATAGGCAAGCGGGTGGATGGAAAACAGGTAGGAACCACCTCCACGAAGCAGAAACCGGCAGAGCAAGGATGTTAGTTATCGGGCCTAGTAATGGCCCAGTGGGGGAAGGAGGAGGGAGGGGGGGAGGGTTGTCCGAGGTGACGCAGTAACCACTCCGACAGCCTCTCAACCCTCCTTAGCCCCCCCAGATCTCCAGCCACCCTATCTATGCCCAGTCTTAGCCCCCCACAATAGTTATAAAGGGGGCCTCACCATAGGGATTAAAAATTGGGTAAAAGAGGGACTTCCGGTTGGGGACTGTGGCGGCAGGGTGCCGTGTGAGCGAGCTTAGCTCCACGGCACTAGCTTTTTCGCCGTGTCTTGGGGACCCTGAGGGGCGAGATCGCCCGGAGAGCGTCTCGGACAAGAGAGGGGATCTGAAAAGCGAGAGTGCGGCGTGCAAACGCCTCTCGCTTGGACAGATTCCTCTGTCAAACTGGCATCGGTGCGTCCGCCGTTTAATGGCGGACCCGAAGTCGCGATCTCCACCAACATCGAGGAAGCGAGGAGTTCGGAGCGGCTAGCGTGAGAAGGAGACCTGACTACAGATCTCAGGTGACCGTAGGAGCGGACCTCAAAGAGCTGCGAGCCGAACCAGCTAACAGGGCTCACAGCGGTGGAAAGGCGGCGACTACTAATAACGGAGCGAGCGGATCGAGTGTGAACTGCTGGCGAGGCGGCGAGGCTGCGAGAAGCAAGGAGAGTCTACTGTGCCGAGAGGGGGTGAATCCAGCTGCAGGCACTTGTATATCGATTGTGGATGAAGAGGCTTAGAATCAGACTTGGTGGATAATACCGTGAGGATACAACGCAACAATACTTCCTGCTGTCATTTTGCTGCCATCTTCCAGCTGACTGGCTTTTTCTGAAGGAAGAAACCGGAAGTGCAGCCATATGTTATATCGGGTACTTGAAATTTGACAACAGGAAAAATTGTGTAACATTCTGATCTGCGATCTTCTCTCCCAACTGTGTTCCCGCTTATTAAGATCTGCTGTTTGTTGGATATATCTGAGACTTTTTTTTTCTAATTAACTGAGACATTTCTTTACGTGGAAGAACTACCTTGAAAGTGGCAGCAGTTAATGAAACAAAAGTAATGAACCTTATAAAACTCTATTTATAGTACTTCTTATTATCTATCAATATTATCATCGATACCAGTATTGACACCTACCTATCAACTTATTAACCTATTAATTAACTTATCAATTTACTACTTTAGTAACTATTAATTATTAATTATTCTATAATTAATTATCTCTCTATTTATATGGTTTTGAAGCCCTCTTCTCTTTCTTGATTAACTATTTTAGACAACTTTTCTGGTCTAGTACTATATATTACCTTGAAAAAATTAATAGATTTCAATCTACTCCTTTTGTACAATCTTTCTCTATTTGAATTGTCACCCTTTTATATTTAGTAGATTGATACCCATATTTATACTTATTTAAGAACTATTTTTAGAGCGGGTTTGATTAATTTAATAAGGGTGGAATAGTATTTTTTATATTAGTATTGCAAGGCTAAAATTGAAGAGATTTAGTATTTATCACGACATATAAACTTGGATTAATTAATTGTATCTGATCTTATATATAGATATAACCTAGACCATAATTGGAATGTGCGTTTAGTAATCATATTGAGCCTATTTATATATAACCTTGTATAATAATATCTGTAAGAATTGTTATGGGCAGATAGGAAAATTAAGTAAATTTAGGATTAGAAGAATTATCTGAACCTTGCTACTAGAAGAGAGGATAGTGGATGATAATTTGGAAGAACATCGAGGTAATTTTGACAAATCAGAAGAGAATCCTAAAGGAAATGACAAGTATCTCATCGGCAGCTTTTAAGACCGGAAAGAAAACGTCCTCCAACCCTGTATTAACAATGTCTTCTCCAGCCCAGCAAAAACTTACTGAGGTGCTACCGAAAGCAGATAAGTCAGCAATGTTACCAACCATTCAAGCAATACAAACGACACTGTCAACTATTCAAGAAACGATGCTCCTGCTACAAGAAAAAATGACTAACAATCATGTTGAACTTAAATCTGATATTCATTCTATTGATCAGAAAATGAGCGTGATTCAAGAGTCCATCCATAATAACGAGAAAAAGATAAAGAAGGTCGAGACGAGAGTGGAGCAAAATGAGAGAAACCTCGACTCGATCGACCAGAAATTGATGGCCCAGAATAGGGAGCTGGAAGACTCCATTATCCAGCTTGAGATGGACCGGGCAGCTTTTTACCTTCGCTTTCAGAATGTGGTGGAGGAAAAAGACGAAGACCTGGGAGATGTTATGGTGGACTTAATAGCTGGAATTTTACAACAAGATAAAGACGATATGATAAAGGAGCTGGATGAAATTTACAGGGTGCAAACCAACTATGCCAGGAGGAATAAACTCCCTCGAGAAGTTCATGTCAGATTTGCCCGAAGGAAAGTGAAAGACGTGCTATACAATATAGCAAGAGACGAACCTATCAATTATAAAGGCAAAGAAGTAATAGTGCTGAAGCAAGTTCCTAAGAGGGTTCGTGACTTGAGAAGGGACTACAGGTTCTTGGCGATACAATTAAATAAGAGAAGCATTCCCTTTAGATGGCTTATACCGGAGGGAATGCTCATCACCTGGCAAGGAAAACGGATTAAGATCGACAGCTTAGTTTCTGCACAAGAACTTTTGGACCAACTGAGAAGTGAGGAGGAAGGCCAAAGTAGCAAGGAGGAAGTGGATATAGCCTCCCAGGATGAGACCAATGCACAGTTAAAAAAATCTAAGGAAGACACATTAGAGAATAAGGAATCAGAAGAGAAGGAAGCCAAAGACGCTACAAGAAAGAAATAAAGACCACAAAGAGCTGTAAATATAAACAAAAACTACGTAGTTAGTTAGATAATGGAGGGTTGGAAATTGTTCTCGGTGAATGTAAACGGTTTAAATAACGGAAGGAAAAGAAAACATATCTTTTCAAAATTGATCAAGCTTAATTCGGATATAATTTGCCTCCAAGAAGTCCACATAAAGAAAGAGGAGAAGAAATATTTAGAATTTGAGAAATTTGGCAAATGCTTTACCTCTCTGGCAGAGAAAAAAAAAGGGGGGGGGTAGCATTATACGTAAAAAAAGGAATTGCTGCTAAATTTAAATACTCAGATGACAAAGGGAGATTCCTAGCAATTGAAATTAAGAGGGGTAATATCCCAATTTTAGTAGTAACCATTTATGCTCCAAATAGAGACCTAGGGGAATTTTACAGGAAATTAAATAATAAAATAGCTGAATTGGAATATTCAAATATTTGTATCATTGGGGACTTTAATGGGGTGGTAAGCCCGGAGGTGGACTACAAGAGCGGATTAAAGAAAAAAGCTAAAAGGGAAAAACTCCCCAAAACCTTTTTTGATTTGGTTGATGAGCATAATTTAGTAGATCTCTGGCATACGCTACACCTGTGCAATAAGCAATTTACATTCTATTCAAATCCCCAGATGTCCTGGTCAAGGATTGATATGTTTTGGGTCAGTAGAAATTTAGGGTTGGATATTCATTCTGTTGAAATTACCCCGAACGTTTGGGCCGACCACAACCCTTTAGAGATTAAGTGGAAGAACATAAATAGGACTAAACGAAGGAGATGGAGACTAAATACCCACATCCTTAGGGAAGCAGAGTTTACAAAGAGATTGCAGAGGGACCTACAATTTTTTTTCTGGAAAATGAGAATCAGGAAACTCCATTAACATGTGTTTGGGATACAATGAAGGCATACTTAAGAGGATTAGTAATATCGCATAATATATACAACAATAAAGAGAAAAGGAAGGCCCAGAAGGATTTGCTGGCCCAACTGGAAGAGGCAGAAAAGAGACTACAACGAGACCCGAGTGACACTAAAATAAAAGAGCAATGGATGACATCAAGGCATAAAATAAATTTATTGGAACAGGAAGAATTGGCGAAAAAAATCCAACAATCCAAACAATACTATTTCGACAACGCAAATAAGCCTGGTAGATGGCTATCGTATAAATTAAAAAAAGAGAAAGAGAAGGGTGTTATAAATAGCTTGGAGAATTTGGAAGGTAGAATATTAGAGGATGAAGAGGAGAAACAGGAGTTGGTTAGACACTACTATGAGACATTATATAGTCAGGAGGAAACTCCAATTGATAATATTAATCAGTACCTTACCAAAGAGAATCTCCCACAGATAAAGGAGGAGGAAAGGGAGGCGCTGAATAGAGAAATTACATTAGAGGAATTGAAGGGGGTAATATCCAAATTAAAGAGTAACAAAACGCCTGGTCCCGACGGTCTCCCAGGAGAATTATATAAAAACCAGAATCTGGCAGAAATACTTGTACCAAAACTTCTGATAATCTGCAATGAGGCCCTGAGAGGCTCCAGGATCCCAGAATCGTGGAAGGAGGCGTTCATCACATTGATAGGAAAAGAAGGTACCGATCCCAAGCAAGTAAGGAATTACAGACCGATCTCTTTACTCAACACGGACTATAAAATATTTATGGGAATATTAGCGGGTAGGTTGAAGATAATATTAAATAATTGGATCCACCCCGATCAAAATGGGTTCCTTCCCGGTAGACAGATTAGGTCTAATATGAGAGTGGTGATGGACGTATTAGAGTATTATGAAATACACTCCGAAAAACAGCTGGCCATGGTCTTCCTCGACGCGCAGGAGGCTTTCGACAACCTAAACTGGCGATTTTTGACCCAACAAATCCAAAAAATGAATTTCGGGGGGTATTTCGAGAACGCGATAAAAGCAATTTACGATAAACAGAGTGCAAATATTATATTGAATGGGGATGTATCTAAACCCTTCCGGATTGGTAAAGGGGTGAGACAAGGCTGCCCACTTTCTCCACTCTTATTTATATTGGCCCTGGAGGTTTTGTTAAGGAAAATTAGGCAAAATAAAGAAATACGGGGACTGGAAATTAGGAATGAAATTTTTAAGATTCAAGCTTTTGCTGACGATGTAGTGTTAATAATGGAGGACCCATTAACAACAGGGCCAAAAGTATTGAAAGAATTAGATGAATACGGGAGGTTGTCAGGATTTAAATTAAACATGACAAAAACTAAAATGCTAACAAAAAATATCCCAACAACAGAACAGGAAATATTAGTAAACAATTTGGGCATTCAAATAGTTAAGAAGATTAAATATTTAGGGATTTGGATTACTGCCAGATGCTCAACCTTGAAGGAAGATAATTATACACCCCTATTGACAAAGATAAGACAAGATTTGGATAGATGGGGGAAATTGCAAATATCGTTCCTCGGTAGGATAGCCACTATCAAGATGAGTGTTCTCCCCAAATTACTATACTTATTTCAAACTACTCCTGTTAGTATTGATAGAAAATATTTTTCGGATTTAAATGGGATAGTAAGGAAGTTTATTTGGGGAGGGAAAAAACCGAGAATTGCATTACGATCCCTGCAAGAAAAAAGGAACAGGAGCGGTTTTGGACTTCCAGTCTGGGAACTGTATCATAAAGCGGCCAATTTAGTATGGCTACGTGAGTGGGCCTTGTTAAGGGATAAGAGAATCCTACAACTGGAAGGACATGACCTATTGAGAGGTTGGCACGCCTACCTCTGGGACAAAGGAAAAGGGACGGGGATATACTTCCACCAACATAAAATTAGAGACACATTAATGAAGACATGGAAAGAAATTAGGCATAAACATTACTCGAAATACCCAAAATGGATATCTATAATGGAGGCTCTAGTCCATCCAAATACATTAGGCAGGGAGAAAATGGTCACCTACCAAAATATTCTGGATAATAGTGGCAACCTTATACCTAATGAGATATTAAAAGAGCAAGGGATCCATATTGATTGGTGGCCCTATTTACAAATTAAATCCCGCTTTAGTAAGGATAAACAAGAAAAGGGAATAGAGATGGGGACAAACAGTTTTGATAAGGTATGGCTAGGTTGTGAAAACAAACTATTAGCTAAATTATACTCCTACCTTCTCGAATATGATAGAGAAGGAGAAATATTAAAAGACCAAATGATTGCTTGGGGGAAAAACTTCGAATCAAAGATAAATCTGGATGATTGGGAAGAAATATGGAACTGCAATCTCAAATTGACGAGAGCAATAAGTTATAAGGAGAATCAGTACAAGATGCTATATAGATGGTACTTAGCACCATCTAGAATTGCCAAGATTTACCCAGGTGCAAGCCCTAAATGCTGGAAATGTGGCCACCCCCAAGGTACCTTCTATCACATGTGGTGGACGTGTCCGGAAGCGAGGAAGTTTTGGAAAAAAATACAAAAATGGATCCAAGAAATATTAGAGGAGGACATTAACTTCCTCCCGGAAATTTATCTCCTGGGAGTACTAAAACGAACACTTGGAAAGGACAAGAAATATCTGATTACCCATATTGTTACAGCTGCTAGACTCTCCTATGCAAGATGCTGGAAAGAGAAAAAAGGACCAACTGAGGAATGGTTAGTTAATAAGATACTTGACTGCGCAGAAATGTGCAGATTAACATATACCTTAAACGGAAAGGAAGATTCAGAATTCTATGCGATCTGGGATTTGTGGTATAGGTGGCTAGAAACTAAATGCAAAAGTTAATATTAATGTGGAACAATGCACAACGACTAGATAATCCTGTATATTATAGTACTTTATTTAAATAGTAATCAATTTTACTTATAAGAATTTTTGTATAAATGATTAGTATAAATTTTTGTATAAATGATTAGTATAAATGTTTGTATAAATGTATAAATGATTAGTTAATTGACTAGATACCGCACGTGTAAATATGCAATATGACATCACGTTTGCCGAACCGTTTAGTTTGAAGTGTAATATGTTCTTAATTCAATAAAATTTTCAAAAAAAAAAATAAATAAATAAAAATTGGAAGTTACCCCAAAGCCCTATGGCGGCCCAAAGTTCCCAAGCATTACAGATTTTAACGGTGGGACTGTTACCCATAAGGCAAGGTTAGTTGCTCAAGGATTTGCTCAGTCAGATAAGGACTATGATGAAGAGTTTGCATCGAGTTTGAGGGCAACTACGTTGCAAGCAGTATTAGTATGGGAAGCTAAGAATAAATACAGGATAAACCATATAGATGTTGAAACTGCATATCTGCATGCACCATTACAACATACGATCTATATGAAGAAGCCACTAGGTTTGAATACTGATGGGAAGACTGATTGCTGGAGACTGAAGAAAAGTCTTTATGGCTTAAAGCAGTCAGGTTACGAGTGGAATAAATTGTTATTGTATTGTTAATGAGTTAGTTGCAATGGGTTTTGTAGCTACTATAGCTGATCCATGTTTTTTTCAAGAAAGATAAAGATGGTTTAGTTTCTTTATTATTGCTATTTACTGACGATATAGCACTTATTACAAAATCTGAACACGAAGCAACCGAAATTATTTCTATGTTGCAAAAGAAGTTCAGAATTAGGAATTTAGGAGAAATTAAGTATTATCTTGGTCTTGATATAGCTAAAACTAGTAAAGGTTACAAAATTTCGCAAGCCAAGAAAGTTAGCCAATTGCTGAAACGTTACAACATGGAACTCTGTAAGTCTGCTAAAACACCAATGAGTCAGGATTTTAAACATAGTAATATACAAAGTCCTGTATTCAATAAGGAAATATATCAATCCTTAATAGGCAGTCTATCATAGTTGAGTAATTGGTCTAAGCCAGATATATCTTATAGTGTGAACCAACTGGCTAGATATAATGCTGAACCTACTGAAAGACACTGGCAAGCTGCTAAGCGAATACTTAGATATCTGAAGCAAACAATTTATTATTCGTTATATTTGGAGCCTAGTAGTGACCTAGTTCTAACGGCATATGCTGATGCAAGTTTTGCAAATGATCTACCTACTCGTAAATCAACATCAGGTATAGTGGTAATGTTGGGTAATGTTTTGATAGGATGGAAATCTATTAGGTGAAAGCACATTAGTTTATCAACTATGGAAGCCGAATTTTCATGTTTATACTTGATATGCACTGAATTGATATATTATAAACAATTGTTAATTGATATAGGATTAAATGTGAATGATCCGTTTATAATGTACGAAGATAACCAATCTGCAATCAATATGGCTACAAATTTAGCTGTAAAAACACGGTCTAAGAATACTGATTTGCGATATTTAAACATTAGACAGTGTGTAAAAAGTAAATTGATTCAGTTAGAGTACTGTATGACTGAACACAATATTGCAGATCATTTCACCAAGGCTCAGGGTGCAGTTAAGCACAAAGAGAGTTCTGGTAACTATGGTTTAAGAATGTAAGGTATTATATATCGTCCTACCCAAAGGGGAGAATGTTAGGAAATGATTTTACCTAACTTGTTGGGTTGGCAATATATAAACCATCATTATAGCTTTAAGACTGCTATATTGCTGTATTGCATCATACTGTGTCCTGATTGGTTAGCTCTGTAGCCAATGTCCTTAAGAGGGAGCTAGAAACATGGTTTGTTTCTCTTTGCTGATTGTTACTGCTCTTTGCTGATTGCTGTGTGCTCTTTATTGCTCTTTGCTGTGTTTTACTACTGTTTGCAAATACAGAAGAACTGATTATTGTGTATGACTACAACGACTGGTAAGAAGACTTTGTTATTGGATTATCCCTGGACTATTGTTTTACTATCTACTGCTTATCTGTGTATGACCTGGACTGTTTATTGGACTGTGCCTTATTACTATTTCCTGAAAGTAAACACAACTCAGTGTATCTGTGTGTTGGCTGTGTTATTTCGTAACTACTCTCAATCGCTTTCATGTGCACACCCTTGCTACTCAAGGGTTGCTCAGCAAATTCCTTAACACTACCAACCTGCCTTCCATTGAGGACCTGTATACTGCACGAGTCAAAAAGAGGGTTGTGAAAATATTTACAGATCCCTCGCATTTATTATTTATTTATTTATTTATTCAATTTATATGCCGCCTTTCTCCGGAGACTCAGGGTGGCTTACAATGCATTTAAAAAAAAACCATTATAAAAACATTTAAAAATTAAAACATTAAAACCCATTCACACCATTCATGTCTGGATCTCACAAGATCACAACAGCGAGATCAATGGCCCCAGGCCTGCCGAAAAAGCCAGGTCTTCACCTCTTTTCGGAAGGCCAATAGGGTGGGGGTGGTCCAGACCTCAGGAGGTAACTGGTTCCAGAGAGCTGGGGCAACCACAGAGAAGGCCCTCCCCCACGGGCCCGCCAGTCAGCATTGTTTAGCTGACGGGACCTGGAGGAGACCAACTCTGTGGGATCTTACCGGTCACTGGGAGCTATGTGGTAGAAGGCGGTCTCAAAGATAACCTGGCCCTGAGCCATGTAGGGCTTTAAAGGTAATAACAGCACCTTGAATTGTGCCCAGAGACCAATAGGGAGCCAGTGCAGCTCGCAGAGAATTGGTGTAATGTGGGTGTATCTAGGTGCACCCACGATAGCTCACGCGGCTGCATTCTGGACCAACTGTAGTCTCCGAACACTTTTCAAGGGTAGCCCCATGTAGAGCGCATTGCAATAATCTAACCATGAGGTGACAAGGGCATGAGTGACTGTGAGGAAAGCCTCCCGATCCAAGTAGGGTCGCAATTGGTGCACCAGGCAAACCTGTGCAAAGGTCACCCTAGCCACAGCTGTCACATGTTGCTCTAATCTTAGCTGTGAGTCTAGGAGGACACCCAAATTGCGAGCCTGTTCTGAGGGGGACAATTTCTCTCCCCCCCCCAGAACCAAGGATGGACAATCAACATAGTCTTTAGGAGGCAATACCCACAGCCACTCGGTCTTGTCTGGGTTAAGTCTGAGCCTGTTGACTCCCATCCAGACCCTCACAGCCTCCAGGCACTGGCACATCACATCCACTGCATCACTGAATTGACACGGGGTAGAGATATACAGCTGGGTATCATCAGCGTATTGCTGATATCTCACCCCATATCATCGGATGATCTCACCCAGCGGCTTCATGTAGATGTTAAATATAAGGGGAGAGAGGACCGAGCCCTGAGGCACCCCACAAACGAGGGGCCTAGGGGTCAACCTCCATCCTCCTACCAACACCAACTGTGACCGACCAGAGAGATAGGAGAACCACCGTAACACGGTGCCTCCCACTCCCAACTCCCTTAGTCGTCCCAGAAGGATACCATGGTCAATGGTATCGAAAGCTGCTGAGAGGTCAAGTAGCACCAAGATGGAGGAATGACCCCCATTTCGGGCTCGCCAGAGATCATCCATCAATGTGACCAAAGCAGTTTCCGTGCTGTAGCCAGGCCTGAAGCCAGACTGAAAAGGGTCCATCCTGGACATAAACTGTTTCAACTCCTACCCTCAAAACGATGCTATAGAGCACTGCACACCAGAACAACTAGACACAAGAACAGTTTTTTCCCGAATGCCATCACTCTGCTAAACAAATAATTCCCTCAACACTGTCAAACTAGTTATTAAATCTGCATTACTATTAATCTTCTCATCGTTCCTATCACCCATCTCCTCCCAGTTATGACTGTATGACTGTAACCTTGTCGCTGGTATCCTTATGATTTATATTGACTGTTTCCTAATATGATTTGATTGCTTATTTGTTCCCTATGACTATCATTAAGTGTTGTACCTTATGATTCTTGACGAATGTATCTTTCCTTTTATGTACACTGAGAGCGTATGCACCAAGACAAATTCCTTGTGTGTCCAATGACACTTGGCCAATAAAGAATTCTATTCTATTCTATTCTATTCTATTCTATTCTATTCTATTCTATTCTATTCTATTCTATTCTATTCTATTCTATTCTATTCCATTCCATTCCATTCCATTCCATTCCATTCCATTCCATTCCATTCCATTCCATTCCATTCCATTCTATTCTATTTGAGCCTGGGACACTGCAGCTGTCATAAATATGGGTCTCAGCTCCTTGTCCCGCACGGCACGGAGACAGCAATAAAACACAGCTGGACACATCAATTGAAGAGTGAATGCTGGTTTAATGCTTTTCATCAGTTACGGAACAACGCCAAGCTACAAAGACTTTCAAAGTTGGCGCTACGAGCATCCGCCTCGCAGCGCTTTATATCCTATTGCCCCACCCCTCTCTTGATGAACGTGTGGCTCAGCTGTGTAGGATTGAGTTGCAGCGACGTTTCCGGCTTTCTCCTTCTTCGTCCCCCCCCGTCCTAAATGCAATCCCTCCACCGACGCCCCTCCACCATCTCCCGTGTCGCCTATTTTCCGTGCCCTCTCTACATTGTAGTTTCGTTGGGGATGGGATATTCTCTCCGATCCACCTTCCCGTCCTGTTCGTATGTCGAGCACGCCGGGCTCGACAGGCGGCTCCCCTTTCACCAAGGTCCCCTCTGGAAAACAGAAAGTAGAAAGGTTAACATCGGCTGAGGTTTTCCAGGGATAACGTTTATGAAACCAGCGTATTAACCGATCAGCTGCGGTATCCCTGGCAAGGACCCAGCTGGCTTCCTATATTGGATATCCCTTCCATTGTACTAGGTATTGTAGTCTTCCCCGATGAAGTCGGGAATCTAATATATTTTCTACCTCATAGTGGTTATTACGAAGAGGTGGCGGCGGATCAGACGTGGGTCTCACGGTGTTTACTGGTTTTAAGAGGCTACTGTGAAATACTGGGTGAATTTTGCCTAGAAAGGGTGGTAGTTTCAAAACTACGGTGACCGGGTTAATAATTTTGCTAATGGGGAAGGGGCCCAAATATTTGGGGCCTAGTTTGCGGTTAGGTACCCGAAGTTTAATGTATTTAGTTGAAAGGTACACCAGATCCCCCTCTTTAAGAGGCTTTACTAGGGTTCGCTTCTTATCAGCTTGGGTTTTGTATTCGGCTGCAGCCTTGTCAAGTGCTGTTTTCACTTGGGGCCACAATGTTCGTATTTTGTCTCCCCATTCGCCAGGGGTCACCCCTGCTTGCACGGGTTTAAGTTCTGGAATAGCGACAAATTCTTGTCCCGTGACTATTTGAAACGGCATGTAGCCCGTACTCCGGTGCACAGCAGTATTATATGCCACTTCGGCGAATGGCAATAATGCAGCCCAATCAGTTTGTTGGTAAGATACATAGCTCCTAAGGAAGCGTTCCACCATTGCGTTGGTCCTTTCGGCTGCCCCATTAGTACTAGGGTGGAATGCTGAGCTAAGCCCCTGGGAGGAGCCTATTAAGTTAAGAAAATTGCGCCAAAACCGTGCTGTAAATTGTACCCCCCTATCCGAAATGATTCTACGGGGTACCCCATGTAATCGATATACGTGTTGTACAAATAGCTTGGTTAGCTTTCGGGCGGACGGCAAACCTTGGCAAGGTATAAAATGGGCTTGTTTGGAAAAAAGATCTATAACCGTCCAAATGACATTACAACCGTGACTTTGTGGCAGATCTACTATGAAGTCCATACCTATATTTTCCCAGGGCCTTGTTGGATTGGCTACAGTTTGTAATAGACCAAGTGGTTTTCCAGGCCTGGGTTTTGCTTTAGCGCATGTTATAAAAGTATTTACATACTCCTCTATGCCACGTCGCATATGAGGCCACCAAAACTGGTGTCTCGCTAGATGTAATGTTTTTGACATCATGGCATTTTCGTAGAACTTCGCTTCGTAAGGACACTGGAACGTATAATTTGTCATCCTTCCATGCGCACCCATCTCTAAGTACAACTAGTTGGGGATGTTCTGCCAACCAGCCATCCGTTAGCACAGCTTCTCGAAGTTTGGTCCTCCACCCTTGTGGCGGTTCTGTTCGAGCTCTATTGCCAGCTGCCATAGTGTTATTGGGTATCATTGCTTGTACGACGTCTTCTCTTTGGCTATGGCATTGTGGCATTCGAGATAAAGTGTCTGCCAGAAATTTTTTTCCCGCGGGAACGTACTTTAATGCAAAGTTGAACCGTTGAAAATATTGGGCCCATCTCACTTGTTTAGGGGACAGTTTACGGGGTGTTTGCAAAGAGATTAGGTTCCTGTGGTCCGTCCATACCTCGAAAGGGGACTTCGATCCTTCCAAAAGATGTCTCCAGGTAAGGAGTGCCCATTGAACAGCGAAGGCCTCCTTTTCCCAGATAGCCCATCCACGTTCAGCTGGTGTAAATTTTTTCGACGTGTATGCGCATGGTTGTAACTGACCTTGTTCATTCAGCTGTAGCAAAACAGCCCCTACAGCCACGTTGCTGGCGTCTGTTTGTACTATAAATGGCTTATCCTGGTTGGGGTGTTGTAGAATGGGTTCCTGGGCAAACAGGGTTTTCAATGTTTCAAAGGCTTTTTGGCACTCCGACGTCCACACGATGGGTTGACTTGGTTTTATGGGTGAGCCACATCCTTTTGTTTGTAGTAAGTTGGTGAGAGGTAACGCTATATGAGCGAACGCCGGAATGAATTGGCGATAAAAATTGGTGAATCCAAGGAAACTTTGTACCTGTTTCCTTGTTCTCGGTGGCTGCCACTCCATCACCACTACTACCTTTTTTGGGTCCATCTGTAGGCCCCCTTTTGAAATTTGGTAACCCAAATAGTCCAGTTCGGTGCAGTGGAACTCACACTTAGATATTTTAACAAACAATTTAGCGACCAACAATTTCCTAAGCACTTGACGAACCAGACATATATGGTCCTCCATAGTATCTGTGTAGATAAGTATATCATCTAAGTATACCAATACTCCTCGGTAGAGGTGTTCATGCAGCACCTCATTTATGAGTTGCATGAAAACTGCCGGGGCGCCTTGTAAACCGAACGGCATGACTCTAAATTTATAGCTGCCAAGAGGACAATTAAATGTGGTTTTCCACTCATCTCCCTCTTTAATACGTATTCGATAGTACGCTTCTCTTAGATCTAATTTGGTAAAGATGCGTCCAGTGGCCAGGGTGGCTAGCAGGTCTTTTATCAAAGGTAATGGGTATACTGGCTCAACACTTACTGCGTTCAAATTCCGGAAGTCAACGCAGAGACGTAGACCCCCATCCTTCTTCCCCCAAAACAAAACTGGGGCTGCCATGGGAGCTCGACTGGGCGCTATAAATCCCCGAGCTAGATTACTGTCAATATAGCGTCGTAACTCTTCTAGTTCTCTGGGAGTCATGGCATACATGCGGGGTTTAGGTAATTTGGCCCCAGGAATCAACTCTATGGTGCAATCGGTAGTCCGATGTGGTGGGAGGGTATCACACTGGTTCTCATTAAAGACCTCAGCCAGGTCGGCATATATCTCAGGAATTCTAGGCCCCCCAAGGTTGTCTACCTGGAGTGGGGTTTGAGGATGTACACCCATGGTGTGATCTTTATTCTTCTCGTTGGTGGGTTCAGGTCCTAGCTCCAAACGTAGTTTCCTGTACCCATCCTCCCACCATATGGTTGGTTTCCACTTGTCTAACTAAGCTAATCCTAGTATGACAGGTTCTATTATATTGTCCACTACCACGAAACGGATATGTTCCCCATGCTCCCCTATTTCAAGTTTTACGGGTTCCGTTACTTGTGTAGCCGGTGAGCCCCCGAGAACGGAGCCGTCCATTTGCTCAAACCTAATGGGGGTTTTTAACAGTGCTAGTTGTAGCCCCAATTGTTTGGCTAGGGATGTCTGCATCAAGCACCTGGTACACTCCGAATCTATTAAAGCCCCTTGGGATACCATGGCGCTGGTGCGAGGATTTTGGAGACTGATCTGAATGATGAAAGGTTGGATGGGGGCACTTACTATGGGATCTTGGTTGTCGTCCTCATCGCTGTCTCCCAACACCACCGGTAAATCTCCCAGTCCAGGCACGCTCCCCGCGTCGCTTACTGGGTTATCCTTATCCATTATCGGGGTCTGCGAGGCCACTTGAGAACGTTCGGGAATCATTTGCGCTTTTCCTTTACTGCCTGGTCTATCTGGTGTACGCCCTATGGATGGTTGAGGCGGAGGAAATGGGCAGTCAGCTGCTCTATGTCGCTCCTGGTTACACCAAAAACATCTGAAGGGGGCTCTTCGGGCAGAGGCCACAGGCCCAGGTGTCGAGGCGGACCTCCCGGAGTCTCGGGTAACAAGTGGTCTTTCCAGTAATCTCCTCCCCTGCATAACCCCGGAGCTTCCTCTAAACCTGAATTCCTTTAGCCCCAGATCTAAGTCAATAGCCGCCTTAAACCATTCCGTCAATCGAGGTGGCAGTCCGCGATACACACAAGCCTGTCATATCTCTCTATCTAGACCAAGGTGAAATTGGTGGACCAGCATCTGCTCCGGCCATGCCCTCAATCTGCCTGCAATTGCATGGACATCCTTTACATACTCCCTGGCCGGCCGGCCTCTCTGACGTAAAGCTACCAATTCGCCCTCAGCTTGTTGTACCCGCGAGTCATCTTCAAAGCGGACTCGAAGACCTTCTAGAAACAACCCTACATCTGTTAATTCTTGGGTGTGGTCACTATGAAGGTCCGCCACCCAGTCCGCCGCTTCTTCCTTCAAGACTGTCGTGACTGCTACCACCATGGACCACTGGGTGGGGTAGAACTGTCCATACAAGTCAAAATAACTGATGACTTGACTCAAAAAAATAGCTACCCTGTTGGAACTACCATCAAATGATGCCTGTAGGGGAGGTGGATCCCACATCGGTTGAGGCTGCCAGGGTCCCTGTCCTGGAGCCCCTGCATATCCAGGGCCGACTGGGGCCCGGGGGGGTGGCCGGTTCATTCCCAGCTGTTCCGGGGGCCCGCACCCCATATTGGCTTGACGTCTATCACCCGGGATGGACAGCGCGGCTGGAGAACGCCTCCCTCCCTGGTCGGCAGCTGTTCCTATCTCCCCCCCCCCCAGTGTGGGAATGAGCCAGCTGTTTTGTTCGTTCTGGATGTCGTGTTCTATCTCCGGAATCCTTTAACTTTAGTTTAGGGCTGGCCAAACGAAACCGGGTTGACCCGGATGCCTCAGAATCCTGCCAGGTAGTAGCCCGCGGCTGCGCCCCCTCGGCCCAGGGCTGCCACAATGGGGCATCTCTAAAGCTACTCTCCCCAAAATGGTCTCTCAAAATATCCAAGGTAGAAGAGCCGAGTCCAGTTGAGTAGCTCCACTCGCCCCCCTCCTCATCATCTACCCAGCGCCTCTCTCTCCAGCACCGAAAAGGGTCTCCCGATGAAGCAAATGTAGAAACCTTCCCCCCTGAGCCAGTTACTGCCGGGCTTCACCACCAGTTCCCAGAGGGGGGAGGTGCATCAGTAGGTTTCGTCTCAGCTTCATCCACTTCTTCCTCGTCCTCGCCGTGGTTTGGGGCCCGTTCCTTCAGTCTCACCACAGGTTGCCTCTCGACCGGGACCGCCGGCTGGGCGTTCACCCCCTCCGCCAGTGTCTCCGCTAATGTCTCCACCAACACCTCCGCTTCGGGGTCCGTTCCCTCCACCATTCCAAATCTCCAAACGCACCTCCAGGAAGAAACTAGAACGAAGGGAGCGCCAACTTTCTCTCAGCTCCTTGTCCCGCACGGCATGGAGACAGCAATAAAACATAGCTGGACACATCAATTGAAGAGTGAATGCTGGTTTAATGCTTTTCATCAGTTACGGAACAACGCCAAGCTACAAAGACTTTCCAAGTTGGCGCTACGAGCATCCGCCTCGCAGCGCTTTATATCCTATTGCCCCACCCCTCTCTTGATGAACGTGTGGCTCAGCTGTGTAGGATTGAGTTGCAGCGACGTTTCCGGCTTTCTCCTTCTTCGTTCCCCCCCCGTCCTAAATGCAATCCCTCCACCGACGCCCCTCCACCATCTCCCGTGTCGCCTATATTCCGTGCCCTCTCTACGTTGTAGTTTCGTTGGGGATGGGATATTCTCTCCGATCCACCTTCCCGTCCCGTTCGTATGTCGAGCACACCGGGCTCGACAATGGGTGAGTTACCAAGCATCTGAGTTTTGATCACGTGACCATGGGGATGCTGCAATGGTCATAAGTGTGAAAAATGGTCATAAGTCACTTTTTCAGTGCCGTTGTAAGTTCGAATGGTCACTAAATGAACTGTTGTAAATTGAGGACTACTTGTACATCTGTGAAATCTACATACTTGCTCAGTAGTTTGGAATTTCCTTCTTTGAGGCTTACTGCTGGCTGGAGTGAGGAAATTGCCATCTAGGCATGGTGATGATTGCAAGCTGGGGCATTAAAATATAGAGTTCCTTCTGTGCAATCTATCATAGGGTTGTGAAGCTTTAACCACTCTGACCCCAGTACCATTGGAAAGTGGAGGTGGCTCATGACATACAGGTTTAAAAGCTCAGCATGTTGGGCTACAGTTATTTGCAGGGGGTTGTAATTATTTTAAATAATTAAATTGAATTGTTGAATTGTTACTAGTTGAATAGCACTACTGGAGAAGGTGCGGGTGCTGGGGCTATTGGAGGTAGAGGCTGTTCCAAATTCTGCATTTGTTGCACCAATTGGAGCATAGTGGTTGACATATTACACATTTCGGTTTCCATACCATCCCGGTGGCACAGAACATCTTCTAACATGGCTTAGTCAGCTGCTGCTCCAGTATGTGGGACAGATGCCATGTTGGTGTTTTTTGTTGTAGTCCATTGAACTTTTTGTGCGATTTGATAATATTAATCTCAAGCATGCAAGAACAGGTCCATGCATGAAGGTCCTATTAAATGGATTTATTGCTACTCTATATACAGGAATATTCCCAATTAATGGTTAGCACCTGCTTGGAGTTAGATAAGGGTCAACGAAATTCAAGGGGGACTGGACTTAGTTTGCTTGTGGCTATGTATAGATTCTAGGCTGATTCCTCTTTTAACTCTGCCCCCAGATTATGCCACTCCTTCTCCTACAGTTAATTTGGCCATCTCTGCTAGCTCAATCAGTTTTTCCAGCCATTCTTCCATTGCAGGTATTAGTGTGTCTTTCCATTTTGGCACTAAAGCATCCTCACTGCAGTCAGCATATACAACAACTAAGATCCAGAGTTTTTTTCAAGTTCCTTGTCCAATAAACCTGAAAGGAAAGTCACTGGTTTGATTTTTATGTTCATTTTCACAGTCTTCTGTATTAATATATGAGTCTTCCCCCAGGAATGGGTCCGCCCCAGGCGCCTGATGGATCCTGATAGGTTCCAGATGGAGCTTGGGCCACTTCCTGAGGATCTGGCACATGACTTGGCCGAGGACCTGGTGGCTGCCTGGGACCGGGCGGCTGGTGGGGCCTTGGATCGAGTCATGCCTCTGCGGCCTCTGACCTGTTGCCGATCCCTCATGGCTCCTTGGTTTACTGAGGAGCTGAGGGAGATGAAGCACCGGAAAAGATGCCTGGAGACTGTTTGGAGGGCCAGTCTCGCTGAATCTGATCGAACACTGGTAAGGTCACATATTAAGACCTACTTAGTGGCGATAAAAGCGGCAAAGTTTAATTACTTTTCCGCTCTTATTGCATCATCAGAGAATTGTCCGGCCGCCCTCCCGGGAGCGCGGGAGGACCCCCTGGAAGGCAGGGCTGAGGATTTCAGACAATATCTGTATGACAAAATCGCTCAGATCCGGGGGGATTTGGACTCTGACTGGGTAGATTCAGGCAGGGTGACGAGGAATAGTCTTGAGAACGTTATCTGGGAAGAGTTTGACTCTGTGACCCCTGATGACGTGGACAGGATTTTGCGGAGACTTAGTGCAGCCACATGTTTACTGGATCCGTGTCCCTCCTGGTTAGTACTGGCTTCCCGGGAGGTTACACGAGGCTGGCTCCAGGGAATTATTAACGCTTTGTTGAGTGAGGGTTACTTCCCCACGGCCTTGAAAGAGGCGGTGGTGAGGCCTCTCCTCAAGAAGCCCTCCCTGGACCTGGCAGTATTGGCCAACTACCGTCCTGTCTCCAACCTTCGCTTTGTGGCGAAGGTTGTCAAGAGTGTGCTCACACGACAGTTTCCACAATTCCTGGAGGAAACGTCTTATCTAGATCTGTTCCAGTCAGGTTTCAGGCCTGGGCACAGCATGGAAACGGCATTGGTCACATTGGTAGATGATCTCTGGAGGGCTCGGGACAGGGGTTGCTCCTCTGTTCTAGCCCTGTTAGACCTCTCAGCGGCTTTTGATACCATCGACCATGGTATCATGCTGCACCGGTTGGAAGAGTTGGGGATGGAGGGCACTGTGCTACGATGGTTCTCCTCCTTTCTCTCTGACTGGTCGCAGTTTGTGTTGGCAGGGGGGCAGAGGTCGACCTCGAGGCCTCTCATTTGTGGAGTGCCTCAGGGGTCGGTCCTCTCGCCCCTTCTGTTCAACATTTATGTGAAGCTGCTGGGTGAGATCATCCGTGGCTTTGGGGTGAAGTACCACCAGTACGCTGATGACACCCAGCTGTACATCTCCACCCCAGGCCACCCCAACAATGCCCTTGAAGTGATGTCTCAGTGCCTGGAGGCTTTGCGGATCTGGATGGGGAGGAACAGGCTCAAGCTCAACCCTTCCAAGACTGAGTGGTTGTGGTTCCCGGCATCCCGATATAGTCAGCTGACTCCATCGCTGACTATTGGGGGCGAGTCTTTGGCCCCCTCGGAGAGGGTTCGCAATCTGGGAGTCCTCCTGGATACGCAGCTGTCCTTGGAGGAACATCTGACGGCTGTAGCCAGGGGGACCTTTTGTCAGGTTCGCCTGATTCACCAGTTGCAGCCCTTTCTTGATCGGGATTTCCTGTGCACAGTCACTCATGCCCTCGTCACCTCTCACCTGGACTACTGCAATGCTCTCTACATGGGGCTCCCCTTGAAGAGCACCTGGAGGCTCCAACTGGTCCAGAATGTGGCCGCGCGGGTAATTACGGGAGCTGCATGGAGCTCCCACATAACATCTCTCCTGCGCGAGCTGCACTGGCTCCCAGTGGTCTTCTGGGTGCGCTTCAAGGTGTTGGTTATCACCTTTAAAGCGCTCCATGGCATAGGACCTAGTTATCTTCAAGACCGCCTGCTGCTACCGACAACCTCCCATCGACCCGTGCGCTCCCACAGAGAGGGCCTCCTTGGGGTGCCATCAGCCAAACAATGTAGGCTGGTGACCCCCAGGGGGAGGGCCTTCTCTGTGGGGGCACCTACCCTCTGGAACCAGCTGCCCCCAGAGATAAGGAGAATCCAAGACATCAGTGCCTTCCGCCGTGCCCTTAAAACTTTCTTTTTTCAGCAAGCCAGGCTGGCTTAACATATTTTTAAATATTTTTAATTTTTAATTGGTTTGTCATTTTAAACTGGGGCCAAATTAGTATATATTCTTTTAATTGTTTTTAAGGTTTGTATTGTATGTTTTTATCTGGCTGTAAACCGCCCTGAGTCCCTCGGGTGAAGGTGCGGTATATAAATTCGAAATAAAATAAAATAAAACAAAAAATAAATATTTCTTTATCACAAATCCACCAAAATTGTAAAAGGTTCCTTCTTTACATTTGAATTTCCAACATACATTTGAAATACGTTTATACATTTTTGGCAATTAATCATGTTAAATACTAACAGTACATCAGTTTATTAAAAAAAATCTATTAAGTTATAATTCAATATAAATTTTAAACCCTTCAGCCACATGTTTTCCCATTGTTTGAGCATTATATTATATCCAAAGTTCTTTGCTCATTGAATCCAGAGGTGGTATTCAACAAGTTCTGACCAGTTCTGGAGAACTGGTAGCAGAAATTTTGAGTAGTTCGGAGAACCGGTAAATACCACCTCTGACTGGCCCCACCCCATCTATTCTCTGCCTCCCAAGTCCCAGCTGATTGGGAGGAAATGGGGATTTTGCAGTAACCTTCCCCTGGAGTGGGGAGGGAATGGAGATTTTAAAGTATCCTTCCCCTGCCACGCCCACCAAGCCACACCCACAGAACCAGTAGTAAAAAATTTTGAATCTCACCACTAATTGAAGTTTTCCAAGTTCAATTTCAGCAGCAAATTCATAAACCTTGACAACATGTTCATTATTGCCATACAATACAATTTCAAATGCATTTTTTAAAGAGTCAAACCCATAACTTTTTTTGTTTAGCTTAAATCTTTCCTTCAATCGTAGGTATGTGAACCAGTGACAGACATGTCCTTCTGACTCCAGCTCTTCTTTGGATTTGAGATTAGGTTCACCTTGATTAAAAAATATTTGACCATAAGTCCACCAGCCTGGCTTCACCATCTTTTCTTTTCTTTAAAAAAGCTTCCTGAGGTTACACCTAGAGAGGTACCTTTAGAGAGAACCTTATTTTGTATTTATTCCAAACCCTTAGGATGGCACACCTAACAAAGTGATTCTTGAAATCGGCATTTATTTTAACCTTGTCATACCATATGTAGGCATGCCATTCAAATTTTAATTCATGCCCCTCTAGTACAAGTAACCTCTTGTTCTGGAGAGTCACCCACTCTTTCATCCAGACCAAAACAGCAGACATCAAAATAAAATTTCAAATCTGGTAAAACCAAATGTCAGATGCAGAAATCAGCATTACCATTTAATAAGTGAAACAGAGAGCATGAACAAGAAACAACAGCAGATTTATTATGAACTTTTGCAAAAGGATTCCTTCCTGGGTGGAAGGAACACTGGCCACTTCGGTTACATGAGGTAAATACAGTTTTCAGGATACAGAAGCCCAATACAACAGGATACAAATGGTTTGAAGCATCTCAGGAACAACACAGTTTCCTTTCTTATGTCCTCACTACCAAGTTATATAATCAGGTTATATCAGGTAAAACATGGCATTTAAAATGGTGTTACTCAGGTTATGCTTTTTACAGGAATAATTCTTATTTCTCTCACCAGACTTCCTCTTTCTTTAGCATCTTGCAGTAGTTTGTATCTGATCCTTGTTTTTTCCCCTTGCCATATAAATTATATAAATTGTATAAATGTAAATACACCTTTCCCATTGTTTAAATGGACTGTCAGTTGTCAATATCAGTAATGTCTAGAATAAAAATAACATCTTTGGTAAGACATTCATCTTAATTACAGAGATTCTACCCAGTTGGAATAATTGCAAATTGTCCTATCTTAATAAATCATTTTAATATCATTCTAAACAGGCACAAAATTGTTTTGAAAAATTTAAGAGTTTGTATTTGTCAGTGTAACCCAGAGGTGAAATGCTACTGGTTCGGACCGGTTCTGCCATCCGGGTAGGGAAAATTTTGACTGGTTCGGAGAACCGGTAGGTATAATTTTGATTGGCCCTGACCACCTGCCCTCCCGTCCCCTCACCTCTCCTATATTCTGTTGTTTATTAGCTCAGCTGATTCATGCGGCAGAGCAATGAGTCTTAGTCTCATTTGCCCTCAGCTAGAATAATAAAGGGACACTTTCTGCCGCTTTTTTCCTCCCCCCCACCCCGCCCCCCAAGCAGGGAAAGGAATACTAGCTTTAATGAGATGGCTGGGTGTTCAGCCAAGAGCAATTATCACCTCCATAAAATGTTGCGAAGCTGCAAACCACCTTGCCTGAATTGAGAAACTACCTCAAAAGAAACTGCCTTTTGCTTCCGCTGGAGCAAAAGCAGAGCACCTCTTCCAGGGAAGATTTCTCTGTGTCTTCTATTTTTCTTCCACAGCAGAACAAAAAAGTCTCTTCCTGTGAAGGCTTTTCCAGTTCTTTATTCTGATTTTCTCCTGGAGCAAAAGAAAGCCCTTTCTAGTGAAGCAGTTCCACTGGTTAATTGTTCTCACTGTCAGGAAGTTTCTTCTTAGTTTTAGGTTGCTTCTCTGTTTCTTCAGTTTCCATCCATTGCTTCTTGTTTTGCCTTCTGGTGCTTTGGAAAATACATTGCCCCCCCTTCTTTCTGGCAGCCCCTTAAAAGCCTGTTGCCTATCACACTCTTGGGCAAAGCATGTGAGCCATTTCCTCCTTTCAGTGGTCCATGAAAGTACATCTATAGTATGTAGATAATAAAGTTGAAAAAAGGTGAACAACATTTTTACAGAACTATAGATATGTTGATGTTGTGTGTGACAAGGAATGGCTGGGAAGGGAGGGGCCAGGCAAGGCACCCCTTGAAGTGAGTGACATTGAGTTGGCCACGCCCACCCAGTCACATGACCACCAAGCCACGCCCACCAAGCCACACCCACAGAACCGATAGGGAAAATTTTTAGGGTAGTGGAGGGCACATCCCGAGGATCCCAGGCACATCGCTAAGTCCCTGGTTGAGTCAGGAAAGCCCTCTTTCCAGTGGCGGAGCAGCAGCCATTAGGCTGCGGAGGCTGTGACAACTTCAGGAAGGAAGATCAGAACGACAGTGATCAGAGCGGTGAGAAACTTTCACTTTTCTTTAAATATTACTAAGAACACCCTTATCGATATATGGGATTGTGACGGAGAGTAAATGAAGAGGAGCGGCGAACCTATTTTGGACTAATTCTATTTTTCCCAAGTATACATTTTAAAAGATTTGAAATTGCTTAATTGTTTTACTTCTTTTTTGGAAAACTGGACTGGACTGAAAGTAGGAAAAACAGTATTGGGTCATTTTTGAAACTTTTGGAATTTGTTGATATTGGATTGTTTGATTTGCTGAGTTGGTACATCTGGACTGGTACCTTTTATTTTTGGACTTTTAGACTATTTAAAAGAAAGATTTTCTTTTCTCTCTCTTTTTTTTTCCTTTAAAAGAATAGGAGAGCTAGGGGAGTGTGCAGTGCTGCCACCCACTGGAAGAGAAATTTTGTTGCTATGTTTATTTAAGTAGCAGAAGAAAAGAAACATTGTAGCCAAAACAAATATAGAGAACCTGTTTGGAATGAGAAGACTGAAGAACTACTGAATGTTGTTTACGCAGGTGCTCTTCTATCTAAATTGATAAAGCCTGGGAACATACTGGAAGGCTTTGGATTTTTTTTTCTTTGAGTAACTATTTTAATTTCAGTGAGATGTGTGGCCTGGAAAGAGGCAAAAGGAAAAACTACTCCCTGTAGGCTCTCTGGACATAAAGGGTTTGAAGGACTATTTAATTTCTTAGTTGCTCTCTTTTTTCCTTTTTTAACTTTTTTTTCTTTTTTTAATACTCTCATCTTTGTTGTTGTTTTTCCTGCTTCTTTTTTTTTTATTCTGGAATTGGGACTTCTATATAAATATTGGATTAAGGCATTCAAGAGCCCGAAGAATTATTGTTATTTTTTTAATTTTAATTTTGGCTTTGTACTTGGAGGAGGATGTTAAATTTTTGTCTCTTCCTATTTTTCTTTTGTGTGTGTGTGTTTTTTCCCTTTGGATTAGGGTTTTGGAAGAACCTGAAGAATTTGAGAAATTATTTTTTTTCTTTCCTTCTTTTTTTCTTTTTCCCCTTTCCCCCCCCCCTTTTTTTTCTATTTTTTCCTTTCCCCCCGCCCTATTGCTTAGTTGGACCTCTTGAACTTCTTTTGGCCTGAAAGTGAACCTGGCTAACTACAAAATGAGCAAAAAAGTAGTGACGATGGGAGCTGCAGCGACTACACCATCCTCATCACCATCTGGACAGCAACAACAAAGGATGGAGCAACAGTTACTTAAAACAGATGAAAAGGTGGTCAGCATACAACAAACAATGATGAAATATGAAGAGAGATTGGTTAAGCTGGAGGAAAAAAATGGCCAAAAAGAAGAAAAAATGAAGGAAATCGAGAATAGACTTGGAGAGGTCGAACAAGGAACATCTGGCTTAATTGGATGGGAAATGGACAAAGCAGAATTCTACCTAAGATTCCAGAATGTCGTAGAAGAAAAGGGGGAGGAACTAGCTGAGATTATGAATACGATTCTAGCCGAGGCTTTAGAAGTAACTAAAGAGAAGATGATGGAAGGAATTGATGAAATTTATCGAGTTTATACTCGATATGCGATGCGTGATAAGCTTCCAAGAGAAGTACACTTAAGATTTACTAAGAAATCAATTAAGACACAGATTCTTCAGGCTGCTCGTGTCAAGGCTTTGGAATACAAAGGGAAAGAAGTCACAGTTTTGAGACAAATTCCAAGGAAAGTGAGAGAGATAAGAAGAAAATACCAATTCTTGACTAAAGTTTTGTTGCAAAAAGGGATTAACTACAGATGGCTGTTTCCAGAAGGAGTAGGCTTAACATGGCAATTCCAAAGATATAGGCTTAATACAATTGATAAGGCAAGAGCCTTCTATGAGGAAGTTCTTAAAGAGACAGATGTAGATATGGAAGTTGAAACTCAAGCAACACCAGCCCCAATAAAACCCGCTGAAGAGGAATTGATAACGCTGGAAGTAACAGAAGGTGCGGTGGGCGGAGTTATGGAATACAAGGAGCAACGTGAAGCCAGATCAACTAGAGCAACAAAACCTAATTATAAAGTATGAATATGGAAGAAAGGAAACTAATTTCAATAAATATAAATGGACTTAATTCGGCCAATAAAAGAAGAACAGTTTTCCACAAATTAGAAAAACTAAAATTTGATATAATTTGCTTACAGGAAGTGCATATTAAAAAACAATATGAACAATTATTGATTCAACCAAAACTTGGCAAAACTTTTGTATCATTGGCGCAAAGTAAAAAAAGAGGAGTTGCTCTGTATATTAGAAATACATTAACAGCTGAGCAGAAATATGCTGATTCAGAAGGCAGAATTTTGATGGTGGAATTAATTGACAACAATACAAAATTGCTCTTAGTAGCAATATACGGCCCTAACAATAATCAGAGTGACTTTTACAGGAAATTACATAATAAGATAATTGAAATGGAGTATGAAAATGTTTGTATGATGGGGGACTTTAATGGAATTGTAGATGAAAAACTGGACTATAAAACAAGTAGAACAACAAGATATAGTAGAAAGATATTGCCGAGAACTTTTTTTAAAATGATAGAGGAAATAAACCTGAAAGACATTTGGAGGGAGAGAAATGGGAAAAATAGACAATACACTTTCTACTCTAATCTTGGTCCAGATTAGATATGATATGGACAAAAATGGAATTGACTTTAAATATTGAACAAGTGAATATAGATACTAACACATGGGCGGATCATAACCTGGTGATTGCTATTTGGAAAGGGCGAAAAGGCAGATCTAGATGGACAAATCCCCAAAGAGGTTGAGGAGCTATTGGATGGAAATATAATGATGATGGAATTAACTGAGGCAATTAAGAAACAGAAGAATGGAAAGGCACCAGGTCCAGATGGACTGCCAGATGAATATTATAGGATGTTACAAGAATTGTTATTGATCCCAATGCTGGAGGTTATGAATGAAGTAATGATAAAAAAAGAAATACCCAAAACATGGACTGAGGCATATATCACTTTGATTCATAAAGAAGAAACAGACTCACAACAAATCAAAAACTATAGGCCTATATCCCTGTTAAATGCAGACTATAAAATATTTGCAACGATATTGGCAGAAAGACTTAAGTGATATTTGAATAACTTTATACATTCTGACCAAAATGGATTCCTGCCAAAAAGACAAATTCGAGACAATATAAGAATAATTTTAGATACTTTAGAATATTATGAAGCGCATCCTGAAAAGCAGATGGCTTTGATATTTTTAGATGCACAAAAAGCCTTTGATAATGTCAATTGGCGGTTTATGATGTTACACATGAAGGAGATGGGCTTTGGGGAAAAATTTCTTCAGGCAATTGAAGCTATATATACAAAACAAAAGGCCAAGGTAATGATAAATGGAGAACTGTCCGAATTTATTGAAATAGAAAAAGGCACTAGACAAGGATGTCCACTGTCCCCACTATTGTTTATATTGACATTGGAAGTCTTAAATAGAAATATTAGAGAAGAAAAGGAGATAAAAGGTATGAAAATTTGAAAAGAAGAATATAAGTTGCAAGCCTTTGCAGATGACCTGGTTTTTATTATGAAAGAACCATTAATATCAATAAATAAACTGCTAGAAAGCATTGGAGAGTTTGGAGAAGTAGCTGGTTTAAAAATTAATAAAGAAAAGACAAAGATAATGACTAAAATATGCTGAAAAAGCAAAAAGAAGAATTGATGGAGATTTCAAGTATGCAGGTTACGAATAAGGTAAAATATCTGGGAATACAATTGATAGCAAGGTGTAGTTCTCTCAAGGAAAATAATTACAATAAGGTTAAGCGACAGATAGGACAAGATTTGGAAAAATGGGGAAATTTGCAACTATCTTTAACTGGGAGAATTGCAACTATTAAGATGAATATTTTGCCTAGAATTTTATATTTATTCCAAATGATTCCGATAAAGTTGGACAAGGAATTTTTTATAGATTTGAATAAAATGATATTGAAATACATTTGGCAGGGGAAAAAGGCAAGAATACAAATGAAGTTGTTACAAGATGCTAAAATGAGGGGTGGTTTTGGTTTCCCTTTGAACTTTATTATCAAGCAGCTAGTTTAATGTGGACTAAGGAATGGATATCATTAAAAAATACTAGATTGTTAAATTTGGAGGGACATGATTTGTTGTTGGGATGGCATGCTTTTCTGTGGTATAAAGGAACTAAAATACAGGGGTATTTTAGAAGACATAAAATATGTGAAGCCTTATGGTTGAATTGGGAGAAGACCAAAAAAAATCATTACTTGAAGATACCAGTCTGGGTATCTACAATTGGAGCATTTTCGTATCCAGTGGCGTTTAAAGGGAAACAAATTATAAGATATAAGGAATTATTGGATAAAAAGTGTGAACTTAAATCAAAGCAAGATATAGAAGATCAAGGGTATAAGATGGATTGGTTTTCATACATGTAAATACTCTCTAGATATCGAGAAGATCTTAAAAAAGAAGGTTTTTATAATGTATTGACTAATTTAGACAAGATTTTTTTTATTGAAAAAGTTTTCAATTACAAATTTTTCCCCCTTTCCCCCCTCCTCCCTAGCCCCCCTCACCACCCCATCCCCCGTGACTTCTTCAAAGAAAAAACCTAATACATAACAGATTATATAATATTTTACCATCCCCTTACTCCCTCCTCCAAATACTGACCCTTACTTCTAATGATATTATTAATATTATTACTTCTCCCTCTTACCATGCACTTCAAAGTAACATTCTACTATAACACTGTATAATAACTTCTGATTTAACACAGTAATATTATTATAACTCCCAATTTAGCAATAATCTGCCCTTTTTTTTCTCCTCCCCCATACTTATGTCTGTATATTAACATTTCAAAACAGCCTTCCACTTTAAAACTATATAATAAATCCTACTTTAACATTTAATCTTTTGTGTATATTAATATAACATTTCAAAGCAGCCTTCCCCATGAATTCTAATTTTACATTTGTTCTACTCTATCCATTTCCTCCACTCCCATAAATATATCTCTTAAGCATCCCTTTTCTTAATCTATACAATCAATACACTAGCCTGTCTCCACCCACTTTCCTACAAAATTACCATACACAACAATTCTTAATATCTTTGTTCTTCTGCCCACCTACTAAAAAAATATTCCCTTATATAGATAAAATCCATGACTTTAAACTTATAATCCATATAATATCTTCTTTGATGTCTTTCCACTGGATTGCTGACTCCATCATCCATATTAGGGTAACATAACATCCCAGTTGCAACAGAATATTCAAAATCCTCAGTTATCATCTGCCCCCATCAATAATGAATATCTTCATATATATAAAAAAAGAAAACAACCACCCGAGTGACTTTATAATTGTATTCCATATAATGTCTGTAATAGTGGCTTTCTTCAAGATTATTAATTGCCATCGTCATAATGGGGTAACAGCCAGATCTTCTGCATGCCCCAGCATAATTCTCTTGCCTTATAGCTCAGCATATATATACTACATTGATCAGTAAAAAGAAAACCAAAATAGATAATTCCAATCCAACAATTTAAGGCCCTTTTCACATCCCAAAATTACGGCATTGCAGAGGTCTGTCACTCTCCTCAGGACAATATTAACCACTACTTCGCCTCACCCATCTTTTCATATATTCAGTCATATATTTTTTAAAAAATAACTGGCTTCGCTGTTGCTTAATTTAGAAGTTTTTATTTTTGTGAGACCTGTTTCTTTTTTTCCTTTCTTTTTGCGGGTTTGATCTCCATCCTAATTTCCTTACTGCAGGTTGTATATCAACTGATCGGTTTTCATTCTGATTTATGACTTGATCTTGTTGGTTTTGCTTTTGTGACTCATATTTCTTTTCTATAAGTTGTGTATCAACTAGTTGATTTCCATGGTTGTCTGTAAGTTGATAAATCATCACGTTAGAATCCGATGCCACTTCTCTCTTATTTATAAATAATCCAGCTGAGGTGTCTGAAGAATCCAAAGGCAATTCATCTACAGAGGCCTCTGTAACTCGATATTTTTCCTTTATTTCTAACTCCTTCGGCTTGTCTTGTATTGTGCATAAAGATGTTAAGTTCATTTTTAAAATTTTTTGATAAAATTCTTCTGCTTTTTCAATAGTATTTAATTGATATCTTTCTCCTTGATATCTCAATATTATACCAACTGGAGCATTCCATCTGAATAAGATATTTCTTTTTTTAAGCTCAGCCACCAGAAAACCAAATTTCTTTCTTTCCAATAACATCTTAGGCAGTAATTCTTTGTATATCCAAATCTTCCTTCCAAACAGTTGCAAAGTAGACTTAAAAGATTTTTGCACAATATTATTTCTTATCTCTTTATCTGTAAAATAAATCACCGCATCTCTAGGCAATTGCCTTTGCTTTGCAATCCAGGAGTTTATTCTATAGACTCTATCGATCCTACAAAATACCTCCTGAGGTTGAACCTTTAAAATCCCAGCCAGAACTTCAGAAGATATTTTCCTTAAGTCATCTCTGTTATTTTCCTGTAATCCTCTCAGTCTAATCGCATATTCAGTAAAATTATATTGCATCATTAAAACTTCCTTTTCAATCCGTTGTTGTATATTTTCTATATTACAAATCTTTGGATCAACTTCCATTTTAGGTTTTTCTTCTAAACTATTGTCTTGAATATTTATCAAATCATTTTCAATTTTTTGTGTTTTATTGTCCAAATTGTCCTCAATTTCCTCCATTTTAGACTCTAACAGATTAATATTTGTATCCAACTTGATCATAAATTCTGAGAAACCGTTAGCCATTTTTGTAATCTTTCGTTGCAAAATATCAAACTTTAATTGCACCAATTCTTTAATTTCCTGCTTAAATTTCTCAAAGTTCTGATTCATAATCTTATCCCTTCTTACAATCTCCTCCAGGAGAAATTCTATTATATTAAAATCTGTTTTCTGAGACTGTAGGTTAAGAACTTGTTCATATAGTTTGTGGATGGGGGAATCCCCCCCACTGCTTGTTTATCCGGCTTTGTAAGCCTAAACGCCATATTTCCACACAGGCAAACTTTTCTAGGAAAAAAAAAAAAAGCAAAGTAAAGAGAAAAAAGCTTCTTTCCAAACGAGATCAGTATCAAATCAAATCAAATCTCCAGGAAAGAGAAAACACAAAAGTGGAGCTTTTTCTTCAATTGTAGCCAGGAATATTTATTCCGCTACTTTGTGGCTTAATAAGAAACGGAAGGACTTTCCCTTTTCAGCTTCCCTGCTCAAACTTCGGCAGTCGCCATTTTAAAAGTTCTTTTTTACTTTGTTCCATATCCTTTGCAAAATAAGTATAAATACTTGCGATTTAGGGTCACAGGTCCAGGTCCAGATCTCATCCTTTTTGCTTAATCTGTTAATTATCTTGAAAAACTTGTTTTCGTAGCCTTGCTCTGCAAAAATGCAGAGGTCTCCCAACGCCCGGAGCAAACGGAGAGTGATATAGGGAGCCTCATCCGCTCGCCCCCAAGAGTAAAAAAAAAACTCTGGGGACTTCGCGGAGAGCTCTACCTACACTCTCCTGCTCTATCTCACATTTCCTCCTGGAAATGGAGTTTTCCGAGCCGCCTTTCCGTTGTAAAGGCGGCTCTTTACAGGCGATGGGGCTGGCGGTCCCGAGGGACCGTCTGGCGGCTACGAGAAGCAAACCGAAAGTTTTCTAATTTAGACAAGATTTTGATGGGTTCTGATGATCATGTAATTAAAAAGCTATATGATTATTTACTAGAGGTTAAATTGGAAGAACAAGTTAAAGAATCAATGATAGCATGGGGGAAAAATTTTGGCTATGGTATTGATTTAGAGAAATGGCAAAAATTGTGGTCACATAATTATAAAATGACAATGTCTACAGCATATAAGGAGAATTTGTATAAGATGTTTTATAGGTGGCATCTATCCCCGTCGAGAATAGCCAGAATGTTCCAGAATAAATCAGAGAAATGTTGGAAATGTTATCAGACCCCAGGATCCTATTACCACATGTAGTGGACATGCGTAGAGGCAAGGAGATATTGGACTAAGATACACACGTGGTTGGAAAAAATGATAAAGAGACATATTGACTTTAAACCAGAGATATTTTTATTAGGGATTATACCGGAGACATATAATAAAGTACTGCAATATTTAATTGTGAATCTCTTGACAGCAGCTAGAATTGTATTTGCTAAAAACTGGAAAGGAGAAAAGTTACCTAATGATGAAGAAATTATTAAGAAAATGATGGAATGTGCTGAAATGAGTAAATTGATATTTGAAATAAGAGAGCAGGAAGATAGACAATACTATTTGATATGGGATTTATTTTACCAATGGATAGAGAATAAGAATTGGAAATAATTATGATATAAATGGATGTTGAAATTTTTGGAAATAAACTAGCATGTTTAGAGATAATTTGAAGAGAGGAGGAGCACAAAAACGCCACCGACTGATACACTGTCTATAATTGTATGGAATGATAATGTTTTTATGTTTTGTTTCGTTTGTGTTTTTGAAAAATAATTTTTTTAAAAAAAAAGTCCCAGTTAAAATGCCAGGTTTTTGAGATGTAAAAAAATCAGACCAACATAAATCACTTCAGATTTTTCCACTTTTAATATAACATATAAGCTGTACTATTCAATTAATAAACAAACTGAAATCTTTTAGGGGGAAAATACCAATAAAATGTACAATAACGTGGTTACATAAGTGTGCACACCCTTAAACTAATACTTTGTTGAAGCACTTTTTGATTTTATGACAGCATTCAGTCTTTTGGCACATCTTGCCTTGGGAATCTTTGCCAACTCTTTCTTGCAAAAGCGCTCCAAATCTGTCAGATGGCGAGGACATCTCCTGTGCACAGCCCTCTTCAGGTCACCCCACAGATATTCAATTGGATTCAGGTCCGGGATCTGGTTGGACCATTCCAAAATTTCACCCTTCTGGTAAAGCCATTCTATTATTGATTTTGGTCATTGTCCTGTTGAAAGGTGAAATTCCTCATCATCTTCAGCATTTAAGCAGAGGGTTAAAACCTGAAGGTTTTGTGCCAAACTTGACAGATATTTGGAACTGTTCCTAATTCCCTGCACTTTGACTAAAGCCCCAGTTCCAGCTGAAAAAAAGCAGCACCAAAGCATAATGCTGCCACCACCATGCTGCACTGTGGGTATGGTGTGCTTTTGATGATGCGCCGTGTTGTTTTTGCACCAAACATACTTTCTGGAATGATGGCCAAAATGTTCAACTTTGGTTTCATTAGACCATAATACATTTTCCCACATGCTTTTGTCAGACTTAATATAGGTTTTTGCAAAATGTAGCCAGGTGTGGATGTTTTTCTTTGTAAGAAAAGGCTTCCGTCTTGCCACCCTACCTCTGTTGTGGCCCGTCAGCAGCCTGTGCAGCTAGTAGCTGATTCAGACAGCGAGGAGGCTGGTGTGGTGCTGCGCCAACAGCCTGTGCAGCTGGCACTCGGGTCAGACAATGAGGAGGCTGGAGAAGATGTGGTGCCAGAGGCGGGGATTCAGCCAGGGCCTTCAGAACTTCCAGAACCTCCCTTAAGTGAAGAGGATGAAGAGGAGGAGCCTCTTCTTGATGCACGGGCGCGTAGAGCTGCCAAAAGGCAGGAGTGGCTCCTCAGGAGGAGGTCTCCTTGAGAGTAAGGGTTGGGGCTAATTGGCCACTCCCTTAGCCTATTTAAGGAGGAACACCGACTGAAGCAATTTGCAGGGAACAACTTCATTCACATACCTTCGTGTCTTGTCTTGCTTATCAGCTTCCTGCAAATTGCTTCTGGGCATTCTGCCAACCACAGTAAGCTTTCAGTATTATTCTCTGAATTCTTGGCAGCTGTTAATGCAGTTAGATCCCTTTCTGAGTTCTTTGGCTTTTGCTGTAAGAGGCAACTGAGTAAATGTCAAAAAAATCCTACTAGAATAGCTAAACTTTATATAGGCTTGTTCAGAGTTACTTTAAATGATGGCAGGTGTGTACTGACTACTATTTACTGTCAGGGTGAATGTAATTGGTTAATTTGGAACACAGCCACATTATTGTATGTTTTTTATTGCCATTTCCCCCCCTAAAAGATTTCAGTTTGCTTTTCAATTGAATTATACAACTTACTGTATATGTTATATTAAAGGTGGAAAAAATTCTGTTTAATTTGATGTAGAATTTTAGATTCCATTGGTGTCTTTTGCAATTCAATCTCTTATTTCTATTTTCATCAAGTTTTTTTTTTGCATCTTTTCCTGAAATGTATACTTCTCCAAAAAGTTGTATTGAATAAAATAGCCCCTCATAACAGCTTTACTTACATCCCAGTCATTAGAATTGTCCCTTTATCCATATTATTATCAAAATATTCATTTGGTTTCTTTTTACAGTCCTTTATTATTGTGTCCTCCTGTAAAATAGATTCATTTAATTTCCGTCTCTAATTCAAAGTCTTTTCTGAGTGTGCAAAGAATTGGTCTGAAAACAATTTAGGCAAAATAGCAACTTTTAAAGATTTTATTTGCCAAGCCTTTAGAAATCCGTATCATATCAATTCTTGAAAATTGTTTAGGTCACAAACTTCCGGCGGTGACGTCAGCGTGTAAGGAACGAGGGGAACGAGGCTCCATCCCCGAAGTTCCACATTTCTTGATTGGAAGCCGTTTTTGGCACTTTCGACCACGGAGAGGTCGATAGAAAAAGGAGGACTCCCTAGGACCTCGGGGTGACAGCAATCACCCCGAAGGTTCAGAGGAAAACCCCCTAATTCCAGCCGGGAAAAAACCAGCCATCTTGGCTGGCCGGAGCGCTGTCAACCGACAAGCATGGAAGCGAAGATTGTACAGAGAAACATCGGTAATGGACTAAGCTATTCGAATACGAAGGTATAATCATAAGGATTTAAGGATCTAAGACATCGGCGAGAATAGGACTCCAAAAAGCGGCGGTAAGATCGTCAGGCATGCGGCGAGAGACAGTGACCGGAGCGAAGTCTAACACCCACAGTGACAACACAGATTTGATTGGCGAAAGGAACGAGAGAAAGAAGGAAAGGATTATAAGCAAGCGGTGGATTACAATTTTACAATAATACATTTTGATTTAACAAGGAACAAAGACTAATTAAGAGAGTGACTGTAGAAAGTGAAACTTAAAGAACTAAGACTATTTAAGACGGTTGCGGACGGAAGGGAATCAGCTGAACGGTAGCGAATGGCGGATTGAGGATTGAGGATTCGGAGAAGGAACTTTTACTTTGTATCCAGCAGTAATAACAAACTTAAACCACAGACACGGGATTTGTAACGAGACATTGGACACATTGACGCTGTTGGTAAAGGAGATATAACTTGTTACACAGGAAAATCGGAACAATTAACTCACTGATTCAACGGAAGCCATTGCAATAGAACTGTGAATGCTGGGTGAGAAGAAGGCGAACTGAAGAACGAAGGAAGAAGGAGAAGGAAGTAATTCCAATTGGTCTGAAAGTGATATAGTGGAGAACTTTAAATATTAAATTATTAAAATATAGCTATTTCATTTACTTTACAAAATCCAAATTTAAAACTTATTTAATTTTGCTTAAAGAATACTAATATTAAATTTTGAAGTTATTATAATATATACCAAAGAATTGATTTAAGACTATCTTTCTCTTTATTGTTTTATGGTTTCCCATCCCATTGAAATAAGTTAATAGATTTTAAAGTAATATATTGATTAAGGGGAATTATATTGTATATTATATTATATTGTGTATTGATTAGAAACTTAGATATTAACATAGACATTGGAAAGAGACTGCTATAGATATTATTAAGGAATAATAAGGAACAATAACTGTGATAATCAATATAAGTAGTATACACTGGCAATTGTGATATAACTTAATAGAATATCTTAGATAATTTATAGAGAATCTTAGATTTCATAGGTTTATTAAATAAAGGTTACATAGGAATTGTTTAGTGTTAAAGTGAACTTAAGTATTGTGAAACCAGAAAGTATGAACATAAACGTGATTTAGCATTAATATAACTTGGTATTTAAATATTAATTGTATTATATTGTATAGGAACAAGAATAGAAGAATGAATTGCTAAAACACTGTATTTCCCCCTAACCCCTCTGAATTAATTAATCTGACTCTTATATAACGATATTTCACCTTCCCCCAACCAAATCAGTGTATGAAAATTTGGGGAAAAATAATACAAAAAACGATGGCAACATCCTCAATAACAATAACTAAAACAGGGAAAAAACTAACACCCACACAATCTTCACCTGCACAACAAAAAACCATAGACATGATGCTAACTACAGACAAGGAAAAAGCTGCCACTGCACACAACATACAGAATATACAGTCTATATTAGCTATGATTCAGGAGGGGATGAACAAGACCCAAGAAACAATAGCGAATAACCATGAAGAAACAAAAAGGAACCATGAGGAACTGAAATCAGAAGTAGGACAAATAAATGATAATATAAAAAAAATGGACGACAAGATTGAGAGAATACAACAAAACATAGTTAAAAACGAAGAATGAATCCAAAACATGGAAGCTAAAATGGTGCTAACGGAGGAAAAGATGGATAACATCGAACAAAACCAAATGGAGTTAAATAGAGAACTTGAAGAGTCAATTACCCATTTAGAATTAGAAAAGGCATCATTCTTTTTACGGTTTCAAAATATTGCAGAAACAAAAGGAGAAGATCTAAGAGACCTGATGACAGATATATTAGTTGAGGCTACCCAGAAGGAAAAAAACGATATTAGTAGGGAAATTGACAAAATCTATAGAGTTCATACGAACTATGCCCGTAGGCACAAACTACCTAAAGAAATACATGTTAGATTTGCACGTAAAACTGTAAAAGAAGAGATCTACACATTAATGAGAGAGGGAAAACCCTGCTACAAAGGGAAAGAAATAATAACCCTAAAACAAGTTCCAAGAAGAATAAGAGAATACAGGAAAAACTACAATTTCTTGACAACCCTACTGAATCAACATAAAATAATGTTCCGCTGGCTGGTGCCAGAGGGAATTCTAATATCATGGGATGACAAAAAATATAGAATCGACACGATAGAGAAGGCACAAGAATTTTTTGACACACATTTTATAATAGAAGAAGAACAGGAAACTAGGCGTGACTCAGAAAATACAAACCAGGAACACTCCACGGGGGAAACAAAAAAAGAAAAGGAAGAAAAGGAGTCTAGGGAAAGGGAGAAGATGGAAAGAGAAGGGGCTAGGGGGAAAACACAAATGGTAACAAGAAACACAAGTAGACTTAGACTAACAAAGAAAAACTAAGGGAAATGGGACGAGAGTTGAAATTAATCTCAATTAATATAAACGGCCTTAACCTACCAACCAAAAGAACACATACTTTCAAAAAACTTCAAAAATTAGACATAGACATTATCAATTTACAAGAAGTACATATTAAAAAACAACATAAACAATTATTAGAAAACAGAAAACTTGGATCACTATTCACCTCATTATCAGATCAAAAAAAAAGAGGCATCGCAATATACATTAAAAGCCATATTCAGGCAAAACCAATTTACACAGATGGAGATGGCAGGATACTAATGATAGACATTAAGACGGAGACCCGAAATATGTTACTGGTATCAATACACGCCCCGAACGGGAACCAAAAAGAATACTTTAAAAAGATACATGATAAAATTAAAGAATTAGACTACGAACATATATGTATAATAGGGGACTATAATGCAATCGTAGATATGGACTATGACTACCAGAGTAACAAAAAAAAAAACAAATCTAGGAAAAAGACACTACCTGACACTTTTAAGGATATGATTCAAGAGTTACAACTGAAAGATGCTTGGAGAGAACTAAATAAAACCAAAAAACAGTATACATATTACTCAAATCCCCATCAGTCCTGGTCCAGATTAGATATGGCCTGGATGACCGCAGAACTAAGAGAAAACATAAAAGAAATTGAAATTACACCGAATGTATGGGCAGACCACAGTCCTATAACAATAGTCTGGAAAGGCCAGCAAAAAAGAGGGAGATGGATGATGGATAGAGAGATCATCAACGATAAAGAATACATAGAGATGATAAAGAAAGAGATGGAGATATTCTTTCAAATAAACAAAAGGGAACATACATCATTGCAAATCCTATGGGACGCTACAAAAGCATATATAAGAGGACTAACAATTTCATTCAAGGCGAAGAAAAACAGAGACAAACAGCAAAGAAGAAACAATTTATTGATTGAACTCGGAAAACAGGAAGCAGAATTACACAACAGACCCGACAGGAAAGAGATCAAGGAAAAAATAAACTTTATCAAACATGAAATAAACCTAATAACAACAATAGAAATATCTAGGAAAATCAAAATTGCAAAACAAAACCAATTTGAATTCGCAAACAAAACAGGACGTTGGTTGGCCTACAAACTAAAGAAAGAAAAGGAAAATAGACTAATACACCAACTACAAGATGAACAAGGGCAACTGCAGCATATGAATGAGGAAAAAAGCGAATCGTAAGAAATTTCTATCAGGAACTATATGCACAGGAAGAAATCCAATTGGAAAAAGTAAAAGAGTATATAAATAAAACCAACATTCAAGAAATAAAGGAAACTCAAAGAGAACTCTTGAACAGACCAATATCGATGTCAGAATTAATTGAAGCGAAGAAGAAGCAGAACAACAATAAAACACCAGGTCCAGACGGTATCCCGGCGGAATTTTACAAAATTGAACACCAGCCAATTGATGACATTCTATTACAAGTCCTGAATGAAGCAATCTTAGAAGCCAAAATTCCTAAATCATGGATAGAGACAATCATCACATTGATACCTAAAGAAGACTCAGATCTCACTTAAACCAAAAACTACAGACCCATATCACTTCTAAACGCAGACTATAAATTATTTACATCAATCATGGCCCAGAGAATGAAGAGAATTATTGTGAATTATATCCATCCAGACCAAAATGGATTTATTCCAAATAGGCAAATCAATAAGAACACAAGAACAATAATTAATATCCTGGAATATTATGAACAAAAATCGGACGAAAAAATGGCCTTACTCTTCCTTGACGCACAGAAAGCGTTCGACAATCTTAACTGGGGATTCCTAACATTGCAACTAGAAAAAATGGGAACTGGCGAGAAATTTCTAAATATGATTAAAACAATATATTCAGACCAAATCGCAAAAATATGGATAAACGGAGAGACAACAGACCAATTTAAAATATCCAAGGGAGTGAGACAAGGATGTCCCCTCTCTCCTATATTATATATACTAGCATTGGAACCCCTGTTGAATGAAATTAGGAATGACAATGAAATAAAAGGACTAAGAACCAAAAACCAGGAGTATAAGTTACAAGCATTCGCGGACAACGTAGTATTTATTTTAGAACAACCAAAACAATCAGGACTGAATTTACTAAGGAGGATAGAACAATATGGCGAAGTGGCAGGTTTGAAAATTAATAGACAAAAAACAAAACTACTAACTAAAAATTTGACACAAACCCAGGAGAAAGAATTGGAAGAGACATTAGGAATACAAACAACAACAAAAATAAAATACCTAGGAATTTGGCTCACCAATAAAGCATCATCCCTTAAAGAAGACAACTATATTAAATTGGCCAAACAAATTCAGAAGGACTTAGAGGCATGGAGTAAATTGAAACTATTAGGCAAAATTGCTTCAATTAAAATGACTATTCTACCAAAAATGTTATATCTATTTAGAACAATACCGATAAATCCAGGAAAATCATATTTCAAAGACCTTGATAAAATGACATCAAAGTATATATGGCAGGGAAAAAGAGCCAGGATTAAACTGAAACACCTGCAAGACACCAAAGAAAGGGGTGGCCTGGGATTACCAGACTGGCAAACGTATTACACAGCAACAGCTTTAACGTGGATTAAAGATTGGATGACACTTGAAGATAAACGAACATTAGCACTAGAAGGATTCGACCTGTCCAAAGGCTGGCACGCATTCTTATGGGAGGAAAAGCCCAGACAACATGATCATTTCAGGAGACATTATATCAGAGGAGCATTGGCAAAAATTTGGATTGAAATAAGGAGAAAACACTACGACAAAATCCCAAGATGGCTATCAACCATGGAGGCCCAAATTTACCCAAACACAATGGATATAGGCAAGATGAAAACCTACGACAAATTGTTGAATACAGAGGGAGATATAAAAACAACAGAGGAATTGAGACAACAGGGCACGGACATTGATTGGTGGATGTATTTACAGATAAAATCAAGATATAAAAGTGATATGAAAAAATTTGGAATCCAAAAAGAAAGAAATGAATTAGATAAAATTATAATGCAATCAGATGACAAATTGATAACTAAAATATATAATTATTTGCTTAAATACAAATTGGAAGAAGAAGTGGTGAAGGAAAACATGATTAGTTGGGCAAAAAATTTTGGATATAATATTAACTTAGAAAAGTGGGAAAAAATGTGGAAAGTAAACACTAAACTGACAATGTCCGTGCCCTACAAAGAAAATACATACAAGATGTTTTATAGGTGGCATCTCCCCCCTGCACGGTTGGCAAGGATGTTTCCCAATACCAACCAGAATTGCTGGAAATGTAAAATACAGAAGGGGATCTATTATCACATGTGGTGGTTATGCCCAAAAGTCAAAAAATTTTGGAAAACAATTCAAAGTCAGCTGGAAGAAATCACCACCCAAAAAGTGCCCCTCAGACCGGAAACATACCTATTAGGAATACTGACAAAGGACTATAAAAAAGAGACACAATACTTAATAATACACATCCTAACCGCTGCTAGAATCGTTTTCGCACAAATGTGGAAATTGGAAGATACGCCACCAGAAGAAAAAATAATACAAAAAACAATGGAATGTGCGGAAATGGATAAACTGACCAAAGAAATACAGGGAAAAGAAGATTCAGACTATTACTTAACTTGGCAAAAATGGTACAACTGGCTAGATAAAAAGAACACGAAATAAAGGAATACCACCCAATGATACCAAAACAAGGAAATAAAATGAAATATCGTTATATAAACATTGATACATGATGAAGGATAATATGTACAGATATATTGATATATAATTACCGAAGTAGCTCTATTTTCAAAGCTCAAGCTTTATGACTTGATTTCATTGTATAGTTAGTTTATGTATAGTTTGTTTAAATGTCTATATTTGTATGTGTATGTTTGTCTATAATAAAAAAATAAAAAAAAGAAAAGAAAATTGTTTAGGTCACTCTCTGTTAAATATATATTGTCCAGTGAATCCATTTTTGTGCCTCCAAGAATCTACTAATAGTAAATTGTCCATCATCCCTAAAAAGATCTTTGATAGTTTACCCCAAGACATTTTAATCCATTTGGTGGACATTCTATCAAACGTTGGAGAGGTCACTGTATTCCAGTCACCCAGAGGGCACCAGTTTTCATAGGAAAAAGGTAATAATTGTACCATAAGGTAGTAAAAACATTTTACTTTTTGGTCCTCCAGAAAATGGTGCACTGAGTGGCAGGGAGATTTTTTTTCTCCTGCTGAAGAACAGCTGACTTTGCCGCTGAAGCTGGTTCTTTGGCAACACGCTCCCTAGAATAGAATGGGAGCAACCAGGAATGATCCAAGACAACCCTTGGATGACTGTGTACTTGCCTGGAAAGAGAAACCTTGACGATTCTAATTTTCAGTGATAATGGCCAGAGGGTTGGTTCTCCATCTTTTCCTGTCAGCTGTTTGGTTTTTTAAAGCCTGCCTTCATTTTAACATCATTTTTTGAATTTTCTTTTTGCTTTTAACTTACATTTTAATTGTTAATTATCTGGTTGAATGCTGAACTATCCTATACAACCTGACTAGATTATAAATCTGAATTTAATTTTTTTTTCCTTCTGTTTATGGAGTTATGAAACACTTTCGCTTTTCCCGATTCGGACTCCCAGTCTGGGAACTATACCATAAAGCGGCCAATTTAGTATGGCTACAAGAGTGGGCCTTATTAAGAGATAAGAGAATTTTACAACTGGAAGGGCACGATCTATTGAGAGGTTGGCATGCCTACCTCTGGGATAAAGGAAAAGGGACAGGGATATGTTTCCACCAGCACAAAATTAGAGATACATTAATGAAGACATGGAAAGAAATCAGGCATAAACATTATTTAAAATACCCAAAATGGATATCCACAATGGAGGCACTGGTCCACCCAAATACGTTAGGTAGGGAGAAAATGGTCACCTACCAAGATATCTTGGACAACAGTGGTAATCTTATACCCAATGAGATGCTAAAAGAGCAAGGGATCCATATAGATTGGTGGCCCTATTTACAAATTAAATCCTGTTATAGTAAAGATAAACAAGAAAAGGGAATAAAGATGGGGACAAATAGTTTGGATAAGGTATGGCTAGGTAGTGAGAACAAATTATTAGCTAAATTATACTCCTACCTTCTCAAGTACGACAGAGAAGGAGAAATATTAAAAGATCAAATGATCGCCTGGGGGAAAAACATTGAATCAAAGATAAATCTTGATGATTGGGAAGAAATATGGAATAGCAATCTTAAACTGACGAGGGCAACAAGCTATAAGGAGAATCAGTATAAGTACTTAGCACCATCTAGAATTGCTAAGATCTATCCAAATGCAAGCCCCAAGTGTTGGAAATGTGGTCACCACCAAGGTACCTTCTATCACATGTGGTGGACGTGTCCAGAAGCGAGGAAGTTTTGGAAAAAAATACAAAAATGGATCCAAGAAATATTAAAGGAGGATATTAACTTCCTCCCAGAAATCTATCTCCTGGGAGTGCTAAAACGAACATTTGGAAAGGACAAGAAATATTTGATTATTCATATTGTCACAGCTGCTAGACTCTCCTATGCCAGATATTGGAAAGAGAAAAAAGGACCAACCAAGGAACAGATAGTCAATAAGATACTTGACTGCGCAGAAATGTGCAGATTAACGTATGTGTTAAACGGAAAGGAAGATTCAGAATTTTATACGATCTGGGATCTGTGGTATAGGTGGTTAGAAATTAAATGCAAAAGTTAATACTCATGTGGAATAATGCACAACGATTAGTTAACCCTATATATTATTGTACTCTAATTAAACAGTAATTATTTTTACACATAAGAATTTTTGTATAAACTGTATAAATAATTAGATAATTGACCAGATACCGCACTTGTAAATATACAATATGACTACACGTTGCCGAACCGTATAGTTTGAATTGTAATATGTTCTTAATTCAATAAAATTTCATTAAAAAAAAACACTTTCGCTTTTCCCACATGGAAGTTGACAGCGCAAAGAATTTTTCCTTGGTAGTGAAAGCTATTTGATTTTATCTACATTTACACTGGATTTCTACAGCAAGGATTTTGTATTTTACTAATTTTTTAAAAGTACTTTGCTGCTTTACATTACTTTTGCATATATCTCTGGTCCTTTTTCCTCTTAAAGAGACAGGAACTTTTCCCTTTGTCTTTTTTATTCATTCTCTATTGTGGGAAATATTATCTCAATCTGTCCTGTGGTTAGTCTGTTATGAAACATCTACTTCTTTTGTCCTTGAGAAGAATTGCCTATGTTTTTGTCATGAAAGTCTGGCCATAAGTAAAATTTGGACTATGTTAAAAATGAAAACAACAATAAATTAAGGATTTTGAACATTATACATCATTTATTTTCTACAATGCCCAAAAAAAGAGATGTAAAAGAAGTGTGTGAGACAAATCAAGCTAATGTTAAAGCTTGTTTGGAAGCCATTGGGGGGAAAATGCTTTTTAACTTACAAGCTTTCATTGAAAATTTAGATAAAATGTCTAATGAAGTAACAACAGTTATAAATCAACCTAAGGAGGATACTCAGATACAGGTAATAGCAGCTAAATCAGATCCGCAATCAGATGGATTGGAAATTAATTTGTTGCTGACAGAGTGTAAGGAGAAGGAGCTCTGGAAAATTACAGGCTTGTTGGAGAAGGCTAAAAGGGCTATGAGTCTGTAGGAAGTTAGCACCCACCCCTCTCCTATGAAAATGAGATACTTTAGGAAATATTAAAAGGGCAAAATATTTCCTCTAAAAGGGAGGCAGAAACTCAGCCCCCCCACTTTTGTCAATGGGCCATTAAGGCCTGGGCCAATCTAGTCTACATAACAAACATAGGATTAGCCCTCTACCCATCTAGCAACAGATCTCACCACAAGGCACCTGGGAAGATTACATCAGCCAGCAAGGCTCAACCAAGCCTGGGAGACAGACAGCCTACAAAGTTAGCTAAGACCCCGCCCCCTGGGAGTCTGACCACCAATCACAGTGCATTTCTTACACAGGAACAGGAAGCTCTAGGGTGGGGCCCAGAGAGGGCATAAAACCAAGGCACTCTCAGCATCTCAGCCCTTTTCTGCTCAGGAACTCAAGCCATGTGATCCTGTTCAGGAACTCAAGCCATGTGATCCTGTTCATCAAAAAACCTTCTTTCCAAGCAACTTCCATGAATCCAGTGTCTTTTTCCCCACTTGGAACTGAACCCAGAAGGATATTTCTTCCAACAATTTGGCGACTACGAAGGGACTCCAAGCTAACCTAACCAATGGACTTGGCCCAGGTAAGCCTCCCTTGCCGGCACAGACCCCATTGAGTCTGTGGGTGGATTTTTCCTGGACCTTGGCCATTTGGAACTAGGTTTTAAAGGGGTTTTGAGTTTTGAGCTCAAAGGCTGCTTGGAAAGAAGGTGAGTACCTCTAAATTTTAATTTTATAGTCCAGAAAAGTGTGGGAAATGTGTGTATGCCTGTATGTGTGTGTGAGTTAGAGGATCTTTCTCCCAATCACAGTTGGATCTTGCTTCCTCTGTGTGTTCTACCAAGAGAGCCTGGAAAGTATAGGGGTCAGGCCAGAGCACAGGACCTTCTGTTAGGGAAAGGAGAGAGTGTGTGAAAATGGAATGGAAAACTGAATGAGAGAGTTAAACTTAGGTAACCAGCTAGGAAATCCCAAGAACGCAAAGCCCCATGTGTTAGGAGAGGCCTGTACTCAACTGCCAAAGGAAAAAAGGAAAGGCAGCAGGTCCTCCCGGATCATTATTTTTCCCTTGATCCGAAAACTGATAGGCGGTAGTTCCCAGGTAGAGAGGCACTCGTACTCTGTGAGGAAACCAGAGTCCTCTCCAGACGTTTTTTCTTTTTGTCTGAAAAGTGACAGGTGGTAGGTTTTTCTCTTCTCTCCTCTTTTGTTGTTTGTGTGTGTGTGTGTGGGGGGGGTTTCGCCCAGCTAAGCCAAAGTGAACCCCACATCGGAAAGGGAACATGGGAAGCTGTAGCTCGAGGGCCGTGGCAAGAACCCCTCTGGGAGACTTGCTCAAGGCTTGGGATGAATAGCAGATGCCTGTCCTGGCTGGTATGAACAAGAGGAGAGCGAAAGAGATGTGTAGGAAATAGGCTTTACTGAGGAATGAAACTGGAAAACCAATTTGGCTAAATAAAGGTACTTAAAAGAAAAGGGAAAATGTTGGGGTTTTTGTTTGTTTGTTTGTTTCTCTCTCTTCCTCTCTGTCTTCTATGCAACCATGTGGTTTGTTTGTTAAGATTTGTGCCTTCCCTAATTTAACTTAGATTTATGGTGGGAATGAGCAATGTGTGTGAAAACCTAAGAGTTCTCTTTTCCTCTCTTTTTTACTCCTTGTTTTTGTGTGTGTGTATGTCTAAGTCTTTGACAGAGGCATACATTACATTAATACCAAAAGAAGACACAGACCACCAACAGATAAAAAAACTATAGGCCCATCTCATTATTAAACATTGATTACAAAATACTTGCCTCCATAATCGCAGAAAGATTAAAAAGAGTATTAAATGAAATTATTCATTCAGATCAAAATGGGTTCCAACCAAAAAGACAGCTGAGAAACAATACTAGAATGATTATGAACGTCCTGGAATACTATGAAGCTCACCCCAGGAAACAATTAGCGCTGATCTTCCTAGATGCACAAAAAGCGCTTGACAACTTAAATTGGCAGTTCATCATTCGACAATTAAAAATTATGAACTTTGGGGACTTTCGGCGGTGACGTCAGCGTGCTAGGAACAAGGGGGACTGAGCTCCGTTCCCTAAGTTCCAAATTTTCGATCTGGAAGCCGCTTTTTGGCGCTATTGACCACGAAGATGTCAATAGATTAAAGGGGAAATCCCGAGGACCTCGGAGGCAACAGCAAACGCCCCGAAGGTTCAGGGAAAACCCCTTAATTCCGACCGAAAAAAACCCAGCCATCCCTGGCTGGCCAGAGCATTGACAGCTGTCTAAGAAGGAAGCAAAGATCGAATTAAGAAGACATCAGCAAAGAACAAGAAAGTAAGACTTTGAAAGGTACAATTATAGAGTGGAGGAAAATATAATTAAGAGAGAGACTCCAAACCAATCGGCGAAACGGAGCCATAAAGAAGCAGCGAAGTGAAAGTGAATGGAGCGAAGCGGAGAAACAAACTGGAGGGTGACTAAGCAGAGCTGACAGGCGACGGAACCAACGTGGATTTAAAAGAACATACTGGAGAGTTGTGGATTATAAAACCTATCGAATTTGATCTGATTGAGATTTGAAACTTGGTGAGGACTAATTGGATTGTGAAAGAAATACAGAGGGAAACGTTAGACTCATTATAAACAGAAGTGGAGCCGAGACGAAGGAGGAGAGCTAGTTACTGAACGTGGGAGCGGACTTAGAGGAACTTTTGTAATTTGTATTTGTGACCGCAGAATCTTAGTATTTGGAATCAGCGAACGAACGGTGAACTTATATTAGAGTACTCACCCTGAAATAACTAAGCGACATTGGGGCTTTGAAATTGTGATACCAACACTATTGGAAAGTAAACTGAAGGATTCTGGTAACAATTTACAGGAGAGACAGTTTGAATGATGCAAGACTAATTGACAGTTACAACGACTACGATCCGGGAAGCTAACTAAATTTAACTAATCAAATTTTCTCTATCTTCTTCTAACTTTCTATACCTATAGTATATTGTATTATAATTTTTAAGTTTAAATGCATACTTTAAGCAAATTGAATTGATAAATATACAGAAATAAGAAGAGAGTATATATTTACCTATAGATACATAAGGAAGAAAGATAGAATAGCATCTGGCTTTAGTAAACAGATTGATAATAATATAGGTTTTGAATAGAAAACAGCACTATAACAAATGGTTTATTTTCATTCTCTTTCTTTCCTTTCTTTGTGATATAACTTATTATAAATCTAAGTCATAGATATATTACTATATTGATAAACTGAAACAGAGTGATCTAGAATATTTAAAACATATACTTTGTGTTTATTATATATATAAATTAATAGCAACCATATATATAGCACTGTTTAGAATAAGAATAGATGTTTGATATTGGTAAGATTTAATACATATACAATTAAGAATTTAATAGAGTATTTAATATAGAAATAGACACATGATTTGCTGAAATATTTGATTTTTCCCTACTCCCCATCTAAGTTTTTTTTCGATCCCTATATAACAATATTGCAAAGTGAACTCCAGAAAATTGATTTGATTTTAAAGTTAAATAAGCATATTTAGTTCCTATAACTTACATAAACCATATAAATAACTTATCAACAAGAAATCCTACTCCATAACATAGACTGTGTATGAAAATTTGGGAAGCGCTTAAACAGAAAATTAAGATGACAACCACTGGCCCATCTGCGACAGTAAAAACAGGTAAAAGGATAATTTCCAACCAAACATCGACCACTGCATCACTGATACAACAGAAAACAATAGACACAATGCTAGCTACAGAAAAAGAGAAAACTCCCCAAACTTTCAATATTCAAAATATACATTCAGTCCTGGCGATGATACAAGAGGGGATGAATAAAACACAGGAATCAATAGCTAATAATCACGAAGAAAGCAGGAAGAACCATGAAGAACTGAAATCAGACGTAGGACAAATAAAGGATAACTTTTAAAAAATGGATGATAAGATGGAAAAGATTCAACAAAACATTGCAAAAAATGAACAACGGATCCAAAACATCGAAACAAAAATGGACCAAGCAGAGAAAAAATTGGATGACATGGAAAATGACCAAATAGCATTGAATAAAGAATTGGAAGATTCAATCTCATACTTAGAAATGGAGAAGGCATCCTTCTACCTAAGATTCCAAAACATCGCTGAAATTAGAGAAGAGAATCTGAGAGATTTAATGGTGGGGATTTTAGCGGGGGCGACCCAAAAAAATAAGGAGGAAATTAATAAAGAAATTGATGAAGTCTATAGAGTATACACAAATTACGCCTGAAGAAACAAATTACCCAAAGAGATACATATTAGATTCGCAAGGAAATCGGTGAAAGAAGAAATATATAAAATAATGAGAGAGGAACCAATTACTTACAAAGGCAAAGAAATAATAACATTAAAACAAATACCGAGAAGAATAAGAGAAACAAGGAAAAATTACAACTTTCTAACCACAGAATTGAACAAACACAAAATAATGTTCTGGTGGTTGACACCCGAGGGAATTCTTTTTTCATGGCAAGATAAAAAACACAGACTTGACACTTTTGAGAAGGCACAACAGTTTTTCGATACCTATTTTGTACTAGAAGAGGAACAAGAATCTGAAGTTCAACAAGACTTAACAAATAAGGAGGACCCAGTGGATGAAGTACAGAGAGAATGAGAAGGAAGAACAAGAAGGGAGAAAGAGAAGAGGGAAAGAGAGGGAGCAAGGGAAAAAATACAAATTATTGCAAAAAACACAAGAAGACTCAGGACAGTAAGGAGATAGAAGATCGGAATGGAGAAGGAACTAAGACTGATATCAATTAACATAAATGGCCTAAATATTCCATCTAAGAGAACTCGCATATTTAAAAACCTACAGAAATTGAAGACAGATATTATAACATTACAAGAAGTTCATATCAAAAAACAACACCAAAGATTATTAGAAAATAAACGTTTGGGAACACTCTATACTGCACTAACAGAACAAAAAAAGAAAGGCATTGCAATGTATATTAAAAATCACATACAAGCAAAACAAATATTTGCAAATGAGGAGGGTAGGACCCTGATGGTTGAGATCAAAACAGGAATGAAAACTATACTATTAGTGTCACTTTATGCACTGAATGGAAGCCAAACTGATTACTTCAAAAAAATACACAATATAATCAAGGAATTGGATTACCAAAATATATGCCTCATCGGAGACTACAATGCAATCGTAAATGCAGAGAAGAATTATCGAAGTAGTAAACAAAATAAATCCAGAAAAAAAACACTTCCGGATACATTTCATGACATGGTACAAGAATTTCAACTACAAGACGCTTGGAGGGAAATCAACCACAATAAAAAACAATTCACATTCTATTCGAATCCACACCAATCTTGGTCCAGAATCGACATGGCTTGGATGACAGCAGAGCTCAGATTAGACATCAAACAAATAGAAATTGCAACAAACACATGGGCAGATCACAGTCCGATTGAAATAACATGGAAGGGTCACCAAACACGGAGAAGATGGATGATGGATAAAGACATCATAAAGGATAAACAATATGTGGAAATGATCCAAAGAGAACTGAAAATATTTTTTCAAATTAATGTAAAAGAACACACTAGTCTTCAAAATTTATGGGATACGACCAAAGCATACATCAGAGGCCTAACAATCGCTTATACAGCAAAAAAAAATAAAGACAAGCAACAAATAAAAGAGAAATTAGCGGCACATCTGCAACAATATGAATCAGAACTACAGAAAGAGCCACATAATCAAGAAATCAAAGAGAAAATAAACCTTACAAGACATAAAATAAATTTAAATACAACAACGGAGATAGCAAGGAAAATTAAAATGACTAAACAAAATCAATTCGAACATGCAAATAAAACTGGATGGTGGTTGGCCTACAAATTGAAAAAAGAAAAAGAGAAGAAAATGATATTGCAATTAAAAGACGAAGACGGACAAATACACCATAATAATGAGGATAAAAAACAAATTGCAAGGGAATTTTTCCAAAACAAATCACTAGACGACATTCTAATACAAGTATTCAACAACGCACTTCTAGAAGCTGAAATCCCACAATCATGGAATAAAACAATAATTACATTAATACCAAAACAAGATTCGGATCCCGCTGAAATTAAAAATTACAGACCAATATCCCTTCTCAACGTGGACTACAAACTATTCACATCCATCATAACACAGAGACTGAACAATTTCATTAAGTACTATATACAACCAGATCAAAATGGCTTTATTCCCGGAGGACAAATCCAAAATAATACAAGGACAATTATTGATATTCTTGAATATTATGAACAACGACCAGATAAACAGCTAGCTTTAATTTTCCTGGACGCACAAAAAGTGTTTGATAATCTTGATTGGACATTTTTAATAGCACAATTGGAAAGGATGAAATTTGGAGAAAGATTTGTAAAGATGATCAAAAGGATATATAACACCAAAACTGCAAAAATATTGATTAATGGAGACACAACAGAACAATTTGATATAAAGAAAGGGGTGAGGCAAGGATGCCCCCTATCCCCCATGCTGTTTATATTAACACTGGAAATATTACTGGAAGAAATTAGAGAAGACAAAGAAATAACGGGATTAAAGATAAAGAACCAGGAATATAAACTGCAAGCTTTTGCGGATGATATAGTACTCATCCTAGAAAAACCACTACAATCAGGATCAAAACTATTGACAAAAATACAACAATATGGGGAAGTAGCGGACCTGAAAATCAACAAGCAAAAAACAAAAATGCTAACGAAGAACCTCACCAAAAACCAAGAAAAAGAGTTGGAAAATATGCTAGGGATACAAAAAGTAAAGAAAGTGAAATACCTAGGGGTGTAGCTTACCAATAGAATATCAACACTTAAGGAAGATAATTATAATAAATTGGCCAAACAAATAGAAAAAGATTTAGAATTTTGGACTAAACTTCAGCTATCATTTCTAGGTAAAATCGCCTCCATTAAAATGAATATTCTGCCAAGAATGTTGTACTTATTTCGGGTGATACCAATAAATCCAGGCAAAACTTACTTCAAAGACTTGGACAAGATGATACTAAAGTATATCTGGCAGGGAAAAAGGCAAGGGTTAAATTAAAGCATTTACAGGACAAACGAGAAAGAGGAGGAATGGGACTTCCAGACTGGCAGACTTACCACAAAGCATCATCACTAACATGGATTAAAGACTGGATTGAACTCAAAAATAGACGCACATTAACATTAGAAGGCTTCGACCTGACCAAAGGATGGCATGCATACCTATGGGAAGAGAAACCTAAAACGCATGAACAATTCCGTAGACATATCGTGAGAGACACTTTGCTAAAGATCTGGACCGAAATTAGGAAGAACCATTATGATAGAATCCCACGGTGGATTTCAACAATGGAAGCACAAATATATCCAAATACAATGGACATAAATAAAATGAAAACGTATCAGGATCTCTTAAATGATGAAGGAAAATTGAAAACAAGAGAGGAACTAAAAATACAAGGTGTGGAAATTGATTGGTGGCCTTACTTACAATTAAAATCCAGATACAAAACAGACATTTCATTTCATTTTTCATTTTATTTAATTTGTATACCGCCCTACTCTCGTAGGACTCAGGGCGGTGAACAGGCACAGAATAAAACACGTAAAATACAAAAATTAAGAACAGAAGTAAAATCAAATTAAATCAATTTAGCCCAAGACAAATTTAAAACCCCAGGTTAAGAACAAATTAAAATTTACATTAAAATTTACATTAAGAAAGAATGGGAAAGGTTAGGCCAGACCAGCCTGGTGAAATAAAAAGGTTTTAAGAGCACGGCGGAAGGTGCGTAGATCCGGGATCCTCCGTATCTCCGGGGGGAACTCGTTCCAGATAGTAGGTGCCCCCACAGAGAAGGCTCTCCCCCTGGGGGCCGCCAGCCGACATTGTTTGGCCAACGGCACCCAGAGGAGTCCCTCTCTGTGAGAGCGTACCGGCCGGTGGGAGGCTGTTTGCGGCAGCAGGCGGTCCCGTAAATAACCAGGCCCTAACCCATGGAGCGCTCTAACCAAAACCTTGAAGTGCACCTGGAAGACCACCGGGAGCCAGTGCAGCTCGTGCAGGAGAGGTGTTACATGGGAGCGCCACGTCATTCCCATAACCACTCGTGCGGCCGCACTCTGCGCCAGTTGGAGCTTCCAGGTGCTCCTCAAGGGGAGCCCCATGTAGAGAGGATTGCAGTAGTCCAGGCGGGAAGTGACGAGGGCATGAGTGACCGTGTTTAAAGAGTCCCGATCAAGAAAGGGACGCAACTGGCGAATCAGGCGAACCTGATGGAAAATCCTCCTGGTCACGGCCGTCAGGTGCTCTTCTAAAGACAGCCGTGAATCCAGGAGGACACCCAAGTTGCGAGCCCTCTCCGTGGGGGCCAGCGATTCGCCCCCGATAGTCAGCGATGGCATCAACTGACTATATCGGGACGTCGGAAACCACAGCCACTCGGTCTTGGACGGGTTGAGCCTGAGCCTGTTCCTTCCCATCCAGATCCGCACGGCCTCCAGGCACCGGGACATCACTTCAAGGGCATCGTTGGGGTGGTCCGGGGTGGAAAAATATGGAATTCAAAAAGAATTAAATGGACTGGATAGAATACTACTGGGCCCAAATGAGAAACTAATAACAAAAATTTACAACTTTCTACTGACTTATAAACTAGAAGAGGAAATAGTAAAAGATAATGTGATCACATGGGCAAAGAACTTCGGATACACTATTGAACTAAGTAAATGGGAAAAACTATGGAAAATCAATAGTAAATTGACGTTATCAGTACCATATAAAGAAAATGCTTACAAGATGTTTTATAGATGGCATCTCCCCCCGGCACGGATCTCAAAAATGTTTCCCAACACTTCCCCTCTCTGTTGGAAATGCAAAATACAAAAAGGGACATACTACCACATATGGTGGTTGTGCCCGAAAGCAAAACAATTTTGGAATAAAATCAAAATCCAACTGGAAGAAATAACAGCACAAAAAATACCATTAAAACCGGAAACATGTTTATTAGGTATATTTACAAATAATTATGAAAAAGAAATAATATATTTAATTACACACATTCTGACCGCAGCAAGAATCACCTTTGCACAAAATTGGAAATCGGAAGAAATCCCAACACAAGATAGAATAATATCGAAAGTAATGGAATGTGCCAAGATGGACAAACTCACTAAAGAAATCCAAGAAAAGGAAGAATCTGACTACTATCTGGTTTGGCAAAAGTGGTATCAATGGCTGGAGAAAAGAAAAACCAAACAAAAAGATGATCCTAAAAGACTCGAATCAAATCCTGTACCAACTGAGATACAACAGAGTACAATGAAACCTTAACAAAAATAATATCGTTATATAAGGCGAGAGGTGGGAGTAGATATTGAGAAATATATCTTACCGATGTACTGTCTTAAGAAACAAGACACCACGTTTAAATGTTATATATGTTGTGTATTGTTTTATTTGTACCCGTATGTGCGTTTCTTTTTTTCTGTGTGCATGGTTTTTTTTCTGTTTTTTTTTTTCTGTGTTTTTAAATTAATAAAATTAATATTTAAAAAAAACTATGAACTTTGGGGAGAAATTTGTAGGGACGATACGCTCAATATACTCTATTCAAACAGCAAAAGTGATAATAAACAGGGAAACAACAAAACAATTTAATATAGCCAAGGGTGTAAGACAAGGAAGCCCCCTATCACCTCTATTATTTATCCTATCCTTAGAAGTACTATTGAGACAGGATCCCGTTGTGAACCGGTAGTAAAGGTAAGTAGAACCCACCCCTGCTCCACACGTCCCATTTTCGGGCCTTTTTTCAGCCTTTTTCAGGCCTTTTTTCAGCCCATTTTCGGGGCTTTGTTTGGCCCATTTTCGAGGCTTTTTCTTTTGGCCAATTTTTTTGGAAATGGCTTTCACTGCAGATAATCTGTCCCCCATTGCTCCCGAGGATGGCTTATATCCAGGATGGCGAACCTATGGCACACGTGCCGGAAGTGGCATGCAGAGCCATGTTGCCTGGCACGCACGGTGTCACCCATTCCTCTTCCGGGTTTCCGGGGCACGCATGCGCACCAGCCAGCTAGTCTGCTGGTTACTGGTGTGCATGGGTGCACGATGATCAGCTGGCCTTCATGTGTGCGGAAGCAGACAGCTGAAGGCACGCTCTTAGCGCGGGTGCGCACTGGCCATGCTGTCGTCACCCACATGCCGCTCCGGGACATCCACCCCTTGCCAGCCAGAAGCGCTGCTGCCAGTTGCTCCCCTGCACCCAACCGCCTGCTTGCCTTGTCACCACCACCGCTGCTGCAAGGAAAGGCCCCGAAGCTGCACTGCCTGGGATCCACGTGGGCTGCCGCAGGGGGAGACCAGGTATGGCTGGACGCTGTCCGGAGTGCAAGGCTGGCAGTCGAAGGAGACCCTGCTGCCTATTAGCCAGTGTGAATGGTCTGCCGCCACCACTCTCTCTGCCCTGCCAGCTGCTCCTGCCACTGCCAGGGAAGTGGCAACGCGAGAACCACCACCCCCAGGGGCGAGGATGGAAGTGCACTTTTTTGATTTGGGGAGGGGATCTCAGTGCTGCCGCCCGAAAACCCTTTCCTCTCCAAATCCAAAAACCGGGCGTACAAAGGCAAAACAAGATCACCACAGTTTCGGGCGCTGCGCAGGGGTTGTAAGGCAAGGCAGCTAGCTGCCCTACCTGCCCCTTCTTCAGACAACCCAGGCGGAGGGCAGTTGGCTTTTGCTCCTGGCCTAGGTGGAAAGAGAAGGTGAGTCTGCGGAGGAGGAGGAGGAGGGCGCGCGGCTCTGCAATGTGCACCAGAGAATCAAGGAAGAAAGCCTTTTTGGGTGGATTCGGGGAGGGGATCGCAGCGCTGCTGCCCCAAAAGGCTTTCCTTCATGGTTCTCCAATGCACATTGCAGAACCGTGCGCCTTCCTCCTCCTTCTCCGCAGACTCACCTTCTCTTTCCTCCTGGCCAGATCTGCCGCCTGAAATGCAATGCACTTTTTTGATTCGGGGAGAGGATTGCAGCGCTGCTGCCCGAAAACCCTTTCCTCTCTGAATCCAAAAATGGGGCATGCGGAGGCCAAAAAAGTGCATTTCAGGCCTCCAGGGGAGGGATTGAAGCCTGCCGCCAGCTGCTCCTGCCACTGAGAGGGAAGCAGTAGCATGAGAACCACCGGTGGCGATGGGGTGGCAGTGGAAAGGATAGGCGTGCTGGGGCTTCATTCCCCCCGCCCCCTGAGGCCTGAGGCCACGCCAGAAGCCTGCTCATGCGGGGAGACAGGGAAGCCCTGGCTCGCCCATCCTTGCCACCACCACCTCCTTGCCCCTGGGGGCAGCAGTTCTCACGTTGCTGCAGGGGGCTTGCCGGGAAGCCCAGCACCCAGCACCCAGTGGGGAGGAGCCAAGGCAAGGCCACGTGTTCGGAGCTTCCCCAGCTGGCACATGGTGCTGCCGAGGGGGCGGGGCCGATAGTACTGCCGCTGGCCGGGGAACGGCTGTCTCGCCAGGGAATAGTTCAGTATCTGGTTGTCCTCCAGTAAGAGGTGCACCGGCCCCCTGGGAAAAAGTGGGGGCGCATGTGCGTGGGGGCACACGCTCATGCGCAGTGTGGGGTGCATGTGTGGGGGGAGGGTCATGTGCATATGCGCAAATGGTGCATGCATTGCATTATGGGTGCTGGCACGCGCAAGCACGATAGCGTGAGTGTGCTCGGACTTTTGGCATGCAACACCAAAAAGGTTCGCCATCACTGGCTTATATGCTTCATAGTTGACCATTACACAATTGCTCTTCTGATCCTATGACACTAAGTTGCATTGTTCAACTGAGGCAAAAGCATTAGGCATGTTTAGTAGCAATAAATACATTTGTTAGTTATCAATGCTTACCACATTCTCTGATCCTAAGCCAGGCCGCTCACGATACCCTAGACCACCACCACCAATATTTACTTTCTTGCTCTTCCCTCCTGTAGAAAGTTAGCACCCATCCCTCTCCTAGACGAATGAAATATTCTAGGAAATATTAAAAAGGCAGAATATTTCCCCTAAAAGAGAAATAGAAATCTTAAGGGACACAGAAACTCAGCCCCAACAGATATTTTGGTCCCAGCTTATCTACAAGACAAAAGACCTTCAGCTCCAGGGTGATAGGATTAGCCCTCACTCAAGATCAAAACCAGGACAAAGCCATTTAGACATAATAAGAATTGCCCAAAGCCCCTTCATTACCTCACCCAGCAAGATTCAACCAAGCCTGGGACTCAAGACAACCTACAATGTTACCCCTGGATGGCCCTATGGGAGTCTGACAACCAATCAGAATACATTTCTTTCACAGGAACAGGGAGCAAGTTCAATGAGGATGCTTTTATACATTTCTCTTCTGGTTACAGTGGCTAGTTCCTTTTTTGTTAATTTCATACATATGCAACAGTTTAGACATTGACTGTGTTTGAGAGAATATGCTAAATCAAACTGATAAACCAGTGGTAATTCTAAAGTCATGATGATCCCTAGGGCAGGAATGGAATTAGCCCATTTACACCAACATCTTGGATCATGCATGGAAAGTCTAACTGGCATTATGGCTTGTATCAGTCCTTCAAGTAATCTTTCCACTTTTCATCTGATGAATAGCACTGACTAATTTAAATCCTTTCATTTTGGATTTCTGAATACCCAGGTTTGATTTCTGTTTGTTTGTTTGTTTGTTTAGTTCTTAATGGTTTTAGCAGTTAAGGCAACTGTGGGAAGTACACCAGGGGTGGGTTCTAAAATTTTTTACTACCGGTTCTGTGGGCGTGGCTTATTTTGTGGGTGTGGCTTGATGGTCATGTGACAATTCTTTAGGATTTAGCAGAGGTACTGTTTGTTTTTCGAGCACACTAGTCTACCACCACACTGCCTTTTAACACTGATCAGCTGTAGGGTGGCCCTTTGAAGCCCCACGGCAAGAGTTTAAACAGGTTTTTTCCTTCGAGCCGATCAGCTGGGACTCAGGAGGCAGTGAATAGATTGGGAGCGGGGCCAAATAAAAGGTAAGAATAACGCGGGGGGGAGGTGGGGGGGCCCAGATCCCAAACAAAGAGAACCAGTTCGGTGACGTCATATCGTCACCGCTACCGGCTCGGCCAAACCGGGCCGAACTGGGAGGAACCCACCACTGAAGTACACCCCAAAAGGACAGTGCCAGAAACCTCATAGCACCAGAAACCTCATAAAACAGTGCCAAGAGACTCAAGCCAGCCCTTCCCCCTTTAAGAAAACCGAGAAGCACCAGCTGAAAGGAAAACTCAGAGCAGCCCTGCTAATGGCTGTTACAAATGTAACTGTTGTGGCCCCACCCTCTGAGCCTGTCCCATCGGAGGAAGAAAGCTCCGAGCATGAGGAAGAGGAGTCAGCCAGGCCTCCCTCTCCAGGCCCCTCCCCTCTGGCATTGTCTCAGGTGCCGGCCGAGGGAGAGGAGATCAGCAGGGAGACAGCTGGTTCGTCTCAGAGTGACGATGAAACATCATTCCTGGACGCACGCCTCCGAAGGCGTGATAAACGATTGCAGCAGCTTAGGAGGCGTGCTAGGGATTAGAACTGAGTCACTGGACCACACCCCAGAGACTATATAATAGAGGGTAGTGGTCAGGGATCCTTGTGACGAACAAAAGTAAACCTTGGATAGTCACTAAAGCCTCGTCCGGAACTGCTGGGAGAAATATTATTTCTGCTTGGACTTTTTTGTACGTTAGTATCTTATCTTTCTGTTTGTGAAAATAAAGGCATTTGGCAGACGGTGTGTCTATCGCTGCCAAGTGGGAGATAAGACCTGGGTGCGTTCCAAAGTGTTTCCTTAACCCTCGGCTGGCTGTGTTTGTGTGTGTGTGGGGACGGGGACAGATCATCTTGTTCGTCACCCCCATACTCCATCGTTAACCCACGATGGACCAACAGCTGCAGCAGCAGTTACAGCAGATACTGCAGGCCAATCAGCTTCTGCAACAGCAAGTAGCACAGCTAACTGGCCAACTTGCTTTGGGAAATGCTCCTGCAGCTCCACCTCCTCCCCCTCCCCGTCCAAGATGCCCAGTGAATGTGCCAGATAGGTTTTCTGGGCAGCAGGAGATGTTTCCGGCCTTCTTGGGACAATGCCAACTGTTTATGGCGATGAGGCCGGAGGATTTTCCGGATGACCGGGCTCGGGTGGCATTTGTTATCAGCTCCCTCTCTGGCACTGCCACCCGATGGGCCACGCCCCTGTTGTTGCAAGATAGCCCCTTGCTCCTGGACTTTCAGGGCTTTTTACAACACCTGCGCACCATGTTTGAGGACCCCCTCCGGGTGCAGACGGCAGCGAGGCACATCAAGGACCTCCGCCAAGGCAAGCGCCCCCTGCAGGACTATATTGCAGAGTTCCGACTGCTAGGCCAGGATTCGGCTTGGAATGAGGTGGCGCTGATGGACGCCTTCCAGGACGGCCTTTCCGACGAGATGCAGGACGAGCTGGTTCGTGTGGAGGCGCCACTGACCCTCGACGCGCTGGTGACCCAATGCCTGCGCATCAACGCCTGCCTGCAATGGCGACGGCCCCGTCGGGCTCTTCCGGAACCACCGACAGCGTCGACACCCCCCGCGTTTCGCACCGACAGTGCTGCGGACCGCACAGCGTTTTGTGGCGACGGCTGAGGAGCCCATGGAGCTCGGAGCAGCCAGACCTCAACTGACGGCCCAGGAGCGGATGCGGAGACGTCAAGGGGGGTTGTGCCTCTATTGCGGTGAGGCGGGACATTTTGCCACCTCGTGTCCCCGGAAGCGGAGTGGACCGCTCAAGCCTGTTCTGGAGTCTCGGCGTGACCAGCCGGGAAACGGGCCAGGCCTGGCCTAGGGGAAACTCTGGGTCAGGCACGTGACCATGCCCCGCCGGAGTCGGCGGCTGTGGGCTGTGAGCCCCCTCGGCACCTGATTTTGAACACCCGGGTGTTGTTGGCTAACCGGTCGGAGGGGCTCCAGGCGCACGCGCTGGTGGACTCGGGGGCCACCACGAACTTTATGGACCAGGCCTTTGTGGCCCATTACAAAGTCCCCTTGGTTGCAGTGGACCCTCCGTTGAGGGTCGAGACTATAGATGGGCGGGAACTCGTGGCGGGGCCCATCAAAACCGCTACCCAGCCCTTGCGCCTCGCCATTGGGAACCACGAGGAGGCGATCCAGTTTTACGTAACGGCGGATCTGCACTTTCCCTTGGTCCTGGGGATGGCCTGGCTTCGGGCGCACGACCCTCAGGTGGCGTGGTCGAGAAACGCCATCTCGTTCCCGAGCCTGCAGTGTGTCGATCACCTTCGCCACACCTGCGCCGGCCAGGACGTCTCTGCCCCAAACGTCTCCTTGCCTCCGGAGCTGACGCCCTTCGCCGACGTGTTCAGCAAGAAGGAGGCGGACCGCTTGCCCCCGCACCAACCCTACGACTGTGTGGTGGACCTAATGCCCAATGCGCCCCTGCCCTCGGGACGCCTGTACTCTATGTCGGAGCCCGAGCTGGCCGCATTACGGGACTTTCTGGAAAAGAACCTGGCCCGTGGGTTCATCCGGCCTTCGACCTCCCCGCTCTCGGCCCCAGTCCTCTTCGTTAAAAAGAAGACGGGGGATTTGCGCCTGTGTTGCGACTACCGGCGCTTGAATGCCATCACAGTGCGAAATCGCTACCCCCTGCCGCTGATCCCGGAGCTGATGGAGAGGTTGCGGGAGGCCTCGATCTTCACTAAGCTCGATCTCCGAGGGGCCTACAACCTGGTGCGCGTGAGAGAGGGGGACGAGTGGAAGACAGCGTTCGGCACTCGGTACGGACACTTCGAGTATACCGTCATGCCGTTCGGGTTGACCAACGCCCCCGCGGTCTTCCAGCACTTGATGAACGATGTGTTCCGGGACATGCTGGATCGGTTCGTGGTGATCTACTTGGATGACATTTTGATCTATTCCCGGACCCCGGAAAGTCACCTCCAACATGTCTGCCAGGTCCTGCAGCGCCTGCGGGAGCACCAGCTCTATGCGAAGTTGGAGAAATGCTACTTCTTCCAGACTTCCATAGAGTTCCTCAGGCACATCATCACCCCCGAGGGCATCGCGATGGACCCGCGCAAGGTGGAGGCCTTGCGCAGTTGGGAACCCCCGCGTCGGGTGAAGGACGTCCAGCGTCTGTTGGGATTCGCCAACTACTATCGGACCTTCATCCCGGGCTTCGCCACCCTGACCTTGCCGTTGACCCAGCTCCTTCGGAAGAAGGTCCCGTTCGAGTGGGGGCTCCCGCAGCAGCAGGCCTTCGAGGTCCTCAAGCAGGCCTTCCTCACGGAGCCAGTCCTGAGGCACCCCAATCCACACCGTCCATTCGTGGTGGAGACGGACGCGTCCAACGTGGCGATTGGGGCGGTGCTGCTACAGGCTCCGGTGGATGGCGGCACTCTTTTTCCCTGCGCATACCACTCCCGGAAACTCAACCCTTCCGAGCGCAACTACACCATCTGGGAAAAGAAGTTGCTGGCCATCAAGGCCGCGTTCGAGGCTTGGCGACATCACCTCGAGGGGGCCCGACACCAGGTGGAGGTGCGGACGGACCATCGGAACCTGGAGCACCTCACCACGGCCAGGAAGTTGAACCAGCGGCAGGTCCGGTGGTCGTTGTTTTTCGCCCAGTTCAACTTCCACGTCACATACATTCCGAGCAACCTCAACCAGAGGGCGGACACACTGTCCCATAAGCCGGAATACTTTTGCCCCAAGGACTACCTTCCCCCCGGACGGTGCTGCCAGCGGACTCCTTGGCCGCGGTCCAGGAACCGGTGGACCTGCGGGCTCAGGTGCTGGAAGCGCAGCGACGGGACGACTGGTCACAACAGCGGAGAGCGGACGTTGGCCCCGCGTCCCCATGGACCGTGGAGGAGGGCTTGCTCAGACACCGGGGTCGGCTGTATGTGCCCACGAGTCCACTCCGAGCCCTTGTCATGAACCAGTGCCATGACAATCCTGCGGCGGGGCACTTCGGCTTCTTTAAGACTTTGAACTTGGTGACGCGGACTTTTTGGTGGCCTCGGGTATGGCACGACGTGCACGCCCACGTGACGTCCTGTGTGATGTGCCGACAGGCCAAAGCCGCGTCCGGCCCCCCTCCTGGACTCCTCCAGCCACTGCCGACACCGGAGAGACTGTGGGGAGCCATCTCCATGGACATCCTGACAGACCTGCCCCTGTCCGCTACATACACGACCGTCCTCGTGGTGGTGGATGCGCTCACGAAGATGGCACATTTCATCCCGTGCCACGGCCTGCTCTCGGCCCGCACCACGGCTCGCCTGTTCCTGCAACATATCTTCCGCCTCCACGGCCTGCCGGACCGGGTGGTTTCGGACCGCGGGGCCCAGTTCACGGCCCGCTTCTGGAAAAGCCTGATCGCCGTGCTGGAGGTGCAGGTGTGCCTGTCGTCGTCGCACCATCCGGAGACTGACGGGGGCACGGAGAAGGTCATTGGCATACTGGAGCAGTACCTCCGCTGTTTTGTCAACCAGCAGCAGGACAACTGGGCCGAGTACCTTCCCCTGGCGGAGTTCGCTTTTAATAACTCCCAACACACCTCCACCCAGATGACCCCGTTCCATGCCAACGTCGGATACCATCCACGGCTTTTCCCGTTGACCATCATGGACTCCCCTGTTCCCGAGACCCGGGACTTCCTCTCGGAGCTGCAGGCGGTGCAGCAACTGGTGCGGCGGCAGCTGATCCAGGCGAAAGAGGATTATAAACGGTTCGCCGATCGCACCCACCGGGCAACGCCACCGCTGGAAGTAGGAGATCGGGTGTGGTTGTCCACGAAACACCTCCCCACGGACCGGCCGGTGAGGAAACTGGCCCAATGCTTTATCGGTCCCTTCCCTATCGAGGCGGTCATCAATCTGGTGGCCTACCGGTTGACTCTACCCCGCTCCATGCGGCTCCACCCTGTTTTTCATCGGTCCCTCCTGGTCCCTGAGGCCCCCGCGAGCCATCTCCGCCGCCCACCGACGCCTGCCCCCCCAGCCGCAGCCGACGAGGACGACGCCTTGACGTACGAGGTGGACAGTATCCGGGACTCCCGTTGGCTGAAGGGGCGCTTCCAATACCTCATCACCTGGAAGGGGTACGGGCCCGAGGATTTCACCTGGGTGGACGCATCTGCCGTTCAGGCCCCTGACCTGGTGCGGGCTTTCCATGAACAGTTCCCGTCCCGACCCCATCCCGACCGTCAGACCCGGGGGAAGGGCCCTGCGGTGGGGGATAGTGTTGTGGCCCCGCCCTCTGAGCCTGTCCCATTGGAGGAAGAAAGCTCCGAGCATGAGGAAGAGGAGTCAGCCAGGCCTCCCTCTCCAGGCCCCTCCCCTCTGGTATTGTCTCAGGTGCCGGCCGAGGGAGAGGAGATCAGCAGGGAGACAGCTGGTTCGTCTCAGAGTGATGATGAAACATCATTCCTGGACGCACGCCTCCGAAGGCGTGATAAACGATTGCAGCAGCTTAGGAGGCGTGCTAGGGATTAGAACTGAGTCACTGGACCACACCCCAGAGACTATATAATAGAGGGTAGTGGTCAGGGATCCTTGTGACGAACAAAAGTAAACCTTGGATAGTCACTAAAGCCTCGTCCGGAACTGCTGGGAGAAATATTATTTCTGCTTGGACTTTTTTGTACGTTAGTATCTTATCTTTCTGTTTGTGAAAATAAAGGCATTTGGCAGACGGTGTGTCTATCGCTGCCAAGTGGGAGATAAGACCTGGGTGCGTTCCAAAGTGTTTCCTTAACCCTCGGCTGGCTGTGTTTGTGTGTGTGTGGGGACGGGGACAGATCAGTAACAGACACTTTTTGAGCCATTAAGATAAGGGGAATCAGGTAAAAATAAACTGAAACCCAGGGCAATCAGAAACACATCAAAACCCATCAAGCTGCAGGAGCTTCAAAGGGGAATTAAGCATAAAAGGTTCAGATTCACACTCCCAAGCTGCTTGCAAGCCAGGAACACTCAAGCTGTGTCACTTTTTGCTTCTTGCTTTCCTACATTAAAAGAATTCCACTTTCTGGCAGTTGGCTTCTGCACCCATTTCTTCTCAGCATCTGTGGTGTGTCCCAGCTGGGAATGAACTCAGGAAATTTCTTCCAACACAACTGATCCAGTTCTCTTCCCCCTCTCCTTTATATTTATTTAATAATATCAGCATGCTTGTAGCTAAAGGAATATTAAGATTTGTTTCTTACCTGTATGAAGACAACACAGCAGATAGAGTCCTGGACAATGGCTGCTGCTCCATCTGCAGGAAAAGAGTTGAACTCTGCTGGCCTTATGTCATCCAGCCGCTGTGAGAGAACGGCTGTGGCCATTTGCTTGCACTGCAGCCATCTGACCTGGACGCCCCATCGCTGTGAGAGAGTGAGAGGCTCCAGTTTTGCCCAGATCCAACCGTATTGCTATCTCGCACCTCTAGGACCATCGCTGACACCCAGAGTTAGTCTCCCTTACCTCGTCATACTTATATGGCTTACACCTCGGCGGATCTGCTCGCACTGCGAGATGCCCCCCTCTCGCGGCAATGGCCTTCCACTTTATCCAAGGCCTACCTTAAGGACGGGCTTTGGAGCCCTGAGAGGTGGCATGTTTTAAAGCGGGGATTGAGGGGTTTTTTAATTATGGCTTTTAATAATTATTTAAGGGGAACTGGGAGGGCGACCAAGGGGGATGGGGGGGTAATCCACCAAGGTCGGGGCCGAGCCCGGCACGGGGTAACGGTTTGGAGGGTGCAGGACGAGGGATTGGGGAGGGGAAGGCAGGCTATCTTAATGAGGGATGTACCATCAGCACGGTGGATGGGAGGGGCAGATATGGCAGGAGCAGGGGACCATATCATGTGTCGGGGGTGCGCACTCGCTATTTGAGAGCAATTGCGCGCCCTGGTCCCCAAGGCTCTTCTCGGATACTAGGTGGCACAGTTACTCAGGACCTGGGCCTCTGGCTGATGCTGTGCAACGCCAGGTCTGTGGTAAATACGGCCCCCCTCATTTACAATCTTATTCAAGAGTGGAGAGCGGACCTGGTGGGTATTACGGAGACCTGGTTGGGCCCGGAGGGAGGGGTCCCTCTGGTTGAGATGTGCCCACCAGGCTTCAGAGCATTCCATCAGCCGAGGGCCCAGGGGAGGGGCAGGGGGGTGGCGGTTATTATTAAAGAAGGTCTTGGTCCGAGGGAGACCACTGTGTCACAGATTGCCGGATGTGAGTCCCTCTTTGTGAGATGGGGTCATGGGGTTCAGATGGGCTTGCTGCTTACATACCTGGCTCCCTGCCACGTGGCAATGGCCCTGCCCGAACTACTCGACGTGATAGCCACAGTGGCAGTTGATACACCCGGGCTTATGGTCATGGGTGATTTCAACTTGCTGTCCATTGGTGAAACGTCGGAGATGGCTTGGGAGTTCATGGCTTCCATGACGGCCATGGACCTGACCCAGTTAGTTCATGGCCCCACTCACAGGGGGGGACACACTCTGGACTTGATTTTTGTCTCTGGCCAGTGGTTGAGTGGTCTTATTATAGGGGATATAGACATGAAGCCCTTGTCATGATCAGATCACTCATTCCTTTGTCTGGACCTTCGAACTGCTACACCCTGCCGCAGGGAGGTGAAGCCAATTAGGTGGGTCCGCCCCAGGCACCTGATGGATCCTGATAGTTTCCAGATGGAGCTTGGGCCATTTCCTGAAGATCTGGCACACGACTCGGCCAAGGACCTGGTGGCTGCCTGGGATGGGGCAGCTGGTGGGGCCTTGGATCGAGTTGTGCCTTTGCGGCCTCTGACCCAGTGTTGATCCCTCGCAGCTCCTTGGTTCACTGAGGAGCTGAGGGAGATGAAACGCCGGAAAAGACGCCTAGAGAGCGGTTGGAGGGCCAGTCTCACTGAATCTGACCGAACACTGGTAAGGTCGCATATTAAGACCTACTTAGTGGCAATAAAAGCGGCAAAGTTTAATTACTTTTCTGCTCTTATTGCATCATCAGAGAATCGTCCAGCTGCCCTGTTCAGGGTGACCCACTCCCTGCTCCACCCGGGAGTGCGGGAGGACCCCCTGGAAGGCAGGGCTGAGGTTTTAGGACAATATCTGTATGACAAAATCACTCAGATCCAGGGGGATTTGGACTCTGACTGGGTAGATTCGGGCAGGGTGGCGAGGAATAGTCTTGAGAACGTTATCTGGGAAGAGTTTGACTCTGTGACCCCTGATGACGTGGACAGGATTCTGGGGAGACTTAGTGCGGCCACATGTTTACTGGATCCGTGTCCCTCCTGGTTAGTACTGGCTTCCCGGGAGGTTACGCGAGGCTGGCTCCAGGGAATTATTAACGCTTCGTTGAGTGAGGGTTACTTCCCCACGGCCTTGAAAGAGGTGGTGGTGAGGCCTCTCCTCAAGAAGCCTTCCCTGGACACGGCAGTATTAGCCAACTATCGTCCTGTCTCCAACCTTCGCTTCGTGGCGAAGGTTGTCGAGAGTGTGGTCACACGACAGTTTCCGCAGTACCTGGAGGAAACGTCTTATCTAGATCCGGCATTGGTCACGTTGGTAGATGATCTCTGGAGGGCTCGGGACAGGGGTTGCTCCTCTGTTCTGGCCCTGTTAGACCTCTCAGCGGCTTTTGATACCATCGACCATGGTATCATGCTGCACCGGTTGGAAGAGTTGGGGATGGGGGGCACCGTGTTACGGTGGTTCTCCTTTCTCTCAGACCGGTCGCAGTTCGTGTTGGCAGGGGAGCAGAGGTCGACCTCGAGGCCTCTTATATGTGGCGTGCCTCAGGGGTCGGTCCTCTCGCCCCTTCTGTTCAACATTTATGTGAAGCCGCTGGGCGAGATCATCCGTGGCTTTGGGGTGAAGTACCATCAGTATGCTGATGACACCCAGCTGTACATCTCCACCCCAGGCCACCCCAACAATGCCCTTGAAGTGATGTCCTGGTGCCTGGAGGCTGTGCGGATCTGGATGGGGAGACACAGGCTCAAGCTCAACCCTTTCAAGACTGAGTGGCTGTGGTTCCCGGCATCCCGATATAGTCAGTTGACTCCATCACTGACTATTGGGGGTGAGTCTTTGGCCCCCTCGGAGAGGGCTCGCAATCTGGGAGTCCTCCTGGATACGCAGCTGTCCCTGGAGGAACATCTGACGGCTGTTGCCAGGGGGACTTTTGGTCAGGTTCACCTGATCCGCCAGTTGCGGCCCTTTCTTGATCGGGATTCCCTGTGCACAGTCACTCATGCCCTCGTCACCTCTCGCCTGGACTACTGCAATGCTCTCTACATGGTGCTCCCCTTGAAGAGCACCCGGAGGCTCCAACTGGTCCAGAATGCGGCCGCGCGGGTAGTCACGGGAGCCGCATGGCGCTCCCATACAACACCTCTCCTGCGTGAGCTGCACTGGCTCCCAGTGGTCTTCCGGGTGCGCTTCAAGGTGTTGGTTATCAGCTTTAAAGCACTCCATGGCATAGGACCTAGTTATCTTCGAGACTGCCTGCTGCTACCGATGGCCTCTCATCGACCTGTGCGCTCCCACAGAGAGGGCCTCCTAGGGGTGCCATCAGTCAAACAATGTAGGCTGGTGACCCCCCAGGGGGAGGGCCTTCTCTGTGGGGGCACCTACCCTCTGGAATCAGCTGCCCCCAGAGATAAGGAGAAACCAAGACCTCGGTGCCTTCCGCCGTGCCCTTAAAACCTTCTTTTTCCAGCAAGCTAGGCTGGCCTAACACTTTTTAAAATGTTTTTAATTGTTTGTTATTGTTTTTAATCATGGGGCCAAATTTATATATATATTTTTAATCGTATTTTAATGTTTGTAGTTTATGCTTTTACTTGGCTGTTCACCGCCCTGAGTCCTCAGGGAGAAGGGCGGTATACAAATTTAAAAATAAATAAATAAATAAATATGGAGGCAATAGGCCGTTTCCCCCTTCATAAGTAAGCTAGGTAAGGCAATGTCTTTGGCTGGAATTTAACTTCTCTGATTCATTAAAATTACAGTAGTATGTAGAATAAAACATATTTCCTGTGACAAATGAAAACCTCCATGTCAATGTGTGCAACATCCTAACTGTATTTTGAAAGCTTTGCAGGAGCAGAGATTTAAAGTGCACAAAAAACTGGTGGTTGTAGCATTTAGATTGAAGCCTCTCTATATCCAGGAATGATCCAGCTTTTTCTTATATTGGCTTGTTAACATGTGTAGATTCCTGCAGCTACATTAACCTTGAATGGAAAAGACAGATCATGCACGCAGCTATGAAAACACCCCCCCCCCTTTTTTTTTTCCAGGATTCCCTAGGAAGTAAGTAGGATTAATTATGTTCTTGGCAGTATTTATTTAGAATCCCTTGTTGACTACTTTGTGGGTGTTTGCAGTTATTCCTCCCCACCCCCAAGCTCAGGAGTGTGGCAGAGAGGCACCTTTCATGTATAATATCAAGTTTCTGTGATGGGGGGTGGGCAAGCCACTAAGGTTTTAAACTTTGTAAATTTGGGAATGATTTTTGAAGAAGCAGACATGTGAGGAGGACCTGTACAATTTTTTTTTTTTTAAAATGACTGTTATACACCTCTGGAAAGTTGATGTGAAATGTGTTGGTTGTTATTTTTCTTTTAATTGCATGCTCTTAAACTTTTTTTCCAAACTAATAGAAAAAATCATCTTTGGTGAAAATAGATGTGTTTGTCAGCTTTGGAAGCCATATTAGGCCGGAAGCTCCAATGCTGCCACCTTCTCATGTGTGGGAAAGTAGGAAAGGGGGTTAGTAGACATAATAGCATTCTTCCTGTCGGTCAAGGTCAGGGCGATCCCGCATCTGGAGAAGGAGTGGTCAGGGGGCTGGATCGAGATGGAACGGATGTTGATTGGAGCATGTGACCGACTGGGTGGAAAAGGGGATGATTTGGGGAGCTTTAACTTTAACCTGAAATACATCCCGGGGGGTAAAAACCTTCTGGCTGACGCTCTCTCCCGTAAGCCCCAGTTTGACAGCCGACGGGAAGAGATAGTTCACGCCATGATCTCAGAGACTCAGCCAGTCGCCCAAGCCCACACCAGAGTGCAAACGCGCCAGGGTTCCAATCTCCCCGAAGACAAGTTGACAGCGGAGCTAAAAGCGGCGCTCTCCACTGATTCCTGGTTCAAAGAAAACCAGGCGGACCTAACCCTAAGGGATGGGTTGGCATGGAAGGGGAGTAAACTTTACGTGCCCTGCAGCCTGCGGCTCCTGGTGCTAAAGAGAAGTCATGATTCTTGACTAGGGGGCCACTTTGGGTTTTTAAAAACCCTCCATTTAACTAGGAGACAATTCTGGTGGCCAAAGATGAAAGCTGATGTGGAAGACTATGTGAGGAGCTACACCACCTGCGCCACCATGAAATCCCGACCAGGGAAGCCCCCTGGACTTCTCCAGGCTGTGGCCGAACCCACCAAGCCCTGGGAGGAGATTGCGATTGGACTGTCATTGATTTATTCTCCAAGCAAGCACACTTCACTGCCTGCAGTGGATTACCCTCGGCCAAGAAACTGGCAAAGCTGTTTGTGAAACACATCTATAGGCTACATGGAGTCCCTAAGAGAATAATATTGGACCGCGGGGTCCAGTTTACCGCTAGGTTCTGGAGGGAGTTTCTGCGATCCATTGGGTCGTCCCAGGGACTTAGCTCAGCTTTTCACCCGTCGACTAATGGATCAGCTGAAAAGTTGAACTCAATGGTGGAGCAATACATTAGGTGTTATGTAAACTATCAACAGGAGAACTGGGCAGACTTGCTACCGTTCGCAGAAGTGGCTTATAATAATGCAGTACACACCAGTACTGGGTTGACTCCTTTTCAGATAACTACGGGCATGGATTTTGTGCCGATGCCTGAGTTGCCTAGAGAGCCGCCTACTTCTATGTCTCTAATGGAGTGGATGACCTCGTTGAGAACAGGTTGGGACAATACAAAAAAAGCTTTGGGAGAGTATATATAATATAACGATATAAGGCCCAGGCCGACAAATGCCAGTCCCTCCAACCACCGTTCCGAATAGGCAATAAGGTGTATTTGTCAACCAAGTACCTGTGATTGAGGGTACCCAGTAATAAGTTTGGACCCAAATTCATAGGTCCCTTCCTTATAGTGAAAGTGATTAACCCAGTGACTGTCCAACTTAGACTCCCTCACATCTTAGGGAAAGTACACCCCGTTTTCCACAGTAGCTTATTGAGACTGGTCAGAGAATCTACTCTAAAACCCTTGCCAGCTGCTCCACCCCCTCCTTTGCTGGTGCAAGGGGAGACTCATTATGAGGTGAAGAAAATCCTGGACTCTAGACTTTACAGAGATCATTTACAATATTTGGTGCATTGGAAAGGCTACCCTTTGGCTGAAGCTACTTGGGTTAAGAGTTGGGATGTAAATGCTGATGCGCTCGTGAAACAGTTTAACGACAAATTTCCTGACAAACTGAAAGGTCCTCCTGGGGGGGGGGAGAGGGGGTTAAAGGGATTGGTGCTAGGCATTAACCCCTTCTTTTGTGTTTTGTCTGGAGGAGGTGGTTCTTTTTGCAGGGGTGGATGCCTGTCAGCTTTGGAAGCCGTATTAGGCCGGAAGATCCAATGCTGCCACCTTCTCATGTGTGGGAAAGTAGGAGAGGGGGTTAGTAGACATAATAGCATTCTTCCTGTCGGTCAAGGTCAGGGCAATCCCGCATCTGGAGAACGAGTGGTCAGGGGGCTGGATCGGGATGGAACGGACGTTGATTGGAGCATGTGACCGACTGGGTGGAAAAGGGGATGGTTTTGGGAGCTTTGACTTACTGAAGGAAAACCCAGGCTTTTCAGATTCGGGTTTTCCCAGATGTGCCAGTTTGCCTCTTTTAGTAAAGAGGACTTTGGAAAATTCTTGCTTCTGCGTCTTTACTTGGAGTGGGGGGTTTTCTGGAATGCTGACAGTGTTCTTGCTTCACATTTTTATGAAGATATGTCTGAAGCTGTGTTAAGATTCTGTGACATGACATGTCCTTTACTTTTGATGGAAGGCCCCCACCCCAGAGAGAGGAAGAACACATGAGATAGAAAAATAACCCATCCATAACAAATAATAGTTAATTTATAACCGTTTAAATCCAAAGAACTGAAGCCTTAGGGAAAGGAAAACCTTGTCTGGCTCTTTGCCAGAACTTACAGCCCTAGGCAAGCTGCGAGTTTAACAAGTCTGAAACAATTGAGATAAGTCTGACCACAAAAATGTAGCAAGGAAATAGCCTGGCTGTTTGTGGTTAAAGCAATCAGGACTGACAGAATTAAAACAAAACACACAGAAACTAACTGGATTTTTCAGCTCAGCTCCTTTTCAGTAACAAAGATTAACCTTTCCCCCCCTGAGCAAGGCTGAATAGGAAAATTATCCCATCAATAGGCACAAGATTAAACATAATCAAAACCAACTTTGAACTAAAGGTGGGAAAAGGTATAAGAACTCGTGTCTGGAAGCCCTTCTTTCTAGCTAGCCGGGGGGGGGATACCTTTCTGAATGTCACTCATCTTGGTCCTCCGTCATTAAAGGTCTTCTTTCTGGCAGCTTGCTTCTTTGTTCACTTTGTTCTTTGAGCGCCAATCATAGCATCCCAGCTGGAAGAACCTGTCCCGGGGAACAGTTTCTTCCCACTCTTTCCATGTTTTCTTCTAATATTTTATTACTAGTATAATTGTCTTGGATGGTCTTTATTTTAGCTTTTGTGATATACTTGCCACATTAACTGAAGTTCTGTGCTTCACAGGGTTCAGTCATACCAACTGTTTTTATTCTAGTCCATCTTGATGTCTGCATTTCCAAATATAAGTGAACTTTTAAAGTGATCTTGCTAAGAGTCTGTTCAATAATGCTTGTTTGATTCATTGTACAATCCTCAGCAGTTTGGCAGAATAAACCATTCTCTCCAAGAATGGTTACTGTCATGTTGGGAAGAATGATTTGCTGAAAAATGGGGCAAGCTCCCATACAATATGATTTTGAAAAATCCATTGTGTTACACAGTTACATGTAGAATTGATAGATAAATAAGAATTCATTGTTAGAAGGAAACACTGGCACTTCTCACTGTAATGCAACACAATAATAAAAATATCAAGAAAACGTTTACTTCTCTCTCAGTGCATACCAGCTGAATTTGTACGCCCTACTTATAATCAGCTAAATGTTAGCAATTTTGCCTATTTAATTTAGGAACCCTAAAATGAATAATACAAAGCAACAATATCAGGAGTGAGAGGAACAAATGCTGCACCACTGGTAGAATATACTGTATATAACAGTGCTTCTACTATTTATTGTTGCTGAGGCTGAAATGGTGAATGTAGGGCAAGAAGGCAGATCTGTCTTGCCGATTAGAATATTTGAAAATAAATGCCAAGCGCTTTATAGGTGCAATTTTGCTAGCCATTACCTATTTCTCTGAGCCAGTCCTCTAGATCCAGGATAACATTATATGTAGACAACACCAATCAGAAATGGCTAATAAAATCATTTTTTCATATTGAGATGGATAGTAGACCAGCTAACCCTAGTCATAATGATGAGTAGTTCAGGATTCAGTCTAGCAATTCACTTGCTAACGTGCTCCAAGATTTGAGTATGGTTCTATGCATATACATGCTTTTAATCTCTATATCATGGTCTCAAGATCTTTTTTCAATCTGGGTTGGTTTTCTATGCCTGTTCTGCCCCAGCTACGGACCCCAAAGAACGCAGAACACACAAAGTCTGTACAAACCTTACTTTACTAAATTAAATCAGTTTTTTTTTTCAAACAAAGGCTGTTAATTAACTTTCTTAACAGCCTACAAGAATCCAAAGAATAAATAATCGTAAACTTACTATGGTTGGCAGAAAGCCCAGAAGCAATTTGCAGAGAACTAAGATAAAGATGCAAAGGAGAGTGAACTAAGTTGTTCCCTGCAAATTGCCTCAGTCGTTGTCCATCCTTAAATAGGCTAAGGGAGTGGCCAATTAGCCCCAACCCTTACTCTTGAGGAGACCTCCTCCTGAGGAGCCACTCCTGCCTTTTGGCAGCTCTGCACGCCCGTGCATCGAGAAGAGGCTCTTCCTCTTCTTCCTCTTCACTTATGGGAGCTTCTGGAGGTTCTGAAGGCCCTGGTGGAATCCCTGCCTCTGGCACCACATCTTCCCCAGCCTCCTCATTGTCCGACTCGAGTGCCAGCTGCACAGGCTGCTGGCGCTGCACCACACCAGCCTCCTCGCTGTCAGAATCAGCTACTAGCTGCACAGACTGCTGACAGGCCACAACAATGCCCAAAGAATCCACCAAAGCTTTGATTAGCTCCTCAAGAGCTTTCTGCATCATCTCCTGACTAAAGCACTTAACTAGAATGAAGGAAGCAGGGAAATATTCCAGGGCGGCACCACTGCTGACTTGGGCAAACTGGTAGTTCCAACCAGGGTTGGCCCCACCCACCCGGGCGCTATCAAGTCCTATGTAATCTCTGGGTTTTTGATGCTGTGTGCATGCGCAGAAGGCGCACGTGCAAGCAAAGCGAGAGCGCACATGCGCGTGCTCACATTTTCCATTCCAGGTGAATCGGTTGTTACAAGGGCAGCAGCCCACCCTTGCTCAGAATGGGACAACTCACAGCAGCAAGGTTGGCATGAATGGGTGGGTGTGGTGTGGGCATCTCTGGGTCAGCGCACATGAGAGGGGTGACCGGGTGGGTGCAAATGACTTGGCGCAGCTGGGTGGTTGCAGCCAGGTCAATGTGGAACAAGTCACTCACCCAAATGGACATGGGGACAACTCAGCTCCCCACCAGCTCCTCAACTCCCTGAATTGCCAGAAGCCAAGTGCAGAGCCTTTTGCCATTTCATCCCACCCCAGTTCCGCAACCTCAAAGGGAGAGAAATCTGTGAAGCCTCCCAGAGCCTGCACTGGACCCCGGCGGTGGTCGATCAGCTGCCCCAAGAACAACTTCCCTGTTGCCCTTTTGCTCTTCCTCCTCTGGCCCAGCCCAGCCCAGCCCACCTCGCCTCACCTCGCCTGCCTGCCTGCTTCTTGAGGGATGCGTTGAGTGAGGCTACCCCCCCCAGCCGCCTAGAGGTCCTGTGTTGGCTCAAGCCCCCAGAGACCACCTGCCTGCTTGCCTAGGGTGGTCCTCCACCTGGCAGATCTGGGGGTGCCACGCTCACCTGCCCTGCTGCAGTTCTCCCTGCTGCTCTAGGAAAGGAAAGGAAAGGAGAAGAGAGGAAAGAGGAGAGGGAAGGGGAAGGGAAAAGACCCCAAAGGAACGACCAGCCTGTCCGCTCCGCCAACCTGACCGTACCCAACCAGTGCCACGAGACGGAGATGAACCACCTGAGTATGAGGTCGCCAGCATTCGGGACTCCCGGTGGCTGAAAGGACGGTTCCAGTATCTCATCGAGTGGAAGGGATATGGGCCGGAGGACTTCACCTGGGAGGATGCGACCTCCGTACATGCACCTCTCTTGGTGAAAGCCTTCCATGACCAATTCCCATCACGGCTGCATCCGGATCGTCAGACCCGGGGGAAGGGCCCTGCGGTGAGGTATAGTGTTGTGGTCCACCAGCAGCCTGCGGAGCTGGCAACGGAGTCAGACAGCGATGAGGCTGAGGAAGAACATGGGCCAGTACTGGAGGCTGGGGAAGGCCCAGATGAGGGCTCTGCATCAGAGGCAGAGATGGGGCCAGGGCCATCGGGGAGTGATGTGCGGACTTCGGAGCCTCCAGAGGCTGACAGTAGAGAGGCAGAGGAACAGGAGGAGCCTGTTCCTAGTGCACGTATGAGAAGAGCTGCCAGAAGGCAGGAGCAGATAAAGCAGAGAAGACGACTCGGGAGTATGGCCAAGAGATGATTGGCCCCTCCCATAAGGCTTAAAAGACCAGCAACGGCTCTTGGCCTCTTTGCCAGAAAACAACCATTGAGAGAATTGCTTCTTGTTTGGCTGTAGTTATTTCTTCTGTTCCTGAACTGTTGCCAAGAAAAGCCATTGGCAGTTTGCCTAATTATCTCAAGGTCAGGGATAAACTAAAGAATGGTGTTTTGAGGACTTTGCTTTCATTTAATTTAGAATATGCTGAGAATGAGTTAATTCTCAGCTGTTTTAATAAAATCTGTTTGTTTTTTGGAACTGTTTTGCATTTAATATCAACTATGTGGGCCTGGGTCACAACAGTTTGTTTTCCGGCCTAATGAGGATAATTAGTAACAAACCTCGATCATAATGGATCAGCTCCGTGCCGAAAATGCGCAGCTTCAGCAGCAAGTAGCTTTCTTAGCTGCACAGATGGCTCAGCTCCAAGCTCCAGCTTCTCCCCCTCCCCGTAGAAGTTGTCATGTTGCTGTGCCAGACAAGTTTGACGGCACTCAAGCCATGTTTTCTGCTTTTATGGGACAATGCCAGCTTTTTATCAGCCTGCGAACGGAGGACTTCCCCACTGACCGGGATAAAGTGGGGTTTATACTCAGCCTGCTCTCTGGCTCTGCAGCTCGCTGGGCCACACCCCTGCTGGTCCAGGCTAGTCCTCTGTTGAATGATTTCAGGGGGTTTTGTGAGCATCTCCGACTCATGTATGAGGACCCCATCAAGATGCAGACAGCTACCAGACGACTGAAGACCTTGAAGCAGGGCCAGAAACTGCTGCAGGAATATATCAGTGAGTTTCGGCTGCATAGCCAGGATTTGGCCTGGAATGAGACGGCCCTCATGGACGCGTTCCAGGATGGCTTATCGGAGGAGTTGCAGGATGAGCTGGTCCAGGTTGATATCCCTCTGATCCTCAACGTACATCTGTGCCTGAGGATCGACACCCGGTTGCAGATAAGGACCAGTCGCCATGCCAGCCTCACCTCAGTGGTGGTAGAGGCGAGGCGTCAGCAGAAGTGCTGTCAGGTTTCGTTGCTATCTTAAATAAACTTCATTTTCAAACGCAAAGTCTCTAATGAATCTTTTTTTTTTTATTTAAGAATAGAGAACGACATTTCTGAACTCTTTTGCAGCCAAACTGGCCCCTCCTTCCAACACCCTCCCCTTCCGCTCTCCAACCCCAATGTCCCATTGGCCATCATGCAGATCCATCTCTTCGTCCCAGCACGTTCTTTCACAGGAATTTGCCCCCCTCCCTCTGTCACCCAGGTAACACTATCTGCTGTATGCAGAAAACTAGGTAAAAGTTCATCTCAGCAATAAATCAATGCTTCTTCTCTTTCATTCATTCCAATCATATCAGTGCTGGAAAAGAGCCTAATTTGGAACGCTGACATCCGGCCCCTCTCCCTTCACTTCTGCAATGTAACCTGCCCCATAGGAAAAACCACAACAAGATAAGCATCATTAGCCCCTCCTTGGCTGCGAACCCCCCAACCCCCCCGGCTTTCCCGGGTGGTCTGCATGGAATTTTGCTATAAGGCGGTCAGCTTGGATGTTTGAGCTCTTCACCCAGGAAGCCTCTGACAACGGGTAGCCCTTCCATTTAATTAAGTACTGGAGGCGCCCCCTGTGCCATCTTGAGTCAAGAATTCGCTGCACTTCGTAGCGTCTCGAATGCCTGTTGGCAGGTCAGGTCCCACTGTAGGGGATGTCCCGGGCGAGGTTTCATCACTGGGCTTCCTGTCTTTAGGAGGTCCGTCAAAGGTTTGGCAATCTTCGCGAACGAGGGGATGAATTGTCTGTAGAAGTTCACAAAGCCTAGAAAACTTTGCAGTTGTCTGCGGGTGCGAGGGGGCTGCCTTGGCTGGGTCCATCTCTATCCCCTCGTTTGATACTCGGTAGCCCAGGTAGTCTAGCCGTGATTGGTGGAAATCGCATTTTGACAGTTTGACATACAGGTTTGCCCTTAGCAGTTTTTTCAGCACTTGGCGGACGAGGGGTATATGTTCGTCTATGGTCTCTGTGTAGATAAGAATATTGTCCAGGTAGACGAGGACCCCTTTGTAAAGGTGTTCATGTAAGACTTCGTTTATTAACTGCATGAATACTGCCGGGGCTCCTTGCAATCCAAAGGGCATTACTTTAAACTGGAAACTACCCAGGGGGCAGTTGAATGCTGTTTTCCATTCATCTCCTGCATTTATGCGTACTCAGTAATAAGCTTCTTGAAGGTCTAGTTTGGTGAAAATCTTCCCTTTAGCTAGGTGGGCTAGCATGTCTTTCATGAGGGGGAGGGGGTACAAGTTGTGTACGCAAACAGTGTTGAAACTTCGAAAGTCGACCACCAGTCTCATGGAGCCGTCCTTTTTCTCTTTAAACATGACCGGCGCCGCTTGGTTTTACTGGCTCAATAAATCCCCTTTGTAAGTTTTTGTCTATGTAGTCCCGCATTTCCTGCATTTCTCGGGGCGTCATGGCATACATTTTAGGTTTGGGTAGTTTCGCTCCCGGGATAATCTCGATGGCACAATCAGTCTCGCGGTGGGGGGGGGCAGAATGTCACACTTGGCCTCGCTGAATACTTCTGCAAGGTCTTGGTACTCCCCTGGGATCTGATCTGCATTACAAGCGGTGGTGGGTGCGGCTGCCAATTGCTTTACTGTACCTTCTGGGAGGGACCCTTGTGTTGGTGGTGTTTTGTTTTGTGGTGAAGGGCTGCTTTGGGGTCTCAGCGTAGGAGGGAATACTTCTGGTCAGGGCGGGAGGGGTTGGGGGCCCTTTGCTATTCTCAGCCTGCAGGTCCCCTCTTGCCACCAAATGATTGGGCCCCATTTGTCCAGCCACGAGAGTCCCAATATGACTGGTTCTGTCATCTTGGGGGCTATTATGAAGCGGATCATCTCCCAGTGATCTGCTAGTTCTAGTCTCACAGGTTCAGTCAAGTGTGTGGCATACGCTCCCCCCACTAGGGACCCATCAACTTGCTCAAAACGAATTGGTTGTTTGAGCTGTTTAGCTCGGATTCCCAATTTCAGAACTGTGGGTAGGTTGATTAGGCACCGTGTGCTACCAGAGTCTATTAGGGCTTGGAAAGTCTCTTGGGCCCCTGTTTTGGGGGCTGTCAGGCGTATGGGGAAAAGAAAAGGATGGACGGGTCCACTCACCATCGGGTCGTCCTCGCCTTCGTCCTCCATGTCATAGGGTTCGGGGGACTGATCTCCCTCATCTGGGATTCCTCTGGTTTCGGTCAGATGAGCAAAAAACTCCGGGATTTGGGGAGCTTCCCACGGTACGTGGGTGACGCGCTTGGGCCCTCGTTCCGGTCGTGCTTTGGGCGGTGGAACTGGTCCCGGTCTAGGCGTTCCACATCTTGCTGCCATGTGGCCGCTTCCTCCACATCTGTAGCATTTCAGTGGGCTCCGTGGGGCAGTTGGTCTGTAGGAGGGCTGTGATGTTGGGGTTTCTCGTCTGTTGAGTGGCCCCTGGTCTGGTCGGCCTCTCTCCTTTCCCTCTGGTGGTTTTGACGTGTCACTCGCCCGCAGCCCTCTGCCGACTTTTATCGCTACCCGGAACCATTCAGAGAGTCGGTTTGGGATGTCACGATAGGCAGTCACTTGGGAAATTCTTTTATCTAGGCTTGTTCTAAAAAAATACACCAGCAATTGCTCTGGTAGGGGAGGCAGTGTCCCAATGACTCTCCTGAAGTCACGGATATGCTCTCTGAGAGGCTTCCCCCTCTGCATTAGGTTTCTGAGCTCATCTTCCACATAGGGGTCCTCCTCCTCCTCCTCATAACGGGCTCTCAATAGTTGCAAGAACCCATCTGCATCTTGCAGCTGGGGGGGCCCTGTTTTTGTAGAGTGATGCTGACCACCTCTTTGCTTCTCCCTCCAGCCCTTCCGAGATAGCATACACTAGGGCTCTGGGGAAAGGGTAGAGGTGTCCGAACCGCTCTATGTATATCTCAGCTGAATCAAGGAATTGGGCGAGGTTGTCTGGGTTACCATCGAACTTCCCTCTGAACTGGGGTGGCTCCTCCCTCTCTGCCCTCTCCTCTCTGTGCTGAGCTCTGTAGGGCCGGCCTTGGTGTTGATAGTCCTCTGCCTCGTCTCTCATCCTGGGGTAGGGAGGTGCTGCCTTGTCTGGGCTTCGCTGCTTGCTGGAAGGGGGGGACCCATGGATGCATCGTTGGGCTCCTCCTCCTCCTACTGTGCAGGGGGGAAGGGCTGCGCCTTGGCCTACGGCCTCTTGGATCAACAGCCCAGACTGGTTCTCTCTTTTCTTTGGGTCTGCAGGGTGGCCCCTCCCCCTGAAAAGCGGCACAGTCAAATTCCTCTTTCAACTCATCTATGGGACTTTTGAGTGGTTTCCTTAGCATTTCTTGGTGCTTAGTTTGTTTTCTGGCTTGCTGCCATTCCCATCCCCAGTTCGCCCTTCCCAATTCACTTAGGGGTTTTTCTTTATCTTTTACATTTGGAAAGGGAAATTCCGCCTCGGAGGCTTTTGGCACAGTCCCCGGGTACTTATCTGGCTCACGTTTCTTTGCTTGAAGTTCTGCCGGGGGGGAAGGCGGAGAAAGTTGAACCTTTGTATTTTCCAAGTTGGCTGGGATCACGACCGCTTCTGCTCCTCCCATTGCTTGAAGCAGGCTTTCCTCCGAGAGCTTGGCTTCAGCCATAATCCGTCCGACCAGACGTCTGGGAGGGAACGGGATGATTTAAACTCAGCCAGCCTGGCTTTGGAGGAGTTTGGCTGTCTGTCAGGTTTCGTTGCTATCTTAAATAAACTTCATTTTCAAACGCAAAGTCTCTAATGAATCTTTTTTTTTAATTTAAGAATAGAGAACGACATTTCTGAACTCTTTTGCAGCCAAACTGGCCCCTCCTTCCAACACCCTCCCCTTCCGCTCTCCAACCCCAATGTCTCATTGGCCATCATGCAGATCCATCTCTTCGTCCCACCACGTTCTTTCACAGGAATTTGCCCCCCTCCCTCCGTCACCCAGGTAACACTATCTGCTGTATGCAGAAAACTAGGTAAAAGTTCATCTCAGCAATAAATCAACGCTTCTTCTCTTTCATTCATTCCAATCATGTCAGTGCTGGAAAAGAGCCTAATTTGGAACGCTGACAAGTGCAAGGCACTCATAGACTCCAGCTGCACACGGTGTCTTATGAGCGCAGCAACTGCAGAAAATATAGAGGTGGGGTTGTGCAGGTTAAAACATCCCATACATTTTGAACAGATGGATGGGTCTCTGCTAGGAGGGCAGCCAGCGACACAGGTCACGGACCCACTTGTGTTACAGATAGGAGCCCACCAAGAACGTCTCTGTTTTGTAGTAGTCCCCAAAATAACAGAAGAGATAGTACTAGGATTGGCTTGGTTAGATAAGTGGGGCCCAACAATCTGGTGGGGGGGGGTTGTCGGCATTTGCGGATAGCAGTGGGGCCTAACCCACCCCAGCATGAACAACATCTTGAGGGGTTAGGCACCATTTGAACCACTGTTCGGCAGGACAAACTACCAGTCGGTCTCCCGGCCCTATATAACGACCTGAAACAGGTCTGTAGTAAGCAGGAGTGTGATAGCTTACCGCCTCACCGTGATACGGATTGTGCTATCAAAATCCTACCAGGGTGGTTCTCCCAAAACCTAAGATGTACTCGATGACCCCCCAGGAACTAAGGGAAATGAGGGCTTACATAGAAAAGAACCTAAAGCGCGGCTTCATACAGCCGGCTAGGTCTAGGATAGCCGCTCCGGTTCTATTTAGAGAGAAGAAGGACGGCGGGCTGCGTCTTGCGTTGATTTCACGGGAATCAACACCATATGCATGGAGCATATTTATCCCCTACCATTAATGAAAGACATGCTAGCCCGCCTTGCTGAGGGCAGGGTGTTTACAAAGTTAGATCTCCGGGAAGCATATCACATTAAGCCCGGAGATGAATGGAAGACAGCGTTCAACTGCCCATTGGGTAGTTATCAGTTCAGTTATCAATGTACCACTCCCCTGAAATACCTCACTGTTTGTTTTACTTTCCAGATGTCCCTGTCGTGGTAGAGGGGCCGCATGTCAACCTCAATGCGTCATGGTTGTCATTCAGGTGGGCGGGGGGAGGGAAAACCCCGCTTACCAGTTGCCATGTCCAGAGTGCGTACCGTTGCTGATTCCACCCTGCTCGCCATTTCCGCAGTAGCCACCGGGACGTGAAAACCTTGGATAGGATTGCTGCCGCTGAGGGACCCTCCATTATAGCAGCTCCAACGCTATCGCCACTGCACAGATGAGAGGCGAACCCGGAAGCAACTACACGACTTCTAATATTAAAGACTATCCCTTAGTGTTTTGACGAGCTGGAGGGGCGGAGCTTTGTGTATCATACCCACAATGACGAAATGTAACTAGTGTGGGGTGGAGTCACGGGATTAGCGGGTAGCTTTAAAAGGTGATGGGAAGCACTGTGCAGTAGCGCTGACAATAAACCATTCTCCACGGGTGTTTGTTGGTTCGTGCCGGAGCGAAGGATAAAGATTGCTAAAACACAGATAATTTCTGGTTTGGAGTCTTATTTCACCATGGAAATCCTGAACCTGACACACGCTTTCTTCAGGGACTCCATCCATTCAGTCAATGACATGGATGAGGGTTGCTCCCTAGGGAGTTCAAGCACGGGGATGAACTCCACACCACTGGTGACTTGCTGATAGTTGACATAGCACCTCAAGTATTGCTCTACCATTGCATTTGTTCTCTCCGTAGCCCCATTGGTACTCAAATGAAATGCTGAGCTAAGCTCCTGTGAGAACCCAATGGACCTTATGAACTCCTTCCAGAACTTGGTGGTGAATTGGACCCCCCTATCAGAGATGATCCTGCGGGGAACCCTATGCAGCCTATAGATGTGCTTTACAAACAACTTGGCCAGCTTATTTGCAGATGGGAGACTGGGGCAGGCTATGAAGTGGGCTTGTTTTGAGAACAGGTCTATTATGGTCCAAATGACCGTGTTTCCTCCACTATTGGGGAGTTCTGCAACAAAGTCCATGGCAATCTCCTCCCAGGGCCGAGATGAATCTGCCACTTCTTGGAGCAGTCCTGGGGGTTTTCCTGGCCATTTTTTCCTGTCTGCACAAGTGGCACAGCTCTTGACATAGTCCTCAACATCCTTCTTCATCTTTGGCCACCAAAATTGCCTCCTGGCCAGGTGTAGGGTTTTTAAATAGCCAAAATGTCCCGCTTACTTGGAGTCATGACTTTTCTGGATTGCTTGGACCCATAGGTTGTTGGGCAGGTACAGTTTTGAGCCTTTCCATGCTAGTCCATCCTTGCGGGTCAGCATCCCCTTGTTGTCCTTGTACCACGGGTCATTTGGCAGTTCATCTTTTAGCCTTTGTGTCACTCTCCCCCATCTGCATTTCTTCGTCGCTTTGCTTGTCCCCTGGTTGTGTCTTGTGCTGCCAGTTGGGAGGGAGGGAGAATGGCGTGGACCACCTCCCCTTGTTTGCTGTCATATTGTGGTTTATGCGGCAGCGCATCGGCCAGGAGGTTCCCCCCCGGGATGTATCAGCTCAAAGTTAAACCATTTAAAGTATTGTACCCATCAGACCTGTTTCGGGGAGAGTCTTTGGGGTTTTTTGAGTGCCTCCAGGTTCTTGTGATTGGTGATCGAAAGGCACTTGGCTGGCCTCTAGAAAGTGTCACCACGTTAGTAGGGCCCACCAGACCACATAGGCTTCCTTCTTCCAGACTACCCACCTCCTCTCGGTTTCTGTCAATTTTTTGGAGGTGTATGCACAGGGTTGCAGGTTGTCCTCTGTGTTCCTTTGAAGGAGGATCGCTGCAATGGTGACATTGCTGGCATCAGCTTGAACCACAAAGGGTTGCTCTGGATTGGGGTGTTTGAGGATTGGCTCCTTGACAAATAGCTTTTTGAGCTCCTCGAACGCCCGCTGACGCTCTAAGATCCATTTTAGGGGTTGACTTGGTCGTGGTTGTCCCTCCATTTTTAACAGTTCCATGATGGGCAATGCGATTTCAGCAAAAGAGGGGATGAACTGTCAGTAGAAGTTTGCAAACCCCAGGAAGCTTTGCAGCTGCTTTCAGGTGCGAGGGAGCTGCCAGTCTAGGACCGCTTTAACTTTTGCCGGGTCCATTTCTATGCCTTTGTTTGACACTCGGTAGCCCAGGTAGTCTAGGCTGGACTTGTGGAATTCACATTTTGACAGCTTCGCGTATAGCTTAGCCATGAGAAGTTTCTTTAGTACCTGGCATACTAATTTGATGTGTTCCTCAAGGGTGTCAGTGAAGATGAGCATGTCATCTAAGCACACAAGGACTCCTTTGTATAGGTGCTCATGCAGCACCTCGTTCTCTTGTGACTGCGTAGAGACTCTAAACTGATTATTCTCTTGACTCCTCTCCCTGGCTCTGCCAGTCTCTCTCCTGCATCACCCCCTCCTCAAAACAGCCCTCCCCTTCTTCCATAGCTTCTTCAAAACAGCCCTCCCCTTCTTCCATGGCCTCATCTGAGTTCTCATAGGAATTTAGCAGGGGTGAAAGCTAAGCCGTTTCAAATGAGTCCTCCCCCACATCCAGAGAATTTGTTGAAGCAGTTGCTGCTGGCTATAAAACATCTAGATGACTAGCAACTTCCTCCCCACTTTCCTTCAGGAAGTGAAGGCCAGAAGTGGATGGTTGGGCATCATCAACCACCCTGTCTCTCCCTGGAGGTGCCCACTTTGTCTGATTAGCCCCTTCACTTATAGATTCCTTGGGTTGTGCAGGGTGGGGAGCTGAAAGTTTGGATAGTTGTGGCTTTTCAGGGAAGCATTGGTGGAATTGCCACATTAAGTCAGGAGTGTAGATATACCTGGCATTTTCCGATGAACATTCGGAGTCTGGGTACCCATTCCACTGGATCAAATACTGCCTTTCCTCCTTTGCCTTAAGTCCAGAATTTCTTCTACTTCGTATTCCTCCTCCCCTTCCACAATCACTGACAATGGTGGTGTGTGTTGCGAGTGCAAGGTGCTAGAAGGTTTTTCTTTGATTATCAAGGAATGGTGAAAAATTGGGTGCACTGTCATGGAGGGTGGCAATTGCAAAAGGGAGAACACAGGATTAATCCGCCGGAGGACCATAAATGGCCCTACAAACATGAAATGTGTGGGAGTAGGAACACAGATGAGAAGCCAAACTTCCAGCAGCAATGTTTATTGCAAATAATGACTCAGTAAAACCAACATGCAATTTCTGGCTGACAAGCCCCCTTTAAAGGAAAAACTGTCAGCCTTTAACCAATAACTTTAAAATACGTCCCGCACCCGTGTGGCAGAAGGAAAGCCTCTGCTCACACCTGCGTGGACATAACAGTACCCCGGTTCTTAGAGGGTCTACTAGAAACTAAGTATTTGGTAGAGAGCCAGGCTTTGTCTCCTTCAGCAATCGGTGGTCCTTCCTGTTGATGGATGTCCAAAGCCTTTTTGTAAGACTGTTTAGTTTGCTGCAGCTGCTGATTCAAGAAGGCTTGGGCAGCCAACTGCTGTTTGAAAAAATCCAGTGCCCCGGGACGCAGCTGTCCTCCCTTGAAACCGCCAGTAAAACTCTCGGGTGTCTGCATACAAAGCTTGAAAGGGGGTCATACAGTGGTGAAATGTAAAATTTGTTACTACCAGTTCTGTGGGCGTGGCTTGGTGGTGGTGGGGGTAATGTGACTGGGTGGGCATGGCCAACTTTTTTTAAAAAACTTTTAAAAGCATTTTTTCTACAACCTCTTCGGTTGAACAGGTTGCAGAAAAAAAATGCCTCTGAGATCCCAGCTGAGTTGCCTGATCATCAGAGGCTTTTAAAAGCATTTTTTTTTCCTACAACCCCTTCGGCTGAAGAGGTTGCAGAAAAAAATGTTTTTAAAAGCCTCTGACAATCAGGCAACTCAGCTGGGATCTTAGAGGCTTTTAAATGTATTTTTTTTCTATAACCCCTTCAGCAGAAGAGGTTGCAGAAAAAAATGCTTTTAAAAGCCTCTGACGATCCCAGTTGAGCTGCCGGATCATCAGAGGGTTATTTTTTTACTTTTAAAAGCATTTTTTTGCTTTAAAAAAATGCTTTTTTTACTTTTAAAAGTAAAAAAAAACAGCCTCTGATGATTTCGCGGCTCAGCTGGGTGGGGGGGGTGTAGGGATTTTTGCTACCGGTTCTCCGAACCACCCGCCACCATTGCTACCGGAATGGGCGATCCGGTCTGAACCGGGAGCATTTCACCCCTGGGGTCATAGCAATCAATACGTGGAGTGTATTGTTATAGCAAAATTCTGCCAGAAGAAATAATGAAGGCCAGTTATCTTGGCTTGTAGTAACATTTGCAGTACTGCTGGAGCAGCTGGTTAGTTTTTGCAGCCTCACCATTTGTGGCAGGGTGATGGGCAGTGTACAAGCTATCCTGAACATTCAAAACTTGGAACAATGGCTCCAGAACCTGGAAGTAAATTGACTGTCCCCATTTGAGACCAATCTGGACATTATGCCTTTATATGAAAAGATGTGGTCCAAAAAGACTTGAGCTGTTTCTTTGGCAGTAATCAAACACTTGCAAGGGATAACATAAGCTACTTTGGTAAAGAGATCCAATGCAACTAGTATGGATGTATAGCAATTCACCAGGGGTAAATCAGTAATAAAATCCATAGAGCAGCGGTCCCCAACCTTTGTGGTTTGGTGGCCCGGCTGTGGGGGAGAGGGGAAGTTGAGCTGTGCATGCATGTGCACTGGCATGCTGCTTGCGCAAGTCAAGCTACATGCCAGCCCGCCACTCACGCAGCCTAGTTGCAAATAGCCCGGTAGTGGGCTGCACCTCAGGGGTTGGGGACCCCTGCCATAGAGACTGTATGCCGTGCAAGGAGTGGGGTTGTGAGTGGTTGTAACAGTCCTGCTGGCTTCTGATTGTGGGTTTTAGCCCTTCTTCAGGTGTGGCAAGATGTCCATTGCCACTTTAGGCCATCAAAATTCTCTTAATGTTCTGTACATCATCTTGAACAATTCCCCATACCCTGCTGTTTGTTTATCATGGCAAAGCTGCTAAACCTCCTCTCTCAAAAGGTGGGGGTACTACTATTCTGCCCTTGTGCTCAAAGTCCCTCCTTCCATTGAAAACAGGGATACAGTACCTGGTGGGGTCCCCTGGAGGACATCCATCTGGACCTGCAAGAACTGGTTGAGGGTTTGCTATGCCTTGATCCTGGCAATTGAGTCCTGGGGCATTTGTGTTGCTCCCTAAACTTCAGTAGCTGCCTGAGGGGATATTTGCCAGAAATTAGAAGGTTGTAAAATGCTTGCAGTAACTTTTGTGAATACTCAAGTTTACATGATGGTGGCATTACAATTTTTGAGCCCGGAACATATTGAATGTGAAAGTCAATTCGCGTGAAAAACTGGCTCCATCTCACTTGCCTTGGAGAAAGCAACTTAGTCTGTTGCAGCATTTTCAGAATCTTCTGGTCTGTATTGACGTCAATGGGCCAATGAACATCTTCTAGAAAATGTCTCTATTGGTCAAAAGATAATTCAACTGCTAACAGCTGTTTGTTAAAAATGTTTCTCTCTGGGGAAGTCAATACTGTGGAGTAAAACACACAAGGCAAAGGCAGCTTCCCCTCTCAATTCAATTCAAATCTTTATTGTCAGTGCACAACATATGTACAATGAGATTGGTTGAACTCCCTCAGTGCACCCCCCAACACAATACAACTCACAGTGAAGACAGAAAATCCCTAACCCAATAAATCATATTAACAAAACACCCAGTCCTATTGCACCAGTGTGAACATGTTTCACATTGCACTGGCCCTGCAGTCCATCATACTACATAGTTATGATGTTATTTCTCATTCAGGAGTCTGACAGCCCACGGAAAACTGTTCTTCAGCCTGTTTGTGCGGCTGGCTATACTTCTATATCTCCTTCCCAATGGTAGGAGGGTAAAGAAGTGATGACCAGGGTGAGAGTCGTCCCTGAAAATTTTCCTCACTCTTCTAAGGGAACAAGCCCTAGTGATCTCATCTAGTTGTATCAGGGGACAGCCCACAATGTTTTGTGCTGTACTCACCACCCTCTGTAAAGTTTTTCTATCCATGGCTGTCAGACCAGCATGCCATACCATGATGCAATAAGTGAGGATGCTTTCTATTGTGGACTGGTAAAAGGAGGTCATCAGTTTTTGTTCCACCCTGTTTTTATGCAAGACCCTAAGGAAATGGAGTCTCTGTTGGGCCTTCCTGACGACCTGGATCATGTTATTTTTCCAGGTGAGGTCTTCGCTGAGATGGACTCCCAGGAATTTAAAGGAGGAAACTCACTCTACACAGCCCCCCTCAATGCAAAGTGGGGCAGGTTCCACTCTCTCCCTCCAGAAGTCCAACACCATCTCCTTGGTCTTGCTGATGTTCAGGTGCAGGTTGCTTTTAAAGCACCATGTGGAAAGTTTTTGAACCTCCCCCCTGTACGCTGTTTCACCTCCACCTGTAATAAGACCCAGTATAGTGGTGTCATCTGTGAACTTAATGATCACAGTAGATGGGTCTGACGGGTTTCTCCAGATGGCTCGCTACAGAATGTAAAGCAGTAGCTATGGCATCATCTGTCGACCTATTCCCCCTGTAGGTAAACTGATATTTGTCGAAGTCCGGCGGGAGGCATGTCCTAAGGTGTTGGAGAACCAATCTCTCGAAGCATTTCATCACTACAGACGTTAATGCAATAGGTCTGTAGTCATTTAGGCAGTTAATTGCTGTTTTCTTTGGGACTGGGACAATAGTGGCTGCTTTCAAGCATGATGGAACACAGGCTGTTTTCAGGGAGCTATTAAAGAGCCTTGTTAGGTCCCCTGCTAATTGATCGGCACAATTCTTTACCACTATCCCCAGCACCCCATCTGGGCCTCCAGCTTTGCAAGGATTCACAGCCTTCAATACAGCTCTCACTTGGTGTTCATAGAGAGTGAGTGGCTGGGAATCCGAAGGCCGGTGGGCAGTGGCTACAGGATCTGGTCTTTTCACCTTGTAGCAGGCAAAGAAGGTGTTCAACCCCTCTACCAACGAGGTGTCAGCGTTGACTGTGTTCCTTGTGTTGCCCTTATAATTAGGTGCTGCAGTCCCTGCCACACTTGCTTCAGGTTTGTTCTGTCCCCCTTCTTCACACAGGCAAACATAATACCAAGCATGCCTGCCAATATTTTATTAGGTAAACAGATTAGAATTCTTGGCAGACCAAGGTTTTGGCAGCAAACTGCCGAATGCCTGCCAAGACCGTTTTCACTCCCATAAAGCAGAAGAGGACTTATCTTCAGTCCGTTCCAGGAGCAACAAATTATCCACGAGACAAGAGTTTAGTCAATGTTCAGTCCAAAATATATCCAAGCCGAATTTCAGTGATCATGATGTGACTTTCAGGGTTTAACTTTGTCCATCACAAAGCCTGAAGAGCAATCCCACCCACTTTTATTCCTGGTGGGACGTGGCTCTGTGACTCAGCTCAATCTCTGGCCCTCCCACGCCTCTTCCGTTGCTGCGCAGGCTTCTCCCTCTGACACTGCCTGGGATCAAGCCAGGATTCATCATCCTCACTCCCTATCAATTGGTGCTCCGATATGCCTTCCTCCTGGCACATCCCAGGCTGTTCCTCCTGGCCTTTGGATGGAACCTGAGGCATTGCCAGAAAGGAGGGTCCTGGAGAGGGAGGCCTTGTCAGTTCCTCCCCATCACCTTCTGAGTCCTCTTCCTCTGTTAGGACAGGCTCGGGAGTCGGGGTCACAACAGGGTTGTTGTCTGCTAGATGGTTCTCCACCTTGTGTTTGTATTCTTGTTTTGACATCGTAATGCCTCTTCTGAGGTTTGCCCTGGCCTCTCTATATCTCTCAGTCCCCTGCCTTAAAGGCAGACTCCCAGGCTCTCAGAAGCATCCGTACCTTGGCAGTCATCCAGGGTTTACAATTCCCATAGACTCTGATGCACCTGTCTGCTGTTACACTGTCAGTGCACACTTTGATGTAAGAGAGTATGGCATCAGTATATTCATGCAGGGCCTCCTTCAAGAGGACTGCCCCAATATTCACATTGGGTTTTTTTTTAGAAAATGCTTTATTTTTATTTCTTATACACATAATGTAAATGTACATTCTCTTATACATAATTGGTCATACATATACATACTTTTCTTAAAGAAAGCATAAAAATAAGGCATTTTAATTACATTTGGGGTTGCTCTTCTACCCTTTCTTTTCCCTCATTTCACAACAAACCTTCTTCTCCTTCTTCTTTCTTTCCCTTCCCTCCTGTCACTGCGTTATGTTTTTGTCATCTGAGCGTCCATTCTGAGTGTTACGGTAGCCTGCCAGAGAACTTTATCACGTATCTATAGCAACAGAGATAAGACTAGTCTTGTAAAACTTTGAGCTACTGCACATGTCTACATTCTTTCTTTTCTAACTTCCTGATTTATACCTTTTTTGTTCGTCTGCTGATAAGCTGCCAGTAAAGATGTAGTTAGCTAGTTTTTTTCTATTTTTATAATAAAATCCTTATTAGAATATATATATTTCGGTTTTTCTTTCTTTAAAGTATACAGCATGGAAAACAAGATCCATCCGTCTCTAATTAAGTGCAATTACCCCAGGGGGAAAACGAGGCTGATTTACGCTTTGACAATGGTAGCATGGGATGGTTTGATTTATGATGTTTTTCTTTGCTGTTGCTCTGCTGATAAGCGTATAGGCTATTAGGCAGATAGTTAGTCCAGCGACCGAGGAACACTGATTAATTACTGCAAATAGGCCAAGAAAGAAGAAAACCAGACACAGGGCACAGTCTGCTGAAGTCATAAATCTCTCTGATGAAGCAGTGGAAAGAATCTTACGGAGGCTTTCAACTTTTAAAACTCCACTTGCTTCAGCAACCAGGCTCGAGGAAGGTGCTGTTGGAGGAGCTGTTCTTGAAGACGACGATGTGCTACCGAGGTCAGTGACGCCCTCTTCTGATTTTACATGCCCTCAACCAATTCCTAAAGAATTTCCTAAAGAAGCCCAAGAATTTGAAAGGCTTGGCGCCAAACCTAAAGCTCCACAAGCGGCTGGGCATTCCTTTCCCAAAGAGATAGGTGAAATCCATTATTCTCCTCTTAGCCCTGAACAAACCCTGCATGAGAAGGCTGTGCAAAGCTATCTTGATCAAATAGAGATTCTAGAACATGGGCTGCACCAGGCGAAAGCTTTTGCCTCCTTGCTTAAGCCAGATAAGAAAGACTCTAGTGTTTTTCAAATCCCTGAGTCCTCCATTTTGCCTTCTTCTTTGAAGCCAAAACCACTCCCACAAGAGGGTTTCGCGTCAGGCGAATCAGAACAGAAAGCTGTGTCTACATCACAATTGATTTGTGATGTTGTACCTTCTCAGATTACACATGACACTGCAAAAGCGGCAGAGTCTTCTGCGATGCCTAAAACTAAAGTTGCAGCACCATCTGCTGGTGGAAGTAATTTACAAGATAAAACTGAATTACTCTATCAGCTGCAAGAGCATTTACAAGAATTACAGCAAACTTTTTCAACGATGTCTCTAAATCAATAATCTCTTCAGGCTGCATCACCAACTGTACCTCCACACGCTCAATTTTTAGCACCCCCTGGTGGTGCTGGTCACGTTTTTGTCCAAATCCCCATTCCAGATGGGGGACAGCAGCCGCATGTTCCAATACAGCAGCCGCACGTTCTAATACAGCAGCCTCAGGTTCAAGTACAAGCACCACAAGTACCACTTGCACAGCCAGCACAGCTTGCACAGCTAGCACCTCAAATGCATGTTCCTCAACAGGCATCTTCTATTGTTCCACTGGCTGGTGATTCGAAATTAAAGCGGTCAGGACAAAATTATAAGGCATGGGTCAGTGAGGTTGGACTTTTCCTCCGAAGAGAATAATAATAATAATAATAATAATAATAATAATAATAATAATAATAATAATAATAATAATAATAATAATAATAATAATTTTATTTCTATACCGCCCTTCTCCCGAAGGACTCAGGGCAGTGTACAGCCTATTTAAAAACACAAGACAAAAATCAATTTAAAATTTAAAATTATTAAATAAATTTGGCTCCATTTAAAACCCCAGAAATTTAAAATACCCCAATTTAAAATTATCATGTCGATAGCCTGGCCTGGCGGAACAACAGGGTCTTCAGTGCGCAGCGAAATAGCCGGAGGTCGGGGATCTTACGTATTTCCGGGGGCAGTTCATTCCACAGGGCTGGGGCTCCCACAGAGAAGGCCCTCCCCCTGGGTGTTGCCAGCTGACATAACTTGGCCGATGGCACCGTGAGGAGACCCTCTCTGTGGGAGTGAACTGGCCGGTGGGAGGCTATTGGTGGCAGAAGTTGGTCTCGAAGGTACCCAGGTCCTATGCCATGGAGCGCTTTAAAGGTGGTAACCAGCACCTTGAATCGCACCCGGAAGACCACTGGGAGGTAGTGCAGCTCGCACAGGAGGGGTGTCACATGGGCACAACGAGTTGCGCCCATAACCACCCACACGGCCGCATTCTGGACCAGTTGGAGCCTCCGAGTGCTCTTCAAGGGGAGCCCCATGTAGAGAGCATTACAATAGTCCAGCCAGGAGGTGACAAGGGTGTGAGTGACCGTGCGCAAGGCGTCCCGGTCCAGAAAGGGCTGCAACTGGCGAATCAGGCGAACCTGATAAAAGGCCCCCCTGGCCACGACCGTCATATGCTCTTCTAAAGACAGCCGTGCATCCAGGAGGACACCCAGATTGCGAGCCCTCTCTGTAGGGGGCAAAGATTCACCCCAATAGTCAGCGATGGCACCTGCTGACTATATCGGGATGCCGGAAGCCACAGCCACTCAGTCTTGGAGGGGTTGAGTCTGAGCCTGTTCCTCCCCATCCAGACCCGCACGGCCTCCAGGCAGCGAGACATCACATCAAGGGCATCGTTGGGGTGGTCTGGGGTGGAGATGTGCAGCTGAGTATCATCAGCGTACAGATGACACTTCACCCCAAAACCACAGATGATCTCACCCAGCGGCTTCACATAAATGTTGAACAGAAGGGGCGAGAGGACCGACCCTTGCGGCACTCCCCATGCGAGGTGCCTCGAGGTCGACCTCTGCCCCCCTGCCAACACAAACTGCGAGCGGTCGGAGAGGAAGGAGGAGAACCACCGCAAAATGGTGCCCCCTATTCCTAACCCCCTCAACCGGTGCAGCATGATACCATGGTCAATGGTATCAAAAGCCGCTGAGAGGTCTAACAGGGCCAGAACAGAGGAGCAACCCCTGTCCCGAGCCCTCCAGAGATCATCCACCAACGCGACCAATGCCGTTTCTGTGCTGTACCCCTGCCTGAAGCCCGACTGGCACGGGTCCAGATAGATAGCTTCATCCAGGTGTCGGGGAAGCTGTCGTGCCACCACGCTCTCAACAACCTTCGCCACAAAACGAAGGTTGGAGACCGGACGGTATTTGGCTAATTCAGCCGGGTCCAGGGAAGGCTTCTTGAGGAGGGGCCTCACTACCGCCTCTTTCAAGGCGGCAGGAAAGGCACCCTCACTCAGAGAAGCAGTTATAATCCCCTGGAGCCAGCCTCGTGTAACCTTCCGGGACGCCAGTACCAACCAGGAGGGACACGGGTCCAATAAACATGTGGCGGCACTAATGTTACCCAGAACCCTGTCCACATCCTCGGGAGCCACAGGATCAAACTCCTCCCAGATAATATTCTCAAGACCTACCCTCGTCTCCTCCCCTCGACTCATCCAATCAGAGTCCAAGCCATCCTGAATCCGAGCGACTTTATCATGCAGGAATTGCACAAAATCCTCAGCACGACCCTACAAGGGATCTTCCCGCACTCCCCCCCGAAGAAGGGAGTGGGTCACCCTAAACAGGGTGGCTGGGCAGTTCTCTGCAGATGCGATAAGAGCAGAAAAATGGTTAGATTTCACCGCTTTTATCGCCACTAGGTAGGTCTTGATATAAGAACTCACCAGTGTCCGGTTGGAATCGGATTGACTAGTCCTCCAAATGCCCTCTAGGTGTCTTTTCCGACGCTTCATCTCTCTCAGCTCCTCAGAGAACCAAGGAGCCAATTGAGATCGGCATCAGGTCAGAGGCCGCAAAGGCACGACGCGATCCAAAGCTCCGGTGGCCGCACTCTCCCAGGCGGCCACCAGCCCTTCAGTCGAGTCGTGTGACAGTCTCAGGAAATGGCCCAAGCTCCGTCAGGAACCTTTCGGGATCCATCAGGCACCTGGGACGGAACCATCTGATCGGTTCCGTCTCCCTGCGGCGGGGGGAAGCGGTAGGAAAGTCCAAGTGAAGGAGCGAATGATCTGTCCATGACAAGGGTTTAATATCTAGGTCCCCTCTACCAAGATCATTCAACCACTGACCAGAGACAAAAATCAAGTCCAGAGTGTGTCCCCCTATGTGAGTGGGGCCTTGAACTAACTGGGTCAGGTCCATGGCCGTCATGGAAGCCATGAACTCCCGAGCCACCTCTGAGGCCTCACCCACGGATGGAAGGTTGAAATCAACCGACTTCACCAATCCACACTCGCTGATTCATTTACTCTAATGCTGAGCGCCATATTTTTTCCAGTCACTTTCACTCATTCAGAAGTTTTCCCTTCAAAATAAAAGATCAGCAAAGTGCTAATACTTGCAGTTCAGAGTTTCAGGGTTCAAGTAGATTTCAGCTGTTTGTTTGGGTTGTTTCCTTTCTCTTTGAAGTTTCCTGCATCCGGCTTGTTCTGCAAAAGCAGAGACGTCCCACGCCGCCCGGAGTCTCAGCAGGTTGGGAGGGAGCCACGCCTGTTTCCTCCCCAGAAACAATTCCCTGGGGGGGGGTTGCAGGGGCTCGACCTGTGCCCTGCTGCCTCTTCTTCAAAAATCCTGGGGATTCTGAAGCTTTCAAGCCGCTTCACGGTCGGGAAGCAGCTCTACAAGCGGCTGGGCTGGCGGTGCTTAAGAAGGCACCGTCGTCGCCGAAGACAAGGAAACCGGAAGCCCTGAGTTCCATGTTTTGACTGCCCGGTGGATCTGTTGCCCAAAGCGCCACTGCCCGCGGGACACCTGTATGCCATGTCCGAGCCCGAGTTGGCCGCCCTACGGGACTTCCTGGACAAAACTTGGCCCAAGGGTTCATCCGGCCTTCGTCCTCCCCTCTCTCGGCCCCAGTCCTCTTCGTGAAGAAGACGGGGGACTTACGTCTGTGCTGCAACTACCGGCGGTTAAACGCAATCACTGTGCGGAATCGCTACCCCCTGCCACTCATCCCGGAGCTGATGGAGAGGTTGCGGGAGGCCTCGATTTTCACCAAGCTCGACCTCCAAGGGGCCTCCAACCCGGTGTGGATGCGAGAGGGGGACGAGTGGAAGACAGCGTTTGGCACCCGATACGGTCACTTCGAATATACCGTCATGCCGTTCGGGTTGACCAACGCCCCTGCAGTCTTCCAGCATCTGATAAACAACGTGTTCCGGGACATGTTGGATCGGTTCATGGTCATTTACCTGGATGACATTTTGATTTATTCCCGGTTCCAGGAAAGCCACATCCAGCATGTCTGCCAGGTTCTGCAGCGCCTGCGGGAGCACCAACTCTATGTGAAGTTGGAGAAATGTTTCTTCTTCCAGACTTCCATAGAGTTCCTTGGGCACATCATCTCCCCCGAAGGCATCACCATGGACCCGCGCAAGGTAGAGGCCTTGCGTAGTTGGGAACCCCCTTGTTGGGTGAAGGACATCCAGCGTCTGTTGGGGTTCGCCAACTACTACCGAACCTTCATCCCGGGCTTTGCCACCCTGACCTTGCCGCTGACCCAGCTCCTTTGAAAGAAGATTCCGTTCCAGTGGGGTCCCCCACAGCAACAGGCCTTCGAGGTCCTGAAACAGGCCTTCGTCACGGAACCTGTCCTGAGGCACCCCAATCCACATTGTCCATTCGTGGTTGAGACGGATGCATCCAATGTGGCAATTGGGGCGGTGCTGTTACAGGCCCTGGCGGATGACGGCACTCTTTTTCCCTGCGCTTATTACTCCCGGAAATTCAATCCTTCCAAGCGCAACTACACCATCTGGGAGAAAGAGTTGCTGGCTATCAAGGCCGTGTTTGAGGCTTGGCAGCATCATCTCGAGGGGACCCGACACCAGATGGAGGTGCGGACAGACCATCGGAACCTGGAGCACCTCACGACCACTAGGAAGTTGAACCAACGGCAGATCCGGTGGTCGTTGTTTTTCGCCCGGTTCAACTTCCACGTGACTTATATCCCGAGCAGCCACAACTTGAGGGTGGACGCCTTGTCCCGCACGCCGGAGTACTTCTGCCCGAAGGACTCCCTTCCCCCGCGGATGGTGCTGCCAGGGGAATCCTTGGCCGCGGTCCAGGAACCACTCTCACAACCAGTCATTACCTAATTACAGCATGTCTCAGCATTATAATGAAAGCCTTTAAAGTAACATAATACATTTACAGATTAAAGTTACAGTACAGTTATATTGCCTGGACAACTAGTTAGGCTCAAACCATACCCTAACATGCTCCCCTCTGGACAGGTCAATATATACAGTCTAGATTCTTAATCCATAGCTTTCACAACACGTTTTATGTTTTATAGCACCTTGCGCTTTGGTAAAATTATCAGCTATATTGTCTTCCGACATACAATATTCCAACTTAACCATGTTGCTTTGGATACACTGACGAACATTCAGATACCGAATGTCAGTATACTTAGATCTAGTTTTAACTGCCAAATTTGTTGCCATTTTTATAGCAGCTTGGTTGTCCTCATGTATTACAATTGGATAATCCATCTTTAAACCAATATCCATCATTAGTTGTTTGTAATAAATCAAATCAGTACAAACTAGTGACAAACATGAGAATTCTGCCTCCATAGTTGAAAGACTAATATGTTTTTGACGAATTGATTTCCAGCCAATCAAACAATTGTCTAACATGATAGCTATACCTGATGTGGACTTTCTGGTGGTCACATCAGTAGCAAAACTGTCATCAGCATATGCTCTCAATACTAAATCATTGTTAGGTTCTAGATACAATGCATAATGCATCGTCATTTTCAGATACCTTAATATACGCTTTGTAGCCTGCCAATGCCTATCAGTTGGCTCTGCATTATATCTCGCTAATTGGTTTACTCCAAATGAAATATTGGGTCTCGACCAATTGTTTATATAAGATAGGCTACCTATAAGAGACTGGTAGATCTCTTTACTAAATTTAGGACTTTGGATTTCACCTTGTTGAAAATCCTGTGCCATAGGCGTTTTAGCTGACTTACATAGCTCCACGCCATAACGTTTTAACATTTGGCTTATTTTGCTAGATTGAGATATTTTATAACCTCTAGCTGTTTGATTGATATCTAAACCCAAATAATGCCTAATATTTCCTAAATTTCTGATCTTAAATTTGGTTTGTAACTGTTTAACAATATCTATGGCTTCCTTGTCAGTTTTGGTTATTATGGCTATATCATCTGTAAACAATAATAAAAATGATACTACACCATTATTTTCTCTTTTAAAGAGACACTTATCTGCTACACCTTCATGAAAACCGATCTTATTTAGCTCTTTCACTATACATTGGTTCCACTCAAACCCTGATTGTCTCAAACCATAAAGGCTTTTATTTAACTTCCAACAATCAGTGTGGTTTTGTGTTTCAACTCCTAAAGGCTTCCTCATATAGATGGTGTGTCTCAATGGAGCATGCAAGTATGCTGTCTCTACATCTATATGGTTAATACTATATTTATACTTAGCCACCCACACTAGCATTATTCGTAAAGTACTAGCACGTAAACTAGGAGCAAAAACCTCATCAAAATCCTTTTCGGTCTGAGAAAAACCTTGAGCTACAAGGCGAGCTTTATGGGTTACTGTCCCATCTATGCTTTTCTTAATTTTGTAAACCCATCTACAACCTATTAATTTTTCACCAGGTGGCAATTTAACAGTTTCATAAACATCTAAATTAGTTAAAGAATTAATTTCCTTACTCATTGCCTCCTTCCAAGCATTCTGCTCCTTTTCAGGATAAAGCTTGATATCTTCATAACTTGAAGGTTCAATGTTAACTTGGCACACTACAGTTGCTTTGTATCGATCAGGTGGATGCCTTTCCCTAGTAGATCTCCTAGGTAATACAGGACTTACAGCAGATGGTTCATCTGACTCCTCCCCTAAAACTGCATTCTCTAAACCTACTTCCTGTTCTTTCTCCTTGATATAGGATTTTGCATCATCTAAATCCTCGGGAATATCATCAGGAATATGATGCTCTATACTAACAGTATTATTATCATGTCTATAATCTGCACACTCTAGTTTATCCCATCCTTCGTGCTCTAGAAATTTAGCACTTGCACTGCAGTAAACACTAGTAGTTCCCTGTGCCCAAAATCTAAAAGACCTATGGTTTGATTCATAGCCAACGAAAAACATTTTTCTGGCTCTTTGTTGATCCTTTCTCCTTAAATGTGATGGAATATGTACCCAAGATGGGGCTCCAAATGTGTGTAAGTAACTAAGATTTGGTTTCCTCCCATGCCATAAGGTGAATGGTATTTCACCTGTAGAGGAATGAACCACGTTGTTTAACACATGGTTAGCACACATAACAGCCTCACCCCATAAATTTTCAGGCAAACCAGAATCTGCCAACATAGTTCTAGTCATGGCTTGTAATGTTTGACCTCTTCTATATGGAGCAGACCGTTTGTGCTGGATCCCTGCATCCTGCAAAATTTTTTCCAATCTTTGGTTGGTAAATTCTGTACCATTATCAGTCACTAAGCATTTAACCTTAAATTTCTGTTTCCTTTCCACAAAAGGTAGCCAGTTGTTAATATGCAGGAATGTTTCACATTTTGTTTTCATTAGATAACAGAATCCGTATCTTGAATAATGGTCTACTATGCTCAGAATATAGCAGGCACCTCCTATGCTAGGTTTTTTGGGTCCAATTAGGTCTACAAACACTACCTCTAATGGATTGTTTGTTTTAAAACCATTAACACGGTTTGCTGATGTTACCCTACTTTTTTGCTGACTACAGGCATTGCAATTTAGATATTTACTACAGGCTTGTAGTTTTATCCCTTCAGATAACTGAACTGTTTTCTTTAACGTCCTGAAATTTAAATGCCCAAGTCTCCGGTGTAACAGATGAATACATTCATCATGTGGTTTAACATTCTTATAAACAGACTTAGATTTAGCCATCAATACTGGGTTATCCCTTAAAACAAATAAATCATTTTCTAAATTTGCAGTAACAACTTTGCTATCTTTCTCAATAAAACACTTATCATTTTTAAATGTTACTGTAAACCCAAATTTCAATAATGATTTAACAGATAATAAATTGAATTTTAACCCAGGAATATATAACATAGGCTGTTAAGTTGGGTGAATGAGGACGCAGTAAGCCAGAGTAGTGAGTGACAACAGCTCTTTATTGTATAGTGAGAATCCAGCAACTAACCCAGGGAGCCAGCTCCCTTTATATACCTTGCAGCTGTAGTGGTCAGCCAATCAGCTGAAGGTCAGTTAATTCGAACTTCCCGCCAAACAAACCTATTTACATAACACTCCTCCCCTCCCAGAAGTCACTTGGGGTGTTATTTACATACAAAGTCTTTCAGGTGTCTAGGGCGTGTGCGAGTCCTAGTTGACCTGCGCAGTTCAGTCGGAGGGGCGGCGTCGAGCAGGTCAGAGGGACTCTCTGTTTCTCCCTGCTCCGCCAATGAGGCCTCCGGGACTTCCTTGTGGGCGGCGACTTCTCCGGCAGCCTGGACTACCTCGATGGGGCGGCGCGGGATACCAGAATCCTCAGCTAAGTCCTCCGCTCTACCCGGGCTTGTAGTTTGTGTTTCTGGTTGGTAGTCATGGTCAGGGATTGGTTCGTTGAATCTGTCGTCGGTGTCTGCGGTTACTTGTTTTCTCAGTTGGTCAATGTGTCTGCGCCAAACTCTCCCGTCCCCCATGTCTACCCTGTATGATTTGGGCCCTGTGATTTCTGTAATGGTCCCTGCCTCCCAGAGTGGGCCCTGTCCGTAGTTTCTGGCGTGTACCGGCGTTCCTATGGTGAACTCTCTAAGCTTCCTCTCCCCCCCGCCCCCTGAAAGCTTCTGGGGAGTAATTGGGATTAAGCCTGTCTAGTACTCCTCGGAGTTTCCACCCCATTAATAACTCTGCCGGGCTTCGGCCTGTGGCTGTACAGGGTGTGGAGTGCTGTGCTATTAGGAATTTGTCTACCCTTTCCTGCCAGTCTCCGGGGCTTAAGCGTGAAAGGGCCTCCTTTGCTGACCTCACAAATCTCTCAGCCTGACCGTTACTAGCTGGATGAAACGGGGCCGAAAGGACATGTCTGATCCCTAGCCCCGCTAAGTACCCCTCGAATTGTGTCGCGGTGAATTGTGGCCCGTTATCTGACACTAGGATGTCCGGTAACCCATGGGTGGCGAATAACTGTCTGAGTTCCCTGATGGTTGCGTCGGTGGTAGTGGCCTTCATTAGTTTAATTTCCAACCATTTGGAAAACGCATCTACAATGACCATGAACGTCTGTCCGTGAAATGGGCCAGCAAAGTCAATGTGTATTCTAGACCAGGGTCCCTGGGGTCTTTCCCACTCCCTTATGGGTGCCGTTGGTGTATCTGATCTGGACTCTTGGCAGGGCTGGCATCTCCCCACCCACTCGGTAATGTCTGTATCCATGCTGGGCCACCAGACGTAGCTCCTGGCTAGCCCCTTCATTCTTACAATCCCAGGGTGCCCCTCATGCAACAACGTTAGAACTTTTTCCCGTAGGCGCAAGGGAATAACAACCCGATCGCCCCATAGCAAACAACCCCCTTGCATTGTTAACTCGTCCCGTTTTCCCGCGAACTGTTTAAATTTCCCGCTCCCAATCTTTTCCGGCCACCCGCTCATGACCCAACTTGCGACTGTCCGGATCACGTGGTCTTTGGTTGAGGCTCTCGCAACCTTGGCTGATGTTATGGGCCCGGAGTCCAATACGTCTATCAGCAAGATGGGGATGCCGGGTGTGGGGTCTTCTAGGCTGTCGGGTAGTGGGCATCGGCTGAGTGCGTCCACGTTGCCCATGTCCGCCCCGGTCGGTGTACCAGGCGATAGGAGTATGCTGCGAGGAAGATGGCCCAGCGTGTCATCCTGGGTGATAGTGCTGCCGGTGTTGGCCAATCTCCCATGAGGAGGCCCAGGAGCGGTTGATGGTCGGTGATTAGGTCAAAGTTTCTCCCGAACAAATACTCGTGGAATTTCTTTACTCCCGAAACGGCGGCGAGGGCCTCCTTGTCGAGCTGACTATAATTTCTCTCGGCGCTTGACAGAGTTCGGGAGTAGTATGCGATGGGCGCCTCTAGGCCATTCAGGAGTCTATGGCTCAGGACGGCTCCCACCCCGAACGGAGACGCGTCACATGCTAGAACAAGGGGAAGCATTGCGTTGTACTGGATTAGAAAACTCTCGGCTGATAGCAGTTTTTTAATGCCGGCGAATGCCCTGTCTTCGGCCTTCCCCCATTCCCAAATGGCCTTTTTAGCTAACAGTTTATGTAAGGGTTCAGCCACTGTCGCCTTGTCTTTAAGGAAAATGGCGTAAAAGTTTAATAGTCCCAGAAAGGCCTGTAATTCTGCTTTATCCTTGGGGGTGGGAGCTTCCTTGATTGCCCTAATCTTGCTCTCTGTGGGGTGTATGCCGGTGCCATCTACCCTGTACCCTAGGAATTCGACTGAGGGGACTGCGATCATGCACTTGTTTCTTTTTACTCTGAGTCCCGCGTCCCTGAATTTCCTTAGGAACTCCCTCAGCCTTTCCCCTAGCTGTTGCTCATTGTTGGCAGTAAAGAGTATGTCATCAAAGTAGGGCACCACCCCGGGGATTCCCTGTAGTAGCCGCTCCATGGTGCTTTAGAACAGTCCGGGGGCTATGCTTACTCCGAATTGCAGGCGGGTGCACTTGAAGGCCCCTCTGTGGGTTATGATAGTCTGTGCCTCTGCGGTAGCGCCATCTACCAGGAGTTGCTGGTACGCCTGCGCAAGATCGAGTTTTGCGAAGATCTTGCCAGGACCCAGGGAATGCAATAAGTGGTGGACAATGGGCACTGGGTAGGCGCTCTGCTGCAGGGCCTTATTAATTGTGCATTTATAATCAGCGCATATGCGCACTGATCCATCCGGCTTTACCGGTGTTACAATTGGGGTCTCCCATTTGGCGTGGTCGACCGGAACGAGCACCCCTTGCTTGATTAATTTGTCCAGTTCAATGTCAATTTTGGGCTTCAGGGCGAACGGTACCCGCCTAGGCTTTAAATGAATGGGTACAATATTGGGGTTGAGATTAAACAAAATTGGGGTCCTGACATACTTGCCAAGCCATTCGTCAAACACGTCCTGGAACTCCTGCATCAGGTCGTCTTTCAGGGTGCTTCGAACGTTCCTTACTCCGGTGAATCCCATGCCCAGGGCTCTAAACCAGTCCATGCCCAGGAGGCTTGGGAGGTTGTCGCTGACGATGGTGAGGGGTAGGTTGTCGCTGACGATGGTGAGGGGTGTTACATGCCGACTGGCGGCCCCCAGGGGGAGAGCCTTCTCTGTGGAGGCACCTACTATCTGGAACGAGCTCCCCCCAGAGATACGGAGGATCCCGGATCTGCGCACCTTCCACCACGCCTTAAAGACCTTACTATTTCACCAGGCCGGCCTGGCCTAATTTTCCCCCTCTTTTATAAAAGATTTTTAAAATTTTAAATATCTTTTAGCATTTTATATATTCAATTTTAAATTGGTTTTAAAAGTTTGGGGTTTTAAATTTGTCGAGGCCAAAATTATTTAATTTGATTTTATTCTATTTTTAAATTTTGTATTGTATGTGTTTTTATTGTTTGGCTGTGCACCGCCCTGAGTCCTTCGGGAGTAGGGCGGTATAGAAATCTAATAAAGTAAATAAATAAATAAAAATAAATAAATAAATAAATAGTTTCTCGGTAAACTCCCCGTACTGTACTTGGAACTCGCCTCTTCCTTCAATGGGGATGCGGTTCCCTTGGTAGTCTTTCAGCCTGCGTCACTGGGGATGGAGCTGTCGCTTGTGTACGCTGGGGATGGCTTTCTTCAGGTTGTCCCATGACATGATGGATATTGGCGATCCCGTGTCGATCTCCATCTGGCACTCCCGTCCCTCGATTTCGACCGTGGTGTAGGTCTTCTCTCCGGGCGAGGTGCAGGTCTGCTTGATGCGTATGGTATAGGCCCCAGCGTCTTCGAATTTCGCGCCCTTCCAGCTGCCGCCATCTTTGTTAGGCCTGCGGTGTGGCGCTGGCTCGGATTGGAAGGTTTGGCCACGTGGTTTGTAGCTCTGGTGTGTTTTGGATCTGCAGACTCGAGCAATGTGGCCCCTTTTCTCGCAGGAACGGCAAATGGCGTCCCTGAACTTACAGTTTTGTCGGGAGTGGGGCCCTCCGCAGCTGGCACATCCGTCTCTGGGTTCCCTCCGGGCTGTGTGGGACTGCTCAGTGCGGTAGACTTGCTCTTCAGACTCCCCCTCGCTCGCGGTGCTTACGGCCTCTCGGTGCACGGGTGCCGTCTTCTGTGTTGTCCGGGTTAGGTGGGAGCTCTTCAGTTTCTCTGCAGCCTTTACTGACGATTCTTGCGCTCTTGCCTCGTCCAGGGCGATGTGTAGGGTCAGGTTTGATCTCGCGAGTAGTCTTCTCTGGAGCCGGCTGTCCCTCACTCTGCAAATTAGTTGCTCTAGGAGCATTTCATCCAGGTCTTGGTACTCACACTGGGTTGCGGCCTTACGCAGGGCAACGACGTACTCGCTGATCGATTCGCCCTCCTGCTGGAGCCGTTGCCGGAAATCATACCGCTGGACGTACTTGAATGGCGTTGGTCCATAGTGGTCTTTCAGCAGGGTCTGTAGCGTCGACCAGGAAATGTTGTGGACCGAATTCGGCTCCGACAATGCTTCGGCTGTGTCGAAGACCCGTGGTCCACAGTGGCTCAGGAACAGGGCTTTCTTTCGAACGTCCGGTAGCCCTTGCATGTCGTTTGCCACCATGAAGCACTCGAACCGGGACATGTAGGATCCCCACTTCTCCTCCTTGGGGTCGAAAGGCGCTGGCGGGGTGTAGGCAGACATCGTTTCGGGATTCTCCTGTGCTCCGCTCGCTCGCCTGGCTGGATTCAGGATGCGGTCTCCGGTCCCCTCTCTGAACGTGGCTTCAGCTCTTTTCTCTCGAGTGTGGCTTCAGCTCTCCTCTGCTTCTGGCCTCAAAATCCCACCCTCGTCGCCAATGTTAAGTTGGGTGAATGAGGACGCAGTAAGCCAGAGTAGTGAGTGACAACAGCTCTTTATTGTATAGTGAGAATCCAGCAACTAACCCAGGGAGCCAGCTCCCTTTATATACCTTGCAGCTGTAGTGGTCAGCCAATCAGCTGAAGGTCAGTTAATTCAAACTTCCCGCCAAACAAACCTATTTACATAACATAGGCAATGGTTCATTACTAAATGACCAACGAGCAATACCCTCTCCAGCTACCTTAACCTTCCAGCCATTTGCTAGTTTAACATGTTGGTTACTCTTCTCCATTTTAACAAAAAAATTTCTATTTCTAGAAATAGATTGAGAAGCACCACTGTCAACAACCCAACAATTCTGGTTAACATCAGTAGTTGCACTGGATATAGCTAAATTACAACCCTGCTTGGGTCTAGTATTGTTCCTAACAGGCATTTTCTTATTCTTACAATACTTAGCTATATCCCCTTTAGCCCCACAAGCAAAACAACGTTTTACAAAATAGGCAGTTGAGTACATTTTTTCTTCTTTTGGTTGTTGCACTCTCAACTGATCCCTTTCTTGTCTTCTTTTGGATTCTTCCAATAACCTACCGGTTATGCCAGCCAATGCCAGTTCATCTCTGGACAAAACGTCTAACGAAGAAACATAGTCGTCATAACTATCGTCCAAAGAAGAAAGAATTATATAAACTTGTTGTAGTTCTGAGAAAACAAGTTCCTTTTCATGCAGCTCCTGGAAAATTCTGGTCATGGATTCCAAATGAGCCATCATATCTCCACCTTTAAGAAGATGTTGTTTAAATAATCTCCTCGTGAGATAAATATGAGCACCCACAGAGTCACGAACATATAGTCTCTTCAACTTGGTCCAACACCTAGCAGCAGACTCTTCGCCACGAATATGGACAAGCTGCTGGTCACCCAGTGTTAGTCCAATAATGCAAAGAGCTCGTTCATTGTCTCTGTTAAACTTGGCTATTTTCTTCGCATCTTCCTCATCAGCAGGATTCCATGCTGTTACATCCGGTGGATTATTAACTATATCCCACAGTCCTTCTCTACGCAGAAGTAGATTACATTTTGCAGACCAGGATACATAGTTTGTTCCATCCAGCCGGGTTATCATGGAAAAATTTGCTGCTTGTTCTAGTGCCATTTTCACTTGGATTGTTTATCACAAACACAGTTTGTTCTATTCACACTAACTCTCAGTTTAGCCTTTAACAATCCTAGTTAGTTCTGGTTGGCTCTGGACCCATAACCAATGTTAAGGATATTGGTGTTGTGTTACCAACCAGCAGAGTAAATGCACAAGGAAACGTTGCTGAGAGCAATGAATAAGAGATATGCAAACTGGTTTATCAAAAGCTTACTTTATAGTAGAAAAACAGTCTCATAGTCTTTAAACAAATTCCAAGTCTTTGCCAGTTAAATCAGTCCAGTAGTTACAGATATCTTCTTACCAAACAAACATTAGTTGGTTAGAATAACAAACTCACTCTGGTTCACAAACCACGATGGTAGCATCCATCCAACGATGATAGCACAATGGATAGCACTCCTCACACTATGGTAGCTTATCATAGCAGCTTCATACACAATGGCAGCATATCATAGCAGCAACTGAACACGTTACAATACCTTGCTTAAATACTCTCACAACCAGTCATTACCTAATTACAGCATGACTCAGCATTATAATGAAAACCTTTAAAGTAACATAATACATTTACAGATTAAAGTTACAGTACACTTATATTGCCTGGACAACTAGTTAGGCTCAAACCATATCCTAACATGGCCCACCTCCTGGACTTCTCCAGCCACTGCCGACCCCGGAGAGACCCTGGGGAGCCATCTCCATGGACTTCCTGATGGACCTGCCACCGTCCGCCACGTTCACCACTGTCCTCGTGGTGGTGGACATGCTTACAAAGATGGCACACTTCATTCCGTGGCATGGACTGCCATCGGCCCGCACCACAGCTCGATTGTTCCTGCAAAACATTTTCCGCCTCCACGGCCTGCCGAACAGAGTGTTTTCGGACCGTGGGGCCCAATTCACGGCCCACTTCTGGAAAAGCCTGATGGCCGCGTTGGAGGTGCAGGTGTGTCTGTCGTCGGCACATCATCCGGAGACTGACGGGGGGACGGAGAACGTCATCGGCATCCTGGAGCAGTACCTCCGCTGCTTCGTCAATCAGCAGCAGGACAACTGGGCCGAGTACCTTCCCCTGGCGGAGTTCACCTTCAACAACTCCCAACACACCTCCACCCAGATGACCCCGTTCCATGCCAACGTGGGATACCATCCACGGCTGTTCCCTCTGTCCATCTCGGATTCCCCTGTTCCCGAGACCCAGGACTTCCTCTCGGAGCTTCAAGCGGTGCAGCAGCTGGTGTGTCGGCAGTTGAGCTGGGCGAAGGAGGACTATAAACGGGTCGCCGACCGCTCTTGACGGGCAACGCCACCGCTGGAGGTTGGGGATCGGGTGTGGCTGTCCACGAAACACCTCCCCACGGACCGGCCGGTGAAGAAGCTCGACCATCATTTTATCGGTCCCTTCCCCATCGAGGCAGTCATCAGCCCGGTGGCCTACCGGTTGACCCTACCACAATCCATGTGGCTCCACCCTGTTTTCCATCAGTCCCTTCTGGTCCCTGAGGCCCCGCCGTGCCACCTCCGATGCCCGACGACACCTGCTCCCCCGCCCACTGTCGCCGAGGATGGCTCCACGACGTACGAGGTGGACAGCATCTGGGACTCCCGTTGGCTGAAGGGGCGTTTCCAGTACCTGATTACCTGGAAGGGGTACGGGCCCAAGGATTTCTCTTGGGTGGATGCTTCCTCCGTTCATGCCCCTGACCTGGTACGGGCCTTCCATGACCAGTTCCTGTCCCGACCGCATCCCGACTGTCAGCTGAGGGGGAAGGGCCCTGCGGTGGGGGATAGTGTTGTGGCTCCGTTGCCTGAGCCTGGGCTATCGACAGATGCAGACTCTGAGAGTGAGGGGGAGGAGTTGGCACGGCCTCCCTCTCCAGGTCCCTCCTCTCTGGCAATGCCTCCGGATGACACTGAAGGCCAAACGATAGGCTCAGAACAAAGCATGTCCCCGCAGCCACAGGTGGACAGCGACGAGGAAGATAAGTGCTGGCTGGACCCTCGACAGAGGCGCAGGGAGAAGCGTGCACAGCAGAGGGGAAGGCGTGCCAGAGATTAGCTGAGTCACTAGACCACACCCCACAGGGTATAAATGTGGGTGTGGTGGCCGGTTCAGTTTGTGACGAGCAAAAACTGGAAATACTCCATGATCTCTGTGTTACTGGACTTTGCCTGCTTTATTGGACTGCATTGGGACTAATCCTTGTATTATTGACACTCTGCCTGTTTTATCGGAATGCTGCAGTCTAATCTTTGTTTTGTGTGAGTAAAGTCTGAATTGGCAGCTAGCCACTGGGTTGCTGCCAGCTTTATTATCAAAGAGTTTTGTCGTGTGGTTTATTAACTTCGGGCCGTCTGTGGGGGTGTGTGCGTGGTACGGGGACAGAACACATGTATGCAGAATTTTAACCGAAGAAGCGGCACTTATGCTAGCCACGCCACATTTGAGAGGACCACCTGCATCAAGAGCTCCAGCGAGGCGTCCCTTCCGAGGAAGAGCCTACATTCCAAGGATGCCACGATGCTACATCTGTAATCGAATGGGACACGCCACCCGGTTTTGCCCCCAACGATTTCCAGATCCCGTCACGTACCAGCCCAGAGGAACAGACTCCAGAGGAGGCAGAGGCAGAGGCGGAAGACAAGGTCGTCGTGGTCCCAGACGTGATCTGCAAGCTCCACTTGCCACATTGGCTTTAACCAACGATCCACAACCTCATCCAGAGTATGACAGACGACTTCTGTGGACTTTGGATAGTGGCGCAGCATTGCATGTTACCTACAGAAAGAAGCTTTACACAGAGATGCACGAGCCTGAACCTGAACTTCGTGAACTCTATTCTTTCTCAAATCATCCTTGTCAGGTCATAGGAAAAGGAACTGTTTATGTTGAAGAGCTCGATGCATTTATTCCTGATGTTTATTATATACCAACAGCAAATAGTAGTTTACTTAGTCAGAGCCACTTGTCCAGAGTATCAAAGTTCCAGGTCCACCACCTCGAAAAAGCAAGTTATATAGTTAAAAATGGAGATATTGTTGCTGAAACCATGTTAATTGGTGGTGTTTATTACATAAAGCCAAAGTCTAAACCAGCAAGTATACAAACTCCAAAAGAGGAGAGCACAGGCCCAGAGAGAGATGTTCCAGAGAGAGATCCTGTTGCTACTCCAAAGGCTCCTAAAGCCAACAAAAAGAAAAGTAAGAAACAGGTTGCTCAGAGCAAGCCTGAGGTTCCTGATAAAACTGATAGTGTCGAATATTCACTAACTGGTAAACCTTTGCATTACAGGTGTATCCATAAGTGGCATAGAAGATTGGGGCATGCCAGTTTCCATGTTCTTAGGAAGATGCCGGAGTTCGCGAGAGGTTTGGATCTAAAGGGGTATAAGGTGTTTTTGGATTGTGCTGTCTGCAAAAAAAATCCAAATCCAAAGCAGCAGCCATTCCAAAACGCGCTACACACCTGTCAACACGCGTTTTTGATTTGGTTCACACTGACATAGTTGGTCCTTTTCCGCCAACACTTGGTGGTAGAAAATATTTTCTAACAATTGTTGATAATTACTCTAGCTATGGATATGTATATCCTATGAAAGAAAAATCTGAGACCTTTCAGATCTTTAAAGACTTTGCCGCTCTTGTTTATACCCAACATGAAGTTAGCATCGCCAGAATTCAAAGTGATCATGGTGTTGAATTCATGTCTCAGCAGTTCCAGGACTGGATGCGTAAAAATGGAATTCTTCATCAGACCTCAGCCCCTTATACGCTGGTGGCAGAAAGGTGAAACGGGGTCCTACAAACCATGATGCATTGTCTCCTAGAAGACGCCAACCTCAGTATCCCATACTGGGGTGAAGCTATTAAATATGCAAATTATATTGTCAACCGTACTTGGAGTAGTGTAATAAATCAGACTCCTTTCTTCATGTTGTATGGGTACAAGCCCGACCTCAAAAACATCCATATTTTTGGTTCATACGCTATGGTGAACATTCCCTTAGCTCAAAGAAAGAAAAGAGGTCCAGCAGCAGAGAGGATGAGATTTATGGGTATTGATGATAATTCAAAGTGGAGCAAATTTATTGACTCCACACATGTAATAGTGATTTTCCAATCCACTAATTTTGAGGAAGATGCTGACTGGTCCAGGATCCATTCCAATGATCCTGGAGTTTATTTTCCTAAAGATGATGCTGCTGATGCCTCTCAGCCTGATGATCAAGATTCACAGGCAAATGTTCCACCCACTAGTTCTTCTCAACCTGATGTTCCGTCTTCGCAAGCCGCCGATGTTGACACTAGTGACGATGGTGAAGACGAGGACGAAACGGAAGAAGAATGGACGGCTGTTCCTGTTGTGACTCCGTTACCTGAGCCTGTGTCATCGGCAGGAGAGGACTCCAAGAGTGAAGGAGAGGAGTTGGCAAGGCCTCCCTCTCCAGGACCCTCCGCTCTGGCAATGCCTTCGGTGTCCGCCGAAGGGCAAGAGATAGGGCCGGGGCCAAGCACGTCCATGTAGCCACAGGTGGACAGTGATGAGGGTAATGAGTCTTAGCTGGATCCTCGGCAGCGTCGCAGAGATAAGCGCACACAACAGAAGAAAAGGCATGCCAGAGATTAGGCTGAGTCACTGGACCACACCCCACAGGATATAAAAGGGGGTGAGGTGGCCATTCAGACTCTGTGACGGACAAAACTAACTACTATCGAGTCACATTGCATCTTTGGAAACAACATTATCGGCCTTGGATTTATTTTACGAACTGGACAATTCTTGACTGTGGGTATTTTGTTTGAGTAAAAGTTCTTGGCAAGCAGCTACTGGGTTGCTGCCAAGCGTCTTATCGGAAGAATTGGTTGTCTGCCAGTTTATTTAAGCCCCGGCTGTCTGTTTGTGTGTGTGTGTGAGACGGGGACAGAACAGTTCCGAGGTGTTCCAAGAGGGCCACAAAGGGGATCCCTCCAGAGCGATATTTGTGGCAACTGACAAAAGCACCCTTGCCTTTGATTTGTACTGTTACACTTCCTCCTGATAAGTTCACACAAATCAAGCATCTTCCTGACTCAGAGCAAGAGAAGTGGTATCAGGCAATGCAGGCTGAAATGGACAGTCTAAAGAAACTTAAGGTATTTACGCCTGCAAACCCTCCAGCAAACAAAAAAGTCATTGGCACTCGATGGGTCTACAAAATCAAAAAGAAGCCAAATGGTGAGTCATTGTACAAGGCCAGACTTGTAGCTCAGGGTTTCACTCAACGTTATCCTGAGGACTACACAAATACCTACTCACCGACAGTCCGGACTGAAAGTGTGAAAATTGCTTTAGCCACCACCACTATCCTTGGTTTAGAAGCTTTCCAGTTCGATGTTGACACGGCTTATCTACATGCTGACCTAGATGAAGAGATCTATGTGAGAGGCCCTCCAGGGTTCCGACAGCAAGAAGGGGATACCTGGTTTCTACACAAAAGTCTTTATGGTCTGAAACAATCTGGTTTAATGTGGTACTTATGTCTTACTGACAAACTAAATTCAATGGGCTTTATTAAGTCCGAAACTGATGAATGTGTGTTTACAAAAAGATCTGATAATATATATGAGATAGTTCTTGTTTATGTTGATGATATTGTTTATATTGGTCCAAATGAGCAGATGAGTGAGAATTTTGCTAAAGCTTTGCAGAGATATTTCACATTGAAATCTTTAGGTTATGTTAACACTTATTTAGGTGTTCAGGTTGTCAAAACTCAGAAGGGGTTTAGTCTTTCACAAGAGGATAAAATTGAGCAAATTTTGCATCATTGCAACATGAAAGATGCTAATACAGTACGTATACCCATGCAAACAGATTTTCACAACTTGGCACATGAACCAAGTCCTGAATTCGAGGATCAATCACGTTATCATTCAGTTATTGGGTCACTGTTGTATATTAGTAGTTGGACTAGACCCGACATTGCACTTAGTGTTAATCTCTTGTCCCGACACATAGGTAAGGCAAAACAGTTTCATTGGACATGTGTTAAGAAATTATTTTTTTTCCATTTTTTTTTTATTTTTTTTAGCATAAAACATAAAATACATCTTTTTAGAGCAGGGGTTTGGTCCGGCTTAAAATAAGTACAATTATTCACTTTCCCTCAATCAATTTTGTTCCAAATTTTAAAATCTTTAAGAAGAAAAAAAAATAAATAAAAAAAACAAAATTCTTATTCTAAACATTTATCATTCTACTATAACACCCAAAATTCTAAACAATAAACACCATTCTAGATCTTTATCATTTTAACAATTAATATTTCATATATATTCCTCAATCCTAAAACCCGTTGCCTCAAAACTATATTTTACCTCTCTTAAATGACAACAGATATCCAATTCTTGACAAAAAATATTTTCCTCCTCTCTTAAAATCATTTTGAAATAAATCAACGTTTCTTTCTATATTTTATTACTTCCAAAATATTTTACCTTAATACTTCAAATTTATTCTCAAATTCTATTAGACCAGCTGTTTAACTGATTCATGGTTTAAATATCTATTTCCCAGTTATAATTTCCAATATTCCTTTCTCCATTTATTTAACTGGTTCACAGTTCAATTACTATTTTACAATAATGTCTCTTCCACTTCCTCCTAGGTTTATTTTTAAGCTGGTTCGCATCTTAATCAGCTGCTTTCCAGCAATACTTCCTCCACTCCTTACCTTAATTTTTTTGGCTGGTTCACAGTATAATTTTAACTGCATACCAACCTTCTCCTTTACTCCTCCTAAATCTAATGTAAAACTGGTTCACAACTCAGATGGTTGTCTTCCAGCAATGCTTTCCTCCACTCCTACCCCTATTTTTAACTGGTTCACAACTTTATTTCAATTGATCCCCAGATATAGTCTCCTCCACGCCTACCTTTTTATTTTTTGCTAGTTTACAGTTTTGCTTTAACTGTTAGCCAGCGTATGCTTTCCTCCACTCCTAACTGTATTTTGGCCGGTTCACAGCTGTGCTTTAACTGCTTTCCAGCGCATATTTCCTCCGCTCCTAACTCCTATTTTTATTTTTAACTGGTTCCCAGTTTACATTAACTGTTCTCCAGTATGATGCTTTCCTCCACTTCTACCCTATTTGTAAGACTGGGTCTCAGCTTTTCTTTCACTGATCATCAGAATCTTGCTTTATATTTTCCTCCACTCCAAGATCTCTTATTCAATTATTTAGCTTCAAATTACTTCAAAGTGTATCACCAATGGTATTTTCAATCTATTCTCCTCTGTATCTTTTGCTAATTTAAAAAAAACAAAAACATTTCAACAAATATCTTATCTCTTATTTATCTCCTAAATTTCTCCCGTTACTTGCTTATTTCATATTTCAATACAAACATCATTTTAAACCATTTTAAATTCATTTTTCTATGCTTATTAAATCTATGAATAATTCTTTTAACATCCAACACCTTAAAAGAAAAAACATTTTCTTCCAAATTATTAAATCTATAAATATTACTTGTTAAAGATTTAAAATTCAAAAAGGTATTAGAAAATCCAAAACTCATGCTTCTTCCTTCAAACATTTCTTAATCAAGTTATTTATATGTTTATATAAAAGTAATAATAATTATAGAAAATAGGAAATGGTGACAATAATAATGTAATTACCTTAAAATTGTGACAATAATCATAATACAGCAATAATAATAGTGAAAAAAAAACCTAAGAAAAAGGAAGAGGATAGAAATATATCAAAACAAAGGAAAAAAGAAAGAAAAAATCAAGTAGATTAAAAAAAAATTAAAGAGGAAAAACAAAAACAAATAAAAAGATAGAAAAAAGAAATAGAGAGAGATGGTATAATAAGAAAAAAGAAAGAAATGTCTCCTAACTCTATTCATTCACCCAAAAACTATTATATCTATTTAAATCAAAATATAATAATTTGTTGTCTTGTTACATAATATGTTCCAATATTCCTTTCTCCAGTCTGTCCAAGTATATTTTTTCTCCATTTTAATACCATCAAAGTTGCAACTTTTCTTTTTTTTTAAAAAAAGAAATTAGTTCTGGGCTATTCCATATATGGTATCATCATGTCCTTTTTGTGCTGCCACACCCTTCTCTTATTACCACGTCTGTTTGTTCAGTTTCCATTGTTCCATTTAATTTCTTCCTTCTGATCTTCAATAAATCCTCCAATAAACAAATTTGTCTATCCAGAATCAGGCTCTCTTAATCTGAGTCTTTCTCTCCCACCTCCCAAGTTAGTCAAGTTTAAAGAAACAAGTAACAAAGTTTCTCCCTTTATGTAACAAGTAGGCAGTCTGTAAATCAGTAACAAGCAGTCAGTCAGAAGTTCACACTTTCACTTGCCAATTAGCAGCCATTTTCTCTGCCTACGTGTCTTCTTTTTTTTTCTTTATTTTTAAAAGCATAGTTATTTCCTCTTCTCCTTCCTCTCTCTCTAACATAGTCCAATCTCATTTTTCCATACAAAGAAAAAAAAAACATCTCCAACACTGTAATGCAGCCATTTCCAAAAAAATCATTATTTCACGTTGTTCTCCAACAGGTCTTTTGCCTTTATGCCCCAATAGTTCACAGCCGCTGTTAAGGCTGGGGCAAAAACTCATTTTAATCCAGAGTCCATGGGCAGTTCCCGCCTGGGCTGATGGTCACTCACCTGGCAAACAAACTCCCGGCTCTGTTCTCTGCTTCATCTCCTCTCCTCCTGCGCATTCTTGTGTCCCGGTTGCTGCGGTTTCAGGGCAGCCGCCATGGCTGTCGCTTTGCCGCCGCCAGCGCAGAGGGCAAGCCTCCGACCCCGAGGAACCTGCCCGTTCCTCTCGGCCAACCGAGGGGTCCCTCTCCATGCCCCCTGTCCCTACAGGACAGGGGAGGTCCGAAGACCTGCTGGTGGGGGCTTGGCAGACAGGGTTTTTGCGAGGCTCCGAAGAGCCAGCTATTTCCCCGTCTGGTTCCCCGCGACACCAACCGGAAGTCCCATGTGTTAAGAAATTATTGAAATACCTAAAACACACTAAAAATATGAGGTTATTGTTAGAACCGACACATACTGATCATGCAGAATTATGTTGTTATGCAGATTCTGATTGGGCGAGTGATAAGAAATCACGTAAAAGTACTTCAGGTTATATGATGTTCTTAAATGGATGTCCTGTTTACTGGCATGTGTGAAAACAGAATTTTGTTTCTGGTTCATCTACTGAGGCTGAATATGCTTGTGTTTCAGATGCATGTAATTCTCTAACGTGGTTTGATGCTTTGGTCACAGATATCTGGACACACCTGATCTGACCAATCACCGTGATGGAAGACAATGAATTGGTGGTTTATATTTCTGAATCACGTTTCATGGGTTCTAGGTCCAGACACATTGACATCCGTTATAAAAATATAAAACAATTAGTGAAACAAGGTTTTGTAGAATTGCAGTATGTGCCTACACATGATCAGATTGCTGATATGCTCAACAAACCACTTCCAGCAGCTCAGCACAAGTATCTGCGTAAGAAGATGTGCCTTATCTGATGGCTATACCTGATGTCTGCTCAACTGACAAAGAAGGGGTTGTCACTGCGTTATGTGTTTGTCAGCTGAGCGTCCATTCTGAGTGTTACGGTAGCCTGCCAGAGAACTTTATCACGTATCTATAGCAACAGAGATAAGACTAGTCTTGTAAAACTTTGAGCTACTGCGCATGTCTACATTCTTTCTTTTCTAACTTCCTGATTTATACCTTTTTTGTTCGTCTGCTGATAAGCTGCCGGTAAAGATGTAGTTAGCTAGTTTTTTTCTATTTTTATAATAAAATCCTTATTAGAATATATATATTTCAGTTTTTCTTTCTTTAAAGTATACAGCATGGAAAACAAGATCCATCCATCTCTAATTAAGTGCAATTACCCCAGGGGGAAAATGAGGCTGATTTACGCTTCGACACCTCCCTCCTCTCCTCTCCTACTTTCTCCCTCCTCCTCTCCTTCCTCTTTCCTACTTCCCCTTCCTTTCCCCCACTTCTCCCCTCTTTTCCCCCTTTCTCACCTTCTCTCCTACTCCTATCCCCTGTCCTTTCTTCCTCTCCTTTCCCCTTTCTTCCATTCCTCTCTCCCCCTCTCCTCTTCTTACCCTCTACTCCTCTCTCCTTTCTTTCTCCTTTGTTGTGGAATATTTTCCCTGTTTGGTATCCGAGCAACTCCAATATTCTAATAATATATACTTTCTTTTCGATTTCTTTTCATTTTACCCAATCTGTCACTTTTATCATCATAATTGTACATTTATACTTACAATCTTCTTTCTTTTCCCCGCTCCCATCCCCCTTTTCCATTTACTCTGGTGTCATCTGGAATTCTATTTCTTTTTTATCCTCTCCCTCATTTAACTTTCTATTATCTAAATCATTTATCTATCATCTTTTATTCATATTTCTTTTCTAACCATACATAAAATCTTCCCCATGTCTTGAAATACACCGATTCCTTCTTATCTTTTATTCTTAGCGTTAATCTATTCATTTCTGCACAGTCTAAAATCTTTTTTATTACTTCACCTTCTGACGGGATTTTTTCTGTCTTCCAATTTTGCTGTCAACTTGCAAAGTTTTCAAGTTGCCATGACCAGGAGGGAGGGAGAACTGATAGAGCTGATTGATTTCCCTAACTGAAGTTACATCCCATACATTCTTCCTTACCACAAAGGAGGGTGTTGGATTTCACAGCCAGCCAAAGTGGGTAATTGGAGAATGTGATTTATGACATGGCCAGGGAGGAGGGGAGAGACAGGATCATAGGGGAACGTAAATCTATGTGGGATTAGTTCTAACTGCATCCAAATATTGCTGAAATGGTGCTCCTAATAAATGACTGTATTTCTTTTGAAGTTCGGTTCATGGCTCATGAATTAATTAGGGCATCTTTCTTAAACTTCACATTTGCACAAATACAATTCTTTTTTTTCTTTTTGAAAAAAAGTTTTTTATTTTTAAGCAAAACTTAAAACAACCATCATCCATTACAATTACAGAAAGTGCATCGATCGGTTACAGATCTTTTGTGCTTAATCCCATATCCATATTCTCATTTACCAATTATTTAACAATGGCTTATCTCCCATAAAAAAAACCCGCTTTATATATTTTATTATTACACCCGTTTCATATTTCATATTTCATTTCCATGCTTTATTATCTAGCCATTGGTAAAATAAGTCCCATATCAAATAATATTGTTTATCTTCCTGTTCTCTAATTTCAAATGTCAATTTGCTCATTTCAGCACATTCCAAAATTTTCTTCATAACATCATCATCAGTAGGTATCTTCTCTTCATTCCAGTTTTTAGCAAATACAATTCTAGCTGCTGTTAAGACATTCACAATTAAGTATCTCAATTCTCTGTTATATGTTTCTGGTACAATCCCTAATAAAAATATCTCTGGTTTAAAATCAATATGTTTCTTTATCATTTTTTCCAACCATGTGTGGATTTTAGTCCAATATCTTTTAGCTTCTACACATGTCCACCACATATGGTAGTATGAACCCGGAGTCTGATGACACTTCCAACACTTCTCCTATTTGTTCATGTACATTCTGGCTATTCTCGCCGGGGGTAGATGCCACCTGTAAAACATCTTATACAAATTCTCCTTATATGCTGTTGACATTGTCATTTTATAATTCTGCGACCACAATTTCTGCCATTTCTCTAAATCAATCCCATGACCAAAATTTTTCCCCCATGCAATCAGTGTTTCTTTAACTTGTTCTTCCTCCAATTTAACTTCTAATAGATAACCATATAATTTTTTGATAACATAGTCATCAGAACCTGTTAAAATTTTATTTAAATTCGTCAAATTACTGTAAAAACCCTCATTCTTAGAATCTTCATCATATCTAGACTGTATTTGCATATATAAAAACCAATCCATTTCTATCTCTTGTTCTTCTAATTCCTGCTTCAATTTAAGTTCACCCTTTTCATTTAATAATTCACCATATCTAACAATTTGTACCTTTCTAAATGTTATTGAGTGTGAGAATGTGTCAGACTACGATGCTATCTCAAAATGAAATGAATTTCCAAACTGCCAATCTTTAAGGAAATCTTTCTTTAATTGAGCACAGCCACCGGATCATGACTCCGCACGGACAAGACTGACCTTTTGCCCCCCTTTCCGATCCCCAAATCTCTGCTTCTCATTGGCTATCTTCCAAGTCATTCTTCAGACTTCATTCCCCAGGAATGTGCCCCCTCCCCTCATTTCCACGACAACCCGGCTTCAAAGGGATTTAGCAGGCAAAAGTTCCAGAGTTTATCTCTCGCTCTCCTCTGCTCTCCATGCCAGCGTTGAAACGCTGACATCCGGCCCCTCTCCCTTCACTCCCCCAGCGGGGCCTGCGTGAAGTAAATAACAAGTTTAGTACCTCACCCCCTCCGAGGGGTTACCCCACCCCCTCCTGGCTTGTCCGGGTGATCTGCATGGAACTTAGCTATGAGGCGGTCAGCTTGGATGTTTGTGCTCTTCACCCAGGAAGCTTCTGACAAGGGGTAGCCCTTCCACTTAATTAAGTATTGGAGGCGCCCTCTGTGCCACCTCGAATTGAGAACTCGCTGGGTCTGGCCTCCAACAATTAAGGGCCCTGGGGGATCACGTGGCACTGGCCTTAAAGTTGACCCTACTACAGGCTTCAGGAGGCTACTGTGAAAAACGGGGTGTATCCTCCCTAGTAACCGGAGCAACTGCAATTGTACTGTAACCGGGTTGATTACTTTTACTATTGGAAATGGCCCTATGAATTTCGGCCCCAGTTTTCTGGTCTGGAGTCTGAGTCTCAAGTACTTGGTGGAGAGATAGACCTTTTCCCCCACTTGGAACGGTCTCTGGGGGTCTCGGTGCTTATCTGCTTGTTTCTTATAAGACCGTGCTGCCTTGTCTAACGCCCTCTTGACATTCTCCCAGGTTTCTCTTAGCATTGCCATCCATTCGGTCAAGGTAACTGAGGAAGGAGGCTCCCTCGGGTACTCTGGCATGGGGACAAAATCGATGCCGCTCACTATCTTAAATGGGGTTAGTCCTGTACTACTGTGGACAGCATTGTTATATGCGACCTCAGCAAACGATAAGAGGTCCGCCCAGTTCAATTGTTGGTAGTCAACGTAGCACCTCAGGTACTGCTCTATCATGGCATTCAATCTCTCCGCCCCCTCATTGGTGCTCGGGTGAAACGCTGAGCTGAGGCCTTGGGATGATCCTATGGATCGAAGGAATTCCCTCCAGAACTTCGCTGTAAACTGGACTCCTCGATCAGAGATGATTCTTCTGGGTACTCTGTGCAGGCGGTAGATGTGTTTTACAAACAGTTTGGCCAATTGGCGGGCTGAGGGTAGTCTGCTGCAGGGTATGAAATGTGTCTATTTGGAGAATAAGTCTATTACAGTCCAGATCACTGTGCTTCCGCTGCTCCTCGGCAGTTCGACTATGAAGTCCATAGCAATCTCCTCCCATGGCCTTGATGGTTCAGCTACTGGCTGCAGCAGCCCCGGGGGTCTTCCTGGTTGGGTTTTCATCGTGGCACAGATGGTACAACTTTTTACATAGCTGTCCACGTCTTTTCTCATGTGGGGCCACCAAAACTGTCTCCGAGCTAAGTGCAGAGTCTTTAGGAAGCCAAAATGTCCCGCTGGTTTGACGTCGTGACTTCTCTTGAGGATTAAGGTGTGCAAGGTGTCTGGGACATAAAGTTTCATCCCTCTCCATGCTAGGCCACCTCTCTTTGTCAAGTGATGTTGATTGTCTCGGAACCAGGGGTCTGCCAATGTTTCTGCCTTGAGCCTCGTCGTTAGGTCACTCGCGGGTTGGCCCTGCTGGTCTCGATGCTGTTGTCTGGTGGTTACTTGGCCCACTCCTTGGGCAGGAGGGATGATGGGATTCACTATCTGCTCACGTTCACTGTTGTATTGAGGCATTCGGGAGAGGGCGTCGGCCAGAAAGTTCTTCCCCCCTGGGATGTGCTTCAGCTCGAAATTGAAACGATTGAAGTATTGGGCCCACCGGACTTGCCTGGGCGATAACTTCCGTGGGGTCTTGAGGGCCTCCAGGTTTTTGTGGTCAGTGCAGACCTCAAACGGTGTCTGGCCTCCTTCTAGCAGGTGTCGCCAGGTTAACAGAGCCCATCTCACCGCGAACGCTTCTTTTTCCCACGCCGCCCATCGTCTTTCTGTGTCGGTGAGTTTGCGGGATGTGTAGGCACAAGGTTGCAGGTCCCCCTGGCTGTTCTTTTGGAGTAGGACTGCCCCCACTGCTACATCGCTGGCATCTGCTTGGATGACGAAGGGTTGTTCGGGGTCAGGATGCTTCAAAACCGGTTCTTTTGCAAACATTTGTTTTAGTGTCTCCAACGCCTGTTGGCAGGCCGAGTCCCATTGTAGAGGCTGTCCCGGGCGGGGTTTCGTTGTCGGACTTCCTGTCTTTAGGAGGTCCGTCAGAGGTTTGGCAATTCTTGCAAAGGAGGGGATGAATTGCCTGTAGAAGTTCGCGAACCCCAGGAAGCTTTGTAGTTGCCCGTGGGTGCGCGGGGGTCGCCAGTCTAGGACTGATTGTACTTTAGCTGGGTCCATCTCTATCCCCTCGTTTGACACTCGGTAACCTAAATAGTCCAGACGCGATTGGTGGAACTCGCATTTTGACAGTTTGACATAGAGGTTCGCTTTCAGCAGTTTTTCCAGCACTTTGCGGACGAGGGGTATGTGTTCGTCTATGGTCTCTGTGTAAATAAGAATGTCATCTAGGTAGACGAGGACCCCTTTGTACAGGTGGTCATGCAGGACTTCGTTTATCAATTGCATGAACACGGCTGGGGCTCCCTGTAGCCCAAATGGCATCACCTTGAATTGGTACCTTCCTAGGGGGCAGTTGAACGCTGTCTTCCACTCGTCTCCTTCCCTGATGCGCACTCGGTAGTAGGCTTCGTGGAGGTCTAGTTTGGTGAAAATCTTCCCCTTGGCCAGGTGGGCTAGCATGTCTTTCATGAGGGGGAGGGGGTATAAGTTGTGTACGCAGACCGCATTGATCCCCGAAAGTCAACTACCAGACGCATAGAGCCGTCTTTCTTCTCTTTGAAAAGGACCGGTGCCGCGACCCGCGGTTTGACTGGCTCAATGAAGCCCCTTCATAGGTTTTTGTCTATGTAGTTCCGCATTTCTTGCATTTCACAGGGCGTCATGGCATACAATTTTGGTTTAGGAAGTTTTGCCCCAGGGATGATTTCAATGGCACAGTCGGAATCGCGGTGGGGAGGTAGGACATCGCACTCGGTCTCGCTAAATACCTGTGCTAGGTCTTGGTAGTCTTTTGGGATCTGCTCTGTGTCATGGGTGCTGTTGGATGTGGCCCCAGCTGCTTTGCAGTGCCCTTCGGGAGGGGCCCTTGTGTCGGTGCCATTTTCTTTTGTTCAGCCGGGAGACATTGGGGTCCGAGTGTGGGGGGTGTTTGTTCTGGTTGGAACGGCAGAGGTTGGGGCCCTTTGGCTATCCTCAATCTGCGGGTCCCCTCTTGCCACCAGATAATTGGACCCCACTTGTCTAGCCAGGAAAGTCCTAGTATGACTGGATCGGCCATCTTGGGGGCTATTATGAACCGTATCGTCTCCCAGTGATCCCCTAGTTCTAGCTTCACTGGTTCGGTCAGGTGTGTGGCGCACGTTCCGCCTACTGGGGTCCCATCAACTTGCTCAAATCGAATTGGGTGGTTGAGCTTCTTAGCTCGGATTCCCAACTTTAGGACTGTGGGTAGATTAATCAGGCACCTAGTGCAGCCCGAGTCTATCAGGGCTTGGAAAGTCTCTTGGGTACCTGTCTTTGGGGCTGTTAGGCATATGGGGAAAAGGAAAAGGTGGATGGGTCCACTCACCATTGGGTCGTCTTCACCCTCGTCCTCGCTGTCATACGAGTCGGGGAATTGGTCTCCATCATCCGGGACTCCCTTTGTCTCAGTCAGGTGGGAGAAGACCTCTGTGCCGGGGAGGAGACTCTGTGGCGCATCAGTGGCTTGCTTGGGGCCCCGTTCTCGTCGTGCCTTTGGCTGAGGGTTTGGCCTTGGGCCTGGGGTTCCACAGGCTGCTGCTAGATGGACCATTCCTCCACATCTGTAGCATCTCATTGGGTTCCGTGGAACGAAAGGCCTTTGGGTAGGCCGTGGTGCCATGGTTCCTCGTCTGGTTTGTGGCCTCGGGTCCGATTGGTATCTCTCCCTGGCCTCTGGTTGCTTTAGCATGTCGTTGGCGCACAGTCCCCTTTCAACTTGCATTGCCACGTGGAACCATTCAGAGAGTCGGTTCGGGATGTCCCAATAAGCGGCCACTTGAGCGATCCGCTTATCTAGGCTCGTTCTGAAAAAATACACTAGCAGTCGCTCAGGTAGAGGAGGCAAGGTGCCCACGACTCTTCGGAATTCACGAATGTGTTCCTTGATGGGCTTCCCTCTCTGGACTAGGCTTCTGAGTTCGTCTTACACATATGGGTCCTCCCCTACTTCCTCGCACCTCGCCCGCAATAGTTGCAAGAAATCATCTGCGTCTTGCAGTTGGGGGGCTCTATTCTTGTAGAGGGCTGATGACCAAGTCTTTGCTTCTCCCTCCAGCCCTTCTGAAATGGCATTGACCAGGGCTCTGGGGAATGGGTAAAGGTGCCCATAGCTCTCGATATAGACCTCAGCTGCATCGAGGAACTGCACCACCTGATCTGGATCCCCATCAAATTTCCCTCTGAACCGGGGTGGCTCTGCCCTCGGTGGCCCGTCCTCCCATGGCCGGGCTCTGTGTGCCTGTCTGGGGTATCATTGGGCTTCTTCCTCATCTCTCATTCGGGGGCGGGGGGGGTGATGCCTTGCGTAGGCTGGTATGTTTGCTGGGTAGAGGAGGAACCCATGGATGCAAACTGGGACTTTCCTTCCTTCTGGTGTGGGAGGGGGAAGGGCTGGCCCCCCTTCTATGGTGACTTGGTTCAACAGGGTCAATTGGCCTCCTTCTATCTTTGGGCCCGCAGGATGGACCATCTTCCAGGCTGACGGCACGTTCAAAATTTTGCTTTAACTCCTCCATGGGGCTTTCGAGTGGCAGGGTTGAAATTTCTTTCTGTCTGGCCTTCTGCCAATCCAATAAGCAATCCGCCCTTCCCAGTTCACTCAGGGGCTTCCCCTTACCTTTAGCGTCTGGAAAGGGGAATTCAGCTTCTGCAGATTTTGGCAAAGTCCACCAAGGTTCATCATTTTTTCTTCTGGCTGGAGCACGATCGTCTGTCCTTGGTAATTCTGTGGCGGGGGGAAGGGGGGGTTGCAGCTTTGCTGTGGGAGGGGGTAGCCCTGTTGCATCCAAGCTGGCTAGAGTAGGGAGGGGTGGCTGGTCCACAGCCGTTTGAAGTAGACTTTCAGTAGAGAGCTGGCTTTCTGCCATGGCTTCAGACCCGTGCCTCCAATTCGTCCAAACATCTGGTAAGGAGCTGGAGGGCTGGAGGTTTGCCAGTTTGGCTTGGAAAGTTGAGTCTTGTCCGTCTGTCAGACTACGATGCTATCTCAAAATTAAATGAATTTCCAAACTGCCAATCTTTAAGGAAATCTTTCTTTAATTGAGCACAGCCACCGGATCATGACTCCGCGCGGACAAGACTGACCCTTTGCCCCCCAATCCCTCCTTTTCCGATCCCCAAATCTCTGCTTCTCATTTGCTATCTTCCAAGTCATTCTTCAGACTTCATTCCCCAGGAATGTGCCCCCTCCCCTCATTTCCACGACAACCTGGCTTCAAAGGGATTTAGCAGGCAAAAGTTCCAGAGTTTATCTCTTGCTCTCCTCTGCTCTCCATGCCAGCATTCAAATGCTGACAGAATGCTTCAATAGAAGATAACCAGACTGGAATTTTTAAGTAATGGTATTTTTTGATCTTCTCCCAATTTAATAAGAAAGATTCTCGTATAATATGTCTTCTGAAATAACCCTGTGTTTTTGTACTTTTATACCATAAAAAGGTGTGCCAGCCCAACAAGTCATGACCTTCTAAAGTCAACAATCTAGTATTTCTTAACATTATCCATTCTTTAATCCACATCAAATTACATGCTTGGTAATATAGTTTCCAATCCGGCAGGCCAAAGCCTCCTCTTGATCTAACATCTTGCAACAATTTTAATTTAATCCTCGCCTTTTTACCCTGCCAAATATATTTTAACACAATTTTATTTAGATCTTCAAAATATTTTTTCCCCAACTTAATTGGAATTGTCTGGTACAAATATAAAATTCTAGGCAATATATTCATTTTTATAGTTGATATCCTCCCTATCAATGATAGTTGCAAATTCTCCCATTTTGCCATAACTGTCACTATCTGTTGTTTAAGCTTATTATAATTATTCTCCTTAAGTGTACTGCATTTTGCTGTCAAATGTATCCCCAAGTACTTAACCTTGTTCGTGACCTGCATCCTTGATACTTCTCTTCTTTTTGTTTTTTTTAACATATTTTTTGTCAAAATCTTCATTTTATCTTTATTTATTTTCAGGCCTGCCACCTTACCAAATTCTCCTATTTTATCTATCAGTTTATTTATTGATTCAAGTGGATCTTCCAAAATAAACACCAGGTCATTGTTAACAATATTTTTCTGTTGTTATCTGTAATTTCCACTATCAAAATTCTTCCCTCGTCGTCTGCATAATTTTTTTCTGCTGGTATTGTATCTTTAATATACAAAGCCACTCCTCTTTTCTTACATTGTGGCAGTGAGGCAAATAATTTCCCTAGTTTAGGCTGTACCAAAAGTAGTTCATGTTGTTTTTTAATATGTACTTCTTGTAAACAAATTATGTCCAATTGTAATTTCTCCAATTTATGAAATACTTTCCTTCTTTTAGTTGCTATGTTAAGTCCATTTATATTCATTGTAATCAATTTTTTTCTTCCATATTTATACTTTATATATAGGCTTTGCTGCTCTAGTGGATCTCAATTCGCTCTGTTCTTTGTGTTCTACAATACTTCCTACTGCACCTTCTAGTGCATCCTCTGCCTTTTCAATCATCACTAAATCCTCTTCTTGTAGTTGGAGCAATGTCTCCTCCCTTCTTGATTCTACATCCTTTTCTTTTAAATATTCTGCATAAAATGCTTTGGCTTTATCAATTGAATCTATTTTAAATCTTTGCAATTGCCATGTAAACACCAAACCTTCTGGTATCAGCCATCTGTAATTCACTCCTTTCTGGAGCAATATTTTTGTCAAAAATTGATATTCTCTTCTTATCTCTCTCACTCTTCTCGGTATTTGCTTCAGCACCACAATTTCCTTGCCCTTGTATTGCAATGTTTTCTCTTTTGTAGTCTGCAATATTTGTGTTTTAATTGATTTCTTAGTAAATCTTATATGGACTTCTCTTGGTAATTTGTTTCTCATTGCATATCTAGTATATACTCAGTACATCTCATCGCCATCCAACATTTTTTCTTTAGTAATTTCTAGTGCTTCTGCAAGAATTTCTATCATTTTTTCTGGCAAATTTTCTCCTTTTTCTTCTTCAACATTCTGGAACCTGAAATAGAATTCTGATTTATCCATCTCCCATCCGAAACCGCTTTTGATGTGTTCAACTTCTTCTAATCTACTGTCCATATCTCTAATTTTTTTATCTCTTTGTACCTCCTTTTCTTCAATTTTTTCAAGTCTGTCCTCATATTTCTTCATCATCTGTTGTATATTATCCACTTTTTCATCTGTTTTCTCTATTTTTAATTTTATGTCTTGTATTCCTTGTAGAATCATCTGCATTGTCACATCTTTTTCTTTCTCCCGTTCTCTATCTTTCTCCTGCTGTAACATTGCCTGTATTGATCGTTGTCCTCCCACTGGTGATGAAGGGGTTGATCCAGCAGAGCTAACAACTGCTACTTTTTTACTCATTTCTATAGATAATCCAAATCAAAACAGAAAATAAAATATCTTCAGGTTCTTCTCAACCCTAATCCGTTTTTATGAATGGCAAAAAGAAAAACAATTTTCAGGCTCTTGTGTGCCCTAATCCAATCAAATAACAAGGTAAAAAACAAATTTAAATAACAGCCTCCAATCAGTAGAGGAAAAAGAAAAAGGAATATAAAAAGAAAAAATTAAAGAGGAAAAAAAAAGAATGATAAATAGAAAAAAAAAGTCCAAAATATAGTTTCTTCAGGCTCTTGTAAGACTTAATCCAATTGCAGAGTCACTTGTTGTGGAAGAGTAGAAGGAGAAAACAAAAAGAAAAAGAAAAAGAAAAAAGAAAAAGAATTTCTGTTCCAAAAATTTAAAAATAAAAATAATTAAATCATGAAGAAGTGGAAATAGAAAAAGGAAAACTTTCTATCCTACTTAAAAGTCCACAACTGTGTAGCATTCAACGGCTCTTTCATATACCTCTCTCAATTTTACAGCTCTCTTTCCAGAGTCACTGTTTTCTTCTTCTTTCAAGTTTTAGCCGCCTATCAGCAATATTTTCTCCAAAGAGCACCTGTATAAACAACTGCAAAGACTCTTTGATGCTCTTCTAAATTTTATCTATAGACATGCATCTTGACCTTGAAAAAAGGGACACAGTTGCTACCTTTTTAATCAGTGAGAAAAAAAAGGAGACAAAAAAAATTACAATGTTTCAATCCACTAGGTGGCAAAATTTCTTGTTTATTCCACTTCTTCTTCTATCTCTGATTTACAATAAAGCCAATGTAAAAGGAAATTAAAATGTAAAAATCAACCAAAAAGAGGGAATAACAAAGCCAATCCAAAAACATATAAACTCAAAAAGCACCAAAAATTTAATATTTGAACAAGTAAAAAAGAAAATCTCCTTTCCAATCCAGTCCAGTCAGATTTAAAAATAAAACTTTCCACAAGCATCCACAAATGAAAATAGTTTATGTTTTAGGAAAATTAACTTAAATTCAGGCTCAATTCTGCCGCTAAATTACTTCTAGCTTCAGTTCTAATTGTATTTGCACTTCAGGGTGTTCTTAAAGTCCAAATAAAAAGCCTCTCACCAGATCGTAACACTTTCACTCATTCTCTTCCGTTCAGGACTGTCCCTACTTCAGCAGCTTAATGGCTGCCTCTTCAGCGCCAGAAAAAAGAGCTTCTCCTGGATCAACCAGGGACTTTGTGGTGTCCCTGGGATCAGCAGGATGTGCCCTCCTCTATCACTGTCTCTATGGGATAAAATACAATTCTTGTTGCTGTTATTATATGTATAATTAAATACGCATCTTCTTTACTGTATCTCTTTGGCTGAATACCCAATAAAAAAAGCTCTGTTTTTAATTCTATAGATTTATGTAACATTTCCTCCAACCATGTATGTATTCTAGACCAATATTTTTTTGCTTCTGTACATGACCACCACATATGATAATATGATCCCGGCAAATGTGAACATTTCCAACACTTAGCTGATTTATCCTTAAACATTTTTGCTAATCTTTCTGGTGGCATATGTCATCTATAATACATTTTATATAAATTTTCTTTATATGCAGTTTCCATTGTCAATTTATAATTCCTTTCCCATAGTTGTTGCCATTTCTCTAATTCTATTGCATAACCAAAGTTTTTCGCCCATGTTATCATTGTCACTTTTACTTCTTCATCTTCTAGTCTAATTTGCAACAAGTAATTATACAATATTTTAATCATTTTTTCATCTTTTCCAGTCATTATCTGATCCAACTCTGATTCCCCCCAATTAAAACCATATTGTTTCAAATCTTTATCATAATTGTTGTATCTGCAGCCATTTATACCAATCAGTCTCAATCCCTTGTTTTTCTAAATCTTGTTTCTGTTTTAGTTCTCCTGTCAGGTTTCGTTGCTATTTTAAATAAACTTCATTCTCAAACGCAAGGTCTCTAATGAATCTTTTTTTTAATTTAAGAATAGGAGAACAACATCCCTGAACTCTTTGTACAGCCAAAACTGGCCCCTCCTTCCAAAACCCTCCCTTTCCGTTCTTCAACCCCAATGTCTCATTGGCCATCGTGCAGTTCCATCTCTTCATCCCAAGCACTTTCTTTTCACAGGAATTTCACCCCTCCCTCTGTCACCCAGGTAACGCTATCTACTAAAGAGCAGGGAACTAGGTAAAAGTTCAGCTTTTTAGCTCGGATCCCCAATTTTAGAACTGTGGGTAGGTTAATTAGGCACCTTGTGCTACCAGAGTCTATTAGGGCTTGGAAAGTCCCTTGGGCCCCTGTCTTGGGGGCTGTTAGGCGTATGGGGAAAAGAAAAGGATGGACGGGTGCACTCACCATCGGGTCGTCCTCGCCTTCGTCCTCCGTGTCATAGGGTTCGGGGGACTGATCTCCTTCATCTGGGATTCCTCTGGTTTCGGTCAGGTGAGCGAAAAACTCCGGGATTTGGGGAGCTTCCCGTGGTATGTGGGTGGCGCACTTGGGCCCTCGTTCCGGTCGTGCTTTGGGCGGCGGAGCTGGTCCCGGCCTAGGGGTTCCACATCTTGTTGCTATGTGGCCACTCCCCCCACATCTGTAGCATTTCAGTGGGCTCCGTGGGGCAGTTGGCCTCTGGGTGGGCTGTAATGTTGGGGTTTCTCGTCTGTTGAGTGGCCCCTGGTCCGGTCGGCCTCTCTCCTTTCCCTCTGGTGGTTTCGACATGTCGTTCGCCCGCAGCCCTCTGTCAACTTTTATCGCTACCCAGAACCATTCAGAGAGTCAGTTTGGGATGTCCCGATAGGCAGTCACTTGGGAAATTCTCTTATCTAAGCTTGTTCTAAAAAAGTACACCAGCAATCGCTCTGATAGGGGAGGCAGTGTCCCAATGACTCTCCTGAATTCACGGATATGCTCTCTGATAGGCTTCCCTGTCAGTGCGTTTTTTTATTTCCCAGCTGAGCTTCATTATTTTTGGACTAATAGACTTACTGTAGTTTGCCAAGTTCCTTATCAGTATTTTACTATGCATGTCCGCATTCCTTCACTTGCTTCACACACTCCTTCCTTTGTTCTCATGCCAGGGGAGTGCCGGTTGCTGAAAGGCAGCTGGCCCGATTTATTTTCAAAAATGTAGCAATTACTTTTCTTAGTTAGTGAGGTGTTTTATTTTCTTTATAACAAATAAATGAGTTTTATTAGAGAACTTTTCTTCGCGTTTCTTTTTCAGAATATTGCAAACAAGGAGGAGCCTCGATCCATCTCCTCTAATTAAACCAGGGTGATTAGTCCCAGAGCCAAACATGGGATTAATAAATGCCCTGACATCTGATAGCACTCGGACGGTTGATTTATGGCTTTTTTTCCCTTGTTTTGTTATTTCTGATAAGAGCGCATAGGCAATTAGTTTTTAGCTACTGAGGTACGCTAATTATTTTGCTAAGATGCCGAAACAGAAGAAGAAAAAAGGTAAAATGAAACCAAGACCACTCTTCGTAAATGATTTGATTGATCTTTCCAATGAAGAGGTGGCAGACAGGAGATTTTCAGATTTCCAGCCCCTTACTTCAGCCACACGCCTGGAACAAGACGCTGTGGGAACAGAAATGGAGGGAGATAAGACAGAAGCTGCTTTTGAAGATAACGTACTGGAACTGAGGTCAGTGACATCTTCTGATTATGCCAGCTCTCAAACTGTCTCCCCAGAACCTTCTGAATTTGTAACGCTCGATGCAAGGCCAAAGCAAACTGCCGAGCAAAATTACTCCCACGCAGAGAGAGAAACAATTCATTATTCTCCTCGAAGCTCTAAGCTCACCCTGGATGAGCTGGCTATGAAAGCCTATCGTGACCGTATAAAACTCTATGAACAGCAGCTATCCCAGGCAAAAATGGCTATATCTATGCTTGAGCAAGATAAGGAAGATAACTTAAGATTTTCAAAAAGCGCCATATTGTCTTCTTCCTCGGAGCCAAAGACACTCCCCCTGGTGGATTTTGTGTCAGGCCAATTAAGACAGAGGGCACTGCATACGTCACATGAAAGTCTCCCTGATCAAGTTACATATAAACCTGCCACGCAATCATTCCTTGTAACTGCAAAGCTGCCCGAAGCTAAAGGTGCAGCACCATCTGCTGGCGAAAGTAATTTACTACAGGAAGCTGAAATGCCACAAGTGTTTCCACAGGCCCGAACTCAAACACCCCCTAGTGGTGTTGGTGTCTTTTTAGATGGAACACAATTAAACTTAATGAAGCAAAGGCAAATGACTGCATCTCCAGCAGGTCATGCCAATATTGCAGATCAAGCACAAATGGCAACTGGAATACAGCAGATTCCAGTGCATCAGCCACAGCAGCTACAAATGCCTGCATATGTGCCACAGCCACAAGTGCAAATAGGGCCACCTCCTGGTCCACCTCCAATGGCACAACCAAGACCATTTTTAGGTCCACAACAGGCACAGCAAATACCACAGGCATTTCTGCCAGCAGAGCCAGCGTACCAAATGCAGGCTCCTTACCAGGCATTTTCTGTCTCTCCACTAACTGGTGAGTCAAAACTAAAAATGTCAGGACACAATTACAAAGCCTGGGTCGGTGAGATTACACTATTGCTTCTTAGAGAAGGCACCCACTGCATGGTATTTAATCCTCCTGCTCAACCTTGGACTTATGCAATAAGAGATTTAGAGATAAGGGCTCGCACGACATTATTGATGTCCATGGATACTGAACTGCAGGTAACTTTTCCACCAAATACAACAGCCCGACAAATTTGGGCTGAATTGGAAAATTGCTACAGGCCTATCTCAATTGAATCTTCATGTTTACTCATGTCTGAACTCCACGGTTCGAGATTGAAACCTGGTGAACAAATTGGAGGGCATTTGACCAAATTGAAAGGTCTGAGAACAGAATTGAGAGAAAGAGGCCATAACATTGAAGATATTCAAATGATCAGCATCATCATTAACTCTTTGAATTATGAATGGAAAGATGCTGTTACAAAAATTAACCAAGTCCCAATTGCTCAACGCACAGTGGACAACGTCTGTAGACTTTTAATTGAAGAAGAGGCATTCATGTTGGCCACGCCACACTTGAGAGGACCACCCGCATCAAGAGCTCCAGCTAGGCGCCCCTTCCGAGGAAGGACCCATGCTCCAATGATGCCAAGATGCTACACCTGCGATCGTGTGGGACATGCCACCCGGGATTGTCCCCAACGAGTTCCAGCTCCCGTCACGTACCAGCCCAGAGGAACAGATTCCAGAGGCAGAGGCAGAGGCGGTAGACAAGGTCGTCGTGGTCCTAGGCGTGATCCACAAACTCCACTCGCCACACTGGCTTTAACCAATGATCCACAACCTCAACCAGAGTACGACAGACGACTCCTGTGGACTTTGGACAGTGGTGCAGCATTGCACGTTACCTACAGAAAGGAACTTTTCACAGAAATGCACAAGCCTGAACCAGAACTACGTGAACTTTATTCTTTTTCAAATCATCCTTGTCAGGTCAAAGGAAAAGGAACTGTTTATGTTGAAGAGCTTGATGCATTCATTCCTGATGTTTATTACATACCAACAGCAACCAGTAACTTGCTTAGTCAGAGTCACTTGCCTAGAGCATTAAAATTCCAGGTTCACCACCTTGAAAATGCAAGTTACATAGTTAAAGAAGAAGATATTGTTGCTGGAACCATATTAATTGGTGGTGTTTATTACTTAAAGCCAAAGCCTAAAACACAAACACAGGCAAATATGCAAACTCCAAAAATGGAAAGCACAGGCCCAGAGAGAGATGCTCCAGAGAGAGATCCTGTTGCTATTCCAAAGGGTCCTAAAGCCAACAAAAAGGAAATTGGGAAACAGGTTGCTCAGAGCAAGCCTGAGGTTCCGCATAAAAATGTTAATGTTGAGAATTCACTAACTGGTAAACCTTTGCATTCCAGGTGTATCCACAAATGGCATAGAAGATTGGGGCATGTCAGTTTCCGTGTTCTTAGGAAGATGCCGGAGTTCGCAAAAGGTTTGGATCTAAAGGGGTGTAAGGTGTTTTTGGATTGTGCTGTCTGCAAAAAGGGCAAATCCAAAGCAGCAGCCATTCCCAAACGCGCTACACGCCTGTCAACACACATTTTTTTTTTATTGAAAAAGTTTTCAAATACAAGTTTTTCCCCCTTTCCCCCCCCCTCTTCCCTAACCCCCCCTCACCACCCATCCCCCCCTGTGACTTCTTCACAACAATAGGCTATTTCATAACTAATTACATACATAATATCTTTCCTTTCCCTTACTCCCTCCTCAGAATACTGACCCTTAGCATATTATTCTTATAACTCCCATTTTTACGATAATCTGCCCTTTTTCTCCTCCCCTAAACTTATAGTGTATTATTACAATTTAACATTTAATCTTTTATATATATTAATATAACATTTTAAAGCAGCCTTCTCCCTACATCCAAATTTAACGTTTATTCAGTTCTATCCAATTCCTCCACTCCCCTAAATATATGACTTAAGGATCCTTTTTCTTAGACTAATCAATCAGAAAACTAACCTATTTCAACCCTTCAATTCCTACAAAATCATGCAATACAATTCTAAATATAACCCACTGCCCACTTTACTAAAATATACACATATCTATATATGCATTCCATTTTATAAAAAAAAAAAAAGACAATAACTTTAAATTTATAATCCATATAGTATCTTCTTTGATGTCTTTCCACTGGATCGTTAAATCCATCACCCATAATAGGGTAAAATAACATGCTGGTGCAACAGTTTGTTCAAAATCTTCAATCATCTTCTGCCCCCATCAGTAGTAGATATCCTCGTATATATATAAAAGTAAAAACAACCACCCGAGTGACATTATAATTATATCCATATAGTTGTAGTTGTGGTATTCATCAGGATTGTTGATTCCCATCATCCTAATGGGTAACAACCAGATCTTCTGCATGCCCCAGCGTGACTCTCTTGCCTTGTAACTCAAAATAATCATAATATATTCACCAGTAAAAGAAATCCAGAGTAGATAATTCAAATCCAACAAGGTAAGGCTCTTTTCACATCCCAAAATCACGGCATTACAGAGATCTGCCACAATCCTCAGGATAGTATTAAACAATTGTTCGCCTCCACTATCTTTTCAGATGTTCATTCATTTTTTAAAGTCCCTGGCTTCACTGTTGCTTGGTTTAGAAATTGCTGTTTCTATGAGATCTATTTCTTTTCTTTTTCTTTTGCGGGTTGAATTTCCATCCTCGTTTCGTGCCTACCAATTGTGTATCGGCTGATCGACTTTCATTCTGCTTTGTGAGTTGATCTTGTTGGGTTAGTTTTATCATCTCATCTTTCTTCTCCATCACTTGTATATCAACTGGTTGATTTGCGCACTTGTCTGTGACTTGATGGTTCATCACATTGGAGTCGGATGACACTGCTCTCTTATTTATAGACAGTCCAGCTGGGGTATCCAGAGAGTCCAAAGACAACTTATCCACCACAGCCTCTGTAATTTGGTATTTTCTTTTTGTTTCCAACTCCTTTTGCTTATCCTGTATTATGCCTAAAGATGTTAAATTCATTTTTAAAATTTTTTTGATAAAATTCTTCCGCTTTTTCAACAGTGTTCAGTTGATATCTTACTCCTTGGTGTCTCAATATTAAACCAACTGGGGCATTCCACCTAAATAGGATATTTCTTTTTTTTAACTCAGTCACTAGAAAGCCAAATTTCTTCCTCTCCATTAACATCTTAGTCGGGAGCTCCTTAAAAATCCAAATCTTTCTTCCATGAAATTGCAAAGTAGAATTAAAAGAGTTCTGCACAATATTATTCCTAATTTCTTTATCTGTAAAATAGATCACCACATCTCTAGGCAATTGCCTTTGCTTTGCCAACCAGAAGTTTATTCTGTAAATTCTATCAATCCTACAATACACTTCATCAGGTTGAACCTTTAAAATCCCAGCCAGAATTTCAGAAGATATTTTCCTTAAGTCATCTCTATTATTTTCCTGTAAACCTCTCAGTCTAATTGCATATTCTGTAAAATTATATTGAATCATTAAAACTTCTCTTTCAATCCTCTGTTGCACATTTTCTTCATTACCAGTCTTTTGGTCAACCTCCATTTTAGGTTTGTCTTCTGAGCTATTATCCTGAATGTTTACCAAATCCTTTTTAATTTTTTGAATCATGTCATCCAAATTCTCCTCAGTTTCCTTCATTTTAGACTCTAATAATTTAGTCTTTGCATCCACCCGAATCAGAAAGTCTGATAAACCATTAGCTGTTTTTAAAATCTTTCGATTCAAAAAGTCAAACTTTGATTTCACCAGTTCACCAATTTCTTTAATTTCCTGCTTAAATTTTTCAAATTGCTGGTTCACAATCTCATCCCTTCTTACAATCTCTTCAAGAAGAAATTCTATTATATTAAAATCAGGTTTCTGACACTGGAGAGTTAAAACTTGTTGGTGTAATTTATTAATGGGGGAGATTCCCCCCCCCCCCGTTTGTTTAGCTGTGTGAGTCCCGGTGCCATTTCCCACACAGACAAGATTTAGTGGAAAAGAGAGAAAAAAAAAGCTTGTTTCCAACCAAGATCAATATCAGATCCCCAAGAAAAAAAAAAGAAAAAAAAAGCAAGAGTGAGAGTGAGGTTTTGCCTCAATTACAGCCAGGAGTATTCATTCCGCTACTTTGTAATAGAAAACGGAAGGACTTTCCCTTTCAGCCTCTCTTCAAGCCGCAGCAGTCGCAGCAGCAATCGCCATTTTAAAAATCTTTTTTCCTTTCACTTCTTAAACAACTTCAATAACTTTTCCAATAAAAAGAATACTTGCGGACTTCCGGTCGGCGAGCTGCAGCGACATGGTGCTGAGTGAGTGATCTCCACTCCTCAACACTGCTTGTCACCACGTCTTGGGGATCCCTTCGGGGGCGCGGGTCCTGGAGAGTCCCGCGGACAATAGAGAGAGTCAGGTGAGCGAGAAAGTGAAGTGCAAACACTTCTCGCAAATCCGGGCGGCTCTGTCAAACCGACGCGTGTGAAGTCAGCCTTTCAATGGCTGACTCGAAGCTGTGGTAGCTGACAATCAGACGGGAAGCAAGGAAGATCGGAGGCTGCAGTGTCGAGATTGAACCGTGTCCTCCCTGCCCAAGTGAAAGTGAACATCAGTAAGGGGCCGGCGGAGTCGGGCGGAAAGCTTTTAAACGGAAAAGAGTGGCGACGGAGAGTGGAAAATAGCCTGAAAGATTACGGAGCTCGACAAGCCGGCGCGAAGATAAGAAACCGAGGACGCTAATTTGCCTGCACAAGAAGAGGATCGGTGGGCACAGGGAGTAAGGAAGCCAAAAGAATCCAGAAGAAATTTCGTTTTTATTTGCTGGTCAAAGTAGAGAGCCGAACTAAATCGGAGATTGAACTCTTTCTAATTGTTCCAGAGAACAGGAAGTGCATCCATTGAAGAAATCTGACAGTGCAAATTGAAAAGGACAGGCACAGAGACGATCTAGCTCCGAGGCTTACCATAGAGTTTTGACTGTGGCAGAGTAAACGGGGGAAGAAGAAAGGACTAGAGGAAACTGGCGGCGGTGTGAGAAAGGATACCACCCCCTTACCGGTGGAAATATTTGTTTGTTCCCAACCAAAACTTGGAAAATTTCCTCCCCTTTTTCCTCTTTTCTCTGAAAAAAAAACAAAACAACTTTTTTGATACCTTGATCTTCTGCATATTAACACTGTGATTAACAAGAAGCATAAATCTGTATAGTAATTAACTGTTTATATATAAGATATATCTTTATAGAGTCTATTAGATTTTTACTTACTTATTTAACTATTTAAGTGCACTTAATTACATTTATCTATATTTACCTGTATAAATACTATTTTCATATATTTTATATACTGATATATTGCTATATTAGAATTATAATACTTACATATACTAACTTATTGGTAATTAGAAGTATAGAAATTTGAATTAATAATTTTTTTTAAGCAGTAATTTAGATATGAATTTCAGCTACTGATTATAGATTTACCTAGGAGCAATTGGATTATTGTGTCTTGAACTATTAGGTCTTGAATCAATCACTAATAAGTAGAAGTAGAAATAAGTAGTAATAAGTAGAAATAAGCCTCTATCAATTAAGTACTATTTATTACACAAATTAATTATTATTACAATTACATAATTATAAGTTATAAATTAACTTTTGTTATCCACGTAAGATATTGACTGGAAGTGAGGTAGATTGATAAATTGATATTGATTGTTAATTCTATTTAAGATAGAGACTGGAAGTGATATAGATTGATAAATAGATAGACATTGTTCGATAAAAAAAAAATTGCCTCTTATACGCTGAAGAAACATAAAAAGAGGTGATAGTCAGTGTATGAAAATTTGGAGAAATATCGAGAAAATAATTAGAGAACAAAAAAAAATCCTGGAAGAAATGACGAGCATATCATCGACGATCCTGAAAACAGGGAAGAAGACCCCCTCAAATCCCACCATATCCATGACCTCCCCGGCTACCCAAAAATCAATGGAAGGAGCACAAAAAACGGACAAGGCCATAGCAACACCAACATTACTAACAGTACAGTCAACATTGACATTAATTCAAGAAACGATGGTGGCCATGCAGGAGAAAATGTCTAACAATCACACCGAATTAAAAACAGATATCCACCAACTGGACCAGAAGATGAATGAGATTCAAGTCTCAATCTCAAACAATGAAGAAAGGATCCAGAAGGCGGAGCAAAAAATAGAACAAAATGAGAAGAAGCTGGATATGGTAGACCAGACGCTGACGATGCAAAATAAGGAATTAGAAGACTCATTAATACAATTAGAGATGGACAGAGCGTCGTTCTACTTGCGCTTTCAAAATGTGGAAGAAGATAAAGATGAGGATTTAGGAGAGAAGATGGCGGAATTAATTGCAGAAATACTCCAACAAGACAAACGCGAGATTATCAGAGAACTGGACGACGTCTATAGAGTGCAAACAAACTATGCGAGGAGAAATAGGCTCCCCAGAGAAGTTCATATTAGATTCGCAAGAAAGAAAGTAAAGGACATCTTATACAATATGGCGAGGGACGGTCAAATAACATACAGAGGAAAGGAAGTGATAATACTGAAACAGATTCCGAGAAGAGTGAGGGAGGTGAGAAAAGGCTATAGATTCTTGACGGCGCAATTGAACAAAAGAAATATATTATTTAGATGGCTCCTGCCAGAGGGGATGCTAATCACCTGGCAGGGGAGAAAAATAAAAATAGACAGCTTGAGCACAGCACAAGATTTTCTCGACCAGTTAAGGGGTGCAGAAGAAGAACAAAGTAGTAAGGAGGAAATAGAGGCGACAAATCTAGACGAGGAAGAAACCGCGGAGGAGAAGAAGACCGAAGGAGAAGCCAAGGAGAAAAAAACAAGACCAGTAAGAGCCGTAAGACTAAACAAGAACTAAAACCGAGCAAGGAAATCAGGAATGAAGGATCTAAAACTAATTTCAGTAAATGTTAATGGTTTAAATGACAGCAAAAAAAAGGAAATTAACACTCACAAAGCTAGCAAAACAAAATATGGATATAATCTGTCTACAGGAGGTCCATATAAAAAAGGATGAGGGCAAATGTCTGGAGTACAAAAAATTTGGTAAACTATTCACCTCATTAGCAGAAAAAAGAAAGAGAGGGGTAGCAATTTATGTTAAAAAAGGTATTGAAGCAGAATTGAAATATAATGATACAAAAGGTAGAATACTTATGGTTGAAGTCACGATAGAAAACTCTAAAATGTTACTAGTGGGCATTTATGCTCCAAATAAAAAACAAGGAGAATTCTTTCAAAAGCTACGTGAACAATTAGGGAATATGGAGCACAATGAAATTTGCATGATAGGTGATTTCAATGGAATTATAGACCCAGTTAATGATTATAAAAGCAATAAAATGAACAAAAATAAAAGGACGACCTTGCCAAAAGCCTTTTTTGATTTGGTGGAGGAAGTGAATTTAATTGATATATGGCGAACTTTGCACCCAACTGAAAGACAATTTACATTCTATTCCAACTCACAACAGTCATGGTCGAGGTTAGATATGGTTTGGGTCACTAGGACGCTAGGTTTAGAAATTGAGACGGCAGAAATTAGCCCAAACATCTGGGCAGATCATAACCCTCTGGAAATAAAATGGAGAAATATAAAGAGAAAGAAACAACAAAGATGGAGGCTAAATACAAAACTATTATGTGACAAAGAGTTCGTAGAAAAATTAAAAAGAGAAATCAAGACCTTTTTTGGAGAAAATGAGAACCAAGGGACACCCAGCGAAATAGTATGGGATACATTGAAGGCATACCTGAGAGGGGTAATAATATCCTACTCCGCATATAAAAACAAACTAAAAAGAAAATCCAGAGAAGATCTCATCAAACAGTTAGATGAAGCAGAAAGGAAACTCCAAAAAATGCCTGGTGACACTGTAGCAAAAGAAAATTGGATGGTGTGGAGACATAAATTAAACATTCTAGACCAAGAAGAGCTAGCCCAAAAAATAAAAAGAACAAAACAGCACTATTTTGAGAACGCTAATAAATCGGGCAGGTGGCTGGCCTATAAATTAAAAAAGGAAAATGAAAAAGGGACAATCCAGACATTAGTAGATGCGGAGGGAAATCTCTTAAATAAAGAAGAAGATAAATTAGAAAGAGCGAGCGAGTACTATGAATCCCTATATAAAGAAGAGGAGACCTCGGAGGGAAAAATAGATGAATATTTGGCAGAGGCGGAGCTCCCGCAAATAACAGAGGAAGAGAAGGAGATGCTCAATGCCAAGATAACAACCGAAGAGTTCAAAAAAGCCCTGTCCAAACTTAAAAACAACAAATCACCTGGCCCAGACGGATTCCCAGGAGAAATATACAAAAAACTGGAAGAAATTCTACAACCAAAATTAATGGAAATTTTTAACGAGGCTTTGACGGGCTCTAAAATTCCTGATTCATGGAGGGAAGCCCATGTTACACTGCTGCCGAAAGAAGGTGCCGACCCCAAAAAAATTCAAAACTACAGACCAATCTCACTTCTAAACACCGACTATAAATTATTTATGTGTATAATGGCAGAAAGAACTAAAAAAATATTAAATAATTGGATTCACAAAGATCAAAATGGTTTTCTCCCGGGACGACAAATTAGGGATAATTTGAGAATTGTACTAGATACGCTAGAATACTATGAAGAACACCCAGAAAAGCAGTTGGCCTTAGTCTTTTTGGATGCCCAAAAGGCATTCGACAACCTAAATTGGAATTTTATGACCAAACAAATTAAAATAATAGGATTTGGGCAAAACTTCGAAAAAATGATAAAAACTATCTATGACAATCAGAGGGCGAGCATTTTAGTAAATGGAGACAGGACAAGAACCTTCCAAATTAAGAAAGGAGTAAGGCAAGGCTGTCCCTTGTCACCGCTACTATTCATTTTGGCCCTGGAAGTCTTGCTACGAAACATTAGAAACAACGAGGAAATCAAAGGCCTGAGAATTAGAAAAGAGACTTATAAAACACAAGCCTTCGCGGACGACGTGGCGCTAATATTAGAAGATCCATTGATATCTGGACAAAAAGTATTAGAGGAACTGGGTAAATATGGAGAGGTGGCAGGCCTTAAACTGAATAAATCTAAAACCAAAATACTTACTAAAAATGTAACTGAGTCACAGAAGAAAGAGATAGAAGAAACTTTGGGCCTACAAGTAGTCCCAAAAATAAAATACCTAGGAATTTGGTTAACCAAAAGGTGTTCTTCCCTAAAAGAAGATAATTATTCCCCACTAATCAATAAATTAAAACAAGATTTGGATAGATGGAAAAAGATTAAATTATCACTTATAGGCAAAATTGCGGCAATCAAGATGAACATTCTCCCCAAGATTTTATTTTTATACCAAAACCTACCAGTAATTTTAGAGAAAAAAATTTTTTTAGAATTAAATAAGACCATTAGGGAATTTGTTTGGGAAGGGAAAAAATCAAGGATCTCACTTAAAATTCTACAGGAAAAAAGGAACGTGGGAGGATTTGGACTCCCAAATTGGGAAACGTATTATAGAGCGGCAAAGTTGATATGGATAAAGGACTGGATCACCTTGGAGAATAAGAGAATTTTAGTGTTAGAAGGTCATGACCTACAGAAAGGGTGGCATGCATATCTATGGGACAAAGACAATAAAAAGAGAACTTACTTCCACAGGCATAAAATCAGGGACTCCCTAATACAAACGTGGGTGGGGATCAGGCAGAGATACTATACTAAGGTCCCAATTTGGCTTTCCACGGTAGAGGCAATGATTTACCCCAACAGGTGGGGAATGGAGAAACTGTACAGATACAAAGACATTGTCGATGGAGGGGGAAACATTAAATCAAATGAAGTTCTGAGAGATCAAGGTATAACCTTAGACTGGTGGACCTACCTACAAATAAAATCAAGATACCAGAAAGATAAAGACGAGTATGGCTTAGAATCAGGATATAATGGATTAGACAAAATTTTGATGGGACAAGGGAATAAAGCGTTGGCCAAGCTGTATAACTATCTATCGGATGAAGATAGAGATGAGGATATAATTAGAAACCAATTGAGAGCATGGGAGAGAAATATTGGACACAGTTTGGACCTTAATGAATGGGAAGAAGCCTGGAACAAAAATTATAAATTAACTAGAGCAGCCACGTATAAGGAAAACCATTATAAAATGCTTCACAGGTGGTATTTAGCACCTGCAAGATTAGCAAAGATGTTCCCCAATGCACAGCCAAATTGTTGGAAATGTGGCCATGGTCATGGCACCTTCTTTCATATGTGGTGGACATGCCCCGAAGCAAAAAGGTACTGGAGCAAAATTCGGAGATGGTTGAAAGATATACTCAAAGAAGAAATTGATTTGAATCCAGAAATATTTCTCCTGGGAATGGCAAAGAAAGGGCATGGAAAGGAAAAGGTCCATCTCCTAATACACATAGCTACAGCTGCCAGACTAGCATACGCTCAATATTGGAAAAAGAAAGACCTACCACCAGATGACCTTATAATTAATAAAATATTAGAGTGTGCAGAGATAAGTAAATTAACACACGAGATAAATGATGACGAAAACTCTGATTATGATACTGTGTGGGGAAGATGGTACGAATGGATAAATGATAGAATTAAGAAAGGAATAAACGGTGCAGAGATTAATCTGAAATGTGCAGTATAAATGACACCAGATACTTACTTATGTATATATGTAAAAACACTGAGAATCCGATGTTAAATAGAATCGTGACTATATTTTATTTGTGTAAAAAAAAAAACCAATAAAAATTGTATTAAAAAAAAAAAAAAGAATACTTGCGCTTCAGGATCAGAGGTCCAACTGACGTCTTCTTGAGTTAATTTAACAAATTTACAGGCTTGCTTTTGCCCCTTAGCTCTGCATGTAGCAGAGATCTCCCAGAGCCCGGAGCATTGGCTGGGGATACGGGGAGTCTCTTCCGCTCCGTCCCAAAAGTAAAAAAAAAACTTTTGGGATTAGGCAGAGGACTCAACTCACCCCAGCCTGCTCTATCTCCATTTCCTCATGGAAACGGAGTTTTTTCGAGCCGCCATTCCGCTATAAAGGCGGCTCTTTACAGGCAGTGGGTGGGACGATCCCAAAGGAGCGTCCAGCGGGGACAAACAGCAAACCGGAAGCCCTCAACACACATTTTTGATTTGGTTCATATTGACATAGTTGGTCCATTTCCGCCATCATTTGGTGGTAGAAAATATTTTCTAACAATTGTTGATAATTACTCTAGATATGGATATGTATATCCTATGAAAGAAAAATCAGAGACTTTTCAGATCTTTAAAGACTTTGCAACCCTTGTTTCTACCCAACACCAAGTTCGCATCGCCAGAATCCAGAGTGATCGTGGTGCCGAGTTCATGTCTCAGCGTTTCCAGGACTGGATGCGTAAGAATGGAATTATTCATCAGACTTCGGCCCCTTACACACCGGCTCATAATAGAGTTGTAGAACGAAGACAAGGGGTACTGCAAACCATGATGCGTTGTCTCCTAGAAGACGCCAACCTTGGTAAGATATACTGGGGTGAAGCTATAAAATATGCAAATTACATTGTCAATCGTACTTGGAGCAGTGTAACAAATCAGACTCCTTTCTTCATGTTGTATGGCTACAAGCCTGATCTTAAAAACATCCATATTTTTGGTTCATACGCTATGGTGAACATTCCCTTAGCTCAAAGAAGGAAAGGAAGTCCAGCAGCAAAGAAACTGAGATTTATGGGTATTGATGATAACTCAAAATGGAGCAGATTTATTGACTCTAAACATGCAATTGTGATTTCCCAATCTGCTAATTTTGAAGAAGATATTGACTGGTCCAGGATTCATTCCAACGATCCTGGAGTTTATTTTCCCAGAGATGATACTGCTGATGCTACGCAGATTGATGATCAAGATTCCACTGTTTCTTCTCAACCCGATGTTCTGTCTTCGCAAGCCGCGGATGCTGACATTAGCGACGAAAGTGAGGACGAGGACAAACCAGAAGAAGATTGGACAGTTGTTCCGAGACGTTCCAAGAGGGCCACAAAAGGAATCCCTTCACAATGATATTCTTGGCAACTGACAAAAGCACCCTTGCCTTTGATTTGCAATGTCACACTTCCACCTGATAATTTCACACAAATCAAGCAGCTCCCTGATTCAGAGCAAGACAAATGGTATGAAGCAATGCAGGTTGAAATGGACAGTCTAAAGAAACTTAAGGTATTTACACCTGCAAAACCTCCAGCAAACAAAAAGGTCATTGGCACTCGATGGGTCTACAGAATCAAAAAGAAACCAAATGGTGAGTCATTGTACAAAGCCAGACTTGTAGCTCAGGGTTTCGCTCAACGTTATCCTGAGGACTACACAAATACTTACTCACCGACAGTCAGAACTGAGAGTGTAAAAATTGCTTTAGCAACTGCAACTATCCTTGGTTTAGAAGTTTTCCAGTTTGATGTTGACACGGCTTATCTACATGCAGACCTAGACGAAGAGATCTACGTGAAAAGTCCTCCAGGATTCCGACAGCAAGAAGGGGATACCTGGTTCCTAAACAAAAGTCTTTATGGTCTGAAACAATCTGGTTTAATGTGGTATTTATGTCTTACTGACAAACTAAATTCAATGGGCTTTATTAAGTCCGAAACTGATGAGTGCATGTTCACAAAAAGATCTAACAATGCATATGAGATAGTTCTTGTTTATGTTGATGATTTTGTTTATATTGGTCCAAATAAGAAAATGAGTGAAATTTTTGCCAAAGCTTTGCAGAGATACTTCACATTGAAATCATTAGGTCACATTAGCACTTATTTAGGTGTTCAGATTGAAAAAACACAGAAGGGGTTTAGTCTTTCACAAGAAGATAAAATTGAACAAATTTTGCATCATTGCAACATGAAAGATGCTAACACAACAAAGACACCCATGCAAACAGATTTTCACAACTTGACACAAGAAGCAAGTCCTGAGTTTGAGGATCAAACACTTTATCGTTCAGTTATTGGGTCACTGTTATACATTAGTAGTTGGACCAGACCCGACATTGCACTTAGTATTAATCTCTTATCTCGACATGTAGGTAAGGCAAAACAGTTTCATTGGACATGTATTAAGAAATTATTGAGATACCTAAAATACACTAAACACTTGAAGTTATTGTTAGAACCAACACATACTGATTATGCAGAATTATGTTGTTATGCAGATTCTGATTGGGCAAGTGATAAGAAATCACGTAAAAGTACTTCAGGTTATATGATGTTCTTAAATGGATGTCCTATTTATTGGCAAGTGCGTAAACAGAATTTTGTTTCTTGTTCATCTACTGAAGCTGAATATGCTTGTGTTTCAGATGCATGTAATTCTCTAACTTGGTTTGATGCTTTAGTCACAGATATCTGGACACACCTGATCCGACCGATCACCGTGATGGAAGACAATGAATCGGTGGTTTATATTTCTGAATCTCATTTTACAGGTTCTAGGTCCAGACACATTGACATTCGTTACCAAAACATAAAGCATTTAGTGAAAAAAGGTTTTGTCAAAATGCAATATGTATCTACACATGATCAAATTGCTGATATGCTCAACAAATCACTTCCAGCAGCTCAACACGAGTATCTGCGTAAGAAGATGTGCCTTATTTGATGATGTACTGATATTCGCTCAACTGGCAAAGAAGGGGAATGTCACTGCGTTTTTTTATTTCCCAGCTGAGCTTCATTATTTTTGGACTAATAGACTTACTGTAGTTTGCCAAGTTCCTTATCAGTATTTTACTATGCATGTCTGCATTCCTTCACTTGCTTCACACACTCCTTCCTTTGTTCTCATGCCACAGGAGTGCTGGTTGCTGAAAGGCAGCTGGCCCGATTTATTTTCAAAAATGTAGCAATTACTTTTCTTAGTTAGTGAGGTGTTTTATTTTCTTTATAACAAATAAATGAGTTTTATTAGAGAACTTTTCTTCGCGTTTCTTTTTCAGAATATTGCAAACAAGGAGGAGCCTCGATCCATCTCCTCTAATTAAACCAGGGTGATTAGTCCCAGAGCCAAACATGGGATTAATAAATGCCCTGACATTCCCTTCTGCATTAGGTTTCTTAGCTCGTCTTCCACATAGGGGTCCTCCTCCTCCTCCTCATAACGGGCTCTCAATAGTTGCAAGAACCCGTCTGCATCTTGCAGCTGGGGGCCCCTGTTTTTGTAGAGGGATGCTGACCACCTCTTTGCTTCTTCCTCCAGCCCTTCCGAGATAGCATTCACTAGGGCTCTGGGGAAAGGGTAGAGGTATCTAAAACGCTTTATGTATATCTCAGCCGAATCGAGGAATTGGGAGAGATTGTCTGGGTCACCATCGAACTTCCCTCTGAACTGGGGTGGTTCCTCCCTCTCTGCCCTCTCCTCTCTGTGCTGAGCTCTGTAGGGCCGGCCTTGGTGTTGATAGTCCTCTGCCTCGTCTCTCATCCTGGGGTAGGGAGGTGCTGCCTCATCTAGGCTTCGCTGCTTGCTGGGGGGGGGGACCCATGGATGCTGTGGAGGGGGGAAGGGCTGCGCCTTGGCCTACGGCCTCTTGGATCAACAGCCCAGACTGGTTCTCTCTTTTCTTTGGGTCTGCAAGATGGCCCCTCCCCCTGAAGGGTGGCATGGTCAAATTTCTCTTTCAACTCATCTATGGGGCTTTCGAGTGGCTTCCTTAGAATTTCCTGGTGCTTAGTTTGTTTTCTGGCTTGCTCCCATTCCCATAGCCAGTTCGCCCTTCCCAATTCACTTAGGGGTTTCCCTTTCTCTTTCACATTTGGAAAGGGAAATTCAGCCTCGGAGGCTTTTGGCACAGTCCCCGGGTACTTATCTGGCTCACGTTTCTTGGCTTGAAGTTCTGCCGAGGGGGAAGGCGGGGAGAGTTGAGCCTTCGTACTTTCCAAGCTGGCTGGGATCACGGCCGGTTCTCCTCCTCCCGTTGCTCGAAGCAGGCTTTCCTCCGAAAGCTTGGCTTCAGCCATAGTGTCTGGAGATAATCTCCAGTCCGACCACACGTCTGGGAGAGAGCGGGATGATTTAAAATCAGCCAGCCTGGCTTTGGAGGTGTTTTTGCTGTCTGTCAGGTTTCGTTTCTATCTTAAATAAACTTCATTCTCAAACGCAAGGTCTCTAATGAATCTTTTTTTTAATTTAAGAATAGGAGAACGACATCCCTGAACTCTTTGTGCAGCCAAAACTGGCCCCTCCTTCCAAAACCCTCCCTTTCCGTTCTTCAACCCCAATGTCTCATTGGCCATCGTGCAGATCCATCTCTTCGTCCCAAGCACTTTCTTTTCGCAGGAATTTCCCCCCTCCCTCTGTCACCCAGGTAACGCTATCTACTAAAGAGCAGGGAACTAGGTAAAAGTTCATCTCAGCATTAAAGCAAAGCTTCTCCCTTCTTTCATTCATGTCAGCGCTGGAGGAGAACATAATTTGGAACACTGACATCTCCCTTCTCTGTTAAAATGTCCTTGTATCTTACAATACTGTCCATATTTATCATATTTGAATGTGTCAACGCTTCTATTGTTGAAAGCCACATTGGTATTTCCATATAATGTTTTTCTTTTACTCTCTCCCATACTACTAACAAGCCATTCCTTACACAATGTCTCTGGAAGTATCCATGTATCCTATTTTTCCCATACCATAAGAAAGCATGCCAACCTAGTTGTAAATCATGTCCTTCCAAAGTCAATAATCTTGTATTTCTCAATAAAATCCATTTGTCAGCGTTCCAAATTATGATCTCTTTCAGCGCTGATATGAAATGAATGATAGAGGAAGAAGCCTTGCTTCAATGCTGAGATGAACTTTCACCTAGTTCCTGGCTCTTCAGCAGATAGCGTTACTTGGGCAACGGGGGGGGGGGGGAATTCCTGTGAAAAGAAAGTGCTTGGGATGAAGAGATGGATCTGCATGGGGGCCAATGAGACACTGGTGTTGAAGAACGGAAACGGAGGGGTTTGGAAGGAGGGTGCCAATCTTGGCTGCACCAGAGTTCAGGCATGTCGTTCTTCTATTCTTAAATTAAAAAAAAGATTCATTAGAGACCTTGCGTTTGAGAATGAAGTTTATTTAAGATAGCAACGAAACCTGACAGACAGCCAAGATTCCTCCAAAGCCAGGCTGGCTGACTCTAAATCACCCCGTTCCCTCCCAGACGTGTGGTCAGACTGGAGATTATCTCTGGACACTATGGCTGAAGCCAAGCTCTCGGAGGAAAGCCTGCTTCGAGCAACGGGAGGAGGAGAAGAGGCCGTGATCCCAGCCAGTTTGGAAAGTACGAAGGCTCAACTCTCCCTGCCTTCCCCCTCGGCAGAACTTCAAACAAAGAAGCGTGAGCCAGATAAGTACCCGGGGACTGTGCCAAAAGCCTCCGAGGCTGAATTTCCCTTTCCAAATGTGAAAGAGAAAGGGAAACCCCTAAGTGAATTGGGCAGGGCGAGCTGTCTATGGGAATGGGAGCAAGCCAGAAAACAAACGAAGCACCAAGAAATTCTAAAGAAGCCACTCGAAAGCCCCATAGATGAGTTGAAAGAGAAATTTGACCGTGCCACCCTTCAGGGGGAGGGGCCATCCTGCAAACCCAAAGAAAAGAGAGAACCAGTCTGGGCTGTTGATCCAAGAGGCCGTAGGCCAAGGCGCAGCCCTTCCCCCCTCCACAGCAGGAGGAGGAGCCCAACGATGCATCCATGGGTCCCCCCTCTCCCAGCAAGCAGCGAAGCCTAGATGAGGCAGCACCTCCCGACCCCAGGATGAGAGACGAGGCAGAGGACTATCAACACCAAGGCCGGCCCTACAGAGCTCAGCACAGAGAGCAGAGGGTAGAGAGAGAGGAACCACCCCAGTTCAGAGGGAAGTTCGATGGTGACCCAGACAATCTTGCCCAATTCCTCGATTCAGCTGAGATATACATAGAGCGTTTTGGACACCTCTATCCTTTCCCCAGAGCCCTAGTGAATGCTATCTCGGAAGGGCTGGAGGGAGAAGCAAAGAGATGGTCAGCATCACTCAACAAAAACAGGGCCCCCCAGCTGCAAGATGCGGATGGGTTCTTGCAACTATTGAGAGCCCGTTATGAGGAGGAAGAGGAGGACCCCTATGTGGAAGATGAGCTAAGAAACCTAATGCAGAAGGGGAAGCCTATCAGAGAGCATATCCGTGAATTCAGGAGAGTTATTGGGACACTGCCTCCCCTACCAGAGCGATTGCTGGTGTACTTTTTTAGAACAAGCCTAGATAAGAGAATTTCCCAAGTGACTGCTTATCGGGACATCCCAAACCGACTCTCTGAATGGTTCCGGGTAGCGATAAAAGTCGACAGAGGGCTGCGGGCGAACGACATGTCAAAACCACCAGAGGGAAAGGAGAGAGGCCGACCGGACCAGGGGCCACTCAACAGACGAGAAACCCCAACATCACAGCCCACCCAGAGGCCAACTGCCCCACGGAGCCCACTGAAATGCTACAGATGTGGGGGGAGTGGCCACATAGCAACAAGATGTGGAACCCCTAGGCCGGGACCAGCTCCGCCGCCCAAAGCACGACCGGAACGAGGGCCCAAGTGCGCCACCCACATACCACGGGAAGCTCCCCAAATCCCGGAGTTTTTCGCTCACCTGACCGAAACCAGAGGAATCCCAGATGAAGGAGATCAGTCCCCCGAACCCTATGACACGGAGGACGAAGGCGAGGATGACCCGATGGTGAGTGTACCCGTCCATCCTTTTCTTTTCCCCATACGCCTAACAGCCCCCAAGACAGGGGCCCAAGGGACTTTCCAAGCCCTAATAGACTCTGGTAGCACAAGGTGCCTAATTAACCTACCCACAGTTCTAAAATTGGGGATCCGAGCTAAAAAGCTCAAACAACCAATTCGCTTTGAGCAAGTTGATGGGTTCCTAGTGGGGGGAGTGTACGCCACACACTTGACTGAACCCGTGAGACTGGAACTAGCAGATCACTGGGAAAGGATCCGTTTCATAATAGCCCCCAAGATGACAGAACCAGTCATATTGGGACTCTCGTGGTTGGACAAATGGGGCCCAATCATTTGGTGGTAAGAGGGGACCCGCAGGCTGAGGATAGCAAAGGGCCCCCAACCCCTGCCGCCCCGACCAGAAGAATTCCCTCCCACGCTGAGACCCCAAAGCTGCCCGCCACTGCAGAAGAAAACACCACCAACACAAGGGTCCCTCCCAGAAGGTACAGCGAAGCAATTGGCAGCCGCACCCGCCAGCGCTTGTAATGCAGATCAGATCCCAGGGGAGTACCAAGACCTGGCAGAGGTATTCAGCGAGGCCGAGTGTGACATTCTGCTCCCCCACCGCGAGACCGATTGTGCCATCGAGATTATCCCAGGAGCGAAACTACCGAAACCTAAAATGTATGCCATGACGCCCCGTGAAATGCAGGAAATGCGGGACTACATAGACAAGAACTCATGAAGGGGATTTATTGAGCCAGTAAAACCAAGGGTAGCGGCACCGGTCCTGTTTAAAGAGAAAAAGGATGGCTCCATGAGACTGGTGGCCGACTTTCGAAGTTTCAACGCTGTTTGCGTACACAACTTATACCCCCTCCCCCTCATGAAGGACATGCTAGCCCACCTAGCTAAAGGAAAAGTTTTCACCAAACTAGACCTTTGAGAAGCTTATTACCGAGTACGCATCAAGGCAGGAGATGAATGGAAAACAGCATTCAACTGCCCCCTGGGTAGTTTCCAGTTCAAGGTAATGCCCTTTGGATTGCAAGGAGCCCCGGCAGTGTTCATGCAGTTGATAAATGAAGTCCTACATGAGCACCTTTACAAAGGGGTCCTCGTCTACCTGGACGATATTCTCATCTACACGGAGACCATAGACGAACACGTACCCCTCGTCCGCCAAGTACTGAAAAAACTGCTGAGGGCAAACCTGTATGTCAAACTGTCAAAATGTGATTTCCATCAATCACGGCTAGACTACCTAGGCTACCAAGTATCAAACGAGGGGATAGAAATGGACCCAGCCAAGGTCCAATCAGTTCTACAATGGCAGCCCCCTCGCACCCGCAGACAACTGCAAAGCTTCCTAGGCTTCGCGAACTTTTACAGACAATTCATCCCCTCATTCGCGAAAATTGCCAAACCTTTGATGGACCTCCTAAAGACAGGAAGCCCAGCGACGAAACCCCGCCCGGGACAACCCCTACAGTGGGACCTGACCTGCCAACAGGCATTCGAGACGCTAAAAGGAATGTTTGCGAAAGAACCTGTCTTAAAACACTCTGATCCTGAACAGCCTTTCGTCATCCAAGCAGACGCAAAGTGATGTGGCAGTAGGAGCAGTGTTACTCCAAAAGAACAGTCAAGGTGATCTACAACCCTGCGCCTACACCTCCCGCAAACTCACCTACACAGAGAGGCAATGGGCGGCGTGGGAGAAGGAAGCGTTCGCAGTAAGATGGGCATTGTTGACCTGGCAGCACCTACTAGAGGGAGGCCAGAAACCGTTTGAAGTCTGGACTGATCATAAAAACTTGGAGGCCCTAAAAACCCCATGGAAACTGTCGCCCAGGCAAGTCCGGTGGGCTCAATACATCAATCGTTTCAATTTCGAGCTTAAGCACATCCCAGGAGGGAGGAATTTCCTGGCTGACGCCCTCTCACGAATGCCCCAATACAACAGTGAGCGGGAGCAGGTAATGAATGCCATCATCCCCTCCACCCAAGCAGCAGCTCAAGTGATCACCAGACGGCAACAAGGTGACCAGCAGGGCCAACTTGCAAGTGACTTAACTGCAAAATTAAAAAATGAAACACTGACAGACCCCTGGTTCCAAGACAATCAACATCTCTTGACAAAAAGAGATGACCTAGCATGGAAAGGGACAAAGCTCTATGTCCCACAGACTTTACGCACCCTGATCCTCAAGAGGAGCCACGACGTTAAACCAGCGGGACACTTCGGGTTCCTAAAGACTCTGCACCTAGTACGAAGGCAGTTCTGGTGGCCCCACATGAGAAAGGACGTGGACAGTTATGTAAAAAGCTGCACCATTTGTGCCACGATGAAAACAAGACCAGGGTGCCCGCCTGGACTGTTGCAACCAGTAGCTGAGCCGACAAGACCATGGGAGGAGATTGCAATGGACTTTATAGTAGACCTACCGAGGAGCAGTGGGAATACAGTGATCTGGACTGTAATAGACTTATTCTCCAAACAGGCACACTTCATTCCTTGTAGCGGACTGCCCTCAGCCCGCCAGTTATCCCAACTGTTCCTGAAACACATCTACCGCCTGCATGGAGTCCCCAGGAGAATCATCTCCGACCGAGGGGTCCAGTTCACAGCAAAGTTCTGGAGGGAGTTCCTGCGATCCATAGGGTCATCCCAAGGGCTCAGCTCAGCATTTCACCCGAGCACCAATGGGGGGGCAGAAAGACTGAACGCTATGATAGAACAGTATTTAAGATGCTACGTCGACTACCAGCAGTCCAATTGGGCAGACCTCCTATCTTTTGTGGAGGTCGCATATAATAATGCTGTCCACAGCAGCACGGGACTAACCCCGTTCAAGGTAGTGAGTGGCATGGATTTTGTCCCCATGCCAGAGTACCCAAGGGAGCCCCCTTCCTCAGTCAGCTTGACCGACTGGATGGCAATGTTGAGAGAAACTTGGGAGAATGTTAAGAGGGCGTTGGCCAAGGCGGCTCAATCTTATAAGAAACAAGCAGACAAGCACCGAACTCCCCAAAGACCATTTCAGTTGGGAGAGAAAGTCTACCTTTCTACCAAGTACTTGAGACTTAGACTCCCGAGTAAGAAATTAGGCCCGAAATTTATAGGACCGTTCCCTATAGTAAAAATAATCAACCCCGTTACAGTACAACTGCAGTTGTCACGGTTCTTGGGGAAGATTCACCCCGTTTTTCACAGTAGCCTTCTGAAACCTGTAGTGGGGTCTACCTTAAGGCCGACGCCACGTGAACTCCCTGGGCCCCTGGTTGTTGGGGGCCAAACTCACTATGAAGTGCAGCGAATTCTTGACTCAAGATGGCACAGGGGGCGCCTCCAGTACTTAATTAAATGGAAGGGCTACCCGTTGTCAGAGGCTTCCTGGGTGAAGAGCTCAAACATCTAAGCTGACCGCCTTATAGCAAAATTCCATGCAGACCACCCGGGCAAGCCGGGAGGGGCGGGGGGGGGGGTTCGCAGCAAAGAAGGGGATAATGATACTTATCTTGTTGTGTTTTTTCCTATGGGGCAGGTTACGTCGAAGAAGTGAAGGGAGAGGGGCCGGATGTCAGCGTTCCAGATTATGATCTCTTTCAGCGCTGACATGAAATGAATGATAGAGGAAGAAGCCTTGCTTTAATGCTGAGATGAACTTTCACCTATTTCCTGGCTCTTCAGCAGATAGCGTTACTTGGGCAACAGAGGGAGGGGTGAAATTCCTGTGAAAAGAAAGTGCTTGGGACGAAGAGATGGATCTGCATGGGGGCCAATGAGACATTGGGGTTGAAGAACGGAAAGGGAGGGGTTTGGAAGGAGGTGCCAATCTTGGCTGCATCAGAGTTCAGGCATGTCGTTCTTCTATTCTTAAATAAAAAAAAAGATTCATTAGAGACCTTGCGTTTGAGAATGAAGTTTATTTAAGATAGCAACGAAACCTGACACCATTCTTTAATCCAAGTTAACATCGCTGCTTGGTGATACAATTCCCAATTTGGTAGACCAAATCCTCCTCTAGTTCTAGAATCTTGAAGCAATTTAAGATTAATTCTTGCTTTTTTCCCTTGCTATATATATTTCCACATCATTTTATTCAGACTCTCAAAGTATTTTTTCTCCAACTTTATCGGAATTGTTTGGGGGGGGGAACAGTCTTGGTAATACATTCATTTTGATTAATGCTATTCTTCCCATTAATGATAATTGTAAATTTTTCCATTTTTCCAAGTCTGTTTCAATTTGATTTCTCAGTTTATAATAATTATCTTCCTTCACTGTAATACATCTTGAAGTTAATTGGATGCCCAGATATTTCACTTTCTTCGCTATTTGAATATCTAACTTCTCCGTTAGTTGCTTCTTTTGTTTTTCTCTCATATTTTTAACTATAATTTTTGTCTTATCTTTATTTATTTTCAATCCAGCTACTTCTCCATATTCCTCTATTTGCTCAATTAAGCTTTGGGCCCGTTTCTATTAGTTCTTTCATAATGAATACTAAATCATCCACAAATGCTTGTAGCTTATATTCTTCTCTTTTAATTCTCATCCCTTTTATTTCTTTATCTTGTCTTATTTTTCTGTTTAAAATTTCTAGGGTCAAAATAAATAATAATGGAGATAGCAGACATCCTTGTCTAGTTCCTTTTCTGATATCTACTTTCTCTGTCATTTCACCATTTAGTATTACCTTTGCCGAGTGGTCCTTATATATAGTCTTAACCATATTTATTTATTTATTATTTATTAGTTCAATTTATATGCCACCCTTCTCCGAAGACTCAGGACTCATATTAATGAATCTATCCCCAAAATCCATCTTTTGTAATTGTAAAGTCATAAATTGCCAATTCACATTATCAAATGCTTTCTGCGCATCTAAAAATAACAATGTCATTTGTTTCTCTGGATGTGCCTCGTAATATTCCAATGTGTCCAGTATAATTCTTATATTGTCTCTAATTTGTCTTTTAGGCAAAAAACCATTTTGATCTGAATGTGTCGAGTGTCAGCCATTCCCTCGACACATGATCCCGGGGACTGTGACAAACCAGAAGAACAGAGACACGGTGAAGGGGGGTGTTGTAGTGTTTAGCAGGGCACGGTGATATCAGGTGGTGGACGGTATAGGGAATCTGGGGACAGGGTCAATAAAACGATGTCAAAGGAAACAAACGCCCTTCAATACGAGGGACAGCAAGATCCGGAAGTAACTGAAGGATTAAATAGCGTGGTCACTTTAAATGCACAATTGAGCAAGGGAGGGGCGCTTGGGGGCGTTCTATAAAGCCAGATAAGCGGAGGAATCGGGCGTCTCCAACTTTGTTTTTCATCAGAAAACTTCAGCGCTTACTGTATGACCACCGTGTAAGCTACGATTAAACCGGATAGCTTCACCTTTGAGTGTGTGCGTATGGTGTTTGTTCAGCGGAGCACAGGTGGTTCCAGAGGAGGCTGACAGAAAGTCGGAGACACTTTATTCTTCTGTCTGAGGACTGCAAGCAGCTGTGATGGCAGAGGGCGTGATGGATGATGCCACGGTGTTGGATTTGGGGACAGAGCTGGAGGCAGAGGAGGGGGAGAACGTGGAGACAGAGGAGCGTTGCGAACAGCCAGTGGTACGCCCCAAACAGAGAGTGGTGTCGCCCCCACCCCCAGAAGACAAGCAGGAAAGACAGGATTCTTTGGGGACTGAAGCTGCTCGAAAACCATCTGGAAATTGGTGGCAAAGTACCGCTATATTAGGGAAGTTGGGGTTTCAGACGTCAGCTAACCCCCCTCTAGGCCCTCAATTCCAAGGATGGCGGGAAAGGCGATGGATGGAGGAGGAGGAAGAGGGGGACTGGAGTTATTCTTCTGGCCCCGGTGTAACCACCATGGATATGTTGAGGGAGAGGTTTGGGGAAGCTAGCTTCCGGGATGCCCCCTCTTGGCAGCCCTGGGCGCCCGGGGCAGACCAGTCAAATACGTGGCAGAGTGGGGTGGGAGCATCAACAGGCGGGATGTCCGAATCCAGGGTGCGTTTGGCCAGTCCAAAGCTGCGAGTAGACCATAGTTGATACAGGGGCAGAAGGGATGAAGACCCTGCTCCCCGGGAGGGGGGGGTTCTTCGTCAAGCGAGAGGATACATGGTACACGACGACAGCCACATAGTCAGGGGCATCGTGAGGACCAGGAAGGTGAGCCTGCTGCTAGACGGTCCCGCTCACTGGAACGAAGAGCCCCTCGGGGTGGAGAGCGGTCCAGTTGTGAACGGGATCCAGCACCTGCATGGATCCCAGGGCCTTGGGTACAGCAAATACCATGGGGTCTCCCTCCCTTACAAGCCATGTTCGATGGGAATCCAGACCGTGTAGCCCTCTTTCTAAGCCAGGTGATCAGCTACATGGATGCTTACGGGCACTATTATTCCTCTCAGTGGGCCAGAGTAGTAGCGGTTACAACGGTTTTGACGAGTGAGGCAGCTGAATGGGTAGCCAATTTACACACCATGCACGCTCGAGAACTGGCAGATTTGGGACTGTTCCTGGAAGCGTTACGGAGTCAATTTGAGGACGATGCCAGCACCCAGGCCATTGTCGAAAGCGATCTAGTTTCACTAAAACAAAATGGACGAGCGGCTAAAGACTATGTAAAGGAATTTCGTACCTTGGCTAATCGGTTGAGGGGCTGGCCTGAACGTTTATTAGTTCACCATTTCCATAAGGGGCTGGATAGAGACCTACGTCAGGCCTGCATTTATAGGGGCCTTGGTCCTTACATAACAGCCTGGTATAAAGCAGCTGTCAAATTGGATGTAGGCCTGAAGGAGTTCTGGATGCGAAGCGACATCGTGACCCCACCACGGAAGGTGTTGGAGAAGCCACCAACAGGGCAGGGAGGCATTCGAACATATATGCCTATAGGAGTAAGAGGTGGTATTGCCTCACGAAGACCATTCCGATGTTACCGGTGTGACCAGGAGGGCCACAGAGCACTTGATTGCCCACTCCCGCCTCTCCGGGCCCCAGACATCCAGGCATCAGGTTCCGGTAGGCGGGCGGGTTTCCGTTCCAGACTATCGGAGCGCTCTTGTATCGCGGCTCAAACAAGAGGTGACGAGGCCAATGGTCGTGATGGCAATGGTGGCTCTCCTGACATCATCCAAACACCGACGGAGGAGGGGAACATTGAGGAGGAAACGGAACACACGGATCCTATGGTATGTGATCCTGTTCGACCTTTCGTTATCCAGGTGACACTAAAACACCCTGGGTTGGGCAGACTGGAACAGCAAGGGGCCTTAGTAGATACCGGTTGCACCCGTTGCCTTTTACGAAGGGCGATAGCAGACAGTCTTGGACTCCGTGTAGTGAGATTGCAGAAACCTATTTACTTTGAGCAAATGGATGGTTCAATGCTAGGAGGACAACCGGCTACCCATGTTACAGAACCTGTGACACTTGAGATCGGGAATCATCGGGAAGTAGTACGATTTGTGGTTGTAGAAAAAATGATTGAACCCATCATTCTAGGCCTAGCATGGTTAGATAAGTGGAAACCTACCATTTGGTGGGAAGGGGTTTTTCGCAAATTACGCTTGGCAGTAGGCCCTGATCCACCTGAAGACAGTAGAGATGTAGGAGCGACTGGAAGGGAGGTGTCCTGTCTAGAAAAAGTCTCACACGTATACAGAGATCTATGGCGTGTGTTTAGCGAGAAGGAATGTGAGGCCCTTCCACCCCACCGTCCTACAGACTGTGCGATAGAGTTGAAACCAGGTGTTAGTTTACCTAAACCCCGCATGTATTCCATGACTCCCCTTGAATTAGAGGAATTGCGGCGTTATATAGATCAGAACCTAGCCAGGGGTTTTATCTCACCCAGTCGTGCACATATGGCAGCGCCAGTTCTGTTTAAGGAGAAGAAAGATGGAGGGCTAAGATTGTGTGTTGATTTTCGGGAATTAAACGCTGTCTGTATGGAACCCCTTTATCCCTTACCCCTTATGATGGATTTGTTTTCCACTCTCACGACAGGGAAGATCTTTACTAAGTTGGACCTCCGAGAAGCGTATTACAGGGTTCGGGTAAAAGCGGGTGATGAATGGAAGACCACATTTAACTGCCCTTTGGGCAGCTATAAGTTCCGGGTCATGCCATTTGGTTTACAGGGGGCCCCTGCAGTTTTTATGCAGTTTATCAATAGTATACTCTATGATCACCTGTATCGCGGAGTTCTCGTATATCTAGACGATATTCTAATATATTCCAATACCCTAGAAGAACACGTTCGTCTGGTACGGCAAATATTACTGAAGTTGTTGAAGGCTCAGTTGTATGTAAAGCTATCGAAATGCGAATTTCACAAGACAGAGATAGATTACTTGGGGTTTAGGATTTCAGGAAAAGGGATTGAAATGGACCCAAATAAGGTTAAGACAGTGTTGGAATGGCAGGCTCCAAAGACCCTAAAACAGTTACAAAGTTTTCTGGGCTTTGCAAATTTTTACAAAAGATTTATCCCCTCATTTGCTAAGGTGGCTTTACCATTGACTGATCTCTTAAAGACGAGAAAAAGTGCAGTCGGGAAAGGCAACCCACAACAAAAAATCAATTGGATGATATCATGTCAATGTGCATTTGACACGTTGAAAACCCTCTTCGCTAATGAACCCATACTAAGACATCCTAACACATCGAAACCCTTTGTAATCCAGGCGGATGCAAGTGATGTGGCGGTAGGGGGTGTTCTCCTACAAAGAAATGAACATGGGGTTCTTCAACCATGCGCCTACACCTCCCAAAAACTAACCGATACAGAATGAAATTGGACGGTTTGGGAAAAAGAGGCGTATGCCATAAAATGGGCCTTGCAAACGTGGAGGCATTTGCTAGAAGGGACTAAGGTAGAATCTGAGGTATGGACGGATCACAAAAATCTAGAGGCACTTCAATCGCCTCGTAAACTGTCCCCGAAACAGGCACGTTGGGCGCAATATTTCCGCAGATTTACCATCAAGCTGAAAGCGATACCAGGGGGAAAGAACTATTTAGCTGATGCCCTATCGCGCATGCCGCAATTTGAGAGCCAAAAAGAGGAGATAACACAAGCCTTAATACCTTATAAACAGACAGGAAAGCAAGGAAGGGACGTATTCCCGCTCCCCACAACCTGGGTAGTGGAGTTGAGGAAAAAATCAGCAACAGACAGTTGGTTGAAGACCAATCCCCAGATAGTGACATAGAAAAGAGGACTAATGTGGAAAGGAGATAAATTATATATCCCCGAAGGATTGAGAGATAAGGTGTTACGACAATGCCACAATGTAAAAACAGCAGGGCATTTCGGTTTCGTGAAAACGTTGCATTTAGTGAGGAGACAATTCTGATGGCCACGTATGCGAAAACAGGTAGAGACATATGTACAAGGCTGTCCCGTCTGTATAAGAGCTAAACCCTTGTCAGGGAAACCGTCTGGTTTATTACAGTCCGTGGCTGAACCACAGAGACCTTGGGAAGATATAGCCATGGATTTCATAGTTGAATTACCTCCCAGCAAAGGACACAATGTAATATGGACTATTATTGACCTGTTTTCCAAACAGGCGCATTTTGTCCCCTGTAAAGGACTACCGTCCGCAGGGCGTCTAGCGAAACTGTTTGTCCAACACGTATATCGACTTCATGGCACACCCAAACGTATAATCTCAGACAGAGGTCCCCAATTTACCGCCCGGTTCTGGAAACATTTCCTAGGACAATTAGGAACAGAACAGGGACTGAGCTCTGCGTTCCACCCAAATACCAACGGAGCCACTGAAAGAGCCAATGCCATGGTAGAAAGGTATCTACGTTCTTATGTGTCATACCAACAAACAGACTGGTACGAACGCTTACCTTTCGCAGAATCAGCATATAATAACACCGTGCACAGCAGTACTGGTTATACACCCTTCCTAGTAGTTTCTGGAAAAGAGTTCCCGGCCATCCCCGATCTAGATGTACAAATGACTAGTTCCCATAGTCCAAAAGAATGGACAGAGAAGGTTAAACAGAGTTGGCCACACATCAAAAATGCATTAGAAAAAGCTTCTGAAGCGTACAAAACCCAAGTAAACAAATGGAGACGAGATAACCTACCCTTCAAAATAGGAGAAAAAGTGTATTTGTCCACAAAATATATCAATCTGCGTATGCCCAGTAAAAAATTAGGTCCAAAGTATATAGGTCCCTTTCCCATCACCAAAATAATAAATCCCATAATGGTATCTTTACAACTACCCCCCTTACTGAAAAGAATACACCCAGTATTCCACAGTAGTCTCCTAAAACCAGCAGCCAAAATAAGAGAGACAGGAACACATCCAGGGCCTGTGACAGGAAGTTCATACGAAATTAAAAAGATCCTCGATTCTAAGATATATCATGGGAAGCTTAGGTATTTAGTACATTGGAAGGGATACCCTATATCAGAAGCAACATGGGTGAAAACGAAGGATATAGATGCTCCACAATTACTAAAACAATTCCATGAAACATCCAAACAAATCTCGATCCGGTCATAGATGGTTACCACGCTTACATTCCTTTCACAAGCTCAATTCACAATTTCCATTACATCTTTTATAAGTAAACAAAAAAAGAAAAGAAGATAAAAAAGAAATTCAAAACTTAAAAAAGAACCAGTTTTACCTCAAATTTAACATTTTCATCTATATAAATCCATTATATCTATCCAAAATTAGTTTCAAATTCACTTTCACTCATTTTTACATCTGCATAACAATTCTAAACATATCTTTATTCTTCTTTACCTTATATCTTATACAAGTCATATCAAAATAATTTTTACAATATTCTAACCTCTTGTTAAGTGTTTACCTTACAATTTTATCACCATTTATTCTTAGTTTCAATTCAATACCACTCCATTTTTATTATATTTTATAAAACAACATTTTGTCTAATTTTAATCCTTTGACCCTTATCTTCAAATCAGTTTACCTTATTTTTTTTTCTCCCAGTTTACATATTACACAGATTTCTCACAAAGACATATTTTATTTACTCCAATTTCTAATACATTTTCCACTATATCTCCCTCTAATATTTAACTACCTTCCAGCTTATTCTATTTGATTAATTCTCAGCTTGATCCCCTCCAAAACACCAACTATTTAGTTAATTTCAGAATCGTTCCTCAATCTCCTCCAACTCTCCTCCTATTTGTTTGACTGTTTCCAGCATTTTATGGGCTGATTTCCAGCATAGTCTCCTCCTTAACTCCCTCCATTGTTTGGCTGATTTCCAGCACAGTCTTCTCCAACTCTCCTCCTATTTGTTTGGCTGTTTCCAGTTCCAGTTGGCACCGTGGGGAAACAGACGGGGAAATGGCGAGCTCCGCTGAGCCCTGCCAAATCCCCTCTGCTAAACTGCCGCCGATAGGTCTGTGGACCTCCCCTGTCTTGTAGGGACAGGGGGACAAGAAGGAACGCCTTGGGCGGCCGAGAGGAACGGGCAGGTTCCTCGGAGCTGGAGGCTTCTCCTTCACGTCGGCGGCAGCGGAACGGCAGCCATGGCGGCTGCCCTGAAACCGCGGCAACCGGGAACAAAGATTGTGCTGGAGGAAGAAGATGAAGAAAGAGCAAAGATCAAGAATCCGGGTGAGTGACACCAACCCAGGCAATATAACGTACCTACTTGGAATTATTGGAAAATAAGACCCCAAAATAAAAAGCGGCTGCTGGACTGCGGGGCTTAAAGATTGAAAAGGAAAAAAAATGGGTAAAAGACCCGAATTGAATTTTGTTGCAGTAAACTTAAATTGGATGATTTGGCATTAATAAATTTTTGAAATTTGACTGTGCCTTTAACTGGAGTGGATAGGAGAAATGGATATTCCTGATAATTAATGCCTCTAAAAGAAAATGAAGCTAATGAAGCTAATGAAGATAGACAGATGGATGGCTACAAAATAGCCATGGAGTTTGCAGTGACTAAGCAGGGAAGTGGATTGAAGAGATTTCCCTTTCTGGGTGGAAAAGAAACACGTTAATTGGCTTTTTACCTTGGATTACTTGAAATTAATATTGGATATAAGGATTTTGGAGATTCCTACTCTGCCCCAGATGATTTTAAGAAAGAAGAAAGAAGAAAGAAAGAACATTTTGGATTTTAACAATGGAGACTGACAAAACTGTAAACAAAAGCTAGGTGTGGCGTAGTTAACAAAGACAGGAAGCTGATGCACTACGCTTGGAACAGACATTTTAAAAATTTTAAAGGGACATACAGAAATTCTTTATTTTGAACTGATGAACCTTGAAATAGAGCACTTTGGACAGAGAGGAAAAGGAAGAAAAGGAAGAATTAAAGTGGATAAATTTAAATGTGACTAACTGAAATGTAAAGTTTAAAAGCCTATGTATATATGATAAAGTTTAAAAGCCTAGGTATATATGATTTTTGGATAAAAACAGGAAGGGTTGTGAAATAATAAAAATAGAAAATAAGAGGTGGCTATTAAAATAGTGGATGATATCAAGGGGATAAAAATAATAAAGAAGAATATATTTTGAGGCAGGAAAATTTTAAGAAAATGTACTGTTTGATGTAATATGTTTTAATTTTAATTTGCAAACAAATGTTAAACTGATGAATAAGGATTGATTGAACAAAATACAAGATACACAGATGCTAGTGATTAGTCTTGAATTAAGGTAATACATGTTGGAAATGATGACTATTATGAAATATACTGAGATTTAAATTGAAAGAGTAGGATGGAAAAATGATATAAAACAGATAATTATATTACAGTTAAAATGTGTGGGATGGATACCAACCAGATAAGAGTTTGAGACTCGGTGGAAATACATTGGAAATTAATTAGAAGTGCTGGAAATCAGCTAAACAAATAGGAGGATTGCTGGAGGGAATTATGCTGGACACCAGCCAAACAATGGAGGGAGATTAGAGGAGATTATGCTGGAAATCAGCCAAACAATGGAGGGAGTTAAGGAGGAGATTATGCTGGAAATCAGCCCAATAATCTTCTATATATATATATAAAAGGCTGTATGTATGTATGTTCCAGCATAACTCTGGAGTGCCTCGAGCAATTTCAATCAAACTTGGTACACAAGTTTACACAAGTAAGATGATTTACCCTTTGGAAACAAACACTGTGGGGGTAAGACACCCCTAGCGCCCCTAGGTGTGTGTGTGTGTGTGTGTGTGTGTGTGTGTGTGTGTGTGTGTGTGTGTGTATTCCAGCATAACTCTGGAACGCCTCCAGCAATTTCAACCAAACTTGGTACACAGATGACTTACCCTCTGGAAACAAATATTGGGGGGGGGGGTGTAAGAAACCCCTAGTGTGTGTGTGTGTGTGTGTGTGTCTGTGTGTGTCTGTGTGTTCCAGCATAATTCTAGAACACCTGGGCCGTTAAGGAGAGCGAGTGTGGTGTCCTAGAGCGGCAATTGTTTGTGATGTCAGTTCCTTCACAGCTTCCTCTGGAAAGCCGGGCCATTAAGGAGAGTGAGTGCGGCATCCTAGAGCGGCAATTGTTTGTGATGTCAGTTCCTTCACAGCTTCCTCTGGAAAGCCGGGCCATTAAGGAGAGCGAGTGCAGCATCCTAGAGCGGCAATATTTTGTGATGTCAGTTCCTTTGCAGCTTCCTCTGGAAAGCCAGCCATTGTTGTGTCCCGCCAGCGGCCAGCAGAGCTGGCAGTAGATTCGGAAAGTGAGGAGGTTGGGGAGGAATGTGGGCCAGTCCTGGAATCTGGGGAAGGCTCGGACGATGGATCTGAGTCAGAGGCAGAGAGGGGCCAAGGCCAGCTGGTAGTTCTTTGCTGCCTCCAGAGTCTCCAGAGTCTGACATCAGCGAGGCAGAAGCACAGCGTAAGCCTGTTCCCAGTGTGCGCATGTGCAGAGCTACCAGGAGACAGGAACAATTAAGGAAACAGGGTCGACTTGGGAGTAATGCTTGGAGATGATTGGCCCCTCCCATAAGACATAAAAGAGAAGCAAACGGGATGTGAGCTTTTGCAGGAAGCAATTAGTTCATCTGGCTAATTCAAGATTTGAAACTTCTGTTTGTGACTCTGTGCCAAGTTGGCCTTGCCCTGCATCTGGAAATTAGCTCTTTGGCAGTGTTTCACGTGAGATAGGTGGGTGTTGATAACCTTCTTCTGAAAAACTGTTTATCAAGCCTTGCGGACTGTAAATGAAAGTAATTTACAGCCATATGAATTAAAGAGGTTTGCCGGGACTAAGTTTGTGCTGTTTACTTTCTAAGGAAGCCTAGGTCAGAACAGCCATGACGTTCGCCCTCCAGTGGACCAATGGGGAAGTACCTGATGGATTTGGGGCAAAGTACCAGGATCGTAGAAAGGGCAGGAAAGAGGAGCACATGGGAGAGGGAAGGGAGAGGGCAGGGATTATGGGCATGGGAGTAGGGGGAAGAAAGGCCCCTCCCAATGGCTCCCTGTCAGACAAACGTTTCAATGTCTATAAATACCCGGGCAAAGATACAGCCTGTTGTGCCTTAAAATGGCTTCTACTGGACTGCCTTAAAATGGCTTCTACTGTAAAGCACAGTGGAGTTGCCATGGTAACAGCACACCCTCCTGGCCTCACCACAGCCGGTCAGGGGTTGCAAGAGGAGGAGGAGGGCCGCTGCATCGTAATGGGCTCCAGGAGGAGGAGGGGACCCCATCTCCCCCATTGTGAAGCGCGTTAAAGTTCACTGTGCTGTGCAAGGTGCTCTGAGAGTGCTTCATGGCCTGCCCAACGCCTCATATCAGAATCAGAAAGGGGGAGAGAGAGAGAGATAGACACACACACACACACAGATACAGAGGGGTGAGAGATGCAGAGAGAGGAGGGAGATGGGTAGAGAGAAACACACAGAGAGAGAGAGAGACAGAGGGGAGAGATGGGGGAGAGAGAGACAGAGAGAGTGATACGGGGGGGAGAAAGAAGGAGAGAGACAGAGAGAGAGATACAGAGAGGGGGCAGAGAGAGACACACAGAGAGAGTGCGGGAGAGAGACAGGCACAGAGAGATACAGAGAAGGGGAAGATAGAGAGGGAGAGAGACAGAGACAGAAAGAGATACAAAGAGATAGGGGGGAGAGAGAGAGAGATACAGAGGGGGGAGAGAGAGAGACAGAGAGATACAGAGAGAGGGGGAGGGGGGGAGAGAGAGCCACACAGAGAGAGATACAGAGGGGGGAGAGGGGGAGAGAGAGAAGAGAGAGAGAGATACACACAGAGAGGGGGAGCCAGCGATAAATAAATACCCGGGCAACGCCAGGTTTTCAGCTAGTAATAAATAAATCAGGATGTCATTCAGGTAGAGGACTATAAATTTATCAAGGAGATCAGAGAAAACTTGGTTGATAAATCTGGAAAATGTGGGTCCCGCATTTACTAAACCGAAGGGGATTACAGTGTATTCAAACTTGCTGTACCTGTTGTCAAAGGCAATTAAGTATTTGTGGCCCTCAAAGATTTTAAGGTGGTTGTAGGCATTGCAGAGGTCTAACCTGGTGAAAATGTGTGCTTTTTGTAGTCTTATCTAAAAGACCTGAAATTAGTGGTAGTGGATAGTTGTCTCTGACTGTCCTCAAGTTAAGTGCTTGGTAATCATGGACTATATGAAGGGGGGGGGGGGACCCCACTGTCACTTGATGTGCTGGAGTCTTGCTTCTTGGGGACAAAAAAGGTTGGAGCTGAGACTGGTGGGTCTAATAAAGCCTTTTTGTAAGTTAGAGTCCAAATATTGCTTCAAGGTTGCTAACTCGTCAGTGGATATTAGACATTGTCTCTTCTCAGGTATTTTAGCACCTGGGATCAGGTCTATGTGCTGCCCCCACTCTCACACACATACACAGCAGCATGTTAAGGGTCTTTATTGAGCTGCTCGAGCCCAAGTAAACAGTTCCCAGCAGCTCTTGAATAACAAAAGCCTCCCTTGAGTTCCACTGAAAGTTTTAAAGATCTGGCAAGAGGAGCAGTTTCAATTCCCAAAGCCAGGCAGAAGCCAGAACAAAGGCGTTTGAGAAAGCGAGAGTTCCACAGGCTTGAATTAGTCCATGAGGTAAAGCACAAAATCAAGGCACAAACCAGAGGTCCAAAGTTTAACACGAGTTCAAAGGCAAAACACAAGAAGCAGTAATCACGGAGCAAGGAATCTACACACGTTGTTCCAGCAACACTCATTTCTTTTGGGAGGATTACATAGGCAATGCCAGTACAGCCCCTCATGATGCCTCCTCCCAAGTAACCTGGCCGACCTGCATTGTGACAGTTACCTCTCCGCCCTGTGCATCCTTGGATTGGAAGGAGGTGTGGACTTCACCTCCTCATCCTCCTTGACCGCAGGCAGCTGCTTCCGTTCTTTACCTGAAGCCTCCAGGCTAACCTGCTGCAGCTGTGGCTTAGGCTCAGCCTGCTGCCCATCAGGTTATTTGGGCTGTGGCTGCTCTGTTGAGCTGGAGCCCTCTGCTCCCTGGTCCATGTCTACACACACACACACACACACACACACACACACCATGCTCACTACCCCAGAGGTGCCAGGACCCGGCTCATCACCCTCCTCCTCCTCTGAACTCGTGTCCGGAGAGGAGGCTGGAGGCACATCCATGACAGTCTATGACACAGTTGCAGTCTATGTGGGGGAAGGACTGAAGTTACCTCCTCCCCAAAACATTTTAGAAGTCTGTGTATTTTCTTGGCAGATTGGGAATCTCACTGCTAGTCTTCAGGAGTGGCTGTTGGGTTTTTTTCAGGGATGAAATCTAAAAATTTTCCCTACCAGTTCTGTGGGCATGGCTTAATTGGTGGGCGTGGCTTGGTGGTCAGGTGACTGGGTGGTCAATAATAATAAATAATAAAAATAATAAACAAAGTACACAAAACAATAAGAGGTACCAAAAACCAACTTTCACACTTTACACACACACAACATAACACAACACAACACAACTGACTCACACACAATGTAAAAGCAGCTGCACTTCACCCAAAATGGCCCCTGCAACAAGCAGGAACCTCACACAGCCACAAAAAGCTCAAAAACCAACTTTCACACTTTTTAAGCACAAAATGCCACATACAGCTTTGTGAGATTTTGTGTGTTTCTGTAGTTAGAGTGAAACACTACAGAAACACACCAAATCTCAGAAAGCTGCACAAATATTTTATTATTTTATTTTATTTATATTTTTAGATAAAAGCAGCTAAATTTAAAACTTCCTTAACTTTAAATTGCTATGTCTAAAAAACAATAAAACTTAAAAAAACCCCAATTAACTATTTTTTTAAAGCTCCCCCCCCCCCAAAAAAAATACCCCCCACTTACTTACCAAATTGAAGGCACAAAGCAGGCAGGCAGGCAGGCAGATTGAGTTGCTAGCTGATGCAATTGATCACAGTGTTGGATCCTTATCCTACAGTTGGGTAGATAATATGTACTGTAACTTTAACTGTTACAAGATGACTAATTGATTAAGTGGTTGAAACAGAAATAAAAGGAAGGCAGGAAGTTCATTCACTCCTTCTCACTCCTGCTCGTGATAGTACTGCTAGAGAAACTGTGTCGGTGTTACGGAACTAGAACTGTAAGCAAATGGTGTTTTGTATTGAAAGTGTTATCTTTGTTTATGAGAAGCCAAGTTTGTTTGTTTTACAACAAGTAAAGACTATTTATTTTTCAAACAACGTTCAGAGTCTGAGAGTATCTGTGTTGCAACGCTGTCTGGTCCGTCGCTCTACTCTGCAGAGGGCAGTTTACCCTCAACACACAGCAGCCAAAGCAAGGCAGGAAAAGCAAGCGAGCCCGAAAGAAGCAGCAAGCTGCCAAGTGGGCAAGTGGGGACCCGGCGATTTGGTGGGCATGGGCGGAGGGGGGGGGTGTCAGGGATTTTTGCTACCGGTTCTCCAAACTACCCACTGCCATCGTTACTGGATCACCTGATCTGGCCTGAACCCGGAGCATTTCACCCCTGGTTTTTTTGGATAGTCAATTGCAATGAGAGAGATAATCAGGGTCATCAAAAGAAATAGCCTGTTTTTTCCACTTAATTGTGGGGTCGTGAAGTATCAACCAGTTGTACCCTAACACTATGGGAAGGTCCAGGTGGCTAGTCATGAAAACAGTTATCTTCTCAGAGTTAATGGTTAATTGCAAAGGTACTGTGGAATGTGGAATAGGACCTGCTTTCAAAAGCTGGCTATCAATAGTTTTTACTTGGAAGGGGAACTTCAGTTGGAACCTTGAACTCTTTTATTGCTGACAGTTTTAGAAAGTTAGGTGTTGCTCCTGAATCTAGCAGGGCAGGTAGAATTTCTTCCCAACTGTTTGGGAGGGAGAAAATGATCAATCTTTAATAATGTATCTGTAGGAGATGACCAGACTGAGACTGAGGGAGGGGTAAAATGTGTCATCAGTGTCAAGTCCCTTCATTCCCACAAGATATCTAAGTGCAGCCCACCTTGAATTCTGTTGACTCTTATCTACCGCCACTTTGCTTTGACCATTAGTAGTTCTGATTTTGTGAGTTCTTGCAGGAGGGGCTGTTGCTATTTACCTGGTCCTGATGTTTGTGATCTGGGCAGCTCTCATTGGAAGTGTTGCTGGGACCCTTGTTTCCTCTCTTGAGTGGTTTTGAAGAGTAGTCCTTGACCATGTGTCCAGGTTCTCCACAGTGTCAGCCCCAATGCGCGGCCGCATGTCAGGGCTGCCATTCTGGTGGGTGCGGAGGTTCTGGCAACACGGCAGCTCCCATGGCACCCTGGCTCCTCAGCTTACCTTCTGGCCACCAAGCAATGTGAAGATCCCTCTCCTGGCTTGTGTCCTCGCCGCTCATTAGCTGCAGGCGCAGCTTGATGCCGTGGTCATCGCCATGGCAGCCTCCTTCGGACGTTTAAGGCACTCGGACTGGCAGCAAGCATTTCTGAATGGACTTGGCAGCGAGTGCAGCTGGGAGCTGCTGACTGAGTAGCTGTTGAGGGCGGCTGAGAGGCTGAGAGACTGAGAGTTAAAAAGAAGTTTGGAAATGGCTGTAATGATGACTAATCTGGAGAGGCTTGGAAATGGCTGGAATGCTGGCCAATCTGGAGGAGTGGCCAGCGGGCTGGGAGCGTGTGGGAGTAATGCCTAATTGTGGTATCTAATGGAACAATGATTAATGTGTAGGGAGGAGCCGGGTTAAGTGTCACCTGGGTGATAAAGCTTTATAAGGTGGTGGGGAGCACAAAGCATTAGCTCCAACAAAATCTTCCTGTATTGCTTTATGGATGTTAGTTCGTGCCAGTAAAGGATTCAAACCATCATTTTTGTGTGTGGCGTTTTCTTTATACACCAGAACCTGACACAGTAGAAACAGAGAGCTAAATCCCTGCATCTCTGCCATTCTTCCATGGCCAGGAATTATTTGGCTGCACCAATTTGCATCAGGTCTTTTCCCTCTTGATCAGCAGTAGTTGGTGTGAGTGGGGTGGAGACAGGAGAAGGTAATCGAGGAGGTGGCAGGTTGTGATGGAGTGAACCTGGATCTCTTCAAAACATGTCAATCGTTATGCAGGTTCTGTAGATTTCATCCAGTGTCCGGCAAACCCCTTGCCTGATGAGTTCATTCGCAATCCTGTCATTCAGGCCACATCTGAACTGTGCCATTAGGGAAGGTTTGTTCCAATTCAAATCAGTGGAAATCCATTTGAATTCTTTGATGTAGAATCTTACTTTGTGGTTGTCTTGTTGAAGCTGGTAGAGTTGTTGAGTGGTGGTGTCTTCTTTTATGGGGCCACCAAAGTGCCTGAAGCTGGTTATCAAGTTTTGGAAGTTATCCAAGATCAAGTCATTGTGCTCAATCATAGGGAGTGCCTATCTCAGTGATGGCTAACCTTTTTGGCACTGAGTGCCGAAAGTACACATGTGCGCATGTGCACACCCATAATTGAATGTGTGTGTGACCACCACCCCGCGCCCCACCCCCACACATACACATGCACCCCCGTGTGTGCAGCCCACCCCCGCACATGCACATGCGTCTCCCGCATATGCCTCACCCCCGCGCATGCACGGCAGAGACCCGAAAACCACATAGCTGGTGGGAGGCACACAAGCATGCGCAACAGAGCTGAGCTGGGGCAACAGCTCACGTGCCCGCAGAGAGGGTTCTGCGTGCCACCTGTGCCATACGTTTGCCATCACGGGCCTATCTGGTAGCTGGAGCTGTGAGGAGGCTGAGAATGAAGGAGACCTGTTGTCAACTTGCAAAGCTTTCAAGTTGCCATGAGCAGGAGGGAAGGAGAACTGATGGAGCTGATTGATTTCCCTAACTGAAACTACATTCCACAGATGCCTTTCTACCACAATCAGCAGGAGAGCTTTGGGTTTCACAGCCAGCCAAAGTGGTTAATTGGAGAATGTGATTTATGACATGGCCAGGGAGGAGGGGAGAGACAGGGTCATAGGGGAATGTAAATCTATGTGGGATTAGTTCTAACTGCATCTGAATATTGCCGAAATGGTGCTCCTAATAAATGACTGTATTTCTTTTGACTTTTGGCTCGTGGCTCATGAATTAATTAGGGCATCTTTCGGAAACTTCACACCTGTGATCTGTCCATCTGAAACTCCCCCGATCAGGTGCCGATGAATATGTCACACTAAGCAAGAAATGTCCTCATTTTGTCTAAATCTCCTGCAAATCTCTCAGGTAAACAGCCAGGGCTTCTCTGAAGTAGGGCACTGGCTGCTGGCAGTGGAGTGAAAGGCGCTGCAGGTGGTGGAGGTGGTGGAAGAGGCAACTGTTGAGCTAAATTTTCTATCTGCTGGAGCATCTGATGTACAGTCATGTGAAAAAGAAAGCACATCCTCTTTGAGTTCTATGGTTTTACATATCAGGACATAGTAAAAATCATCTGATGCTTAGCACTTCTTAAAAGGAGGTAACTACAACCTCAGATAAACAACAACACATGACATTACACCATGTCATCATTTATTTTACAAAAAGAAAGCCAAAATGGAGAAGCCATGTGTGAAAAACTAAGTACACCCTTACTGCTTTCATAGGGATGAAGAGGCAAAGTAGCAGCCAGATACTGCTAATCAAGTGCCCTTGATCAATTGATCATCAGCAAGCGTGACTACCTGTATAAAAGCCAAAGTTTTAGGAGTTTGCTGCTCTCCAGTATTGAGGTGTGTGTTAACACAATGCCAAAGAGTAAAGACATCAGCAATGATCTTAGAGAAGCAATTGTTGCTGCCCATCAATCTGGGAAGGGTTATAAGGCCATTTCCAAACAATTTAAAGTCCATCATCCTACAGTGAGGAAGAGTATTCACAAGTGGAAAACTTTGAAGACAGTTGCCACTCTTCCCAGGAGTGGACATCCAGCAAATTCACCCCAAGGTCAAACTGCAATGCTCAGAGACGTTGCAAAAAATCCAAGAGTTACATCTCGGACTCTACAGGCCTCAGTTAGCATGTTAAATGTTGAAGTTTGTGACAGTACAATTAGAAAAAGACTGAACAAGTATGATTTGTTTGGAAGGGTTGCCAGGAGAAAGCCTCTTTTCTCCTGTACACTGCTTGGAGAGTCCAAGCAATGGGTTAACTTTGTCTGATTGGCCAGAGAGTGAGTTGCAATTTGTTTGGCCATGCCTCTTCCGCCTGGCTGAGCTCCAGTTTTTCAACTCAGTCGGCCTAGAGCAGTGATGGCTAACCTTTTTGCCATCGCATGCCAGGAGCAGGGGGGGTGGGGTCATGCACGTGCGTGCCCACATCCATAAATTCTATGCACCCTACCCCTGCACATGCATGTGTGACCCCCCCCACTCCCCCTACTCCTGCCATGTGATGGCACGGTAGGCCCACTTTTTGCTTTCTCCAGATTACTAGAAAGGTTCTGGAGGCTGGGGACAGCAAAAAACGGGCCTTCCGGTCCCACCATAAGGTGACAAATGGGCCATTTCCGGCCTCCGGAGGGCTTCTTTGGCCGGCCACACCCCCGAACCAGTCCCCGCTCGCTCACCCCGCTCACCCGATGCTTGCCCGCCCCGCCCAGCCACTACTTGCAGAATCTAGCCCCGTACTTCTGCTCACCGCTGCTGGCAAAGGTAATGTCAGCGTTCCAGAAAAACCCCAACTCCAAGTAAAGACGGGGAAGCAAACATTTTCCAAAGTTCTCTTTACTAGAATAGGCAAACTGGCACATCTGGGAAAACCTGAATCTGAAAAGCCTGGGTTTTCCTTCAGTAAGTCAAAGCTCCCAAAACCATCCCCTTTTCCACCCAGTCAGTCACATGCTCCAATCAACATCCACGCCATCTCGATCCAGTCCCCTGACCACTCCTTCTCCAGATTCTGGATCACCCTGACCTTGACCGACAGAAAGAATGCTTTTATGTCTACTAACCCCCTCTCCTAAATCCCCCCTCCTACTTTCCCACACACAAGAAGTTTAGTTTTAGTTTAGTTTAGTTTTATTAAATTTCTATACCGCCCTACTCCTGAAAGACTCAGGGCGGTGAACAGGCACAAGATAAAATACATGTGAGAAATAAAGAAATTAGGGTTATTCCTGTAAAACCATATAGCCTGAGTTACGCCATTTTAAAAACATGTCAAGGCTTTTATTTTACTCTGTATAACCTGATTGTGACCTGATTATATACTTTAGCTGACAGTTTAAGGAACATGAGAACGGAATTATATGTTTCCTGTGTTCTTGAGGAAGTTGTGTTCTTGAGAAAGTGTTTATTTAGCAGGATGTATGCTTCAGGTCAACTTGACCTCGTTAAGAAGGGGAAGTACGTGAATGCTGATCTTACATGTATAAGCAATATTTTAAGTAGGGTATTTTTATATTGGAATTGTGGGGACTTCCCATAATGTGAATATCATGTGTTTGTCTATTATATAAGGTTTGAAATTGTACTCAAGGGACATGCTTGTATCCTGTGAGATGTAACCTGAAATTGTATAAAAGACGGCGAGAACGAATGGTAAATTGCTCTCTCACTTTGAGGGAGACCTTCGCAAAGAAATAATTAATAAATTGTATTCTTGTCTTATCACTCAACTCTCTGTCAGTTATTTTCTGGGTGACAGGCATTTCCTGTGTATCACAATTGGCGCTGAACAGGGACCTTGAGGACCTTTCGTCGGGTAAGCAAATAAATCTACAAAGCGCGCTATAAACACTGTTTTGGTGTTAAGGTTTGTTTTCTTGCCGGACGGGAGCAGCTTCTCTAATAGCCCTGAGACGGAGACTTGGAGGTTGAGACAGGAGACAAGAGGAACGTTCCGGGGGACGACACTGGGAGTGAGTATTCTTTTTCTATCTGGGATTATTATTAGGTGTGTTCGGTGCGTGTGTGAATGTGACAGTATGGGGCTTTCTTGGAGTAAACGTAGTAATAATACTAACACTGAAATACCCTCTATCCCTCCGATATCACCTTTAGGGGAGTTGTTAACTCAATGGACAGAGGATTGGTTGAAGGTTTATACCAAACAGTTGGATAAGGTAGCTATGATAAATTATTGTACTAGGGTGTGGCCGACGTTTATACTGATAAAGCCTAATTATAGGTGGAGTAAATTTGGGGAGTCTGATCCGTATTGGATAAATGCCTTGAAGAAGGTATTGAAAGGCAAGAAATTTATTTCTCAGTTGCCATATGTTGAACCGTGGTTTCATGTTCAATGGTTTGACCCGTTTCCCCCCAGAGATTCTAGAGAGTTGTATGGGGAAGAGGGAGGAAGAGGAGAAAAGGTGGGACCCTTTGGCTTATGCTACATGCCCGCCGTTACCTCCTCTATATAACCCAAATGCTGTTGGGGCAGTGGGTGGCTTAGCTGAGGCAGCTGCTGCTGGGAGCAGTGGGGGAGTATCTTCAACAGCACGGCGATATCAACAGGTTAAGAGGGAGTCGGAGGAATTACCAGCACCTGTAAGACCTCCTTCCCCTCGGAGGACACGTTTACAAACTAAGAAAATGTTGCCTTTAAGGGAGATGCCAAATGGTTTAACTGGTGCGGGTCTTCCAGTGACAACATTTGTAAATGTGCCCTTAACATCTTCAGATTTGAGAAATTATAAGAGTAATATGCCGTCTTTGCAAGCCGATCCGATTAAGTTATCAGAATCATTGGATCTGTTTTTGGGGCCCAATTTGTATACGTATGCTGAGCTACAGCATATATTGGGTTACCTGTTCTCCCCTGAGGAGAGGTCACAAATATGGAAGGCGGCTATGGCCTATTGGGATAAGACCCAGGTCGGGGCTGCCCAACCCGTGGCTGCAGAGACAAAGTTTCCATTAGCAGATCCTGGTTGGAATAATAACAATGTAGCTGACCGGGGGCAAATGGAAGACCTGAAGAGAATTATACTTCAGGGGGTTAAGACAGCTGTACCTCAAGGAAAGAATTTAACTAAAGCTTTTGAGGTGGAACAGCTGCGGGATGAAACACCTTCAGTGTTTCTGGAACGTATTAAGGACAATTTGAATAAGTATTCTGGTCTTTCTCCTGAAACGCCAGCTGATGAGTCCTTAATGAAAATGCAGTTTGTGACAAAGGCATGGCCAGACATCAAGAAGAAGATACAGAAAATTGATGACTGGGCTGGGTCTGATATTACCGCTCTGTTGAAGGAGGCTCAAAGAGTGTATGTCAATAGGGAGGAAGCAAAGACTAGGCAGAAGAGTCAAATGATGGTGTCAGTAATGAAGGCTGCAAATAAACCAACAGATAAGAAAGAAGTGATAGGGAGAGGAAGAAGTTTTGGTAAGAACCCGTCTACTGCATTGAAACAGCGCCCTGGGATAGGAAGAGGGTTTCCACAGTTGAGAAGGCCTGGGGTTAGTGGCCAGGAAAGTAGGAAATGTTTTGCGTGTGGCAAGGAGGGGCATTTCGCTAGAAATTGTCCAGAGAAAAGGAGGTCCCAGAGGATGGAACCGCGCCTCTATACCCTTATGGGAGAAGAGGATGATTAGTGGGGTCAGGGGCTTTTGATAGAGGGATCCCACCAAGAGCCCTTGATAAATTTGTTAGTGGGACCAGAAGAAGAGGAATATGTGTTTTTGATAGACACAGGAGCAACTAGAACTTCTATTTGTAAAATACCTAATGGAGTGCATCAAACAGGTGCAACCATTAAGATAAGGGGTGTTCAAGGAATACCTTTTGAAGTGCCATTATTGAATAATATGACTTTGGGTTGTGGTAAGCGGAAAATTTGTTTGGATGTTATATTTGTACCAGAAGCTGGCATAAATTTGCTTGGAAGAGATGCGTTATCACTTCTTGGTTGTGAGTTAAAATTCTCCTGTAATGATTCTATGGTTAATGTGCTGACTGAAGAACAGGAAAGGAATATTGATCCTATTGTGTGGGAACAGGAAGGTAATAGGGGTGTTTTAGATATTCCCCCATTGAAAGTGACTTTGAAGGAAGAGACAGTTCCTGTGAAGGTTAAGCAGTACAATATTCCCATAGATTTGAGGAGAGAGTTAAAGCCAGTGATTGAGAAGTTGTCAGCTGATGGATTGATTGAACCTACTATGTCCCAATATAATTCACCTATATTACCTGTTAGGAAGCCTGATGGGTTGATTAGAATAGTTATTGATCTGAGAAAAATAAATTTATTGGTTGCCAATAGACATTCGATCGTGGGGAATCCTTATACGTTGTTAGGGAGAATACCACATAGTCATACATATTTTAGTGTAATAGATTTGAAGGATGCGTTTTGGACATGTCCTTTAGATGAAGAGTCAAGAGATATTTTTGCTTTTGAATGGACTGATCCAGATACTCATAGGAGCCAGCAATATCGATGGTGTGTTTTGCCACAGGGATTTTCTGGAAGTCCGAACTTGTTTGGACAGATGTTGGAACAAGTGTTGGAAGGATTTTGTATCCCTTCTGGGTTACAGGTGTTACAATATGTAGATGATTTGTTGTTATCGGGAGAGAAAAAGGTTGATGTTGAGAAGGGAACAAATGCATTGTTAAATTTTCTGGGGAAAAGTGGCTTGCGGGTATCCAAAAGGAAACTTCAGTATGTGGAGTTAGAAGTTAAATACTTAGGTCACTTGATAAGCCAGGGGAGTAAACGGATAAATCCAGAGAGAGTGGAAGGAATAATAACTCAGCCTTTGCCAAAAACTAAGAAGGAAGTTAGGAAGTTGCTTGGTTTGGTGGGTTATTGTAGATTGTGGATTGATGATTATACGGATAAGGTGCGGTTTTTATATGATAAGTTAATAGAGGAAGAACCTTGGATAGTTGTATGGAAGGAAGATGATGAATCTAAATTGAGGGAATTGAAAAGATCTTTGATGCAGGCTCCGGTTTTGAGTTTACCAGATTTGAAGAAACCGTTTCATTTGTTTGTGGCAGTAGAAGATGGAATTGCAAAAGGGGTGCTTGCTCAAACTTGGGCGGGAAAGAAGAAACACATAGCTTTTTTATCAAAGTTAATGGATCCGGTTGTACAAGGGTGGCCGTTGTGTGTACAGGCAGTGGCCGCAACTGCTTTATTGGTGGAAGAAAGTAGAAAATTGACATTTGGGGGTGCATTGGTTGTGAGTAGTCCACATCAGGTTAGAACTATCTTGATGCAGAAGACGCATAGGTGGTTAACTAATGCAAGACTTTTGAAGTATGAGGTTATCTTATTGTCTCAAGAGAATTTGGTTCTTTCTACAGATAGGAATTTGAATCCGGCAGAATTCTTGTCGGGAGAGAGACAGGAGTGGGATTCCATAGAGCATAATTGTGTGGAAGTAATAGATTTGCAAACTAAGGTTAGGGAAGATTTAGAGGATAGTCCATTAGAGGACGGTATTAACTTATTTATTGATGGTTCTTCTCGAGTTGAGGGTGGAAAGAGAGTTAACGGATATGCGGTGGTGAATGGAGATACTTCAGAGATTTTAGAAGCGGGGAAGTTACCATCTGAATGGTCGGCACAAACGTGTGAGGTTTTTGCTTTATTGCAAGCTCTGCATTTGTTGGCTAATGAAGTGGGAAATATTTATACAGATTCGAAATATGCTTATGGTATTTTAAATACTTTTGGAAAAATCTGGATGGAGCGGGGATTGATTTCCACTAAGGGAAAAGAACTAAAACAAGTTGATCTTATAACTGCTGTTTTAAAGGCAGCTGAAGGTCCTACTAAGCTTGCTGTTATACATGTTGAAGCTCATAAGAAGGGAACTTCGAAATTGATAGTGGGAAATAGGTTGGCAGATGAAGCAGCTAAGGAAGCAGCTTTAGGGGAAGAGGCTATTATGGTTTTAGTTCCAGCTTTGACTATTGATGTGACGCCGGTATTTACTAATGATGAAGAACAACAAATGATAAATGAGGGTGTGCGTCAGGTGAATGGAAAATGGATAACTAAGGATGGGGTGCAAGTTTTGAATAAAGCAATGATGAGGAATGTACTTGAACGTGTGCATGAGGGAACTCATTGGGGAACTCAAGCTCTCATTGATTTTGTTAAACATACATATGTGTGTAGGGGGATGTATACAATAGCTATGCAAATATTACGAAAGTGTATACATTGTGTAAAAGTTAATAAAAAAAATTATGAGAAAACAACTTATGGGAGGTAGAGAGTTGGCTGTCTGGCCTTTTCAACGAATCCAAGTGGATTATACTGAAATGCCAGCGGTTGGAACTCTTAAGTATTTATTGGTTATAGTGGATCATTTGATGGGATGGGTTGAAGCTTTTCCTTGTGCTAGGGCAAATGCTCTAATGACTGTTAAAATTATATTGGAACAACTGATACCACGTTATGGGTTAATTGAATCAATAGATAGTGATAGAGGTACACATTTTACAGCCCAGGTGGTGAAGCAAGTAATGACTCAATTGGGAATTGATTGGCAGTTTCATTTAAGTCATTTGGCTAGTTCCTCTGGACGTGTAGAAAGAGCTAATCAGACTATAAAATCTGCGTTAAAAAAATTAATGCTAGAATTAAAACTACCTTGGACGAAATGTTTGCCTTTAGCTCTATTGAGAATAAGAACAAGTCCGAGGAAGGATATAGGAATATCTCCTTATGAGATGATGTTTGGATTGCCGTATACAGGAAAAGTTGGAATGCCTAGAATAGAATTGAAGGATGTTTTTCTAAGAAAATATATACAAGGACTGTCCCAGTGTTTTTCTCTTTTAAGGTCAAAAGGATTATTGGCACAAACTCCACCGCTTGATTTTCAAATCCATGGATATAAGAGTGGAGACTGGGTCCTGATCAAAGCACTTAAGGAGAAAAAGTTGCAGCCGGTGTGGGAAGGACCGTTCCAAGTTTTGCTGACTACTGAATCGGCTGTAAGAACAAAGGAACGAGGTTGGGTGCATTATTCCAGAGTGAAGGGACCGGTGTCTTCGCCATATGGATGGACGGTGGATACGAAGTCTACAGATCCGCTTAAACTGACCTTTCGTCGACAACCCTTAGATGATTGATGGCCAACGGATGGAAGAAAAGTTCTACGAAGAACTTTGTATTTGGTTGGGAGTGATATTAATTTTTGTTATATTTTTGATTGTATTAAGAAGAGATATAATTGAATGGTGTAGATCTATGCTTTGGTATCCAGTGGATGTAAGTTCACCTCGGCAGATTGATACTTTGGTGGTGAGATAATAATATTTCATCTGTCTAGAAACTATATTTCTGGAGGGGGACTAGTCTGCTAGGAAAGATGGGGTATATAGTGTTTCTGTTTATTCTTTTTGAGGTGCAGATAGGAATGGAAAAAGAGATGTTGGATGTGTTACATGATTATCCAATAACATGGCAGCAATTATGTTTCCATACTGAACTCGAGCACCAATATTCTTTAATAGAAACACTAACTCTGATAGAAGGTGCTGAAGAAGCTGATATATGTATACGATCATCTTTTGTAGATGGTATACCCTTGGGCAGATATGCCAATTGTAATAACACATATGACATTACCCCTAAATACACCGATTTGTCAGATAGAATGGAATTTTTATATAATCAATGTACTGATCTTTATGGTAATTATACTCCTTCATATAAGAAGTTCCGTATTTTGGAGGAGGGATTACACTTTCCATATTTTGAAATAAAAGCCCCTTCGAAGTTAATGTTTTTATGTGGAAATTTGGCTTTGCCTAAATTGCCTTATTTCTGGAGGGGGAGATGTGCTGTTGGTTATCTTAAGGCGCCTTTACGATATACCAGAAGTATTGCTGAACGGAGAACGAAAGAAGGCAATATATTTCTGGATTTAATGAAGGTGGCTTTAAACAGCACTTCCTTTTGTATCAGGGGCGAGACAACTGTCTCTGATATAATGGCTACATGCTTTGTGGGGGTACCAGTTCCGGGAAAGTTTTTGTTTGAAGAAGCAAGTATTATAATAGAACCAAATAATCTCAACTTATCACATATTATAACATTGTTTGGGAGTCCGCAGAAGCCAACTAAGTGGACTAATCAGAAAAAACTGGTGATTGAAGTTAAAACAATACTACCAGCGTATGATTGTGTAATATATAAACATCCTGAGAAACGACCAGAGAAGGTAATATATGTTCCGGTACCTACTAAAAAGATTTTTCACTGCTCAGAGACGGAGGAAGTGGAAGCTATAAATCAGGTTCTATATTTACCTAAGGGTTGGTTTCTCTTTTGTGGATTATATGCTTATGCATATATCCCGGCACATGCCGTAGGTGGTCCTTGTACTATTGGCCGTTTAACTACTGCTATGGCTGTTGCACATTTCAAGGATATAAACTATAAAACAAAGTTTTATTATGAAATGATGAATGCAAGTTTGTATCATGCTGATCGTGTTCAAAAGAAAATGATGACTAAGGTAACTACACATGAAGGTGTTGGAAATGTAGAGGGACATGGAGATGGGGAAATTCATAGGCCTGAAGGAGAACCTCATCTAATTATATATGCTCCTAAAGATCCTGCTAAATGGCATATTACTCCAATAGAGTCATATGATCATGTTGGAGAAGGAACGTATAGAGGAATTTATAGAGGTAAAAGAGATGCTACACATTTGGAGTTTGATGCTAACTGTAATGATGAAGTGGTAGTATTAAATAAGGTTCAGGCTGGACTTTTAGGAATGTTTCCATGGATATCTACACAATATAATCAGAATCAACTTGGGCACCTAGCTTGTGCCTTAGCTAAGAGTATAAATGAAACGTCATCTGCTATTGCTGCGTTAGCTGATGAGATGGGAGAAATAAGGCAATCATTATTACAAAATAGAGTAGCTATAGATTATATGCTATTGAGAATGGGTCATGGGTGCGAGGAATTCCACGGCTTTTGTTGTTTCAATATATCTGATCGATCTCAATTTATAGAATCTAAGATAAAAACATTACATAACATTACTACACATTTGACATATGTAACTGAGAATACAGCTTTTAGGGGAGCTTGGGATATATTAACTTCATGGTTACCCAGCTTTGCATGGTTAAAAGAGCTGTTTGTGGGTATATTATTAATTATAGTTATATGTTTGATTTCTTGTCTTTGTATTAAATGTATACCTGTTTGCTGTAATGTTTGGAAGTGTTGTAGCCGAGAAAAGAAACAAAAGAAATTAGTTGGAGATTCGCATGGTGGCTTAGGGAGAAGAGAAGTTTCTATAATGTTGCAAGATATACATAGTTTACAGGAATAAAAGATAGTAAAGAGGAGAAGGGGGGATTGTGTGAAATAAAGAAATTAGGGTTATTCCTGTAAAACCATATAGCCTGAGTTACGCCATTTTAAAAACATGTCAAGGCTTTTATTTTACTCTGTATAACCTGATTGTGACCTGATTATATACTTTAGCTGACAGTTTAAGGAACATGAGAACGGAATTATCAATTTAAAATTTTAAAAAGGGGAGAAAAATTAGGCCAGGCCGGCTTGCTGGAATAAGAGGGTCTTAAGAGCACAGCGGAAGGTGCGCAGATCCGGGATCCTCCGTATCTCCGCGGGGAGCTCGTTCCAGATAGTGGGTGCCCCCACAGAGAAGGCCCTCCCCCTGGGGGCCGCCAGTCGACACTGCTTAGCTGACGGCACCCGGAGGAGACCCTCTCTATGAGAGTGTACCGGCCAGTGGGAGGCTATTTGTGGTAGTAGGCGGTCCCGTAAATAACCAGGTCCTAAGCCATGGAGCGCTTTAAAGGTGGTAACCAAAACCTTGAAGCGCACACGGAAGACCACCGGGAGCCAGTGCAGCTCGCGCAGGAGAGGTGTTACACGGGAGCGCCATGTTGCTCCCATAACCACCCGGGATGTATTTCAGGTTAAAGTTAAAGCGTTTGAAATATTGAGCCCAGCAAACCTGGAGAAAGTTTCCTTCTGCGCCTTGAGATTCTTGTGGTCAGTCCAAACCTCAAAAGGCTCATTAACCCCCTCTAGGAAGTGTCTCCAGGATAGGAGAGCCCATCGCACCGCAAACACCTCTTTCTCCCATACTGGCCATCTGTGCTCAGTGTCCGTTAACTTCCTTGATACATAAGCACATGGCATTAGATTGTTTTGGGAGTCCCTTTGCAGTAGAACAGCAGCCACCGCCACGTCACTTGCATCCGCCTGAACCATGAAGGGCTTATTTGGGTCAGGATGCTGTAGGTTCGGCTCCACTAAAAATAGGCGTTTTAACTGTTCAAAGGATTTTTGACAGTCCATTGTCCAAGCTAGGGGTTGGCTAGGTTTTGGTTTGGTAGGAGACGGGCCGGTTTTTAGCAATTCTGTCAAAGGGAGCGCGACCTCAGCAAAGGAAGGGATGAATTGTCTGTAAAAGTTTGCAAACCCCAGGAAGCTTTGGAGTTGCTTATGGGTACGTGGGGGCTGCCAGTCCAGCGCTGCCCTCACCTTCCCTGGGTCCATTTCAATTCCCTGACTCGACACCCTGTATCCCAGGTAGTCCAAGGACTCCTTATGGAACTCACATTTGGACACCTTTGCATAAAGTTTGGCTGCTAGGAGCTTTTTCAGCACTTCTCTGACCAATTTGACATGTTCTTCCATACAGGCAGTGGCAGCATTGGAGCTTCCGGCCTAATATGGCTTCCAAGGCTGACAGGTAAGGCTGAAGGGCACGGGTGGGTGGGTGGGCGGGGGAGGGAGAGCTGGTGGAGGGGTGACACCAGCAGCGGGTGGTGGACCGATGCGCGCGGGGAGGGAGGGGAGCGCACGGGAGATCGCGGCACTGGAGCTCTTCCCATGCATTTTCCCCAGCTGGCCTGGCCTGCGAGGGAAGCACGTGGGAGATCCTAGCTGCAGTTTACTCATGAGCAAGATTGGCCAGGAGAGGCAGGGAGAAAGGCCAATGGTGCTCACTACTGAGGCTCCTAAGGGGGGTTGAGCCTCCCTGCGCACAACATCTTCACCTGAGGGCATCACTGGCAGCCACTTCCTGCACCTCCCATCCTGTGCTCTTCCCACTGCTGCTCGGATTCCTCGATGCACGGAGGCAGGAGGCGGCAGTTTTGTTGTGGCCCGTCAGCAGCCTGTAGAGTTAGTAGCTGATTCCAACAGCAAGGAGGCTGGTGTGGTGCTGTGCCAGCAGCCTGTGCAGTTGGCACTCGAGTCGGACAATGAGGACGCTGGAGAAGATTTGGTGCTAGAGGTGGGGATTCAGCCAGGGCCTTCAGAACCTCCAGAAGCTCCAGAAGCTCCCATAAGTGAAGAGGAAGAAGAGGAGGAGCCTCTTTTCAATGCACGAGCGCGCAGAGCTGTTTAAAGGCGGGAGTGGCTCCTCAGGAGGAGGTCTCCTCGAGAGTAAGGCTTGGGGCTAATTGGCCACTCCCCTAGCCTATTTAAGGAAGGATGACAACTGATGCAATTTGCAGGAAACAACTTCATTCAAATTCCTTCGCGTCTTGATTCCAGAAAGCATTTGATCTGGCTCTTGTTTCTCTCTTATCAGTTTTCCTGCAAATTGCTTCTGGGCATTCTGCCAACAACAGTAAGATTATGGTTATCTGAAATACCGTGCCTCAGAACTGAGTTATCATTCTTTGAATTCTTGTTGGCTGTTAATGAAGTTAAATTAACAGCCCTTGTTCAGAAAAGACTGATATATTGTACTTGTGTTCGAACAACTACTAAGAAAGCTCATTAGTAGTCTTTAATTAGTAAATTAAGGTTTGTACAGACTTTGTGTGGGCTGAGTTCTTTGGGGTCCGTAGCTAGGGCAGAAGAGGTTTCTTTTGCTGCCTGTGATCTGCTGGCTGCCTCTAATCTGCAGTTTACTCATGAGCAAGTTTACTCATAAGCATTGTGCTCACCAGTAAACTGCAGATTACAGGAAGCAGGCAGATCGCAGGCTTACTCGCTCTGCTGCTCGCCTGGCAGAGTGCAGACTGGCAGCTCCAGGTCGTCTCTCAGCCATTGTGTGCAGGGGAAAACCTTGCAAAGTAAAGAAAAACTTCTCCTGAGTGCAAGAGGTTAGTTGCCTTGCACTCCCTGCACACAACAGCTGAGAGACGACCCAGAGCTGCCACTCTCCGGTAAAATGCGTGTCTCGCAGTGGAGCGCAATTTGGGGTGGCAGGTGGGGCAGGGGATGGAGGGGAGCTCAGCAAGCTTTGCAGCTGTGTGGCTACAAAGGTTGCTGTGCCAGTTCCCCTCTCCCTGCTGGCCAGTGCCTCCTGAAGCTGCCAGCGTTGCATGCAGCTGCTGCGCTGGGACTGATAGGGGCAGCAGCAACCCTCTCCTGTCTTTCTCCAGCTGGGTGGGAAAAAAAGGAGGGGGACTTCACAAACAAAAGAGAATTCTCTCTTTTGGCACCAGAGCCAAAGCTAAAAGAAACTGGTGGGGAGAAAAAGAGGGAGGGTAGGAACAGGGGAAGGGCACTTTTTTCGTTGTTTTAACTCTGTAGCAACATCCTTCCCAGCTACTGCTTTCTCTGCTCAGCAGCAGAGCTTTTTTTTAAAAGGTTAGTCCCCTTCTTCCCGGGAGAGAGAAGAGCAGGGGCGGGGAGAGAAAAAGAAGGTGGCACGGGATAGTGGCGAGGTGGGAGCAGGGGGCATCTTAGTCCTGGCCAGTTGTTGCTTTCTTGGGTCCCCTCAACTTTTCAGTCCCAGAAAGCGGCTGAAAAATGCCCTCCTCCATGCACCATTTTCTTTCCTTGCCTCCTTCCCATTTTTATTTGGTTTTCCCTCCCACCCTGAAAGGAGTTTCAAGCAAAAGGAAGTGGGGGGTGGGGGAAGAAGGATCCGGGAGTGGGAAGGGATTGGGAAGAATGAGAATGAGGAGGGCTTCCCGGCTCAGGGAAGGCTCAGAGTCCGGAATCCAGAGCGCGCCTTTCCCCTTTTCTCTTGCTGCACTTTTATTTCCAAAGCCCCCCCCCCTCCAGTCCACTCTCTTTCCCTAAAACTGGAGCTATTGGTCTGAAGCGGGCGGTGGGTAACGAAAGCAAGATTTAAAGGAAACAAAGTTGAACTAGTTTGTAAGGAAAACAAGTACTGTCAAGGTTCAATGCAAGCCATAGTCACTGGCCGATTGTTGGAGATAGAACAGAAACGGTCCGCCTTGGCCAGCTGCAGCTTGCGCACTCTCCCCACCCGAGGCCTCAGGGTTGTCCTGCTGCAGCTATGTCTCTATTGTAGAACACAGAACAATAGAGTTGGAAGGGGCCTCAGAGGTCTTCTAGTCCACCCCATGCTCGAGCAGGAGACCCTATACCAGGGGTGTCAATCTGGTGGCCCACGGGCCGGATGCGTCACACACAGGCCACGCCTACCCTAGCTCCGCAAATGGGAAAAAATTCACAAAACGTCACATGTCAGTGTGACGCAGCAAGTTTGACACCTGTACCCTATACCATTTCAGACAAATGGCTGTCCAGTCTCTTTCTGAAAGTCTCCAGTGATGGAGCACCAATAAATTCTGAAGGCAAACTATTCCACTGGTTGATTATGCTCACTGTTAGGAAATTTCTCCTTAGTTCTAGGTTGCTTCTCTCCTTGGTTAGTTTCCAACCATTGTTTCTTGTCTTACCTTTTGGTGCTTTGGAAAATAGATTGACTCCGTCTTTGTAGGAGCCACTCAAATATTGGAACAGTGCTATCATGTCACCCCTAGTCCTTTTCATTAGACACTAGACATACCCAATTCCTTTAAACATTCTTCGTATGTTTTAGCATAATCATTCTTGTTGCTCTTCTCTGCACTCTTTCCAGAGTCTCAACATCTTTTTTATATTGCGGTGAAAAGAAGGGGGTGCAGTATTCCAAGTGTGGTCTTACTAAGGCTTTGTAAAGCGGTACTAAAACTTCACCTGATCTTGATTCTATCCCTCTATTCATGCATTTTAGGATAGCATTAGCTTTTTTGGCTGCTGCCGCACACTGTTGGCTCATATTTTAAGTGATTGTGCACTAGGACTCCAAGTTCCCTCTCACAGTTACTGGCATTAAGCCACGTTACACCTAATCTATACTTATACAGTTGGTTTTTCTTACCTAAGTGCAAAACCTTACTTTTATCCATGTTGAATTTCATTTTGTTAGATAGAGCCCAGTGTTCTGTCAAGGTCTTTTTGGATCTCAAGTTTTTCTTGTGGGGTGTTGGCTATTCCTGCCAGCTTAGTGTCTGCAAATTTGATGAGTTCCCCTTCAATTACCTCTAGATCATTTATGAATATATTGAAGAGTACTGGATATAAAATGGAACGTTGGGGTACCTTGCTGCTTACTTCCCTCCATGTGGATGTAGTTCCATTGTGGACTACTACACATTGAGTATGTTGTGGCCCACCAGCTGCCAGCAGAGCTGGCAGCAGACTCAATGAGGAGGTTGGGGAGGAACTTGGGCCAGTCCTGGAGTCTGGGGAAGGCTCTGATGGATGCTCTGCGACGGAAGCAGAGATAGAGCCAGGGCCGTCCGACATTTCCCAGCTTCCTTCCGAGTCAGAGATAAGTGGGGAAGACGAACAGCTGGGCCTGTTCCAGATGCGCGTATGCGCAGAGCTGTCAGGAGAGGAGAACAACTGAGGAACAGGAGCCGACTCAGGAAGAAAGGCACACGTGGATGCTGAATGGCCCCTCCCTGGCTGGGGAATAAATAGAAGCAAAAGGGGAGCGGTGGTTGCAGGAGACAACAGTTCGTATTTCTTTTGGAAGATTTGTTTATCATGGTTCGTGCCTCAGAGACTGCTTGCCAGGAATTTACAGCTTTGCGACTGGAAGCTCTCGGCCTGGCTGTCAGCATTCCAGAAAAACCCCAACTCCAAGTAAAGACGCTGAAGCAAGCATTTTCCAAAGTTCTCTTTACTAGAATAGGCAAACTGGCACATCTGGGAAATCCCGAATCTGAAAAGCCCGGGTTTTCCTTCAGTAAGTCAAAGCTCCCAAAACCATCCACTTTCTCACTAATCAATCACATGCTCCAATCAATGTCCGTTCCATCTCGACCCAGCCCCCTGACCACTCCTTCTCCAGAAGCTGGATCACCCTGACCTTGACCGACAGGAAGAATGCTATTATGTCTACTAACCCCCTCTCCTAAATCCCCCCTCCTACTTTCCCACACATGAGGAGGTGGCAGCATTGAAGCTTCCGGCCTAATATGGCTTCCAAAGCTGACACTGGCAATTATCCAAGGACTGATAAGGTCTGTTACTGCAATTAACCATTGGAAGGATTATTGCCTGGACTTTTCTGTGTGTGAATGCCATGAATTCACAGTAGCTAAAGAAAGAGGGGGTTTTCGGGACAAGGAGTCTGTTTCTTGGTTCTGCTAAGGCTGGGTCAGAACAGAGTATGATTTGTCAGCCAGTTACAAACCTACCTGGTGGAGGTGCTGTCTATACCACGTTTTTGTCAAAGAATGAAATAAGATTTGTTTGGCATGATGTGTTTTTGATGAACCCATGTTGATGTCTAGCTATAACCTTGTTTGCTTGTAGGTGTTCGCAGATTTGTTGCTTGATTATCTGGATGTCCCTCCAAAATCAATGAAAAAACAAGAAGAAAACTGGTCTGAGAGGCCTATGCCAACATTAAAGCAGCTGTAGGAATTTCTCGAGGTTTAACATTTTTACTGAGTTATAAAATATTATAACATACAAAAAATACAAAAGTAAATAGGAAGGAAAACAGTGGGGAGGAAGAGGGGGAAGACAAGTGAGGAAGGATAAGTAAAAAAAAAGAAAGAAAAAGAAGCATTGACTTCCGACTCTCTCTGTTGCAGTAAAATAAGGCGTTAACATCAAATCACAACACTTTGTTTTTTCATAATAATATGAGCAAGCCATTTCTATAAAGATCTATCAATCTAATCGGTAAAACCCAAAATCAAAGTTTTATTCTTTTCCACTTCAAGCATGAAGTTCAGAAGCGGTCTCCATGTGGAAACAAAAGTACTTATATTTTTTTCTTTAATCAAAGTAGCCAATTTTGCCATTTCAGCCAACTCCATCAACTTCTGCAACCATTCGTCCATACTGGGAATCGAAGTGTCTTTCCATTTTTGTGCATACAATAGTCTTGCTGCTGTCAACATAGATAGTAACAAAGTTCCAAAGTTTTTCTCCAGTTCTTTTTCCATTAGACCCAAAAGGAAAAGTTCTGGTTTCATCTCTATCTCCGTTTTCAGAATTTTCTATATTAGAGTGTGAATCATACTCCAAAATGTTTTACTTTATCACATGTCCACCATAAATGGTAAAAAGTCCCTTCTTTATTTTTACACTTCCAACTTTCATTTGACATACCTTTATACGTCTTAGATAGCTTATCTGGTGTTAAATAGCAATGATACATCATCTTATAGAAATTTTCTTTTAGAATATAATTTAAATTTTAAACCCTTCGTCCACATATTTTCCCATTGTTCAAGCATCACATTATATCCAAAATTCCTTGCCCACTGAATCATACAATGATTACATGTTCATTTTCCAAATTCAATTTCAATAACATTTTATAGATCTTAGCGATAATATGTTCCTTTCCTCATAATGAAGTTTCCAATTCATTTTTAACAAAGTCAAATCCATAGCACTTTTTATCCAGTTTAAAACTTTCTTTCAGTTGTTGATAAGTAAACCAATGGCAAACATAACCTTCTGATTCAAGTTCTTCCCTTGGCTTTAATATTGGGTCACCAGAGTTGAAAGGTAAAATTTTACCATACGTCAACCAGTTTGGCTTTGCCACCATTTCTTTTCTAAAGAAAGCTTCCTGCAGTGACACCCAAAGAGGCAACTTCGTAGAGAGCCTTGTTTTACATTTATTCCAAACTCTTAGTATGGCACGTCTAACAAAATTATTATTAAATTCAACATTAACTTTACTTTTATCATACCATAAGTAGCCGTGCCATCCAAACCTTAATTCATGGCCCTCTAATTCAAGTAACCTCTTATTGTGCAGACTCACTCATTCTTTTGCTCAGGTCAAACAGCATGCATCAAAGTACAGTTTCCTATCTGGTAGACCCAAACCCCCTCTTTCCTTAGCATCTTGCAGTAGCTTATATCTAATTCTTGCGTTTTTTCCCTTGCCATATGAACTTAGAAATATCCTTCTGCCATTGTTTGAATGGATTGTCAGTTGTAAGTATTGGTAACGTCTGAAATAAAAAAAGCATCTTTGGTAAAATATTCATCTTGATTACAGAGTTTCTACCCAATAATGATAAGTGTAGTTTATCCCATCTTTGTAAATCCTGTTTAATAACCCTCCAAAGAAGGACATAGTTGTTTTGAAACACTTTTATATTTGCTTTTGTCAACATAAACCCTAAGTATATCACCTTTATCTCAACCCTAAAACCCCACTTTTTGTTCAATATATCACTGTCCTGAGAAGGCATGTTCTTGATCAGCACTGTTGTTTTCTGTTTATTTATTTTGAAACCTGCCAAAGCCCCAAACTCATTTCCTTATCAAATATTCTATATTGTTTTTTGGGTCCTGTAAAATATAACCAGATCATCAGCGAAAGCCCTCAATTTATAAACTTCTTTCTTTAATATTTATACCCCTTATTTTATCATCTTGTCCAATACCTCTATTCAGAACTTTCAATACCAAAATAAACAACATAGGGGGCAAGGAGGGCACAACATCTTTTTGGATCTTGAGCTTGTCTTCTGCTGTTTTGACTATTCCTGCCAGCTTAGTGCAAATTTGATGAGTTCCTCTTCTACTCCCTCATCCAAGTCATTTATGAAGCTATTGAAGAATACTGGGCCTAAGACGGAACCTTGTGGTACCCCACTGCTTATTTACCTCCATACAGATGCAGCACCATTAAGGACTACTCATTGAGTATGATTTGTCAGCCAGTTACAAACACATCTGGTGGTGGTGCTGTCTATCCCACATTTTTCAAGCTTGCCAAGAAGTAGGTTGTGGTCTACTTTGTCAAATGTTTTACTGAAATCTAACTATACTATGTCCATAGCATTTCCTTGATCCACAAATTTTGTCACTTTGTTGGAGAATTAAATAAGAATCGTTTGGCAAGATTTGTTTTTGATGAACCCATTCTGGCTTCTGGTTATAACTTTTTATGCTTCTAGGTGTTCGCAGATTTGTTGCTTGATTATCTTTTCCAAGATCTTCCCAGGTATTGATGTCAGGCTGATCTGTAATTTTTTGGATCTGTTTTTTCCCCTCTTTTTTGAAGATGGGAACCACATCAGCTCTTTTGCAGTACTCAGGTAGTTCCCTGATGCTCCAAGAACTTTGAAATATATGTTTCGATGGCTCTGAAATCACGTCTGCCGGTTCCTTCAGAACTCTGGGATGTAGTCCATCGGGACTCAGTGATTTGAATCTGTCTATAGAGCTGACAGGTGTTCACATTTTAATTTGCATTCCTAACCTCTCATTTACGGTTCTGTTTTGATAAGTTGAGTAGTGTTTTCTTTTTGCATGAAGATAGATGTGAAGTATGAATTAAGCAGTTCTGCTTTATCTCTACTGCCTGTTACATCTTTGCCATCTTCTCCCATTAGTGAGCCAATTGTTTGATGTTTTTCTTGTTTTTTATATGTTGAAAGAAACTTTTTTTTATTGTTTTTGACATTTGTTGCAAGTTCAATGCCTTAGTTTTCCTAACTTCATCTTTTCAGGTTCTGGTTATTTGTATGTATTCTGCCTTGGTTATGTGTCCCTCTTTCCATTTTTTCTACTTATCCTTTTTTTTCTCAGTTGGTCTGAGAGTTGTTTGTGCAACCATGCTGCTTTTTCTTTGTTTTCTTGATTTTCTTTTTTAGTGGTATTGAACTGGAATGGGCTTTTATAACCATATTTTTAGAGTTTCCAAAGCTTCTTCAGTTGACTTCCCCTTTAAGATCTTCATCCATGGGACCCTTCCCAAGCTCTCTCTTTTAAAGTCTAAGACACTGGTTTGATTATGTTCTGTTGCTTGTTTCTGTTTTATATTGAATTCTAATATGACATGGTCACTCTCACCTAAAGTTCCTGCAACTTCAATCCTCTCTATCACTTCTTCTCTGTTGGTAAGAATAAAGACCAGTATCGCTGTCTCTCTAGTTGCCTCCTCTACCTTTTGGGTAATGAAGTTGTCAGCTAGGTGGGTAAGGAATCTGTTCGATCTGCCATTTGTTGCAGAGTTTGTCTTCTAGTTGATGTCAGCATAGTTAAAGTCACCCATTACTACTGTGGTGTGTTTCCTACATACGTTGGTTGACTGATTAGCAAAAAGTTCATCCGTTTCTTCAGATTGGTTGGGTGGACTGTAGTATATAACTATGGCAATGTCATTCTTTTTTCCTTTTATGTTGACCCATATGCATTCTGGAAGGCTTTCATCCTTTGTTGTGTGCATCTTTAAGCCATCCCTTATTGGATGTTGGCCTTTTGTTGGAAATACAGATGAAAACACCACCTATGCTCCTAATTCCTTAACTTTGTTCCCTGGCTGTTTGCAATCTCATTATTGTTTTCAGGTTCATTGTTGTGTCATTTGTCCCCATGTATAGGAGAAGAAACTCAAATACTTTGGCCACCTAATGAGAAGGAAGGACTCACTGGAGAAGAGCCTAATTCTGGGAAAGATTGAGGGCAAAAGTAGAAGAGGATGACAGAGAACGTGGTGGCTGGATGGAGTCACTGAAGCAGTAGGCGTGAGCTTAAATGGACTCCAGAGGATGGTAGAGGACAGGAAGGCCTGGAGGAACATTGTCCATGGGGTCACGATGGGTCAGACACAACTTTGCAACTAGCAACAACAACAATAGGAGAAGGGGAGGTAGTAATCTGTGGGGTTGATTTATATACAGTTTATATATTTATATTGAGCATATACAGTTATATAAATATATTTATATACAGCATATACAGTTGAAGTTAAGAACAGATTTGAACTCTTCAACTTCACAGAAAGACAACCAGATGAGCTATGGGAGGAAATAAAAGCAATCATCACAGAAGCAGCCCAAGAACATATTACATACAAGAAACCAACGAAATTGGCCAGATGGACATCAGAAGCTACAACAGAGACTGCAGAAGAGAGAAGGAAAGCAAAAGCCATTGGTGACAGGGAAGAAATGTGAAGATTAAATGCAAAGTTCCAGAGAGAGGCAAGAAAAGAAAGAAAAGTACTGGGCTAAGCAATGTAAGAAACTGGAGGAAGCAGCCATAAGAGGTCACACAAGAGATTGTTTCACTTATGTGAAGAAGGCCAGAAACCCCTTTATGGCAAGAAAGGCTATGGTCACATGATGTGATGGGCAGGAATTGCATGACCAACAAGCAATCAGAGAAAGATGGCGGGAATATGCAGAACAACTTTACACAAATGAAAAACAAGGCCAAGCCGTAAGAGGAGAAGCTGACCTATCAGAAATGGAAACAGATATCCTGGAGGAGGAAGTAGTGTGGGCACCCAACCAGTTGCCTAACCGCAAAGCCCCTGGAGTTGATGGAATTCCAGCAGAGTTGCTGAAACCACTGCCAACAAAAGCACTGACAGCACTTTGCCAAAGTGTATGGAAGACTGGTCAGTGGCCAAAAAAAATGGAAAAGATCAATATTTATCCCAATACCAAAGAAAGGTGATGCAAAAGACTGTTCCAAACACTGAACCATAGCCTTGATATCACATGTGAGTAAAATTCTCTTGAAGTTAATCCAGCAACGTTTGAATTCAACCGCCAACAGAGAACTACCTGATGTACAAGTGGGATTTTGTAAAGGAAGAGGAACATGTGATCATATTTCCAATCCATGTTAGATGATAGAAAAAGCAAAGGAATACCAAAAGCACCTCTACATGTACTACATTGACTACACTAAAGCCTTTGACAGTGTTGACCATGACAAGCTCTGGAACTGACTCAAAGAACTGGGAATATCACCACACCACATCCAGCTCACTCAGTCAGTGTACTCTGCCCAGGTAGCCACTATAAAAATGGAATATGGAGGCAGAAAATGGTTCAGAATTGGAAAAGGCACTCGCCAAGGTTGCATCCTGTCATCTATAGTATTCAACCTAATAGTTACGCTATTATGAATCCCATGGACTGCAAAAATAACAAAGAGGTCCTAGACTGAACCTCACCAAAAATATCACTTGAAGCCAAGATCACCAAACAGAGGCTGTCATACTTTGGTTATGTCATGAGAGCTGACTCACTCAAAAGGTCAATCATGCTGGGAGAGATCAGTGGAAAAAGGAGAAGGGGGTGCCCTAGTACCCACTGGCTGGATACTATAAAGGATGACACCGGGATGACCATGGCAGATTTTCATGCCCCTCTGCGAGACAGAGGGGCATGAAGAGCGCTGATCCATAGAGTGGTTGAGGTTCAGACACAACTTAATGGCTGACGAGAATGACAATGACAGGTAGACTTTTTATATCCACTGTATTAGATGAAGAAGAAGAAACAGCCCTTCCTACACAGACTGTGACTGTGCTATTGATTAGGTCCCGGGGTCTAAATTTTCTGGTAAGAGACAATATCCCATGTCAGCTAAGGAGCTGTCAATTTTAAAGCAGTATTTGGACTCTAACTTTGTCCCTAAGAAACAAGACCCGGGTTCCTCAAACCCAAATAATGAGGTCCCAATGTGAACCATCCATGACTACAAGCTACATTATGGTGAGGGACCAATAAAGGAGAATATTTGTAGCTCAGATTTGAAGTGCTAGCTGATGATGTTACCTAGTTTGGGTGATGAAACGTCTGCAAGAAAACAACCAAGCTCAGAGAGCACCAAGGACCCCTCATCATTTAAACCCTGAGCTATATTCTCTTTATTGGTACCACATATGGGCGTCAAACGTTTCAGAAAGCACACAAATGGGAAAAATTTGCCTGCAGGCACACTTCCACCAAGGAACAACTTTTCTTCCTGCATGAATGCCTGCAACAGTATGCCCTACCTACCAGTGTCACCACTAGCACTGATGATGTTACCTAGTTTGAGTAATGCAAGAAAACAACCAAGCTCAGGTGAGGGACCATTACCCATTGCCACTTTTATTGGACGTATTGGATAGATTGCAAAGTGTACTCATATTTACTAAGTTGGAACTTCAAAATGCATATAACCTCATCATTATTTAATATTTAATATATTTTTAAATTGCTTTTAAATTTTTTGTATATGTGTGTTTTAGTGTTGGCTGTGCACCACCCTGGGTCCTTCGGGAGAAGGGCGGTATAAAAATTTAAATAATAAATAATAAATAAATAAATAATAATTCAGAGTCAAACAGGGCCACAAATTCTTAACTGCATTCGACTCCAGGTACGGCAAATTTGAATGCCATACCTGGTGTCGGTAATGTCATTCGTAGTAGTTAATTTAAACCAGTTAATCAGGGCAGTGTTCTCTAGATTTATGAACCAGATTTTTTTCTGATATAATAGACAAATTTGTGATTTACATACTAATCTACTCTGAAGATGAAACACTGCATGACCACGTGTGGGAGGTCTTGTGTAAACTGAGGGAAAATCACCTCTTTGCTTAATTAGAAAAGTGTGCATTTGACTTGAAGCAATTGGATTTTTGGGGGGTTATTGCATTTCCAGATACGAAGTCCAAATGGACCCGCAGAAAGTGCACACAGTGCTTTCATGGCAACCCCCTTGCAACACAAATGATGTTCAGAGCTTCTTAGGTTTTGCAAAAGTTTACAGAAACTTTATTGCAAGTTTTTCACATAAGGTTCACTCCCTAACTCAGCTGCTAAAGAAAGGAGTGAAATTTACTTGGACAAGTACACAGGAAGTGGCATTTCAGGAGCTAAAACAACTCTTTCCACAACAACTGCTTTGTAGTAGGTGACCAGGCGAAGCCTGAAGGCAGGGTCAAACATATCATCAGTTTAGAATCCTTACAGAGCCACAAGAGAACTAAATCCAGCTCCCCCATGAATTCTGTTGACTCTTATCTAGCACCAATTTGCCTTGACCATTAGTAGATTAGATCATTGTGTACAAGCAACACCACAGCATGGCATCAGATCCACAAGCTGGAATGACAGCAGACAATTCAGAGATGGACACCATCCAGAGATGCCAAAACCGTTTGAAAACCAAAGTGTGAAATTTAGCAGCTAATATACAGTCATGTGAGTTCTATGGTTTTACGTATCAAGACACAGTAAAAATCATCTCTCAGGATGCAGTCCTGCGTCCTTGTTTGCTTGGTTTGCTGGGCGCAGTCTTCCAGTATCAGGTACGTGTGCCCATTCTCTTTCTCCTCCTCCCCATCCCATTATTGTCGAGCAGAGGCTTGGGCTCAACATCATCTAGTCTTTAGCAGCTCTTAAAAGTAAGTAAATACAACCTCAGATGAACAAAACATGGCATATTAGAACATATCATTTATTTACAAAAAGAAAGCCAAACTGGAGAAGCCATGTGTGAAAAACTAAGTACACCTTATGATTCAATAGCTTGTAGAACCACCTTTAGTGGCAATAACTTGAAGTAATTGTTTTCTGTATGACTTTATCAATCTCTCACATCATTGTGGAGGAATTTTGGCCCACTTTTCTTTCCAACATTGCTTCAGTTCATTGAGGTTTGTGGGCATTTGTTTAAGCACAGCCTGTCAGCTTTGGAAGCCATATTAGGCCGGAAGCTCCAATGCTGCCACCTTCTCATGTGTTTGTAAGTAGGAGAGGGGGTTAGTAGACATAGTAGCATTCTTCCTGTTGGTCAAGGTCAGGGTGACCCCGCATCTGGAGAAGGAGTGGTCAGGGGGCTGGATCGGGATGGAACGGAGGTTGATTGGAGCATGTGACCGACTGGGGGGAAAAGGGGATGGTTTTGGGAGCTTTGACTTACTGAATGAAAACCCGGGCTTTTCAGATTCAGGTTTCCCCAGATGTGCCAGTTTGCCTATTCTAGTAAAGAGGACTTTGAAAAATGCTTGCTTGCGCATCTTTACTTGGAGTGGGGTTTTTTCTGGAACGCTGACATTAACCCGAATCTCCTTAAAACCCAACAGCACCCCGTAATGGGGCTGTCAGAGGTACTGAGCCCCAGCATCTACCTAAACCCCGGGTGATGCGAAGACTCAGTGAAGATGGAGGAAAAAGGAGAAATTGGAGGGAGGCCTGCCAGGGCCCCGGATGCTCAGGGAATTGCCGATCCCTCGCTTTCTCTTTCTGAAGAAATGGGACGAGCCATGGAGGCTGCAGAAGAAGCCCGAAGGCTTGGGGCTTGGCCCGAGGCATCAGATTCCTGGAAGAGTTGCCAGTCTGACTCAGCTCCAGGAGGGGAAATGAAGTTGCCCCATGAGCCAGACTGGAGGATGGGGGCTGCTGTGGAATCCAGGAACTCCCGGGACTGGGACCGGCTGCACCCGATGCAGAGCCAGTCCTTAACTGGGCTCCCTGAGAATTTTGAGCGGATGGAAGTGGGGAGCTTTGCCCCCCACTTCCCAACCCCTGGAGGTGAGCTGGAGGCTAGTGAAACCAACATTCACCCTCCCTGATCTGGGACATGGAGGGGGGATTAGTAGGACGCAGACACCCCCTTACCCACCCAGAGGCCAAACAACAGGATTAGCGCAGCATTCCAATCCTGCAGCAGTGGGGCATCAGGCTCAGCCGGCATACGGAATGCAAACCCCCCTTTGGGGGCCCCTCACTAGCCTGCCTCTGCGCTATCTCCTGCTGAGAATATACAGCCCAGATGGGGTTTCTGTCCCGGCCAGGGATGGATCCAATGCCAGTGATATCCCGCGCCGTCTGTTCCAAGCTTCCAGGGATCCCCCTGCCCCCTCTCCTATGGCCAAACAATCCTGGCACTGCAGGGGGGACTAATCCAGCAGCCAGCTAGAGTGCCCCCCCCCAATGCAGCAAACAGCTCAGTAGCCAGGCCCCCTGCCCCAGCAGCCGATGACGTTGCCCCCCCCTTTCCAGCGCAGCAACACTCACAGCAGCCTGTTGGAATGCAGCAACCAAGAGCAGCCCCACAGCAAGTTCTATCCCAGCCAACCGTGGCCACAGCCCCTTCACCCGCGAGGCCAACGCCCCCCTGTTTCAGAGCAACCTTTGACGGGACGCCAGGCAAGTTAGCTTATTTCCTCAGCAGGGTCTGGGCTCACATGGATCAGTATGGGGACCAATACGAATCAGAACGGGACTTAGTGTCGGCAATCTCAGATGGGATGAATGAGGGGGAGGCTTCTGAATGGATAGCCCAGTTGCACAATGAGGGCGCTGCAGAACTGAATGATGCTGATGGGTTTATCACACTGCTCCGGTCCCAATTTGAGGACCCTGACCACGTAAATGAAAGCAAAACCACGCTAAAAGTCATGAAGCAAGGTAATCGACCTATAAAAGACTTTGTATGGGACTTTAGACGAGTCGCAGGAAATCTAGGCCATTGGCCTGACCACATACTCCTACACTACTTTAAAGAAGCTATTGACCCAGAAGTCAGAAAAGCCTGGGGGATCCGGGGGGTGCCTGAGCATCTCCATGACTGGTATACCATGTCCATTGCTCTAGACAGAGAAGTCCACCCCCACGGCCAAACCCCAGCAGACCAGCCGCCTCGGAGAGCGTTATCTAGAAGGCCCATTTCAAAGGCTACAAATTTCACATACACCCCTCAACCGGGGGGGGGGAATTACTTGCTATCAGTGTGGACAAACAGTACATCGAGCTTCTGAGTGCCTGGCACCTGCCCCAGTTCCACAACAATGCCCCGCCCCAATTGGACGAGGCAGGAGGGTTCAAAGGAAAGCCCCAGACACCAGCCGATTCGCCAGACAAGCCATGGAAATTCCCCTCCCCACTGAAGAGAGGGATGACCCTCTGGTTAAATAAGCCCCTCCCTGCGTGGCTAACGGAGATGAAGACCCGATGGTGAGTGCACCCATCCCCCCCTTCTCAATTAAAGTAAAACTGGTGCTGCCAGACAAAGGGAAACAAGCAGAATGGCAACTTGCAAAGCTTTCAAGTTGCCATGAGCAGGAGGGAGGGAGAACTGATAGAGCTAATTGATTTCCCTAATGGAAGCTACATTCCATACATGCTTTCTTCCGCAATCAAAAGAAGGGTGTTGGATTTCACAGCCAGCCAAAGTGGGTAACTGGAGAATGTGATTTATGACATGGCCAGGGAGGAGGGGAGAGACAGGGTCATAGGGGAACGTAAATCTACGTGGGATTAGTTCTAACTGCATCCGAATATTGCCGAAATGGTGCTCCTAATAAATGACTGTATTTCTCTTGAAGTTTGGCTCATGGCTCATGAATTAATTAGGGCATCTTTCGGAAACTTCACAGACAGTTAGAACTAATTTTAAAATCTATCAAGATTATAAGGTTTCCTGAATCCTGGACTCTCCAATCGCTCCCCGATATCTGGGGTGCTGGGAGTGAAAATCAGGCAACCATGGCTGAAGACGGGCTATCTGAAGAGAGCCTAATTGCAGCCAGAGTGCAGCCTCCCTCAGACATCAAAGCTGAGATGCCTGCTCCAGCGGCAGAAGCAAGAAAAGATGAGTATTGGTGGGAGTTAATTCCTAAAGCATCTGAGGTCGAGTTCCCCCACCCCAATGCCCAGGAAAAGAGGAAGCTCCTGAGTGAGCTGGGAAGAGTGGAGTGGAGGTTGGACTGGAAACAAGCCAGGCTCCCAAAGCCCCTGGGGAGATCCAGAGAGCAGCCAAGGGAGGAATTTGACCGGGCCACCCTTCCCGATGAGGGGCCCTCATGCAGGCCAAAGGAGCGGGAAGGAGCAGTGGATCCCTTTGAAGTGAGAAGAAGGCAGGAGCACAGCCCCCCTTCTCCACCCATCAGAAGGACGTTGCAACCATTGTCTTTTCCACACAGCAAGCAGGCTGCCCAGGGCAGACAAACCCCCCGCTCCCTCCAAACTAGAGCTGAGGAAGAGGGCCAGCTACATCAAATGCAAGCATACAGAGGCCAACAGGGGGAGAGAGGAGCAGTGCTGAATGAACTGCCCCAGATCAGAGGAAAGTTTGATGGGGACTCAAACCAGCTAGCTCTATTCCTTGACTCAGCTGAGATCGACCTAGAATGTTATGGACACCTCTACCCATCCCCCAGAGCCATGGTGAATACCATCGCAGAGGGGCTAGAGGGGGAAGCAAGGGAATGACTAGCAGCCCTCCACAAGAGGATAGCCCCCCAACTGCAAGACATAGATGACTTCCTATGACTGCTAGAGGCAAGATTTGAGGAGGCAGAGGAAGACCCGTATGCAGAGGATGAGCTCAGCCATCTAAAGCAGAGGAGCTGTACCATTAAAGAGCACATCCGTGAATTTAGGAGAGTCATTGGGAGGCTACCCCCTTTGCCAGAACGGTTGCTAGTGCACTTTTTCACAACAAGCCTGGACAATCAAATTGCCCAGGTAACCGCTTACTTGGACATCCCAAACCAGCTCTTTGAGTGGTTCCAAGTTGCAATAAAAGTCAACAGTGGATTGCACACTAACAACATGAGAGAGCAACCAGACACGAAAGAGAGGGGGCAACCTGACCTGAAACCACCCAGCCAATGGGGAACCACAGCACCACGGCAGACCCTGAAACCAGCCCTCCCTCGAAGCCTGCTAAAGTGTGGGGGGAAGGGCCACACGGTATCTGTGTGCACGACCCCAGCCCCAAGGCCTAGGCCAGAGACAACACCCAGGGCACAGCTGGAACAAGGCCCCAAACAAGCCACCAACATGTCCCGGAGGGCCCTCCAGGCTGAAGAGGTCCCTTCCCACACAGCCAAAGGGGGGAGAACACCAGGCAATGATGACCAGTTGCCAGAATCCTATGATAGCGAGGACGAGGGCGAAAATGACCCAATGGTGTGGGGACCAGTCCACCCTTTTGTTTTCCCAATATGCCTCACAGCCCCAAAAACAGGGACCCAGGGGGCCTTTCAAGCCCTGATAGACTCAGGCTGCACCAGATGCTTGATCAACCTAACCACAGTCCTGAAACTGGGGATCAGAGCAAAAGAACTGACCCACCCAATCCGGTTCAAACAGGTTGATGGGTCCCTAATGGGGGGAGCCTATGCCACTCACCTGACCGAACCAGTGAAGCTAGAGCTAGCAGATCACTGGGAAGTAATTCGATTCGTAATAGCCCTCAAAATGACAGATCCAGTCATACTGGGACTCTCCTGGCTAGACAAGTGGGGACCGACCATCTGGTGGCAAGGGGGTACCCGCAGACTGAGAATAGCAAGGGGGCCCCAACCCCTCCCACACCAGCGAGCAGAAACACTGCCCATGCAGGGAACCCTCCAAAAGAGCACACCAGAACAACTGGCAGCCACATCCGACAAAACCCCAGAGACTGAACAGATCCCGAGGGAATATCAGGACCTTGCAGACGTATTCAGTGAGGCCAAGTGCAACATCCTGCCTCCCCACCGCAAGGCAGATTGCGCCATCGAAATCATCCCCGGGACAAAACTACCCAAGCCCAAACTGTATGCCATGACACCTCGGGAAATGCAAGAAATGTGCAACTACATAGACAAAAACCTAGAAAGGGGGTTCATCGAGCCAGCCAAACCACGGGTCGCGGTGCCAGTCCTCTTCAAAGAAAAAAAAGATGGGACTATGAGATTGTGTGTCGACTTTCGAGATTTCAACGCCGTGTGTGTGTACACAACCTATATCCCCTCCCCCTCATGAAGGACATGCTATCTCACCTGGCCAAAGGAAAAGTCTTCACCAAACTAGACCTCAGAGAAGCATACTACCGAGTACGCATCAGGGAGGGAGACGAGTGGAAAACAGCATTCAATTGACCCCTAGGGAGCTTCCAATTCAAAGTGATGCCTTTCGGACTGCAGGGAGCCCCAGCGGTGTTCATGCAATTAATAAATGACATGCTGCATGAGCACCTCTACAAGGGGGTTCTCGTCTACCTAGATGATATCCTCATTTACACTGAGACCATGGACGACCACATACCCCTTGTCCGCCAGGTACTGGGAAAACTTCTGGCAGCCAACCTGTATGTCAAGCTGTCAAAATGCGAGTTCCACCACGCACGGCTAGACTACCTGGGTTATCGAGTGTCAAATGAGGGAATAGAGATGGATCCAGCCAAAGTGCAAGCAGTCCTAGGCTGGCAACCCCCTCGTACCTGTAGACAGCTACAAAGCTTCCTAGGGTTCGCGAACTTCTACAGGCAATTCATCCCCTCCTTTGAGAAGATTGCCAAACCCATGACGGACCTCCTAAAGACAGGGAGCCCAGGAACAAAACCCCGCCCCGGACAACCTCTACAGTGGGACCTAACCTGCCAAGAGGCATTTGAAACACTAAAAGAAATGTTTGTGAAGGAACCGGTGTTGAAGTATCCTGACCCCGAACAACCCTTCGTCATCCAAATAGATGCCAGCGATGTGGCAGTTGGAACAGTGCTACTCCAAAGAAATAGTCAAGGAAATCTACAACCCTGCGCCTACACCTCCCGCAAGCTCACAGACACAGAGAGACAATGGGCAGCATGGGAAAAGGAGGCATTCACGGTGAGATGGGGACTGCTAACCTGGCGACACCTGCTGGAAGGGGGCCAGAAACCGTTCGAAGTCTGGACTGACCACAAAAACCTGGAGGCCCTCAGGACCCTGTGAAAACTATCACCCAAACAAGTCCGTTGGGCTCAATACTTCAACCATTTCGACTTTGTGTTAAAGCACATTCCAGGGGGGAGGAACTTTCTAGCCGATGCCCTCTCCCGCATGCCCCAGTACAAATGTGAGTGGGAGCAGGTAGTGGACGCCATCGTGCCCCTTACCCAAATTGTGGGCCAAGTAACCACCAGACGACAATGCCGCGACTGGCATGACCAACCAACAAGCGATCTAACGGCAAAACTCAAAACTGAACTGCTGGCAGACCCCTGGTTCCGAGACAATCAACACATCCTGACAAAAAGGGATGACCTCACGTGGAAGGGGACAAAGCTCTATGTTCCGGAGTCCCTACGCTCCCTGATCCTCCAGAGGAGCCACGACATTAAACCGGCAGGCCACTTCGGATTCCTAAAGACTTTACACTTAGCATGGAGGCAGTTCTGGTGGCCCAGCATAAAGAAAGACGTGGACAGTTATGTGAAAAGTTGCACCATCTGCGCCATGATGAAGAAGCGACCAGGAACACCCCCGCCCCCCCGGACTGGTACAATCAGTAGCAGAGCCAACAAGACCATGGGAGGAGATTGCAATGGACTTCCTGTCGGTCAAGGTCAGGGCAATCCTGCATCTGGAGAAGGAGTGGTCGGAGTGAGATGGGACGGCGGTTGATTGGAGCATGTGATCGATTGAGGAGTGAGGGGATGGTTTTGGGGGTTTTGATTTACTGAGGGAAAACCCGGACCTCTCAGATTCAGGTTTTCCCAGATGTGCCAGTTTGCTTATTCTAGTAAATAGAACTTTGAAAAATACTTGCTTCAGAGTCTTTACTTGGAGTTGGGTTTTTTTCTGGAACGCTGACAGCTAAATACGCTAAGACCATCATTGGGACCCTATCTCTTTTGCTCCCTCTGGACTAATGAGTTAAAGAGCTGCCTCTAGACATTCATTTTAATTGATTTATAGAAACCTGCCGTTGAAAGTTTTTTTAAAAATATATGTTTTAGTAATATGGCCGTACGCAGTCTGTGTTGGCAGGGGGGCAGAGGTCGACCCCAAGGTGCCTAGTTTGTGGGGTGCCACAGGGGTCAGTCCTCTCGCCCCTCTCGCCCCTCCTGTTCAACATTTATGTGAAGCCGCTGGGCGAGATCATCCGTGGCTTCGGGGTGGATTTCCATCAGTATGCTGATAATACTCAGCTGTACATTTCCACCCCGGGCCACCCCAATGATGCCCTTGAAGTGATGACCCAGTGCCTGGAAGCCGTACGGATCTGGATGGGGAGGAACAAGCTCAGACTCAACCCTTCCAAGACCGAGTGGCTGTGGTTTCCGGTGTCCCGTCATAGTCAGTTGATTCCATCACTAACTATTGGGGGTGAGACCTTGACCCCCTCAGATAGGGCTCGCAACTTGGGTGTCCTCCTGGACTTGCAGCTGTCCTTAGAAGACCACCTGACGGCTGTGGCCAGGGGGGCTTTTTATCAGGTTCGCCTGATTTACCAGTTGCGTCCCTTTCTGGACCGGGACTCCTTACGCACAGTCACTCATGCCCTCGTCACCTCCCATCTGGACTATTGTAATGCTCTCTACATGGGGCTCCCCTTGAAGAGCACCCGGAGGCTCCAACTGGTCCAGAATGCGGCCATGTGGGTAATTACGGGAGCGCCTCGATGCTCCCATGTAACACCGCTCCTGCGCGAGCTGCACTGGCTCCCGGTGGTCTTCTGGGTGCGATTCAAGGTGCTGGTTGCTACCTTTAAAGCGCTCCATGGCTTGGGACCTGGGTATTTACGAGACCGCCTTCTGCCACCGATAGCCTCCCATTGACCGGTACGCTCCCACAGAGAGGGGCTCCTCTGGGTGCCGTCAGCTAGGCAATGTCGGCTGACAACCCCCAGGGGGAGAGCATTCTCTGTGGGGGCCCCTACCCTCTGGAATGAGCTGCCCCCGGAGATTCGTAGGATTCCCGACCTTCGTACCTTTCGTCGCGCCCTAAAAACATTATTATTCCAACAAGCAGGGCTGGCCTAACTATTTTAATGGGTTGTTTTATTAGAGGTTTTGGCCAATTTATTTAATTGTTTTAATTGCTTTTAATTTTTATATTGTTATGGTTTTATTTCTGGCTGTACACCGCCCTGAGTCCTTTGGGAGAAGGGCGGTATAGAAATTCAATAAAATAAATAAATAAATAAAATAAATACATTTTTTTATATCACATAAAAAATTCCATATCTATCTAAACAGTGTGTTGTCTGGGCACAATTAATTTTAAGTAGAAATACCATATTGATCAACATTAATCATAATAATAAACATAATAAACATATCAGTAATAATCACAAAATAGTAATACAATTAGTTTATCTATCTTACAAAGTTTTCAATACAAAAGTTATTATCTTTTAGATCTTTTTAGATTCTAATCTCTGAGTCTGTTAATTAACCATTGGTAAAACAAGTCCCATGTCAAAAAGTATTCTGTTTCTTCCTTTTCTTTAGTTTTAAGTGTTAATCTCTCCATCTCAGCACATTCTAATTTTTTTTTTTGAAAAAAAGTTTTTTATTATTTTTTAAAAACATAAACATAAAACATATCTTTTCCAAAACGAAGCATTGATCCGGTCACAGATTGATACAAATCACTAACAAATCTTAATTTTCAATTAACACAACTTAATATTTTATTCAGTTATTTCCCTCAATTCTATCTATTTAACTATGCCATTATCCCCAAAAACCCATTACTTAAATCTTAAATCCTAACTAAATATCATTCCATTTTTCTCTTTCTTTTGCTTAGATGGATACATTTTCAAAATATGAATCATTACAGTTGTTATAAGCATTCAAAAAATATTTAATTCCAACATACATGGGGCTCCCCTTGAAGAGCACTCGGAGGCTCCAACTGGTCCAGAATGCGGCCGCGCGGGTGATTATGGGAGTGACACGGCGCACCCATGTAACACCTCTCCTGTGCGAGCTGCACTGGCTCCCGGTGGTCTTCCGGGTGCGATTCAAGGTGCTGGTTACCATCTTTAAAGCGCTCCATGGCTTAGGACCTGGGTACTTACAAGATCGCCTTCTGCCACCGATAGCCTCCCACCAGCCAACACACTCCCACAGAGAGGGACTCCTCAGGGTGCCGCCGGTCAACTGGCGACCCCCAGGGGGAGAACCTTCTCTGTGGGGGCACCTGTCCTCTGGAATGAATTGCCCCCGGAGATACATATGATCCCCGACCTACGTACCTTTCGCCGTGCCCTTAAGACTTTACTGTTCCAACAGGCTGGGCTGGCTTAAATAACGAATTTTAATGGGTGTTTAGTTTTTTAGTTTTTTAATATAAGGGCCAAATTATTTAATATGTTTTAAACTTTTTTTAAATTTTATGGATATATGTTGTTTTATTGTGGCTGTGCACCACCCTGAGTCCCTCGGGAGAAGGGCGGTATAAAATTTTAAAAAATAAATAAATAAATAAATAAATAAATAAATAAATATACATTTTGTTTTTACTATTAAACTCTACATTATCATCTTTGTTTCTGTTGTTAAACCCAGCTTATTCATTTCATTTTTACTGTTAATCTCAACATACTCCTCCTTATTTTGGCTATCCTAACTCACTTTTCTTTGTTGTTAAACCAATCATTTTTATTTCTTGGCTGTTAAACACAGCATAACCATTTTTATTTTTTGGCTGTTAAACACAGCATAGTCATTTTTGTTTTTTGGCTGTTAAACACAGCATAACCATTTTTGTTTTTTTGGCTGTTAAACAAGCATAATCATAGTTAGTTTAACTATTAATCCCAACATAATCCTTTCTTTGTTGTCTCCATCCATCTATACATTGCTTATTTACAGTTAATCATATTTATCCTTATCCTTTATCATAACACTTTAACATTGAGACATGGTTCTTACTTAAAACGTATCTTTGAATATATTTATAAATCTCTTTTAACTTGCTTAATTTCTCTTGTATTTCTATAAAAACCTCCTTTTTATTATTACTATCCACTTATACATTATTTTATTTTTAATCACATTGTTTTAATCTTCTTTTTTTCTTTTTCCAGTTGTGTATATCTTATTTCTTCATTTCCTCGCCTGCTAACGTATATTTCCTTCCATTTTCAAAGTCATCAAATTTGTCCTCCATATGTCATATTAAATCTTTTTATTTTTAGTCCGGATAAAATGCATCAAGTTCCCTTCTCTTGATCCTGTGCTAAATCCTTCTTTTATTCCTGCGCCAGTTGTTATTGTTGTTTCAATTATAGGAGTGCCGTTATAATTTCCTTTTCCTTTCACCAAAGTCAAGCTGCCTGCAGACAAGAAGAAAGACCTCCTCCACAAATCCCATGACTGGTTATCTGTAAAGTTCAAAATTTTCCATGACAAAGACGAGTTGCAATGTTCCTTTTTAAACCAGAAGGTGTCCCTCTACAATCCACATTTTCCATTAGTCATGCGAGTATCCATTTTATTGCAATTATGTAACAGTCCAATTTGTTTACTCTCCTTTTTTTTGTTTTAAAAATATCAAGTCTTCTTTTTTAAAATCCAATTCAAATTTTAAAGTATCCAGTCTTTTCACCATATCTCGATATTTAATTCCATTAGTTCTTTTCAAGAGTTAGTTGTTTATCGGGTCTTTGTCTCTTTAAAGTTGCATTTTAAACTTTCCAAAGCCCCTTTGTTATTCAGCTGCTGTTTTATGGCTTGGGGTCTTATAAATAGTAATATTGCTCTAGGCATTGTTACAAGCCTGGGTTGGTTGTCACTCACCCAGCTTCAAAGAGCTCCGTTTCAATCCACTTTCCTCCAGCACATCTCTTAGCCCGGTTGTCACAGCTTCGTGGCAGCCGCCATGGCTGCCACCCCCCCGTTGCCGATTCATAGAGGATTCCCTCTGACCTCCGAAGAACTTGCCTGTTCCTCTTGGTCTTCCAAGGTGTCCCTCCTTTTTCCCCATCCCGGCAGGACGGTTCTGGTCCGAAGACCCATCGGCGGCGGTTCGTCAGCCGGGGTTTTTGCGGCGCTCATCAGAGCCCACTATTTCCCCGACTGTCTCGCCGCGACGCCAAACCGGAAGTCTTTCATCTGTAGGGATCTCTTCATTTTTCCATTGTGCAAACACAATACTTGCTGTCATTAATACATGTAAAATTAAATATATTTTCCCTTTGTCATACTGTTCTGGTAATATACCCAACAAGAATATCTCTGGTTTCAAATCTATATGTTGTTTTATCATTTTTTCTAGCCAAGTATGTATTTTAGTCCAATATTTTTTTGCCTTTGAGCATGTCCACCACATATGATAGTATGAACCTGGTATCTGATTGCACTTCCAACATTTAGCTGATAAATTTTCATACATCTTTGCTAATCTCGCTGGTGGTAGATGCCACCTATAAAACATTTTATATAAATTCTCCTTATAGGCCGTTGACATTGTTAGCTTACAATTTCTATCCCACAGTTTCTGCCATTTATCTAATTCTATTGGGTAGCCAAAGTTTTTAGCCCATCTTATTGTTTCTTTCACTTGTTCTTCTTCCAGTTTAATACTCAGTAAATAATTATATATATATATATATATATATATATATATATATATATATATATATATATATATATATATATATATATATGTTTTCTCAGGTTTTCGCGGGTGTTTGTATGTAGGTCTTTGGTTATTCGGGTCTTCTCCCACGTAAAATTGGAAGTGTCTTGGCGACGTTTCGACGAAGTCTCATTCGTCATCTTCAGGCTGGTGTTCTCGGCTTCGTGCTTCCAGGAGCAAAGCCGAGAACACCAGCCTGAAGATGACGAATGAGACTTCGTCGAAACGTCGCCAAGACACTTCCAATTTTACGTGGGAGAAGACCCGAATAACCAAAGACCTACATATATATATATATATATATATATATATATATATATATATATATATATATATATATATATATAATTTTTTCATCTGTCCCTAGTAGTATTTGATCTAGTTCTGTTGGTTCTTTATGAAAGTTATACATTCTTGCGTCTTTCTCCTTTTTTTTTCCATCAAGTTTTTATTTTTAAAAAATGTATACATATTATGTTGATGGTGTGGTGTTTGAGTATCATACTTTTCAATACAGATAAACATATTCATAATTATTACATTCCATTTTCCTTATTCTATATTATTTATGTTAAGGATATTGGTGTTGTGTTACCAACCAGCAGAGTAAATGCACAAGGAAACGTTGCTGAGAGCAATGAATAAGAGATATGCAAACTGGTTTATCAAAAGCTTACTTTATAGTAGAAAAACAGTCTCATAGTCTTTAAACAAATTCCAAGTCTTTGCCAGTAAATCAGTCCAGTAGTTACAGAATCTTCTTACCCAACAAACAGTAGTTGGTTAGAATAACAAACTCACTCTGGTTCACAAACCACGATGGTTGCAGATCCATCCAACGATGATTAGCAGATAGCAACTCCTCTCAATGGTAGCTTATCATAGCAGCTTCATCATCTCATCATCTTCATACACAATGGCAGCATAGCATAGCAGCAACTGAACATGTTACAGTACCTTGCTTAAATACTCTCATAACCAGTCATTATCTAATTACAGCATGACTCAGCATTAAAGTCACATAATACATTCACAGATTAAAGTTACAGTACACTTATATTGCCTGGACAACATAGTTAGGCTCAAACCATATCCTAACAATTTACCCCTATCTTTTACACAAAATTTTTATTTTCATATAAATATTAACAAGTATGCAATAACATCTAAACTGATATGCTTTAACGTCCTCCATATTATCTTTCGTTATAATTTCAATAGTATAACCCTCAAGTAGAAAAAATATGAAATTGCTCGTCTGTTTTCTTTTCTCCTGTACACCATATTTCACCCAATTTTACAACAATCCATCTCCTTTCCTCTTCTTTCTCTTCCCTCTCTTCCCTTCTCCCCTCTTTCTCTCTACTTCCCTCCTTCCTTCTCCTTTTTACCTCTACTTCCCTCTCTCCTTCTCCTCTCCCCTCTCTATTTCCCCTCTCTACTTCTCCGCTTCCCTCTCCTTCCCTTTCTACTCTTCTCCTCCCCTCCACTTCCCTCTCTCTTTTCGTTGTTGTATATAATATTCCCAATACCTACAGGATATGGTGTATTTTCCAATTAATATCTCTTTCAACTTGGTTACAGTACAATCAACTTCAATTGAGATGGAAAGAGGACCAAAAAACTGGTATAATGGTACATGAGGAAGAATTGGTTAGACATATAAAAGAGAAAGGTCCAATGCATATTAAAAGGTTATATAATGTTTTGTTAGAAAGGGACTCAGAAACTGAACTGGTTAAAGATTGTATGATCAAGTGGGCACAGAATTTTGCAGAACCAGTGATGTTGGAAACATGGGAAAAAATATGGGTTCAGAATGTTAAATTTACACAATCGCAGAATTTGAGGGAAAATTTTTATAAAATGTTTTACAGATGGCATTTAGATCCCAAGAAATTATCCTGTATGTATCCTAATGTTCAGCCAAAATGTTGGAGATGTGATTGTTTAGATGCTACATATTACCATGTCTGGTGGAACTGTAAGAAAGTTATGGCTTTTTGGATAAAAATATGGTGGGTTATGCAGAATGTTTTGAAGAAAAAAAAATCAATTTTCTCCACAATTGTTTTTACTGGGTATAATAAAGGGTTTTACATTGGATGAAACTAAGCTGATATTATACATGATAAGAGCAGCGAGATTATTGATAGGTAAATATTGGAAAAATGAAGCTTGGCCCACTATTGAAGAATGGACTTTGAAGATGGCCAGTTTTGCGGAGATGGCGAAGATTTCAGCATATTTAAAAGATCGCTCACAAGAGACTTATGAATGGGAATGGAAAAAATGGATAGATTATGTGCAGAACAAATATCAAACTAGGAAGTATCAAATAGCTTTTCATTGAAAGTATTATATAAAAATAGAAATGTATGAATTTTTGTGAAGATGAAAAATTATAAGGGGGTTTGAGGGGTTCAGGTTTTACAAAAAAGGGGATTTTGATGGGATTATATTCTATGGAAGTCAGGGGGGAGGGTTGGGGGGGTTCGGGGGGGTTAGGGTGGGGAGTATGGGGTGGGTTGGGGGGAAATGGGGTGAAAATGTAATTGTAAAACTTTTGCAATAAAAAAAATAATTAAAAAAAAGAAAAAAATATCTCTTTCAACTATAACTATACAACTTCTTAAAGTTACATTCAACAATAAAAGAAACAAACTTAATCACTTAAACATGTGTTATTGATAATCATATAATATTGATTAATCTTCATGTTAATAATTTTACACACATCATCATTCTAATCATATATATGCAACTACAATATTATTCTTTTAATACTAACATCACTTCATTGATCAAACAGCATACCATCTGAATACCAGTTTCTTACATCCTAACATTTCAAGCTTATCACCATTTTCATTCTTTGTGTCTATTTTTCATGTTTCTTTTCCTAACTTATTTGACTTTGTGATACATTGCTTTACACCCTTCCATTCTAAACTTCCATTAATATTTTCCCCCCTCCACATTATTATATTCAAGGACATGATACTCTGTTTTGTTATTCATATTCCCATTATTTAACTCTTCCTCTTTGTATATTTTAAAGTTTGTTAATACACATAAATATATCTACTTTCACATTATCTACACAATAGTCCTATTTTATACACTTTTAATAATACCATCATTCAACCTCTCATTTCCAATTAATAATGAATTCTCATTCATAATTTTCCAGTTTCTTATCTATTTGTGGTAATGTTTATCCTAATATTTATTTATATTAAATACCAACTAATTGTCCAGCCTATATCATTCTAATATTAATACAATTATTAACATATAAACATGACATATCTATAACTTTTTCTCCCCTTAACCATTATCTCTTATCCACATCCCATCCTTTAATCCTACCTTTATTTTTTTATTTGTCTCCCATTTTCTTAAGTCTTTTATTCCATCTACTTCAAAGTTTATATTTTGAATCCATAATTTATTTTTTTCTCCTTGCCCTGTCTTTTCCCACTGTTTAATTTGAAAGCTTTCTGCTCTAAATCCTATCATTTTCCTCCAAACCTCTTCCCATTCCTCCCATTTCTTTTTAAAACCTTTTAAAATGTTTTCCTCATTTTAATTCCTCAATTCTTATTAATTTTAATAGTGTAGCCTCCTTATCTTCTTTTTGCTGGTTTCTCAGTTCTAATTCCCCTTCTGTTCCAGCTGATAAATAAATAAATAAATAAATAATTTTATTTCTATACCGCCCTTCTCCCGAAGGACTCAGGGCGGTGTACAGCCAATTTAAAAACATAAGACACAACAATAATTAAAAATTAAAATAATTAAATAGATTTGGCCGATTTAAAACCCTAAAAATTAAAATACCCCAATTTAAAATTATTATATTGACAGCCCTGCCTGGCGGAACAACAGGGTCTTCAGTGCGCAGCGGAACACCCGGAGGTCGGAGATCTTAAGTATTTCCAGGGGCAGTTCATTCCACAGGGCTGGGGCTCCCACAGAGAAGGCCCTCCCCCTGGGTGTCGCCAGCCGACATAACTTGGCTGATGGCACCCTGAGGAGACCCTCTCTGTGGGAACGGACTGGTCGGTGGGAGGCTATTGGTGGCAGAAGACGGTCTCGAAGGTACCCAGGTCCTATGCCATGGAGCGCTTTAAAGGTGGTAACCAACACCTTGAATCGCACCCGGAAGACCACTGGGAGCCAGTGCAGCTCGCGCAGGAGGGGTGTCACGCGGGCACAACGAGTTGCACCCATAACCACCCGCGCGGCTGCATTCTGGACCAGTTGGAGCTTCCGAGTGCTCTTCAAGGGGAGCCCCATGTAGAGAGCATTACACTAGTCCAGCCGGGAGGTGACAAGGGCATGAGTGACTGTGCGCAAGGCGTCCTGGTCCAGAAAGGGCTGCAACTGGCGGATCAGGCAAACCTGATAAAAGGCCCCCCTGGCCACGGCCGTCATATGCTTTTCTAAAGACAGCCGTGCGTCCAGGAGGACACCCAGATTGCGAGCCCTCTCTGTGGGGGGCAAAGATTCACCCCCAATAATCAGCGATGGCACCTGCTGACTATATTGGGACGCCGGCAACCACAGCCACTCGGTCTTGGATGGGTTGAGTCTGAGCCTGTTCCTCCCCATCCAGACCCGCACGGCCTCCAGGCAGCGAGACATCACATCAAGGGCATCGTTGGGGTGGTCTGGGATGGAGATGTACAGCTGAGTATCATCAGCGTACAGGTGACACTTCACCCCAAAACCATGGATGATCTCACCCAGCGGCTTCACATAAATGTTGAACAGAAGAGGCGAGAGGACCGACCCTTGTGGCACTCCCCATGCGAGATGCCTCGAGGTCGACCTCTGCCCCCCTGCCAACACGAACTGCGAGCAGCCGGAGAGGAAGGAAGAGAACCACCGCAAAACGGTGCCCCCTACGCCTAACCCTCTCAACTGGTGCAGCATGATACCATGGTCGATGGTATCAAAAGCCGCTGAGAGATCTAATAGGACCAGGACAGAGGAGCAACCCCTGTCCCGGACCCTCCAGAGATCATCCACCAACGCGACCAATGCCGTTTCTGTGCTGTGCCCCTGCCTGAAGCCCAACTGGTACGGGTCTAGATAGATAGCTTCATCCAGGTGCCTGGGCAGTTGTCGTGCCACCACACTCTCAACAACCTTCGCCACAAAACGAAGGTTGGAGACTGGACGGTAGTTAACTAATTCAGCCGGGTCCAGGGAAGGCTTCTTGAGGAGGGGCCTCACCACCGCCTCTTTCAAGGCAGCGGGAAAGGCACCCTCACTCAGAGAAGCAGTTATAATCCCCTGGAGCCAGCCTCGTGTAACCTCCCGGGAGGCCAGTACCAACCAGGAGGGACACGGGTCCAATAAACATGTGGCGGCACTAATCCTACCCAGAACCCTGTCCACATCCTCGGGAGCCACAGGATCAAACTCCTCCCAGATAATATTCTCAAGACCTACCCTCGTCTCCTCCCCCGGACTCATCCAGTCGGAGTCCAAGCCTTCCCGAATCTGAGCGACTTTATCGTGCAGGAATTGCACAAAATCCTCAGCTCGACCCTGCAAGGGATCCTCCCGCACTCCCCCCCGAAGAAGGGAGTGGGTCACCCTAAACAGGGCGGCTGGGCGGTTCTCTGCAGATGCGATAAGAGCGGAAAAATGGTTAGATTTCGCCGCTTTTATCGCCACTAGGTAGGTCTTGATATAAGACCTCACCTGTGTCCGGTCGGAATCAGAATGACTAGTCCTCCAAATGCTCTCTAGGCGTCTTTTCCGACACTTCATCTCTCTCAGCTCCTCAGAGAACCAAGGAGCCAATTGAGATCGGCATCGGGTCAGAGGCCGCAAAGGCACAACACGATCCAAAGCTCCAGCGGCCGCACTCTCCCAGGCAGCCACCAGCTCTTCAGTCGAGTCGTGTGTCAGAGTCTCAGGAAACGGCCCAAGCTCCGTCAGGAACCTTTCTGGATCCATCAGGCGCCTGGGACGGAACCATTTGGTCGGTTCCGTCTCCCTGCAGCAGGGGGAAGCGGTAGGAAAGTCCAAGTGAAGGAGCGAATGATCTGTCCATGACAAGGGTTTAATGTCTAAGTCCCCTCTACCAAGATCATTCAACCACTGACCAGAGATGAAAATCAAGTCCAGAGTGTGTCCTCCTATGTGAATGGGGCCTTGAACTAACTGGGTCAGGTCCATGGCCGTCATGGAAGCCATGAACTCCCGAGCCACCTCTGAGGCCTCACCCACGGATGGAAGGCTATGGAGAGATTCGATAGTCTATCCACTCTGGTAGGGAAACGGCAGTTGAACCAGACTCCCTCAGAATCTGGATACCCCCAGGTCCACTTTCACAACCCCCTCCCTTCCTCCCGGGTCTCCTTAAAATTTTCTTTAAAAATTTAAATAAAAAACCCCTCAACCCCCTCTTCACTGCATGCCATCTCTCGGGATTCCAAAATCTGTCATCAAGATAGGCCCTCGATAGCGTGGAGGGCCAGGCCTGCGAGAGGGGGGAGTCTCGCAGCGCAAGGAGTTCAGCGGCCGAGTGCATCAAGAACCGGGAAGGGTGAAATATCCTCTGGCTGAGGTTCCATAGAATAGTCTAATCGTCCTAGGGCATGGAGAGGCAGCAACTCAAGACATGGAAAAACTGGGCTCCACAGTCCTCTCACGACAGTGGAAGAAGTCTCGTGCCATTTCAACAAAACTCAGAAGGTGCTCTCTCCAGGCCATCCTCTCACGATGGATAGCCGAGATGAAGTTGGCTATGGAGAGATTCGATAGTCTATCTACTCTGGTAGGGAAACGGCAGTTGAACTGGACTCCCTCAGAATCCATATCAGAATTGTCCATTCTCCACACCATCAAGGGCATAGGTGGAATAGAGCCAGTCTAGAAGGCAGAATAGTAAACCCGGGGAACAGATGACACATGGAAAGCAATAAAGGGAGATGGCTTGCAAGGCAGAAAGTAGCTGGGGTGGTGACCGTGATAAGGCCTATACAGGCCAAAAGAAAAAGGGGGGGAGGGGGGAATGGCCTGAGGCAGCCCAAGGCCAACCCTCGGCCGTCTTCCAACCTCTCCCACTCCCCAGGTCTTCCAGGTCTTCCAGCATTTTATACCCCCAGTCTACAGCCCCAGTCTCCAATGGGGCCTCCGGATTCCTGCAGCAAAGTGGGACAGCAGAAATAGGCCGCCCCCTAGCAGGTCCGGGGTTTCAAGATAGAAGCCAGCAGCCTCTCACCATAACGTCCTCTTCGGTAGCAGCCAGCTGCCGCCCCCTTGCCTCCACCATCGTCCAGCGGCCGCCGACTGCCCCGTGCCCACTGCCAGCACCGGCGCCGCTTCCACCATGGCTCCCACCATACTCCAGGGTCTCCAGGAGCCTCAGAAAGCCCCGGAGAGGCCAGGAATCCAGGGGAGCCACCGCATTGCCGCCGCCGCCACCACCGTAGATCTGCCGCCACCGTTGGTCCATGCCGGAGGCCGAGAAAAGCGCCGCCAGTCAAATCGCTACCGACATCACCCCGCGGAGCCTTCAGCAGCCATTTTTTTCCTCGACCCGATGTTCCGGAGGGCAAAAAACCCCTCAATGGGTCGGGGAAAGATTCCTCTTTCTAGGACTGGGGGCCATGGTGGACAATCGCCCCAGGAACCTCCCGAAATTGCCAGGAATCACCCCATCTGCCGGGAGCGTCTCAGGCTAGATCCTCCATCTTGGACATGCGCAGAAGCGCATGATGATTCCATTCTTTCCTTCTTGTCCTGGTCTTTGCTCCTTGTCTCTTGTATACAATTTTCCTGTCTTCTATCTATATGAACAAATATTTCCACCATGTCCTTGTGTAGTTCCAGGATAAGGTCCTTAATGTCCGTAATGTTTTGAATCATTAACTCCATTCCATTTGACTCTCCACAATCGTCAGTTCAGAAACCAAACCTCCAAGTCAAATTTAAATGTCTCATCAATGTTCAATCAAATCAGTTAGTTACTTCAGGGATCCTCCACTCCTCAAGTCGTTTTTGTATATCCAATAGTATTTAGGGGTCCCCAGACACAAATTCTTTTTTAATATTCCAGTCTCCAGTGGTTAAAAGGTAAATATGTATAGTTCAACAGTTATTTCCCTTCATTTTAATATTTACTCCCATGTTGCAAAAATTCACTGTCATCAGTAGATGGTGCTCTTTACTTCACTCTGCTGCCTCTCTGCTTTTATTTTGACTCTGCTGCCGCTCTGCTTTTATTTTGACAAGTCCAATTTATTTCTCTTGCTTAGTTTAACTTATAACTCTGTTACTTATGGCAAATTATTTGAAGAAAAGGTAGGTTTATAGTTCCAGCATCTTAATATGCCTTCTTAATATCACACCTTTTATTTTGGGGATTCCATTTCCAACTTAATTTTCTTTTTAAACAAATATTTACTTCTTTAAATTCCCAATATGCTTTTTCACAATAGTTACACACCGCTGTAACAAATTGTTCTAAAAGGTATTCCCCTTAAATTTTGGGGGGGGTCCGGCTTCAGCTGTAAATCACCATTCACTGTTTCTCTGCTCCTGCACAAACTTATGGTTTCTGGATGTTCCCCAGCTTCATGGCAGCCATTTTAACTGCCACTGCTCCTAGTCTTCGGATGAGGGGGTTTCCCAAGTCAGGGAGGGGAGATGCAGCTCCCCTCAACCTCCAAGGTGGTCCGCCTTTGCTTCTACATCCCTACAGGGTGGCTATGGCTTCAAATGAAGCCCCTGACAAGGAGAGCTTGGAACGGACCCGCGGAGGTCACAGATCTCGCTTCCGAAGGTGCTGGAAGTTCCTTGTCTTTCTCATATCTTGATTGTATTTCCATATATGGCCACCATGCTAAATCAATCCCTTGATTGGTCAGTTCTTATTTAGATTTGAGTTCCCCTTTGTCATTCAAAATGTCCTTATATCTTACAATTTTTTCCACATCAATCAGATTAGGATGTATCAGTGCCTCCATTCTGGAGAGCCAGACTGGTATTTTCATATAATGTCTTTAACTTTTCCCCATACTAACAATAATGCATTTCTAACAAAATGTCTTTGCAAGTATCCATGTATTTTATTTTTGCCATACCATAAAAAAGCATGCCACCCCAATTGGAGATCATGCCCCTCCAAATTTAATAATCTTTTATGTCTCAAATTTACCCCTTCTTTCACCCAGGCAAGTGCAGCAGCCTGGTAATACAGCTCCCAATCTGGCAACCCAAAGCCCCCTTTATATTTAGTATCTTGTAGCAATTTCAATTTTATTCTTGCTTTTTTCCCTTGCCAAATATATCTTAATACCATTTTGTTTAGTTCTTCAAAGAATTTTTGTTTCCTAATTTTATCAGAATAGTTTGAAATAAGAATAATAATCTCAGCAAGATATTCATTTTTATTGTAGGTATTCTTTCTATCATCGATAGCTGCAGATTTTTCCATTTCTCCAAGTCTAATTTAATTTGTTGCAACAATTTCAACATCTTCTTTAATAGTTGCACATCTTGCTGTTAACTGAATTTCTAAATATTTAACTTTCTTCACTATCTGAATATCTATCTTCTCCACCAGCTCTTTTTTTGTTTCTCTGTAACATTTTTGACTAATATTTTAGTTTTCTCTTTATTCATTTTCAGTCCTGCCACTTCACCATATTCTACTATCATTTTATTAGCTTGGGACCAGTTTCCAGTGGTTCTTCTAAAATGAATACCAGGTCATCTGCAAATGCCTGTAATTTGTATTTTTTGGTTTTTATTTCCATTCCTTTTATTTCTGGGTCTTTTCTAATACTTCTGTTTAATACTTCCAATGTTAATATAAATAGTAAAGGGGACAGAGGGCATCCTTGCCTCGTGCCTTTCCTTATGGTAAAGTTCTCTGTCATGTCCCCATTGACCAGCACTTTTGCTATTTGTTTAGAGTATACTGTCTTTATCATGTTAATAAATTTCTCCCCAAAATGCATATATTTTAATTGTAGAAACATGAATTGCCAGTTTACGTTATCAAATGCTTTCTGTGCATCTAAAAATATCAATGCCATTTGTTTTTCAGAATGTACTTCATAATGCTCCAGCGTGTTCAGGATAATTCTCATATTATTTTTAATTTGCCTTTTCAGTAAAAATCCATTCTGGTCTGGATGTATAAATTCATTCAATAATCTTTTTAATCTCTCTGCAATTATTTTTTTCCCAAATTTTTTTATTTTAAAACAAAAACAAAACATAAAACCATCATCATTTCAAACAATTACAGACAGTGTGTCGATCGGTTAACATTCTATTATGCTTGATCCCATCTTCAAAATACCAATTTGTGACAAACCTTATTTGACTTCAAAAGGTTCACATATTTTATCTTTACATCAACCTCGTATTTCATATTTCATCTCCATGTTTTATTATCTATCCACTGATAAAACAAATCCCATATCAAATAATATTGTTTATCTTCCTGTTCTCTAATTTCAAATGTCAATTTACTCATTTCAGCACATTCCATAATTTTCTTAATAACCTCATCATCAGTAGGTAATTTCTCTCCTTTCCAATTTTTAGCAAATACAATTCTAGCTGCTGTTAAAACATTCACAATTAAATATTGCAATTCTCTATTATATGTTTCTGGTAAAATCCCTAATAAAAATATCTCTGGTTTAAAGTCAATGTGTTTCTTTATCATTTTTTCCAACCACGTGTGTATCTTGGTCCAATATCTCTTAGCTTCTACACATGTCCACCACATATGGTAGTATGATCCTGGAGTCTGATGACACTTCCAACATTTCTCCGATTTATTCTTGAACATTCTGGCTATCCTCGTCAGGGGTAAATGCCACCTGTAAAACATCTTATACAAATTCTCCTTATATGCTGTAGATGTTGTCATTTTATAATTTTGCGACCACAATTTTTGCCATTTCTCTAAGTTGATACCATGACCAAAATTTTTCCCCCATGCTATCATTGATTCTTTAACTTGTTCTTCTTCCAATTTTACCTCTAGCAAATATCCATACAATTTTTTAGTTACATAATTATCAGAACCCATCAAAATCTTATCTAAGTTAGTCAAAGCATTGTATAAACCTTCTTGTTTAAAATCTTCTTCATATCTAGAACATATTTGCAAATATGAAAACCAATCCATCTTAATGCCCTGTTCTTCTAATTCTTGCTTCAATTTAAGTTCACCCTTTTCCTCCATTAATTCACTATATCTAACAATTTGTTCCCTTTTAAATATTACTGAGTATGAAAATGCTTCAATTGTAGATACCCAGACTGGAATCTTCAAATAATGTTGTTTTTTAATTTTCTCCCAATTCAATAGCAAAGCTTCCCGTATCTGATGCCTTCTAAAATACCGCTGAATTTTTGTTCCTTTATACCATAAAAAAGCATGCCACCCCATCAACAGATCATGTCCTTCTAAATTCAATAATCTAATATTTCTCAAAGTTATCCATTCTTTAATCCACATCAAACTTGTTGCTTGATAGTAGAGGTCCCAATTAGGTAAACCAAAGCCTCCCCTCATTCTAACATCTTGTAACAATTTTAATTTTATCCTTGCCTTCTTTCCCTGCCAAATATATTTCAACACCATTTTATTCAAATCTTCAAAAAATTCTTTCCCCAATCTAATTGGAATTGTCTGGAATAAATACAAAATTCTAGGCAGAATATTCATCTTAATTCATCTTTGATCCTACCAATCAAAGAAAGCTGCAAATTTCCCCATTTCGCCAAATCTGTCCCTATCTGTTGTTTAAGCTTATTGTAATTATTTTCTTTAAGTGTATTACATCTTGCTGTCAAATATATCCCCAAATATTTTACCTTATTTGTGACCTGCATCTTTGATATCTCCATCAATTTTTCTTTTTGTTTTATCAACGTATTTTTAGTCAAAATCTTCATTTTATCTTTATTGATTTTCAAGCCAGCTACATTCCCAAATTCTCCAATGTTCTCTATCAGTTTATTTATTGATGTTAATGGTTCTTCAATAATAAAGACCAGGTCATCAGCAAATGCTTGTAATTTGTATTCTTCTTTCTGCACTTTCATACCTTTTGTGTCTTTTTCTTCTCTGATATTTCTATTTAAAACTTCTAATGTCAATATAAACAACAGTGGGGACAGTGGACATCCTTGTCTAGTACCTTTTTCTATCTCGATAGAATCAGTCAATTCTCCATTTATCATTACTTTTGCTGTTTGCTTGTGATATATAGCTTCTATTGCCTGAGTAAATTTTCTACCAAAGCCCATCTGTTCCATTTGAAGCATCATGAATCGCCAGTTTATGTTGTCAAAGGCTTTTTGAGCATCTAAAAATATCAAAGCCATCTGTTTTTCAGGATGCGTTTCATAATATTCTAAAGTGTCCACAATTATTCTAATATTGTCTCTAATCTGTCTTTTTGGAAGAAATCCATTTTGATCTGCATGTATAAAATTATTTAAATATCTCTTAAGTCTTTCTGCCAATATTGAAGCGAAAATTTTATAGTCTGAATTTAGCAGGGATATAGGCCTATAGTTTTTAATTTGTTGTGGGTCTGTATCTTCTTTGTGGATCAATGTGATGTATGCCTCAGACCATGACTTGGGTATTTTCTTCTTCATCATCACTTCATTCATGACTTCCAATAACGGGAGACTTAAAGATTCTTGTAATGTCCTATAGTATTCTGCAGGTAAGCCATCAGGCGCTGGTGCCTTTCCATTCTTTTGTTTCTTGATTGCTTCCATTAACTCCATCATCATTATATTTCCCTCTAACATCTCCTCAATATCTTTGGGGATCCGAGGTAAGTTTGCTCTTTGTAAGTAACTTGCCACATTTTCCTCCTCTATCTTCCCTCTCTTATAAAGATGTCTATAATATTCCTGTATTATTTTTCCCATCTCTTTATTTCCAAATTTGCTTTGCCCTTGGTCATCAATTAATTGTGTTATTTTCCTTGATTCTCTTTCTTTTTTCAATTTATATGCTAACCATCTTCCTGGTTTATTTGCATTTTCAAAATAGTTTTGTTTAGTACTTCTAATTTTTTGAGCTAATTCTTCTTTCTCCAGTAGGTCCATTTTATGCTTTATTGTATCCATTTTCACTTTTACATCTTTTTTATGTGGACATCTCTGGAGTTCCTTTTCAAATCTCTTATAGTCATCTGCCAAAATTTTGTGTGTTTGTCTTTTCTTCAAGTTTCTCTTCCTTGTATAGTCCATTATTAAGCCTCTAGCATAGGCCTTCATTGTGTCCCAAAGTTTTTGTGTCGATGTGTCTTCTTTCTTATTCTCCTTAAAGAAGAAAGCCATCTCTCTCTCCATTTTCTGTACAAAGTCTTTCTCTTTTAATATTGTATTGTTTAAAGTCCATCTAGATTTTCTTTTCTGTCCTTTCCAAGTGACTGTCACAGGATTGTGGTCTGCCCATATGTTTGTTTCTATTTCTATTTGTTCTATATTCAAAGTTAATTCCATTGTTGTCCATATCATATCTAACCTAGACCAAGGTGAATTTCTGTCAGAATAAAAAGTGTATTGTCTATTTTCCCCATTTCTATCTCTCCAAGCATCTTTTAAATTTATTTCCTCTGTCATCTTGAAGAAAGATTTTGGTAATATATTTCTACTATGTCTTACTATTTTGTGTGTTTTATAGTCCAAGTTTTCATCCACTATTCCATTGAAATCACCCATCATACATATGTTGTCATATTCCAGTTCAATTATTTTCATATGTAGTTTTCTATAAAAGTCACTTTGGTTGTTGTTTGGAGCATATATTGCTACTAATAGAACTTTCATATTGTTATCTTTTATCTCCACCATCAGAATTCTACCTTCTACATCTGCATATATTTGCTCAGCTTGTATTGTATTTCTAATATATAAAACCACTCCTCTTTTTTTACATTGTGGCAATGATAAAAATGTTTTCCCTAATTTTGGTTGTATCAGTAATTGTTCATATTGCTTTTTAATATGTACTTCTTGTAGACAGATTATGTCAAACTTTAGTTTCTCTAATTTGTGAAAAACCTTTCTTCTTTTGAGAGCTGAGTTAAGTCCATTTATATTTTTTGAAATTAATTTTCTTTCTTCCATATTCATACTTTATATGTAGTTTTGTTGCTTAGTTGATCTTACTTCACGTTGTTCCTTATACTCCACAATACCTCCTACTGCACCTTCAGCTGCTTCAATCATTGCCAACTCCTCTTCTCGAAGTTCTACTGGCACAACTGTTGTTTGAGTCTCCATTTCCGTTTCCATCCCCTTCTCTTTGAGAAATTCTTTATAGAATGCCTTCGCTTTGTCAGTTGTATCCAATCAATATCTTTGAAGTTGCCACATTAAGACTAACCCTTCTGGTACCAACCATCTGTAATTTACACCTTTTTGAAGTAATATTTTGGTCAGAAAATGGTATTCTCTTCTCATCTCTCTCACTTTTCTTGGTATTTGTTTCAAAACCACAACTTCTTTCTTCTTATATTTCAAAGTTTTTTCTCTGACAATCTGAAGTATTTGTGCTTTAATCGACTTCTTAGTGAATCTTATATGTACTTCTCGTGGTAACTTGTTACGCATTGCATATCTAGTATACACTCGATATATCTCATCCACACCATCCATCATCTTCTCCTTAGTAATTTATAACACTTCAGCCAGTATTTCTATCATAATTTCTGCCAGGTTCTCTCCCTTTTCTTCTTCCACATTTTGAAATCTAAGATAAAATTCTGATTTGTCCATCTCCCATCCAATTAGTCCACTCCTATCTCGTTCAACTTCTCCCAATCTATTATCGATATCTTTGATTTTTTCCTCTTTTTGCTCATCTTTTTTCTCAAGCTTTTGCAGTCTCTCTTCATATTTCAGCATCATTTGTTGAGTGCTTGCCACTTTTTCATCTGTCTTAAGTAGTTGTTGTTCCATCCTTTGTACTGTTTGGAGAATCATCTGTATCGACATATCTTTCTCTTTTTCCTTTTCTTTCTCTCTCTCCTGCTGAAGCATCATCTGGATTGATCGCTGTCCTCCAGATGGTGATGAAGAAGGCGTGGTAGAAGAAGATCCCACTGTCGCTACTTTTCTACTTATTCTGTCCAATAGTCAGCAAAGACCAAAGCCAAACAAAAAAAGTAACAAAAAAAGTAAAAAGAAAGAAAAAGAAAAAATAAATCAATTCTTCAGGTTCTTCAAAACCCTAATCCACAAGAGGGAAGTAATAAAAACTCAAAAATCAAAAATCAAAGACCAGTCTTCAGGCTCTTGAGCGCCTTAATCCAATTCAGTTTGTAAAAATAACGAAAAAGAAAAATCCATTAGACACATTTATGCAAGGAAAGCATACCGAGAGATTTAACTTAACCAAAACAGGAAAAGATAAAGGTCAAAAAAAGTCAAAAGAAGTTCCAATTTCTTCTGCAATGTTTCTGGACTCCTACTTCTAGTAAATCCACAAAGAACACCTGGGTAAACAATGCCGATAGTTCCAACTTCCTCAGATGTTCTCACAACAATCTTATCAACCAGGAGATTCAGAGTCCTTGAGTTACAATAACAATGTTATTCTCAACTTGCTACTTGTATAAAAACAAGTAACAAAGTTTCTTTTCCAGCAGATGGCAGTATTACACTCTCTCCTGTCTTTCCTGCAATTTATAGTTCAAAGCTTCTTTGTCAGTAAAATAGTAAATATAAAATTTAAACAATCTTCAGAAAGAGAAAAGAAAAAACTTCAATCTCAAAAGAAAAATTATTTTAAAAAGAAAAGGCAGAAAGGTTTGCCAATATTAGACTCTTAGCTTATCCATCTCTTTCAGTCCAGTCCCGGTCAACAGTAAAACAAAACTTTAAGATTCGTCAAATTAAATGTTTTGGGTTAAAAAAACAACTCCCAATTAGATTCGCCGCTTAATTTCTTTTAACCTCCAATTCTCATGTCGTTTACATCAGGGTGTTCTTTATATTGGTTTAAATTAAAGCTCTCTCACTGCATCGGCTCACTGTCCTTCTATTTCTCTTCTGGAGCTGTCCCAACTTCAGCAGCCACAATGGCTGCCACCCCGCTGCAAGAAAAAGGGCTTCTCCAGGATCAACCAGGGACTTTGTGGTGTCCCTGGGATCGTCAGGATGTGCCCTCCACTATCACAGTCAAAACAAGACTGTGAGGTCCAAAATGGACCATCCAGCAGCGGGGCTTTCCTGGAGCACCAGAATCCTCCAACCGTTCCATCGCGATGTCAAGCTCCTCCCCCAATCTCTCTGCAATTATTGAAGCATATATTTTGTAATCAGCATTTAATAGTTACATTGGTCTGTAATTTTTTATCTGTGTACTATCTGATTCTCCTTTTGGTATTAGAGTTATATTTGCTTCCCTCCATGTATTTGGTATTTTAGCCTCTAACAATACTTCATTGTAAACTTCCAACATTGGAATACCTAAAGTATCATGTAGGCATTTATAAAGTTCTGCCGGTAATCCATCTGGTCCTGGTGTTTTATTGGTTTTTTTATCTCTTAATCGCCTCTGTTAATTCCATCATCATTATCTTTTAATTTAACATAACCTTCACTATTTCAGGTACCTTGGGTAGTTCAGCTTTCTCAAAATATTGTTTTATTTTTTCTTCTGACACTTTCTCTTGATTATATTATTTTTCTGAATTATTTTCTTTTTACTTTCATTTTGGTAGTGAAGGGTTCCCTTTTCATCTAACAGACTATGTATTAACTTCTTCTCTTTTTCCTTTTTCAGTTTATATGCTAATCATCTCCCTGGTTTACTGGCATTTTCAAAGTGATTTTGTTTTGCTCCTTTAATCTTTTGTGCTAATTCTTCTGTTTCCATTAAGTTGACTTTGTGTTTTATTAAATCTATTTGCTTTTTTAAATTTCTTTTTTGCAGTCCTTTCTGTAAGTCTATTTCCAATCGTTTATGTTCTTCTGCCAATCTCTTTTGTATTTGCCTCTTTTCCTTGTTCTTTTTTGCTATACAGGTTATAACTAATCCCCGAATATATGCTTTTGCTGTATCCCATACATTTTGTAGTGGAGTCAATTTTCTTTTCTGTTCTCTTCTGTTCTGGGGATTCTATCCCGGCCAGAGGTGGGTCCAGTGCCAATGGATGCCAGCACCTTCTGCTCCAATTTTCCAGGGATCACCATGGGCCCAATATGCCCCAATGATCCTGACACATCAGTGGGGGCTAATCCAGCAGCTGGCTGGAGCTCACCCCCCCCCTTCTGCAGCCCAACAGCCAGCCCCATCCTGCCTCCGGCTGCAATCCAGCAACCAGCAGCAGCCCCACTGCAGGTTCCAGCTCAGCTACCGGCGCTCGCCCCACCACCTGCTGAAGCACACCAGCAGGTCCCAGCCCCACCGCCCATCGCCGGGGCCATCCCACCAGCGAGGCAATCGCCACCCCGGTTTAGAGCAACATTTGATGGTAAGCCTGCCACAATAAAAGACATGAAGCAAGGCAGGGGTGAAATGCTCCTGGTTTGAACCAGATAGCCTGATCTGGTAGCGATGGCTGCGGGTGGTTTGGAGAACCAGTAGCAAAAATCCCTGCCCCCCCCATGCCCAGCTGAGCCGTGCAATCATCAGAGGCTTTTTTTTTTTCATTTTTAAAAGCATTTTTTCTACAACCTCTTCGGTCGAAAAAATGCTTTTAAAAATTTAATAATAATAATAATAATAATAATAATAATAATAATAATAATAATAATAATAATAATAATTTTATTTCTATGCTGCCCTTCTCAGGGCAGTGTACAGCCTATTAAAAGCACAAAGACAGACATCAATTTAAAAATAAATAAAATTATTAAATAATTTCAGCTCAGATTTAAAACCCCAAATTTAAAACACCCAATTTAAAATCATTACATCTATAGCCCGGCCTGGCGGAACAGCAGGGTCTTGAGGGCACAGCGAAATACGTGGAGGTTGGAGATCTTACGCATTTCTGGGGGCAGTTCATTCCACAGGGCAGGGGCTCCCACAGAGAAGCCCCCCCCCGGGTGTCACCAGCCGACATAACTTGGCCAATGGCACCCTGAGGAGACCCTCTCTGTGGGAGCGAACTGGCCAGTAGGAGGCTATTGGTGGCAGAAGTCGGTCTCAAAGGTACCCGGGTCCTATGCCATGGAGCGCTTTAAAGGTGGTGACCAACACCTTGAATCGCACCCGGAAGACCACTGGGAGCCAGTGCAGCTCGCACAGGAGGGGTGTCACGTGGGCACAACGAGTTGCGCCCATAACCACCCACGCAGCCGCATTCTGGACCAGTTGGAGCCTCTGAGTGCTCTTCAAGGGGAGCCCCATGTAGAGAGCATTACAATAGTCCAGACGGGAGGTGACAAAGGCGTGAGTGACCGTGCGCAAGGCGTCCCGGTCCAGAAAGGGCTGCAACTGGTGAATCAGGCGAACCTGATAAAAAGCCCCGCTGGCCACGGCTGTCATATGCTCTTCTAAAGACAGCCATGTGTCCAGGAGGACACCAAGATTGCGAGCCCTCTCTGTGCGGGGTAGAGATTCACCCCCAATAGTAGAGCGATGGCACCAGCTGACTATATCAGGACGCCGGAAGCCACAGCCACTCGGTCTTGGAAGGGTTGAGATGAAGCCTATTTCTCCCCATCCAGACCCGCACGGCCTCCAGGCAGCGAGACATCACATCAAGGGCATCATTGGGGTGGTCTGGGGTGGAGAGGTACAGCTGAGTATCATCAGCGTACTGATGTACTCTCACCCCAAAACCACAGATAATCTCACCCAGCGGCTTCACATAAAAGTTGAACAGAAGGGGCGAGAGGACCGACCCTTGCGGCACCCCCCATGCGAGGCGCCTCGAGGTCGACCTCTGCCCCCCTGCCAACACAAACTGCGAATGGTCGGAGAGGAAGGAGGAGAACCACCGCAAAACGGTGCCCCCTACTCCTAACCCTCTCAACTGCTGTAGCATGATACCATGGTCGACGTGGTGGCACTAATCTTACCCAGAACCCTGTCCACATCCTCGGGAGCCACAGGATCAAACTCCTCCCAGATAACATTCTCAAGACCTACCCTCGTCTCCTCCCCTGGATTCATCCAGTCGGAGTCCAAGCCTTCCCGAATCTGAGCGACTTTATCATGCAGGAATTGCACAAAATCCTCAGCTCGACCCTGCAAGGGATCTTCCCACACTCCCCTCCGAAGAAGGGAGTGGGTCACCCTAAACAGAGCGGCTGGGCAGTTCTCTGCAGATGCGATAAGAGCGGAAAAATGGTTAGATTTCGCCGCTTTTATCGCCACTAGGTAGGTCTTGATATAAGACCTCACCAGTGTCCGGTCAAAATCGGATTGACTAGTCCTCCAAATGCTCTCTAGGTGTCTTTTCCGATGCTTCATCTCTCTCAGCTCCTCGGAGAACCAAGGAGCCAACTGAGATCGGCATCGGGTCAGAGGCCGCAAAGGCACGACGCGGTCCAAAGCTCTGGCGGCTGCACTCTCCCAGGCGGCCACCAGGTCTTCGGTCGGGTCGTGTACCAGGGTCTCAGGAAACGGCCCAAGCTCTGTCAGGAACCTTTCAGGATCCATCAGCCTCTGATGATTGTGTGGCTCAGCTGGGATCGTCAGAGGCTTTTAAAAGCATTTTTTTTACAACCTCTTTGGTCGAAGAGGTTGTAGAAAAAATGTTTTTAAAAGAAAAAAAAAGCCTCTGATGATCAGGCAACTCAGTTGGGATCATCAGAGGGTTTTAAAAGCATTTTTTTTACAAACTCTTCGGCCGAAGAGGTTGTAGAAAAAATGGTTTTAAAAGTAAAAAAAAAAAAAAAAAGTTGGCCACGCCCACTCAGTCACATTACCCCCACCACCAAGCCACGCCCACAGAACCGGTAATAACAAATTTTACATTTCACCACTGAAGCAAGGTAATCGATTCATAAAAGACTTTGTATGGGACTTTAGATGGGTCGCGGGGAATCTTGGGCATTGGCCGGACCGTATACTCCTACACTATTTTAAAGAAGCCATTGATCAGGAAGACAGGAAAGCCTGCAGAGTCTGAGGGGTGTCTGAGTGACTGCATGACTGGTATACAATGTCCATAGCTCTGTATAGAGAAATCCACCCACACCGCAAAGCCCCAGCCGAGAAGCCACCTCAGACGACTTTGGCTAGGCATCCACTTTCAAAGCCTGCTGAAGTCCCTCCCACTCAACCTGCAGCGGTGATTAAATGTTATCATTGTGGACAAGGGGGTCATCGAGCTTCTGAGTGTCTGGGCCCTGTGCCAGTTCCACAACAACGTCCGGCCATGGCCTCCCGAGGCAGAAGGGCTCCACGAAAGCCCCCAGATACCAGTCAATTTGCCAGACAAGCCATAGAGGTTCCCCTCCCCATCGAAGACAGCAAGGAACCTCCGGCCAAAGAAGCCCCTCCTGACAAGGCTAGTGGAGAAGACGACCCAATGGTGAGTTCAGCCATCCCCTCTTTTTCAATTAAAGTGAAACTGGTGGTGCCTGAGACTGGGGAGCAAGGAGAAGTACCAGAAACAATAGATACAGGCTTTACCAGACGTTTAATTGGGCTTCCAATTGTTGAACAATTGGGAATAAAAACAAGAGCCTTAAAGTGCCCAATTAAGTTTGAACAGGTGGATGGGATGTTAATTGGAGGAGTCCCAGCCTCCCAAATTACTGAACTGGTTAGATTAGGAATTTGGGAGACATCATGAATTTATACGATTTATAATAGTGCCAAAGATGTCAGAATCTGTCATATTAGGCCTTGCTTGTCTTGACAGGTGGGCCCCCACCATTAAATGGGAAGATGGATACCGGAAGATCATAATTGGCATTGGGCCTCTGCCCCCTGTCCCTCCTCCCAAGAGACTGCCAACCCATAGGAGCCAGCCGCCAGAACAAGCAGCCACCGTTTCAGACATGCCTCCAGGCGAACCCCAGATTCCTAAGGAATATACGGATTTAGCTGAAGCGTTTAGCGAGGAGGAGTGTAACATCCTCCCCCCTCATTGAGTCATGGATTGTGCCATTGAATTAGAACCTGGAGCCAAGTTGCCAAAACCCAGGATGTACTCCATGATGCCTGCTGAAATGACTGAGTTGAGGAAGTACATCGACACCAACTTGGCCAGGGGGTTCATCATGCCAGAAAAATCTAGAGTGGCCTCCCCCGTATTGTTTAAAGAGAAGAAAGATGGGGGGCTGAGATTATGTGAACTGCATTTGCATACAAAATACCTACCCCTTACCCCAATGAAGGACTTGTTGAAGCACTTGTCAAAAGGCAAGATTTTCACCAAGCTAGATCTAAGGGAAGCATATTACAGAGTCTGCATAAAGGAGGGAGACAAAGGGAAATCAGCTTTTAACTGCCCGCTGGGCAGTTTCCAATTCCAGGTCATGCCTTTTGGACTCCAAGGGGCCCCCGCAGTCTTCATGCAAGTGATCAATTAAATTCTGCATGAACACCTGTATAAGGGGGTCCTGGTTTACCTGGGTGACATTCTTATATTCAGCGAAAATATGGAAGAGCATGTCAAACTAGTGAGACAAGTGCTGAAAAAACTCTTAGTGGCCCAACTCTATGCAAAGCTGTCCAAATGTGAATTCCACAAGGAATCTTTGGACTATCTAGGATATCGAGTGTCTAACCAAGCGATCGAAATGGACCCGGAAAAGGTGAAGGTGGTATTAGATTGGCAGCCCCCACAAACCCGGAAGCAACTTCAAAGTTTTCTGGGTTTTGCAAAATTTTATAGACAATTCATCCCTTCCTTTGCAGAAGTCGCACTCCCATTAACTGAGCTTCTAAAAACCGGTCCATCTCCAACCGAGCCAAAACCTAGCCAACCCCTCACTTGGACAATGGACTGTCAGAAATCCTTTGAACATTTAAAATGCCTATTCACGGTGGAGCCGATCCTCCAGCACCCTGACCCAAATAAACCCTTTAGAGTCCAAGCCTGCTGGACTAGCGATGTAGCCGTAGCAGCTGTTCTACTACAAAGGAACGCTCAAAATGAATTAATGCCTTGTGCTTACATGTCAAAAAACTTGGGGAGGGTAAGGAAGGGGGGGATGGGGAAATATTTGTAAAAAAAATGTTTTTTTGTAAAACTCTTTAATTAAAAAAAAGTTAACAGATGCTGAATGCAGATGGGCAGTATGGGAGAAAGAGGCTTTTGCGGTGTGATGGGCTCTCTTATCCTGGAGACACTTCCTAGAGGGGGTTAAGGAGCCTTTCGAAGTGTGGACTGACCATAAAAACCTCAAGGCGCTGAAGACCCCTCGGAAGCTTTCCCCCAAACAAGTTCACTGGGCTCAGTATTTTAAACGCTTTAATTTCAACCTAAAATACATTCCGGGGGGGGGGGGGGAACCTATTGGCTGATGCTTTGTTCAGAAAGCCCCAGTTTGACAGCCGGCAAAAAGAGGTACATGCCATGATCTCTGAAACCCAACCAGCAGCCCAAGCACGCACTAGAGCACAAACGCGGCACAGTTCCAACTTCCCCAAAGGACAGCAGAGCTAAAAGCGGTGCTCTCAAATGATACATGGTTTAAAGAAAACTAGATGGACTTAATTTTGAGGGAGGGATTGGCTTGGAAAGGGAGGAAGATTTATTTGCCCAGATGCATGAGACTACTGGTGCTAAAGTGTAGTCATGATTCTCAACTAGGGGGGCACTTTGGATTTTTAAAAACCCTCCATTTGGCTAGAAGACAATTTTGGCGGCCAAGGATGAAAACCGAAGTAGAGGGCTACATAAAAAACTGTGCAATCTATGCCACCATGAAATCCAGACCAGGAAAATCCCCTGGGTTTCTCCAGCCCATGGCCCAACCCACAAAACCCTGGGAAGAGATTGCAATGGACTTTATTGTCGAACTCCCGAACAGCGGGGAAAATACAGTGATTTGGACTGTCGTGGATTTATTCTCCAAGCAAGCATACTTTACTGCCTGCAACGGATTACCTTCTGCCAAAAAGCTGGCAAAACGTTTCATGAAGCACATCTACAGGCTTCATGACGTCCTGCGGTGAATAGTATCAGATTGTGGGGTCCAATTTACTGCTAAGTTCTGGAAAGAGTTCCTGAGGTCCATTGGGTTGTTGCAGGGACTTAGCTCGGCTTTCCATCTGGCTACAACGGATCTGCGGTACGATCCAATGCCATGGTGGAACTGTTCTGCCCCAGCTCTGGATTTCCGAGGATATTTTTTTTTATTTGATTTATATGCCCCCCTTCTCTGGAGACTCAGGGCGGCTTACAATGCGTTAAGCAATAGCCTTCATACTTTTATATATTTATACAAAGTCAGCTTATTGCCCCCACAAACTGGGTCCTCAATTTACCTACCTTAGAAAGGATGGAAGGCTGAGTCAACCTTGAGCCTGGTGAGATTCGAACTTACAGTAATTGCAGACAGCTGGTGTTAATCACAATGCTATCAGTCTGCTGAGCCACCAGGCCCAACACACACCAACGGTCCTTATCAAATTTATTAAGTAGCAAGAATAAACAAGACTGGCAAAGGTTGGCAACCAGCCCAGAAAACAAGATATGATAAACCAAAATACTCTGACAGTAAATACGAGTTGTTTCCAGCAAGAAAGCACTAGCTGTGTGCGACTTAAATAGGCTAAGGGAGTGGCCAATTATCCTCAAGCCCTACTCTCGAGTAGACCTCCTCCTCCTGAGTAGCCACTCCTGCCTTTTGGCAGCCTTGCGTGCTCAAGCATTGAGGAGAGGCTCCTCCACTTCGCTCTCTCCACTTAAAGGAACCTCTGGAGGTTCTGAAGGCCCTGGCTGAGTCTCTGCCTCTAGCACCACATCATCTTCAGCCTCCTCGCTGTCCGACGCGAGCCCTGGCTGCGCAGGCTGCTGGTGCAACACCACACCAGCCTCCTCTTTGTCGGGATCAGCCATGATCCGCGCAGGCCGCTGGCAGGCCACAACAGGAACAATACATCAGATGTTATGTAAACTATCAACAAGATAACTGGGCCGAATTGTTACCGTTTGCCGAGGTGGCTTATAATAATGTAGTATAGTAGTACAGGGTTGACCCCTTTTCAAATAACTACTGGCATGGATTTTGTGCCGATGCCTGAGTTGCCTAGAGAGCCACCCACTTCCATGTCCCTAACAGAATGGATAGCCTCATTAAAAAAGGGGTGAGAGAATACTAAGAAAGCTTTAGTGGAAACAGCAGAGAAATATAACACCCAGGCAGACAAGCACAGGTCTCTCCAACCATGGAGAGAGGATGACACCTGTCAGCTTTGGAAGCCATATTAGACCGGAAGCTTCCACGCTGCCACCTTCTTGTGTGTGGGAAAGTAGGAGGGGGGGATTTAGTAGAGGGAATGTAGTTAGACAAAATAGCATTCTTCCTTTCGGTCAAGGTCAGGACAATCCTGCATCTGGAGAAGGAGTGGTTGCAGAGATGTCTTGAAATGGGACGGATGGTGATTGGACCATGTGATGGACTGATGAGTGAGGAGTTGGTTTTGGGGATTTTGATTTACTGAGGGAAAACCGGGAACTCTCAGGTTCGGGTTTTCCCAGATGTGCCACTATACCTACTCTAATAAATGGAACTTTGAGAAAATGCTTGCCTCAGAGTTTTTAATTGGAGTTGGGGTTTTCTGGAATGCTGACATCGGCCTCACTTTCTTCTTGCCATATAATCTTTTCCTCATGTACTGGTTCTTTTTGACCTTTACGTTTTGTTCCCTCTCCCCCTTCCTGTTCTTCAGTGGTGCCAAATTGATATTCATAAAATTCATGTGCTTTGTCCAATGAGTCGATTCTATATCTTTTTTCATTCCAAGTTACTAAAATTCTAATTACAAGTTTCTAATTCAGTATAAAATGGAAGAGGAAATGGTGAAAGACACGATGATCAAATGGGCACAAAACTTTAACCATGTGATAGAACTAGAGAAGTGGGAGAGGATGTGGAAAACGAACATGAAACTAACAATTGCGACGGCATACAAGAAAAACCAGATGAAAATGTTTTATAGATGGCACCTCCCACCAGCCAGAATTGCGAAAATGTTTCCTACCAACTCCCCAAAATGTTGGAAGTGCAAGACTGGCTACGGAACATACTATCACCAATGGTGGACCTGTACAATGGCACAAAAATTCTGGAAGAAAATCAAAACTTGGATAGTAGAAATAATTCAGAACCCAATAGAGGGAAAGCCGGAACAATTTCTGTTAGGAATCTCAATAGACAATTATACTAAAGAAATACAGTACCTTATATTGCATATATTGACTGCAGCACGTATTGTATACGCACAATATTGGAAGAAGGAAACACTACCAATGGAAGAGGATTTAATTTAAAAAATTCTAGAATGTGCAGAATTAGATAAATTAACTAAAGAAATTAAGGGGAAAGAAGAATCAAAGTATTATAAGGTTTGGAGTAGATGGTATGAATGGTTGAAACATAAGGAAATAAGTTAAATGAATGAAGAAAGGAGGGGGGAAATGTGTATGATCTTTTGTTAGTAAAGAAGAAATGATATAAAGTAGAAAATGAACGTCAAATAAGTATATACTTAAATATTTGTAAATATTAACCACCCAGCTAAACAAATTTAAAATAAAATTCCGCTGGTTACTACTGGAAGGCCTGCTTATCTCCTGGGATGAAAGAAAGTATAGGATTGACAATTTAGAAAAGGCTCAAGAATTCTTCGAACAGCATTTCACCAGCGAAGAGGAACAGGAGACAAGCAGAGAAACGGAAGCTAGGAAACAAGAGATACAGCGGACGGAGAGAGAAGAAAAAGACCTGGAAGACACAAAAAGACTAGAGAGAGAAAGAATGGAGAGAGAGGGAGTGAGGGAAAAGACTCAAAGAGTCACCAGAAACACAACAAAGTTGAAAATAACGAACAGATAAACCTGATAGAGATGGAAGGAGAAATCAAAATCATATCAATTAATATAAATGGACTCAATTCGCCAAGGAAAAGGAAACATATATTTACCAAACTGCAAAAATTGGACTTTGATATTGTAATACTACAAGAAGTACATATTAAAAGACAGCAACAAATACTGCTGGAGAACCAGAAATTAGGAAGACTATATACATCCCTAGGAGATAGTAAAAAGAGAGGAGTGGCAACATATGTCAGAAACTACTTAAAAGCGAAACAGATATACACAGACACGGAAGGGCGTATTTTAATCACGGAAATACAAACAGAAACAAAGATAATACTGCTAGCATCTATTTATGCACCTAATGGAAACCAGAGGGAATTCTATAAGAAATTACACGATACAATCAAAGACTTGGAGTATGAGAACATCTGCATTGTCGGGGATTTTAATGCAATTGTGAATATACAAGACTACAAAAGTAATAAACAAACTAAGACCAGAAAGAAAACCTTACCGGATACATTTAAGGACATGACTGAAGAATTACAACTATATGATGGGTGGAGAGAGGCCAACAAACAAACTAAACAATACACTTTTTACTCAAATTCACATCAGTCATGGTCTCGGATTGACATGGCCTGGATGACGCCAGATCTCAGAAAAGAATTACAAGATATTGAAATCATGACGAATACATGGGCAGATCACAACCCTATAAAAATAATATGGAAAGGACAACGTAAACAGAAGAGGTGGATGATGGACACTGGAATAATAAAAGAGAAGGAGTATGTACAGATGATGGAGAGTGAACTAAAAATATTTTACCAAATAAATACAAAGGAACAAACCTCAGTACAGAACCTGTGGGATACTACTAAGGCCTATATAAGAGGCCTCACAATAGCATATACAACAACAAAAAAAATAAAATAAAGATAAACAACAAAAGAGGAAGAATCTATCAGAAGAACTCAGCATATATGAGTCACAATTACAGGAAAAACCTGAAGATAAAACAATAAGGGCAAAACTGAACCTCACTAAACATAAATTGAATTTAATTACGCAAACAGAAATCGCACAGAAAATGAAAACGGCCAAACAGAAATATTTCGAACATGCAAACAAAACAGGTCGCTGGCTGGCGTATAGACTGAAGAAAGAGAGGGAAAAGAGAATAATATATCAGTTGCAAGATGAAACAGGACAAACATATAATATGAACCACGACAAAAAACGTATAGTTAAGGAATTCTATCAAAACCTCTACACACAAGATGAGATTCAAGACCAAGATATTAAGAAATATCTACAAAAGGCAAATATCCCAAAATTGGAGGAAACCCACAGAGATATATTAAATAAACCGATAACAATGATGGAGTTGATGGAAGCCCAAAAGAAACAGAAGAACAACAAGGTCCCAGGCCCAGACGGAATTCCAACGGAATTTTATAAAAACTGCCAGTCTGCAATAGATGAACTACTACTACAGGTCCTCAATGAGGCATTACTGGAAGCAGAAACACCTAAATCTTGGGCTGAAACAATCATCTCACTTATCCCTAAGGAAGATACAGACCCGACTAAGGTCCAAAATTATAAACCTATCTCACTGTTAAATGTTGACTATAAACTATTCATGACAATTATAGCACAGAGACTGAAAACAATTATACATAATTATATACATCCCGACCAAAATGGCTTCATCCCAAGGAGGCAGATAAAAAATAACATGAGGACAATAATAAACGTTTTAGAATATTACAAGCAAAAAATTAACAAACAGGTAGCCTTAATTTTTCTCGATGCGCAAAAGGCGTTCGACAATTTGAATTGGAAATTTCTTATAGCACAATTAGAGACTATGGATTTTGGTGACAAATTTTTAAAAATGATTAAGAAAGTATATTCTTCTCAGACAGCGAGAATTACAATTAATGGGGACATGACTGAAAAAATAAACATACAAAAAGGGGTAAGACAAGGATGTCCGCTATCGCCCCTATTGTTTATAATCTCATTGGAAGGCCTTCTAAACGAAGTAAGAAAGGAAGAAGAAATAAAAGGACTGAGGATTCGGAAAGAGGATTTTAAATTACAGGCCTTTGCAGATGACGTGGTTTTCATAGTGGAACAACCAGAAGAAGTAGGAATTAAACTATTAGAGAAGATAGAAGAATATGGCAAAGTGGCGGGACTCAAAATTAACAGGCAAAAAACCAAAGTTCTGACTAAAAATATGACAATGACACAGGAGGAAAAATTAGAAGAGGAACTAGGAATACAAATTGTAAAGAAAGTAAAATACCTGGGAATCTGGCTCACCACAAAAGTAACAACTGTTAGAGAAGACAATTATGTTAAATTGATGAAACAAATTAAAAAAGATTTGGAAAGATGGAATAAGGTACAACTGTCATTTCTAGGTAGAATAGCGTCAGTCAAAATGAACATATTACCAAGACTCCTCTACCTCTTTCAAGCAATACCAATTGGCCCAGGAAAAGACTTTTTTAAAGATCTTAATAAGACGATAAGGAAATACATTTGGCAAGGAAAGAAGGCCAGAATCAAAATAAAATGCTTACAGGACACAAAGGAGAAGGGAGGCCTTGGTTTACCAGACTGGGAGTTATACTACAAGGTGTTGTCGTTAAATTGGATCAGAGAATGGATTGACCTATCAGACAGGAGAACTCTATATTTAGAGGGATTTGACTTGAGTCGAGGTTGGCATGCCTTTCTGTGGGAAGGTACAGACAAGCAACATGGAGTACTTTCAGAGACATTTAATCAGAGGTTCACTATATAAAACGTGGCAAGGTATCAGAAGACAACACTATAGTAAAATCCTGTGATGGTGGTCACCCATGGAAGCACTAATCTACCCAAATACTATAGAAATAGAAAAGATGAGGAAATACCAAGAGCTGCTGAATAGTGAAGGAGACCTATATACGAGACAAGAATTGGAAAGACGGGGTATAATTATCGAGTGGTGGCCATATCTCCAAATAGAATCAAGATTTACGGCAGACCGGACACAATATGGATTCCAAAGCAAACCGAACGAATTGGATAAAATATTAAAAGGCAAGGATGAGAAAATGATATCAAAAATTTATGGATATTTAATAAAATATAAATTAGAGGAGGAAACGGTGAAAGAAAACATGATAAGTTGGGTAAGAAATATAGGTCACAATATAGAATTGGACAGATGGGATAAGCTATGGGCAGAAAATCTCAAGATGACAATGTCAATCCCATACAAAGAAAATCTATACAAGATATTCTATAGATGGCATCTCCCACCGGCACGTTTGGCTAAAATGTTTCCAAGTACATCACCAATGTGTTGGAAATGCAAGACACAAAAGGGGACATACTACTATCTCTGGTGGTCGTGCAGGAAGGCACAACACTACTGGCAGGAGATTAAGAGAATAATTGAAGAAATAACAAGGCAAAAAGTAGAAATGAAACCAGAATTTTTCCTATTTGGAATGACTACACCACAATACACTAAAGAGATAAAATATCTTACCATCCACATTTTGACAGTGGCACGTATAGTGTACGCTCAAAATTGGAAATCCGAACTATTACCAACAGAAGAAAAAATAATTGCAAAAATAACTGAATGTGCGGAGATGGATAAGATCACTAAGGAGCTTCAAGAAAAAGAGGATACCGATTATTATTTAGTTTGGCAAAGATGGTACCTATGGCTAGAGGGAAGGATAGGGCCAACAACATAGGATATCAGGAGAACTCAAATTAAGAAACATAGAACTAGTCACATGAGAAGAGTTGTATGATGGTATAAACAAATGGTTAACATGACTGTAGAAAGATACAGCTCAAAATGTATAAGGTATATCAAAGTGAAAGCAAATTAATCTGAAAACTGTAAGATAAAGGAAAAATAAGGGAAATAGAAATTAACCACTTATGCGAAAGTTTCTTAAGAGCTAGTCGATAGACTTCTTGTTTCATTTTTGTTTTAGTACTGTGTTAATGTATATGTGTTCGTATGTATTTGTGTTTTACGTCTGTTCATGTTAATAATTTTTTTAAAAATAAATAAATAAATAAATATTTGTAAATATTGATGTATAGAAAGAGCAGACCGCTGTGTATGGCTGAAAGAAAAGTGATATTTTTCTTTTTTGTATTACTTTTTGTTGAATGTATATGGTTGATTTTTAATGTGTTTTTAATGTGTTTAAAATAAAAAACTTTTTAAAATTAAAAAAAAAGTTACTAAAATTCCCTCTGGTATCAACCATCTGAAATTTACATTGTATTTAATCAACTGACCTGTCAGAAATTAGTATTGTCTCCTTAAGTTTCTTACTCTTCTTGGCACCTGTTTCAACACCACAATTTCTTTGTCTTTATATTGCAGTGGTTCGTATCTGACTTTTTTGAATATTTCAACTCTTATCATCTTGACAAATCTAACGTGGACTTCTTTTGGGAGATTGTGTCTTCTCACGTAGCTTGTGTGTATTCAAAATATTTTGTCAATTTCTGCTTGCATTTCCTGTTTTGTAATTTGTAGAGCATTTGCCAACAATTCTGTCATTATATCCGGTAGGTCTTCTCCTTTTTCCTCTTCTATGTTTTGAAATCTTAGAAAGTAGGCGCCTTTTTCCATTTGCAATGAAATCATGTTTTCCTCCAACTCTTTATTTTCCTGTGTAAGCTTTTGATTCATTTCCTCCATTTTTTTCTCTGCTTGCTCTGATTTTTCTCCTATTATCTGAATCCTTTGCTCATTTTTTGCTATCATTTGTTGAAAATTCCCTATTCTTTCATCCATATTATTTTTCTTTCACCTTTCCCAACTCACTTTTCACCTCATTGTGATTTTTTGTTATGGCCTCCTGTAGGGATTGGAACATCATCATGTCTTTTTGAAATGAATTCGGTTTTTCTAATTGCAGCATACTTTCTATGGACCTTTGATTTGATGGGCTTGATGCTGCAGATGATATTGTAGAAGATGGTGCAGATGTTGTTTTCTTTCCTAGTTTACTTAGATTTGGATTACTTGCCATTTCTGCTTGTGTCTATTAATCAAGTAAATTTAAAACTTAATTTAGCAAAGTACACCACACTAATCTCGTTCGCCAACCAGCTCCAATCCCACTACTTTGATAAACCATGGAGAAAACACATGTTTCCCTTCCAATTTCCCACCAATTTCACAACCTTATAACTTTTATAATTCACCCATGTAGGGAATTGAAGGATGACGTTGGGCAGAACGCAGCACACTGCTTCTGTTTCTGGTGTCATTCTATCTTCTTCCTGCATGATCTCATTCTTGGCTCTGATCTGTATTATCTCATTTTACCTAGAGAGGATGGCATCTTGAGAGGGGGGTGAATAAGTTATCCAATCAGAACCCTGTTGCTGTGCTACCTTTTATCTGCTTGTGTAAAACTGTATAAAAATAAAGCTCTTGGGGAGACCGAGGGAGACATCTTGGGAGACATCTTGAAACAGAGCAAAAGCCTGGACCTCTGATTTACAACATCTGGTGCTCGAAGCAGGAACACCCTCCATGGGGAGCAGCATTCTTGACATACTTATCATCGTCTGGAATAGACCCCTGGTGCACCTTTCATCATCTCTAGTGGTAAGTATGGGCTGCAATCTGTCTCAATTTCAGAATAGTTGAGACAGGGAAAGCAACACCCTTAAGATACTCATCATCATCTGGAAATATAGACCCCTGGTACCTTCATCCTATGTGGATCCCTAATGGTGAGTGTTGGTTGCAATCTGTCTCAATATCAGAAAGCTCATGTGCGGGGGATTGCACAAGTCTGGCATGACAATGTACAGACTGACAAAAGGAACTGATAGTTGAGACAGGGAAATGTCCCTTTTATCCGGAAGAGGTGACGCTTTGTTTGAGAGATATAATAAAGATAGGGCAAGCTTTACATCTTGAACCTAAGGCTTCAGTGCAAATATTACATCAATGGTATTAATGTCATCAAGGAATAGAAAAATATGGCTCTGATGCTTTGGAAGGGCAACAATTTACAAGCCCTACACCTGATTTTAAAGTTAAAATTGTCACCCCAAAACCATCTTTAATTGAACCATCAGTTCCTTCTGAAGGAGCTAGTTACACCCCCATTAGGCAGAATTTAAAGAAACAGTTAGAAAAAAAAAGGGGGGGTATAGAAGAAATTGCTGATATGCTTTCTGTTTGTCTACCGGCTGCAACTTTGCAAGTTTCTTCTGAATGTGCTTATCAAGCCTTCGGAAAAGTGCCTGTTTCTGGCAAATGCCAACAAGCCTTTGTCACTGCGTTTTTGTATTTGTCAGCTGGGCTCCCATTCTGAGACTTACGGTAGACTGATCTGACTCTTATCTCTAAACCACTGCGCATGTCCACATTCTTTCACTTTCTTCTAACTTTCTTTGTTCGTCTGCCAGAACTTCTGCCGGTAAGGCAGGAACGCTGCCAAGATGTAATCATTAGCTAGTAAAACTGTTTTTACTTCTTTATAATAAAATGTGTTTATTAGAATATATCTCGGGTTTATTTTCTTAAAGTATGCTGCAAGGAAAAGCCACGGTCCCGTCTCTAATTAGGTGCAATTACCCAAAGCGGAATGGGATTAATTGCCACCCTGACACATGGTAGCAGGAGGTTGGCTTGGATTGAATTATGGCTTTTTCCTTGCTTGTTACTTTGATGATTAGACCTCTAGGCTAGTTTAGACAGATGATTATTTTTGCGACTGTGGAACGCTGATTAATTGTCTGCTAAAATGCCAAAAAAGAAGAAAAAAGGAAAAATGAAATTAAGACCACTCTTCGTAAATGATTTGATTAATTTTTCCAACGAAGAGGAGGCAGAATGGAGGTTTTCAAATTTCCGGCCGCTCACCTCAGCCACCCGGCTAGAGGGAACCGTGGGAGTAGAAGAAACGGACGAAATGTTCTTACAGAGGCTTCAGGAGGAAGATAACAGAAAAGCTGCTTTTTTTTTAAAATTTATTTATTTAAAAAAATACATCAAGAAAAAGAAATAGTCAAACAAATGATCGCGACAGGAACTTTACATGATATTTACACTTTCTACAGTATGTAGACTTCAGTCAGATTTAACAAATATTAAACATAATCCTGGTTATATTTGACTTTTTGGGCATCTGTTGTTCAACCAAACATACCATTTGTCCCAACATTGGAAATATACGGACTCCTTTTGATCTCTCAATGCTTTAGTCAGTCTGTCGGCTTCCGCATAATCCAAAATTTTCTCCAAAATCAAGTCTTCAGCCGGCAGGTCTTTCCCCTTCCAATGTTGGGCGAAACATATTCTTGCTGACGTGGTGATAAAAACACACAGACACCATATATTTGTGCCTATGTTGTCTGGCCTAATGTTCAGTAGATAGTACTCTGGTTTCAGAATTAGGTTATAACCTGTGATTTCCATGATCCATGCCTGTATGATTTTCCAGAATTCAGTCGTCCTGGAACAGGTCCACCACATGTGGAAATAGGTGCCAATCTCCCCACACTTCCAACAGTTTGGTGAGAGATTTGAATACATTTTAGAAAGACAAGCAGGTGGGAGGTGCCATCTATACAGCATCTTGTACACATTTTCTTTGTATGATGTTGCCCACAGGAATTTCGTATGTTTAAGCCAGATTTCTTCCCATTTTGTCATATCAATTGGATAGCCAATATTTCTCCCCCAGGCAATCATAGAGTCTTTAACCATTTCATCCCCTATCCAATAGTCTATTAAAAGTTTATATATCCTTGATAACATTTTGTCCTCTTTTCCTAGAATGATATTGTCCAGATCATGCTGATTCAAATAAATACCATCTTGTTCCCTATCTTTTTTAAATTTTGAGCAAATTTGGGCATAAGCCCACCAATCCAGTTGTTTTCCCTGCAACTCCAACTCATTTCTTGATTTCATACTACCATGGGGGTCCAAAAGTTCCCGGTAAGAGAGGTGATTTTCTTTGTTATATAGAGGCCTATACATTATAGCTTCGAGTGGGACCAGCCAAGCGGGGATTGAAAAGTAAAATTTGCCCTTAATTTTCCTCCAGGACTCAATTAGAATATTCCTCACATAATGTCCTGCAAGGCACCTGTGCTTTGGGATTTTGTTTTGCCAAAGAAAATAATGCCAACCTTGATGTAGCCCCTCACCTTCCAGGATCAACAACCTCCTTCTTCTCAACAATATCCAATCCCTGATCCAGACTAAATTTGCGGCCTGATAGTAGTATTCCCATTTTGGAACACCAAATCCTCCTCTTTCTTTAAGCTCTTGAAGCATTTTAAGTTTGATTCTGGGTTTTTTGTTTTGCCAAATGAATTTAAGGACATAGTAATTTAGTTTTTTTAAAAAAATATTATCCAATCTAGCTGGTGCTGTATAGAAAAGGTATATCCATTTCGGGAGTATGTAAGTTTTTATAATTGCTATTCTACCTAGTAGGGATATCTGCATGTTCTTCCACTTCTCTAGATCCTGACCTGTTCTCTTGAGAAGGTTCAGATAGTTGTCTTCTTTGATCGTGGAGCATTTAGCTGATATAATAATACCTAAATATTTTAGTTTATTTACAATTTGGAACCCCAAATTCGCTTCTAATTCTTTCCCTTGCTTTACTGTCAGATTTTTGGCAATAATTTTAGTTTTTTTCCTATTGACTTTTAATCCTGCCACCTTACCATATTTTTCTATTTCCTGGGTCAGACACGGTCCCGATATCAACGGATCTTCTAATATAAATACTAAGTCATCAGCGTAAGCCTGCACCTTATATTGTTGATTTTGGATATAAAGACCTTTTATCCCCGTATTACGTCTAATTTCCCTCAGTAAGGGTTCTAATGACAGAATAAATAACAATGGGGAAACCGGACACCCTTGTCTAGTTCCTTTCTCAATATCAATTTGACCGGATACATCACCATTCATTGAAATTTTAGCAGTCTGCTTCGAGTAAATTGCACGGATTGCCCGAATAAATCTTTCTCCAAATTGCATATGTTGCAGTAAACCTATTAAAGAGCTCCAGTTCACATGATCAAAGGCCTTATGTGCATCCATGAATACCAGGGCCAGTTGTTTATCAATATGGGTTTCGTAGTATTCCAAAACATTCATAACTATTCTTACATTGTCTCTAGTCTGTCTGCCTGGTAAGAAGCCATTTTGGTCTTCATGTATAAATTGGTTAAGAAACCCTTTGAGTCTCTCTGCTAAAACTGCTGCGAATAATTTATAATCTGCGTTAAGGAGCGAGATAGGCCTATAGTTCTGAATCTGAGATAGGTCACTATCGTCCTTTGGCAAAAGAATTATTAGTGCTTCTGTCCATGATTTCGGGGTCTGTCCCTCCCGAATCACCCCATTAAATAGCTCAGTCATATGCGTACCTAGTATTTCCCGAAGTGCTTTGTAATATTCAATCGGTAGGCCATCTGTACCGGGAGTTTTCCCTGTCTTTTGTTTTCCCATGACCCTTTCGATTTCCCCCTCCGTAATTTCTTCATCCAATACTTCCCTAGATAAACCTGGTATTTGGGGTATGTCTGATTCCTCTAAGTATTTCTTTATTTCCTGCTCAGACTTATCATCCTTACAATATAGGTTAGTATAAAATTTCTGTGCAATTATTTTCTTCCCTTCTTCCCCTGTAATCCAATTGCCTTTCCCATCTCTCAAGTTATGGATTCTATTCTTTTCCTTTTCTTTATTTAGACGGTAAGTGAGCCACCTCCCTTGTTTGTTTGCCCTTTCAAAGTATCTTTGCTTCATCTACCTTATTTTTTTCTCCAAATCCTGTTGATCTAATAAATTAATTTGGTTAATTAAGTCGTGCTAATTTCAAGTTCATTTTAAGTCCTATATTGCTTGGATCCTGCTGTAACATAGCCTCACTTCTTACCAGGTCATCTAATAATTTATTGCGCTCAGCCCTTTCCTTCTTTCGTTTCCCTGCCATATAATTAATCACCAAACCACAAAACACAGCCTTCGCTGTGTCCCATACGTTGAAAAGGCTTGCATCCTCCCTGTTGTTTTCCTGAAAGAAGAACCCCATCTCTTTCTTTAAGTGTTTTAAAAATAACTCATCTTTAAAAACTCTTATATCCAATCTCCACTTAGGCCTTATTTTCCGGCTTCCCCATGTTATCCAAAGAGGGTTGTGGTCTGCCCACTCATTGACGCCTATTTCTGCTTTCTGTATCCCCTGACAACCACGCCGCATCTATCCGCAACCAAGATGAGTGCCTGGTGGAGAAGTATGTATATTGTTTATCATCTGGGTGCTTTTCCCTCCAAATATCTCTGAGTCCAAATTCTTCTTGTATTTGATGCCAGATAGAAGGCAACCTTTTCTTTACCATATTCTTTTCCCTTTCCTGCTTCCTCTTTCCAGATGTATAATCTTTGCTTTTATCCTCTATAGCATTAAAGTCTCCCACTACACAGATATGTGGGTAATCATATTCAACCAGTTTAGAGTGCAAGGTCTGAAAAAAAACTTTCTGATTTCCATTGGATGCGTATATACAGACCAATAGACATTTTTTATCACATATTTCTACCTCAACCATCAGCAGTCTCCCGTCTTCGTCTGCAAAAATCAGCCTCGACTTTATATGTTTTTGTACATAAATAGCTACTCCTCTTTTTTTTGTTTCTGCTAGGGATGTATATAATTGACCCAGTTTATTATAATTCAATAAATAGAGGTGATCTTTTTTTATATGTACCTCTTGGAGGCATACTATATTCAAACGTGCTTTCATTAATTTAGTGAAAACCTTTTTCCTTTTATTTGGACTATTCAATCCATTGATATTAACAGACATTAAATGCATCTCTTCCCCCATCCCGTCTTCCTTATTACCGTTACTTGCCTTCTGCTTGAGGTTTCTTTTTTTGATTGTCTTGTTTTGACACCCCTCTCTACCTGAGTCTGAGATTGTCCTTTCTCTTTCTTCCTTTTACCTACTTGTTCTATTTCCCTTCTCTCTTCCTCCTCTAGTACTTCTTCCCTGCTCTTGCTCTCTAGCTCTTCTCCCACGTCTAATTCTGAGGGGTTCAAATGTCTAATAAAGAAATCTCTAGCGTCTCTAAGGTTGTCGATTCTCACCCTTTTTTCTGCCCAAGTAAATAATAACCCTTCTGGGAGTAGCCACCTATATAATATTTTATGCTTTCTCAGTTGGGCCGTTAAAAAGTGATAATTGCGCCGTATTTCCCGAACCCGCCTAGGGAGTTGCCTTAAGAATATCAATTGTTTGTCCTTATAAGTTACTGTTTTATCTCTGGCCTTTGCAATCACAAGCCCTTCGCAACCTAAGGGCTTTCTTAGATAGTCTGATATGAACCTCAGTCGGAAGTTTCTGTCTCCTGGCATAACTCGTGTGAACCCGAAACACATCGTCTATATCCCTCAAAACCTCTTCCTTTGTGATCTCCAAAGTCCCAGCCAATATTTCTGCTACTATATCTCTTAACGGCTCCCCCCTTTCTTCCACCACATTTTGAATCCTCAGATAGAAAGATGATCGTTCCATTTCCAGAAAAATAATTTCCTCTTCGAGGACCCTGTTCACCGCTATTTGTTCCCTTTCCTCTCCATCTTGTCTTTCCTCACATCGTCCCATCCTCCTTTCTATGTCTTGTATTTTACTCTCCTATTGCGTCAACACCCCCTGAACACCTTCCAAGCTCTCATTCAACATTTTGATATCATTTCTAACGGCTCGCAGCTCCCCTTTAATATCTGATGTTAAGTCCTCTAAATTTTTAGAAATAACTTCTTGATTTTTAGTCATCACTTCGTACATTGCCTGCAGCATGTTTTGTAAGCTTGATAACGATGGTGGTTTCCCTGCAGCAACCATATCATCCAGTGACCTGGCAGACGAAGGCGATGAGGTGAGTGTAGCCGTGGTAGCCGTAGCAGCGACCATAGGGAATGTCAAGACTTTTTTCCCAGTTTTTGTGGTTACCACTGATGTTGCTGTTGACATTTTGATTGAAAAGATTTTATCCAGTCAGTTCCAAAAAAAAGGGGGTAATCAAGGGTAGACAAGATTTGAATTAATCAGGTGAGCAGTCTAATCGGTAATAGGGGTAGTATTCAATACATAGTTCAGAGAGGAAAGAAGAGTAAGGAGAAAAAAAAAAATCCGAAAAATATTACTCGGCAGAATTCTTCTCTTCCTGGAGTTGCTATACACAGGTTATAATAAAGATCTCCACTAGATGGGGGTATAGCACTACTCTGCACACACACTCTTTAATAAACACGTTGAGAGGAAAAGGGGGTGGGGAAAGGGTGATAGATTCCTAGCAAAAAGTATAGCTGTTTGTTCAGTCACAGGTCCTCCCAAATCCTCTATAGAAAATATAAGAAAGAAGCAGGGGGTCAACCCAAAATCAATCACACCCTCCACCAGATACAGCTCACAACTCGATCCTTTTCAAATATTCTATTCAGCCAGCACAGTTCAAAATCGGCTCCACAAGTAAGGAGTAGGACACACGTAGCCGCTATCCCGTCTTTGCTCCAACCACACACAGGGCAGTTTTCATAGATCACACCACCTCAGCATATCCAGTGGGGCTCTCAGAAGAGTCAAAACACCGTCTCCATTAGCTCTTATTTAATTGAAGGTGTAGGGCGCCTTGACCGTCGCTATCAGGTTTCCCTTCCAATATGGGCAGTCATCGCTATGGAGCCGCCATTACTGGCGCTGCCTTCTCAGCCTGGGACAGGAGAGATTCGCTTTCGCGTGCCGGGTTGCCACTCCTAACATGCTCCTAGCTCCTCTCCGCTTGCGGCCGCCTCTCCGGGGCCGCTGCCAGCAGAACAAAGCCGCCCAGGCTAGGAAGTTGGCAAGATCATGACAGGAGCTAACTCCAAATCCATTTGCTAGCACGATGACCAGAACCGGAAACCAGAAAAGCTGCTTTTGAAGGCAACGTGCTGCAATTAAGGTCAGTGACGTCTCCTTCTGAATATGCATGCTCTCAAACAGTCCTCCCAGAACCTTTTGAAGTAGAAATACTTGGTGCAAGGCCAAAGTTTTCACAAACTGCTGAGCATTTTTCCTCCCACACAGAGAGAGAAACAATTTATTATTCTCCTCGAAGCTCCAAGCTCACCCTAGATCAGCAAGCTATGAAAAGCTATCATGATCAAATAGAATTTTTTGAACGTGAGCTATCCCAGGCAAAAATGGCTTTATCTATGCTCGAGCAAGATAAGAGAGAGTCTCATGCTTTTAAAATTCCTGAAACTACCATCTTGGCTCCTTCTTCGAAGCCTAAGACACCCCCCCTTGAGGATATTGTGTCAGGCAAATCAGAACAGAGAGCTGTACTCACATCACATTTGCCTCGTGATCTGGTGTCTTCTCAAATTACACATGCCACGAAGGCAGAAAATTTATCTGAGCTGCCCAAAACTAAAGGTGCAGCACCATCTGCTGGCGAAAGTAATTTACAAGATAAAGCTGAAATGCATCGCAGTTTGCAAGAACATTTTCAAGTATTGCATAAGACTTTATCAAACATGTCCTTAACTCACCCAGATATTCAGACTGCAGTGCAACAAGTGTCTCCACAGGCCCAATCTTCAGCACCCCCTGGTGGTGCTGGTGTCCTTTTAGATGGAGCATAACAACGCTTTATGCAGCAAAGGCAAATGACTGCATCTCCAGCAGGCCATGTTAATATCACAGCTCAAATGCAACAGCTCCAAGCTCAAGCGCAAATGGCAGCTGGAGCACAGCAAATTCCTATAAAGCAGCCGCAGCCACAAACGCATGCACAAATGCCTCCAGCCGTGCAACCAGGACCATTTGTTGGTCCACAACAAGCACAGCAAACACCACAGGTATTTTTACCGGCACAGCCAGCATACCAAATGCATGTTCCTCAACAGGTCTTTTCAGTTGCTCCACTAGCTGGTGAGTTGAAATTAAAGATGTCAGGACAGAATTATAAGGCCTGGGTCAGTGAGATTGGATTGTTACTTCGCAGAGAAGGTACCCACTGTATGGTTTTTAATCCTCCTGCTCAGCCATGGACTCCTGCAATAAGAGACTTAGAGACTAAAGCTTGCACAACATTATTGATGTCCATGGATACTGAACTGCAGGTTACCTTTCCGCCTGATGCAACAGCCCAACAAATTTGGGCCCAATTGGAAAATTGCTACAGGCCTGTTTCAATTGAATCTTCATGTTTGCTCATGTCTGAGTTCCATGGTTCGAGATTGAAACCTGGTGAACAAATTGGAGGACATTTAACCAAACTGAAAGGAATCAGAAGAGAATTGAGAGAAAGAGGCTATCTTATTGATGATATTCAAATGATCAGCATTATTATTAACTCACTGAATTATGAATGGAAAGATGCCATTACAAAAATTAATCAAGTACCTATTGCTCAACGCACAGTGGATCATATATGCAGACTTTTAATTGAAGAAGAAGCACTTATGTTAGCTACTCCACATTTGAGAGGACCACCCACATCAAGAACTCCAGCAAGGCGTCCTTTCCGAGGAAGAGCCTACGTTCCAAGGATGCCAAGATGCTACATCTGTAATCGTGTGGGACATGACACCTGGGATTGTCCCCAACGAGTTCCAGCTCCCATCTCGTACCAGCCCAGAGTAACAGATTCCAGAGGAGGCAGAGGCAGAGGCGGAACACAAGGTCGTCGTGGTCCCAGGCGTGATCCACAAGCTCCACTCGCCACATTGGCTTTAACCAACAATCCACAACCTCAACCAGAGTATGACAGACGACTCCTGTGGACTTTGGACGGTGGTGCAGCGTTGCATGTTACCTACAGAAAGGAACTTTTTACAGAGATGCATGAGCCTGAACCTGAACTACGTGAACTTTATTCTTTTTCCAATCATCCTTGTCAGGTCAAAGGAAAAGGAACTGTTTATGTTGAAGAGCTCAATGAATTCATTCCTGATGTTTATTACATACCAACAGCAAACAGTAATTTGCTTAGTCAGAGTCACTTGTCTAGAATGTTAAAGTTCCAGGTTCACCACCTTGAAAAAGCAAGTTACATAGTTAAAGATGGAGATATTGTTGCTGAAACCATGTTAATTGGTGGTGTTTGTTACTTAAATCCAAAGTCTAAACCGCAAACACAGGCAAGTATACCAAAAGAGGAGAGCACAGGCCCAGAGAGAGATGTTCCAGTGAGAGATCCTGTTGCTACTCCAAAGGCTCCTAAAGCCAACAAAAAGAAAATCAGGAAATAGGTTGCTCAGAGCATGCCTGAGGTTCCTCATAAAACTGTTAATGTTGAGAATTCACTAACTGGTAAACCTTTGCATTCCAGGTGTATCCATAAGTGGCATAGAAGACTGGGCCATGCCAGTTTCCGTGTTCTTAGGAAGATGCCGGAGTTCGCAAAAGGTTTGGATCTAAAGGGGTGTAAGGTGTTTTTGGATTGTGCTGTCTGCAAGAAAGCCAAATCCATTTTAAACGATTCCACGTTTAAAATGGCCGCTGCGTGTTGAGCCTCTGCTGAGGGTGAGCGATTTTTGGCTAAACAGGACTGTTTGGGGGTGTTGTTTATCACCCCCCCGACATGGACAGTGAGGGGATTTACCAGAGGACCGGAGGGGTCGCTGTTAGTCCTTGAAACAGCTCGCTGCTCGCTGTGTTGCCGGGGCGAGGGCGAGGGCAAGGCGAGGCTGCCTGGGCGAGAACAATGGTTGCGGCAGGGCTCGGCGAGTTGCTAGCAGCGTCCGGCCTCTTGGTGTTGGAATTCGGCAGCTGGCGATGGCTCTGCAAGGCCTTGGAGAGGCTGGAGCGGCGGAGTTGGCGGGCCGGGTTACTGAGAGGCCGAGGAGCGAGGTCGGCGCGGGCCCTCTCCAGGAGTGTCGGAGAGGGTCGCCTGGGAAGTCTGCGGAGGTCTCGGGCCGGCTGGACGAAGGGGGCGAGAGCCGGAGTGGCTGAGCCGGAGGGAGTTGCAGGTGGCTCGCTGGCTCGGGTCTTACTCCACTGGTCCGATGGCGATGACGAGACCTGCTGTACCCAGGGGATAACAAAGGGACCGCCTCTGCTCTCTGTTGGTTGCTGCTGGGACTACAAGCTGGAGTGACATCGGCTGTGCCTATTGTTTTTCCTGGGCACGTCCCGGGCATGAGGGGTCTTTGGGGTATTAACCCTATATGACTTCTCTATCCTCCCTCCCCCAAGAGGGTTTTTGAACCCTGGGCCCCTTAGTTCCATCTGGGGCCCCCACCCAGGACTAACAACTAGCGATCAGTGGGCTGGGACTTGGACTTGGACGGCTGGGAAGGCGCTGGTTTTTCTCCCCCATGGAACTGGCTTGTCTTGGGTGGGGATTCCCACTGCCGTGAGAGGGCAGTTGTGGTTCTATGACATCGAACCGGCCATGCAGGGGTGGGAGCTCTGAAATGGCTGAGAATACCACCGGACAGAACTCCCAGTGGACTCCAGGAAGCCGTCGTAGTGAGAGGACGACGGTGGTTACCAGCTATGCCTCCCAGGTGTTGTGAGAGGACGCCTGGGCAAGGAAGTGCCCGATGTTTGGGAGAAGTTTAGACAGTTCCTAGCCCACTATTAACATCTCCTGTTTGCCATTCTTCGCACCATCTTCTATGGTTGTCTATGGTTCCACGATTATACTCAAGATCGGACTTATGGGCTTTAAGGAATACCCCCCATTCCTGGAAGTGGCCCAGTGGCCTGGCTAAGAAATACCTCAGAGACGGGTCCTGGGATCCCGAGAGGTGGCACAGAGGTGTTGGGGATTTTAAGAGCTCTTTGTATGCATTTTTAATTCGTTTTTTAAGGGGCGGGAGGGAGAACATAACGACCGGGGTGGGTTTGGGGGGTAACCCACAGGTGTCGGGGGGGCTGGGGGGGCTAGTTCCTATATTGGGGAGGGCGTTTCCATCGGAATTGTGAGTGGGAGGGGCAGATACGGCGGGAGCAGGGGGCCATATCGTGTTAGGGGAGGGCGCACTCGCTGTCTGCGGGTGATTGCGTGCTCCGGCCCTCAATGCTCGTCTTGCACCCCGGGTTGTTCAGATCCTCAGGCCCGGGGCCTTCGGTTGATGTTGTGCAATGCCAGGTCTGTGGTAAATAAAGCCCCCCTCATTTGTGATCTGGTTCAGGAGGGGGGTGCGGACCTGGTAGGTATTACGGAGACCTGGTTGGGCCAGGAGGGGGGTGTCCCCCTCGTCGAGATGTGCCCTCCAGGCTTCTATGCATTTCATCAGCCGAGGTCCCAGCGGAGGGTTGGGGGGGTGGCGGTTCTGGTAAAGGAAGGTCTTGCCCCAAGGGAGGCCACTGTACCTCAGATAGCCGGATGTGAGTCCCTCCTTGTGAAGTGGGGAAAAGGGAGGCAGATGGGCTTGCTGATTACGTACCTGGCTCCCTGCCACATGTCGGCAGCCCTGCCCGAGCTCCTCAACGTGATTGCCGAGGTGGCGGTGGAGACCCCCAGGCTTATGGTCATGGGGGACTTTATCTTGCCGTCTGTCGGCGAAGCGTCTGAGGCGGCTCGGGAATTCATGGCTTCCATGATGGCCATGGACCTGACCCAATTAATTCATGGACCCATGCACATGGGAGGACACACTCTGGACTTGAGTTTTGTCTCTGGACAGTGGATGAATGATCTTGAGATAGGGGAGTTAGTGACTGAGCCCTTGTCATGGTCGGATCATTCCCTTCTTAGGCTTGACTTTCTAACCACCACACCCCACCGCAGGGAGGCGGAACAGACCAGATGGTTCCACCCCAGGCACCTGATGGATCCTGATAGGTTCCAGATGGAGCTTGGGCCATTTCCTGAGGCTCTGACTCATGGCTCGGCTGAGGAGTTGGTGGCCGCCTGGGATAGGGCGGCTGCTAACGCTTTGGACCGAGTCGTGCCTGTGCGGCCTCTGACCTGTCGCCGAGTGTACCTGGCTCCTTGGTTCTCCGAGGAGCTGAGGAAGATGAAGCGTCAGAAAAGACGCCTAGAGAGCAGTTGGAGATCTAGTCGCTCCGAACCCGACCGAACACTGGTAAGATCTCATATTAAGACTTACCTAGTGGCAATAAAAGCGGCAAAATGTAACTATTTTTCCACTCTTATCGCATCGGCAGATAATCGCCCGGCCACCCTGTTTAGGGTGACCCGCTCCCTCCTCCATCTGGGAGCGCGGGAGGATCCCTTGCAGGGTCGTGCTGAGGATTTTGTTCAGTATCTGCATGATAATCACTCAGGGAAGGCTTAGTCTCTGACTGGGTAGGTACAGATGGGATGATGGGTGCCGGTCTTGAGACTGTCATTTGGGAGGAGTTCGATCCTGTTGCTCCTGAGGACGTGGACAGGATACTGGGGCGGCTGAACGCGACCACATGTTTATTGGACCCGTGTCCCTCCTGGTTGGTGCTGGCCTCCCGGGAGGTTACGCGAGGCTGGCTCCAGGGGATTATCAACGCTTCCTTGAGTGAGGGTGTCTTGCCATCCGCCTTGAAAGAGGCGGTGGTGAGGCCCCTCCTTAAGAAGCCTGCTCTGGATCCGGCTGTTTTGGCTAACTATCGTCCGGTCTCCAACCTTCCCCTCTTGGCGAAGGTTGTTGAGAGTGTGGTGGCGCGACAGCTTCCTGGGTACCTGGATGAAGCTGTCTATCTGGATCCGCTCCAGTCCGGCTTCAGGCCTGGGCACAGCACGGAAACGGCATTGGTCACGTTGGTGGATGATCTCTGGAGGACTCGGGATAGGGGTTGTTCCTCTATCCTGGTCCTGTTAGATCTCTCAGTGGCTTTTGATACCATTGACCATGGTATCGTGCTGCGCTGGTTGGAGGGGTTGGGAGTGGGGGGCACCGTCTTGCGGTGGTTCTCCTCCTTTCTCTCCGACTGGTCGCAGTCGGTGTTGGCAGGGGGGCAGAGGTCGACCCCGAGGCGCCTTGTTTGTGGGGTGCCGCAGGGGTCGGTCCTCTCGCCCCTTCTGTTCAACATTTATGTGAAGCCGCTGGGTGAGATCATCCGTGGCTTTGGGGTGGAGTTCCATCAGTACGCTGATGACACTCAGCTGTACATCTCCACCCCAGACCATCCCAACGATGCCCTTGAAGTGATGTCCCGGTGCCTGGAGGCCGTGTGGATCTGGATGGGGAGTAACAGGCTTCATCTCAACCCTTCCAAGACCGAGTGGCTGTGGCTTCCGGCGTCCCGATATAGCCAGCTGGTGCCATCGCTGGCTATTGGGGGGGAGTTATTGGCCCCCACGGATAAGGCTCGCAACTTGGGCGTCCTCCTGGATGCACGGCTGTCTTTAGAAGAGCATATGACGGCCGTGGCCATGGGGGCTTTTCATCAGGTCCGCCTGATTCACCAGTTGCATCCCTTTCTAGATCGGGACTCCTTACGCACAGTCACTCAGGCACTCGTCACTTCCCGCCTGGACTACTGCAATGCTCTCTACATGGGGCTCCCCTTGAGGAGCACCCGGAGGCTCCAACTGGTGCAGAATGCGGCCGCGCGGGGGATTATGGGAGCCAGGGGGCACTCCCATGTGACACCTCTCCTGCGTGAGCTGCATTGGCTTCCAGTTGTCTTCCGGGTACGCTTCAAGGTGTTGGTTACCACCTTTAAAGCGCTCCATGGCATAGGACCTGGGTATTTGCAGGACCGCCTTCTGCCGCCGATAACCTCCCACCGACCAGTACGCGCCCACAGAGAGGGACTCCTCAGGGTGTCATCAGCCAGGCAATGTCGGCTGGCGACCCCCAGGGGGAGGGCCTTCTCTGTGGCAGCTCCTGCCCTCTGGAACGATTTGCCCCCGGAGATACGAAGGATATCGGATCTCCGGGTCTTTCGCCGTGCCCTGAAAACTTTTCTTTTCCATCAAGCAGGGCTGGCGTGAACCCCCTCCCCCTTTTTTAGTCTTTTTAGTTTTTTAGTTTTAAATTGTCATGGGGTTTTAAATTGAACTGTTTTAAATTGGGCCAGTTATATAATTCTTTTAACAATTTTAAATTTTGTATCTGCATGTGTTTTAGCTCTGGCTGTTCACCGCCCTGAGTCCACTAGGAGAAGGGCGGTATACAAATTGAAATAAATAAATAAATAAATCCAAAGCAGCAGCCATTCCCAAACGCTCTACACACCTGTCAACACGCATTTTTGATTTGGTACACACTGACATAGTTGGTCCTTTTCCACCAACACTTGGTGGTAGAAAATATTTTCTAACAATTGTTGATAATTACTCTAGATATGGATATGTATATCCTATGAAAGAAAAATCTGAGACCTTTCAGATCTTTAAAGACTTTGCAGCTCTTGTTTTTACCCAACACCAAGTTCGCATCACCAGAATCCAGAGTGATTGTGGTGCTGAATTCATGTCTCAGCGTTTCCAGGACTGGATGCGTAAGAATGGAATTCTTCATCAGACGTCGGCGCCTGACACACCGGCTCATAACGGAGTTGTAGAAAGACGACAAGGGGTCCTGCAAACCATGATGCATTGTCTCCTAGAAGACGCCAACCTTAGTATGCCATACTGGGGTGAAGCTATCAAATATGCAAATTACATTGTCAACCGTACTTGGAGTAGCGTAATAAATCAGACTCCTTTCTTCATGTTGTACGGGTACAAGCCCGATCTCAAAAACCTCCATATTTTAGGTTCATTTGCTATGGTGAACATTCCCTTAGCTCAAAGAAGAAAAGGAGGTCCAGCAGCAAAGAGACTGAGATTTACGGCATTGATGATAACTCAAAGTGGAGCAAATTTATTGACTCTAAACATGTAATTGTGATTTCCCAATCTGCTAATTTTGAGGAAGATGTTGACTGGTCCAGGATTCATTCCAATGATCCTGGAGTTTATTTTCCTAGAGATGATGCTACTAATGCCACACAGCCTGATTTTCAAGATCTACAGGTGAATGTTCCAGCCACTAGTTCTTCTCAACCTGATGTTCCGTCTTTGCAAGCTGCGGATGCTGACGCTAGCGACGAATGTGAGGACGAGGACGAAGCAGAAAAAGTATGGACTGTTGTTCCGAGACGTTCCAAGAGGGCCACAAAGGGAATCCCTCCACAACGATATTCGTGGCAACTGACAAAAACACCCTTGCCTTTGATTTGCAATGTTACACTTCCACCTGATACGTTCACACAAATCAAGCATCTTCCTGATTCAGAGCAAGAGAAATGGTATGAGGCAATGCAGGTTGAAATGGACAGTCTAAAGAAACTTAAGGTGTTTACACCTGCAAAACCTCCAGCAAACAAAAGGGTCATTGGCACTCGATGGGTCTACAGAATCAAAAAGAAGCCAATTGATGAGTCATTGTACAAGGCCAGACTTGTAGCTCAGGGTTTTGCTCAATGTTATCCTGAGGACTACACAAATACCTACTCACCGACAGTCTGAACTGAGAGTGTAAAAATTGCTTTAGCAACCACTACTGTTCTTGGTTTAGAAGCTTTCCAGTTCGATGTTGACATGGCTTATCTACATGCTGACCTAGATGAAGAGATCTACGTGAGAGGTCCTCCAGGGTTCTGACAGCAAGAAGGGGATACCTGGTTTCTAAACAAAAGTCTTTATGGTCTGAAACAGTCTGGTTTAATGTGGTACTTATGTCTTACTGACAAACTAAATTCAATGGGCTTTATTAAGTCCGAAACTGATGAGTGCGTGTTCACAAAAAGATCTAACAATACATATGAAATAGTTCTTGTTTATGTTGATGATATTTTTTATATTGGTCCAAATAAGCAAATGAGTGAAATTTTTGCCAAAGATACTTCAAAGATGCCAATTTTTGCAGAGATACTTCACATTGAAATCATTGGGTCATATTAGCACTTATTTAGGTGTTCAGATTGACAAAACACAGAAGTGGTTTAGTCTTTCACAAGAGGATAAAATTGAACAAATTTTGCATCATTGCAACATGAAGGATGCTAACACAACAAAGACACCCATGCAAACAGATTTTCACAACTTGACACATGAACCAAGTCCTGAGTTCGAGGATCAAACACTTTATCGTTCAGTTATTGGGTCACTGTTGTACATTAGTAGTTGGACCAGACCCGACATTGCACTTAGTGTTTATCTCGACACTTAGGTAAGGCAAAACAGTTTCATTGGACATGTGTTAAGAAATTATTGAAATACCTAAAACACACTAAACATATGAAGTTATTGTTAGAACCAACACATACTGATTATGCAGAATTATGTTGTTATGCAGATTCTGATTGGGCGAGTGATACAAAATCACGTAAAAGTACTTCAGGTTATATGATGTTCTTAAATGGATGTCCTGTTTATTGGCAAGTGCGTAAGCAGAATTTTGTTTCTTGTTCGTCTACTGAAGCTGAATATGCTTGTGTTTGATGCTTTGGTCACAGATATCTGGACACATCCGATTTGACCGATCACCGTGATGGAAGACAATGAATCGGTGGTTTATATTTCTGAATCACATTTCACAGGTTCTAGATCCAGACACATTGATATCCGTTATCAAAACATAAAACAATTAGTGAAACAAGGTTTTGTTAAATTGCAGTATGTATCTACACATGATCAGATTGCTGATGTGCTCAACAATCCGCTTCCAGGGACTTCCTGTTGGCTCCGCTCTTTTACGAGCGCCCGATCCCCGGTTCCGTAAAAGCCCCAGAACAGCCAAAAAAACAGCTGTCTGGAGGCTTGGAACCCTCTCCCCGGACAAAGGGGAGAGAGAAGAGTCGACAGGCGGAGGTAGAGCCCCCCAAATGCGCTAGGAGAAATCCTGGGGCACAAAGGGTGTGGGCTCCCTATTGAAGCCTGTCAAGCTGCTCCAGACCAGGGACGACTCCGCCAAAGCGGAGCTAAAAGCCACGACCAAAATCTGCTGAAAATCAACGGGGGGACTTTTAACATCCTTACTTTGATCGCAGACAGAGCAAATCAGGAAACAAAAAGGAAAACTTGCAAGTAACACTTTAACTCAGTTTTAAAATGCAGAAAATGGCGCCTGAGGGTGGGAGGAGGAAACTACTAGGGAAAGTGCTTGTTAAGGCTTGTTAACGTTTGTAACAGTGATACAGCTACTGGATTACACCTTAAGAGAAAATTTTAAAGTGGAAGCGGCCAGGAAAAGAATTTGGTATTGAGGGAAAGAATTTGGTACTGACTTTAACTAAAATCTTGTTTTTATACTGTATGGAAAAGAGTTGAATTGTTGTCCTGATAGCTGGATGAATACAAAGTGGCTGAAATATGGCTGACAATAGGGCTGGTGAATCAGCAAATTCTCAAGCCGTGACTGTTCAGGCTTTTCAAGAACTTCTAGACTCTTTTACTTCAGCCATGTTGGATACAATTGAAAGGGCTTTTTCAAAAAACAGCTTGGGAAAATATAAGCAGTTGTTAGAGGGACAGCAGGAAATTATTCAGAGGAATTTGTTTTTGGAAGATCAAGAGATGGTCAGGATTAAAAGACAGGCTGGCACAGTTGAAACAAAGGTTTTGGTGGACGTTTCCATTCAATTGACAGAAAAGCAACAAATAGTCTCTTTATTGCAAGTTGACAATCTTTATGGCAACAAATTCTGGCTATATGGACAAAGAAAAGGACTGAATGATTATACAAGCAAGAAGAGACGGAATGGGGATTTCAAGTTAGAAAACGCGACTTCAAGAAGAGAGCGAGTATTTCTGAAACATCAACCTCAAATCACCATTTTAAAAGTTTCAAAAATAAAATTGGGGGGACTGTTGAAAGAATTTATAAAAAAAAAGGATTGGAAAAAATATAGAAAGAAGAGAAGAACAGAAGATTAAGAAATATATCTTCCTGTGGATTTTGAAATTGGCATCGGACAAATATGTGTTTTAATGGTATTAAGAGATTTTTAAAATGTTTAACATAAGATTATATTATTTTAAAAGATATATGAGATAAATTGGTTAAGCTTTTAAGATGCCTAACCTTTTGAAGCAAAGAGGATTAATGTTAAATTCAGAATTTTATTGCAAAATGATAATTAGTTTTGGATAGTAAAAGGGCTGCTCTCTAAAAAGTTAGAGGTATTAAGACGGTTAATTGAAAATTTGAAAGACATCCTCCTGTAGATTTTGAAATTTATATTTGGTAAATAAGTGTTTTAAAGGTATTAAGAGATTTTTAAAATGTTTAACATAAGACTATATTATTTTAAAAGATATATGAGATAAAATGTGTAAGATTTTAAGATGAAAATTTTTTCTTTTTTCTTTTTCTTTCTCTTTGAAGGAAAGAGGATTAATGTTAAACTCAGAATTTCACTAGGGAGTAATGATTAAAAAGAATAATGTTCAAGGGTATAGAAATGGAATTTATTCATGATTTTTACTGTTTGTAAGACTGCTAAAGTATCAGATTATACATCAAGAAAAAGTTTTTTTTATAAGTAGGAAGAATGAATTTAATTTAATTGGTTTTGAGAATTTATAAAAGGGAGGTTGATGAATTGGAGCAAGGGGAGTTAAAGAACATGTGGGAGTTTTGAACTTTATAATTAGTTAGTTTATTTTAGCATATGTTTGTTAGATGCTATAACCTGTTTTTGCTCTGGGAAGTCGGGGGGATGGGGAGGGTGGGATAAGGGATGGGGGGGAAGTGGTGAATAGAGAAAGTTTTAGTAGAAGAAAGTATCTACGAGTAGAATACAGGAGTTGCTCAGACACTAAAGGAGGAAAATATTTCACAGCAAAGAAGTTAGAAAGGAGAGAGGAGGAGGGGGTAGGAAGAGGAGAGGGAGGGTGAGGAATGGAAGAAAGGAGAGGAGGAAGGGAAGGGAAGGGGACAGGAGTAGGAGTGAAGGTGAGAAGGGGGAAAAGAAGAGAGAAGTGGGGGAAAGGAAAAGGAAGTAGGATGAGGTGGGAGAGGAGGCAGGAGAAAGTAGGAGAGAAGAGGAGGGAGGGAAGGGAAAGAAAGAAGGAAAAGAAGAAGGTTTGTTGTGGAATGAGGGAAGAAAGAGAAGAAGAGCAACTCAGAATGTAATTAAAATGTCTTATTTTAATGCTTTCTTTTGTATAAGAAAATGTACAATTTCTATTATGTGGGGAAGGGGAAAGGGTGGGGGGGGAGAAAATTGTTTGTATTTCTTATAAAACTTTTCAATAAAAAAAAAACAAACCACTTCCAGCAGCTCAACACGAGTATCTGCGTAAGATGATGTGCCTTAATTGATGATCTGATGTCCGCTCAACTGACAAAGAAGGGGATTGTCACTGCGTTTTTGTATTTGTCAGCTGGGCTCCCATTCTGAGACTTACGGTAGACTGATCTGACTCTTATCTCTAAACCACTGCGCATGTCCACATTCTTTCACTTTCTTCTAACTTTCTTTGTTCGTCTGCCAGAACTTCTGCCGGTAAGGCAGGAACGCTGCCAAGATGTAATCATTAGCTAGTAAAACTGTTTTTACTTCTTTATAATAAAATGTGTTTATTAGAATATATCTCGGGTTTATTTTCTTAAAGTATGCTGCAAGGAAAAGCCACGGTCCCATCTCTAATTAGGTGCAATTACCCAAAGTGAAATGGGATTAATTGCCACCCTGACAGCCTTCTCTAACATCAGGCAAATGGCAAAAGACAACGCCACTTCTGAATGCCAAAGAGCAATTGTTGGGCTGGGAAAAGATCCTGATTTGGCAGATATGATTAAAGCATGTCAAGATATAGGAACATCTTCTTATAAAACTAATTTGTTAGCAGCTGCTTTATCACCAGGCAGCAAACCTCAAGTAAAGTGTTACGATTGTGGAAAATCTGGTTATTTTAAAAGAGAGTGTAAAAATCCAAGGGGGGGCATGTCTGTAACATCTCGCCCTCTCTTTCATCAGGGATCAAAACCCTGGTATATCATCGTATGGATGACATTTTAATTGGAGCGCAAAAAATACAACCTAATTGGCTTTCTGAAATACAAAATGATTTATGTGTAAATGGATTGCAAATTGCCCCAGAAAAAATACAGCTGCACGCTCCTGTATTTAGGACATAAAATGTTGCAGTCTTTTTCTGCTCCGGCTTTTCCTTGTTTAAAGTTACCCAAAGTTATTTCCTTAGTAAATTTGCAACAATTGCTGGGTACTATTAATTGGGTCCACCCATATTTTTCTCTACCTACGCATTTACTTAGTCCATTATTTGAGTTATTGACTAAAGGAAAAAAGCCAGGAGATTTAATTATAGTTCCATCTGTAGTATGTGCTACAGTTGAGAAAATTAATAACATCTTGAGTATTCAGTTTATGGATTGAATCCCTCATAGAGATTGTCAGTTATCTCTGTTAATATTTCCTACTAGTAAACTACCCACAGGAATATTGGGAGTTTTAGAACAGCAAAAAGTATATTGTATTGAATGGCTTTATTTGCCTCATTACCATCTAAAAATGTTTGTTTTTTTTAATTTTTTATTATATTTTTATTGTTAAAGAATAACAAAAAGAAAAAAAACAATACAAAAATCAATAGTAAAGAAAGAAAAAAATTTTTTCCCCCCAACGTGCTATACAAATGTAAAGGAAGTTTTAGGAAATTAAAGTCTTCAATTCTTCCAGAAATCTCTTTGATAAGGTACTGGCCCCGATTCATCCAATCTCCCAAGTGCAAAGTCCACAAATGGTTGCCAAGTGTTCCAAAAAACATTCTCTTTGTATATACCACTTCTAATTTTAATATCACAAGTCAATTTATCATTTAATGCAAATTTCCATGTTTCATTATACCATTCTTCTAATTTTAAGTCAACATTTAATTTCCAATATCTAGCAATTATAATTCTCCCCATTATAACCAAAATCCTCACCAATTCTCTTTCTCCAGTTGTTAATGTTGTTTCATTCAATATTAATAATACTATGGTTTCCGATTTCTTCTTAATCATTTCAAATATTTCATTTTCTATCCTAGACCAAAAAAGTTCAACCCCATTACATTTACACCACATGTGAGCATATGTCCCAAGTTCCACTTTACATCTCCAACACATTTTATCCACTTTATTATCCATTTGAAAAAGTCTTATTGGGGTCAGATACCACTTCCAAATAACTTTATAATTATGTTCTTTAATCCTTATTGATAATGTCCTCATTATTCTGCTAACCCAGTTCATATTCCAATTTTGATTAGAAATTTCAATACCCAGTTCTTTTACCCAATTCTCTTTCATTACCATTTGTGAATTATTATCAAAGTTAATAATTTTATAAATTTTGCTAACTAATCCCTTTGGCCCAATTTCATCTTTTATTATTCGAGATGTCAAATTTTCAAATTCCGTTTCCTTTCTACTCTCATCATTCCTTTCTTTACATTTCCTATTCCATTTATTCATTTGAATTCTTTCAAACCAATTAATGTTTAATTTTCCATAAATTTCCTCTTTCCTCATTTCATTTTCTGTAAATTTCAACCATTCACTAATTGTTTCCACTTTCTCTTCTATTATAATCCTCTCTCTGTTACTATTTAATTTCATTGGGCAATTCTCTTTCAGTTTACCTAAATACAATACGTCTGGTATTAATTTTTTTGCTACTCTGTCCCAATTTTTAGTCAAACTATTTAACCAATAATTACAATTAAAATTTTCCAAAAACCATTTGTAACCAAACTTCTTTATTTCCTTCATTTCCAAACTACCCCAAAGTTCAACATCCCCTTTTAAAATTTTTACTACTGTTCTTATATTAAATGCTCTATAATAGTTTAATAATTTTGGAATTCCTAAACCACCTTGTTTTTGGTTCTGATACCACATTTTCTTAATCAATCTTGATTTTTTTATCCCCATTACAAAATTTATCTAATTTTTTTTGATATACTTCAATGTCCTTCTCAGTTAAAAAAATCGGAAGCATCTCGAATAAAAAGTTAAATTTAGGAAGTAACATCATTTTACATATAGCTACTCTACCAAACCAAGATAACTTTAGTTTTTTATATTTCCCAATTTCCTCTTCAATTTCTTTTATTACTATGTCATAATTTAGCTTCTTTAAATTTTTAATTTTAAGTGAAAGTATAATACCTAAATATCTTAAATTATCCTTTATCCTAATTCCAAATTGATTTTGTAATTTTTCTAATTTGTTTTCCCTATCAATTTCCATTAATAATTCTGATTTTGCCCAATTTACTTTCAAACCAGTCATATCTTCAAATTCTTCCAAATGTATTTGAACTCTTTTTATATCATTTGTAATATTATTTAAAATGACAAGAGTGTCATCTGCATATAAATTAACTTTGATACCTTTATAACCTATTAATTCTGAATCCTCTTCAATCAAAGTTGTTAAAATTTCCATTGCTAATAAGAATAGGGTCGGAGACAGAGGACAACCCTGTCTCGTCCCTGCTTCCAAATTTATATCTTGTGTAAATATACCATTCACCTTCACTCTTGCAGTACCCCTCTGATACAATTTAGAAATAATATGAATAAATTTATTACCAAATCCTAATGCAGAAATCATTTCTTTTATAGTATCCCATTGTATAGAATCAAAGGCTTTAAAAATATCCAAGGCAAGAATACCTATCTTATCACCATTATTCTCAGCAATATCAATAACATTTAATACTCTTCTAACTAAATCACACATATAACGCCCTTTAACAAAACCTACTTGATTGTGGTTTATATATTTATCTACAAAATTATTCAATCTATTTGCTACAATTGCAGTAAATATCTTAGCATCTTGGTTAATCAAGGAAATGGGCCGATAGGATTCAATCTTTTCTAAGTCTTTACCTGGTTTCGGGATTAAGGATATAATTGTTCTATTCCAGGACATGGTAATATCATCTCCATGTAATATCTTATTATACAATTTCTGTAGTTTTGGGATCAAAGTTTCTTTAAACTCTTTATAAAATTCTGCTGGTAACCCATCGTCACCTGGAGATTTTCCAAGTTTTAGCTTCTGAATCACATCTTTAATTTCCTCAGAGGTAATATCCTTTTCCATTTTTTCTTTATATTTATTATAAATTTTCTTCTGACCATATTTTTCTAAAAAAAAAATTAATTTACAATTATCAATTTCTTTTTTGAGATATAATTCTTGAAAAAACTTTTTAACAATTTCACATTTCTCTAATTTTTTATAACATCTCTTACCTTTTTCATCTATTAGGACACCTATTTCTCTTTTTTCTTTTTTATCTTTCGCCATTCTTGCTAATAATTTTGAATTTTTATTACCATATTCAAAAAATTCTCTTTTTAAATAGCTTAATTTTTTTTAACTATTTCTGTATCTTCCGCTATTTGTTTATTTTTCAATTTTTTAAGTTCCTCCCATAATTTCCTATCCTTAGTCACTAGAAATCTATTTTCCAGTTCTTTTATCAATTTCTTCTTTTCCTCTATTTTTACTTTATAATTCTTATACTTTCTACTTGATAATTTAATGCTTTCTCCTCTAAAAATTGCTTTCATTGTGTCCCAAACTGTTCCATAATTGACTTCCCCATTATCATTCCAATCCCAATTTTCTTCCCATTTCTTAAGAATACGATTCTTATCTTCCTCGTTTTTATACAATTTTTCATCATATCTCCTACAATTTTCTTTTTTCTCCAAAAACATATCTAATTCTAGTAACAATTCTGCATGGTCAGAGTCTTTAAATATTCCAACATCCATATTATCCACGTTATCCATCAGATTCTTAGATACAAAAATATAGTCAATTCTTGAATATGAATTAAATACCTTTGAGTAAAAAGTATACATTCTTTCATTACCTTTAATCTCCCTCCAAACATCTACTACACCATTTTGCAACATCCAATTATCAAGTATCCCCATTTTTCTTATTCCACCATAGCGGGTAGGATTGGTACTATCCATCTGGTTTCTAATTAAATTAAAATCACCAGCAATGATTACCTTCCCTACCCTTTCAATTTGCAACAAATCGGTAATCTTATTCAAAAAATCTTTTTGATTCACATTTGATACATATAGATTAACTAATGTTATTTTTTCCTCGTTAATACATCCTGTTATTATCAAATATCGTCCATCGATATCCGCTATTACTTTGTTTTTTTCAAATTGGACTCTATTTGATATTAATGTTGCAACACCTCTAGATTTTGAGGACCCAAAAGCTTTTTCATAAACCTGCATCCCTTTTAAATACATCCTGTTTATATCCTCAGATTTCTGATGAGTTTCTTGCAAAAAATGTATGTCAGGAGAATCTCTTTTAATCTTAAATTCTAAACGTCTTCTCTTAATCTGATTCCCAGTACCTTTAACATTCCAAGTCATTACCTTAATTACCCCATTAATATTTTTAATTTTAACTATTCCCTCTTTTTCCTTTCCGTGACCCAAAACCCAAACAAATATATATAGACAACACATAACATAAAATAATAATAATAATAATAATAATAATAATAATAATAATAATAATAATATAAAACATGCAAACAACATAAAACAAAAACTAACATAACACACAACCACATAAAATCTTCATCTCCCACCGTCTTCATTAAGACACGCCTCGTTTCGAAGAGTGGGGGAGAGGGGACCCCATCCATCAGCTGGGTCGTCTCTTCATTGGCATAATTCTGGTTTCAATTGAACAACTACAAGTTCTTCATCCCCGCACTCAGGCTCATCTTCCCTTTTATGTTCAGAATCCAATGTAATCATCCTTTCCACTCCTTCACCAGTAAGATCTCGACTTTTCTTCTGTACCTCCGCCAAGGATGGAGAAATATCTTTCGTTGGTTTTCTTTTCCTCTTTGGTTTTGGACCTAAACCTCCGACCGCCCCTCCTTCTTCCTCTGGTGTTGATGTATATACTTCAATTCCACCCATTTTGAGTAATTGTGATCTTAGTTCACTTTGTTCTTACTCTTTTTCCAAAAAGCCAAGCTCATGGAGGTATTGAACCACATCCGTTTCTATTGTAAATATATGCATTCTATTTTTATAGAAAAATTTCATTCACTGTGGTGGTCTCCAATTATACTTAATACCTCTATCTCTTAATATTTTAGTAATTGGCTTCAAATAATATCTTTTTCCTCTCTTGAGATATCTTGAAAGACTTGGACCTGTTTTCCCTCAAGCTTCAGCACAGCATCACCATTTTCTCTAATTTTTGCCATTACTTGTAATTTATCATTAACACTTGCAAATCTCACCAAAACATTTCTTATCATTTCACGTTGTCTTCTAAATCCAATTCGATAGACACTTATCAAATCTGTAGTTGTAAAATTTTTATCCAATCCAAGTTCATTAAGCCATTTCAGAACACGTTGTTTAACAAGTGCAAACAAAAAAAAAATAGATAAGCAAATAACTGAAATTTTTTTAAAAAAATGAAAAACAGGATAGAAGAATATGTACTTTGGAAGAAGAAGTTAGGAAGTCCAACATTGTTATAAGAGGCATAGTGGAAGAAAAAGTGGACAATGTTAAACATCTAAAAATGTTTTGCCCTTTATTCAAGCCATTGCTGAAATTATAACCTTGGGGCGTACTCAAGCCTGTCGAAGAAATGGAACTGACTTAATAAATATTGTTCTTTTTATCTCAAAATCTGACTTTCACTTTTATTTTCAGAATAATTTATCTCTTCAGTGTGCTCTAACTGACTATGTAGGCTGTATTTCATATCATCTGCCTAAAGATCCTAGGTTTACTTGCTTAATGACTTCCTCTTTTCCTGTCTGTCCATTGCTTTCTCACTATCGTAAGCTCTTATTTTTTTTTTCTGATGGAGGACGAACGAGAGGAGCGATTGCTTACAAAGATCCTCATGACGACATCTGGAAAGTTTCCTCTCAGCGCTCAGAATTGTCTGCGACTATCTTAGCTTTCCACACTTTTTCTCAACAACCTTTTAATCTGATCTCTGACTCTCAGTATGTGTGTCAACTGATTTTTAATCTTCCAGGTGCTTATATCATGCCCAGGATTGACTCCAATCTTATGGCCTTATTTCTCACTTTACAGCAACTTCTACAAGACTGGAAGCATTTATATTTTGTCTCTCACATACGCAGTCATTCATCCCTTCCTGGGCCTCTTTCTGAAGGCAAAAGTCATGCTGATGCTGCTGTTCATGTTTTACCTACTTTGTTTACAGATCCATTTTTTAGTCATTCTTTTTTCATCAAAATGCCAGGGGGCTGGCACAAGCTTGCCACATTCCACTAGAGCAAGCTAAGCAAATTGTTTCCTGTCCCCAATGTTCTGGGGCATCCCCCTTGGGGGACACCAGAGTTAATCCCCGTGGTCTCACCTCTAATCAATTATGGCAAATGGATGTTACCCATGTTCCTTCTTTGGCTCCTTGGAAATCTATTCATTTATCTATTGATACCTATTCTGGAGCAATTTGGGCTACCCCTCAACGAGGGGAAACAGCTAATCATGTTATTTCTCATCTTTTTTCAGCCATTACGGCTTTGGGTAAGCCCTCTTCTTTAAAAACAGATAATGGGCCTGCCTATTCTTCACATGCTTTTTTGCAATTTTGTACAACCTGGAATATTGTTGTTACTCATGGTCTTCCCTATAATTCCACAGGTCAAGCCATTGTGGAACGTGCTAATAGGTCCTTTAAGGACTGCCTTCACAAACAAATAAAAAAGGAGGGCTCTCGGGTCCCAAATTTGTCATGGGTAACACAACAGGTTACAAAAGTTTTATTCACTTTGAATCAATTGAACTTTTCAATTTCTAATTCAACTGCTTATCAGAGGCATTTTCAACAAAAAACAAGTTTGCCTCCTCCTCTGGTATATTATAGAGCATTACCAGACAAAACATGGTTAGGACCGGTCCCTTTAATTACTTGGGGGTGTGGCTATGCTGCTGTGCTTACACCTACAGGACCTTTGTGGATCCCAGCGCGTTGTATTCGTCCAGCCAAGGATGTCGTGGCACCAATCCCTGAACCCTATCCCAGAGATGGCAAAGGTGACTCTACACCAACCCGATCCCATCGTGCCAGTTATCCAGTGACATGAGGAGATGTGAAGAATTTGACCACCAAAGCGCAGGCAGTACTGCAGCAGCAATAAGTGGAACAAACATCCGAGAATTTGTGTGCTGCCATTTTTGCGGTTTTAACTGCCAATTCTGTAACCATAATTTGTTTGTGTTTGATTGTTAATAATTGTACTTTGCCATCAGCAGCTGTCATATCACCCAAACATTCGCTTGAAACAAAACCTATGGGTGCAGCTTGCAAACATCACAAAAACTGATGCCTTTTGTTTGTCTGAAGTGTATAAATGGAAAATTTGCTTTCTACATGTTTAATCCCTGTATGTACCCCTGCTGTAGTAATTCAAAACTTTACTAATTTGAGTGAGTATTTGTTCCAAGGAAACTTTGATTAGAAGACTATAGCTCGTTGGGGGGAAGCTGCATATTATCCAACCCCTAACGCAATTGATTTGTATCAGTTCCCGAAAATGTAACTTTGTTGCTTTAAAATTTCAGATGAGTCCAGAAACATTCAGCATCAACTTAAAATTTTGTATAATTTGGCCTATCATTTGTGTTAATTTAATTGGAGGATGCTGTTTGGTTCAGTGAATTTCTTTCTTTTGTAATACAGTGTATGTATAACTGCATTTTGCTTTAAACCACCTCTCACGCTGCCTCAGGGTCAGGTTTATGCCTTGTATAAACAAGTGCAGGGATATTCCTCTCCTGATAATAACCCCTTTTCTGGCCCCTCGTAAGAGGATGGCTTCACAAATAAGATAAAAAAGAGTGGGATGTGGGGAATTGAAGGATGACGTTGGGCAGAACGCAGCACACTGCTTCTGTTTCTGGTGTCATTCTATCTTCTTCCTGGATGATCTCATTCTTGGCTTGGATCTGTATTATCTCATTTTACCTAGAGAGGATGGCATCTTGAGAGGGGGGTGAATAAGTTATCCAATCAGAACCCTGTTGCTGTGCTACCTTTTATCTGCTTGTGTAAAACTGTATAAAAATAAAGCTCTCGGGGAGACTGAGGGAGACATATTGGGAGACATCTTGAAACAGAGCAAAAGCCTGGACCTCTGATTTACAACACACCCAATCAATCCTTCTTTGCAACTGGTTGTTTTTCTTCCTTCTTCTCCCAGTAGATAATATTTGTAATCCACAAGGCCCACCAATTCCCCAAGATTTGTGGTTCTCAATTCATTCAATTGGCTATATTTATAATCTCAAAGCATTGAACTGGGAGAAAGAACAAAATACCCTATTGCAATGTCTAACCAAACCAGGAACCAGAAAGTTAATTTTTTTAAAAAAAAATCATCCACTTAATCTCAAAACAAAAGGATTTCAGTTTTTTCGCTGTATATCTCCAAGTCTTCAATGTAAACAATTTACAGATGTTCTTCTTCTCTCAATAGTATTTGTAATCCACAAGGCCCACCAAATCCCCAAGACGTTATAGATCTCAGTGCACTGTTAAATATTTATAATCCAAAGCCCACCTCAAAAAAGGAAAAAAGAATAAAAAGGGGGGAAAATCATCCACTTAGTCTCAAAACAAACCCAAACCTCTGCTTCACTTTGCTAGTTGTATTTTATAATCCACAATAGTTCAAGGTATTCCACTGTTTTCACTGTATATCTCCAACTTCAATATAAGCAGTTTGCAGGTGTTCTTATGTTTTAAACTTCCATTCTAAAGATAACTGCCCCAGACATGTCTTATTTTTACTTGCAATGTCCTCTACAACCAGTAGATGTCTCTCTTAATCAGTTTCTCCACTTTTCCTACAGTATTTCTTTTTTTTTTTGAATTTTTTTGAATTTATTTTTAAACATAGATAAAATACATCTTTTTAGAGCAAAGGTTTGATCCAGTATAAAATAAGTACAATTGCTCACACTCCCTTCTAAATTTCATCCATTAACATCTTAAAAAGGAAAAAAAGGAAAAAAAGAAAAAGACACAAAGAAATCCAAAACCAATTTTTATCACTCAATCTAACATCTTATTCTAAATATTTGGCATTCTGCTATATCACCCTAAATCTTAAACTCCAACTATAGACAGCTCTTTGTTATATTCATTTATCATTTTAACAATCAGTATTTCATATATGTTCCTTACTTCTAGGACCCAAATCAAATCAGTATTTTTCTTAAATCACATTTAATGTCCATAGTTTTAACATAAAATATTTTACTCCTCTCTTAAAATCCTTTCAAAATCAATTCACTTTAAAATTTATTCCACATTTCCCAAACTGCTTTGGTTTTGCTAGTTATGAGCTTCTTCTCCATTGCAACTAGTTCTGGTATTTAACTGGTTCATAACTTAAATAGCTATTCCCCAGCAGTATGTTCCTCCACTTCTATCAATCTGGCTTTTACTGTTCTTCAAAAATATCTCCTTCGCTCCTCCTAGGTTTATTTTTGGCTGGATCACAGCTTAGTTAGCTGGTTTCCAGGGATGCTTTCCTCTACTCCTAACCTTATTTGTTGGCTGGATCACAGTTTGGTTTTAACTGCTCTCCAATATTTTCTCCTCCACTCCTCCTAGGTTTATTTTTAGCTGGATCACAGCTTAATTAGGTGTTTTCCAGGGATGCTTTCCTCCACTCCTCACCTTATATTTAACTGGTTTACAGTTTGGCTTTAACTGCTCTCCAGCATTATCACCTTCACTCCTAAATTTATTTTTGGCTGGTTCCCAGCTTAATTAGCTGTTTCCCAGGGATGCTTTCCTCCACTCCTAACCTTATATTTAACTGGTTCACAGTTTGGCTTTAACTGCTCTCCAGCATTATCAGCTCCACTCCTCCTAAATCTATTATTGAGCTGGTTCACAACTCGGTTGGCTGTTTTCCAGCAAAGCTTTCTCCACTCCTTCCTATTCACTCCTAACTTTTTCATCTATTTGACTGGTTCATAGCATTTTGTTTTAACTTACCAATTTAAAATAGTAATGCATTATAACAAATATCTTCTCACCTACTCTCTCCTGAACTATTAATTTTCTTTAAAATTCTACCATTTCATATTTATTTCTTATTTTTCTATGGAAAAAACAACATTTTAAACCACTTTAAGGTCAATTTTCTATAAACATTAAATCTCTTATTAATATTTAAAGGCTCAGTTCATAGTCTTCCAATTTTTTATAATTTTTCTATAATCACATTTTCCCGCCTTGAAAATAATTATAAAATCTATAAACAATTCTTATTAATATTCAAAAATTCATTTAGATTCTGTTAGTTTTCTATAAAGAACATTTAAAACCACTTAAAAATCGATTTTCTGTGATCTGTACTCTTATTGCCTAACCAGGTTAATTACAACAGTAATATTAATAATGAAAAATAAAAGAAGAACCAGAACAGGAGAAATAAGAGAGAATAAAAATATAACAGGAAAGATTAAAAAGAAAAATTAAAAGAAAGAAAAAAAGATGAGATAGAGGAATAAAATGAAAGAAAAAACAAGAAAAAACAAGAGAGAAAAAAGAAAAAGGAAGAAAACTCCTCCTAACATTATTTAACCTTCAATTACATAGAAAATATTACATCCATTTTGATCAAACTGTAGTATTTTTCTCGTCTTGCTACCCAATATATTCCAATTTTTTCCTTTCTCCAATCTGTCCAGACTTTTTTTTTCTTTTCAGTTTCAGTATCATCATAGTTATAAAGACTAAAAGATTTAGTTCTTTTGTGTTCCATATATGGTACTATCATGTCTTCTTCTGTTGCCACGCCCTTCCCTTTTGTTGCCACACCATTAATCAGCAGTTTTAATTGTTCCAATTAGTTTCTTCTTTCCAAATATCAATAAGTTCTCCAATAGACAGATTAGGTTCATCCAAAATCAAGCCTCCTTAGTTTTTTCTCAAAGTAATCTAATTTGGGAAACAAGAAACAAAGTTTCTCCTTCAAATGGCAAGCAATCCACACTTTGCACTTTCACTTCTTCTCCGCTAGCAACCATTTTGCCTTCCTCCGCTTGTCTTTTCTCATAGCTTCAAAAGGTTTCTGTTTATTTCCTCTTCTTTTTCTCTCTCTTCAAAAACAATCCATTCTCATTAAAGAGAAGGAAAAAGTGTCAAATTTTATATCCATCCAAAGGAACAGTAATTCCAAAGCAATCAATAGGTGCTATAATCCATTAACGGGTCTTCCTTTTATTAGTTGTTTTAAGTCCTTTGCCCAAGTAGTTCTTAGCCGCTATAAAGGCTAGGGCACACTTATTGATGACCATTATTTAAAGGCTGTTCCCGCCAGGGTAGATCCCACTCACCCGGCTTTCAAACGCCTTGCTCCTGCTTCTCCTCCTGCACTTCGCTTGTCCCGGATGCCACAGCCTTGAGGCAGCAGCCATGGCTGCCGCTACCACCGCCGCCAGTGCAGAGGGCAATCCTCCAGCCCCGAGGAACCTGCCCGGTCCTCTCGGCCATCTGAGGGGTCCCTCTCTAACCCCCTGTCCCTACAGGACAGGGTAGGTCCACAGACCTGCCGGCGGCAGCTTGACAGACGAGGTTTTCGCGGGGCTCCTAGGAGCCCCGCTATTTCCCCATCTGAATTGCCGTGGCGCCAACCGGAAGTCCCACTTTTGCTACAGTATTTCAAACTGCCCAAAACATCCAAAGTGAAACTTTTTTCTTAAAAACAAACAAAAAAAACCCCCATCCAGCCTAAATTGCCATGAAGTCAGTTCCAATATTTTTAAATGTTAGTATTAAAAGAAAAAGAAACCAGTCTAGGTTTTCCTATACTTCAGCCTATGCTTTTTTTTAAAAAAAAAAAAAATCAGGCTCTTTCTGGTTCCATCAAAAGCTTGCAATTTTAGTCACTGCTAAGCTTTGGGAGGCGAGAAAAAAGTTCCCTGCTTCCCCCTCTTGAGTCTCACTCATGAACAGAAGTTATTTTGGGGGAAAATTCCACCCAGAGATTAGAAAAATTCTTGCCCAGATCACTCACGCTGCTGCTCACTCTTCCTCCAGCTCTTCTTCAGTCGGGCTGTCCCAGTTTGATCTGGCCATAATGGCTGTCTTCTTCCCTGCTGGTTTGAGGGCTTTCTCTGGACCAGAGAGGGGTTGCTTTCCTCCTCTCGATCCACGGAGTGTCCCCCCTACCTTCAACACCTCTCTGGGGTGTCTTTTGACCCCCTGGGGGGGTCTCCTGGCAAGAAAATTCGGCTGGCTTAGCGGAGCTCTGCTGAGCCACCACCGTATCACCACGACATCAGCCTCACCCCCCAGTTGAAAGTTCTTCATGTCTCCTTACCCTGAAGAATTTCTTTTGGAATTTAATCCCAAAATGATTGCCCTTTTAGCATTTCTCTTGACAGTTCTCCAAAATGCACCCCCAAGAAGCCACATCTCTCTCTCTCTCTCTCTCATACACACACACACACACACACAGTGCCACTTCATCATTTGCAGGGCTTTGGGGAAGTAAGTTTTAATAAAAGATGGCATTTTTTTAAAAAAAATGGAAGATATTAATATTAATGGATTTTGTATATGTTTAAATATAACTCTGAACTTAGAATAATTTGAGTAAACAGCACACAAATCATTTTAATAAATAAATGCTTTTAAAAAATCTATTAGGAATCTTGGAATTTATTCCTGTCTTCTTGGATAGTAGGTATTTCACCAATTTTATGTACTCTGCCAAATGTGATAAGTATTCTCCCTTTCTGGTACAGTTAAGCTGACAGGCAAAGGTTCCCAGGGCAAAGATACCATTTGTATAAACAATCCATAACTGCTCAGTTTCAAAGCCATGTAGTGTCCAGCAAAGAGCCTGTTGAAAGGTGAAAGGAAGGAATGGGAACAGGTGTGACACTATGAAGGAGGGAACTGAACCTCTGGTGGAGGCAATCAAGTTATAATCAATGTTAAAATAGAAGGAAGGAAGGCTAAAGATTTGGTCAAACCAGCAGCAGGTTTCTAGGATATAATTCATCTGGCCCTGAAGACAGAAACATAAATCTTCCCTAACCAAGAGATATAAAAGCATCAATCATATGTCCCACTCTTCACAATTACTTGGTGGAATGCCTACCCTCTGGTTAGAGAAAACAGAACCAAAATAGGAATTTGGTAATTCTGCCTTCTCTTTGTTACTTGATAGCATTTTGTTGTCTTCATTGAGCAGATAATATATTAAAGTTGTATAGAAATTTTTCTTTTTCTTTAAAAACACATATCCATTGTTAAAGAGCCAGTTTCAGGTAGTGATTAAAGGCACTAGACTAGAAGTCAGGAGACTGCAAGTTCTAGTTTTGCTGTTGAACCTCCCTCCCTCCCTCCCCCCCCCCTCTCTCTCCCCCTCCCTCTCTTTATTGCCTAAGAAGACAAGGGCAAATACTGCCAAGAAAATGGCAGGTATCTATCCAAATAATCACCAGGTATAAAAACCGACTTGAATGCATAAAAAAACCCAAATCATAAATATGCAGATCACACATACACATGCACTTTGCACATCTCAGTTCATTCTGAGCTTTAACTTTCTGACATTTATGTAATAAAGTATATATACTCTTCTTTAGATCTACCCCATCTATATGCACAGTATAGGGATGCACAAAATGTTACCTATTATCCAGACCAGTCATTTGTTTGTATGAATAACTTATTGTATAATTTGCTATTCATTTTTGTCTGTCTTTGTTCTTCATTTTGAGATTTGCATATAAATATCTTACATGAAAGAACTGACTAGGTTTACACAATGTGCTAAACTATAAATATTTTGTTTGATTTTGGCTCAGTGTTGTATGAGCTTAATCATTATGGTTTGGGCTCACTCAAATTTGTGGCTTATTCAAGAAATCGTGGATAAAATAGTAGCCTAGTATCAATGGTGAATACAGCCAATACAGGGTGAAAAAATTGTAACCAGGGATTCTTATTGAACACAGCAGGATTGATTTCTCAGAAAACTCAATTCAGCTATTTTATTATTATGCAAGAGTACAGCCTTGCATCAGTTCAGTAGGTAAACTGATGCTGAAACAACAGTGTAAATTAGAATCATACAGACAGAAGGGCTAGTGAGGCCTTCAAATCCAACACCCTGCCCAGTGCAAAAATCCGAATTAAACATCCCAGATGTTTAGTCCATCTCACCTATTGAGAGTCAGGTGCATATATCTCATGAAGGGTGACCCTCATGTCTAAGTAATTGCCTTCATTGTTGAACCACTCTGTCAGGAAATTTTTTAATGTTCACTTGGAATCTGCCTTCCTGTAACCTGAAACAAGTACATACACATGTCTTCCATTAAGGAATAAAAAATAAATCAAACACTTCTATGTGATATATTTGAAAAAAGCCCCTTCTAAAACCTAAGTAGTATTTAAGTGTTGTGAGTTCATATCTGACCTCTATTTATACAGAAATTCTACAGCTATGCCTTTTAGAAACATTCTATTTGCTTTATATCTTGTAACATCTACCCTAGGAGCCAAGAGGCAAACATCTACCCTAGAGGCAAAGTCTCAGGCAACTAAGTTGTTTCATGAAACTTCTGGTGACACTTTCTCTCAGGGAATGCCATATTCTTTCTGGAAGAACAGTCATATTTAATGAAAATTCAGAAATGAGCTTGTGGCATTCCAGTTTGCATTTGAATCAAAATACATGGGCTTCTGATATAACAAGAGATGGGATTCCAGGTGGTACTCGTGTCCCATTCCATTAATCTTGTGGGAAGTTGCAGTTCTGCTGGGATCTGGAGAGCCACTGTGCCACCAAAAGATCTGGTTTTAGCTCACTTCTAGAGCCTGGAACCCTTGTGCCGTCTTTTTTCCCTTGGCAGAAAGGAAAGCAGGGCGAGTGGTGAGTGGGGCAGGGTCACATTGTGGCCCCATGTTGTAATGTTGTAATGGGCTCCAGGAGGAGGAGGGGACCCCGTTGTGACACACATTGAATTTCACTGTACTGTGCAAGACGCTGAGTGAGCAGCGGGCAGGCCACTTCGGCCATGAGGTGGCAAGAGCAGCGTCGTCGGCCGCGGGCCAGTGTCTCAGGGTAGAGAGCAGATGGCGTGTCTCCCCGAACAACCGAGGCACACCCAGCACCAACAAGGGCCAGAAGAAGCCGCCTGTCATGTCCTGCTGCAGTCTGTCGGGCAGCGAGACCCAGCAAGAGATGACGCACCGGAATCAGCCCTAGCTGCTTCTCTCCACCACAGTGCTTCCCGGACATGGCTTACAGCTCCAAGCCCAAAGCAGTGGGAGGCGAGGGTTGCCTTGGGTGCCACCAGCTGGTGCAAATGTACCACAATGAAGGCGGAATGCTGTTGCCATGCAAAGGCAAGTACAGGGGCACTTTGGTCCCGCACACTAAGGCTCCGGCCATCGCCACCACCGCTTTGGCCCGCCTGCACCGTCCACCTTGCCACAACAGGACCATTACCTCACTCCTTGCACCTTTTCTTGTACCACCCTCTATGGCAGAGATTTCCAGCCCCACCATGAGCTGCCTGGCCGCTCCCTGGCAGACAGGTGCACCCGGGTGGAGGAGCTGCTCCGGGATGACCAATGGGCCAGTCCTGTGACTAGAGCTCTATGGGACTGACTTTCCCACTGACGTCAGCAAGCCACTGTCTGTCTGCCCGTCTTCTTTTTCCTTCACTCAGATCGACCATAGAGCTTCTCCCAAGCTTGAGAAGAAGGAACCCAAAAGAGGTTCCTGGAGGGCTGTGCCTGGACCAGGCGCTTTCTCTCGGGCCTCCTGACTAGAAGCTGAGAGCCGGACCATTGGCCTTACCTTCTCAGGCTAGGTGAGGAGTGGCTGGGAGGGGTGAGGCGGAGCCAGCCAGTGATGGGATCAGCCGGTTCACCGAATTGCACAAAAAGTTAGGTACTGGTTCAGTTGAACTGGTGTAAACCGGCTGAATCCCACCACTGACTACATGTAACTGATTTTCTATGCAAAGGGGAGGTTACTTTTATCCTGTCCAACTTTCCTCTTGCATTTTCTTTGCTGTGTTAACTATAAAAATGAATGAAACATGGGGCTTGAGGTTCTCTCTCTCTCCTTTTTCATAGAGAGATCCCACTAATAAACTGCTTTTAAATGATCTTCCAACTTGGTTGCTTATTGGGAAGGTAAACTGAGGCAGAACCTAGGGCCAGATTTGGCTATCAAAATACACGTGCATCTCCTTCTCTTGGCAATAATACTTTGCCAAGTGAAGGATAGATAGATAGATAGATAGCAAATGCTGTGCTATTGTTTTCTCTTTTTCCTCCAGTGTCATTGACATCTCTGAGATATCCTAGCAGGTATTTTTTTATCCAAATACAAACAAGGACTGACCCTATTGGGGGCTTTTTGACTTCAGCCAAGGATAGCTTAGTTCTGCCACCAGTTATGGAAACACACTCAGGTTTGTTTGAATATACATAAAAGCATGATTTTTACTATGTATAACTGCAGATGAATGTGGGCCTTTAAAATGACAATACGGTAGCACATGCCTTAGCTCCTGTGTCATAGGAGATGAAAAATATGCAACTTTTCTATCTCTTCCTACAATTGCATTCCTTTCGGCTTGAGCTTTCTGCTCATACAAATCAGTTAGTACCCACAATGATGCCAGAAGGCTGAAATATTTATTGTGACATCACAACTTAAGTTTTGCCTTTTTGTTCTCACACAAGACTGTATCCTAGGAGATAAGTTGTAGAATTCATGTTGTGCAATTCACTCTCCCCATGCAGGATGCCTATGCTTTTGTTCACTTATTAAATACTAGCTGGATACCTGTACTTCGCTACAAAACTATGTGATGGGGCTTGATAAATTGACACTTAAAGCTTGAAAATTAATGAGTCGTTACGATCAGCCTCTCCACTCCCCTTCTCTCCCTCAGCCTTGCCCCACAGAAGCCTATCCTATCCTATCTCCTTCTCTCCCTCAGGCTGTCAGCTTTGGAAGCCATATTAGCACCAGAAGCTTCCACGCTGCCAACTCCATGCACCTGGGAAAGTAGGAGGGGGGATTTAGGAGAGTGAATATAGTTAGACATAATAGCATTCTTCCCTTCGGTCAAGGTCATGGTGTTTATGCATCTAGAGGAGGAGTGGTTGCAGGGATGGCTCAAGTTGGGATGGATGATGATTGGACCATGTGACAGACTGATGGGTGAAGGGGCTGGATTTGGGGTTTTGATTTACTGAGGGAAAACCCGGAACCCTCAGATTTGGGTTTTCCCAGATGTGCCAGTATACCTACTTGTTGTGACCCAGGCCCAAGTAGGTATTATCAGACGCAATCAGTTCGAAACAAACAGACTTTATTAGAACAGCTGAGAATTAACTCATTCTCAGTGTAGTCCAAACTAATTCAAAACAAATTCTTCATAACACAATTCTTCAGCCTTATCACCAACCTTGGTCTAATTAGGCAACCTGACAAAGGCTTTTCTTGGCAAAAGTTCAGAAGCAGAAGACGCCGACAAGAAATAAATGCAGCAAGACAAGAAACAAATCAACGTTGTTTTCTGACAAAGAGCCCAAGAGTTGTTGCTGGTCTTTTAAGCCTTATGGGAGGGGCCAATCATCTCTTGGCCTTACTCCCAAGTCGTCCTTTTTGCTTTAGCTGCTCTTGCCTTCTGGCAGCTCTTCTCATGCGTGCACTAGGAACAGGCTCCTCCTGTTCCTCTGCCTCTCTACTGTCAGCCTCTGGAGGCTCCGAAGTCCGCACATCACTCTCCGATGGCCCTGGCCCCATCTCTGCCTCCGACACAGAGCCATCATCAGGGCCTTCCCCAGCCTCCAGGACTGGCCCATGTTCTTCCTCAGCCTCCTCACTGTCCGACTCTGCTGCCAGCTCCGCAGGCTGCTGGTGGACCACAACACTACTCTAATAAAATGGAACTTTGAAAAATGCCTGCCTCAGAGTTTTTACTTGGAGTTGGGGACTTTCTGGAATGCTGACATTAACCCAAATCTCTAAAATGAATAATGGCACCCCAAAAGGGGGCTGTCCGGGGTGCTGAGCCCCAGCATCAACCTGAACCTTGGGTGGTGTGAAGACTCAGTGAAGATGGAGGAGAAAGAGGAGATCACGGAAGGCGCTGTGGGGACTGATACCGGAGGACTTATTGAGACCCAGTATTCTCCTTCCGAAGAAGTGGTACGAGCCATTGAAGTGTCAGAGACAACACAAAGGCTGGGCGCACGGCCCAAGGAGTCGGATTTCTGGAAAAGCTGCCAGTCTGATCCGATTTCAGAAAGAGGACAGGAGGAGAGACTGAATCTTGCACCGCGTCCAGCCCAATGAAGTCGCCTGATGAGCCAGAATGGAGGGATGCAACAGCTTTGGGGTCAGGGGATTCCAGAGACTGGAACCTGTTGCCTCAGTCTCAAAGCCAATCGTTAACCGGGCTCCCTGAGAAGTTTGAACAGATGGAAATGGGAAGTTATACCCCCCCACACACAACCTTCTCAAGTGAGATGGAGCTTAACGCAACCCACTTTCACGTTTCCTGATCCAGGACCTGGCGGAGGAATTAGCAGCCAGCAGGCATCTTTCTACCCGGCCAGGGATGACAGGAGGAGCGGCTCTGTGAAGCCGGGCAAAGCAGCATTTGGGAGACAGCAAACGCAGCCAGCATGGGGGCCGCCAAACCGCCCTGCTGCCTCCCCTTGCCAGCCTGCTTTTGTGCTACCTCCTGCAGAATGCATCCCCCCAGGCTGGCAATTCTGTCCCAGCCAGGAGTGGGTCCAGTTCCAGTGGTTGCCAGCACCTTCTGCTCCAATTTTCCAGGGATGTCCATGGGCCCAATTTGCCCCAATAATCTCGGCACATCACTGGGAGATAATCCAGCAGCCGGCTGGAGCTCCCCCCCTGCAGCCCAACAAACAGTGCAGCGGCCGGCCCCTGTCCCTCCTGCGGCCACAATCCAGCAGCTGGCTGGAGCTCTGCCACAGATTCCAGCTCAGCTGCCCGCACCCGCCCCACCGCCTGCTGGGGTGCACCAGCTGCTCCCAGCCCCGCTGCCCGTCGCTGGGCCCAATCCACCTGCAAGACCACCTCCACACCGTTTTAGGGCCACCTTCGATGGTAAGCGTTCCAAACTGGCTTACTTCCTCAGCAGAATCTGGGCCCATATAGATCAGTATGGGGAACAATACAAAAATGATTGCAACTTGGTATCTGCAATTTCAAAGGGGATGAATGAAGGAGATGCTTCAGACTAGATAGCTCAGCTGCACAATGAGGGAGCAGCTGAACTAAATGATGCTGAAGGGTTTGTTGAGCTGCTCCGGGCCTGATTCGATGATCCTGACCGCATCAATGAGAGCGAAGCCAAAATAGGACTTCCGCTGGCTCCGCTGACGACGAGGACGGTCTCCATAGACCGCCAGCCACCCGATCTGTTAAAACCGCCCTGACAGCGTTAAACTGCTGTCCGGCGGTTTGAAAAAACTCTCCTTCGGGCAAAGAAGGAGAGGAGAGTCGGAGGGGGTGGGTAGAGCTCCCCGAAAGTCACTGGATTAATTCCAGGGACTAGGAGGGTGAGAGCTCCCCAGTTCACCCCTCCCATTGCTCCGGATCGCTGGTGCCTCTGTTTAACAGAGCAAGACGTCTGCGTCCAACTCTGCCGGCAAACAGTGAGTTCTAATGATTTTTTAACAAGGCAGACAGAGCTGAAGCAAGAGTGCAAGCTTTTTAAAAGAAACAGAACTTAACTCCGTGAATACATTGTTGCAAACGGAGCTCTCTTGAGCTGGAGGCTTCAGAGGAAGCCTTTGTTATGGGCGGAAGGGAAAGTGAAAGTTAAAAGGAAACTGCTTGTTAAGAGCCCTCTGCCTGAAGAGAAAACTGTTGGGGACTGAGTATAGCCTGAAGAGAGGATTGTTTATTTTGAAAAAACTTTGAAACATACTTTGTAAAACTGTTTACAAGATTTTGTGGCTGCAAAAGGAAAAAACTCTTTTCAAAATAAAATGGCTGCTAAACAATTAAAGCCACCAACTTCAAAAGGGGGAGGAGGTTCCCCTGTAGTGACTCAAAAACAACAACTTCCTGCTGATACACAGTCACAAGACCTTAAAGAATTTATAATGGGTGCCCTGAACAATCAGACAGAAATGATGAAACAATTTTCAGAGGAGTTAAAGAAAATTAAAAGTGTGGTGGAGGAAAAACATGATGAAATAAGAGATGACATTGTTTATGCAGTTTCAGGACTGGCCACTCATATGTTAAAGATTGAGGAGAGAGTACGGGAAATTGATGATGCTAACTTGGAGCTTGCAACTAAAGTAGGAGAGGTTATGATACAAACAGAGAAAGTGGATGATGAAATGGTTTTGTTACAATACAGATCAATGGAATTTGCCCTCAGGATGAGAGGTTTGAAAGAAAAGACTGGTGAAAATTTAAAAGATGTTTGTTCCAATGCTTTAGCAGAGTTGATTTCAGAAAGGCCAGAAGACGTGGCATTTCAAATGGATAAAATTTATAGGGTTAATTCCTGGCTGGCAAAACAAAAGCAGCTACCAAGAGATGTGGTGATTTATTTCACAACAAGGAGAATTAGAAATGACATTCTGCAAGCTTCTTATAGAAACAAGATTAAAGTGGATGGACAAGAGCTGGTGGTCCTGAAAGAGCTTCCTCCTAAAATGTTAAGAGATAGAAAGCAGTTTGGTTTTTTGGTGAATGAACTAAGAAATCAGCAGCTCCAGTACAGATGGGATGTCCCCTTTGGGATAATAGTGACATATGCTGGGCAAAGACATCGTTTAAACACAGTTGGCAAGGCAAAAGATTTTTATGTCAATGTTTTAAAGGCTGGAAGGCCACCCTCACCAGGGGGCGCTAGAAAGCAATTGGAAACGACACAACAAGAGAAAGATGGAGGGCAACCACAAACTTACGCTCAAGCTCTAGCTGGAGGAGCCAATTTGGAAGAAGATTTACTGCTGAGTGGGGGTCCACCACCAACCCTTGAGTCATTAACGATGATACAGCTGCCAAAAGATCAACGACTGACAAGAGCTACTTACAAACAACATCTGGCACGACAGCCTCAAGATTCAACCCAACAAGTTCAAAAAACACAAGCAGTGGGAGGAGCTAGGCCGAAGTATAATATGGCGGAGGAGGTTCAGCTGATGCTCTCAAAGCTTGGGGCGCCAAGAGATGGCAAATAAATTCTTATCTTGGAATGTCAATGGTTTAAATTCTCCACAAAAAAGAAAGAGAATATTTCACTACTTGAAGCAATTTCAGAATGATGTTATTTGTTTGCAAGAAACACATATTAAATCTTCAGATCAAAAGTATTTGATAAATTCGAAATTAGGTACACATTTTGTGGCATCAGCACCAGAGAAGAAAAATGGCCTAGTTATATACATTAAAAGAGGTTTAGTGGCTAATTTAATTGAGGCTGATACTCAAGGTAGATATATTGCAATTGAATTAACAACACAGAATGGGAAGCTGCTTGTAATTGGAGTATACGCACCTAATCAACAACAAGATAAATTTTATAAATTTTTACATACTAAAATATTACAATGGGATTATAGATCTTTACTTCTAATGGGTGATTGGAATGGGGTAATAAATACCCAGAAAGATAAAAAAAGTCTATCTAAGATATCCATGCGTGCTAAGTTGCCTAAATCTTTTTTTGATATTCTGGAGGATATGGAGCTCAGAGATATTTGGAGAGAAAGGAATGTATCAGAAAGTGATTTTACTTTTTTTTCAGATAGGCATCAATCTTTCTCTAGGATTGATTTTATATTAACTACAAATGATCTTTTTTCTAGGGTGAAGAACACGAAGATATGTCCAAGATCTTTAACTGATCATAGCCCGGTTTGGGTGGAATTAGAGCAGGAAAGAGGGGAAAGGAGGTCTTGGAGGTTAAATGAGAATTTATTTAGATATGAAGATAACTTGTCTGAGCTTAAAAAACAAATGAAAGAATTTTTTGTTAACAATATGAATAAAGGAACCTCGATGGAGATGGTATGGGATGCGAGTAAGGCATATATGAGAGGAACATTAATTTTTTTGAACAATAAATATAGACTAAAACAACAAAACAGACGGAAAGAGATAGAGGAGGAAATTAAAAAGAAAGAACAATCGCTTATAACTAACCCGGGAGATAAAAAGGCAAAAGATATGATTAATATTTTAAGAGAGCAATTTAATATGTTATTGGCTGGGCAAGTAGCAACTAGCATACAATATGCCAGACATAATACATTTTGTAATGCTAATAAACCTGGGAGATGGTTGGCTTATACGATGAGGAAAAAACATAAATCACGTGTTATAGATAAGATAGAATTTAGAGGTAAAGAAATTTATCAACAGAATTTAATAAAAAAGGCTTTTTTGGAGTTTTATACAAAGTTATATGCTAAAGATGTGATTCAAGATGTTGATATTGATAGATATTTAAAGATGGAGATTCCTGAATTAACATTGGAACAGAGAGAGAGATTGAATCAGCCAATAACGTCCGAGGAAATTGTTGGGGCAATTAAACAATTAAAAATAGGTAAGGCTCCAGGAACAGATGGATTAACAGCTGTCTATTATAAACATTTACAATCTGAAATGTTAGAACCACTCAAAATCTTATTTAATAAAATACAAGTAGGAGGAGGAGTACCACCTTCCTGGAAAACAGCTTTTGTCTCACTAATTCCAAAAGAGGACCAAAACTCCATTAAACCTGAGAACTTCAGGCCAATCTCACTTCTGAATACTGATTATAAGATTTTTGCTAAGATATTGGCTAATAGATTAATGCCAGTTATGCAACAAATAATTCATAATGATCAATCAGGGTTTATAAAAGGGAGACAAATGAGATATAATGTTAGACAAATCGTAAACTTACTGGAATACTTGGAAAAAAATAATCAAGTCCCTGCAGCGTTTATATTTTTGGATGCAGAGAAGGCATTTGATCGTTTGAACTGGCAATTTTTGTTTAAAATAATAGAGAAAATGCATTTTGGGGAATATTTTACACAATCAATTAGAGCGATATATCAGCAGCAAACAGCACAAATTATAGTTAATGGAGGTTTAACAGAGGCTTTTAAAATTGAGAGAGGAACAAGGCAGGGGTGTCCTCTGTCCCCACTATTATTTATTTTGACTTTGGAGGTATTATTGAACAAGATACGGGACTCAGAAAAACTGAAGGGTATTGTAATTAGACAACAAGATTATAGATTAAGAGCATTTGCAGATGATTTGGTTATTACCTTATCCCAACCTATAGAGTCGGTTCCATATATATTGGATATAATCGATCAATACGGGAAAGTATCAGGATTTAAAGTTAACCCACATAAGACAAAGATGATAGTTAAAAATATGACTATACTGGAAAGAGATAAACTGGCGAGATTAACAGATTTTGAAATAGTTAAAAAGGTTAAATATCTAGGGGTATACATAGCAGCTTCAAATACAAAATTATACAAAAACAATTATGAGGTCCTTTGGCAGAAGGTACAGAAGGATATGGAAAATTGGAAAAAATTACAGTTGTCTTTATTGGGAAGAATTGCAGCAATTAAAATGAATGTCTTACCTAGATTTTTATTTTTGTTCCAAATGTTACCTGTGCTTAAGAAAGATGAGAATTTGAGAGAATGGCAGAAAGGTGTTAATACTTTTATTTGGGCTGGGAAAAAACCCAGAATAAAAATGAAAATTATGCAAGATACACGTGAAAGAGGGGGTCTCAAAATGCCTAATTTAAGATTATATTATGAAGCAGCGGTTTTATCACAAATTAGTGATTGGTTTAATTTAACTGAGGGGAGAATTTTGAATTTAGAAGGTCATGATTTGTTATATGGATGGCATGCCTATTTGTTATATGACAAAAAAGTGGATAAAGTATTTAAGGCTCATATATTAAGAAATGCTTTGTTGAGGGTTTGGAAAAAATATCAATATAAGTTAAATTATAAGATACCTGTATGGGCAAATCCTAGACATGCAATAGAAAATATAAGTATAGAACAAAAGCAGGAGGTGATTAACTATAAAGAGCTTCTTATTATTGAAAGGGGGGTAATGTATTTGAAATCTTTAGATACACTGAGAGAAGAAGGTATAATTTACACATGGTTTCAGTACGGTCAACTTCAAGCTAGATGGAAGGAAGATCAAAAAACTGGCTTTGTGCAAAATGAGGAGAATTTGGTAAAACAAATTAGAGATCAAAAACAAATGCATATTAAAAGGTTGTATAATGCTTTATTGGAAATAGATTCTGAGACGGAATTGGTTAAAGATTGTATGATTAAATGGGCACAAAATTTTCAAGAGCCAGTAATGATGGAGACTTGGGAAAAGATTTGGATTAGAAATGTGAAATTTACACAAGCACAAAATTTAAGAGAAAATTTTTATAAAATGTTCTATAGATGGCACTTAGATCCCAAAAAATTATCATGTATGTATCCTAATGTGCAAGCTAAATGTTGGAGATGTGATTGTGATGATGCAACTTATTATCATATATGGTAGACTTGTAGAAAAATCAAAGCATTTTGGATAAAGATTTGGTGGGTGATGCAGAATATTTTTAAAAAGAGACTGAAATTTACTCCACAGTTGTTCTTAATGGGTATAACTACGGACTGTACAGTTGCAGAGACTAAATTGATTTTGAACTTGATAACAGCAGCAAGATTGTTGGTAGCACAACACTGGAAGAAGGACTATTTGCCTACTATTGATGATTGGATATTGAAAGTAACTAATTTAGCTGAAATGGCTAAAATTTCAGCATATCTGAAGGATCACACACAAGAAAGGTATATACAGGACTGGAGAAGATGGATTGATTATATACAAAATAAGTATCAGACCAAAAAATATCAAATAGCTTATGAATGATTTCTTTTATTTGTATAAGCGCTATATAAGTGATATTAGAAGTATTATGTTTAAGAAATAAGATTTTATATATGGGGGGTTAAGAATTTTTTTTTTTAGGGGGTGTTAGTTTGATGAATGGTTATGCAATTTAGTTCATTGTTAAAGGTTAATAGAAATACCTTGTGTTCTGCTCTGGGAAGTCGGGGAGGGGGAGGGGGTTGGGAGGGAGGGTTGTGGGGAAATTGTGTTTGTTTTAAAACTTTTTCAATAAAAAAAAAAAAAAAAAAAGAGAGCGAAGCCAAAATAAAAGACATAAAGCAAGGTAATCAACCCATAAAAGACTTTGTATGGGACTTTAGATGGGTTGCAGGGAGCCTTGTCCATTGGCCAGACCGCATACTCCTACACTATTTTAAAGAAGCCATTGACCAAGAAGTCAGGAAAGCATGTGGCATCCGAGGGGTGCCAGAGCAACTGCAGGACTGGTATACCATGTCCATAGCTCTGGATAGAGAAATTCACCCCCTCTGCAAAGCCCCAGCAGAGAAGCAGCCTCAGAGAACTCTGGCTAGACGTCCACTTTCAAAGCCTGCTGAAGTCCCTCCCACGCAGCCTGCAGGGGTGATTAAATGCTATCGTTGTGGACAAACTGGTCATCAAACTTCTGAGTGCCTGGACCCTGCACCAGTTCCACAACGATGCCAGGCCACGGCCACCCGAGGTAGAGGGGCTCCAAGAAAGCCCCTGGATACCAGTCGATTTGCCAGACAAGCCGTAGAGGTTCCCCTCCCCATCGAAGAGAGCAAGGAACCTCCGGCCAAAGAAGCCCCTCCTGACAATGCTAGCGGAGAAGACGACCCAATGGTGAGTTCACCCATCCCCTCTTTTTCAATTAAAGTGAAACTGGTGGTACCGGAGACTGGGGAGCAAGGAGAAGTACCAGCAATAATAGATACAGGCTGTACCAGATGTTTAATTGGACTTCCAATTGTTGAACAATTGGGAATAAAAACAAAAGCCTTAAAGCGCCCAAATAAGTTTGAACAGGTGGATGGGATGTTAATTGGAGGAGTCCCAGCCACCCAAATCACTGAACTGTTTAGATTGGAATTTGGGAGAAATTGTGAGCTTATACGATTTATAGTAGCGCCAAAGATGTCAGGATCTGTCATATTGGGCCTTGCTTGGCTTGACAGGTGGGCCCCCACTGTTAAGGATATAGATGTGTTAACCAACCAGCAGAGCGTAGAGCACAGGGAAACGGTGCTGAGAGCGATGAATAAAATACATACAAACTGGTTTATCAAAGTTTTTACTTTGTAGTAAAAAACAATCTCATAGTCTTTAAACAATCCAAATCTTTGCCAGTCAAATCAGTCCAGTGATACAAAAGTCTTCTTACCATACAAAACAGTAGATAATAAACAGCAGCACATTCACGCTGGTAACAGTTCACGATGGTAGTATATCCACCCACGATGGTAGCATATCAACAATGACTACATTTCAGCTTCCTTCTTAAATACAGTTACAACAGAGCTTATCCAATCAGGATACAATGACTCAGCATTACAATGACTCAGCAGTACTTATTAAAGTCATAGAATACATATTCATGTTAAAGTCATAGAACACATATACTGTCCATATATTGCCTGGACAACCTGTTAGGCTTACACCATATCCTAACACCCACCATCAAATGGGAGGATGGATACTGGAAAATCATAATTGGCATCGGCCCACTGCCCCCCACCCCTCCTCCCAAGAGACTGCCAAACTATGGAAACCAATTACCAGAAGCTGCAACAGCTGCTTCAGGCTGCCCTCCAGGCGAGCCCGAGATTCCCAAGGAATATAAAGACTTGGCCGAGGCATTTAGTGAGGAGGAATGTAATATCCTTCTCCCTCATTGAACCAATGACTGTGCCATCGAATTAGAACCTGGGGCCAAGTTGCCGAAATCCAGAATGTACTCCATGACGCCTGTGGAAATGACCAAGTTGAGGAAGTACATCGATACCAATTTAGCCAGAGGATTCATCGAGACTGCAAAATCTAAAGTGGCAGCCCCCGTCTTGTTTAAAGAGAAGAAAGATGGGGGGCTGAAATTATGTGTTGATTTTTGAAACATCAATGCTGTTTGCATACAAAACACCTATCCCCTACCCCTAATGAAAGACTTGTTGAACCACTTTCTCAGCTCTCTCGCCGTCACCCGAAGTCGGAAATAAGCCACGCTGCAGTCAATGGATTTTTGAAGCAGGAAACGGTTTATTCAGCATCAAAAGGTGGTGCAGAAACTCGCTGAGTTCAAGTGAAGATAATACAAAGTCGGCATTGGGCAGCGCTGCCACTCAATGCATTTTAAACAATCGCGCCCACCACCGCCCTTCCGGGCTCCTCCTTACCGGCACGCCCCGCTCACAAGCGGCAACACGTAGCAGCTGTTCAACACCCTACCGCGGCCGCCAGGTGACCGTCCGCCTGCCTCCCTAACACCCCCTCCACCAATCTGTGTTTAGGACAAAGTAACCCAACCCCCACCCCCATAGCCTTGTCGTGTTGATTCCGCGTCTGCAGAGGTATTCATTGTCAACGTGTCGAGTTTGGGATCTCGACAGGCGGCTCCCCCTACCAGGGGTCCACCTGTAAAACATAAGGTAAGAAGTTAACATGGAATCATGTCATTGCTGTCTCCGTTTCCCGGTTTATGGGGGTATGCTTTGTGATACCGTTTCAGTAACCTCTCGGCCTGAAGGTTTTCAACCGGCACCCACGACGCATCCTCCAGAGGGTAGCCTTTCCACCTCACTAGGTATTTTAGTTTCCCTCTACTTAGTTTCGAATCTAGGATTTCTATGATTTTGTAATGAGAATCTGCTAATGGTCCTGGGCGGTCTGTAGGGCTGCGCATACTGCCTGCTGGCTTTAATAAACTGCTATGAAAGACTGGATGGATTTTACTCAGTAACGAGGGTAATCTGAGCTCAACAGTTACCGGATTTATGATTCTTACAACAGTAAAGGGCCCGAGGTATTTCGGGCCTAGTTTTTTACTAGGTATTTGTAACTTAATATGCTTAGTAGATACGTACACTTGGTCTCCTATACGAAATGGTTTGTGGTCTTTTCGTCTTTTGTCAGCGAACATTTTATACTCTTTTGCCGCTTTTTGTAACGCTTCCTTGATCTTTGGCCATTGAACCCCAATACGGATTCCCCACTCCCTAGGGGACACCCTTTCCTGCTCACCTGGTTCAAGTTCAGGGATTGCACTAAAGTCCCGACCATACACGATTTGAAATGGGGTAGCCCCAGTACTCCGGTGTACTGCATTGTTATAGGCTACCTCAGCAAGTGGTATGAGCTCCGACCAATCAGACTGTTGATACGACACGTAACAACGTAGATATCTCTCTATCATGGCGTTAGCTCTTTCCGCAGCTCCATTTGTACTAGGGTGGTAGGCGGAACTCAATCCTTGCGATGAACCTTTTAACTCAACAAAGCCACGCCAGAAACGCGCTGTGAACTGTACACCCCTGTCTGATATGATCCGTCGGGGTGTACCATGCAATCGGTATATATGCCGTAGGAACATCAGAGCCAATTGTCTCGCACTCGGCAGGCCTTTACAGGGAATAAAATGAGCCTGTTTAGAGAAGAGATCAACTACAGTCCATATAACTGTGTGGCCTTTACTATCAGGGAGGTCTACAATGAAATCCATCCCTATCTCTTCCCATGGTTTACTGGGCTTAGCGACTGGTTGTAGGAGACCAAGTGGTTTACCGGGTCTTGCCTTTGTTACAGCACATACATGACACTCTTTCACATATTTCTCTACCTCCTTACACATACGAGGCCACCAGAATTGTCGTCGAACGAGATGGAGGGTCTTTAAGAACCCAAAATGTCCAGCGGTTTTAGAATCATGACACCTGTTCAGCACAGTTGACCGCAGAGATTGGGGTATATACAACTTAGATCCCATCCAAGCTAACTCATCACGCATTGTCACCATCGTTTTATGCTTAGCTACCCAGGGGTCGTCCTGCACTGCCTTTTTCAGTTCTACCGTCCATTCAGGTTTGGTTGCCCTCTCTCCTGCCCAGGCCATTTGTTGAGGCTTTGGAATGATTGCTTGTACCACATCCTCTCGCTTGCTAGCAAACTGGGGCAGTCGTGACAATGCATCAGCTAAAAAATTCCTGCCACCTGGGACATACTTCAGGTCGAAATAAAATTGCTGGAAATACTGTGCCCAACGAACCTGTTTCGGCGACAGTTTCCTAGGGGTCTGCAAGGCCTCCAAGTTCTTATGGTCTGTCCAGACCTCGAATTTTTTGTTAGTGCCTTCTAGCAGATGCCGCCATGTCATCAAGGCCCATCTCACCGCAAATGCTTCTTTCTCCCAAACAGCCCAACCCCGTTCCATGGGAGTCAACTTCCGGGATGTGTACGCACATGGATGTAAAGTCCTATCTGACGCCCGCTGCAAAAGCACGGCCCCTACAGCTACGTCGCTAGCATCTGCCTGTACTACAAATTCCAATGAGGGATCTGGGTATTTTAACACGGGTTCCCTAGCGAATAATTCCTTTAACCGTTCGAACGACTGCTGACACTCCTTCGTCCATGGTAACAATTGTCCCGGCCTTACCTTACCCCCACCTAGATGCTTTGTTTTTTAATAGATCTGTTAATGGGAGGGCTACCTGTGCAAACGATGGGATGAATTGCCGATAGAAATTGGCGAAACCAAGAAAGCTTTGTAATTGCTTTCTGGTTTTGGGTGCCTGCCACTCCAACACTGTCGAGACCTTTTTCGGATCCATCTCTACCCCTCGTGCCGAAATACGATACCCCAGATAATCCAAGGTGGTGCGATGGAACTCGCATTTTGACAACTTCACGAAAAGTTTTGCCTTTAGCAACTTAGACAGGACATTCCTTACTAGTTGGATATGCTCTTCAATCGTATCAGAATAAATCAAAATATCATCTAAGTAGACAAGAACGCCCCGATATAGATGTTCATGTAACACCTCGTTGATAACCTGCATGAACACGGCCGGGGCGCCCTGCAACCCAAAAGGCATAACCCGGAACTTGTAGCTCCCTAATGGGCAATTAAAGGTCGTTTTCCACTCGTCTCCCGCCCGTATCCTTATTCTGTAATACGCTTCCCTCAAATCCAGCTTTGTGAACACCTTCCCTGTCGCTAGTGTAGCTAGTAAGTCCTTCATTAACGGCAAAGGGTATAGGTGCTCCACACACACAGCATTCAAGCCCCTGAAATCGACGCAAAGACGAAGACCACCGTCCTTCTTTTCGCAAAAGAGAACCGTGGCTGCCATACGTGCCCGACTGGGCTGGATAAATCCACGAGCCAGGTTCTTATCAATATAGCGCCGTAACTCCTCTAGCTCAGGTTTTGTCATGGCGTACATACGTGGCTTTGGGAACTTCGCCCCGGGTATCAGCTCTATTGCACAATCTGTCGCTCTATGAGGGGGCAACGACTCACATTCACGTTCGTCAAACACAGCCGCTAAATCCTTATACACCTCCAGATATCCTGGCCCAGAATTCCCCACTCCATTACACTGCTGGGTCTGTTTCTGGGGCTCAGGAACTGGGTCTGGCACTAAACATATTTGCAGCTTTCGATAGCCCCCCCTCCCACCATATAGTGGGACGCCACTTATCCAACCAGGCTAGTCCCAATATAAGCGGCTCGACCATACGGTCCACTATGATAAAATGGATCTGCTCTTTATGTTCCCCTATTTCGAGATATACGGGCTCTGTAACATACGAGGCCGGGGAACCCCCTAATAACGATCCATCCATCTGTTCAAAACGAATAGGGGTTCTTAGTTTCACTCGTTGTAAGCCCAAAGCCTCCGCTACTGTACTCCGTATGAGACAACGGGTACATCCTGAATCTATGAGCGCCCCTTGTGAACTCCCCTGTAAGGTGCGAGTGTTTCGCAGTACGACTGGTATCACAAACGGGTGTATAGGATCGCTCACCATAGGATCCTCCGGTCCGCTTTCATCGCTGCCGTCCGACACTATTGGCAGACCTCCCTCCCCCAAAGGGCTCTTCACACCAGTTAGCGTGGACCTAGAACAGCTAGCAGGTATCGGTGTAGATGTGGCTGTTCGCTCGGATGTTGACTGTGCCTTCTCCCGAATCCTGGCCCCGGACGGTGGAGTGCGTGTCGGTGTAGGCTGCAAGGGTGGTATGGGACACTCAGCAGCGCGATGTCCTAGCTGGTTACACCGGAAGCAACGGAAAGCCCCTCGTCCTCCTCCTGCTGCCGGTCTACTAGGTGCGGAACCTGCTCCAAACTCCTTTGGGGCTGTCGGTCTCACTCCAGTTGGCACAAAACGTTGGGGCTGGCCCACACGACCTCGGAACTCCCGCAATCCAGCTTCCAGTTCCACTGCTGCCTTGAACCACTCGGACAGTTTTGGTGGTAAACCATGGTATACACACGCTTGTTTCACTTCCCTATCCAAACCGGATCAAAACTGGTGCACCAGCAACCGCTCTGGCCATGACCTAAGTCTCCCTGCTAACATCCTGAAGTCCTTGACGTAGTCTTTGGCCGGCCGTCCTCTCTGTTTCAACGCCAGCAGTTCCCCCTCTGTGACTTGGACTCTTGCGCTATCCTCGAAGCGTCCTCGTAGCGCCTCCAGGAACAGTCCCACATCGGCTAGCTCCCTAGCATGCTCACTATGCAGGTCTGCAACCCAATTGGCGGCTTCCCCCTGTAGGACTGCAGTTATGGCCATGACTACAGCCCACTGCGACGGATATAGATGGCCATATAGGTCGGTGTGGCTGAGCACTTGACTTAGGAAGATAGAGACCCGGTCAGGGCTCCCATCAAAGGAAGCCTGTATAGGGGGAGGGCCCCATACAACCTGGGGTTGCTGTGGCCATGCTCCAGGCGGCCACACCATGGTGGGGTTTTGGCCACCGGTTCCACCTCCCTGCACAGGGACCCCCGACCGAAGCTGGCCTGTTCTGGTCCCCATACCGGTCTGGTCCATTCCCCGCCTTGCTGTTCTCTGTTGCCTTTCGTGCTCCATTTCACGGGGTGCCTCACCTAGTGAGGAAACCCTGGGCCGGGACTGTCCCATCGGCTGGCCCCTGCTCCCTTCCCTTCTCTCTACCCGCAACTTTGGGCTCGCCAGATGGAAACGGGACTCCCGACCTTCCCCGCCTCTTTGCCACGACTCAGGAGCCTCCGTTCCTAGCCAGGGTTGCCAGGCTGCTGCATCTTTGAAACTGCCTTCTCCAAACTTCTCCCTCAAGACATACAAAGTGGATGCTCCCAGGCCAGTAGAGTGACTCCAGCCACATTCATCCTCATCTAGCCACTTCCTCTCCCTCCAGCCATGAAAGGAGGACTCTCCCGAATAAACCCCAGGGGTTGGGGCTTTGTGGGTCCCAGAACTCACAAGCGCGGAGCTCTGCCACCATTCCCCCCCCCGACGTCTTCATTCGCTGCGACTCGGACGTTTCCTGGGTCTCAACGGCGCCGTCTACTTGCTGGGGCTTCCTCTCCTTGGACCTGACTACTGGAGGGTCTGCGGGGCTCTGTTCCTCCAACACCTGCACCACGGTGGTGTCTTCCTCCGGTCCTTCGGGACTCGCCGCCCCAGCCTCCGCTCCCTCCGCCATCCCTTCGTTCTCAGCGGTACTCACTGTAGCAAAGGAAAACGCCGACTTTCTCTCAGCTCTCTCGCCGTCACCCGAAGTCGGAAATAAGCCACGCTGCAGTCAATGGATTTTTGAAGCAGGAAACGGTTTATTCAGCATCAAAAGGTGGTGCAGAAACTCGCTGAGTTCAAGTGAAGATAATACAAAGTCGGCGTTGGGCGGCGCCGCCACTCAATGCATTTTAAACAATCGCGCCCACCACCGCCCTTCCGGGCTCCTCCTTGCCGGCACGCCCCGCTCACAAGCGGGACACGTAGCAGCTGTTCAACACCCTAACGCGGCTGCCAGGTGGCCGTCCGCCTGCCTCCCTAACACCTCCTCCACCAATCTGTGTTTAGGACAAAGTAACCCAACCCCCACCCCCATAGCCTTGTCGTGTTGTTTCCGCGTCTGCAAAAGTATTTGTTGTCAACGTGTCGAGTTTGGGATCTCGACACACTTATCAAAAGGCAAAATCTTCACCAAGCTAGATCTAAGGGAAGCCTACTACCAAGTCCGCATAAACGAGGGGGACAAATGGAAAACGGCATTGAACTGCCCGCTAGGCAGCTTCCAATTACGAGTCATGCCTTTTGGGCTTCAAGGGGCCCCTGCAGTGTTCATGCAGCTGATCAATGAGGTTCTGCATGAGCACCTATATAGGGGGGTCCTGGTTTACCTTGATGACATTCTTATATTCAGTGAGAACATGGAAGAACACATCAAACTAGTCAGACAGGTGCTGAAAAAACTCCGAGCAGCCAAACTTTATGTGAAGCTGTCAAAATGTGAGTTCCATAAGGAGTCCATGCACTACCTGGGTTACCGGGTATCCAATCAAGGGATCCTAATGGATCTGGGAAAGGTGAAGGCTGTGCTAGACTGGCAACCTCCACGAACACGTAAGCAACTTCAGAGCTTCATGGGGTTTGCAAATTTTTACAGACAATTCATCCCTTCCTTTGCCGAGGTTGCGCTCCCTTTGACAAAATTACTAAAAACTGGTCCATCTCCAACCAAGCCAAAACCTAGCCAACCCCTATCTTGGACAATGGACTGTCAGAAATCCTTTGAACCGTTAAAACGGTGGTTTGCAGCGGAGCCAAATCTCCAACACCCTGACCCAGACAAACCCTTCATAGTCCAAGCCAATGCCCATGACGTAGTGGTCGCAGCCGTCCTACTGCAGAGGAACGCCCAAAACTAATTAATGCCTTGTGCGTATGTGTCCAAAAAACTAACGGACATGGAACGCAGGTGTCAAGACCCACCACGGCTCGACACACCAGGGATAGGGAAAACAGTCTCACTGCAACAGGGGTTTAGGGATCGAAGCCCCGGACGCAGCTGGACGCCATGGAGTGCCTGCATGGTTCCTGCTGGGCTGGATGGGTGGCGGGTGCACGTTCTGGTGGTGGTGGTGATAGAGGCGGGTTAGGTGGTCGGTCACATCACGGACAGGTAAGGTGTTTCGCTGCTGCTTCCTGCCACCCGCCATACTGGTCGATGCTCCTAACTAATGTTGTAGCCTGCGCAACAGCAGCGGAGCTGCGGACCCGGAAGTACAGCTGATTGGTGGGGCGGCTGGCGCGGCTATTCAAACAGTGTTGGGAGGCAGCAGCTCCTAACGCCGACTTTGTGTTATCACATATTGAACTCAGCATTGTCTGCGGCAAATCTGGAGACCGAATAAACCTGCTTCCTGCAAAAGATGCTGCAGCGTGGTTATTCAAACTACCCAGGTTTGTTGAGCGGTCTGAGAGTAGGTGGGTGGTGTGGGAGAAGGAAGCTTTTGCGGTGCGATGGGCTCTCCTATCCTGGAGACACTTCCTAGAGGGGGTTAAGGAGCCTTTCGAGGTATGTACTGATCATAAAAACCTTGAGGCGCTAAAGACCCCTCGGAAGCTTTCCCCCAAGCAGGTTCGCTGGGCTCAGTATTTTAAATCCTTTAACTTCAAAGCTAAAATACATCCTGGGGGGCAGGGGTGAAATCCAAAATTTTTCCCTACCGGTTCTGTGGGCGTGGTTTGGTGGGCATGGCAGGGGAAGGATACTGCAAAATCTCCATTCCCATCCCACTCCAGGGGAAGGATACTGCAAAATCTCCATTCCCTCCCCTCCTGGGGGAAGGATATTGCAAAATCTCCATTCCCACCCCACTCTGGGGCCAGCCAGAGGTGATATTTGCCGGTTCTCCAAACTACTCAAAATTTCCACTGTCAGTTCTCCAGAACCTGTTAGAACCTGCTGGATTTCACCCCTGCCCGGGGGGGGGGGGACAAACCTACTGGCCGATGTGCTGTCCAGGAAACCCCAATTTGACAGCCGACAAGAAGAGATAGTACATGCCATGATCTCCGAGGCTCAGCCAGCTGCCCAAGCGCACACTTGGGCACAAACCAGACTCCATTCCAACCTCCCTGAGGACAAGTTGACAGCAGAATTAAAAGCTGTGCTATCAGACGATGCCTGGTTCAAAGAAAACCAACTGGACTTAACGTTGTGGGAGGGACTGGCATGGAAAGGGAATAAGATTTATGCGCCCCACTCCATGAGACTGCTAGTGCTGAAACATAGCCACGACTCCCAACAAGGGGGCCACTTTGGGTTCTTAAAAGCCCTCCATTTGGTTAGGAGGCAGTTCTGGTGGGCAAAGATGAAAACCGACATAGAGGACTATGTTAGAAGCTGCGCTACCTGTGCCACCATGAAATCCCGACTGGGGAAACCCCCTGGTCTTCTCCAGCAAGTGGCAGAACCTACGCAACCATGGGAGGAGATTGCAATGGACTTTATAGTCGAATTGCCAGAAAGCGGAGGAAACACGGTGATTTGGACTGTCATTGATTTGTTCTCCAAACAAGCACACTTCACTGCCTGTAACGGGCTACCCTCTGCCAAAAAGTTGGCGAAACTTTTCGTGAAACACATATACAGGCTACATGGGGTCCCATGGGCTACATGGAGAATAATATCAGATTGAGGGGTCCAATTTACTGCTAAGTTCTGGAAGGAGTTCCTAAGGTCCATTGGGTCGTCACAGGGGCTTAGCTCAGCATTCCATCCTTCAACTAACGGATCTGCTGAAAAAGCAAATGCCATGGTGGAACAATACATTATGTAAATTGTCAACAAGAAAACTGGGTGGAGTTATTACCATTCGCAGAAGTGGCTTACAATAATGCAGTACACATTAGTACAGGAGCGTCTCCTTTTCGAATATCTACTGGCATAGATTTTGTGCCTATGCCGGAATTGCCTAGAGAACTACCCACTTCCATGTCCCTAACAGAATGGATGACCTCCTTGAAAAAGGGTTGGGAGGATACTAAGAAGGCCCTAGCAGAAGCAGCTGAGAAATATAAAACCCAGGCAGACAAACACAGGTCTCTCCAGCCGCCTTTTCGAATAGGAGATAAGGTGTATTTGTCAACAAAGTACCTAAGATTGAGGCTACCTAGCAAGAAATTCAGACCAAAATTCATCGGTCCCTTCCATATAGTGAAGGTGATTAACCCTGTAACAGTCCAGCTTAACCTCCCTCGAATCCTGGGAAAAATCCATCCCGTATTTCACAGCAGCCTTTTAAAACCAGCAGTGAGCTCTACCTTGAGACCCTTACCAGCTGCTCCCCCCCTCCTTTGATAGTACAAGGTGAAACCCATTATGAAGTCATGAAGATTCTTGACTCTAGGTTGCAATGAGGTCGGTTACAATATTTAGTAAACTGGAAAGGGTACACTTTGTCAGAAGCCACATGGGTCAAAAGTTGGGATCTGAAGGCTGATAGACTAGTGAAACAATTTCATAAGTTCCCTGACAAACCAAAGGGTCCTCCAGGAGGTGGGAGAGGAGTGGTTTATGAACAACGTGTTAACCCTCTTCTTTTGCGTTCTGTTCATTTTATTTTCCAGAGCGTGGTTTTTCCATCGGGGGGATGCCTGTCAGCTTTGGAAGCCATATTAGCACCAGAAGCTTCCACGCTGCCAACTCCATGCGCCTGGGAAAGTAGGAGGGGGGATTTAGGAGAGTGAATATAGTTAGACATAATAGCATTCTTCCCTTCAGTCAATGTCATGGTGTTTATGCATCTATTTTTTTTTTTTACTGAAAAGTTTTATAAGAAATTCAAACAATTTTCTCCCGCCCACCCTTTCCCCTTCCCCACAAAAATTGTACATTTTCTTATACATAAGAAATCCTACATATACATGTTTCCCTTAAAGAAAGCATTAAAATAAGACATTTTAATTACATTCGGAGTTGCTCTTCTTCTCTTTCTTCCCTCATTCCACAACAAACCTTCTTCTTCTCCTCCTCCTTTCTTTCCCTTCCCTTTCCCCCACTTCTCTCTTCTTTTCCCCCTTCTTGCCTTCACTCCTACCCCATCCCCTTCCCTTCCTCCTCTCCTTTCTTCCATTCCTCACCCTCCCTCTCCTCCTCCTACCCCCTCCTCCTCTCTCCTTTCTAACTTCTTTGCTGTGAAATATTTTCCTCCTTTAGTGTCTGAGCAACTCCTGTATTCTACTCATAGAATATACTTTCTTCTACTAAAACATTTCTCTATTCATCACCTTTCCCCCCCCTCCCTTATCCCCCCTCCCCACCCCACCCCGACTTCCCAGAGCAAAAACAGGGTATAGCATCTAACAAACATATACTAAAATAAACTAACAAATTATAAAGTTCAAAACTCCCGCATGTTCTTTAACTCCCTTGCTCCAATTCATCAACCTCCCTTTTATAAATTCTCAAAACCAATTAAATTAAATTCATTCTTCCTACTTATAAAAAAGAAAAAGAAAAAACTTTTTCTTGATGTATAATCTGATACTTTAGCAGTCTTACAAACAGTAAAAATCATGAATAAATTCCATTTCTATACCCTCGAACATTATTCTTTTTAATCATTACTCCCTAGTGAAATTCTGAGTTTAACATTAATCCTCTTTCCTTCAAAGAGAAAGAAAAAAAAAAAAGAAAAATTTTTCATCTTAAAATCTTACACATTTTATCTCATATATCTTTTAAAATAGTATAGTCTTATGTTAAACATTTTAAAAATCTCTTAATACCTTTAAAACACTTATTTACCAAATATAAATTTCAAAATCTACAGGAGGATGTCTTTCAAATTTTCAATTAACCGTCTTAATACCTCTAACTTTTTAGAGAGCAACCCTTAACTATCCAAAACTAATTATCATTTTGCAATAAAATTCGGAATTTAACATTAATCCTCTTTGCTTCAAAAGGTTAGGCATCTTAAAAGCTTAACCAATTTATCTCATATATCTTTTAAAATAATATAACCTTATGTTAAACATTTTAAAAATCTCTTAATGCCATTAAAACACATATTTGCCCGATGCCAATTTCAAAATCCACAGGTAGATATCTTCCTTAATCTTCTGTTCTTCTCTTCTTTCTATATTTTTTCCAATCCTTTTTTTTTATAAATTCTGTCAACAGTCCCCCCAGTTTTATTTTTGAAACTTTTAAAATGGTGATTTGAGGTTGATGCACGTTTTCTAACTTGAAATCCCCATTCCGTCTCTTCTTGCTTGTATAATCATTCAGTCCATTTCTTTGTCCATATAGCCAAAATTTGTTGCCATAAAGATTGCCAGCTTGCAATAAAGAAACTATTTGTTGCTTTTCTGTCATTTGAATGGAAACGTCCACCAAAACCTTTGTTTCAACTGTACCAGCTAGTGTCTTAATCCTGTCCATCTCCTGATCTTCCAAAAACAAATTTCTCTGAATAATTTCCTGCTGTCCCTCTAACAACTGCTTATATTTTCCCGAGCTGTTTTTTGAAAAAGCCCTTTCAATTGTATCCAACAAGGCTGAAGTAAAAAAGTCTAGAAGTTCTTGAAAAGCCTGGACAGTCATGGCTTGGGAATTTGCTGATTCACCAGCCCTGTTGTCAGCCATATTTCAGCCACTTTGTATTTATCCAGCTATCAGGACAACAATTCAACTCTTTTCCACACAGTATAAAAACCAGATTTTAGTTAAAATCAGTACCAAATTCTTTTCCTGGCTGCTTCCCCTTTAAAACTTTTTCTTAGGGTGTAATCCAGTAGCTGTATCACTGTTGCAAACTTTAACAAGCCTTAACAAGCACTTTCCCTGGTAGTTTCCTCCTCCCACCCTCAGGCACCATTTTCTGCATTTAAAAGCGGAGTTAAAGTGTTACTTGCAAGTTTTCCTTTTGTTTTCTCCTGATTTGCTCTGTCTGCTATCAAAGTAAAGATGTTAAAAGTCCCCCCTGTTGATTTTCAGCAGATTTTGGTCGCAGCTTCTAGCTCCGCTTTAGCGGAGTCGTCTCTGGTCCGGAGTAGCTTGACAGGCTTCTATAGGGAGCCCACACCCTTTGCGCCCCAGGATTTCTCCTAGCACACTTGGGGGGCTCTACCTCCACCTGTCGACTCTTCTCTCTCCCCTTTGCCCGGGGAGAGGGTTCCAAGCCTCCAGACAGCAGTTTTTCGGCTGTTCTGGGGCTTTTACAGAACCAGGGATCGGGTGCTCGTAAAAGAGCGTCTTCAAAGCTTGCGGAGCCAAGCGGAAGTCGGTGTTTATGCATCTAGAGGAGGAGTGGTTGCAGGGATGGCTCAAGTTGGGATGGATGATGATTGGACCATGTAACAGACTGATGGGTGAAGGGGCTGGATTTGGGGTTTTGATTTACTGAGGGAAAACCTGGAACCCTCAGATTTGAGTTTTCCCAGATGTGCCAGTATACCTACTCTAATAAAATGGAACTTTGAGAAATGCTTGCCTCGGAGTTTTTACTTGGAGTTGGGGACTTTCTGGAACGCTGATGCAGGCTTGCCGCACAGATAGCCTCCCCTATCCTATCCCCTGGTTGCTGCTGTGAAAGTAAAACAATGTGAACTCCTCTGCTTGTGTTTTGCATTTGGAACAGATTTCTTTTCAGGTGGGGAGGGGGAGTAGAACTCCTTAGCATCAGAGCATGTTCATCATAATATAGGAAATACTAATGCTGTGATGGTCATTTGGAAAATTCCTTTCTTAGTGAGCACCTAGAAGCCAAGAGGAACATATGTGGCAAATTTCAAGTTTGTAGGCTTTACGGTTCTGGAGCTTTCGTGATTATGGCGTGAGTGGTTTTCGCTTTTATATATATAGATAGTGTATGCTGCTTGAGAAAAACTGCTATTTGGATGAAAAAAAACTGCTCTAGTATTTTATTATAAGCTGATTATACAGTTATATGCAAGAAATATGGTGCCCATACTTATGTATATTGTGTATCTGATATGCGGATATGCCCATTGAATTACAAAGTAACAGAGTTGGAAGGGATCTTGGAGGTCTTCTAGTCCAAGCCCCTGCTCAAGGAGGAGACCCTAAAATGATATGGATGAAGTTAAAGGCAATATAAGAAAATTAGACGATAAAATAGGAGAAATACAAGAGAGAATTGTTAAGAATGATCAGAGGATAAAAATTGTGGAGGAAAGAACTGAACAGACAGAACAAAAAACTGGAGGAGACAGAAAAGAAATTGATGGCAAAGAATCGAGAACTTGAGGAGGCAATAACGTTTCTCGAAATGAACAACTCCGTGTTTTACTTACGATTCCAGAATATACAAGAAAATAAAGAAGACCTCCTGAGTCTTATGATAGAGTTGTTAGCTGGCAGTTTGAAGATGAATAAGAGTGAGTTACAACATGGTATCGATGAGCTGTATAGGGTACTAATTATGCACGGTGGAATAAATTGCCATGGGAGGTACATATACGATTTACTAAAAGAACAATTAGAGACAAAATCTATAGAAGAACCCGAGATACAATATTGACATATAAGGGGAAAGAGATCCTGACTCTTAAACAAATACCCAGGAGGGTAAGGGAGCAAAGACGGAGTTACCACTTTCTCTCCTCCCAACTTATCAAATATAAGGTTATGTTTCGGTGACTTATCCCGGAGGGCTTGCTAGTGACCTGGAAAGATAAAAAAAATTAGATTGGATATAATAGACAAGGCTCGGGAGTTTTATGAACAGTGTATAATAACAGATGAAGAGAGGGAAAGTGGGGAGGAGATAGAAGTTAAGAGTCAGGAAGAAGGAAAGGAGTCAGAAACGGAGTTACAGGAGAGGACTGAAAAAGAACAGCAGGACAGAATAGGGACAAGGTCAAGGACACAAAAAGAACCAAACTTAAGGAAAATAAATTAGGTTCATCAGTAGAAGGTAAATGGACAAAGAAATTAAATTAATTTCAATTAACATCAATGGTCTAAATTCTCCAGCCAAAAGGAGACAAACTCTAACTAAATTACAAAAGCACAACACAGATATCACATGTCTACAAGAAACCCACATCAAAAGACAACAAGGACATCTATTGGAAGCCCCTAAATTATGAAACCTTTGCTCAGCTCTTGCACCACAAAAAAAGAGAGGAGTAGTTATATATATTAAAGACTGGCTACAACCGAAACAAATTTAAGCAGATGATGAAGGTAGAATTTTATTAATTGAGATAACAATAAGGGAAAAAATGATATTGGCAGCTATTTTTTTTTAATTTGATTTATATGCCGCCCTTCTCTGGAGACTCAGGGCGGCTTACAATGCGTTAAGCAATAGCCTTCATACTTTTGTATATTTATACAAAGTCAGTGTCAGGTTTCGATGTTGTCTCAAATAAAATAAATTGCATTTCCAAACAGATAGTCTTTGAAGAAATCTTTCATTTTATTAAGCACGACAACCTGTCCCCGATTGTGGCGTAGCCAACTCTGACTTCCTGACCCCAAACCTTCCCTTTCCGTTCCCCAATTCTCTGCATCTCATTGGCCCTCTTCCAAATCACTCTCCCCATATCTACTACTTAAGCTCCCAGGAATGTCCCCCCTCCCATCTCATCTCCTAGGGGATATTATCTTCAGGGAAAATAAGTAGGTGAGAAGTCAAGTGTCCTCTTGCCAGCTGCCCCCTCTTCTCCTTCTTCTTCTTCTTCTGCTTATTATTATTTATTCGATTTCTATACCGCCCTACTCCCGAAAGACTCAGGGCGGTGCACAGCCAGACAATAAAACACATCCATACAAAATTTAAAAGTAGAATAAAATCAAATTAAATAATTTTGGCTCCGACAAATTTAAAACCCCAAACTGTTTAAAACCAATTTTAAAATTGAATGTATAAAATACTAAAATATATTTAAAAATTGAAAATCTTTTATGAAAGAGGGAGAAATTTAGGCCAGGCCCGCCTGGTGAAATAATAAAGTCTTTAAAGCGCGGCGGAAGGTGCGCAGATCCGGGATCCTCCATATCTCTGGGGGGAGCTCGTTCCAGATAGTAGGTGCCCCCACAGAGAAGGCTCTCCCCCTGGGGGCCGCCAGTCGGCATTGTTTGGCCGATGGCACCCGGAGGAGCCTCTCTCTATGGGAGCGTACCGGCTGGTGGGAGGCTATTGGTGGTAGTAGGCGGTCCCGCAAGTACCCAGGTCCTGAGCCATGTCAGCACTTGAGTAAATGCAGGTTGAAGTGCTGACATCTGGCCCCTCCCCCTTCATTTTTCCAGGGTGGCCTGTACAAGACAAACAACAAGTTAAGTACCGTTACCCCGTCCGGGGGTATGTGTCCCGCCCCCTCCCGCCTTGCCCGGGTGATCTGCATGGAACTTGGCTATAAGGCGGTCAGCTTGGATGTTTCTGCTTTTCACCCAGGAAGCCTCTGACAAGGGGTAACCCTTCCACTTGATTAAGTATTGGAGGTGACCCCTGTGCCACCTCGAATCGAGAATTCGCTGTACCTTATAGTGAGTATGGCCCACAATGACCAGGGGCCCGGGGGGTCACGTGGCACCGGCCTTAAAGTTGACCCCACCACAGGTTTCAGGAGGCTACTGTGGAAAATGGGGTGTATCCTCCCTAGTAGTCGGGGCAGCTGCAGTTGTACTGTAACCGGGTTGATTACTTTTACTATAGGGAATGGTCCTATAAATTTCGGGCCCAGTTTCCTACTCGGGAGTCTGAGTCTCAAATACTTGGTGGAGAGGTAGACCTTCTCTCCCACTCGGAATGGTCTTTGGGGAGTTCGGTGCTCATCTGCTTGTTTCTTATAGGATTGTGTCGCCTTGGCTAACGCCTTCTTGATGTTCTCCCAGGTTTCTTTCAACATTTCCATCCAATCGGTCAAACTGACTGGGGAAGGGGGCTCTCTTGGGTATTCTGACATGGGGACGAAATCCATACCACTCACTACCTTAAATGGGGTTAGTCCTGTGCTACTGTGGACAGCATTATTATACGCGACCTCCGCAAAAGATAGGAGGTCCGCCCAATTAGACTGTTGGTAGTCGACGTAGCACCTCAGGTATTGTTCTATCATGGCATTCAGTCTCTCCGCCCCCCCCCCATTGGTGCTCAGGTGAAACGCTGAGCTGACACCTTGGGATGACCCTATGGACCGTAGGCATTCTCTCCAGAATTTTGCTGTGAGCTGGACACCTCGATCGGAGATGATTCTTCTGGGTACTCCATGCAGGTGGTAGATGTGTTTCAGGAACAGTTTGGACAACTGGCGGGCTGAGGGTAGCCCGCTGCAGGGTATGAAATGTGTCTGTTTGGAGAATAAGTCTATTACAGTCCAGATCACTGTGTTTCCACCACTCCTTGGTAGTTCTACTATAAAGTCCATTGCAATCTCCTCCCATGGCCTTGTCGGTTCAGCTACTGGCTGCAGCAGCCCAGGAGGTCTTCCTGGTCGTTTTTTCATCGTGGCACAGATGGTACAACTTTTCACATAACTGTCTACGTCTTTTCTCATGTGGGGCCACCAAAACTGTCTTCGTACTAAGTGCAGAGTCTTTAGGAAACCAAAATGTCCCACTGGTTTAACGTCGTGGCTTCTCTTGAGGATCAGGTTGCGTAAAGTCTCTGGGACATAGAGTTTTGTTCCCTTCCATGCTAGGTCATCCCTTTTTGTCAAGAGATGTTGGTTGTCTCAGAACCAGGGGTCCGCCGATGTTTCAGTTTTGAGTCTTGTCATTAAGTCACTTGCAGGTTGGCCTTGCTGGTCGCGACATTGCTGTCTGGTGATTACTTGACCTACTCCTTGGGCAGAGGGGATGATGGCATTCACTACCTGCTCCCGCTGTGTTGAGGAATTGGGCTAGCTGGTCTGGATCGCCATCAAACTTCCCTCTAAAATGGGGTGGGTCCTCCCTCGCTGCCCTCTCCTCCCAGCGCGGGGCTCTGTAAGCCTGGCCTCGGTGCCGCTGGTCCTCTTCCTCATCTCTCATTCTAGGGTGGGGAGGTGATGTCCTATCCAGACTGCTCTGCTTGCTCTGTAAGGGAGGAACCCATGGATGCATCTTTGGGCTTCTTCTCATTCTGCTCGGGGGGGGGGGGGGGGAGGGCTGTGCTTCAGTCTACAGCCTCTTGGTTCATCAGCCCAGATTGGTTCCTTCTTCTCCTTTGGCCTGCATGATGGCCCCTCCTCCCCAAGGATGGCACGGTCAAATTTCTCTTTCAATTCATCTATGGGGCTCTCGAGTGGCTTCCCTGAAGCTTTTTGGTGCCTGGCCTGCTGCCAGTCCCATAGCCAGTCTGCCCTCCCCAATTCACTTAGGGGTTTCCCCTTCCCCTGAATGCTCGGGACGGGAAACTCAGCCTCTGCGGCTTTTGGCAAACCCCCCGAATACTCATCTTTTCTCTTCTTGGGTTGTGGCACGATCGTCTGATCTTGGCTGTCTGGCAGCTTCGGTGGAGGGGGGGGGGGTTGAGGCTCCGTAATATCCTGAAGCCCCGTAGCATCCAAGCTGGCTGGGATCAGAACTGGCTCTTCTCCAGTTGCCTGAATTAAGCTCTCTTCAGACATCTTACTTTCTGTCATGACGTCCAGTCTGCGTCTCCATTCACTCCATACATCTGGAAGGGAGCTGGAGGTCTGGAGGTCAGCCAGCTTGGCTTGGAAAGGAGAGTTGGCTATCTGTCAGGTTTCGATGTTGTCTCAAATAAAATAAATTGCATTTCCAAACAGATAGTCTTTGAAGAAATCTTTCATTTTATTAAGCACGACAACCTGTCCCCGATTGTGGCGTAGCCAACTCTGACTTCCTGACCCCAAACCTTCCCTTTCCGTTCCCCAATTCTCTGCGTCTCATTGGCCCTCTTCCAAATCATTCTCCCCATATCTACTACTTAAGCTCCCAGGAATGTCCCCCCTCCCATCTCATCTCCTAGGGGATATTATCTTCAGGGAAAATAAGTAGGTGAGAAGTCAAGTGTCCTCTTGCCAGCTGCCCCCTCTTCTCCTTCTTATGTCAGCACTTGAGTAAATGCAGGTTGAAGTGCTGACAGTCAGTTTATTGCCCCCATAATCTGGGTCCTCATTTTACCTACCTTAGAAAGGATGGAAGGCTGAGTCAACCTTGAGCCTGGTGAGATTTGAACTTGTAGTAATTGCAGGCAGATGTAAGTGGATGTTAATTAGTCTGCTGAGCCACCAGAGCTCCCAAACTCTTATTTATGGGGCACTTATTTATGCCCCAAACACTAGACAAAGGGAATTTTATTACAAATTACATAAAAAGATAGCGGAATTGGAGAGTGAAAATATTTGCTTATTGGGGGATTTTAATTCGGTCATAGATCCAAAACTAGATTATAAATCAGGGAAGAAAAATAAAAAACAAAGGAAGATACTGCCATCTACTATTTTTGATATGGTGCAAGAGCTGAATCTAAAAGGTATCTGGAGAGAACGAAATCCACAAAAAAACCAATATACTTTTTATTCTAACCCACATGATTCATGGTCCAGAACAGGTATGATTTGGACGGATTTGGAATTAATTAAAAATATAGATGAAGTAGAAATACCAACTAATATATGGGCAGATCATAGCCCATTGATACTAAAATGGAAAGGAAGGCCTAAATTAAGAGGAAGATGGACCATGAATCAAAAAGTGATAAAAGAAAAAAAGTATATAGAATGGATGGGAAAAGAACTGGATTTCTTCTTGAAGGAGAATCTAAATGAGGATACGACCTTACAGAACCTTTGGGATACAACCAAGGCTTATGTCAAAGGCCTAACGATTGCATACAGGATAAGGAGATATAGAGAAAGAAAGAAACAACAATTTTATCTACAAGAGAAATTGGAAGAATTAGAATGTAAAATGCAGACATCCCCGGATAAGAGAACCAGAGAGGAAAGGGATTTGACCAAACATAAAATAAATTGGCTCTCCCAGGAGGAAATGGCCCAAAAGCTTAAAACAGCGAAGCAAATACACTTTGAACATGCTAATAAACTGGGGAAATGGTTGGCCTACAAATTAAAAAAGGATAAGGAAAAGAGATTAATAACACAACTACAGGACAAAGAGGGGAACATCCAACACTGGTTAGAGGAAAAAAAGAGAATAGCCCAAAGTTATTTTGAAACACATACAGTACATACTTCCAGAGACATCCAGATTTCCAGAGAATTAGGAAATTTTGGGACAAGATTAAAAAATGGCTGGATGAAATAACAGGGCAGAAGATAGGAAAAAAAGCCGGAATTGTTTCTCCTGGGTATTCTGGAAGGGAAAATACAGAAAAGTATACAATATATCATATTACACATACTAACAGCAAGTAGAATTGTGATAGCACAAAATTGGAAACAATCAGACACCCCTCCAGATCAAATCATAATTAAAAAAAATATACGAATGTGCAGAGATGGACAGATTATCTATGGAAATGAAGGAGAGGGAGGACACTGAGTACTATTTAATATGGAATAAATGGTATTCCTGTTTGGAGAGTAAACATAAAACTTAAGGGATGTTTTTGTTATGAGATCAAATAGAAGATAATTTAGATAAAGATGTAAGTTTAAGATACAGATATTTAGAAGTAGAATTTGTGTAATTTAATATGTTATTAAATCAAATATTTTTTTGCAGTTGTACTGGAAACACATTTTTAAAGTGTGTGCTTTAATCATGGTATGCTTTTTGATGTATTAATCTTTATGACCGAAATACCAAGCACTGGTCACATGCTTGTCCCTTGCTGTTCTTGACAAAAGTAAGCAGACCTATACAAGCCCCAGATGGGAAACCACTAGGAAATCCCTGTTCTGACCCAGCCTTAGCAGAAGCAAGAAACAGACCCGTCACGAAAACCCCCTCTTTATTTACCTCTTGTGAATTAATTGCATTCACCCACCAAAAGGTCCAGGCAAGAGACCTGCAAGGAGTTAACAGCAGCAACAGACCTTATCAGTTCCTTGTGATAATTGTAAGGCCCTGAGCATAAAGGCTGCAAATTAAGTTCTGGCAAGCAGTCTTTGTGACATGAAACACAATGAGCAAAATCTTCAGAAATATGAACTGTTGTCTCATACGACAACCACTCCTCTTTCCTTCTATTTATTCCCCAGCCAGGGAGGGGCCATTCAGCATCCACGTGTGCTTTGCTTCCCGAGTCGACTCCTTGTCCTCTGTTGTTCACCTCTCCTAACTGCTCTGTGCATACCTGCATCTGGAACAGGCCCCAACTGTTCTTCCTCCTCACTCATCTCAGCCTCCAAAGGCAGCTGCCTCTCCGATGGCTGAGAAATGTCAGACGGCCCTGGCTCTATCTCTGCGTCCGACGCTGAGCATCCATCAGAGCCTTCCCCAGACTCCAGAACTGAGCCAAATTCCTTCCCAACCTCCTCATCGTCCAAGTCTGCCACAAGCTCTGCTGGCAGCTGGCAGGCCACAACAACTAGCCGTGCTACTTCATTTCTGGAACTCCTTATCTTGCTGCCCTGACGCATTACCTTATCTTGCCTTATCTTGCCTTATTGGATTTATAGTTGGAAGTTTTCTGCTTACAACATTTGGGACTGAAGTATTGTCAGCCAAAGTCTATTACAGGTTGGTGGAAGAGCTCTCTCCAGGCCGTAGAGTTGAAAGGGACATTGGGGGCACAGTTGGCAATAATAAAGGGACTCATACTGGTTCTCTGGCTGTGTAGCCTTTGTGTCACGCCCCGGGTTATCACACTTTCCCTACCGGTTCGCAAATGTGTGCACACCACGTGCGCGCTCACTTCGCTTGTCTGCGCTGTTGTCCGCACATGCGCAAAGCCTTCCGTGCATGCACAGAGGCTGAAAATCATCGCAAAAAAGGGACGTCATGACGTCCACGCAGGTGGGTGGGGCTTCGTGCAGTTGGCCCTACCATATCGTGTGATCCAGTAGGAGCCAGCTAATTTTCACCCCTGCTCCAGATGTGACAAAATGTGCTTCAGAATGTGGCTGTCTCATTTCTCACTACACTGAAGTGTTTAAAAGATCTTTGGACTCTGAGATCATACCCCTAATATAAAGGCATACTGGCTAGTTATTTTATATACAGTATATCATCTTTGTTCATGTTATGTCCTTATTTGGGCATCCGCCGGGGATTGGCTAATCCTCCGGCGGGAACTTTAAAGAACTGTCATTGGGCGGCTGAGCCTGCCGGAGCGTATTTAAAGAGCCCCGGCAGCCCAGCCACTCGTCTTTTTCTTGTGCTAAATAAAGTACTGAATTGGACCAGAGCTGGTCGCGTCTTGCTTCCCTGCGCCGATCTAACACTGGCGACGAAGGACTAAAACCAAGCGACGAACCTCGTGGCGCGAAGCCAACCTCTAGAGCAAGTCACTAGCAGCTGAAGTCACTGGTAGGCATTTCCAAAGGCATGGCAGCAGCTGAAGTCACATTGCCAGCCCTTGCTCCTTTCCGCCCAGGGAAGGACAAGTGGAAATCCTACGTGGTCAAATTCCGGCAATACCTGAGAGGCAACAATATCAGGGATGCCGACGATGACCGCAAGAAGGGCATTTTCCTGGCCAACTGCGGCTCAGAAGTCCTCGACATGGCCATCGATCTGGTGGCACCACGGGACATCGAGGAAGTGCCATGGACGGACCTGCTGCAGATCCTGCAGGACCATTATGCCCCAACAGGAACACCAGTGGCGAACCGGTTCACCTTCCATCAGAGAGACCAGAAGGAAGGGGAAACCATCAAAGAGTTCGTGGCCGCCCTGCGCCAAATCGCAGCCAGCTGCGAGTTTGACCATGTGGACAATGCCATTACTGACCGCGTGGTTTTCGGCATGAGGGACAGAGGCCTGCAGAAGAAGTTCCTGAGCAGGAAAAAGCTCGTGCTCAAGGACGTGGTGGAGGAAACTACCGCATCCGAAATCTCCAAAAAAGCAGCAGACGCAGTAATCCGGGCAAAGGGAATCCACAAGATTCGCAGTGCCACACAGTCATCGACTGAAGATTCCACAGCTGGCTCAGAGTCGGAGGAAGAATCCACCGTCCACAAGGTATCCAGACCCCCAAGGCAGGAAACCGCACAAAGAAACTACAAGGGGGAGCGCTGTGCCAGCTGCAGAGGGGACCATGCCAGGGCAAACTGCAAGTGGAGAGATGCGACCTGCAGACGTTGCAACAGAAGGGGTCACATCGCCGAAGCTTGCAGAGCCGAGGAACCAGCCCCAGAACCCTCCAGCCACCGACCTCGCGAAAATCGAGAGGACAACGCAAGGTCATCCAAACGGTCCTCCTACCAGTCCAGACGGGGTGAGAGCGACGGAAACCGGAGGTGAGCAGTGCACCAAACAACGATACACCTCTCCGACAATGACGACACCACCACCAAGTGCCACGTGACGGTGCTGTTGGAGGGAACCCCATGTTCCATGGAAGTAGATTCCGGCTCCATCTACTCCATCATGGACTGGAAAAATTTAAACCGCATCAAGCCAGACGTCCGCAAGAAGGACCTGAAACCCCTGCGCTCCAGGCTGGTGGATTTCGGAGGGAACCACATCGGAGTCCTGGGAAGAGCCTCAATACACATCGCTTACCGAGAATTCCAAGGCGACCTCCCCATCACCATCGTCGAGCACAGCCGCCCGACCCTGCTAGGCATGGAGTGGTTCAAGCCACTAGGGCTCGGGATTGTAGGAATTAATCAAATCTGACAGGACGAACTCGACACCCTCCTCGAAGAGTTCAAGGAAGTCTTTGACGGTAAGCTGGGGAAATTTGTGGGGAAGCCCATTTCCTTCAATCTTGATAAGACAATTACCCCCATTAGGCTTAAGCCCCGCAGAGTTCCGTTTGCCTTGAGGCCCAAAGTAGATGCTCAGCTAGATAAGCTGATAGCCCAAGGCATGTTGGAACCAATTGATCATGCAGCATGGGAGACGCCCATTGTGACTCCCATGAAGCATGATGGATCTGTGTGCATCTGCGCCGACTATAAATGTTCAATAAATAAGGCCCTATCGCAGAGCGCATACCCAGTTCCAGTGGTGCAACATCTGCTGCATTCACTTGGAAGTGGGACAATATTTGCCAAACTGGACCTGGCCCAGGCTTACCAGCAATTGCCAGTAGATGAAAAAACTGCGGAGGCACAAACTATTGTCACCCATAGAGGCGCATTTAAGTGTAACTGTCTCCAGTTTGGAGTCAGCGCAGCCCCAGGCATTTTCCAATCCATGATGGAACACCTTCTCCAAGGCATTCCAGGGGTGGTGCTGTACTTCGATGATGTGTTAATCTCCGGGCACTCTAAAACCCAGCTGCTTGAGCGACTTAAACAAGTTTTGCAGCACTTTAAGGAGAAGGGTTTGAGAGTTAGGAGAGACAAATGCATCATTGGGGTCCAGGAGGTCGAGTTCCTGGGCTATCTCATAGATGGCACCGGCATCCACCCCACCAAAGCTAAAGTCAGGGCAATCCACGAAGCTCCAGCCCCCAAAAACAAAGCCGAGCTTCAAGCATTTTTGGGATTGCTAAATTTTTATGCGGTGTTCCTTAAACAGAAGGCAACAGCCGCTGAGCCACTCCATCGATTGCTGGGGAAAGCGGTTCCGTGGAGATGGGGGACAGAAGAGGAAGCCGCCTTCAAGACCATTAAGGGACTCCTATCATCAGACAGCGTGCTCATCCAGTACCATGAGACGCTTCCCCTGCTGCTGACCTGCGACGCTTCACCATACGGGATTGGCGCAGTCCTCAGCCACCAGCTCCCCAACGGATCAGAGGCACCCATCGCCTACTTCTCCAAAACGATGTCCAGCACCGAAAGGAATTACAGTCAGCTGGACAAGGAAGCCTTGGCCATCGTGGCTGGCATCAAGCGCTTCCACGAATACCTATATGGCCGGAATTTCACGGTCATCACAGACCTTAAGCCACTATTGGGACTTTTAGCGGGTGACAAGACCACACCCGGTAACATGTCGCCCAGGATGACATGCTGGGCCATCTTCCTTGCCGGGTATTCCTACAAACTCGTCTACAAGCCCGGCAAAACCATCAGGAACGCAGAAGCCCTGAGCAGATGCCCATCCAGGGAGCCAGTAGAAGACCCCGCACCCACCCTCAGTCTCCTCCACATAGACGCCGACAGAGACTGCCCAGTGATGTCAGCTGACGTGGCCGCACACACCCAGAGGGACCCTGTGCTCAAACAAGTAAGATCCTGGGTCCTGCGAGGCTGGCCAGCAGAGAAACCGGCAGAAAAGTTCAGCCCATTCGCACGGAAGCAACAGGAGCTGTCCACAATGAAAGGCTGCATCCTATGGGGAGACCGGGTGCTGATTCCCAGCGCTCTACAGAAGAAGACGCTCGAAACGCTTCACAATGGACACCCTGGCATCGTGCGAATGAAAGGACTGGCACGGAGTTACATCTGGTGGCCATCCCTAGACAAGGACATTGAAGAGTGGGTCGCCAGATGTGACCCGTGCCAAGAGGTACGCCCTGCCCCCGCCCAAGCCCAATCGTCGGAGTGGGAGACGCCCAGCTGCCCATGGGCTCGGATACACATCGACTTCATGGGTCCGATGCAGGGGCAGTACCTCTTAATTGTCGTGGATGCCTTCTCCAAGTGGCTAGAGGTCATCCCCATGGCATCTACCACTTCCGAAGCCACCATCAGGGCTCTCAGGCACCTGTTTGCCACACACGGGCTGCCGGATGTCCTGGTCTCGGACAATGGACCTCAACTTACATCCAAGGCCATGGAGGAGTTCCTGGCTGGACGGGGCATCCGCCATGCCCTCTCAGCCCCCTACAGGCCAGCTGGGAACGGACAAGCGGAACGAATGGTGAGACTGACCAAAGAGACACTCACCAAGATGGGCACGGGCGACTGGCAGGAAAGGATCGACAACTTCCTCCTCACCCAGCATATCATGCCGCATGCCACCACCAGAAAAAGTCTGGCTGAACTGCTGATGGGCAGACGACTGAGGTCACCCTTGGACCGGCTGCACCCCCAGTACAACCCAGAAGTGACAGCAACAGCCAGCCGCCCGCTCCGCGCCTTCGCCATAGGAGATCCGGTGTTTGCGCTAAACTTCCATGGCTCTCCGAAGTGGCTGAAGGGGAGAATAGAGAGCACAACCGGCCCGAAGTCCTACTGAGTCGAGCTGGAAGATGGACAGGTCTGTAGACGTCACATCAACCAGCTCCGGAAAAGGTGGAGGGGATCGGAAGGAAACCAGCCTGACGAGGTAGGCCTGCAACACCCCGACGAGGTAGGCCTGCAACACCCCGACGAGGTAGGCCTGCAACACCCCGACGAGGTAGGCCTACCACACCCAGGCGAGGCAGACCACCAACACCCCGACGAGGCAGACCAATGTCACTACCATGCGCTGAACCATCGACAGTCCAGAGCGGTAGACCGGTACCTGCGGCCTGAGGGACAGCAACACCTGCCCAGCGAGGTGGGCACCCGCCACTCCAGGGAAAGGGACCACCACAACAGCCAAGGGGTAGACCGGGACCCATCCAGGGAGGGAGAATCGCACCCCCCCAGAAAAGGCGACCAACAACACCCCAGCCAGGGAGACCTCCACTCCAGGCAAGTAGACCGGGGACAACCAAGCGAGGGAGGCACACAACACACAAACCGAGCCGGCCAGCGACCGACCGGTGAGGGAGACCCCGACCGACATCCTGGCCGGGTCGACCAGCACCAACCCTGCAAGGTCGACCGGCGCCGCCCCGGCAGTGGAGGCAAGCACCACCCAGACCAGGTCGGACAGCACCACCCCGGCGAGGTCGGCCAGCACCAACCCTGCGAAGCCGACCGGCACCGACCCGGCAGTGGAGACGAACACCACCCCGGCGAGGTCGACCACACCCGATACCGACAGCAACGGGAGCCACAGAAGTCCAAAGAAACACCAATAGACTTACCGGGCTTCGGACGGCACCCACCGGACAGCAGCGATGTCCAGCCGCGAGGTTCCAGAGAATCTGGGTGAGGGAAGGACCGGTGACACCAGCACGAAGATCCAGATGTTGCGGCCGGAGGTGCTGGGACGGGTCCCGCACACTCGACGGCCGGAGCCCCGGCAACCCCAGCCAGGGAGCCGGAGAGGACAGGAGCTTCGCCTGCACAGGTCGGCGTTGAAGCTCAGACTGAACTGCGCAGGTCATCCCGGACAAGCAGGCGTCCCGCCTACTTGCGTGACTTTGTTATGCACATTGACTGTGATGGACATTTTTCGGACTAAGGGGGGAAGAGTGTTATGTCCTTATTTGGGCATCCGCCGGGGATTGGCTAATCCTCCAGCGGGAACTTTAAAGAACTGTCATTGGGCGGCTGAGCCTGCCGGAGCGTATTTAAAGAGCCCCGGCAGCCCAGCCGCTCGTCTTTTTCTTGTGCTAAATAAAGTACTGAATTGGACCAGAGCTGGTCGCGTCTTGCTTCCCTGCGCCAATCTAACAGTTCAGGTTCTCCAAAATCAACATGCAAACCTCTTTTAAAAGAAGCAGACTGTCAGGTTTCGAGGTCGTCTCAAATAAATTGCATTTCAAACAGAGTCTTTGATGAAAAACTCCCATTTATTAAGCACGACATTCTAATTCCGACTCCATCATAGCCAACACTGACTTCATGACCCAAAACCCTCCCTTTCCTTTCCCCACTCCTCTGCACTCATTGGCCATCTTCCAAGTCACTCTACCCCTAATCTACTGCTCCAGCTCAAAGGAATTTCCCCCCTCCCATCCCATCTCCTAGGGGATATTATCTCCAGGGAAAATAAGTAGGTGAAAAGTCAAACGTCCCTTTCCAGACGCCTCCGCTTCTCCTTCTTATGTCAGCACTAGAGTAAATGCAGCTTGAAGTGCTGACACAGACTGTCAGCCAGTTGATGGTTGACATGGGGGTAGGGGAGGAAGTATTTCCTAAGCATTTTGTTATTGTAATGTTCCAAAGAGCTCAAAGAGAAAATAGAAGTCCAAATAAACACACCTCCACGAAAACAGTTATTGACAGTGAGGGTTAAGAGACTTTCTGCTCATTGCTCATTTTTTTGCAAAAAAAAAAAACAATTGGGAGAAACCGTGAAAGCGGAAAATAAAGCAGGGGTGAAGACGAGGTCGAGCAAGCAGTTCTAAAATGGGGGGGAGGGGAAACAAACGAGAGAACCAGGGCGCGTGCACGCACACACTAAACTGTTCTCCATCTATTTTGGGGGTTTTGGTTGCAGAATGTCAGTTCAGTTACGGAAAAAGCACCCCATAGCTTTCCAATTAGTTTTCAAAATTCAGAATGCCACTTGATGGCAGGATCAAGATCTCCCTGCATCTTCTGTGATCAGTCGTCCAGACTTTTGCAGTCCAAATAGCCTGCCTGGATGTCATGATTTCCCTTTTTAAAAAAAGCTTACCGTAGCTTGTAAAAGTTGCCTAACATCTTAACGGATCAATGTATCCGTTGTTACATCCTCAAACCCTCACGGCTTCAACATAAAACTGTCTACCGTGGACCTCACCCAGTGGTGAAATGTAAAATTTGTTACTACCGGTTCTGTGGGCGTGGCTTGGTTGGGGGGTAATATGACTGAGTGGGCATGGCCAACTTTTTTTTTTTTACTTTTAAAACCATTTTTTCTACAACCTCCTCAGCTGAAGAGGTTGTAAAAAAATGCTTTTAAAGGCCTCTGATGATCCCAGAGTTGCCTGATCGGCAGAGGCATTTTTTCCTTTTAAAAACATTTTTTCGGCCAAAGAGGTTGTAGAAAAAATGCTTTTAAAAATAAAAAAAAAAGCCTCTGATGATTGCACAGCTCAGCTGGGCAATGGGGGCGGGGGGGGGGGGAGAGGGATTTTTGCTACCAGTTCTCCGAACCACCCGCCTTCATTGCTACTGGATCTGGCGATCTGGTCCGAATCAGGGGCATTTCACCCGACCTCACCCCATTCCCAAGAGGTCCGTAAAGGTTGCATGCATAAGTGCACCAGCGTGTGTGCCTATCGTCCCTGTCCTACTGTCCCCATTTATTTGTACTCATTTCCCTTGTTCGTGTTCATATTCATACCTGCTATCTTGTACATGTTTGACAAACTAATAAATAAATCTTGTTACTCTCCAGCGGTCCATGCTGGATTTACCAGCGCCTCTCAATTTTACTTTCAGTACTACAGCAACCTCCACCCTACCCCGACAAACAACCAGCAAAAGCTTTCACTCTGAGTAGCTTCCAGCTTTATATACACTTCTAAAAATAGCTTCTGGCTTCCAAGGCCAATCACGACGGGTCGAATTTCGAATCGGACCAATGGGATGAGGCGTCACGGAGAGGTTCGGTCACGCCAGGTGGAGCCGAGATGCGCGGCCATAGAGCTAATCTGACATCATTGGAACGCGGTGTAACGAGTTTGTTGTTATAGCTTGGGCAGCGTTCTGAGCCTGCGTAATAGGATCACGAGGTGGAGGGCGGGAGAGGAGTAAAGGGAGTGTGGCTTCCAGCAGAAGGGAGGGAGAGAAAAGAGGGGGTAGTAGAAGGAGGGGGTAGTAGAAGGAGGGGGTAGGTGGCGTTAGTCAAGGAGTGTTCTGAAAGGGAACTTTTGCAGCGGGTTACGTTTGCAGTCACCTCGGTGTTTGCAAATAGTGAGTAAGCTTCTCAGCAACTATCTTCTGGAGAGCCCCAGGAGTGGAAAGTAGTCTCAGCGTCGGAGACACTGCAAAACAAAAAGCGAAAACAACAAAAGCCAACCAACCAAGAGAGGGGCCAAAGAAACCTGATATATTGACGTGCAGTTGAACTTTGCATGGAACTTTTTTATATGTTGTTTAAAAACATGTCTATAACTTCGTCTGAAATCCTGAACAGGAATTTAATGTATCTAGCCGTAGATTGCTACTTTCTCCCCTGAAAGTACTTTCCTCTGTGGATATTTTGCTTTGAATTTGGTGTTTCCTCTGGAGGAAGTGAGACTTTCTAAATAGCTGGTCGTATTTCTGTCGCCATCACCTGCCGTGGCGATTACATCCCGCGAGCCGGAGCCCAAGACCTCCGTAGCTTTCCTCCGCATTTCCGACCTGCGGAAAAAACCCAGCGATTTGACGCTGCCTTTGTGGAGGGCTTCTTGTTGCAACTTTCGTTCCTCCCCCTCTCCCCCGCCTCCTCCCACGAAAGGCATGGATGTACTTCCAATGTGTAGCATCTTTCAGGAACTCCAAATTGTTCACGACACTGGTTACTTCTCCGCTTTGCCATCTCTGGAGGAATACTGGCAACAGGTAAAGGAGAATGGGCTATGTTTGCAGCCGTTTCGGGCTTTTAACGTTGGGGACTACAAGCATGCGTAAGGTTCAGCGCTTAAAAAAAATTGCCCGGTTCAGGGAAGCTTCGGGCAAAGATCGCCTTTGAATTTCATTGAGGGGGTTCTGTCCAGGGGGAGAAGCTATTTTAATCTGGGCCGTTAGCAAATGAAGGGCATTTCTTTTTCTAATACATGGTGGTTCTCATTCCCACTTCTCGGTGAACCGGGCTGTCAAAACTTGTGAGCGTTAGTTGTATTTTTGAACGCTTGTTTGCTTGCGCCCTGCCTGGCTCACCGATGCAAACATCAAGGTCTCTAGTGAAAGCTGGTTACGCTAAATAAATCATAAAATAGAATCGAATTGGATTGGATTGGATTCCTAAATTTCTGCCTGACCCGACTCATGGGGGGGGGGGGAGTTTCCCTCTCTCCTCCCACCCTTTGAAGCAAAGCCAATTGGTATAAGGAGAACTTGCCACCCAAACTGTTCTGTGTTTGGAAATAGTTGATCTCCATGCTTCCCCTCCCCGAAAATCCTCCCGAAATGGGGGGAGCCTCAGTACTGTACTATTTTTATGGCAGGATCATGTACAGCTTTTTAAAAACGTCCCCCTCCCCACAGAACGAGTTGTCAGTCCTATGACAACGATTCCCCGCTTCACCTTTTGCTTTGAGTCCTAATAATGGAAAATCTGAGAGTTATTGCCTTTAAGGGACATGGTGTTTTTTTAGTCCATGTCATTGAATTCCAAACACCGGAAAATGTTTTTTCACTACTTGAGATTTTTCCTTGAGGGTGGTGGCTGAGAAGGCACGTTTATTTCCCCCTTCCTTAACTCTAATGATTTCTGTCTCTAACCCAATTTAATTTGAGTCCCCTCGAAGCGAGATAGACAGCAAACAAATCTAATAATCTGGGTTTCCAATCATAATGTTTGAAAACCTCTTGGATGTTGAAATCTGAAGCTTTACCAACCTTTTCAGGTCTGGGGGTTCCCTGCCATATGCTCTCTCCCTTCTCTTACACCCCCCCCCCCACTCCTTTCTAGGACAGCCCTGCTAATAATAGGTCTAAGAAGCTTTCCTTGGGGTGTTGAGATTTTTGCTAAAATCCAGATTTGGTTCTCTGTAGTCTTCAGAATCATTTTAGCTCTCTCCCCTTCCCAGCTGATCCTCAGCTTTAATTTGCATAATAGGGGAATTTAAATCTGAGTGTTAAACCTGCTCTTTGTATAAATTTCCTTTTCTGGTCAATACCTTTGCAAGGTGTTGGAAGGGTGCCACAATCAGTTTCTTCATTGTAATGAAACTATAAATATTGGTCAGAAAATACTTTGCTGTCTCTTCCCCTGTGCTGCCCACATAACCCAATAAACAGGGGTGTAACAACATACAAACTTAATTTTCTGCCCTAACAGCAAGTCTCTGGGTTTAGTGGAGCTTATGTCCAAGTAGGTATGCCTAATATGGGAACTCAGGAGAAGAAAGTGTGGAAGTCAACAGGGTATTATGACCAATTTAAGTTATGCTGAAATGGTGTGTGTGCACATGCGTGTGCAGCATTTTCTTTCACACAGTTGTGGGAGGAAGAAAGGACTTGCTGAAAATCACATGGCTCATGCTAGACTGACTATTTTGCCTAGAATCTGATTATTAATACAATCCAAAGGATTAGCATGGCCAGTCTTTCACTGTCATGGCTCCAATATGGTTGCATTGCTTCCTTCTAAAGCAGCAAAGGGGGAAGATAGGGGGAGGATGGGGGTAGGGGGAAGACTCTGCCATTCAAAGTCCTGTTGGTGTCTTTTAGTGGAGGATTTTTTTTAAACCTGTCCTGTTGCATGTAGATTTGTTCCATGAACATTCTTGGCAGAGAGTCGTAATTTTTAAAAATAAGAGAGTGACCAAGCTACTCTTGGCCAGGAGATAAAGTTCTCCATTGTTGGAATCAGCAGTAGGACCTTAAAAGTTGGAATTTTCTATTGTCTCCTTCATTCAATGTCCTGTTAGAATTCCAAGGGTTTTGCTGACGATATTCCAACTTTCTCTTGTGAGAAGTGCCTGATTTTATGACTGACTCATGCCTATATACTTGGAAAGAACATTCTTTGAATGGAGGTCTCCCTTAGGCTGAGTTCTCACGTGCAGGAAACAGCTTGGCTGGGAAGATGTACAGTAAAATCAACTACAACACATGAGGCTTAAATTTAGAGTGCAAACCATAGTATTTGCCTGCCTGGTGGAAGTTTGGTTGAGTTTTTCTCTTCAAGTCAACAGGAATTAATAAAATAACCTAAATGAAATGTATTTAGACTTAAAGCTAACAGCACTGAAATCTTTCTACAAGATGCCTGTTTAGTTAACTCATAAGGGAAATGGCAAGAGAATGTAACTGGGTTATTTTTGACTATGCATTCTTGACAAGTTCATGAGAAGTATACTGTTTTCTTGGAACATTCATCAGATGGAACTTGAGTAGCCTTTAACTTTGAAGCACCCTAGCAATCAGAAATAAACTCCCCATCTTTGAGTTTATGTGGCTTCCTGCTAATTTTTTCAGAATGTTTGGGAGTGAATAATTTTTAAAATACATATTTTTAATTCTATAGACTTGCTTAGAGTTGGAGCGATATCTTCAGAGTGAGCCCTGCTACATGTCTGCCTCTGAGATAAAATTTGACAATCAGGAGGATTTGTGGACCAAAATTATTTTGGCACGAGAGAAAAAGGAGGAATCTGAACTAAAGACTCCAAAGGAGGACAACCTTAATAGCCAGAGTTTAGAGACTAACAGTTTGAATTCTGATATCAATAGTGAATCTTCAGACAGTTCCGAAGAACTTTCTCCTACAACAAAATTTACCTCAGATTTCATAAGTGATGTTTTAGGCTTAGCCAGTGCTAGAAACTTGAGTTCATCTGTCACATCTACTCCTCCTCCTTCCCCTGAGCTGGGCAAGGAACCATCTTCTCAACCATGGAATTGTGCCCCCAGTAAATTGCATTCACCTGGCAAAATCCGTACTGGTACTGGTGGAAAGACTGTGGAAAAGGGTACCCTGGCCAGTGGAGATGCCTCTCCTGATGGGAGGAGGCGGGTTCATCGTTGTCACTTCAATGGGTGCCGGAAGGTTTATACCAAAAGTTCACATCTGAAAGCACATCTGCGTACTCATACGGGTGAGTATTCACATGGTCTCTAGAACCAATCAACATGTTTTGCCTTATGTGTACTGTATCTATTGACCTTAGCGTCTCTTATACAGTAAATGAGAGAGTATCCAGTTACTGTATATGTACAATTTCCATAACTCATGGTTTCATGACTCTTGACCAGGAAAGGCCTACGCCAGGAAGTGAATGCATGGTGTAGCTGTGTGTATTCCAGTGGTGGGTTCCTCCCGGTTCGGCTGAGCCGGTAGCGGTGATGATATGACGTCACCAAACCGGTTCTGCCCCCCCACCCCCCTGCATCATTCTTACCTTTTATTTGGCCCCACCCCCAATCTATTGCTGCCTCCTGAGTCCCAGCTGATCGGCTAGAGGGAAAAAAACTTTAAACTCTTGCCGCGGGGCTTCAAAGGGCCACCCTACAGCTGATCAGTGTTAAAAGAAAACAAATGAGTAGACCGATGCCTGCAAAAATAAATGAGTAGACTGGTGCCTGCAAAAATAAATGGGTAGACCAGTGCCTCCAAAAACAAATGAGTAGACTGGTACAGCTCTGCAAGCAGTTAAAAGCCTGGTAGACCAGTACCTCTGCTAAATCATAAAGAATTGTCACATGACCATCAACCCACACCCACAAAATAAGACATGCCCACAGAACTGGTAGTAAAAAAATTTAGAACCCACCCCTGGTGTATTCCTTGTAGAAGGCCTTCATGGAAGTGTTACAACTTCCATTGTGTAGAAAGGCAGGAGTTGAACGTAAGAAGGGAACTTCATTTATTTCCAGTTGCTAGTTCCTTTGCAGTCCACTTCCTTTTAATAGTTTTTTCTGCGTCTTGCACCTTTAAAATGTGGTTTGCTAGTGGTTGTTCCCATTTTCTTGGATTTTTCACATTCTACTCCAGCTATTCCTGGTTCATAGTACATGGTGTAATCATTCTCTCTCCTCAACCTCTTGCTTTTCATGATCAACAAAACTGCATGCACCAAAATACTATAAGGAAGGATCTTTTGTTCATTTTCCCAAAAATGCTATTCTTTAGATGGCCACTTGGAATTGGCTAACTTCCTAACTGCCTCTAGCAGATAATTTTAAAGAAGACCTTTTTGCTTTAGTGTCCTAATATTACACAATTTCTGTAGCAAGAATGCACGGCCATTAGATAATGCAATACCAGCTAAGGTTTCCCAGAATGCAAGGCCTCACTTCCTCATTATTTTTCCATAAGCCCCATGCAAATTTGTATCTATGCTGGGTGGTTAATTTATTTGTGCATGGCTGGTTTCTGTTGGTTAAATTATCCCATGCCTGAGAAGGTAAACACTTCATCTTTTCTAAAAGGGAAAAATTTGTGGTAAAAAACAAGGAGGCAAAGCTGAAATTGGATAACAAAAAGGAAACCATAGAATTTTTGTCTCAAAGGTGCTTTTTCAAAAGGCAGCTGAACTTTTTATTTTTATTTTTTTATTTTATTAAATTTGTATACCGCCCTACTCCCGAAGGACTCAGGGCGGTGAACAGCCATAAAATAAAACATATAGATACAAAATTTAAAATGGAGATAAAACTAATTAAATAAATTTGGCTGAAACATTTTAAAACCCCAATAAATTAAAACCAAATTTAAAATTTAAAATTCCATTTAAAAAGAGGAAAAGTTTAGGTCAGGCCAGCTTGATGGAATAAGAACGTCTTAAGCGCGCAATGGAAGGTACGCAGATCCGGAATCCTCCGTATCTCCGGGGGGAGCTCGTTCCAGATCGTAGGTGCCCCCACAGAGAAGGCTCTCCCCCTGGGGGCCGCCAGTCGACATCGTTTGGCTGACGGCACCCGGAGGAGCCCCTCTCTATGGGAGCGTACTGGTCGGTGGGAGGCTATTGGTGGCAGCAGGCGGTCCCGTAAATAGCCAGGTCCTAAGCCATGGAGCGCTCTGAAGGTGATAACCAAAACCTTGAAGCGCACTCGGAAGACCACCGGGAGCCAGTGCAGCTCGCGCAGGAGAGTCGTTACATGGGAGCGCCACGTCGCTCCCATCACCACCCGCGCGGCCGCACTCTGTGCCAGTTGGAGCCTCCGAGTGCTCCTCAAGGGGAGCCCCATGTAGAGAGCGTTACAATAGTCCAGACGGGAGGTGACGAGGGCATGAGTGACCGTGCGTAATGAGTCCCGATCCAGAAAGGGACGCAACTGGCGAATCAGGCGGACCTGATGAAAAATCCTCCCGGTCACGGCCGTCAAGTGCTCTTCTAAAGACAGCCGTGAATCCAGGAGGACACCCAAGTTGCGAACCCTCTCCGTGGGGGCCAGTGCTTCGCCCCCAATAGTCAGCGATGGCACCAGCTGACTATATCGGGACGTCGGAAACCACAGCCACTCGGTCTTGGATGGGTTGAGCCTGAGCCTGTTTCTCCCCATCCAGATCCGCACGGCCTCCAGGCACTGGGACATCACTTCAAGGGCATCGTTGGGGTGGTCTGGGGTGGAGATGTACAGCTGGGTGTCGTCAGCGTACTGATGGTACTCCACCCCGAAACCACGGATGATCTCGCCCAGCGGCTTCACATAAATGTTGAACAGAAGGGGCGAGAGGACCGATCCTTGTGGCACCCCACATATAAGGGGCCTCGGGTTCGACCTCTGCCCCCCTGTCAACACAGACTGCGACCGGTCGGAGAGAAAGGAGGAGAACCACCGTAATACGGTGCCTCCCACCCCCAACTCTTCCAACCGGTGCAGCATGATACCATGGTCGATGGTATCAAAAGCCGCTGAGAGATCTAATAGGACCAGGACAGAGGAACAACCTCTGTCCCGAGCCCTCCAGAGATCATCCACCAACGCGACCAATGCCGTTTCCGTGCTGTACCCAGGCCTGAAACCCGACTGGAACGGATCTAGATACGTCGTTTCATCCAGGTACTGGGGAAGCTGTCGTGCAACCACACTCTCAACAACCTTCGCCACAAAGCGAAGGTTGGAGACTGGACGATAGTTAGCCAATGTTGCCGGGTCCAGGGAAGGCTTCTTGAGGAGAGGTCTCACCACCGCCTCTTTCAAGGCGGCGGGAAAGACACCCTCACCCAATGAAGCATTTATAATCCCCTGGAGCCAGCCTCGCGTCACCTCCCGGGAAGCCAGCACTAACCAGGAGGGGCACGGGTCCAACAAACATGTGGTCGCATTCAGTCTACCCAGAATCCTGTCCACGTCCTCAGGGGTCACAGAATCAAACTCATCCCAGATAACATTCTCAGGACCTGCCCCCGTCATCCCCGCTGGATCTACCCAGTCGGAGTCCAGATCTTCCCGAATCTGAGTGATTTTGTCATACAGATACTGAACAAAATCCTCGGCTCTTCCCTCCAAGGGGTCCTCCCTCGCTTCCTCGTAGAGCAGGGAGCGGGTCACCCTAAACAGGGCGGCCGGGCGGTTATCTGATGACGCAATAAGAGCAGCAAGATAAGTGCATTTTGCTGCTTTTATTGCCACTAGGTCATTCTTAATATGAGATCTTACCAGTGTCCGGTCAGATTCAGTACGACTGGCCCTCCAACTACTCTCTAGGCGTCTTTTCCGGCGCTTCATCTCCCTCAGCTCCTCAGTAAACCAAGGAGCCAGGTGAGATCGGTGCCGGGTCAGAGGCCGCAAAGGCACGACTCGATCCAGAGCTCCAGCGGCCGCCCTATCCCAGGCGGCCACTAGGTCTCCAGTCGAGGCGTGAGCCAGAACCTCAGGAATTGGCCCAAGCTCCATCTGGAACCTATCAGGTTCCATCAGGCGCCTGGGGCGGTACCATCTCATCGGTTCCGCCTCCCTGCGGCGGGGTGCAGCGGTTCGAAGGTCAAGGCGAAGGAGAGAGTGATCCGACCATGACAAGGGCTCGATGACTATGTCCCCTATCTCGAGATCACTCAGCCACTGTTCAGAGACGAAAATCAGGTCCAGTGTGTTTCCCCCCATGTGCGTAGGGCCATGAATTAGTTGGGTCAGATCCATAGCCGTCATGGAAGCCATGAACTCCCGAGCCACCTCAGACGTCTCACCCACGGACGGCAGGTTGAAATCCCCCATGACCATAAGTCTGGGGGTATCAACCGCCACCGCGGCTATAATGTTGAGTAGCTCGGGCAGGGCTGCTGCCACGTGGCAGGGAGCCAGGTACGTGATCAGCAAACCCCTCTGAACCCCATGACCCCACTTCACAAGGAGGGTCTCACAACCGGCCGTCTGAGGAACAGTGGCCTCCCTCGGCCTAAGGCCTTCTCTAATAATAACCGCTACTCCCCCACCCCTCCCCTGTGACCTCGGCTGATGGAATGCCAGGAAGCCTGGTGGGCACATTTCTACCAGAGGGACCCCTCCCTCCGGGCCCAACCAGGTCTCTGTAATACCCGCCAGGTCCGCTCCCCCCTCCTGTACCAGATCACAAATGAGGGGGGCTTTATTTATTACGGACCTGGCGTTGCACAACATCAGTCAAAGGCCCGGGCCCTGAGGGTCTGTACAACCTGGAAAACGAGTGGAGCCTTGGGGGCCGGAGCACGCTACCGCTCGGAGACAGCGGGTGCGCGCTCCCTTAACATGATATGGCCCCCTGCTCCCGCCATATCTACCCCTCCCACTCACAGTACTGATGATAGAAACATAATCTGGACAAGCTCGACCCCCCCCATCACCTCCGGATCCCCCATCCCCTCCACCGCGCATAGTGGCCAGGCCTGACCCTCCCCTGTGGGGCAGCCACAGAGAAGGCCCTCCCCTGCGGGCCCGCCAGCCAGCATTGTTTAGCTGATGAGACCCAGAGGAGACCAACTCTGTGGGATCTTACCTGTCTCTGGGAGCTATGCGGTAGAAGGCGGTCTCGAAGATAACCTGGCCCTGAGCCATGTAGGGCTTTAAAGGTAATAACCAACACCTTGAATTGTGCCCGGAGACCAATAGGGAGCCAGTGCAGCTCACGGAGAATTGGTGTAATGTGGGTGTATCTAGGTGCACCCACAACAGCTCGCACGGCTGCATTCTGGAGCAGCTGCAGTCTCCGAACACTTTTCAAGGGTAGCCCCATGTAGAGCGCGTTGCAGTAATCTAACCGTGAGGTGACAAGGGCATGAGTGACTGTGAGGAGCGCCTCCTGATCCAAGTAGGGTCGCAATTGGTGCACCAGGCGAACCTGCGCAAAGGTCCCCCTAGCCACAGCTGTCAGATGTTGCTCTAATCTTAGCTGTGAGTCTAGGAGGACACCCAAATTGCGAGCCCATTCTGAGAGGGACAATTTCTCCCCCCCAGAACCAAGGATGGACAATCAACATAGTCTTTAGGAGGCAATACCCACAGCCACTCGGTCTTGTCTGGGTTAAGTCTGAGCCTGTTGACTCCCATCCAGGCACTCACAGCCTCCAGGTACCAGCACATCACATCCACCGCATCACTGAATTGACGCGGGGTAGAGATATACAGCTGGGTATCATCAGCGTATTGCTGATATCTCACCCCGTATCATCGGATGATCTCACCCAGCGGCTTCATGTAGATGTTAAATAGGGGAGAGAGGACCGAGCCCTGAGGCACCCCACAAACGAGGGGCCTAGGGGTCGACCTCTGTCCTCCCACCAACACCAACTGTGACCGACCAGAGAGATAGGAGGAGAACCACCATAACACGGTGCCTCCCACTCCCAACTCCCTTAGTCGTCCCAGAAGGATACCATGGTCAATGGTATCAAAAGCCACTGAGAGGTCAAGTAGCACCAAGATGGAGGAATGACCCCCATCTCAGGCTCGCCAGAGATCATCCATCAATGTGACCAAAACAGTTTCCGTGCTGTAGCCAGGCCTGAAGCCTGACTGAAAAAGGTCCAGATAATCCATTTCATCCAATGACCGCAGGAGCTGAAGTGCCACCACTTTCACTACAACCTTTCCCACAAAGGGTAGGTTGGAGACTGGACGAAAGTTCTTTAATTCTGCTGGATCCAGGGAAGGCTTCTTGAGGAGGGGCCTTACAACCACTTCCTTTAAGGGCTGTGGGAAGGACCCCTCCCTCAAGGACGCGTTAACTAAAGCCTGGATCCAGCCTCATGTCATCTCCCTGCTGGCCGAAACCAGCCAGGAGGGGCACGGGTCCAATAAACAGGTGGAGGAACTCATCACCCCTACAGCCTTGTCCACTTCCTCAGGAGTCACTGGCTCAAACTCCTCCCACACAATAGGACTAAGACCTGCCCCTATCATCTCGGTCGGTATTGCCCAATCAGAGTCCAGGTCCATCCGAATCTGGGCAATTTTATCCGACAGAAACTATACAAATTCCTCAGTTCTATCCTGCAAGGGCTCCTCCGGTCCCCCAATATTAAGGAGGGAGCGAGTTACCCTAAATAGGGCAGCTGGGCGAGAATCAGCGGATGCAATAAGAGCGGAAAAATATGAACATTTTGCCGCCCGTATCGCCACTAAGTAAGTCCTAACAAAGGCTCTTAAAAGTGTTTGGTCGGATTCGGATTTACTGGTCCTCCAGCATCGCTCTAGACATCTCTTCTGGCGCTTCATCTCCCGGAGCTCCTCAGTAAACCAGGGAGCTTTCCTGGATCCGCTGCCATTGAGAGGCAGCAAAGGCACAATCCGATCTAATGCCCCAGATGCCGCCTTATGCCAGGCAGACACTAGGGTCTCGGCTGGACTGTGGACAAGGGAGTCAGGTATCTCCCCAAGCTCCTTCTGAAACCCTTCAGGGTCCATTAGGCGTCTGGGATGGAACCACTTAATCGGCTCTGCCTCCCTGCGATGGAGGAGTGGCATCTTAAAGTCCAGTCTCAACAGGAAATGATCTGACCACGACAAGGGCGATATCTCTATACCCCTTAATTGCAGATCATATCTCCACTGCCCCAAGAGAAATACCAGGTCGAGCGTGTGTCCCCCCTCATGGGACGGACCCTGAACTACTTGGTTCAAGTCCATGGTTGTCATGGAAGCCATGAACTCCTGGGCCCCATCTGAGGATTCGCCAAGTGACGGTAGATTGAAGTCCCCCAGTACCATAAGCCTGGGGAACTCCACCGCCAACCCGGCTACTGCCTCTAGCAGCACAGGCAGGGCTGTTGTCACGCAGCTGGGAGGCAGGTACGTCAACAACAAGCCCAACTGAACCCTTGAGTCCAACCTCAGGAGGAGAGACTCACACCCAACAATCTCTGGGGCAGGGATCCTGCGAGGGCAAAGACTCTTCTGGACAATAGCTGCCACTCCTCCACCCCTTCCCTGGAGTCGCGGCTGATGCAATATCTGAAACCCGTCTGGGCACATCTCTGAGAGGGGAACCCGCCCCTCCTGGCCCAGCCAGGTCTCAGTTATACATGCCAGGTCAGCCCCCTCCTCTAGGATTAAATGACTTTGTGGTTAGATGCACCAAACCACTTAGAAACGTGCATAGCAAAGCTGTACATTTTGAGAAACGCTAAAAGAGTTCTTCCTTCTCATAAAGGCTGTTTTCACATTTTAAAGGGGAACTAGGAAGAAAACTAGGAAAAAATGATAAAGGACCAAAATGGCAGGGACCTAACAGAGGCAGAAGAGATTAAGAAGAGGTGGCAAAATTACACAGAAGAACTATTCAAGAACGAGTTTAACATCCCTGATAACCACGATGGGGTGGTCACTGACCTCGAGCCAGACATCCTAGAATGTGAAGTCAAATGGGTGTTAGGAAATCTGAGCAACAACAAAGCTAGTGGAGGAGACAGTATTCCAGCTGAGCTATTCAAAATTTTAAAAGACAATGCAGTAAAAGTGCTGCATTCAATTTGCCAGCAAATTTGGCAAACTCAACAGTGGCCACAGGATTGGAAAAGGTCAGTTTACATTCCAATTCCATAGAAAGGCAATACCAAAGAATGTTCAAACTATCGCACCATTGCACTCATTTCACATGCTAGTAAGGTTATGCTTAAAATCCTATAAGCTAGGCTCCAGCAGTATGTGGATCGAGAACTACCAGAAGTACAGGCAGGATTTCAAAGAGGCAGAGGAACTAGAGATCAAATTGCCAACATACGCTGGATCATGGAGAAAGCTAGGGAGTTCCAGAAAAACATCTACTTCTGCTTCATTGACTATGCTAAAGCCTTTGATTGTGTGGATCACAACAAATTGTGGCAAGTTCTTAAAGAGATGGGAGTACCAGGCCATCTTATTTGTCTCTTGAGAAACCTATATGCGGGTCAAGAAGCAACAGTGAGAACTGGACACGGAACCACTGATTGGTTCAAAATTGAGAAAGGAGTCCGGCAAAACTGTATACTGTTGCCCTGCCTATTTAACTTATATGCAGAGCACATCATGAGAAAGACAGGGCTACATGAATCAAAAATTGGAATTAAGATTGCCAGGAGAAATATCAGCAACCTCAGATATGCAGATGATACCACTCTAATGGCAGAAAGTGAAGAGGAACTAAAGAGCCTCTTGATGCGGGTGAAGAAGGAGACTGCAAAAGTTGGCTTGAAACTCAACATTAAGAAAACTAAGATCACGGCATCCGGCCCTATCAATTCCTGGCAAATAGATGGGGAAGAAATGGAGGTAGTGACAGATTTTATTTTTCTGGGCTCCAAGATCACCGCAGATGGGGACTACAGCCAAGAAATTAAAAGACGCTTGCTCCCGGGGAGGAAAGCTATGGCAAACCTAGACTGCATACTAAAAAGCAGAGACATCACCCTGCCAACAAAAGTGTGTATAGTCAAGGCTGTGGTTTTCCCAGTTGCAATGTATGGCTGTGAAAGTTGGACGATAAGGAAGGCTGAGCGCCAAAGAATTGAGGCCTTTGAACTATGGTGCTGGAGAAGACTCCTGCAAGTCCCTTGGACTGCAAGGTGAACAAACCGGTCTGTGAAGTTTTTGAAAGATGCCCTAATTAATTAATGAGCCATGAGCCAAACTTCAAAAGAAATACAGTCATTTATTAGGAGCACAATTTTTGCAATATTCAGATGCAGTTAGAACTAATCCCACGTAGATTTACGTTCCCCTATGAACCTGTCTCTCCCCTCCTCCCTGGCCATGTCATAAATCACATTCTCCAATTACCCACTTTGGCTGGCTGTGAAATCCAACACCCTTCTTCTGATTGCGGAAAGAAAGCATGTATGGAATGTAGCTTCTCAATCAGCTCTATCAGTTCTCCCTCCCTCCTGCTCATGGCAACTTGAAAGCTTTGCAAGTTGACATTCGGCTCCCCTCACTTCCCGAGGGCGACCTGCGCAAAGCAAAACAATTTGAGTACAGATGTAGAGTTTAGGGACGTGACCCCCCCACCTGGCTTGTTTGGATTTTCCGTGTGAAATTTGGCTATCAGGTGATCAGCCTGGACGTTTCGACTCTTTACCCAAGATGCCTCTGATAAGGGGTAACCCTTCCACTTGATTAAATATTGGAGTTGTCTCCTGTGCCACCTCGAATTGAGGATTTGCTGCACCTCATAATGGGTCTGGCCCCCTATGACCACGGGGTCTGGGGGCTCACGGGGTAGTGGCCTCAGGGTCAATCCAACCATGGGTTTTAAGAGGCTACTATGGAATATCGGGTGTATCTTCCCTAGCAGTTGGGGCAATTTCAATTGCACCGTGACCGGGTTGATATCTTTACTATGGGGAATGGTCCCATAAACTTTGGCCCCAATTTCTTGCTAGGGAATTTTAACCTCAAATATTTTGTGGAGAGGTAAACTTTCTCCCCCAATTGAAATGGCCTTTGGGGAGCTCGGTGTTTGTCTGCCTGTTTCTTATAGGTTTGTGCCGCTTTAGCTAGCGCTTTCTTGACATTCTCCCAGGTTGCTTTCAGTGTCGCCATCCAATCGGTCAAGCTGACTGAGGAGGGGGGCTCCCTTGGGTACTCAGGCATTGGGACGAAGTCCATGCCGCTCACTACCTTGAACGGGGTTAGCCCCGTGCTACTGTGAACAGCATTATTATACACGACCTCAGCAAAAGACAGGAGGTTCGCCCAATTGGACTGCTGATAGTTCATGTAGCACCTCAGGTACTGCTCTACCATGGCATTCAGTCTCTCTGCCCCCCATTGGTGCTCAGATGAAAGGCTGAGCTAAGGCCCTGGGATGACCCAATGGACCGTAGCAACTCCCTCCAGAACTTAGCCATGAACTGGACCCCTCTGTCAGAGATAATTCAATTCAATTCAATTCAATTCAATTCATTAAATTTATATGCCAACCCTCTCCGAAGACTCAGGGCGGCTCACAATACATTTAAAAAATCATTATAAAATAATTCTTCTTGGTACTCCATGGAGGTGGTAGATGTGTTTCAGGAACAGTCTGGCCAACTGGTGGGCTGAGGGTAGTCCGCTGCAGGGTATGAAGTGTGCCTGTTTGGAAAATAAATCTATTACAGTCCAGATCACCGTGTTTCCCCCACTTTTCGGCAACTCCACTATAAAGTCCATTGCAATCTCCTCCCATGGTCTTGTTGGCTCTGCTACTGATTGTACCAGTCCGGGGGATTTTCCTGGTCGCTTCTTCATCGTGGCGCAGATGGTGCAACATTTCACATAACTGTCCACGTCTTGCTTTATGCTGGGCCACCAGAACTGCCTCTGTGCTAAGTATAAAGTCTTTAGGAATCCGAAGTGGCCTGCCGGTTTAACGTTGTGGCTCCTCTGGAGGATCAGGGTGCATAGGGATTCCGGGACATAGAGCTTTGTCCTCTTCCATGCGAGGTCATCCCTTTTTGTCAGGATGCATTGATTGTCTCGGAACCAGGGGTCTGCCAGTAGTTCAATTTTGAGTTTTGTCTTTAGATCGCTTGTTGGTTGGTCGTGCCAGTCACGGCATTGTTATCTGGTGGTTACTTGGCCCGCTATTTGGGTAAGGGGAACGATGGCGTCCACTACCTGCTCCCACTCACATTTGTACTGGGACATGCAGGAGAGGCCATCAGCTAGAAAGTTCCTCCTCCCTGGAATGTGCTTTAGCACGAAGTTGAAAAGGTTGAAGTATTGAGCCTAACGGACTTGTTTGGGCGATAGTTTTCACGGGGTCCTGAGGGCCTCCAGGTTTTTGTGGTCAGTCCAGACTTCGAACGGTTTCTGGCCCCCTTCCAGCAGGTGTCGCCAGGTTAGCAGTCCCCATCTCACCACGAATGCCTCCTTTTCCCATGCTGTCCATTGTCTCTCTCTGTCCGTGAGCTTGCAGGAGGTGTAGGCGCAGGGTTTTAGATTTCCTTGACTATTTCTTTGGAGTAGCACTGTTCCAACTGCCACATCGCTGGCATCTGCTTGGATGGCGAAGGGTTGTTCGGGGTCAGGATGCTTCAACACCGGTTCATTCGCAAACATTTCTTTTAGTGTTTCAAATGCCTCTTGGCAGGTTAGGTCCCACTGTAGAGGTTGTCCCGGGCGGGGTTTTGTTCCTGGGCTCCCTGTCTTTAGGAGGTCCGTCATGGGTTTGGCAATCTTCTCAAGGAGGGGATGAATTGCCTGTAGAAGTTTGCGAACCCTAGGAAGCTTTGTAGCTGTCTACGGGTGCGAGGGGGTTGCCAGCCTAGGATGGCTTGTGTTGTGGCTCCGTTGCCTGAGCCTGGGCTATCGAAAGATGCAGACTCTGAGAGTGAGGAAGAGGAGTTGGCAAGGCCACCCTCTCTAGGACCCTCCTCTCTGGCAATGCTTCCGGAGGACACCGAAGGCCAAAAGATAGACTCAGAGCCAAGCACGTCCCCGCAGCCACAGGTGGACAGTGACGAAGGAGAAAAGTGCTGGCTGGACCCTCGCCAGAGGCGCAGGGAGAAGTGTGCACAGCAGAGGGGAAGGCGTGCCAGAGATTAGCTGAGTCACTGGACCACACCCCACAGGGTATAAATGTGGGTGTGGTGGCCGGTTCAGTTTGTGACGAGCAAAAACTAGAACTAATCCATGATTTCTGCGTTACTGGACTTTGCCTGCTTTATCGGACTGCATTATTGTTGAAAACTCTGTCTGTTTTATCGGAATGCTGGCAGGCTAATCTTCGTTTTGTGTGAGTAAAGTCTGAATTGGCAGCTAGCCACTGGGTTGCTGCCAGCTTTATTTTCAAAGAATTTTGTCGTGTGGCTTATTAACTCAGGGCCGTCTGTGGGGGTGCGTGAGTGGAACGGGGACAGAACAGCTTGCACTTTGGCTGGATCCATCTCTATTCCCTCATTTGACACTCGATAACCCAGGTAGTCTAGCCGTGCACGGTGGAACTCACATTTTGACAGCTTGACATATAGGTTGGCTGCCAGAAGTTTTTCCAGTACCTGGTGGACAAGGGGTATGTGGTCGCCCATGGTCTCGGTGTAAATGAGGATATCATCTAGGTAGACGAGAACCCCCTTGTAGAGGTGCTCATGCAGCACGTCATTTATTAATTGCATGAACACCGCTGGGGCTTCCTGCAGTCCAAAAGGCATCACTTTGAATTGGAAGCTCCCTAGGGGGCAGTTGAACGCTGTTTTCCACTCGTCTCCCTCCCTGATGTGTACTTGGTAGTATGCTTTTCTGAGGTCTAGTTTGGTGAAGACTTTTCCTTTGGCCAGGTGAGATAGCATGTCCTTCATGAGGGGGATGCATGATGGCCCCTCATTGGGAAGGGTGGCCCGGTCAAATTCCTCCCTTGGCTGCTCTCTGGAACTCCCCAGGGGCTTTGGGAGCCTGGCTTGTTTCCAGTCCAGCCTCCACTACACTCTTCCCAGCTCGCTCAGGTGCTTCCCCTTTTCCCGGACATTGGGGTGGGGGAACTCAACCTCAGCTGCTTTAGAAATTAACTCCCACCAATACTCATCTCTTCTCGCTTCCGCCGCTGGAGCAGGCATCTCAGCTTTGATGTCTGAGGAAGGCTGCACTCTGGCTGCAATCAGGCTCTCTTCAGATAGCCCGTCTTCGGCTATGGTTGCCTGATTTTCCCTCCCAGCACCCCAGATATCGGGGAGCAATTCCAGGATTCAGGAGACCTGGTAATCTTGGACACACACCCCCCCCTTTTAAAACCAGTTCTAACTGTCTGTGAAGTTTCCGAAAGATGCCCTAATTAATTCATGAGCCATGAGCCAAACTTCAAAAGAAATACAGTCATTTATTAGGAGCACCATTTTTGCAATATTCGGATGCAGTTAGAACTAATCCCACGTAGATTTATGTTCCCCTATGACCCTGTCTCCCCCCTCCTCCTTGGCCATGTCATAAATCACATTCTCCAATTACCCACTTTGGCTGGCTGTGAAATCCAACACCCTCCTTCTGATTGCAGTAAGAAAGCATGTATGGAATGTAGCTTCAGTTAGGGAAATCAATCAGCTCTATCAGTTCTCCCTCCCTCCTGCTCATGGCAACTTGAAAGCTTTGCAAGTTGACACGGTCAGTCCTAGAGGAGATCAACCCTGACTGCTCTTTAGAAGGCCAGATCCTGAAGGTGAAACTCAAATATTTTGGCCACCTAATGAGAAGGAAGGACTCACTGGAGAAGAGCCTAATGCTGGGAATGATTGAGGGCAAAAGAAGAAGGGGACGACAGAGAATGGGGTGGCTGGAAGGAGTCACTGAAGCAGTAGTTGTGAGCTTAAATGGAGTCCAGAGGATGGTAGAGGACAGGAAGGCCTGGAGGAACCTTGTCCATTGGGTTGTGATGGGTCAGATACGACTTTGCAACTAAGAACAACAAAGAAAAAAACTGTTCTACTTCAACAATTAACCTACCAAAAACATAACTGTAAAAGACAGACTAGAAATAAAAATTAAAGTAAGCAAAAACCTGAGAACTACCTGAGGATTGGAAAAGAGCTGACACTGCCCTAGTTATGTGTCTCTCTTTCCATTTTTCGTACTTGTCCTTTTTGTCTTTCAGTTTATGAGAGAGATCTTTATGCAACCATGCTGGTTTCTTCTTGGATTTCTTGTTTTTCTTTTTCAGTTGTATTGTGCTGGACTGGGCTTTTATGATTGTATTTTTCAGAGTTTCCCACACTTCTTGAGTTCTTTTCCCCTTTAAGATTTTCATCCATGGAATTTTTCTTAGGCTCTCTCTGAGTTTGTTAAAATCGGCTCTCTTAAAGTTTAAGACACTGGCTGGATTGTGTTCTATTGCTTGTCTTTGCATTATATTCAATTCCAACATGACATGATCACTGTTACCCACTTCTTCTCTGTTAGTAACAATTAGGTCCAGTATAGCTTTTCCTCTAGTTCCATCCTCTACCTTTTGGATGACAAAGTTGTCTGGTAGGTTGGTTAGGAATCTGTTTGATCTCCCACTTGCTGCAGAGTTTGTCTCCCAGTTGATACCAGGGTAGTTAAAGTCTCCCATTACTACTGTTGAATGGTTTCAACCATTACTAATTCTTTGAACCATTCTCCTAATATGGTAGGTGTGAAACGTTTGAAGGTGTAAAATTGCTTATTACAGCTGTTACCTATAAGGTTATTTGAGTTGTATATACCTTTGTTTGCAACTATATGTTTTAGCAAAGTGTATTTATTTATTTAGATTTATTAGTCACACAACTCCAGTGGAATCCAATATATGGTTTATACCCACAATGACACCTCTCCTTTATTTGGGGCCCAAAGAAATGGAGAAGCCATTTTTTTAATGCATTTGTAAACTTAATAATCTGAAAGCAATTCTTATCCAAACCAAGTGATTAGCTAAATGATGACCTTTCAGGCCTAATTTTTTAAAAATCATTTTCAGAATCCTTACTATTCAGAGCATTCCAGAAAGTTTAGATTACTGGAATCTTTTTGTCAGGCTATGATGCTTTGCTGTTAGAGCAAAGCTCTGTAGGCTCCAAATCAAATTTTCCACCAGCATTCTTAGAAGTACTTAGTGGGCTATAATAAATTAGTATGAGCAGCTTTGTTTTCTATTTTGGGGGTGGTTTTTTTTTAATGGTTAGTAACTCAATATTCCTCTTTGGAAAGCTATCTAGCTGGATAATGATGACTGTAAATGGTGTTTTGTTTTGTTTTTTGCAGGAGAAAAGCCTTACAGATGTTCATGGGAAGGATGTGAGTGGCGTTTTGCAAGGAGTGATGAGCTAACCAGACATTTTAGAAAGCACACGGGTGCAAAGCCCTTTAAATGTAATCATTGTGACAGGTATGTGGATGGAATCTTGTTTTATATCATTTTATTCCCCAGTGCTTAAAAAGAAGCAAATTGCATGTACCTCCATTGACAAGCAATAGTGTAATATTGTCTTAAACATAAAAAGACCCTCTTTTATTCAGGAGAAAAATTTGGACCTCCATTTTGGGAAGTTATGTTCTTACAGATTTTCACTTGCATATTGAAAGAGGTATGCAAAACTTCGGTGGTCAAACACCCCAAATTTGAAATGTTCTGTTCTGACCTTACCAGAAGTGTTTCAACACTGTTCCAACTTTCCTGGAAGCGTTTCAGCTTTGCAATGAACTTGGAACATTCGTATCGAAAGTAATTTCTGCACAGTTTCTGGATAGAGGGAGTTGAAACCGCAGGAGTCTTGGGTGAGAGTGACCATGTCATACTGGAATTCAACATAATGCAAACACAAGCAATAGAACACAATGATACCAGAGTCTTAGATTTTAAAAGAGCTGATTTTAACAAACTCAGAGAGAACTTGGGAAAGATTCCTTGGATGAAAATCCTGAAGGGGAAAACAACTCAAGAACCTTGGGAAACTCTGAAAAATATGATCATAAAAGTCCAGTATAGCACAATACCACTGAAAAAGAAAAACAAGAAATCCAAGAAGAAACCAGCATGGCTGCACAAAGATCTCTCTGACAAATTGAAAGACAAAAAGGACAAGTACAAAAAATAGAAAGAGGGACACATAACTAAGGCAGAATATCAGCAGATAGCCAGAATCTGCAAAGACGAAGTCAGGAAAGCAAAGGCTCAGAATGAACAAAGACTTGCAACAAAAGTCAAAGATAATAAAAGTTTCCTCCAACATATAAATAACAAAAAAAATCAAGGAAACAGTTGGTCCACTAAAGAGAAGACGGCAAAGAAATAACAGGCAGCAGAGAGAAAGAGCTGCTTAACTCATTCTTTGCATTGGTCTTCACTCAAAAAGAAACAATAGTCCAACCTACCAAAAACATAACTGTAAAAGACAGACTAGAAATAAAAGTTAAAATAAACAAAAAAAATGGTAAGAAAACACCTGTCTGATCTTGATGAATACAAATCACCGGGACCTGATGGATTACATCCCAGAGTTCTAAAGGAGCTGGCAGATGTCATCTCAGAACCATTGTACCACATCTTTCAAAAATCCTGGAGCACCAAGGAACTACCAGAGGACTGGAAAAGAGCTGATGTGGTTCCCATCTTCAAAAAAGGAAAAAAAAAAAAAAAAACCAGACCCAATCAGCTTAACATCAATACCCGGGAAGATACTGGAAAAGATAATAAAAAAACAGATCTGCCAACATCTAGAAACAAGTAAAGTAATAACTAGAAGTCAGCATTCGTTTGTTAAAAACAGATCATGCCAAACCAATCTTATTTCATTTTTCAACATAGTCACTAAATTATAGTAGACTAGCAAAATGCTGTGGACATAATATACTTAGACTTCAGCAAGGCATTCGACAAAGTAGACCACAACCTACTTCTTGGTAAGCTAGAAAAAGATTTGTAACTGGCTGACAAACCATACTCAATGAGTAGTCCTTAATGGGTCTATGTCTACATGGAGGGAAGTAAGCAGTGGGGTACCACAAGGTTCCGTCTTAGGCCCAGTACTCTTCAATATCTTCATAAATGACTTAGATGAGGGAATAGAAGGGGAACTTACCAAATTTGCAGATGACACTAAACTGGCAGGAATAGTCAACACCCTAGATCCGTCATGGCGAACCTATGGCATGGGTGCCAGAGGTGGCACACAGAACCCTCTCTGTGGGCATGTGTGCCATCGCCAGCTGCTCTTCTGGTTTCTGGCACACACATGCGCACCAGCCAGCTGATCTTCACGGGCTCTGGCGTGCCGGAAAACAGACCAAAGACAGCCCAAAAAATGGCCAAAATCAGCCAGAAAATTGCTGGAAACGGCCCGGAAAACGGACCCAAAAATGACTTGAAAACGCCCCCCAAAACGCCCAAAAATGCCCAAAAAACAGGCATGCGCACGTTGGTCAGCTGGTCTTTGGGTTACCAGCCTGCGCGAACACCAGATGTCCAGTGCGCATGCGTGCGCTGGTGCACTGCCCAGCTGGTCTTTGTTTCCAGCACTCTGGCATGCGCACATCAGTGGTGGGTTCTAAAATGTTTTACTACCAGTTCTGTGGGCGTGGTTTATTTGTTTTTTTTTTATTGAAAAGTTTTATAAGAAATGCAAACATTTTCTCCCCCCCACCATTCCCCTCTCAACCCCTCCCACCCCCTCCCTCCCACCCCCCCCTTCCCCTCCTTCCCCCCCACCCCCCTCCCTAGACTTCCCAGAACAAGCACAGGGTATAGCATTCACAAACATAAAGCTAAAATATGCTAACAGATTATTGCATTCATATTCTCCCTAAGTCTTTAACTCCTTATAACTCAAAAAACTATAAACATAAACTACTTAAAAATATTTCATTCATAAGCTATATGAATCTTCTTGTTCGGATACTTTTTTTGTATATAGTCAATCCATCTTCTCCATTCTGATATGTATCTTTCATTTGAATGGTCTTTAAGGTATGATGAAATTTTTGCCATCTCTGCCAAATGCACGACTTTTAGTGTCCATTCCTCAATGGTGGGTGGATCTTCCTTCTTCCAGTACTGTGCCACCAGTAACCTGGCAGCTGTTATTAAATTCAAAACCAACTTAGTCTCTATTACAGTACAATCCGTGACTATTCCCAACAGAAAAAACTGTGGTGTAAATTTATTTTTTTTCCTTAAAATATTTTGAATAATCCACCATATTTTTATCCAAAAAGCCTTAATTTTTTTACATGTCCACCATATATGAAAATATGTAGCATCTTCACACTCACATCGCCAACACTTAGGTTGTAAATTTGGATACATACAGGCTAGTTTTTTTGGGTCTAAATGCCATCTATAAAACATTTTATAAAAATTCTCTCTTTAAGTTTTGAGCTTGTGTGAATGTTACATTTCTAACCCATATCTTTTCCCATGTATCCATCATTATTGGTTCACCTATGTTTTGTGCCCATTTTATCATACAATCCTTGACTAGCTCTGTTTCCGAATATATTTCCACTAATACATTATACAACCTTTTTATATGCATTTGATCTTTATCTCTTATTTGCTTTATCAAATTCTCATCCTGCTGCAAAATACCAGTTTTTTGATCTTCTCTCCATCTGGCCTGCAGCTGACCTTACTGAAACCAAGTCCTAATAATTCCTTCTTCTCTTAATTGCTCCATAGATTTTAATTGTAATCTGACTCCTTCCTTATAAAGGAGTTCCTTATATGTAATCTTATCTTGCTTTTGCTCCAAATTTATATTCTCTATCGCATGTCTGCGTTCTGTCCATATTGGTAACTTATCCTTTAGTTTATATTTATACTTTTTCCAGACACGCAGTAGAGCATTTCTTAATATGTGACTTTTAAAGGTCTTATCTACTTTCTTGTCATACAATAGATAAGCATGCCAGCCGTAGACCAGACCATATCCTTCAATATTCAATATCTTTTCCTCCGTTAAATTTATCCAATCTGTAATTGCTGAGAGGGTAGCGGCTTCATAATACAATCTTAAATTGGGCATTTTAAGACCACCTCTTTCTCGGGTGTCTTGCATTATCTTTTGATTAACTCGTGGTTTCTTCCCTGCCCACACAAACTTGTTTATGCCCTTCTGCCATTCCTTCAGATTTTCATCTTTTTTGAGTATAGGTATCATTTGAAAAAGAAATAAAAATTTTGGTAAAATATTCATTTTTACAGCGGCTATCCTACCCAGCAAAGACAGTTGCAATTTTTTCCAATTTTCCATCTCTTTCTGTATTTTTTGCCATAACGGTTCATAATTATGCTGATATAATTTCATATTTGCAGTCATAATATAAACCCCTAAATATTTAACCTTCTTAACTATTTCAAATCCTGTTAACCTCTCTATCTCTTCTTTCTGGCTTCTGACCATATTTTTAGCTATTATCTTTGTTTTAGCTGTATTTATTTTAAAACCAGATACTTGTCCATATGAGCAGATTATATCCATCAAGGCTGTAATCGATTGTACCGGTTGGGCTAAGGTAACCACCAGGTCATCCGCAAATGCTCGTAGCTTATACTCATGCTGTCTAATTCTAATTCCCTTTATTATATCCATCTCACGTATTTTATTTAATAAAATTTCCAGTGTCAAAATAAACAATAACGGAGACAAGGGACAACCCTGCCTTGTTCCTTTTTCTACATTGAAATTATCTGTTAAAGCACCATTGATTATTATTTGCGCTGTTTGTTTTTGATATATTGCCTTAATAGATTGTGTAAAATATTCTCCAAATTGCATCCTTTCTATTAGTTTTAATAAAAATTGCCAATTCAATCTATCAAAAGCTTTTTCGGCATCCAAAAAAACTAGCACTGCGGAGACCTGGTTGTTCCTTCCCAAATACTCTAATAAGTTAACAATTTGCCTTACATTACTTTTCATTTGTCTACCATTTATAAAACCAGTTTGATCATGATGAATCATTTGCTGCATAACTGTCATTAATCTATTTGCTAAAATTTTAGCAAAAATCTTATAGTCTGTATTTAAAAGTGAAATCGGCCTATAGTTTTTAGGATCTGTATAGTCTTGCCCATCTTTTGGGATCAGCGAAATAAATGCTGTCTTCCAAGTTGGAGGTACCTCTCCTCCCTGTTGTATATTATTGAATAATTCCTTCAATGGTTCCACCATTTCCTCCTGTAAACTTTTATAATAAATAGCTGTCAAACCATCCGTTCCAGGAGCTTTGCCCACTTTCAACTGCTTAATTGCAAACATAATTTCCTCGGAAGTTATCAATTGATTTAAGCTATCCTTCTGCTCTTTTGAAGTTATATAAATATTCTCTTTCTGTAGATATCTATCTATATCTGTATCTTGAATTTTATCACCAGTATACAGCCTTGAGTAGAACTCTAAAAAAGATTTTTTTATCAATTCTTGCTCATAAACCTCCTTACCCTTGTATTTTATTTTCTCTATTGTCCTTGCTTTCTGCTTTTTCCTTAACAAATATGCCAACCACCTGCCTGGTTTATTAGCGTTACAAAAAGTATTATGTTTTGCATATTGTAAATTGGTTGCCACTTGATCTGCTATTAACATATTAAACTGACCCTTCAATAAATTGATTGCCTCTTTAATTGTCAGGGCATTGATTAATCCCATTTTTGGCTCTGGAACAATCACCCTGATTAGAGGAGATGGATCGTGGCTTATTCCTTGTTGCAATATTCTGAAAAGAAACGCGAAGAAAAGTTTCTAATAAAACTCATTTATTTGTTATAAAGAAAATAAAACACCTCACTAACTAAGAAAAGTAATTGCTACATTTTGAAATAAATTCGGGCCAGCTGCTTTCCAGCAACCGGCACTTCTGGCAAGAGAACAAAGGAAAGAAGTGTGTGAAGCAAGTGAAAGAATGCAGACATGCGTAGTAACTTTTGATAACAATTCTTGGCAAGGTACAGAAAGTCAGATAGTCCAGAAATGTTGAGTTCAGCTGACAAATAAAATAACGCAGTGACATTAATTTTCTTATCTGTTGGGTTGGCTATTAAAGCCCGTTCCTGTTTATTAATCTCATCTTCTAATTCTTTTCTTTTTTCCCCCTGTTTCTTTCTATATTTATTATTCAAATATATCAAAATTCCTCGCATGTACGCTTTACTTGCATCCCATACTATTTCCATAGATGTACCCTTTTGCATATTCATAGCAAAAAATTCTTTCATAAATTTTTTACACTCTTTTACATTTTCTTCATATCTAATTTGATTTTATCTGGTTTTTTAAATTTTTCTATCTATGTTATTTTATTGTTTGGCTGTTCACCGCCCTGAGTCCTTCGGGAGTAGGGCGGTATACAAATCAAATACAAATCAAATAAACAAGTTATCATTTAACCTCCAGGACCTCCTAGTCCCTTTTCCATACTCCAATTCCAACCAGACTGGACTATGGTCTGTCAATGTTCTTGAACAAATCTTCATGTTCTTCACCCTAGATAAGAGATCATTGGTATTTAATATAAAATCAATCCTTGAAAAAGATTGATGTCTATCCGAGAAAAAAGTAAAGCCTTTTTCTTCTGGGTTTCTTTCACGCCAAATATCCCTCAACTCCCAGTCGTCCATCATCTCCCAAAACGGTTTGGGCAATTTTGCTCTTGTTAAAACATTTTGTTTAGGTCCCTTCTTATCTTTTTTTACGTCCAAAACACCATTCCAATCCCCCAATAGGATACAAGTTTTATATCTCCATTGTGTCAACTTTGAGTGTAGTAAGTTATAAAATTTTTCTTGTTGTTGGTTCGGGGCATATACTCCAATTACAAGTGTTTTTTCTCCTTTTATTAAAAGTTCAATCGCTAAAAATCTTCCTTGATCATCCGCTTCAACTAATTTTGCAATTAAGTCTCTTTTCAAATATATAACTATACCGTTTTTCTTCTCTGGTGCTGCTGCTACATAATGTGTACCTAATCTTGTATTTGTCAAATATTTTTGATCTTGTATCTTGGGCGTGGCTTATTTGGTGGGCATGGCTTGGTGGTCATGTGACTGAGTGGGCATGGCTTGGTCATGTGAATGAGTGGGCGTGGCTTGGCAGTCGTGACTGGGTGGCCGTGGCTTGGTCATGTGACTGGATGGGAGTGACTTGGCAGTCATGTGGCTGGGTGGGCATGGCTAGGTGGTCACAATCCTAGTTCCCACTATGAGGATTCCGCCATCTGGATGTTTTGCAATCGCCCAAAGGGTGAAAGGAAATCAGATTCCATACAGCTCTGAACCCTTAAGGCAAACCAAATACAAGTGGTCCTTGCTTAATGGCCAGTTGCTTAGCAAGTGTTCTAATTTATGACTGACCTCCCCAGAGCTACTTGACCTGTTTTTGGAGTTTTGACAGCCATGCACACACACACACACACACACAAACTTATGACCATCCCACACAGTCATGTAACTGAGGTTTTCTATGTTTTTTGCCAGTTTCCAACAATTCCTTCTCCCTCTCTCTCTCATCTTCTCTCTTTTTTCATCTCTCTCATCTCTTTCTTTCTTTCTCTTTCTTTCTTTCTCTCTCTCTCTCTCTCTCATCTCTCTCTCTGTCTCATCTCTCTCTTTCCCTCCCCGTTTCTCTGTGTTTTGCCTCTCTTTCCCCCCTCTTTCTGTGTCTGTCTGTCTCTTTCCCGCCCTCTCTGTGTGTCTGTCTCTTTCCCCCCTCTCTGTGTGTCTCTTGTCTCTCTCTTTCTTTCTCTCTCTCTCTCTCTCTCTCTCTCTCTCTCTCTCTCTCTCTCTCTCTCTCTCTCTCTCTCTGGGGACTGGTGCTAGTTGGTGGGAATCTGACGTTCGGAGGCCGACAAGCCACATACTGAAGACTAGATGGGGGCAATCCCGCAAAAATATCTCCTGTTACTTGTGAGCGCTTCTGCTTAGGAGGAAGAGGAGCACAGTGGGAGGAGGCTTGTCAGGTGTCAGAGGGGCGGCAAGTGTTTCACATCTCCTAAGGGGGATTGAGCCTCCCCACTCACATCTTTGCCTGAGGGCATCGCTGGCAGCCGCTTCCTGCATTTCAGGAGGTCCGTGCTCATCCTGCTGCTGTTCGGCATCCTTGATGCACAGAGGTTTCGTTCACTACCTGCGAGCTCTGGGCGGCAAACAGCCAAGCAAGCAAGCCAGTGATCTGCCGGCTGCCTCTAATCTGCAGTTTACTCGTGAGCAGCATTGGCCTTTCTCCATAACTCTCCCGGCCAATGGTGCTCACGAGTAAACTGCAGCTAGGAATCTCAAATACAGCCAGGAATGAACATTTGTGTGGTAGCTGCTGGCTGGAGCTACTAAACTAAGTGCCTGAAGGACCCCATCCCATCACTGGGAGTCCAGGCGACTTGGCGATTGGCGAGCAGCTGGGCTCCTTGAGAGACGGAGTTTGCAGGGGGTTGATCTACCACTGGCTACAACACAATGTTCATTCTCATCAGTATTTGAGATTCCTAGCCAGGCCTCCAAAAAGTACCAGCAAAAAAAGCTGCTGCCATTGTTGCCATGTTCTTCGCACATGCACATCCCATTTGTCTTGCAAGGTAATGGGATGTGCGTGCGCGAAGAACATGGCGGTGACAAACGTGGCCGGAGCGAGCGACCGGGCGACTGGTTCGGGGGCGTGGCCAGCCGGCCATTTCTACCGGTTCTGCGACCTTGGCCCAATTTTTGCTAATGGTTCGCACGAACCAGTGAGAACCGGTAGCAACCCACCACTGGTGCACATGTACGTGCATGCACACACGGTCCGGTTTGGGCACTTGGTGCTGAAAAGGTTTGCCATCACTGCCCTAGATGATAGGCTCAAGATCCAGATAGATCTTGACAGACCTGAACACTGGGCACTATCTAACAAAATGAAATTCAATGTAGAGAAAAGTAAAGTCTTACACTTAGGCAAGAAAAACCAATAGTACACATATAGACTGGGTGAAACCAGGCTTAACTGTGAGAGGGATCTTGGAGTCTTAGTGGACAACCACTTAAATATGAGCCAACAGTGTGCAGCGTCGGCCAAAAAAGCCAATGCAATCCTAAATTGCATTAACAGAGGGATTACAATCAAGATCAAGTGAGGTACTAATACCACTCTATAAAGCCTTAGTAAGACCACACATAGAATACTGCATCCAGTTTTGGTCACCACACTATATAAAAAAAGTTGAGACTCTGGAGAGAGTGCAGAGAAGAGCAAGCAAGATGATTGGGGGACTGGAAGCTAAAACATATGATGAACGGTTGCAGGAACTGGGCATGGCTAGTCTAGTGAAGAGAAGGACCAGGGGAGACATGATAGCAGTGTTCCAATATTTGAGGGGCTGCCACAGAGAGGAAGAGGTCAAGCTATTTTCCAAGGCACCCGAAGGCCAGACAAGGAATAATGGATGGAAACTGAACAAGGAGAGATTCAACCCGGAAATAAGGAGAAATTTTCTGACAGAGCAATCAACCAATGGAACAGCTTGCCTTTAGAAGTTGTAGGAGCTTCATCACTGGAGGCTTTCAAGAAGAGACTGGACTGTCATCTGTCAAAAATGGTGTAGGGTCTGCTTGGACTAGATGACCTACAAGGTCCCTTCCAACTCTGTTAATCTGTAAATCTGTAAATAAAAGGGCAACTTTCTAACTGATCAAGAAAGCAGTAGAACAAATTGATAGGAGGCATCTGGAGGAGAGGTTAAATTTTCCTCAGAATTGTGTATTAAGTCATGTATGAATGTTGCCACAAGTTTAATTGGATGGATTCAGTAACATTGAGCACATTTAAAAAGCTTCCACTTTTGCCACTGATCTTCTTTTGTACAATCCATAGACTGAGATGTGGAGAACCTGTAGTCTTTTAGATTGAATTGAACTACTCCCATCAGTCTTGTCATGATCTGGAGATAGAGGGTCAGAAATGTTATGTAGTAGTGACTAATGTGCTGAATTTGAATAAGTTAAAGTTGCTGATCAGATTACAAGGCTCTAGGGATGACCTTTGGTGCATTCCTCTTTCCATGAGTTGTTGCAGTGTTAACATGCTGATCTAAGATTCTAGTAGTAAAGGTAGATATTTACTTGGCTGGTAACTGACAAGATCACAATCGCTGTGTTGAAGTGTCAGCTCACTTGCAAACCTTTAGCTACAATGCAGTATCTTGCATCCCAGCCACATGATGGAGTGATCCTTCCAGTGCTTTGCACATTTAGCAGACAGTACCTAGCTATGCTGGATTAATTGTAATGGCAGTTATTCTGCCCATTCCGGGCATCTGTAATTAAGCATGGTGCATAGTTGAACTATAGTTGATAGCATTTCACTTAGCATCAGCTGTGAATTAGGAAAGTGAGTAATATTCCCATTTTACAAGAATGGCATGAAGGCTAAGAAATACAGGTAGTCCTCGACTTACAACCACAATGGAGTCCAAAATTTCTGTTAAGTGAGTCATTTGATAAGTGAGTTTTGCTCCATTTTACGACCTTTCTTGCTACAATTGTTAAGTGAATCACTGCAGTCAATAAATTAGTAACATGGTTGTTAAGTGAATCTGGCTTCTCAATTGACTTTGCTTGGCAGAAGGTCACAAGAGGTAATCACATGACCTTGGGACACAGCAACGGTCATAAATATTAACTACTTGTCAAGCATCTGAATTTTATTAAGTGTCTTTTTCTTGGTGGACAGGTGCTTCTCCAGGTCTGATCATCTGGCTCTTCACATGAAGAGGCATCTCTGAATGAGTGGAAACTTTAATCCTGTGAGATAAGAGGCTTCGAGGTCAAGCTGGCGTCAGAAGAAGGGATGTATATTCCAGCCAAAGTATGCTATTTTGCACCCTAATTCAGTGGCCTCCAGGCTGTCTCTTCCTTGGAAGGTCTTTAGAGGGTTAGACAAGACATGTAAGAAACAGCTGCAGTGACCATATGGTGCAGGTCTCCAGAACTGGGGACCAAACCTTCCAAATGACTTCTGATACCTTCTGCCATGAGCACACTTGGAGTGTTAATGATTGGATGACTGTTATGGAAGATCTATTGGACAACTGTATGCTGAGGCACATTTTTTTTTAAAAAAAAAAAAGAAACTGTCTTCTAACTATAAGAAAATGTTGTCTGAATGGGGGATTTTTTTAAATTTTTATTTTCATTTCTGAGGGGTGGTGCATGTGAAGAATGTTATGTAAGATAGAAGGATGCTCATCCTTTTGATGGGGGAGGGGGAAATGGTGTCTGCACCTTTTTACTTTTGGTTTCTGAAGGGGGAGATGGAAGGGAGGGAAGGAAAATCAGAACAGAGAAATGTTGGTATGGGCCCCTATCCTGTGTGAAAGGAGCTTTTGGTGTCTGGTCCAGCTATTAAATGTGCAATGTCTCCAGTAGCTTGTTTGACTTGCTACAGAGCTCATTTGTAATCCATTGTATAAGCTGTGCATTTACAGTATAACACAATTTATAACTTTGTTTATTATAAGACAACGGTTATTGCATGGTTCTTTAATCAGGACTGCTATTTTTCTTTCTCAATTCCAGTTCAAAGCTGCTACAATGCAATTGGTTTAATGTTACATACCAAACCCAAATAATGTTTTTTTCCTTGGATTGTTTTTTACTTTGTCCTGTTGGGTGGATAAAACCACTGTAGGTTAGAAATGGATATTTTTTTAAAAAAGAAAGAAATGCATGCAACTGTTTCCCCCACCAACTCCAACACCTACCTTCTTGTCTTTTATTTATGACTTGGGGGTCTAATTTCTGGTTTTCTACCTGTTAATGCACTGTTGACCTTAATAATGGTGCCTTATGCAAATTGAACTTCTCTTTGGGGAACTCTTATACAGGGGTATGAATGATATATGCTTTATTAAAGCTCTCTTTTCACCTGACACTTGTACTGTACATTACAGTACACAGCTAATGTACATTATGAAGAGGTGGGAAGACCATCAGTTCAGGGTGATCCTCAGTGTTTCCATGTAGAGAAGCCTCCACATAAACATCTGTACTGAAAATTTCATGGCATAATCCAACCAGTTCTAGTAATGAACACATCCCTGGGTCTATCTTTTTACAAGGTTGATCTTGCATGACCTGTCCCTTTCCTGTATCCCGCCCTCTTCCCATTCAAGAAATTAATGAAAACAAAACTAACAGTCTAACTAAAAACTAAAAAAACTAAAGCTAAAATAATCCTGTACTCAGGATGCTGCATTTTGCTCATGCAAAAAGTACAGATGTAATTACAAAAAAACCCCAGAATTGCTTAAAAGGCACAAATGTCCACACCTGTATATTTAGCTTCCCCTTAATTAAAATGGAAAGGAAACAAAAAATACAAAAAAAATAGAAATTATCAAGTGGGTAGGATATCTATAATGTGCGTATATATCTATTTGTATGGTATCTGTAGCTGTGAGTGTATGTGCATGTATATTTCTGCATGGGTGTGTACTATAAATATAGAGATAATATATTTAAGGATTGTATTGATTTATTTGCTAGAAAGTGTCATAGCCTGCAAGGAACCTTCCTGTTTTCCTGTATTTCATAAAGAAGAAGCAAGTAAAAGTCAGGGTGTTGTTTTTTTAATTTGTAAACTTCTGGAAGAGTTTGACAGAAACCTGAAAATGGGGGAGGGGGGGACTTCAATCTGTGCACAAGTTTTGCAAGAGAATGCAGTTACTTCCTTATTGATAGGCACTTTTGCACATGAAAAATTTCCCAGTGTTCAAATGAAGCACACTGGAGCCCTTTTGGGGGCAACAGCAGGACTTGAGTGATTTGGGAAGACTTTTTTGTTGGTTTTCTTCCAATTCTTTTTGTTTAATGCAAGCCACTTGTCTACTTTTAAGTAAAAGGTGGTCCTTTTAGGAGCCCTGAAAAAGTTAGCCCCTTTTTCTTATGTTCGTCAAGTAGCATGTTCGTCCTTCTTTCGCCTTTTGTTCTGTAGGTTTTGGTTTTTGCTGCATTGCACTTCCTCTCTCGCTACTTCATGCTTTCCTTGATGGTGATTAGTGAGCTCTTTATCTCCCCACAAGTGCATTTAATTGGAACACCAAGGTCTAAGTGTGCCCGCTGAGCCATTTCCACATCATATGGGAGCAATCCATTGAGGGGTAGTTAAAAATGGACACTTTCCTCTCAGACTAAATAAATCCCAACCCATCAGTTTCTGTCCAGAAAAGCTTATTGCGAAGATGTAGAAATGTGCTCCTTGATGATAAATTTATTCCTACAGGTATTTTTTACCTTTTAGCTGAATTCACAAGGCAGTTTTATGAGCTGTTAGAAATAGTCATTCCCCAAACATTAATCCAGTGTGTTTTCCAAGCTGCCTTCCATAAGAACATAGTTTACTTCTTGCTATTTGGGGCAGCTTCTTTCCTGAAAATGATGGTGAAAATTAATAGTCCTCTAACCATGTTCAAATCCAATTTATCCAAGGCTAAAGGATACATTTATCTGCATTGCATTTTGATTTTTATATGCTTGAAAATGCACTTTTTAAGTTTAAAAACTACCCCAAGAAAACATTATCTACGGATTATGGAAGTCTAATAGATGTATGGCGCTTCATACATGCAGGGCACTTTTCTTTTTCACTGCATTGAGAGATGCCATTTCATAGTCAACAAAATACTGTAGATCAGGAAATACCTGTCTGCAAGTATGAATTGAAATCCTCACCCTTTGATCAAAGCAATTCTGCAAGTTTTTCTGTTCCAGCATATGTATTAGAGAGGGTAAGATTGCTATGTTTTCTACTTAGCCATAATAATTTGCTATTTGACCAAAAAAACCCCCCAAAAAACACCTTGCAGTACTTAGAAATCAGTCTTGTAGTTAAATGAGTACATTTTGTTCAGGTGATAACTGAGCCTCAATCAAGCTGAAAGGAAAATAAATGCTTGAAATTTCAGAAAAACAAATTCTATTCATAAAATTTTTATGTTTGTTTTTGGAAGCACCCTATTATCTAAAGAATCGCTTTGTAAGATTTTTGTAAAAAAATGTTTTACAAAATTTTATTTGAAATTGTTTTTTGCAGGATTGTTATATTTCTGTATGAATTTATTTTTATTGGAATACCATAAAAATCTTATTACCGTACTTGGACTTTGTTTTTCTTTATGTGTGATTGAATTATGCAAGAATTTCAATTCTCTGGGTTATTATCCTAGTTCAGGGGTGTCAAACTCCCATCGTCACGGCGGCATCACATGACATGTTGGGACTTTTTTCCCCTTCACTAAACTGGGCGTGGGTGTGGCCAGCGCATGACGCATTGACAGCCCTGTCCTAGTTCATTACAAATGTTAAAACTACTTAAGCTCTGAATACAATTGAAGATAAGACAGCAATGCTGAAGCCCAGTCCCCTCTCATTCTGCATGAGGCATGTCGAGAGCCATTTGGGGTGGCGCCCTTGGCCCCTGTGGCAAAGTGTACTCTTCCACATCATTCTCACAGATGATAATCATCTTTGGGCCACAGTGGTGTCACCGTGATGGCATTCTCGGGCTCCACCATCAGCTCCCCCAGCGCTGTCATGGAGATGCTGCTGCAACCCAGGAGAGCTTCCACTGCCACGTGGTGTTTAGTGCCATACAGAGACACCCCCTTCACCACCAGGAGCTTGTCCTCAACGTGCACCCGGGCCTGTGCCACCGGACCCTCCTCAAACACAAGAGAAATGAAGCCCTCATGGTCTCCCTTGTAGAGGGTGGAGCCTTTGCACCCAGCAATGCTGATCCCAGGCTGCCTGCTGCACAATCATCAGAGCCAGCTCTTCCTCTTTTTTTTTTATTGAAAAGTTTTATAAGGAATACAAACAATTTTCTCCCCCCCACCCTTTCCCCTTCCCCACATAATAGAAATTGTACATTTTCTTATACATATGAAATTCTACATATACATGTTTCCCTTAAAGAAAGCATTAAAATAAGACATTTTAATTACATTCGGAGTTGCTCTTCTTCTCTTTCTCCCCTCATTCCACAACAAACCTTCTTCTTCTCCTTTCTTTCCCTTCCCTCCCTCCTCTTCTCTCCTACTTTCTCCTGCCTCCTCTCCCACCTCATCCTACTTCCTTTCCCTTTCCCCCACTTCTCTCTTCTTTCCCCCCTTCTCGCCTTCACTCCTACTCCTGTCCCCTTCCCTTCCCTTCCTCCTCTCCTTTCTTCCATTCCTCACCCTCCCTCTCCTCTTCCTACCCCCTCCTCCTCTCTCCTTTCTAACTTCTTTGCTGTGAAATATCTTCCTCCTTTAGTGTCTGAGCAACTCCTAAATTCTACTCATAGAATATACTTTCTCCTGCTACAACATTTCTCTATTGACCACTTCCCCCCCATCCCTTATCCCACCCTCCCCACCCCCCCACCCCCGACTTCCCAGAGCAAAAACAGGGTATAGCATCTAACAAAATGGTGATTTGAGGTTGATGTTTCTGAAATACTTGCTCTCTTCTTGAGGTTGCGTTTTCTAACTTGAAATCCCCAGTTCGTCTCTTCTTGCTTGTATAATCATTCAGTCCATTTCTTTGTCCATATAACCAAAATTTGTTGCCATAAAGATTGTCAGCTTGCAATAAAGAAACTATTTGTTGCTTTTCTGTCATTTGAATGGAAACATCCACCAAAACCTTTGTTTCAACTGTACCAGCTAGTGTCTTAACCCTGTCCATCTCCTGATCTTCCAAAAACAAATTCTTCTGAATAATTTCCTGCTGTCCCTCTAACAACTGCTTATATTTTCCCAAGCTGTTTTTTGAAAAAGCCCTTTCAATTGTATTCAACAGGGCTGAAGTAAAAGAGTCTAAAAGTTCTTGAAAAGCCTGGACTGTCACGGCTTGAGAATTTGCTGATTCACCAGCCCTGTTGTCAGCCATATTTCAGCCACTTTGTATTCATCCAGCTATCAGGACAACAATTCAACTCTTTTCCACACAGTATAAAAACCAGATTTTAGTTAAAGTCAGTACCAAATTCTTTTCCTCAATACCAAATTCTTTCCATGGATGCTTCCACTTTAAAACTTTCTCTTAGGGTGTAATCCAGTAGCTGTATCACTGTTGCAAACTTTAACAAGCCTTAACAAGCACTTTCCCTGGTAGTTTCCTCCTCCCGCCCTCAGGCGCCATTTTCTGCATTTTAAAACGGAGTTAAAGTGTTACTTGCAAGTTTTCCTTTTGTTTTCTCCTGATTTGCTCTGTCTGCAATCAAAGTAAAGATGTTAAAAGTCCCCCCGTTGATTTTCAGCAGATTTTGGTCGCAGCTTCTAGCTCCGCTTTCGCGGAGTCGTCCCTGGTCCGGAGCAGCTTGACAGGCTTCTATAGGGAGCCCACACCCTTTGCGCCCCAGGATTTCTCCTAGCGCACTTGGGGGGCTCTACCTCCGCCTGTCGACTCTTCTCTCTCCCCTTTGCCCGGGGAGAGGGTTCCAAGCCTCCAGACAGCTGTTTTTCGGCTGTTCTGGGGCTTTTACGGAACCAGGGATCGGGCGCTTGTAAAAGAGCGTCTTCAAAGCTTGCGGAGCCAAGCGGAAGTTCCCAGCTCTTCCTATTTGATGTGATGGTATCGGGTGGCAGGAGGGGCATTGGCAGCAGCAGTGCAGGGAAGTGGCAGCAGTGGTATCAGGAAGGCACTGGAGGGTGGCGGTGGCAGGCAGCCAGATTGTGAAGGCAGCCACATCAGGAATGTGCTCCCAGAGCCCCTTCCCGATCTGGCTGCCTGCCACCGCCAGCCCCCCACTGCCTCCACAGAGGCCACAATCGTGCAGACTCCTCTTGCAAGTGCCTGCCCCACTCCATCTGCTGCTTATGCAGATACTCATGTTGAGCTGCTGGAAGTGGTTTGTTGAGCATATCAGCAATTTGATCATGTGTAGATACATATTGCATTTTGACAAAACCTTTTTTCACTAAATGTTTTATGTTTTGATAACGGATGTCAATGTGTCTGGACCCAGAACCTGTAAAATGAGATTCAGAAATATAAACCACCGATTCATTGTCTTTCATCACGGTGATCGGTCGGATCGGGTGTGTCCAGATATCTGTGACTAAAGCATCAAACCAAGTTAGAGAATTACATGCATCTGAAACACAAGCATATTCAGCTTCAGTAGATGAACAAGAAACAAAATTCTGTTTACGCAATAATGCCAATAAACAGGACATCCATTTAAGAACATCATATAACCTGAAGTACTTTTACGTGATTTCTTATCACTTGCCCAATCAGAATCTGCATAACAACATAATTCTGCATAATCAGTATGTGTTGGTTCTAACAATAACTTCAAATGTTTGGTGTATTTTAGGTATCTCAATAATTTCTTAATACATGTCCAATGAAACTGTTTTGCCTTACCTACATGTCGTGATAAGAGATTAACACTAAGTGAAATGTCGGGTCTGGTCCAACTACTAATGTATAACAGTGACCCAATGACTGAATGATAAAGTGTTTGATCCTCGAACTCAGGACTTGCTTCTTGTGTCAAGTTATGAAAATCTGTTTGCATGGGTGTCTTTGTTGTATTAGCATCCTTCATGTTGCAATGATGCCGTGTCAACATCAAACTGGAAAACTTCTAAACCAAGGATAGTTGCAGTTGCTAAAGCAATTTTTACACTCTCAGTTCTGACTGTCGGTGAGTAAGTATTTGTGTAGTCCTCAGGATAACGTTGAGCGAAACCCTGAGCTACAAGTCTGCCTTTGTACAATGACTCCCCATTTGGTTTCTTTTTGATTCTGTAGACCCATCGAGTGCCAATGACCTTTTTGTTTGCTGGAGGTTTTGCAGGTGTAAATACTTTAAGTTTCTTTAAACTGTCCATTTCAACCTGCATTGCTTCATACCATTTGTCTTGCTCTGAATCAGGGAGCTGCTTGATTTGCGTGAAATTATCAGGTGGAAGTGTAACATTGCAAATCAAAGGCAAGGGTGCTTTTGTCAGTTGCCAAGAATATCGTTGTGGAGGGATCCCTTTTGTGGCCCTCTTGGAACGTCTCGGAACAACTGTCCTGTCTTCTTCTGCTTCGTCCTCGTCCTCACTTTCGTCGCTAGCGTGAGCATCCGCGGCTTGCGAAGACGGAACATTGGGTTGAGAAGAATCAGTGGAATCTTGATCATCAATCTGCGTGGCATCAGCAGTATCATCTCTAGGAAAATAAACTCCAGGATCATTGGAATGAATCCTGGACCAGTCAATATCTTCCTCAAATTTAGCAGATTGGGAAATCACAATTACATGTTTAGAGTCAATAAATCTGCTCCATTTTGAGTTATCATCAATACCTATAAATCTCAGTCTCTTTGCTGCTGGACTTCCTTTTCTTCTTTGAGCTAAGGGAATGTTCATCATAGCATATGAACCAAAAATATGGATGTTTTTAAGATCAGGCTTGTAGCCATACAACATGAAGAAAGGAGTCTGATTTATTACACTGCTCCAAGTATGGTTGACAATGTAATTTGCATACTTGATAGCTTCATCCCAGTATATCTTACCAAGGTTGGCGTCTTCTAGGAGACAACGCATCATGGTTTGCAGTACTTGTCTTCGTTCTGCGACTCCATTATGAGCCGGTGTGTAAGGGGCCGAAGTCTGATGAATAATTCTATTCTTACGCATCCAGTCCTGGAAACGCTGAGACATGAATTCGGCACCACAATCACTCTGGATTCTGGCGATGCGAACTTGGTGTTGGGTAGAAACAAGGGTTGCAAAGTCTTTAAAGATCTGGAAAGTCTCTGATTTTTCTTTCATAGGATATCCATATCCATATCTAGAGTAATTATCAACAATTGTTAGAAAATATTTTCTACCACCAAATGATGGTGGGAAAGGATCAACTATGTCAATGTGAACCAAATCAAAAATGCGTGTTGACAGGCGTGTAGCGCGTTTGGGAATGGCTGCTGCTTTGGATTTGGCCTTTTTGCAGACAGCACAATCCAAAAACACCTTACACCCCTTTAGATCCAAACCTTTTGCGAACTCCAGCATCTTCCTAAGAACACGGAAACTGGCATGCCCCAATCTTCTATGCCATTTGTGGATACACCTGGAATGCAAAGGTTTACCAGTTAGTGAATTCTCAACATTAGCATTTTTATGCGGAACCTCAGGCTTGCTCTGAGCAACCTGTTTACCAATTCTATTTTTGTTGGCTTTAGGAGCCTTAGGGGTAGCAACAGGATCTCTCTCTGGAGCATCTCTCTCTGGGCCTGTGCGTTCCCTTTTTGGAGTTTGCATATTTGCCTGTGTTTGTGTTTTAGGATTTGGCTTTAAGTAATAAACACCACCAATTAATATGGTTTCAGCAACAATATCTCCATCTTTAACTACGTAACTTGCATTTTCAAGGTGGTGAACCTGGAATTTTAATGCTCTAGACAAGTGACTCTGACTAAGCAAATTACTGGTTGCTGTTGGTATGTAATAAACATCAGGAATGAATGTATCGAGCTCTTCAACATAAACAGTTCCTTTTCCTTTGACCTGACAAGGATGATTGGAAAAAGAATAAAGTTCATGTAGTTCAGGTTCAGGCTCGTGCATTTCTGTGAAGAGTTCCTTTCTGTAGGTAACGTGAAATGCTGCACCACTGTCCAAAGTCCACAGGAGTCGTCTGTCGTACTCTGGTTGAGGTTGTGGATCATTGGTTAAAGCCAATGTGGCAAGTGGAGTTTGTGGATCACGCCGGGGACCACGACGACCTTGTCTTCCGCCTCTGCCTCTGCATCTGGAGTCTGTTCCTCTGGGCTGGTACGTGACAGGAGCTGGAACTCGTTGGGGACAATCCCGGGTGGCATGTCCCACACGATTGCAGGTGTAGCATCTTGGCATCCTTGGAGCGTAGGTCCTTCCTCGGAAGGGGCGCCTAGCTGGAGCTCTTGATGCAGGTGGTCCTCTCAAATGTGGTGTGGCCAACATGAATGCCTCTTCTTCAATTAAAAGTCTACAGACATTGTCCACTGTGCGTTGAGCAATTGGGACTTGGTTAATTTTTGTAACAGCATCTTTCCATTCATAGTTCAAAGAGTTAATGATGATGCTGATCATTTGAATATCTTCAATGTTATGGCCTCTTTCTCTCAATTCTGTTCTCAGACCTTTCAGTTTGGTCAAATGTCCTCCAATTTGTAAATCACCAGGTTTCAATCTCGAACCGTGGAGTTCAGACATGAGTAAACATGAAGATTCAATTGAGATAGGCCTGTAGCAATTTTCCAATTCAGCCCAAATTTGTCGGGCTGTTGTATTTGGTGGAAAAGTGACCTGCAGTTCAGTATCCATGGACATCAATAATGTTGTGCGAGCCCTTATCTCTAAATCTCGTATTGCAAAATCCCATGGTTGTGCAGGAGGGTTAAATACCATACAGTGCGTGCCTTCTCTAAGAAGCAATAGTGTAATCTCACTGACCCAGGCTTTGTAATTTTGTCCTGACATTTTAGTTTTGACTCACCAGTTAGTGGAGAGACAGAAAATGCCTGGTAAGGAGCCTGCATTTGGTTCGCTGGCTGTGCTGGCAGGAATGCCTGTGGTATTTGCTGTGCCTGTTGTGGACCTAAAAATGGTCTTGGTTGTGCCATTGGAGGTGGGCCAGGAGGTGGCCCTATTTGCACTTGTGGCTGGGGCACATTTGCAGGCATTTGTGGCTGCTGTGGCTGATGCACTGGAATCTGCTGTATTCCAGTTGCCATTTGTGCTTGATCTGCAATATTGGCATGACCTGCTGGAGATGCAGTCATTTGCCTTTGCTTCATTAAGTTTAATTGTGTTCCATCTAAAAAGACACCAACACTGCCAGGGGGTGTTTGAGTTTGGGCCTGTGGAAACACTTGTGGCATTTCAGCTTCCTGTAGTAAATTACTTTCGCCAGCAGATGGTGCTGCACCTTTAGCTTCAGGCAGCTTTGCAGTTACAAGGAATGATTGCGTGGCAGGTTTATATGTAACTTGATCAGGGAGACTTTCATGTGACGTATGCAGTGCCCTCTGTCTTAATTGGCCTGACACAAAATCCACCAGGGGGAGTGTCTTTGGCTCCGAGGAAGAAGACAATATGGCACTTTTTGAAAAATTTAAGTCACGGGATTCTTCCTTATCTTGCTCAAGCATAGATATAGCCATTTTTGCTGGGATAGCTCCTGTTCATAGAATTTTATACGGTCACGAAAGGCTTTCATAGCCAGCTCATCCAGGGTGAGCTTAGAGCTTCGAGGAGAATAATGAATTGTTTCTCTCTCTGCGTGGGAGGAATTTTGCTCGGCAGTTTGCTTTAGCCTTGCACCGAGCGTTACAAATTCAGAAGGTTCTGGGAAGACAGGTTGAGAGCTGGCATAATTAGAAGGGGGAGTTACTGACCTCAGTCATAGTGCTTCTCCTTCAAAAACAGCTTCTGTCTTATCTCCCTCCATTTCTGTTCCCACGGCTTTTTGTTCCAGGCGTGTGGCTGTAGTAAGGGGCTGGAAATCTGGAAATCTCCTGTCTGCCACCTCTTCGTTGGAAAGATCAATCAAATCATTTACGAAGAGTGGTCTTAGTTTCATTTTGCCTTTTTTCTTCTGTTTCGGCATCTCAGCAATATAATTAGCGTACCTCAGTAGCTAAAAACTAATTGCCTATGCGCTCTTATCAGAAATAACAAAACAAGGAAAAAAGCCATAAATCAACCATCCTCTGCTACCAGATGTCAGGGCATCTATTAATCCCATGTTTGGATCTGGGACAAATTACCCTGGTTTAATTAGAGGAGATGAATCGAGGCTCCTTCTTGTTTGCAATATTCTGAAAAAGAAACGCGAAGAAAGGTTTCTAATAAAACTCATTTATTTGTTATAAAGAAAATAAAACACCTCACTAACTAAGAAAAGTTAATTGCTACATTTTTTAAAGTAATTCTTGCCGGCTATCTCAGCCGGACCTTGCTGGAAAGAGAACAAAGGAAAGAGTGTGAAGCAAGTGAAGGAATGTGGGTGGATACGGAAACACGTAGCTTACTGATAAGAAGTTGGCAAGCTACGGAGAGTCTGACAGTCCAGAAATGATGAGTTCAGCTGGCAAATAAAATAACGCAGTGACAGACACCCCCTGCTCCTCCCGCTGGCAGGCGCACAAGAGGGGTTAATCATCCCATGGGAATCAGCCGTGGAGATTTGTGTTACAGTGCATCCCCCGCAACTAGACTGTGGCAGAAGCGGTAGGGTAGTAGTAGTGGCAATATAGCACCAGGGGAGGGCCAGCCATGGACAAAGGCCCGTGGTGGGTCACCTGGAGTGGGTGGGGGCGCGGTCAAGTATCCATGGAGGGCCAGCCAGGGATGAACACCTGCAGTGGGTCAGCTTGCCTGGCAAGGCCGGGGTGAAGTGGGCATGGCCATGTGTCCATGATCAATTGTCCTAGACCCTCCTGTAACATGGCAGTAACTGCTCTAGTTCCAGCCCAAATTTTCAAGTTATTCTGGACTTGTTTTGTCTTAGTTTCAGCTATTTTGATTCCTCTCAATTCCCTTTTCTGAAGAATCAGCCTCACAGATTGTAAAATCTAAACTGACTTATGGTGTAGGCTGAAATGCAATGTTTTTAAAATTCCATAGAGGAAAATAAAGGATCTTGGTTGAAATATTTGTTAGCTACTGATAAAAGAGACTGATAAAAATTCATTCTTTCTTTCTTTCTTTCTTTCTTTCTTTCTTTCTTTCTTTCTTTCTTTCTTTCTTTCTTTCTTTCTTTCTTTCTTTCTTTCTTTCTTTCTTAAATTTATATGCCGCCCCTCTCCGGAGAGTCAGGGCGGCTCACAATATATTTTTAAAAAACCATTCTAAAAAAATTTAAAACATTAAAAAACATTAAAAACCTTAGAACGCATTCACACCATTCATGGCCGGATCTCGCCAGATCGCAAAGCGAGATCAACGGCCCCAGGCCTGCCGGAAAAGCCAGGTCTTCACAGCTTTTCGGAAGGCCAGTAGGGTGGGGATGGTCCGGACCTCAGGAGGTAACTGGTTCCAGAGAGCTGAGGCAGCCACAGAGAAGGCCCTCCCCCTCGGGCCCGCCAGCCAGCATTGTTTAGCTGACGGGACCCGGAGGAGACCAACTCTGTGGGATCTTACCGGTCACTGGGAGCTATGCGGTAGAAGGCGGTCTTGAAGATAACCTGGCCCTTTCTTGCTGGAAGAAAAAAGCTACTGTTCTTGAGATGTTTCAGGAGTCCAGAACTCATGAGTACCACACTAGCATAATCAAAGGTCAGCTATCTTGGGAGTCATAGGCCAATGCCCATCTACAAATCAATATGTTGCCCTGCCTTGAATATTCATCTACAGTATTCATTTCTTCCCATTGATTCAAAGACCAAAGTTGTATATATTTTGGCTTTAATGGCATGTGCTGAAAAAAGATACTACTGCATACATTATGCATTCCTTTGTTTATTGGTATTGCTTAGCAATAGATCACTTATTGGTATTGGTCAGTGACTGCTTTCATCTTGGGGTGGTTTATTAAGGTCGTAGTGTAAGGTAGGGAACATTTGGTTGACATAACAGGTGTTTCTTATCTAGGATTCCTAAAAGTTTATTTAAATTAAGAAGAGTTAAAATTCCTATTCCTCATACCAGGGTGTGATCCAGTAACCCAGGGACCATTCAGTTTTGGTGCATACAACTGTCCATATACTGTATGTATTTTGTTTTTCTTCTCAACAATTAACTTTTGATTAATTGCATTAATTGTTTTCCACTGCTTATTTGACTCTTACAATGAAGCTGATTGATACAGGATGCAATGAATGTTTTTGATTTTCAGCCAGCTTGTTGCAGAGCCTAACACTGATTTTGACTGAGAGGGAGACTGATCCAAAGTCACCCAGCTGGCTTCTTGGTTGATCCAAAAAAGCCAACCATGCACTTGTGGGAAAGCTCTAGGAAGAAAAAAATCTGAACATAAAGCTATCCATTTCATGGAACCATCATAGCTACAATGGGAATCACTCCAAATACATGACAGAACACTAGATGCTCCAGCAGCATCCACAGGGAGGAGATCAAAAAGTCAAGATGGAGGTTGCAACCATGGGATTGAACCTGGCCTCCATCTTCAATATATGTGAAGTTGACATACCTACAAAAGGGCAGGTCTTCAATCATGGGGATGTGATCATCATATTCATTCATACATACATACATACAATTTTAAGGCTATTCATCTCAACAAGTGATTCTGAGTGATGAACAAAATTGAAAAGGAAATAAAAACAATTACAATAAAACAAAAACTACGTCGGTGAGAAATACATATAATAAAATATGTATACTGAGAATAAAGCATACACCATAATTGCTAAAGTAACCAAGAAACTGGTCCCTGCGCACACTTGGAACCTCTGGCTCAGGCCCAGAGCCAGGTCTTTAAGGACTTAGGAAAAGCTAGCAGAGTTGGGGCCATCCTGGTCCTACTTGACCTCTCAGCAGCTTTCGATACCATCGACCATGCTATCTTACTGCAGCGACTTGGGGGGTTGGGGGTAGGAGGCACTGTCTTACAGTGGTTCTCCTCCTACCTCTCAGGTCGCTCACAGTTTGTATGGGCGGGGGGGCAGAGGTCCACCCCGAGGCCCCTAACCTGTGGGGTGCCTCAGGTGTCGGTTCTCTCCCCCTACTCTTTAACAACTATATGAAGCCGCTGGGTGAGATCATTCGTGGTTTCGGGGTAAGGTATCATCAATATGCTGATGATACTCAGCTATACATCTCCACCCCGGACCACCCAGGGGATGCCCTTTCCGTGATGTCCTGATGCCTGGAGGCGGTACAGGCCTGGATGGGTAGGAACAGGCTCAGACTCAAACCCTCCAAGACTGAGTGGCTGTGGATGCCGGCACCTCGTGTTCTAGAGGTCCCCTCACTTTTGATGGGGGGGGAGGTACTTGCTCCCGTTGAAAAGGCCCGCAACTTGGGTATCCTCCTGGATTCGCGGCTGTCACTGGAAGACCATCTGATGGCCCTGACCGGGGGGCTTTTGCGCAGGTTCGCCTGGTGCGCCAGTTGCACCCTTTCCTAGACCGAGATGCCCTTCGCACGGTCACTCATGCCCTGGTTACTTCTTGCTTGGATTACTGCAACTCCCTCTACATGGGGCTGCCCTTGAGATGCACCCGGAGGCTCCAGCTGGTCCAGAATGCCGGCCGCGCAGGTTGTTACAGGAGCTCCCCGTTACTCCCGCGTAACACCTCTCCTACGTGAGCTGCACTGGTTACCAGTGGTCCTCCGGATCCGCTTCAAGGTGCTGGTACTTACCTATAAAGCCCTACATGGCTTAGGTCCGGGGTATTTGCAGGACCATCTCCTACCCGCCTCCCACCGTCCTGTCCACTCACACAGGGCTGCCCTCCTCAGGGTACCGTCGACCAGACAATGTCGGCTGGCATCGTCCAGGGGTAGAGCGTTCTCTGTGGGCGCTCCTGCCCTCTGGAATGAGTTACCCACCGAGCTCTGGACGGCTCCTGATCTCCGTTCCTTCCGTCGAGGCCTAAAGACTTGGCTGTTTCAACAAATGGGCTGATTCTGATTCTTGGGTTTTATTATTTATTTGTCCCTGTTTTAATTGGTTTTTAATTAGGATTTTCCTTTATTATTGTATGTTTTTTAACTTGTGTTCACCGCCCTGAGTCCTTTGGGAGAAGGGCGGCATATAAATATTTGTAAATAAATAAATAAATTAAATAAATAAATTACAAAGGGCGAGAATAATAATAAATGGGGATATGACAAATTCATTTCAAATTAAGAAAGGTGTAAGACAAGGATGCCCGTTATCACCTCTGCTATTCATCTTGACACTAGAAACACTGTTAAATAGAATTAGGAAAAACAACGAAATAAAAGGATTAAAGATTAGGGGAGAGGAGTATAAGACCCAGGCTTTTGCGGACGACGTATTACTCATCATAGAGGAACTGTTAGAAACGGGCCCGAGAATTTTGGAGGAAATAGGAAGGTATGGGGAGGTAGCCGGACTTAAATTGAATAAAGGGAAAACTAAATTGTTAGTCAAAAATTTAACAGAAACGCAAAAGAAAGAATTAGAAAAGGAATTAGACCTACAAATAGTAAAAAAAATTAAATATTTAGGGATATAGATATCAGCTAGATGCTCAGCTCTGAAAGAAGATAACTATACACCTCTGGTTAAAAGAATAAAACAGGATTTGGAAAAATGGGAGAAAGTGCAATTATCACTCTTGGGCAGGATAGCATTGATAAAGATGAATATCCTGCCCAAGTTACTATACCTATTCCAAACGATACCCGTCATCTTAAACAAAATTTTTTTCACAGAAATCAATAAAATTATTAGGAAATTCATTTGGGCCGGGAAAAAACCAAAAATTAATTTGCGATCACTACAAGACAACAGAAGCAGGGGAGGTTTCGGACTCCCAGCATGGGAAGTATATTATAAAGCAGCCATCCTAGTATGGATAAGGGAATGGGTTAACTTAAGAAACAAAAGAATACTTTTGTGTGGGAAAGTAGGAGGGGGGATTAAGGGGAGAGGTTGTTAGTAGACATAAAAGCATTCTTCCTGTCGGTCAAGGTCAGGGCGATCCAGCATCTGGAGAAGGAGTGGTCAGGGGGCTGGATCGAGATGGAACGGACGTTGATTGGAGCATGTGATCGACTGGGGGGGAAAGGGGATGGTTTTGGGAGCTTTGACTTACTGAAGGAAAACCCGGGCTTTTCAGATTCGGGTTTTCCCAGATGTGCCAGTTTGCCTATTCTAGTAAAGAGAACTTTGGAAAAATGTTTTCTTCTGCGTCTTTACTTGGAGTTGGTTTTTTTCTGGAACGCTGATACCAATCATGTTTGAGTATTCTTCCCGCTCAAACAACGGACCTGAGTGAAGCCTTCAGGCTGTATCTAACACCCCTCCCCTCTTAGTTGGAACAATCCACTCTGCATACATAGTCACGAAAGTAGGTGGGGCTTTTACAGGTCCTTCCAGACTTGTGCAGCTCAGTAGGTGTGGTGGCAGCGGCCTGAGAGGTTGTGCCTGCTGCTGCCTCCTAGTTCAGCCATGGAAACTCATGGAACTTTTCGGGTGGGGCCTCTGGTTCAGCTGGAACTGGTTCAGGGTAGGAACATTGTTGGATTCCCGGTTCTTCAGGTGCATACTCCGTCTCCATCGGGCTTGAGTCTGCTAAGGAGGGAGTATATTTTATCTCGGTATTGTCTGGTTCTTGGGTTTCTGTGTTAGGGCAGAGGTGGCTGCATAGTTGGTCTATGTGCTGCCTCCATTGGTGCCCGTCATTCAATCTAACACTGTACGACCTGGAGCCTGTTATTTTTTCTATTTTCCCTGGTAGCCATAGGGGTCCTTCGGCAAAGTTTTTTGTGAACACTATGTCCAGTTTGGCTGGGCTCCTCCCTGTTGTCACGCTAGGTGTTATGTGCTGGTACAGGAGGAATTTGTCTACTCGGGCTTGCCAATCGCCAGGTCCCAATCAGCCCAATGCTTCCTTGGCAGACCTCACCATCCTTTCAACCATACCATTCCTGGCCGGATGGAACAGTGCCGTGAGGGCATGGCGTATTCCCTGCTCTGCCAGGAATCCCTCAAACTGGGTGGCTGTAAACTGTGGACCGTTGTCTGACACAATGACATCGGGTAGGCTGTGCGTGGCAAACAACCTCCTTAATACCCTTATTACTGCATCTGCAGTGGTCGTGCCCATCAGGATGATCTCTAGCCACTTGGAGTATGCATCCATGACCACTAGGAATGTTTGGCCATGGAATGGGCCTGCAAAATCAATGTGGACCACGGGGCCCAGGGTTTTTCCCATTCCTGTTCTGGTGCCTTTGGGGGTGCTGGTCGTGACTCTTGGCACGGCTTACAAGTAGCCACCCATTCTTGTATTTCCTGGTCCATTTTGGGCCACCATATGTAGCTTCTTGCTAGGGCTTTCATCTGGACAATCCCTGGATGGCCCTCATGTAATGCCCTCAGAATAGATGTCCGTAAGCTTGGGGGTATGATTACCCGATCCCCCCCACAATAAACACCCCCTTGAGCAGACATTTTGTGCTGTTTAGCAATAAACGGTGTAAACTCTGCACCAACCGGGCCTTTAGGCCATCCCCTCCACACCCAGTTCAAAACAGTCTTAAACACGGCATTTTTGGCCGAATGCTTTGCCACTTCGGCAGAAGTCACAAGTCCGGAATTGAGGCAGTCAATGAGAAGAACGGGGGTGCCCAGGGTTGGATCGTCCAGCAGTTCGGGCAGTGGGCAGAGGTTGAGGACATCAGCATGCCCCAATGTCTTTCTGGGTCTGTGGACGAGCTTGTAGCTCTAGGCCGAAAGGAAAATGGCCCATCTCATGAATCAGGGGAACAAGGCAGCTGGCGTGCAACGATCACCCGCCAAGAGCGGCTTGTGGTCAGTCACCAATTCAAAATCCCTCCCAAACAAGTACTCATGGAACCTCTTGACCCCGGCCACCACAGCCAGCGCTTCCCAGTCCAGCTGGCTATAGTTCCTCTCTGCACTTGACAGAGTCCTGGAAAAGTAGGCTACCGGGGCCTCATTCCCATTTGGGAGTCGGTGGCTGAGGACTGCCCCACGCCAAAAGGGGAGGCGTTGCAAACCAATACAAGGGGCAGAGAGTCATTGTATTGAATCAAGAAACTGTCAGCTGAGAGCAGTCGTTTTACTGCCTTAAAAGCGGCAGCTTCCCTGTGCCCCCAGACCCAAGGGCACCTCTTAGCCAGCAGTTTATGGAGGAGTTCTGCAACCGTTGCTTTGTTTTTGAGGAAAACACTGTAAAAGTTTAGCAAACCCAGTAATGCTTGCAGTTCGGTCTGGTTCTTTGGGGTGGGGGCCTCCTGGATGGTTCGTACTTTACTTTTGATGGGGTGTATACCCTCCCCATTGATCCTGTACCCCAGGAATTCGACCTCACAGACTCCGATTTGGCATTTGCTGCTTTTTGCACGGAGCCCTGCAGCACGAAATTTAGTCAGCACTTCCCTTAGCCTGGAACATAGCTGCTGCTCATTGCTAGCTGTTATTAGCACATCGTCGAAGTATGGCACTACCCCGGGGATTTTTTGTAACAGCCTTTCCATTACACTTTGAAAAAGTCCCGGGGCAACGCTAACCCCAAACTGCAAACGGTGACATTTGAACGCTCCTCTATGTGTTACAATGGTTTGAGCCTTGGCAGTAGCGCCATCTACAGGCAGTTGCTGATACGCCTGCACGAGGTTGAGTTTTGCAAATATTTTTTCCGGCCCCAGAGAGTGTAATAAATGTTGGATGATTGGCACTGGGTAGGCGCTCTGTTGAAGTGCTCTGTTTAATGTGCACTTATAGTTCTCACAGATGCGCACTGACCCGTCCCCTTTAATTGGAGTCACGATGGGAGTCTCCCACTTAACGTGATCAACCGGTTCGAGAACACCTTGCCAAATTAACTTGTCTAATTCTAAGTCTATTTTGGGTTTTAAGGCGAAGGGAGCCCTCCAGGGCTTCATGTGTATAGGCGCAACGTTAGGGTCCAAACTAAAAGAAATAGGGGCACCCACATAATTGCCAAGCTCTGGACTGAAAACATCCTGGAATTCTCGGATCAGGTCATCTGCACAGGTGCTGGTGATAGCGTTGATGCCAGTTACCCCCAATCCGAGGAAATCGAACCAATCTAAACTGAGCAGGTTCAGGAGGTCTCCGCCGACCACGGTTAATGACAGCTCCCCATGGAACTTGTTGTATTTCACGTTGAACGTTCCATAGCCCAGCACTGGAATGCGATTCCCTTGGTAGTCGCTGAGCTTTAGCTGTTGGTGTTTCAGCTGCCGCTTCTGGAGTCTAGGAACCGCTTTCTTTAGGGCTTGCCAGGAGATGATGGTCACCGATGACCCGGTGTCAATCTCCATCTCGCAAGGGGACCCCTTGATCTGCACTGTCACACTTAGTTTCTTTCAGCAGGGGATGCTCACTTGGCCAATTCTCATCTGGTTGGTTTCAGGTGCCCCTGCGTTGTTGTCTGTGCACCTTGGTTTCCATGTTTCCCACTTGTGTGGCTATGGGGCTTCAGGCAGGGCGGCCTCTGGGGTGGCTCTGCGGGTGATGGGCAGATTTGTCCAGCATACTCTCGCCAAGTGTCCCTTTCATTCACATCTTCGGCAGATGGCGGCCCGGTAGTGGCAGGATGCTCTTGGGTGCTGGCCCCCGCAGCTGGCACATGGTTGCCTTTTGCTTTCTTGCTCAGCAGGCCTCCTTCTCTCTGTGTGATAGACCTCATCCTCGCTACCCTTGGATTCTTCGTCCTGGTAGTGGCCTTTGTGCACGGTGGCTGTAGGTGATCTGTCCCCGTCCCCACACACACACAAACACAGCCAGCCGAGGGTTAAGGAAACACTTTGGAACGCACCCAGGTCTTATCTCCCACTTGGCAGCGATAGACACACCGTCTGCCAAGTGACTTTATTTTCACAAACAGAAAGATAAGATACTAACGTTCAAAAAGTCCAAGCAGAAATAATATTCCTCCCAGCAGTTCCGGACGAGGCTTTAGTGACTATCCAAGGTTTACTTTTGTTCGTCACAAGGATCCCTGACCACTACCCTCTATTATATAGTCTCTGGGGTGTGGTCCCATGACTCAGTTCTAATCCCTAGCACGCCTCCTAAGCTGCTGCAATCGTTTATCACGCCTTCGGAGGCGTGCGTCCAGGAATGATGTTTCTTCATCACTCTGAGACGAATCAGCTGTCTCCCTGCTGATTTCCTCTCCCTCCGCCGGCACCTGAGACAATGCCAGAGGGGAGGGGCCTGGAGAGGGAGGCCTGGCTGACTCCTCTTCCTCATGCTCGGAGCTTTCTTCCTCCGATGGGACAGGCTCAGAGGGCGGGGCCACAACAGTAGGTTTTATTGCCGCTGGGGCTGTAGCGAGCTTTTGGAGCGATTCAACCGCCCTGTTAGACAACTCGGTGGCCCTTGCTTCGTCTAAGGCGGCCTGCAGAGTCAGGTTTCTTTTGGCTAAAAGTCTTCATTGCAGGCGGAGGTCTTGTACCTCGCAGATGAGTTGATCTAAAAGGATATCATTTAAGTCTCTAAACTCACAGTGAGCAGCAGCTTTTCGAAGCGCTGCAATATATTGGTTGATGGACTCACCATCCTTCTGCATTCAGTGCCAGAATTCGTAGCGTCTCACGATCTTGGATGGGGCCAGAGCATAGTGAGTCTTCAGTGCGTTCTGAAGCACTTGCCATGGTATGGATTGCACCAGAGTTGGTTCGGACAGGGATTCTGCCGTGTCGAACATGTCGTGGCCACAATGGCTGAGGAATAGTGCCCTTTTCCAGTTGTCTGATAACCCGAGGAGATCATTTGCTTCCATGAAGCATTCGAATCGGGTCATATAAGTGTCCCAGTGTTCTTTTGTTGGATCGAAGGGCGTAGGTGGGTGGAAGGCAGACATTCTTGCTGCTTTTCGCTCATTTGAATTTGGCACGCAAAATGGCCACCATTCCTTCTCGTCCGCCTGGCTGGATGTTTGTTGTCAGCTCTTTTTGCCTCTGTTCTCCTTCACAAATCCCACCCTCATCGCCAGTGTTAAGTTGGGTGAGTGAAGAGACTGGAAAAAGGCTTCAGACAACAGCTCTTTATTCAACAACTATCTACAATCCAGCAGCTTGCCTCTCTGACAGCTTGCCCTTATATAAGGAGCTGTCAAGGAGTTCAACCAATCATGTTTGAGTATTCTTCCTGCTCAAACAACAGACCTGAGTGAAGCCTTCAGGCTGTCAGTATCTAACACTATCCATGAATTTGGTACTTTTGCTTCTAACAGTAGTTCATTAAATACATCCAACATTGGGGTACTTAGAGTGTCCTGTAAGTCTTTGTATAGTTCTGCTGGTAGTCCATCCGGGCCTGGTTTTGACCGTTCTTTTGTCTCTTGATTGCTTCTGTTAATTCCATCATTGTTATACATTCGTCTAACATTATTTTGACTGTTTCAAGTATTTTAGGTAAATCTGCTTTTTCTAAATATTGCTTTATTTTATCTTCTGAAGTTTTTTTTTTTTTTAATTTGATTTATATGCCGCCCTTCTCCAGAGACTCAGGGCGGCTTACAATGTGCTCAGCAATAGCCTTCATCCTTTTGTATATTTATACAAAGTCAGCTTATTGCCCCCACAACTGGGTCCTCAATTTACCTACCTTAGAAAGGATGGAAGGCTGAGTCAACCTTGAGCCTTGGCGAGATTCAAACCTGCAGTAATTGCAGGCAGCTGGTCTTAATAACCAGCTTAATAACAGGGTGCCTTAGACCACTGTACTACCAAGGCTCTTGAAGTTATCTCCTGATCATATAGTTTCCCATAGTAGTTTTGAATCACTTTCTTTTTATCTTCATTTTGGTAGTGGTAGTCCCTTCATCATCCATTAACTGATGTATCAATTTCTTTTCTTTCTCCTTTTTCAATTTATATGCCAACCATCTTCCTGGTTTATTTGCATTTTCAAAGAAATGTTGTTTAGCGCTTTTAATTTTTTGTGCTAGTTCTTCTTTATCTATTAAATTCAGCTTGTGTTTTGTTAATTCCATTTGATTTTTTATATTCTTCTTTTGTGGTTCTTTTTGTAGTTCTCTTATATTCTTCTTCTAATATCTTTTGTGTTTGTTTCTTCTTTTTATTTTTCTTTCCCATATATGTTATAGCTAGTCCTCTAATATATGCCTTGGCTGTATGGACATTTTGTAGTGACCTTTCTTCTTTTCTGTTCTCTGTAAAGAAAAAAATCCAACTCTCTTTCCATAAATTGGATAAATTCCTTCTCTTTTAGTATTGATTGGTTCAAGGTCCATCTTAATTTCCTTTTTTGTCCCTTCCATATAAATTTATCGGATTATGATCTGCCCAGTTGCTTATTTCTATATTTATTTCCTGTACGTTAGACTTTAGCTCTGCTGACATCCATATCATGTCTATTCTGGACCAAGACATATGTCTATTTGAACAGAATGAGTATTGAATCTCCTTGGGATGGATCTCTCACCATACATCTTGAATATCTAATTCTTCCGCCATTTTTAAAAAAGCTTTTGGAAGTGTTTTTCTGCCTCTTTTGTTTGCCTTTCTTGTTTTATAGTCTTGTTCCGCATCTACAATTGCATTAAAACAGGGGTGGGATTCAGCCAGTTCTGGTGAACTGGATGTTAATTTTAATCTGGTTTGCTGAACCAGTAGTTGCAAGGACTGGCTGACCCCGCCCACCATGCCACGCCCCTCACAGGAGTCTCTCCATGGCACATTTTGCATGCCAGGTAAGTGCAGGGCCTGCGCAGAGGCTATGGGAGGGTGAAAAACAGGCCTACCAGAACAGGGGTGAAATGCTCCTGGTTTGAACTGGATCACGCGATCCGGTAGCGATGGTGGCGGGTGGTTCGGAGAACCGTTAGCAAAAATCCCTGCATCCCCCCCCACCATGCCCAGCTGAGCCGCACAATCATCAGAGGCTTTTTTTTTTACTTTTAAAAGCATTTTTTCTACAACCTCTTCCGCCGAAAAAATGCTTTTAAAAGTAAAAAAAACCCCTCTGATGATCACGCGGCTCAGCTGGGATCGTCAGAGGCTTTTCAAAGCATTTTTTTCTGCAACCTCTTCGGCCAAAGAGGTGGTAAAAAAAATGCTTTGAAAAGTTAAAAAAAAAAGTTGGCCACGCCCACCCAGTCACATTAACCCCCCCGACCAAGCCAGACCCACAGAACCAGTAGTAACAAATTTTACATTTCACCCCTGTACCAGAAGTACCAGAAGTCCAGAAATGGGCCTGTTTCCGGGCTCCGAAGGGCCTCCGGAGCCTGTGGGGAGCCATTTTCGCCCTCACAGAGGCTCGAGGAAAGCCTCCAGAGCCTGGAGAGGACGAAAACGCCTTCCTCCCGCCATGGTGCAGGAAGCCAACTAGGCCACACCCCCATGACTACGCCCACCCAGCACCCAGTACACCCCCACCCCTGGAGACCATTTTCCCCCCTTATATTTCTTCTTCTATAACAGCTAAAAGATATACAATATATTCTAATTGTGCCATTATCCCCTCCAAAACAACATATATTCTTGAGTAGGTTTATTCCCTTTGCCTTCCACCAACACTGATTTTATAAAATCCCCCAATATTTCATTATAATTGTTTGCTTTAATCATCCCTTTTTTAAATTTAATTTCTGTTGTTAATTTATCATTTGTTGCCATACTCCAAATTTCATTATACCACTCATTACTTTGAGTATCCCAATTTCATCCCCAATATTTAGCCATCACTAATCTACCTGCCATTATCAAATTTGCAATCATTTCTTTTTTTGTTTCATTTATATCTCGTTGTTCCACCAGCAACAATAATGCAATTCTCGGTGACATATCTAAATTTACATTCAAAAGTGCTCTAATTTCTCTAAACACCATGTCCCATATTTTTTGTGCACTGTCACAATCCCACCACATGTGTTTATATGTTCTGACCCCTTTCTTGCACCTCCAACAAATATTTGTATATTTACCATCTATTTGATTTAGTTTACATTGTTGTAGAAAGGAGAGGCTGAAACACATTCCTGGGTCAGACAGATACATTTATTTGCGCAAAGGTTCAGTGCTATGTTTGGTTATTGCAAACTGAACAAAGAATGATTATGATTCTATGACTTAAATATGTTTTCAAGACAAAGAGTTCTATGAGCCTTTCCGGCTTCCATATATGGTTACATTAAAAATACATTACACTTACATTACACTTTACTAATTATCAAACCATTACATACTATTTAATAAAATTATTTTGGCTACACATTTTTACTACTCCATCATTTACTCATAATTAAACTATTACAACTTTTACTAACCCATCACTTTATGTTTTACAACTGTCCTTTAAGTGCTGTAATGTTTAAATGCAGAAATTATGGCTATACTTTAAACAATAAGTAACCTTCTGTCTCCCATGTATATCCGTCCAGATGTTCACATCTGATTCTATTAAGAAGATGTATAGAATCAGTGGGTTTGACACAGGGCCATAGGTCAAGTAATTATGGGGACATCCAGGAACTAATTGCTTAGTTTCTTCTCTTTATCCGAGTCAGTCATTCACTAGAACCCTACTTTTAGCTTTCCTGATGGATGGCAGCTGAAGATATATTTACCAATAATGGAGTCCAGCTGCCTTTAGCCAGCACGTATACTTAATGTGAATAGAGAAGTTCACTCAAAGTTTATTCAGAGTTCATAGGATTTGATCTGACTTTATATACCTGACTTGGAATGATTATTTCTTTTATTCACCTTTTATTTACCTCATTTCCCCCCTAATGGAAGTTTTTCCATGCATAAACTTTCATTACTGCTTACACAACACTCTATGTCCTTTAATATACAAAGCTAATATACAGTCAGGTCCAGAAATATTGGGACATCGACACAATTCTAACATCTTTGGCTCTATACACCACCACAATGGAGTTGGAATGAAACAAACACAATGTGCGTTAACTGCAGACTGTCAGCTTTAATTTGAGAATATGTACATCCAACTCAGGTGAACGGTGTAGGACTTACAGCAGTTTGTATATGTGCCTCCCACTTGTTAAGGGACCAAAAGTAATGGGACAATTGGCTTCTCAGCTGTTCCATGGCCAGGTGTGTGATATTCCCTCATTACCCCAATTACAATGTGCAGATAAAAGGCCCAGAGTTCATTTCAAGTGTGCTATTTGCATTTGGAATCTGTTGCTGTCAACTCTCAAGATGAGATCCAAAGAGCTGTCACTATCAGTGAAGCAAGCCATCATTAGGCTAAAGAAACAAAACAAACCCATCAGAGAGATAGCAAGAACATTAGGCATGGCCAAAACAACTGTTTGAAACATTCTCAAAAAGACGGAATGCACCACAACACCAAAAGACCTGGGAGACCATGGAAAACAAGTGTGGTGGATGACCGAAGAATTCTTTCCCTGGTGAAGAAAACACCCTTCACAACAGTTGGCCAGATCAAGAATACTCTCCAGGAGGTAGGTGTATGTGTGTCAAAGTCAACAATCAAGAGAAGACTTCACCAGAGTGAATACAGAGGGTTCACCACAAGATGTAAACCATTGGTGAGCTTCAAAAACAGGAAGGCCAGATTAGAGTTTGCCAAACAACATCTAACAAAGCCTTCACAGTTCTGGAACAAGATCCTATGGGCAGATGAGACCAAGATCAACTTGTACCAGAGTGATGGGAAGAGAAGAGTATGGAGAAGGAAAGGAATTGCTTATGATCCTAAGCATACCACCTCATCAGTGAAGCATGGTGGTGGTAGTGTCATGGCGTGGGCATGTATGGCTGCCAATGGAACTGGTTCTCTTGTATTTATTGATGATGTGACTGCTAACAAAAGCAGCAGGATGAATTCTGAAGTGTTTTGGGCAATATTATCTGCTCACATTCAGCCAAATGCTGCAGAACTCATTGGACTGCACTTCACAGTGCAGATGGACAATGACCCAAAGCATACTGCAAAAGCAAACAAAGAGTTTTTGAAGGGACAGAAGTGGAATGTTATGCAATGGCCAAGTCAATCACCGACAGCGTCAGCACCCCCGCGTTTTGCACCGACAGCGCTCCGGACCGCACAGCGTTTTGTGGCGACGGCTGAGGAGCCCATGGAGCTCAGACCAGCCAGACCTCAACTGACGGCCCAGGAGCGGATGCGGAGATGTCAAGGGGGGTTGTGCCTCTGTTGCGGCGAGGAGGGACATTTTGCCGCCTCGTGTCCCCGGAAGCGAAGTGGACCGCTCAAGCCTGTTCCGGAGTCTCGGCGTGACCAGCCGGGAAACGGGCCAGGCCTGGCCTAGGGGAAACCCTGGGTCAGGCACGTGACCATGCCCCGCCGGAGTCGGCGGCTGTGGACTGTGAGCCCCCTCGGCACCTGATTTTGAACACCCGGGTGTTGTTGGCTAACCGGTCGGAGGGGCTCCAGGCGCACGCGCTGGTGGACTCGGGGGCCACCACTAACTTTATGGACCAGGCCTTTGTGGCCCATTACAAAGTCCCCTTGGTTCCAGTGGACCCTCCGTTGAGGGTCGAGACTATCGATGGGTGAGAACTCGTGGCGGGGCCCATCAAATTCTCTACCCAGCCCTTGCGCCTCACCATTGGGAACCACGAGGAGGCGATCCAGTTTTACGTAACGGCGGATCTGCACTTTCCCTTGGTCCTGGGGATGGCCTGGCTACGGGCGCACGACCCTCAGGTGGCGTGGTCGAGAAACGCCATCTCGTTCCCGAGCCTGCAGTGTGTCGACCACCTTCGCCACACCTGTGCCGGCCAGGACATCTCTGCCCCGAACGTCTCCTTGCCTCCGGAGCTGACGCCCTTCGCCGACGTGTTCAGCGAGAAGGAGGCGGACCGCTTGCCCCCGCACCAACCCTACGACTGTGCGGTGGACCTGATGCCCAACACGCCCCTGCCCTCGGGACGCCTGTACTCCATGTCGGAGCCCGAGCTGGCCGCCTTACGGGACTTTCTGGAAAAGAACCTGGCCCGTGGGTTCATCCGGCCTTCGACCTCCCCGCTCTCGGCCCCGGTCCTCTTCGTTAAAAAGAAGACAGGGGACTAGCGCCTGTGTTGCAACTACCGGCGCTTGAATGCCATCACAGTGCGAAATCGCTACCCCCTGCCACTGATCCTGGAGCTGATGGAGAGGTTGCGGGAGGCCTCGATCTTCACTAAGCTTGATCTCCGAGGGGCCTACAACCTGGTGCGCGTGCGAGAGGGGGACGAGTGGAAGACGGCGTTCGGCACTCGGTACGGACACTTGGAGTATACCGTCATGCCGTTCGGATTGACCAACGCCCCCGCGGTCTTCCAGCACTTGATGAACGATGTGTTCCGGGACATGCTGGATCGGTTCGTGGTGATCTACTTGGATGACATTTTGATCTATTCCCGGACCCCAGAAAGTCACCTCCAGCATGTCCGCCAGGTCCTGCAGCGCCTGCGGGAGCACCAGCTCTATGCGAAGTTGGAGAAATGCTACTTCTTCCAGACTTCCATAGAGTTCCTCGGGCACATCATCACCCCTGAGGGCATCGTGATGGACCCGCGCAAGGTGGAGGCCTTGCGCAGTTGGGAACCCCTGCGTCGGGTGAAGGATGTCCAGCGTCTGTTGGGATTCGCCAACTACTATCGGACCTTCATCCTGGGCTTCGCCACCCTGACCTTGCCGTTGACCCAGCTCCTTCGGAAGAAGGTCCCGTTCCAGTGGGGGCCCCCTCAGCAGCAGGCCTTCGAGGTCCTCAAGCAGGCCTTCCTCACGGAGCCAGTCCTGTGGCACCCCAATCCACACCGTCCATTCATGGTGGAGACGGACGCGTCCAACGTGGCGATTGGGGCGGTGCTGCTACAGGCTCCAGTGGATGGCGGCACTCTTTTCCCCTGCGCTTACTACTCCTGGAAACTCAACCCTTCCAAGCGCAACTACACCATCTGGGAAAAGGAGTTGCTGGCTATCAAGGCCGCGTTCGAGGCTTGGTGACATCACCTCGAGGGGGCCCGACACCAGGTGGAGGTGCGGACGGACCATCGGAACCTGGAGCACCTCACCACGGCCAGGAAGTTGAACCAGCGGCAGATCCGGTGGTCGTTGTTTTTCTCCCGGTTCAACTTCCACGTCACATACGTTCCGAGCAACCTCAACCAGAGGGCGGACGCGCTATCCCGTAAGCCAGAATACTTTTGCCCCAAGGACTCCCTTCCCCCCCGGACGGTGCTGCCAGCGGACTCCTTGGCCGTGGTCCAGGAACCGGTGGACCTGCGGGCTCAGGTGCTGGAAGCGCAGCGGCGGGACGACTGGTCGCAGCAGCGGAGAGCGGACGTCGGCCCCGCGTCCCCATGGACCGTGGAGGAGGGCTTGCTCAGACACCGGGGTCGGCTGTACGTGCCCACGAGTCCGCTCCGAGTCCTCGTCATGAACCAGTGCCATGACAACCCCGCGGCGGGGCACTTCGGCTTCTTTAAGACTTTGAACTTGGTGACGTGGACTTTTTGGTGGCCTCGGGTACGGCACGACGTGCACGCCTACGTGACATCCTGTGTGACGTGCCGACAGGCCAAAGCCGTGTCCGGCCCCCCTCCTGGACTCCTCCAGCCGCTGCCGACACCGGAGAGACCGTGGGGAGCCATCTCCATGGACTTCCTGACAGACCTGCCCCTGTCCGCTACGTACACGACCGTCCTCGTTGTGGTGGATGCGCTCACGAAGATGGCACATTTCATCCCGTGCCGCGACCTGCCCTCGGCCCGCACCACGGCTCGCCTGTTCCTGCAACATATCTTCCGCCTCCACGGCCTGCCGGACCGGGTGGTTTCGGATCGCGGGGCCCAGTTCATGGCCGGCTTCTGGAAAAGCCTGATGGCCGCGCTGGAGGTGCAGGTGTGCCTGTCGTCGTCGCACCATCCGGAGACTGACGGGGGCACGGAGAAGGTCATCGGCATACTGGAGCAGTACCTCCGCTGTTTTGTCAACCAGCAGCAGGACAACTGGGCCGAGTACCTTCCCCTGGCGGAGTTCGCTTTTAATAACTCCCAACACACCTCCACCCAGATGACCCCGTTCCATGCCAACGTCAGATACCATCCACGGCTTTTCCCGTTGACCATCATGGACTCCCCTGTTCCCGAGACCCAGGACTTCCTCTCGGAGCTGCAGGCAGTGCAGCAACTGGTGCGGCGGCAGCTGATCCGGGCGAAAGAGGATTATAAACGGTTCGCCGATCGCGCCCGCCAGGCGACGCCACTGCTGGAAGTAGGAGATCGGGTGTGGTTGTCCACGAAACACCTCCCCACGGATCGGCCGGTGAGGAAACTGGCCCACCGCTTTATCGGTCCCTTCCCTATCGAGGCGGTCATCAATCCGGTGGCCTACTGGATTGAACCTACCCCGCTCCATGCGGCTCCACCCCATTTTTCATCGGTCCCTCCTGGTCCCTGAGGCCCCCGCGAGCCATCTCCGCCACCCGCCGACACCTGCCCCCCCAGCCGCAGCCGACGAGGACGATGCCTCGACGTATGAGGTGGACAGTATCCGGGACTCCCGTTGGCTGAAGGGGCGCTTCCAATACCTCATTGCCTGCAAGGGGTACGGGCCTGAGGATTTCACCTGGGTGGACGCGTCTGCCGTTCAGGCCCCTGACCTGGTGCGAGCTTTCCACGAACAGTTCCCGTCCCGACCCCATCCCGACCGTCAGACCCGGAGGAAGAGCCCTGTGGTGGGGGATAGTGTTGTGGCCCCACCCTCTGAGCCTGTCCCATCGGAGGAAGAAAGCGCCGAGCATGAGGAAGAGGAGTCAGCCAGGCCTCCCTCTCCAGGCCCCTCCCCTCTGGCATTGTCTCAGATGCCGGTCGTGGGAGAGGAGATTAGCAGGGAGACAGGTGGCTCGGATCAGAGTGACGGAGAAACATCATTCCTGGACGCACGCCTCCGAAGGCATGATAAACGATTGCAGCAGCTCAGGAGGCGTGCTAGGGATTAGAACTGAGTCACTGGACCACACCCCAGAGACTATATAATAGAGGGTGGTGGTCAGTGATCCTTGTGACGAACAAAACTAACCTTGGATAGTCACTAAAGCCTCGTTCGGAACTGCTGAGGGAAATATTTATGGTTGTTGGACATTTGGAAGCTGAGTATTTATCTTTCTGTTTTTCTGTAAAAATAAAGGCACTTGGCAGACGGTGTGTCTATCGCTGCCAAGTTGGAGATAAAGAAACTGGGTGCGTTCCAAAGTGTTTCCTTAACCCTCGGCTGGCTGTGTTTGTGTGTGTGTGGGTACGGGGACAGATCACCCTTTTCCCCTACACACACGCCTATGTTCATGGAGAAAGCATGGGTTCGATGGTTCTTTTCATTAGTCCAGACCCCCAAAGTCCCTGATACAAACATTCCAGCCAGGGGCTGTAATGGGACTTCTAGTGAAGGGTCCCTTTGCTTATCTCTAAGGATTGGGCCTTCTAGAAGATATTGAGAGGTAGTATTCCCAGGGGGAAAGATGATACATAAGCCTGTGCTGGATCTAATGGAAAGCCAGATAGGGAAGCGAGGGGGTTGGAATAGACTGGGGCACCTTTCTAGGGATGCATTCCTGGATCCCGTCCATCCTCCCCATCTTGTGATGGTGGCAGTAGGTGGTAGTGAAAAAGTGACCTTATGACGAGATGAGTGATGTGCAGAAGGAAAAAGATCTTTGGTTAGTTTTACATCCACAAGGTCCGTTTTAGGACCAAAGGAAACTTCTGATGGACATTGTTCTTCTGTGAGGGATCCTACAGGCCTACCAGGTTTCTGATACCTCTTTACACACAGTGAAGGTGTTCCTATGAGTTCCACACCAGTGGCTATTGGGCCAGCAATAGGGAGGCGGCTTTTTCCCAGCCGTTGGAATGCCTTATAAAAATCTCCTTGTATCGGAGATACTGGTGCTTTGTTATTACTATCTTTTTCAAGGACTATTGTAGCCTTTGTCCTAGCCCAGAGTTGTGGCTTGACCGGAACTGCATGATAAGATGAGGGGCTGGCAGATAAACACAACCAGCATTTTTCACCTAGGTTAGGGTCATACTGATTAACAAGATTTTGACCCAATTCCAGTATCCTTGATATGTAGTCTCCTCTTCTTAGTTGTTGCATGGGCCCATTCTCCTTTTTTATTTCCCCAGGTACTGGGATTGTTAAACTCTTGACCTCAGGTCTAGGAGTTGGTTTAGGTCTAAGGCTCCCTCCCACCTTATGATACCACGCTGTTGGCGGGAGCGGACTTTATCCAAAGGGTCCCCATTCAGTGTCCTGATGCTGTTGTTTCCCCTGGGATTTTTGACATCTTCAATTCCTTCTACTGAGACAGAGGGAATTTCTTGAACATCCACACAACATGGGGAACTACTGTTCAAGCTAGCATCACTCACTAGACCCTTGGCTAATAGTACCCACAACCCCAAATAAATCATATTGACTTTATTCCCACACCCACAGGGCCTTTAAGAGTGCAAGACCCGAATTTTACACGTTCACCAGGTCCGGAAGAGCTGTAGAAGTGTATGTAACTTGGGTGAGGTCAATTTCAGCTGGATCCCTGGGTTTCCCACAGAGCAGGTCCTTGTACATATAAAACAATACTCCCAGAAGTACCAAACCAGTGGTGGCCCAGAGTCCCCACACCCAATCTTCCCAAACCATGAGTGTGTATGTTTTTGATAAGTGCTTGCTGAATACTATCACTGTTAATGGGTGTTACATTACAATTTACAATTGTGGAATGTTGTCTTTCTCCGTTCCAAGCTTCGGCTGTGCGTAGAGAACCAGCTTCCGGGGTGGTTCAGCAAAGCTTGACAATCACCACTGTGCGTTGAGAGCCCGTTGCCGGTAGGGCTCAGCAGGGTGTATTCTTCTTGAACCTCAACACCAAGGGCCTGTCAGTTTTTGTCACCTGGTATGTGACTGGATCACTTTGGTCTGCGGGCTTCAGTCTCATCCAGTGGATCCAGGACCGTCCTTCTAAGGTCTTGACTGCAAGAGGTGAACACATCACAACAGTATATGGCCCTTTCCATCTAGGTTTTAAAGGCTCATTTTTCCAATGTTTTATCCATACTCTATCACCTGGTTTGTAGTTGTGACCTACAGTTGTAATAGGGGGAGGTCTACATTCCTGCATATATGCCTCAGTTTGTTGACATGATTGTTGTGCTGTTGTAACTGCAAAAGTAATTTTCTTGCTTCTACCCCCCATTTTTGAACTAAATCTGGCCAACCTTGAAAGTGGTGCTTGAACAATGCAGGGGGTCTCCCATACAGAAGTTCGAAAGGAGACAGCTGGTATTTGGTTCGAGGGGCTGTTCTAAAAATGTACAAGGCCATGGGGAAAACTTGAAGCCATGGCAAGTGGGTTTCTAAGCACAGTTTTGTAATGATTGCTTTCAATGAGCGATTAGCCCTCTCACATTTCCCGCCAGATTGAGGCCGAAACGAACAGTGATACCTCCATTTCAGGCCTGCCGCTTCAGCCAGGTGGCGATTTATACGTTGCACAAATTCTGGGCCATTGTCAGAGCTGATGGTAGATGGACATCCAAATCTAGGGATTATTTCCTTTAAAAGAAAGCGTGCTACTTGTATAGCTAACTTATTTCGATTGGGGAAGGCCTCTATCCATCCAGAGTAAGTGTCAATGAAAATGAGCAACACTTTATAACCATTGCATTTGGGCATATCAGTAAAATCCACCATTAAATAGTCCATGGGTAAGTAGGAGATTGGCTGCTGTCCTGGTGGTAAACGCGGTCCCTGCTTAGCATTTACTTGTGCGCACGTAGGACATTGGGAAGTTGCTTTGGCAACCAGACTCTGCAAGTTAGGTATGTAGAATGTTGCTTGCAACTGTTGGGCTAAAGCAGTTTTGCCACTATGTGAGGTTAGGTGTGCCTCTGATACTAAAGGGCAGGCGAGTGAAACTGGTATCACTAGGCGATTGTCTGGAAGAGTATACCATCCCTTCACCAGATTGGCTTTCAAATCTCCTTCAGCTTTCTCCTTCTCTACCTGAGTATAGGTGGGATAAGATCTTTCAATGTAGGATTCAACTTCTTGTGCCATATAGAGATAATAATCATTCCTATCCAGAGGCAGGTGTGCTGCCAATTTGGCCTCTCTATCAGCAAATCGATTGCCTTGTGCAACGAGTGTGTCCGTCTTCTGATGGCCCGGACAATGGATGACAGCTAAGGATTTGGGAAGTTGTGCAGCAGAAATCAGTCTTTTAATTAAAGGGGCATGTTGAATTGGTTTGCCTGTAGAGTCAGTGAAGCCCCTTTCCTTGTAAATAGCTGCATGTGCTTGAATAGTCAAAAAGGCATATTTACTGTCCGTGTACACATTAATAGTCTTTTCTGTGGCTAATTCTAATGCTCGGATGAGTCCCCACAATTCAGCTGCTTGGGCACTGGTACCCACTGGAAGAGAGGCACTTTCAATAACTGCGTGTTGGCTAACTATAGCATATCCTGCATAACGAGCTCCTTTTTCCATAAAGCTTGAGCCATCAGTGAACCAGGTAAGATGGGCATTTGGAAGAGGGGTGTCAGTCAAATCAGGTCTACAGGAGTACTGATGATCTAACACATGTAGGCAGTCATGCAGCAGGAGGGATGCATCAGGGACAGGCATAAGTGTAGCTGGATTAATAGTGGCACATTGGTGAAGACTTATCTGGGGGTTTTCTAACAGCAGAGCCTGATATTTATGCAATCTCTGGTTACTTATCCACAAGTGTCCTTTGTTTTCTAGGATAGTTTGCAACGCATGGGATGTGTAGACTGCTACTTCTGAGGTAAAAGTTTGTTTGTGTCTCTCATAAGTTCTGCCACAGCGGCCAAAATTTTAAGACAGTGTGGCCAGCCTTGAGCCGGGCTGTCCAACTGTTTGGACAAGTAAGCCACTGGCCGTTGCCATGATCCTTGCTGTTGAGTTAATACCCCTAGTGCCACATTCTGACAGACATCCACATAAAGACGGAAGGGTTTGGAAAGGTCTGGCAACCCTAAAGCTGGAGAGGATGTAAGTGCTTCCTTTAAATGACTTAATGCATTTGTTTGTTCTTTGCCCCATTCAAATGGGTCTGTTTCTGCTCCCTGGGTTGAAGCGTACAGGGGTTTGGCAAGTAAGGCAAAATTGGGAATCCATAAGCGACAAAAGCCCATGACTCCCAAAATGCCTCGCAGTTCTCTTCGATTTTTCAGCGGGGGCAGTTGCAAGATCGCCTGTTTCCTAGGCAAGCCTAAATTCCTCTGACCTTGAGACAGAGTGTATCCTAAATATGTAACCTCTTTCTTTACTAATTGAGCCTTTTTCCTTGAAGCTCTGTATCCACAGTCTTTCAGTAATTCAAGGAGGGTTTGGGTATTTTTGAAACAGTTATCCTGAGTGGTTCCTGTTACTAACACATCATCTACATACTGAAGGAGACAGTCCCCTTCCTGAACAGGTTGGAAGTATTGCAAGTCCTGAGCCAAGGCGTGCCCAAAAAGGGTAGGAGAGTTCTTAAAGCCTTGGGGTAATCTTGTCCAGGTATACTGACAATGTCTACGCAATTTAGAGTCTTTCCACTCAAAAGCAAACAAGTCTTGGCTATCTGGGTGTAAGGGTATAGTGAAGAAAGCATCTTTCAGGTCTATGACGGAAAACCATGCGGCTGAAGGAGGGATGGTCCCCAACAAAATGTAGGGACTGGCTGGGTGGAATGAATTGCCTGTCAGCCCCCCTCCTTCCTCTGAAATCTCCTCTATTTCCTCTCATGTTTCGTCCTCGAAAAACACCTCTCTGACTTCCTCTCACCATCTGTGACCCACGCCCGTAGGATTCTTCTCTGGATTCCCTTCTTCTACGGGGACATTCTCTCTGCCAATGCCCATCTTCTTTACAAATTGCACATTGGTTGGGTCCCAAAATGACCCCCCCCCGAGTGCCAGAGCTAACATTTCCATCTTCTTTCTCTCTTTAGCAGCTTGCTGTTTTTCCTCTTCTTTCTCTCTGTTCAGATATACTGTCAGACTGCGATGCTATCTCAAAATTAAATGAATTTCCAAACTGCCAATCTTTAAGGAAATCTTTCTTTAATTGAGCTCAGCCACTGGATCATGACTCCGCACGGACAAGACTGACCTTTTGCCTCCCAATCCCTCCCTTTCCGATCCCCAAATCTCTGCTTCTCATTGGCTGTCTTCCAAGTCATTCTTCAGACTTCTTTTCCTTGTCATTTCCCAGGAATGTGCCCCCTCCCCTCATTTCCATGACAACCGTGCTTCAAAGGGATTTAGCAGGCAAAAGTCTCAGAGTTTATCTTTCGCTCTCCTCTGCTCCCTCTATGCCAGCGTTGCAACGCTGACATATACTTTTCTAGCAACTTCTAAGAGTTCACTGGTATTCTTACCCAATGCTCCTTCCAACTTCTGTAATTTTTTTCTAATGTCTGGAGCACTCTGGCTTATAAAGCACTCATTCAACATGAATCTATTTGCTGGGTCTTCTATGTTGATTCCAGTATTGATTTTATAGGATTCTACTAGTCTAGTTAAAAAGCCTTCAGGGCTTTCATCTTTTCCTTGAAGGACTGTAGCTGTCTTAGCATAATTAACAGGACCTTTTGCAGCCTCTCGTAAACTGTTTACGCATAAGAGGCGGTAATCATTTAATTGAGTTAAATGCTGAGCATTGTTCGCGTCCCAATGGGGGTCGGTCTCAGCCTTTGCTCTAGCCTTATCAGCTGCTTGATTTACATCAGGAAACATACGAGTTAATACCTTTTCTTTAGCAATCTTGAATTTTTCCCTATCTTCCATGGAGAGTAACGTATTTAACACTTGTTGAATATCTCCCCAGGTGGGTCTATGTGTTTGCATTATTGTATTGAAAAGATCTATGATTTAATGAGGTTTTTTGCTAAACGGACCATATTGCTGCTTCCAATTGAGGAGATCTGTAGTTGTGAATGGCTGGTATTGAAATAAGGAATGGATGGCAGGTTGCCCTTGGCCATCCATGTCATGAGTTAACATCTCCCTTAAAGGGGCCAGCGTTTCTGTTTTCTTAAGACTTGTCTGGCTTCGAGTTTGGGAGCTAACAGGTTTAGATTCTCCGTCTGTCTCTTCCCCTTCGCTTTTGACTTCTCTTTTGACTTGCAAATGACGCCTCTGAGGTTGAATAGTTCTTGGCGTTGCATTTACTGGTGGGGAAAGGTTTTGCCTTGGGAGTATAGGATGAGGGGGAGCGTGGCGGGGGGCGACTAACTTCATCTTCTTCCTCCTGACTGAAAACTTTGTTTTTAAATATCTTTCTGTTGGTTTTATTTTTCTCTTTCATCAAACACACTTTCACACATTCCTGCTGACATTTCTTAAACCACGAGGGGGCTGCCTTTTGAGCAATCTGCCACTGATCTATGTATGGAAACTGGTCCCAATGGCCCTCCCGGGTAATAATCCGATGTACCTTGGATATCACTATTGGATCCAATGACCCTTCTTCTGACCACCCTATGCCAAGGGCAGGCCAGTTACTTTTACACAACATCTTCAAGGTTTCTGGATTACACGGGGAATCACCATAAATTCCACTATAGGCACTTTTAAAATTGGCTAACATACATTGTAACGGTGTCCTGGGGACACTATTACTTCCACCCATCCTAACAACACTACTCCTGGCTCACGACGCTGGACGTTCCGACAGTCGTCTATGAGAACCGCAGACGTTTAACCACCCACACCAAAAATTCCTTACTGGAGGCTTTAGGACGACACCTTGCCTCCTAGGGGGATGATCAGGCCCCCCCTCTTCTACCACTAAATTGGTAGGTAACCTTTTTACTTATACTTGCCTGATGGCTTTCTCCTGTCCCGGTGGCCACCTGTGGAAAGTTATGGATCTGGTCTGACCTGAGGATCCTTGACTGGTCTGCTTCTGGCAGCAGGGTTTACGGCATCCTCTCACCGAAAGATTCTGTAGACTTCAATGGAGTCTTTGTGGCCGGCCTGTGAACTTTCCCTGGGAAGGCGTCAGTCCCTGCCGAAGCAGCTGTCAGGCAGAACAATTTTCTTTGTCCTTCAGTCCCTTCGTGGTAACGCCAGAAAATGTTGTAGAAAGGAGAGGCTGAAACACATTCCTGGGTCAGACAGATACATTTATTTGCGCAAAGGTTCAGTGCTATGTTTGGTTATTGCAAACTGAACAAAGAATGATTATGATTATGATTCTACGACTTAAATATCTTTTCAAGACAAAGAGTTCTATGAGCCTTTCCGGCATCCATATATGGTTACATTAAAAATACATTACACTTACATTACACTTTACTAATTATCAAACCATTACATACTATTTAATAAAATTATTTTGGCTACACATTTTTACTACTCCATCATTTACTCATAATTAAACTATTACAACTTTTACTAACCCATCACTTTATGTTTTACAACTGTCCTTTAAGTGCTGTAATGTTTAAATGCAGAAATTATGGCTATACTTTAAACAATAAGTAACTTTCTGTCTCCCATGTATATCCGTCCAGATGTTCACATCTGATTCTATTAAGAAGATGTATAGAATCAGTGGGTTTGACACAGGGCCATAGGTCAAGTAATTATGGGGACATCCAGGAACTAATTGCTTAGTTTCTTCTCTTTATCCGAGTCAGTCATTCACTAGAACCCTACTTTTAGCTTTCCTGATGGATGGCAGCTGAAGATATATTTACCAATAATGGAGTCCAGCTGCCTTTAGCCAGCACGTATACTTAATGTGAATAGAGAAGTTCACTCAAAGTTTATTCAGAGTTCATAGGATTTGATCTGACTTTATATACCTGACTTGGAATGATTATTTCTTTTATTCACCTTTTATTTACCTCAACATAGTGTTAAGTACCACCACCATATCACTTTATATCCATTTTCCTTAACTCTGACATATTCTTATATACTCTTCTATTCCAAATATTTTTCCAATCATTGTCATTTATTTCTCCTAAATCTGATTCCCAAATTAATTTTAAACCTTTTGCCTGCTCTTCTAATTCAGTTAATATTCTATATATTTTCCCAATTCTTCCTTTACCTCTATATTCTTCATTCACCGCACATTCTCTTTTATAATCATTTCAAATTTTGTTAACTATCTTTCTCCTTGAATCTTTCTTCCACTTTTATCCATTTCTCTACTTGTATTAAATTCAACCAATTTAATATCTGCTAAAACATTCTTTAGTTGTGTTATATTCTTTATCTTGTTCTTCCAGTCTTCCCATTTATATATCTGATTTTCTTTTACTTTACTAATCCATTCTTTCAATTCAATCCTAGGGAATTTCTCCATTTCCACCACCGGTGTTAAAGGAGAAATTCCTGGCATTAGCCGGTATCTCCATTTATTCCATAATTCTATCAATTTTTTTAAAAAGGGATTTTGAATCCTCCTAGCAATTTTTTTATTATCCTTTTTAAACCAATAAGTTTCTATAGGATCACCTATTTCCCTTAATTCTTTCAACTCTATATCCCTCCATATTAAATCTCTAGTTACTGCTATAATATCTAGGACCACCTTTAATTGATTAGTTACCCAATATTTTCTAACATTTGGAAGACCCAGCCCATCCTTTTTTAATGGTTCATACCATAATGCTTTACTTATTTTTGCTCTCTTACCTCCATTACAATACACCTCCAGCAACTTCTGTATTTGCTTTAATTCTTGATCCGAAAATTTGATTGGGATCATCCAAAACAAAAAATTAATTTTTGGTAAAACTTTCATTTTTATCATTGCAATTCTTCCAAACCATGATAGTTTTGCTTTCTCATATTTATCTATTTTATCTTTTATATCTTTCTTTATCTTTTCATAATTTATTTTCTTTAACTCTTGAATATCTTTTGGGATGTCAATACCTAAATATTTAATACTATCTACTCTTTTTAATTTATATTTTCCTTTCAATACATCCACTTCTTCTTTACTATGGTTATATAACATCATTTCTGATTTTTCCAAGTTTATTTGTAATCCACTATATTTCCCAAATTCATTCAGGTGTAAATACATCCTCTCTATAATAACTATTGGATTTTGAAATTTTAATAATGTTGAATCTGCAAATAAATTTATTTTAGTTTTCTTCTGTATACCAATTCTTTCGATCAATGAATCTTCCCTAATTGCATTTGCCAAAACCTCCATCAATAATGCAAATAAAACTGGGGATAAAGGGCAACCCTGTCTTGTTCCCCGGATTAAGGTTATTGTCTCTGTAACACCATCATTTATAGCTATACTCGCTTTATTCTCTGAATATAATTGATTTATCACTTGTCTAATTTTTTTTCCAAAACCTAATTTCTCTATTAATATCTTCAATGTAGGCCATTCCACACAATCAAAGGCCTTAAATACATCTAATGGTAATACACCTGCCTTCAGTTTTTGATTCTTTATATAATAACCTATGTTTAATACCCTTCTTACTATATCTGACATTTGTCGACCTCTTATAAATCCACACTGGTCATTTTTAATATAATTCTCTATAAATATATTCAATCTATTTGCCAATACTGCTGTAAAAATCTTAGCGTCCTGATTAATAATGGATATTGGTCTATTGGATCCTGGGTTTGTATGATCTTTACCTGGTTTCACTATCAGTATTATGAGATTGCTTCCAGGAACTTGGAATATTTTCCCCTTCCATTATTTTATTAAACATTATCTTCATCTTGATGCACTTGACGGCCGTGACCGGGAGGATTTTTCATCAGGTTCGCCTGATTCGCCAGTTGCGTCCCTTTCTAGATCGGGACTCCCTACACACGGTCACTCATGCCCTCGACACCTCTCGTCTGGACTATTGTAACGCTCTCTACATGGGGCTCCCCTTGAGGTGCACTCGGAGGCTCCAACTGGCGCAGAGTGCGGCTGCGCGGGTGGTTATGGGAACAACGTGGAGCTCCCATGTAACACCTCTCCTGCGCGAGCTGCACTGGCTCCCGGTGGTCTTCCGAGTGCGCTTCAAGGTTCTGGTTACCACCTTTAAAGCGCTCCATGGCTTAGGACCTGGTTATCTACGGGACTGCCTGCTACCACCAATAGCCTCCCACTGGCCAGTACGCTCCCATAGAGAGGGGCTCCTCCGGGTGCCGTCGGCCAAACAATGTCGACTGGCGGCCCCTAGGGGGAGAGCCTTCTCTGTGGGGGCACCTACAATCTGGAACGAGCTCCCCCTGGAGATACGGAGGATCCCGGATCTGCGCACCTTCCGCCGCGCGCTTAAAACGTTTTTATTTCATCAAGCTGGCCTGGCCTAAATCTTCTCCCTTGTAAATTTTAAAATTTAAATTTTAAACACCAATTTTAATTTGTTTAATTATGGGATAGTTTTAAAATTGAGCCAAATTGTTTAATCTGTTTTAATCTATTTTAAATTTTGTATTTCTGTGTTTTATCTTTTGGCTGTTCACCGCCCTGAGTCCTTCGGGAGAAGGGCAGTATAGAAATCTAATAAAATAAATAAATAAAATAAAATAAAATAAAAAAATAAATAATAAATCTTCGGCACCAATAGTCCTTTAAAATTTTTATAATATTCTACGCCTAGTCCATCTAACCCTGGTGCCTTACCTATTTTCAATTTATTAATAACTTCCACTATTTTCTTTTCTTCTATTTGTGATTTCATTATTTCTTTATCGTATTCTTGAATTTTACAATTTAAATTCTTTTCTTTCTTTCTTTTTTAATAATTTTTATGCAACATTTTTAACCTTTAAAATCACAATTATATTATTACAGCTTTCCGTTATCGGAATTTTTTTTTAATTTCAACTTATCCATAGGCTTATTGCTTTATACATATACATTCTTATTTCATAGTTACTTACTGTATTTGTATAATATATACAATATTTACATGTCTACTAAACTCTAAATATTTTTTTTTTCATTTTGTTATCTTTCCTATACATTCACTATACATTAATTTTCTTTTTTTAAGCCAATTTTACCAATTATACCACTTCTTTTCAAGCCAATTATACCACCTGTTCTACGTCTCATAATACACTGTTTCCTCTCTGTCCCTTAATTCCATAGTTAATTTGTCCATTTCTGCGCATTCTAGCACCTTTTTTATGATCATTGTGTTTGATGGAGTGTTTTCTTGCTTCCAATTTTGGGCGAATGTAATTCTGGCTGCAGTGATTATATGGAGCATGATATATTGAATTTTTTTACTTACATTTCCTTTTATTATACCCAAAAGGAATAACTCTGGCTTCATATCAATTTTTTGTTCAATAATTTCCTCCAACCATTTTTTGATTTTTGTCCAATATTCCCTAGCTCTGGGACATGTCCACCACATGTGGTAGTAGGTCCCTTGTTGGTGGTTACATTTCCAGCAGTTTGGTGGCCTATTGGGAAACATTTTGGCCAATCTCGCCAGGGGTAAGTGCCATCTATAAAACATTTTGTAAATGTTCTCCTTGTATGCGGCCAACATCGTCATTTTATATTTTTTCCCCATAATTTTTCCCAATGCTCCAATTTGATATTGTATCCGAAATTTTTAGCCCAAATTATCATTGTTTCTTTCACAGTTTCCTCCGTTTTAAATTTAAGAAGGCAATTATATGTTTTGGTAATCATTTTTTCATCAAACCCTGTTAATATTTTGTCCAATTCTTGTTGCTCATTTTGAAACCCATATTGTTCTGAATCTTTTTTATATCTTCCTTTTCTTTAAGTTATTTTGTTAATTTGTCCATCTTGGCACACTCTAAGATTTTTTTTATCAATTCTTCCTCTGTTGGTGTATTTTTATTTTTCCAATTTTGTTCAAATGATATTTGTGCGGCCGTTATAATATGTAAAATCAAGTATTTTATTTCTTTAGTATATTTTCTAGTGAATATTCCTAATAAAAATGTCTCTGGTTTCCTATCAATTGGTTGATCTGTTATTTTTTCTAGCCATTTCTTGATTTTAGCCCAAAACTTTTTTGCGGCCAGGCAAGTCTACCAAAGATGATAATATGTTCCATAGATCTTGTTGCATTTCCAACATATTGGCGAGCTGTTCGGGAACATCTTAGCAAGCCTTGCCGGTGGGAGGTGCCATCTGTAGAACATCTTCAACTGGTTCTCCTTGAATGCCGCAGACATAGTTAATTTTGTATTTATTTGCCACATTTTCTCCCATCTCTCCAGTTCTATATTATAATTAACATTTTTGGCCCATTTAATCATTGTTTCTTTAACTACCTCGTCTTCCATCTTGTACCGCAGTAAAAATTTATATATCCTACTAATTAATTTCTCCTCTGTCCCTTGTATAATTTTGTCTAGTTCATGTTGCTCATTTTGTATTTCATATAATTTTGTATCTTCTTTATGTTTAGATTGAATTTGCATATATGTCCACCAATCACTTTCCCTATTTAAATCCTGTTCTAATTCCTGTTTCGATTTCAAATTTCCTTGTTCTTTTAATACATCCCTATATCTTATAATCTTATCCATCTCAATTAAATTTGGGTGTTTTAATGCTTCCATTGGTGAAATCCAGATTGATATTTTTGTATAATGCTGTTTTTTTATTTTTATCCAGATTTGTAACAATGCGTTCCTTAATATGTGTCTTCTGAAATAGCTATGTGTTTTGAGTTTTTTGTCCCAAAGGAATGCATACCATCCTACTTGTAAATCATGTCCCTTTATTGCTAAGATTCTTTTATCTCTTAATTCTATCCACTCTTTTAGCCAGGTTAGGATAGAAGCTTGGTAGTATAATTCACATTCTGGAAGTGCTAATCCCCCTTTATCTTTTGTATCTTGTAAAAAGTTTGAGTCTAATTCTCGGTCTTTTCCCCTGCCATATGAATTTAGAAACTATTTTATTTAAAGCTTCAAAAAAAAAATTCTCTAATTTTATTGGAACAACCTGGAATAAAAATAGTATTTTGGGCAATATGTTAATTTTGATTGTAGTGATCCTCCCCAATAATGAGATCTGTAAGTTTTTCCAGTTTTCTAAGTCTTTTTTAATTTGCTGTAGAATTTTATTATAATTGTCTTCTTTGATTGGGGAACATTTAGCTGTAAGCCAAATCCCTAAATATTTTATTTTCTTGGTTGTTTGTATTTTTATACTACGTTCCAATGCTTTTTCTTGATTTTTGTAAGATTTTTAGTTATTAATTTGGATTTATTTTTATTAATCTTGAGTCCCGCTACTTCACCAAATTCTTCTATTTTTTGTATCAATTTTGGTCCTGATTCTAATGGTTCCTCCAGTATAAACACCAGATCATTGGCAAAAGCCTGTACCTTATATTCTTCTTTCTTTATTCTTAGACCTTTTATTTCTTGGTCTTCTCTAATTTTCATCAAAAGCATTTCTAGGGTTAATATAAATAGAAGTGGAGAGAGTGGGCACCCTTGTCTCACCCCTTTTGTTATATCAAATTGTTCTGTAGTGTCCTCATTCATAATTACCCTTGCCGTTTGTTTGGTGTAATTTTTTCAATCATCTTTTCAAATTTTGTCCCAAATTCCATAAATTCCAATTGCCTTGTTATAAATTTCCAATTCAAATTATCAAATGCCTTTTGGGCATCAAGGAAAACCAGTGAAGCTTGTTTTTCAGGGTGTTTTTCATAAAATTCTAGAGTATTTATTATTGTTCTCATGTTGTTTTTGATTTGTCTGCCTGTCAAAAATCCGTTTCGGTCCGGATGTATATATTTGTTCAATATTTATTTATTTCTCTCAGCTACTATTGATGCAAATATTTTGTAATCTGTGTTTAATAGTGAGATCGGTCTGCAGTTTTGGATTTAGTTTTTGTTAGATCAGGCACAGGAAAAGAAGACGCGACCAGTGTGGTCCATTCAGTACTTTTATTTAGTGGGAACAAGACTGGCGGCTGCGCTGCCGGAGCTCTCCTTTTAAGCGCTCCCGGCAAGTCGCACCACCCAGAGACAGCATTTTGAATTTCCCGCTGGAGGATTAGCCAATCCCCGGCGGATGTCCTTATAAGGACATAACACCCCTCCCCTCCTAGTTAGTAAACTGTCCATCAATGTTAATTAGAGTCACGTAGTCGCGCAGGTACGCTGGACATCTGGTAGTCCTGGTTGACCTGCGCAGTCCCAGTTGAGCTTCGTGATCATCCAGGATAGGCGGAGCTCCTGTGTCTCCCAGTTCCCTCCCTGGAACCGGACTGGACTCAGCCGTCGAGTGTGCGGGCTTCGCCCCAGCACCTCCGGCTGGGTTTTGGACCTCCATCCACTGGTGATGCTGGTCTTCTTCCTGGCCTGAATGTCGGGTGTCTCACTGCTGGCTATCGGCGCTGATCGGTGGGGAACTGCTGAACCCCGGTAAGTCTCTGGTGTTTCCTTTCAGCTTGCCAGCCTTCGAGGTGGTGGGGTCCAGTTGGGTCCTCGTTTCCCATTTCCATTGTCGTGAATGTTTTTGATGTCGTTGGTTCTCGGTTGGTTGTGGTCGTTGTTGTTGACTCTTGTCAGATCGTTGTTGTTGTTGGCCAACCTCGCCAGGGTGGTGCAGGACTCCCTCGCCTGGGTGGTGGAGGACCTCCTCGCCGGGGTGGTGTCGGCCTACCTTGCCGGGGTGGTGGTGACTGCCCTTGCCAGGGTGTAGCGGGCCTGCCTCAACGGGGTGGTGGAGGTCTCCCACACTGGGGTGGCACAGGCCGACCTCGCCAGAGTGTTGCAGGATTCCCTCTTCAGGGTGTCCCCGGTCTACTGTCAGGCGGTGGTGGAGGTCTCCCTCACTGGGGTGGCGCAGGCCGACCTCGCCAGAACGTTGCGAGACTCCCTCTTCCGGATGTCCCCGGTCTACTGCCTTGTTGCAATGACGGTCTTCCTCGCTGGGGGGTCGTCGGCCGGTCTCGCTGGGGTGTTGAGGTTCACCCCCTTCAGGATGTCGCCGGTCTACCCCCAGGGAACGCCTCTGGCTCGTCTCGCTGGATCGTTGTCGGTCTACCTCGTCGGGGTGTTGCAGGCCTGCCTCGACAGGGTGTTGCAGGTCTACCTCAACGGGGTGTTGCAGGTCTACCTCGTCGGGTTGGTTTCGTCCTACTTCCCTCCACCTTTTCCGGAGCTGGTCGATGTGACGTCTACAGACCTGTCCGTCTTCCAGCTCCACTCTGTAGGACTTTGGGCCGGTTATGCTTCCTATCTTCCCCTTCAGCCATTTCGGAGAACCGTGAAAATTGAGGGTAAATACCGGGTCTCCTATGGCAAAGGCACGAAGCGGGCGGCTGGCGGTTGTTGGCACCTCTGGGTTGTACTGGGGGTGCAGCCGGTTCAGGGGTGACCATAGTCTTCTGCCCATCAATAGTTCTGCTGGGCTCTTGTGGGTGGTGGCATGCAGCGTGATGTGCTGGGTGAGGAGAAAGTTGTCGATTCTTTCTTGCCAGTCGCCTGTGCCCATTTTGGTGAGTGCCTCCTTAGTGAGCCTCACCATTCTCTCCACCTGTCCATTCCCAGCCGGTCTGTAGGGCGCTGAGAGGGCATGACGGATGCCCAGTCCAGCCAGGAACTCTTCCATGGGTTTGGACGTAAGTTGGGGACCGTTGTCTGAAACTAGGACATCCGGCAGCCCGTGAGTTGCGAACAGCCGCCGGAGTGCCCTGATTGTTGCTTCTGATGTGGTGGATGCCATGGAAACTACCTCTAGCCACTTTGAGAAAGCATCCACAACTATCAAGAGGTACTTCCCTTGCATTGGGCCCACGAAGTCAATATGGATCCTTGCCCAAGGGCTGCTTGGTGTCTCCCACTCCGACGGTTGGGCATGGGGACATTGTCTTTGAAAAATAGACGATAGGTGCTTCAGAGCCGTTCGGAAGTTCATGACTGAGCACTGCTCCGACCCCGTAGGGTGAAGCATCGCAGGTCAGCCTCAGGGGAAGCGTCTCGTGGTACTGCATGAGTACGCTGTCCGAAGAGAGCAGTCTTTTAATGGCTCTGAATGCTGCTTCCTCTTCCTCCTCCCATTTCCAGGGAGCCGCTTTCCCCAGCAGGCGATGGAGTGGCTCAGCAGTCGTGGCTTTCTGTTTTAGGAAAACACTATAGAAGTTGAGTAATCCTAAGAAAGCATGAAGCTCCACTTTGTTTTTGGGGCTGGGAGCTTCCTGAATGGCCTTAACTTTATTTTTGGTGGGGTGGATGCCCGTGCCATCAATGAGATAGCCCAGGAACTCGACCTCCTCAACTCCAATAATGCACTTGTCTGCAGGACAAGCCTGAGCCGCTCAATTAGTTGGGCTTTCGAGTCCCCGGAGATCAAGACATCGTCGAAGTACGACACCACCCCTGGAATGCCTTGGAGAAGGCGTTCCATCATTGATTGGAAGATGCCTGGGGCTGCGCTGACTCCAGATTGGAGGCGGTTACATTTAAATGTCCCCCTATGGGTGACAATTGTTTGAGCCTCAGCCGTTTTTTCATCCACTGGCAGTTGCTGGTAAGCCTGGGCCAGGTCCAGTTTAGCAAATATTGACCCGCTCCCAAGTGAATGCAACAGATGTTGCACCACTGGAACCAGGTATGCGCTCTGTTGCAACACCTTATTTATTGAACATTTGTAGTCTGCGCAGATGCACACAGATCCAACATGCTTCATTGGGGTCACAATGGGGGTCTCCCATGTCACATGATCAATCGGTTCCAATACGCCCTGGGCAATTAATTTGTCCAGCTGGGCATCTTCCTTGGGCCGCAAGGCGAATGGAACCCAGCGAGTCTTGAGTCTAATTGGTTTGATTGTTTTGTCTAAATTGAAAGAGATGGGTTTTCCCACAAATTTCCCCAGCTTACCATCAAAGACTTCCTTGAACTCTTTGATGAGGTTGTCAAGCTCATCCTGGCGAATTTGCTGGATCCCTCCAATTGAGAGCCCTAATGGCTTGAACCGCTCCACTCCCAACAGGTTCGGGTGGCTGTGCTCCACGATGGTGATGGGCAGGTTGCCATGGAACTTGTGATAGGAGATATGAAGAGAGGTTCTTCCCAGGACTCCTATGGGATTCCCTCCAAAATCCACGAGCCTCGATTGCAGGGGTTTCAGATCCTTCTTGCTGAAGCTGGGTTTCAATCGCTTCAGCTGATGCCAGTCCATTATGGAGTAGATCGATTCCGAATCTAACTCCATTGAGTATGGTGTCCCTTCCACATGCACGGTCACATGGAATTTGGTGGCGCTGTCGTCGTTGGTGTGAGCGATGGTCATCTGATGGACTGCCCCACTCCTGAAGGCTTCGTCTTCACCGCGTCTGGGTTGGAAAGAGGACCGTTTGGATGATCTCTGGTGATCTTTCCGAATTTCGCGGTTCCGGTGCTTGGGCGGGTCTGGGGCCGGGTCTGCGGCTCTGCAGGCCTCTGCGATGTGCGCCCTCTTCAGGTAGCGTCTGCAGGTGGCATCTCTCCATCGGCAAGTGGCCCTTACATGGTCTCCTCTGCAGCTGCCGCAGCGCTCTCCCCGGTTGCCATTTTGTGCAGTTTCCCGCCTTGGGGGTCTGGAGACCTTGTGGACGGCCATTTCCTCATCGAACTCGGATGCAGCGGTGGAGTCATCAGTGGAACTTTGGGGAGCTCTCTGTATCTTGTGGACCGCTTTAGCCTTCATCATTGCGGCCACTGCTTTTCCCAAAGTCTCCGCAGCCATGGCTTCCTCAACGACTTCCTTGAGCGTTATCTTCTTTCGGCTCAGGAACTTCTTTTGCAGAGCCACGTCTTTCATGCCAAATACAATGCGGTCCCTGATGGCATTGTCCACCTTGTCAAATTCGCAATTGGCTGCAATTTGGCGTAGGGCTTCCACAAAATCTTTGATCGGTTCTCCGTCCCGCTGGTTCCTTTGTTGAAATGTGAAGCGGTTGGCGATTGGGGTGCCCATTGGGGCATAGTGTTCTTGGAGTACTTCTTGCAGGTCGGTCCAAGACATTTCCTCGATGTCCCTTGGGGCCACGAGGTCGATGGCCATCTCCAGTACCTCGGAGCCTCAGTGAGCCAGGAACAGGGCTCTTTTATGGTCATCGTTCAGGTCCTGGTAGTTGTTACCCCTCAGGAATTGGCGAAACCGGACCATGTAGGATCTCCATTTCTCCTTCCCGGGGTTGAATGGGGCGAGCGATACGAGTGGAGCTTGCGGTGATGCCATGCTTCTGTCGGCTTCAGTTCAGTGACTTCAGCTCAAGATCAGCTCTCTAATCAGTTGGCGCTGTGCCCCAAAATCGTTGCTGTGATTCTTTTTGTGTCCTTTGTCGCCAGTGTTAGATCAGGCGCAGGAAAAGAAGACGCGACCAGTGTGGTCCATTCAGTACTTTTATTTAGTGGGAACAAGACTGGTGGCTGCGCTGCCGGTGTTCTCCTTTTAAGCGCTCCCGGCAAGTCGCACCACCCAGAGACAGCATTTTGAATTTCCCGCCGGAGGATTAGCCAATCCCTGGCGGATGTCCTTATAAGGACATAACAGTTTTAGTTTAGTTTAGTTTAGTTTAATGTGATTTATATGACTCCCTATCTCCAATGGACTCAGGGCGGCTCACAACAGTAAAATACACAATAACATTAATACAATATAAAATTAAAAAGTCCGAATTAAACAGTTTAAAATCAGTTTAAAAACTATTAAACACCCCCCCCCCCCCCCAATCAGTCCAGGCTACGAAATAACCAGGTCTTCAAATCATGGCGAAATGAGCGAAGGTCAGGGGCCATCCGGAGCTCCAAAGGAAGTTGGTTCCAAAGGGTGGGTGCACCCACAGAGAAAGCTCTCCCCCTTGGGGTCGCCAGCCGACATTGTCTGGCCGATGGCACCCTGAGGAGGCCCTGTCTGTGGGAATTTGTTGGTGGCCTGTGTCTTCTTTGGAAATCAGAGTTTCTGTCCATGTTATCAGTATTTTTGCCTCCTCCAGCACATCACTGAATATCTCTAACATTATCCATCCTAGCGTTTCTTGGGTGTTTTTATATATCTCCACAGGGAGCCCGTCTGGACCAGGTGTTTTATTGTTTTTTTTTCTCAATGCCATATCAAGTTCTGTCACAGTTATTGGTCTATTTAATATTTCTTTTTGCTCTTCTGTGATTTTATTCAAATGTGTTCCCTCTATGTATTGTTTGACTTTTTCTTCTATTATATCCTCCTGACAGTATAGATTTGAGAAGAATTTTTGGATAATTTTCTTTTTTTCTTCCCTTCTATATTGCATTGTCCCATTCTCATCTTGTAACTGATATATCATTCTTTTATCCTTTTCCTTTTTTAATTTATAGGCCAACCATCTACCAGTTTTGTTGGCATGTTCAAAATAATTTTGTTTTGACATCTTTATTTTCTGGGCTATTTCCTTTTGAGTTATCAAATTAATTTTATGTTTTATAATATTCCATTCTTCTTTTAATTTCTTATTTTGAGGGTCTTCCTGTAATTTACGTTCTGCCTTTTTAAGTTCTTCTTGTAGTTTTTCTTGTTGACATTTTCTTGTTGACATATTACAAAGCTCACCCCGAAAAACAGGTAGCTGTGGTTTTCTTGGATGCACAAAAAGCTTTTGACAACTTAAACTGGGACTTTATGATAAACCAATTAATAAGAATGAATTTTGGAGAAAAATTTATAGACATGATTAGAGCCATATACACTATACAAAGGGCAAAGATAATAATCAGTGGGGAACAAACAGGAAGTTTTGAAATAACTAAAGGAATAGGACAGGGCTGCCCACTGTCTCCTCTGTTGTTCATTCTGTCTGTGGAGACATTAATGTCCCAAAAGAGATAATTTGGAAATAAAGGGATTAAAAATTAAGTCACAAGAATATCTACCTAACAATCACAATCACAAGAATCTGCATTCGCAGATGATCTGGCATTTATTATTGAGGAACCTTTAGAATCTGGACCTATTTTACTACAAGATATAAACCAATTTGGCGCAGTAGCAGGATTTAAAATGAATAAAGAGAAAACTAAAATATTGACTAAGAATTTAAACAACAGACAGAGTGAACAACTAGAGGAGGAACTGGGAATCTTGAGAACAAAGAAAATTAAATATTTGGGAATTTGGCTTTCAGAAAAGTGTACTACCATAAAGAGGGACAATTACAATACACTCCTATTACAAATACAAAAAAAATTGGATAACTGGACTAAATTACCAATATCATTAATTGGCAGAATTTCAACGATAAAAATGAACATATTGCCCAAATTACTATACTTATTCCAAACAGTACCAATAACATTAGGGAAATTTTTTTTTTTTGAACAACTGAATAAATTGACATCAAAATTTATATGGTCAGGGAAAAAACCACGCATTAAATTCAAATTATTACAATATAGTAGGAAAAAAGGAGGTTTCGGTTTACCAGAATGGGAACTTTACTATCAAGCGGCATCCCTAACATGGCTCAAAGATTGGATACAACTTAAAAATAATCGGATATTAACGATAGAAGGCCATGTCCTTCAACTCAGTTGGCATGGCTTTTTATGGAATGGGAAAAATAAATCACACACTTATTTTCAACGTCATAAGGTAAGGGATGCACTACTGAAAGTATGGGAAAAGATTAAAAAGAATCATTATATGAAAATCCCAGTTTGGTTGTCTACAATGGAAGCAATGATACATCCAAATACCACAGACCTAGATAAAATGATAAGATACGCAAATTTATTAGACACAAAAGGAGAATTAAAATCAATACAAGATTTGAAAAAACAAGGAATAAATTTGGAATGGTGGCCATATTTACAAATCAAAACTAGATTTAAAAAAGATAAGGAACAATTTGGCATAAACAGGAAACAATCGGAATTAGATAAATTAATATTAGGATCGGGAAGAAAAATGATTACAAATATCTATAATTACTTATTAGGATACAAATTGGAAGAAGAAACAATAAAGGAAATGATGATAAGTTGGGCTAGGAATTTCGGACATAACATAGAATTGGATAAATGGGAAAAATTGTGGGAGAAAAATTACAATTTGACCATGGCAGTATCATACAAAGAAAACAGCTATAAAATGTTTTATAGGTGGCATTTAGCACCAGCGAGACTGGCAAAAATGTACCCCAATTTATCACCCCAATGTTGGAGATGCTGTCACAAGCTAGGGACATACTACCACATGTGGTGGATGTGCCCTAAGGTGAGGAAATTTTGGTATAAAATTAAAGGGTGGTTGGAAGAGATTATACTCCAAAAGATAGATTTTAAACCAGAGATGTTCCTCCTAGGAATGATTGATAGAAAAATGGAAAAAAGTCTCTATTATATGTATTATATTGCATATTCTAACGGCGGCCAGAATTACTCTAGCGCAAATGTGGAAGTCGACCAATACACCATCGGAAGAAACAATAATAAAGAAAATCCTCAAATGCGCCGAAATGGATAAATTAATGATGGAGATCAAAGAAAGAGAAGACTCGGATTATAAAGTGTGGAATAGGTTTTATACATGGTTGGAAAACAGAAATCAAATTAAGAAATAAGAATATAAAGTGAAATTAGATATTAAAATAATGGATATGAATGTAAATAATGATCCTGCTAACAAAACAGTTAATTATGAATATTTAAAAATAAAGAGAAGGAGCGGGAGGATAAAAGCTAAGAGTAAAGACAAAAGTCGATGCAGAAAGTTGTAAAATTGTATATATCTGTTGTTAGTATTGTATTTTAATGTCTGGTGTACGTGTGTTTTTGTTTTTTGTTTTTGTCTCTTGATTTCTTTTGCTATTGTGTTTGGTTTTAAAATGTAAAATACTCAATAAAATTATTTTTTTTTAAAAAAAACAGCTGAGAATTAACTCATTCTCAGCTTAGTCCAAACTAAATTAAAGCAAATTCTTCAAAACACCATTCCTCAGTTTATCACTGACCTTGGGATAATTAGGCAAACTGCCAAAGGCTTTTCTTGGCAAAAGTTCAGAAGCAGAAGACGCCGACAAGAAATGAATACAGTGAAACAAGAAGCAAATCACTCAACGTTCTTTTCCGGCAAAGAGGCCAAGAGCCGTTGCTGGTCTTTTAAGCCTTATGGGAGGGGCCAATCATCTCTTGGCCATACTCCCGAGTCGTCTTCTCTGCTTTATCTGCTCCTGCCTTCTGGCAGCTCTTCTCATACATGCACTAGGAACAGGCTCCTCCTGTTCCTCTGCCTCTCTACTGTCAGCCTCTGGAGGCTCCGAAGTCTGCACATCACTCCCCGATGGCCCTGGCCCCATCACTGCCTCTGATGCAGAGCCCTCATCCGGGCCTTCCCCAGCCTCCAGGACTGGCCCATTTTCTTCCTCAGCCTCATCGCTGTCTGACTCTGCTGCCAGCTCCGCAGGCTGCTGGCGGACCACAACACCGCCTGCCTTGCCCAGGTCGGGGAATGCGCCATTCCCCAGCTGTAGCCTTGGCCCAGAGCCGCTGCCCACTCGCCACCCACCTCGCTCACCTACCTTCACGCCTTGGGGGGGACACGGTGAGGCGAGGCTGCCTTTCATGCCAAGAAGCCTCCAGCCGCCGGCGGTCATTTTAGGCTGCCTCCCTCCTGGGGTCATACCTTAAAGACTGCAGCCAGCAGCTGCCTTCTGAACAGCTCCGCTGTGATGCCGTCCCTCCGGCTTCTGCCGTTCTCCTGGCCAGGTCCAGCCGCAAGTGGCACCGGCAGGCAATGGGGTGTGCCTGCGCGGCTGCCCTGTTCCAGCTGCACATGTGCACCCCATTGCCTACCAGTGCCACTTGCGGCCAGACCCAGCCAGGAGAACGGCAACAGCCGGAGGGACGGCATCACAGCGGAGCTGCTCAGAAGGCAGCTGCTGGCCGCAGTCTTTAAGGTACGACCCCGGGAGGGGGGCCATAAAGGGTCAGACTGCGGGCGGCAGCTGCCTTCTGAGCAGGTCCACTGTGAAGGGAGGGAGAAAGGTTTGGCTTCTCTCTGCCGCAGCATTCAATGTGGCTGCTTCTCTCCTCCTTCTCATGTTTACTCTGTATGTATGAGCCCAAGAAGGAGGAGAGAAGCAGCCAAGTTAAATGCTGCAGCAGAGAGAATCTGCATTCACAGCGGAGCTGCTTAGAAGACAGCCACCGCAGTCTGTCCCTTTAAGGTACTTTGACCCCTGGGAGGGAGGGGGCCGGGGGGGACCATAAAGGGAGCAGCTCTCCTGTGAAGGGAGGGAGAAAGGTTCAGCATCTCTCTGCCGCAGCATTCAACGTGGCTGCTTCTCTCTTCCTTCTCGGGCTCATACACACCGAGCAAACATGAGAAGGAGGTGAGAAGCAGCCAGGTTGAACGCTAGAAGACTTGGCGGGCCAAACTTTTCTGTTGGTTCTGTGGGCATGGCTTGGGCATGGCTTGGTGGGGTACCGTGAGTGACATCAAGTTGGCCATGCCCACTCAATCACATGACCCCCCCACAAGCCATGCCCACCAAGCCACACCCACAGAACCGGTAGGGGAAAAAAATGAATATCACCAATGCTACCTAGGCTACCAAATATCCAGCGGAGGGGTGGAAATGGACCTAGAAAAAGTAAAAGCGGTGCTAGACTGGCAACCCCAATGCACCTGCAAACAGCTGCAAAGCTTCCTGGGATTTGCAAACTTTTACAGACAGTTTATACCAACATTCGCAGAAGTCGCCTTGCCCCTAACACAACTGTTAGGACAGTTTGCTTCCTGCCAAAACTAATTACAAACAAACCTTTATCACGATGGAGCAGCTTCGTGCCGAGAACGCGCAGCTTCAGCAGCAATTAGCTTTGTTGGCAGCACAGATGGTTCAGCTCCAAGCTCATGCTGCTCCACCTCCCCATAGAAAATGGCCGGTTGCTGTGCCAGACAAGTTTGATGGCAATCAGGCCATGTTTCCTGCTTTTTTGGGACAATGTCAGCTTTTTTTAAAAAAAAATTGATTTATATGCCGCCCTTCTCCGGAGATTCAGGGCGGCTTACAATGCATTAAGCAATAGCCTTCATACTTTTGTATATTTATACAAAGTCAGCTTATTGCCCCCACAAACTGGGTCCTCAATTTACCCACCTTAGAAAGGATGGAAGGCTGAGTCGACCTTGAGCCTGGGGAGAATTGAACTCGCAGTAATTGCAGGCAGCTGGATGTTAAATGTTGCCTTAGGAGGCATTAGCCTCCTACGCCACTCAGGCCTGAGAGCTGAAGATTTTCCCACTGACTGGGATAAAGTGGGGTTTATGATCAGCCTGCTCTCTGGCTCTGCAGCTTGCTGGGCCACACCCCTGCTGGTCCAGGCTAGTCCTCTGTTGGATGATTTCAGGGTGTTTTGTGATCATCTCAGACTTATGTATGAGGGCCCCATCAAAACGCAATGTTAGGGCTCCAAGGAACACCCCCAACAAAATAAAGTTCTGAGGCCTGAGGTTCCTCAAAGTTCCAATTTATTAGAGGTGTCATGTTGGCACATCTGGAAAAACCTGAATCTGAAAGCTTCCAGGTTTCCCCCACCCAGCTAAGAGTTCACAGCCCTGCCCCACACCCACAAGTTCATCACATTGTCCAATCAACTCTTCACACTCCACCGGATACAATCTTCAGGCAGTCTCCATCAGACGCAGGCAAAAGTCTTTGAATACGGAATGTTGTTATGACTAACTTTCTACTGCTCCAACAACAACCCCCTCCCAACTTCCCCAGTTAAAATATGTGGCAGTTTAGAAGCAAAAAGAAAATTGACTTCCAAAACTGACAGGCTTCCCCCCCTCAGGAAAGGAACACATCCTGGGACAAGACTGAAGTCAGGGGTTAACACAATTAGCACATTAACCACCTCCCCCCCCCCCCCGCAGGAGGACCCTTAGGCTTATCAGGGAATTTATCATGAAATTGCCTAACTAAGGTGTCTGCCTGAACATCCCAACTCTTCACCCACGTGGCTTCAGACAAGGGGTACCCCTTCCAATGAACCAAATATTGCAAATGTCCCCTCTGCAATCTAGAGTCCAAAATCTTCTTCACCTCATAATGAGTCTCACCCTGCACCACAATCGGCTTTGGGGACTGCTACCCAACGTCTGAAGACCCTGAAGCAGGGCTGGCAACCACTGCAGGAATATATCAGTGAGTTTCGGTTGCTTAGCCAAGATTCGGCCTGGAACGAGGCTGCCCTCATGGACACGTTCCAGGATGGGTTATTGGAGGAGTTGCAGGACGAGCTGGTCTGGGTTGATATACCTCCAACCCTCAACACATTGGTCCATCTGTGTCAGGGCATTGATTAATCCCATGTTTGGCTCTGGGACAAATCACCCTGGTTAATTAGAGGATGGATCGTGGCTCCTCCTTGTTTGCAATATTCTGAAAAAAAAACACGAAGAAAAGTTTCTAATAAAACTCATTTATTTGTTATAAAGAAAATAAAACACCTCACTAACTAAGAAAAGTAATTGCTACATTTTTGAAATAATTCTTGCCGGCTATTTCTCAGCCGGACCTTGCTGGCAAGAGAACAAAGGAAAGAGTGTAAAGGAATGTGGGTGGATGGACATGCGTAGTAGCTTTTGATAACAATTCTTGGCAAGGTACGGAAAGTCAGATATGTTGTGGCCCCGCCCTCTGAGCCTGTCCCATCGGAGGAAGAAAGCTCTGAGCATGAGGAAGAGGAGTCAGCCAGGCCTCCCTCTCCAGGCCCCTCCCCTCTGGCATTGTCTCAGGTGCCGGCCGAGGGAGAGGAGATCAGTAGGGAGACAGCTGGCTCGGATCAGAGTGACGAAGAAACATCATTCCTGGACGCATGCCTCCGAAGGCGTGATAAACGATTGCAGCAGTTTAGGAGGCGTGCTAGGGATTAGAACTGAGTCACTGGACCACACCCCAGAGACTATATAATAGAGGGTGGTGGTCAGTGATCCCTGTGACGAACAAAGCAAACCTTGGATAGTCACTAAAGCCTCGTCCGGAATTGCTGAGAGAAAGATTTCTTGTTGTCGGACATTTGGACTCTTGAGGATTTAATCTTTCTGTTTTACTGTGAAAATAAAGGCACTTGGCAGGCGGTGTGTCTATCGCTGCCAAGTGGGAGATAAAGAAACTGGGTGCGTTCCAAAGTGTTTCCTTAACCCTCGGCTGGCTGTTTGTGTTTGTGTGTGTGTGGGTACGGGAACAGATCAAGATAGTCCAGAAATGATGAGCTCAGCTGGTAAATAAAATAACGCAGTGACATTCCCCTTCTTTGCCAGTTGAGCGAATATCAGTACATCATCAAATAAGGCACATCTTCTTACACAGACACTCATGTTGAGCTGCTGGAAGTGGTTTGTTGAGCATATCAGCAATTTGATCATTTTGGACTTAATAAAGCCCATTGAATTTAGTTTGTCAGTAAGACATAAGTACCACATTAAACCAGATTGTTTCAGACCATAAGGACTTTTGTTTAGAAACCAGGTTTCCCCTTCTTGCTGTCGGAATCCTGGAGGACTTCTCACGTAGATCTCTTCATCTAGGTCTGCATGTAGATAAGCCGTGTCAACATCAAACTGGAAAACTTCTAAACCAAGGATAGTTGCAGTTGCTAAAGCAATTTTTACACACTCAGTTCTGCCTGTCGGTGAGTAAGTATTTGTGTAGTCCTCAGGATAACGTTCAGCGAAACCCTGAGCTACAAGTCTGGCCTTGTACAGTGACTCACCATTTGGTTTCTTTTTGATTCTGTAGACCCATCGAGTGCCAATGACCTTTTTGTTTGCTGGACGTTTTGCAGGTGTAAATACCTTAAGTTTGTTTAGACTGTCCATTTCAACCTGCATTGCTTCATACCATTTGTCTTGCTCTGAATCGGGGAGCTGTTTGATTTGTGTGAAATTATCAGGTGGAAGTGTAACATTGCAAATCAAAGGCAAGGGTGCTTTTGTCAGTTGCCAAGA